>OY727109.1:31371910-33771910 GCA_963402855.1 Ormia ochracea
TTTAAAAATAAAAATAGAAATAGAAAGTAGACGAAGGGAATATTGTATTTGGAGCCTATATAGGGGGGAGGAATTTTACCCTAGAAGTTGTGATTTGCTGACGAAAGTACAGCAAGAGAATATTTTCAGTTCCTATAGAATGCGCCAATTTGCCGTTAGAGTCATCAAACCACTGTTCGACATTCCTCACCCTCCCAAGCACACCTTCAATGTCTCTTGCCAGCCACTAACGAACTATAAGCACACTACAGCAATACCCAATCCGTTCATGCCTCCTACTGCTTCCTCATTTAGATTAATTTACGTTCAACTCAGATTAGATTACAATTCATCCTTTTCTGATTCCGTTTTAGTCCTTCGCTTGCACAGCCAAACATATAATATCTGCAAACGACAAAGAATACAAAATGTGTTTCTTTGCTTTATTTGCTTTCAGTTAATTAAACGTATTACTTGGATTTTTTGCTGCTCCTTGCGAGTATAGTATTTGTTATGTGATCACTACCACTAGTAATGAATAATTAATATTTTTTGTTCCTTAAGTTTATTTATTCTTCATTTGCTTCTAGTTTTTAGAGCTGACCCGAAATAAAGGTGAAACAGGAGAAGAATTAATTTGTGATGAGTCAGTAGTAATGCCCGATGATGAGGATTTGATCAATTAAAATGGTTGCTGAAAAGTGATGGGAAACAAGAAAACGGATTGTATTCCTTGTTTGCTTTACAACTAATTAAAAGATGCATAAGACAACAACAGCAACAACGACAAAAATAATAATCAGAATTGAAATCAGAAATTACACAAATTTCTTATCATCCTCTCACTTGCCTTGTGCAACCGTCTGAATCTTTTATACAATATTTTTAGCAAATAAATTTTAACTTAAAGATCATTTATTCTAATAATTAAATTTCTTGCATAAACATGGCAGGTCTTCTACTCGTTGGTCGCCTGCATTGCCAACTTTAAACAGGCATTAGCATTCATTTGCATTATTTCATTTTAATTAAGATTGTCTCGTAAATAACATTTACCATAAACATTTTCAGCAACCATACATTCCTACCAGGTTGTAGATAAAATGTAAACTTTATTAATTTTTATGCATTCAATATAAATAATATTAATATTGAAATTTGAGCACTTGAGGAAATCGAGCAATGAATTGTTCATTTTTAAGGTTGGTTCACACGATTACCGCTGCAATCGTGTAAATGCACAACCAATTGACTCATGCGGCAATCGCGGCCAATATTGTGTTTGTTATGCCAAATCAAATGCAACCCTAATGAGCCAACCGTGGGTACTTTTTTAATACAACCGCGCGGCAATAAAAATGTTAAAAGTAAGGCAATAACTTAATTAATTAGTTTAAGGCCTTGATTACTAACACGTGTCAAATTTGCCATGTATTATGGAAAAGTATTATGATGTAACCTAAAACTGTATTATCTTTTTGACAGTTGAATACCTCCAGCAAAATTTTTTGAAAATTTTTATAAAATTATAGATTTCGTCTGATCAACAGGGTTGATTTCACTTCCAGCGGCTGTACAAAGAATTAGTCTCTAATGATGCTAAGCAACAAAAAAAGTGTAAAAAGCATATTATTATTATTAAAGTTTTATTTATAATTTAAATTAGTATTGTAATCAAACCTTTTCCACAGCCCAAATAGAATAAATTCTTTTGTTTGTATGTTTTCGTAATACATGGATAATATGGTGTAGGATAATACACGCCGGTTTTATTTGATATCACTTTCGTGTGAATGAGTCGTACGGCTGTGTAGGATACTGAAACAAGGCCTTTTGCGGCAATCAGCTGGCTGTTGGTCTGGCCGCTTGGTAGAGCAATCTTGTAACTGGTAGAACAATCGTTTCGTAAAATTTTTTACACACTATGAAAATGGGGGCAGATTGTCCTATTTGCGGCAATCGTGTGATCCTTTGGAGGAAAAATAATTATACTTGGCTGATCGCTGCAATTCAGGTTTGATACCGAATCAGAACTTTATTTTTCCACAATGTAGTTTTTTGCTTTCATTTTATTGGCCCAAATAAGTACATTTAAAATTCTGGGACAGCCGATGGCATAGGACGCCAGTGCTTCTACTCCTATTATAATTACATATATTCATAGAATTCTAAAATTAAGTAAACAATAAGAAAATATGTTCTTATAGGACGTGACTAAGACCTCATTAGCAATTTACAATTGTTTACCAGTTGGCCTACTTTAACAGAGACATGCTGCATACTTTTCCAGGCGACTAATTCATGGCAACTCCAAGAAGCACAATACAATACAATACAATACTCGTATTTAAAGATGCTCTATTTCATATTTCGAGTCATTGAAACCTGACACAGCATTTATCTCTCCAGTGCCGAGTCCTTGTTTTCCTTATTAGTTGTACTGCTCTCAGGCGAGCTTTGTTTCACGTATCCTCGCACACCTACTCGTTGGCCAACTAAGAAATTGCATTTGGTCATTGGTAATTCCTTACAGTGTGGCATCGTTAAGTAAGTCTTTGTGTGAATGTGTGCACTTACGCATTCGAAGCATTCCTGTTCATTATCATTATTTTCCAAAGAATAAGTAGCAGAGATGGAGTTTGTCAATTAAAGAAATTCCCTTAAAATATACTTAATTAATGTAGAAATTTTATCAAGAAAAAATTCTGCTACGTAACTTGCTCAGAATATGAGCATAAACGTGCGTGCGTGCGTGTGTGTGCGAGTGCAAACAAATAAATATTTTCAATTACACAAACACTAACGAATATTTCAGAATTTAAGAAATATTTTCTTTAATTTTCCTAAGGCTGCCATGTATTGTGGCCGGCTGCAATAAGATTTCCGTGTTATGAAACAGAATACTTAATTACGGCAGACATTCGTACATGGCCAGTGCCATGTATGAAGAAGAAGAAAAATTAAGAAAACAACACTCACACATAAACAAACATGAATAGTTGGATTTGGGGCCCAATGTGTGAGCGGTTGGCATGTGTGTAGAAGGTGTTGTATATCCTGTCTCGAAGTGAGAGGAGATTTTGATTTGAATTTTAAATATTTTCACACATATTTATACACAGTTGGCTAAGTTGGTTTGCTTTTAGGTGGCTGTGTGTGTGTGTGTGTGTGTGTGTGTGTGTGTGTGTGATATGCAAATATTTCCTTTTGCCAATTTTCTTATAAAATTAAGATAAACTGCAATTGCTTTTCATTTTTCAGTTTAAGTTCGTAAGCAAATTCATACTGCAGACAACTTTGCACAGTGGTTAGGAAAATTATATTTCTACTCATTTTATTAGGAACCGATAGAGATCAGGGGCTTCTAAAAAAGGCAGGTGACCATTAAATACAGTGAGTGAAAGTTAAGTTTGCTCATTAATTTTGCCACTTTTGTTTGTGCCTGTTTTAATAAAATATTTGCAATATTATTTTATTTTTTTAATTTTTTCTTTTGTATCTGTTATTTCTTTAATTTTATTATGCAACATTTCCAGTTTATTTCATTATTAATTAATCCATTAAGAACTGTTTGATTAATTCAGCCCAGACGGCTGGCGCAGTCAAATATTGTTTAGAAAATTAATCTCCTGAAGCCACTGTTGGTTGCATGGCTTATTTATTCACTTTAGAGACTTTAAAATTGTTTTATAGTTTTGATTGTTATGAAATTTATTTAACAGAGATACATTCATTAATGCAAACACTCACAGTCGTACAGTCGAGTGTTGTAAGTTTTCAGACAAATTTTCCTAAATATTTTTGCAACAAATTTCTGGGCGAAAAATAAAAATTTAGAAAAGAATTAAATAGAAAAAATTTGAATAGAGCATCTATATAGAAAAGTTTTCCATTTCCGGTGCAAAGGTTTTCGTTTTTCTTTAAGAGTGTTTGGTTTTTCTTTAAAAGAGAAACTTCTAATTACGTACATGACCAAAGGAAGGGGTGTAAAAAGAAATGAAAGTCAAAAATCCACACCAATAAACACATACTAGTACGCAAGCATGCTAGAAAAGTTAATTATTCTTTTTTCTTGCCAACAACAATTTAAAACTTTAGCCAAACACACACACACACACACGCACCCAAACTCAAGAACATGCAATTACATTCACATATGACTGGTATGCGGCGCATTCCAAAGCACATGAACTGAAACCTGCATGAAGTCAAAAAGGGCTAAAGTTGCGTATGTGTGTTGGAAAAAAAAGTATCCAGTTAAGACCAGAAGGCATTTAAACATGAACATGTTGCAAGAGCTGCTAGAAAAAGGAAAGTTCCCTTCTCTTCTTTTTTATTATTGTTTCTTTAAGGTAGGACAGCATTACTATGCACTATACAGTGGAAGGCAAAACTGCTAGTCAGTATAGAGAAAGGGATGTTGTGGAATATGAGACTGATAGGCAGTTACTTACGACACTAAACTGAACATATAACAAACTTTAAGGATACATTGTATGCTTAAACCTTTCCTGATGGGAAACTCTTTTCTAATTAGAATTAAGTAAGCATATAGATTTTATCCGCCACTATATTTTTAAAGTAAATAGTCGTGTGTATGGATTTACGTTTATGCGTGCTTTTTACTTTTACTATTTCACACGGAGGCTCGGAGACTCGGAGACTCGGAGACTGCATCTTTATCTGAATTGTTTCCAAAAGTTTAAAAACTACTCGTATTGCTCCAGAGGCTGCGACGTCACAGTTAAATTATGTACCAATACATCTACAGACATGTCTTTACCATCAAGCAGGCCCATCGTTGGTAATAAAACCCCGTTTGTCTTATCCTGTAATTTTACGAATATAACTAATTTGGAAAAGTTGCTCAAACAAAATTAATAAGAAGCTGCATTGAAAATTTCTCTTTTCAAAAAGGAAAAAAATCTTTTCAAACTTTTACATTCCTGGAACGGGTGTATGTTTGAGTGTAGCCATTAAATGACCTCAAAAGTTCAATTCGTTTTTTTATACTTTCAGGTTTTGAAATTATTTTGTATTATTTCGCTAAAATAAGAATGTGTATTGTATGCCAGCACAACCAGCACCTCTCGCACAACCCTCGCACACATCCACATGTGTATAAATTTGAATTTTTTCTTTCTGTACGAAAGCTAATATCTCTCGTCTCAGATGCATGCCAGTTTCACTTGTCAAATTGGTCTAACAGCCAGTTCCTAAACGACAGACTGCAGCTCAAGCCAATTCATTTCGTTTTCTGCCAACACGAGTGTGAGCAAAAATTTTAGACAGAGAAATAAAAAAGAAAATCTTTATAACTTTTTGCTTTACATTTTAAATTTTATTTCATTTCAGAAATATGAGGAAATTTTTCTTTTCTACTAACATGTATGTATGGGTGAAGAGTCAATTTATAAATTTTTCCATAAGTGTTGATATATTTTTGGTCCACAAATTGTTGTTGCAGAGAAAATGTGCAATAAAACTTTTACAATTTTTCCTAAAGTCACTTAAAATTATTCACATTCTGTTCTCACTGGTATCACAAAGGATAAATTCCTTGTTTACAAGCACTTGTTTAAAGTTCCCAAAACAAAACCTTTTTCTCAGATGTGCATGTACATGTTTTAGTGAAGAACTGTGTGGCCGACCATAAGTTGCAGTTCAGGTTTCTTACACAAGTGGCCGTGCTGTACAACTTTGAGCTTTTTTTTAAATGGAAGTGGATTTAAATATTTAGATGATTTTAACAAAAATTTGTTAAAATGAAATTTAATAAGAGTGAAGGGAATTTCAACGCGCTCAGAGAAACTTTTTATCCAATTTTATGAAACTTTAAATACTCATGAGTGGACTTAGGAGTGGACTCAGGAGTGGACTATTCTGCCACGCAGTTTTCATGGGAAATTTTTCAAAATTTATTAAAGACCGATTGAGGATTTCGCTTCTACTGCTTCTTTATCACAATTCAGAGTTGCCGGACATTCTTATGAATGCTGGCCATGCCATTACACCTCCCTCCCTTTTCTATAGACCAATAGCATATACACTAAGCCAAGTCCGGCTGGGATATGATTTCGTGCACGAGTAGTTGAAGATCGCTTTTCGGAGTTCATGGCTCCCTATATCTCCACTAAGCAATTTACCGATATTTTCCCTCCTCTCTTTATGACTTTATGATTTAAAAGCAATTGTTGAAATATTTTCCCATCTTACATTCTCGATAATTTTGAAACAACTGGCTACATGTGAATTACGTTGAAGTATTGAACTTACAGATAATTTTAAAATAAACAAGTATGGCAAGGACTCATCAAGGACTTTCGCTTTATATAAGCGCAAGAGAATGGATGTAGTTATTACTCCTATGTAGTTCGAATAATCCTCCTACGCCACTCATAAGTCTTTCTCTATTAAACATAAACCCTATTCCAGCAATAAATTTAGCTCCAATCTTTAATAAGTAATTACGAGTAAAAGTCAATGCTGCAATCGTTTTCATACGAGTTGTCTCGTTATTTAGATATGAGAAGTGCGCCTGTTTCCAATTCAAATTATAACTGATAAATGCAATTATGACATTTAATTTAAACGTGGCCAAAAGGAACTTGTGTAATATTTATGTGGTTTGCGTTCATATTTGAAATGTAATGGGTATTTTTTTTAGCGGTATGAGAACTTAGAATGGTGATACATAATCTTTTTTTATCATTTTTTACTATAATCTATTTTTGAAATACCATTTCGGAAGAAAAGATGGGACTACAAGCTGCAAGCAGTTTCATTTCCGACCACTTCTTCCAATCACTGTGTGTGTGTGGTATTCTGAATATTGGCTTTAAAAAAGCCACTGGAATAAACCTTATGAACTAGAGGCCGGTGGGTTGGGAAAAAACTTGCCACCAAATTGATTTTATTAGAAATGGATTGTTAGACATGCTGTATGACAAACTGAGCCATCATTAATTCCAGCATTGCTGACTACCCCCAAACCATTCAACATAACGCCAGCTCACGACTCCTTAACGGCTTGGGGATTCTTTTCGCCAGAAAGGTGGAAGCGCTTCCTTGTAAATTTTCACAATGTATCTATAAGTGTGGCATATTCTCTGCTCCTAAAAAAAACACCCTGTAGATGAGTTTGGTTCAATCGCTTCAATTGCTTGCCAATTAGTATGTCCACTTGTGCTAAAGTAGGCGTTTTTTCATTTCATTCCTAATTTTTTACTCTCACTGTTTATTTATTTATTTAAAATAGTTTTATGTAAATAATTATTTTATCGAAATGCTGAAACAAAAACAAATTCTCAATTTTACACAATTAAATAAATTACTGCAAAAGCTCTGCGCAAACACTGATGAGTAGCAAATTTAAATTGCTTTTATAAGATAATGAAGCATTTCCAATAAGTCCAATACGTTGCTCATCGAAACGTGTAGCGGCAAATTTAGTTTTAATGCCTGTAGCGCTGCGTTTTGAACTCTTTTCGATTCTTAGATTTGCTTTATAGAGTATAGGAAATTTCGAAGATTTTTTTTTTATTAATTTCCGAAAATCGAGTGCAGGCAATGTCACAAGCAGCAGAACGAACCAATCAGCTGTACTATGCCTGTAGCGCTGCCTGGTAATTATAAATCTGCTTGCATTGGCGTTGCGTGTATTTAAATTTGATGGCGATGTGATAAAATTATCACGATAACCACAAACAATAAAATTGACGTCTGTGTTAATTACAGATGCCAAAAATGTTGTCCTTTTTGCGAAAAATAATATTCACTCACATTTAACTCGACTCGCGTTAAATAAATAAAATGCATGATTGCCTTTTAAACATCGAAGTATGTAAAACATTAAACGAGTGGCATGTACAGATATAAATGTCATTTAAAGAAGGCCCACGTGCCATGCTTGGATGTAGGGTGTGGCCTTAATTTTCAAATCGTTTTAAATTAAAAATATATTTTTTAATATTTAAACTAATTTATTGAATAGTTTACGGTAATCAGCCAGCCTTACAATGTTACCCTTTGAAGGCGGGGTAACCATTTCGTCAACTTAAAAGAGTACAATAAATCGACCAGACAGCATTTGAACCGACAATTTATAGTCCGATAAATATAGAAAGAATTTGATTTCTAATGTTTTTATTTCATTTTTTTTTCTTGCAAAAATTATTAATTCGTCTTGAGGAAAAGCGAAAGAAAAGAAACGAAAATTATTTGGGTAAATAATAAACGAGGGGTGTGTTAATCTTAAAGGCCATAAATTAGTTTGATAATTTCAAAATAATTGGCATGATTATGCTAATTTTATTCTAATTCTCTCAATTCATTATGCCGTGAAGGCTTGAGGCAATACGAGTACACCTAATTCTGTTTTTACACGGTCTTTTTCCACACGGTTTTGATATTATACGATTTGCAGATAAAATATTTTTAATTTTTTTACACGATTTTTATTCCATTTAGCAGGATTTAAAATTTTTTGTGCATAAATTTTTTTTTTTAAAATTTAATTTTTGCAAAATATGTTTATATTACAAATTTAGGGGGATTCCCTTTTTGTGCATACAAGTAAATTTACTGTTGTAAATTTACAGTTGAAATGTGTGTAGTATTTTGTGAATTATCGAAGCAATCAGACGCATGTAAAAATCCTGTGTATGGAAATACAAAAGGATATCGTAATATAATTGATTTAGCACATGCAGTTGGTGGGGAGGGTTATGATGACTTCGTATTCGATGATATTGATGAACTGGTGACTGATAAAGTACTTAGCAGGGAGGAAATTTAACATTTTGCCTCTCAGAATACTGATTCTATAGAGAGCAGTTATAGTGAAGAACATGTAAAATTAACTTAAAATTTAATCCAAGAAGGACTTCAACTTGCAAATAAATTTGGACACCACCACTTCATCATAAATGATTCCAATGCCAAACGAGCTGCACAATCCCAATGTGACCTGAATTCTGAATTTTGTATGGTTCGTTATAAAGAATTATGCAAAGAGGTAGCAAGAATTGGCGAGCCGTCCCTCGCAGATGCTGAACGAGCCAGAGAAACTCCAGTTCAATGCGAAAAACTGATGATGACAGCAAACAAATTTATGTTCCTTTTCATATTATTTTTAAAATTAGAGTGCATAGCTGTTTTATCTTTAACAACTCTGCTTGTAAAAATATTGCATAAATATTGTATATGTGATTTAGTTAAATAAATATGAATACTCTGATTCCTGAAAAGTCCTTGTTTTTCACTAATTTTAGGCTTTAGAGATTAGGAGCAATTCACCTAAATTTGCATTGATTTTTCTGGAACCAATCTACATACCGTGTAAAAGCAGAATTAGGTGTACTAATAAGTTGCCAGCATAATTAATGTATTGCAAGCGCAACAAACAAAAAGTAAATCCGTTTACAAATAAACTTTTGCAAGTAAATCAAATCAATTTTATAAAAAATAAAATTACATCTATTCATTTAAAAAAGTATTTCTCAAGCACAAGGTTTTTCCAAACAGATATCGGCTTGCCAGCCAAAAATGATTTATTTCGGGACCTCTTACTCGCACCTAAAGCACAGTGAATAATTCCAATTTTTAAAATGATTTTAGTGAATACATTTTAAGCAGTGCCAGAACATTAATGACCCTCTACAAATGCCCTGCAGTGTACTTAAATAATGAGTGAGCGATAATGCCAAAGAGTACAAATTGAGAGAAAGGCTAGTTTTGCTTCTTCCAAATGAGAAAGAGGAATGTCCTTTAAGCGTTCGTCACTTCAACAATCAATACATAAAATATATAAAGCAACACAGAACCAATTCTGACAGCACTTGAACGGCCTTCTTCTTTACTACAATAAATAAAATAACGTTGAGACAAATTCAAATGACAGCTGGAATTTGGCAAAAAAAAAAATTATCAGGATAATTTTCCACATTATATTATCCTGTTTTTTTCCCCATTCATTGCTATAAGTGCACAGAACAAAGGCTTGTTAAGTTGTGTGATGAAAGTTTTTACGCATTTTCAAACAAATCCAAAACAGAAATTTAATTTTTAATTTTGAAAAATGCTGGAAACATATCCTTTAATTACCTGCAGAGCTGTCCAACTTAAAACAATCCTTAAATCGTAATCAATAGGAATTAGCGAAATGAGAAACACTTAAAAAAAAGTTACTAATGGCAAAATCGGCTTTACAATAGGTCTGTTCAAACTCTTTCCCATATACTCTCCTCCCAATCCTTATCGGAATAAAAAAGAAAACGCATGAAATTTTTATTTTAAATTTTATTCATTTTTTATTGAAATAAAAAAATTTTGCATTTTCTCTATTTTTTCATAATATTTTTGGGTTTTTTCATTAGTTTTTGTTTCTTGTTTGTTCACAGTAATTTCCATCATCAAAATATTAAATTACGTACATTATCTGGAGTTTTTTTTAAGGAGTTTCTTTTAAGTTTTATACTTTCATATTTCTGTTTGTCTTATATATTTTTTTTTATGTGTTAATGATTTCATTTGATTTTTGTAATATATAAATATTTTTTTCTGATTTCTTCGGTTTAGTAATTAATATATTTGACATTTGAATAAAAATATAAATAGTACTATTAAATATAATATTTTGTTTTTATGATTAAAGGAAAATGTTAATGTTTGTTTTTTAATTTATTTTATTCATAATTAATAATTAATAATAATGCACAAAAAGCAGCAACAATTAAGCAAAAATGTTTCAGTAAATTATTATACTCGTAAATGTAAAAAAAGTAAATTATTTTTTCTTTACTGTGTGAGTGTGTATAAGTTTTTGTTCTTGTTTTTGTTTTTGTTTTTAGTTTTGTATAAATTAAAGCTCAAAATAAACAACAACTTCATTTGATCATTTTTCTCATTATGACGAAAACAATATACAGTAGTGGTCAAAACAATCCAACTAATATATGTAGCAAATTTACTTGCGATCTTTACAAATATTTCCTGCTGCGAATCATATTAAAGCAAAGAAACCTTCATTGGTCTCAATTTAGCCTTCAATAGGTGGCTGAAAGCTCTCTTCCCACCTCCCCTTCATTAAGCAGCTTGTAAAGCGACAACTTAAAAATGTATTTAATATTTATTATATCAATACTTCATATTATTAAATATATATAAAAATATTTTTCTGCCTGCCTCATTTCCATTTCGGAATACATAAATCTATTGCGAAATGTCTTGCCCACCACTGTAAACTATAACTTTTTTTTAAAAATAAAAAACAAGCAGGGATTCTTAATGAATTTTTAAACTAATTATTAATACATTTAATGCTTTTCTTTATATAATTTAATTTAAATATTTTAATATTCCTGTGTTTTTTTTTTTAATTTTTAATAATTATTTTTTTTTTTTTTTGTAATTTTTTTTGTGTATGTAAAAAAATATTTTGTTTTAATTTTGTTTTCTTTTGTAATAAATTAAGTTTTAACTTAATCTTGTTTCAAGCCTTTTTTTTTTTTAGATTTATTTTAAAAGAAAAAAATCTATACTAAAAGTAAACAGTTTTTAATAGTAGTTGAGTTTTTATACATTCATCTATATTAATTTTAATTTTCTTACATATTATACATACAGTTCTCTTTTTTATTTTATTATTATTAAATTTGTATTATTTTTTATTCACATTTACAAACAACACAGGGGGATCTCGTTTCAATTTAAATATAACAAAATTAATTTTTTCGTCACCTTTTCGGCCCACATTGGCCGCAGTTGAATTTAGTTTTTATTCCAAAACTGTTGACTTTTAAATAATTCTATAATTTTTTTTATTTTTATTTTTTTATATTTTGTATTTCAACACGTGTACAAAACTCAATTCTATAAAAAGGAATTATTAAAAATTTTACTTTTATTATTAAATTTTTTTTCTTTGCCACTTACACTCTATTATTCTATATTTATTTTTTCTGTCATTATTTTAAGGGATTTTCAACTAATTTAATTATAATTAATTAATTCTATCTCGCTCAATTATTTTAATTTCATTACAATTATTTAAATGCATGTGAACAAGTCAAGTGCTTTTGTTCGGCCAAGCCGAAGATGTCATACCCTGCACCATAATGCCATAACGGGTGTTCTTTATTATCACAAACTCTTTAGATGGCTACTCTCTAACAGCGATTTCCGCCAGTTGAAAGTATTCCTGATACGCCCTCGACTCTATTCGCCGTTGACTCCTTGGCAGGCTGAAGTCTTGAACTGCCGGAATTATTTAACTCTATTCGCTTTTGACTCATTGGCAGGCTGCAGCCTTGAACTGCCGGAATTATTTACTAAAATAGATGATTTTTAAGAACTTCTCCCTCGACTCTATTCGCCGTTGACTCATTGGCCGGCTGCAGCCTTGAACTGCCGGAATTATTTACTAAAATAGATGATTTTTAAGAACTTCTCCCTCGACTCTATTCGCCGTTGACTCATTGGCCGGCTGCAGCCTTGAACTGCCGGAATTATTTACTAAAATAGATGATTTTTAAGAACTTCTCCCTCGACTCTATTCGCCGTTGACTCATTGGCCGGCTGCAGCCTTGAACTGCCGGAATTATTTACTAAAATAGATGATTTTTAAGAACTTCTCCCTCGACTCTATTCGCCGTTGACTCATTGACAGGCTGCAGCCTTGAACTGCCGGAATTTTTTTCCAAAATAGATGATTTTTAAGAACTTCAGCTTTTAGAAGAGGGCGAATGGCGAATGGATTTATAATTGCGTAAAATTTTTTTTTTATAAAATTCGAAATAACAATTATTTTTAAATTAAATTTTTTTTTATTTGCAATGCCCTTAAATATGAAATATTGCCAGCAAATCCGCTTCAACGGAGTGAAAAATAGTGGACCCACAGCAGGCCTCTCAAATGCACAACTAGAATAGCCGCTGCCTGCATTTCTTGTATTGTTAATTCATTTTGTCTGTCCAGTAGCATGAAAGCTTTTTAAAACTTCACACATACTTCACTTTGTATTTATTACAGGGGCACTGGCAATAATGTTTCTCTTTATAGACGCACATTGGTATTAAAGAGCACACAGGAGGTCGTGTAGTTGTGCAGCTGTGTTGTAGCCGGCCCTGCTTTATATAAACGTCCAAATTTATTAAGCGATAAGAATAGTTCTTGATAATCGTGACATACTTTTTTCTCTTTAATCACAAAATGTCTTCTCCTCAAGGCATGCTATAATTAGACGTGCGAAATAAAATCATAGAGAGAATTACCGTTGTGCAATATAACAAGCATTCCCAGAATCTGCAGGAATAGGGGATTTTAAGAAAACAATTTGAAATATATTATTGATACTTCTCGATGTTGAGTCAAAAACCAAATATGTTCAATTAACAGGAAAACATTTTCCATTCAGGAAACTTAAAGTGGTGGTGGTGGCGTGTTCGAGAGTAATTCAGCATGTAGTAAAAATTTCATTAAATATATTCGTGTAAAAATCACATTAAAGTACACTTGCATTATATTTATCGAAGTCAGTTCAAATCCTGTTTCTCACACATTAATTTTCTTGATGCCATTCCGATTTTATAGAAGGAGTTAAAAAAGGACTCCTGTTGTTATACCGCTCTCGCTATTGAATTTGAAAATGTCAAGTTTTCACAGACACTGCATAAGAAAAGTAATGCATTTAAGGTGGAGGAGAAACAGATTCTCAATTTTCTTAAATCGTATGAGTTTCAGTGAGCAGAGTATTTGAAAATATTATTTTAATTTACAAAATTATTATGAAAAGTTTTTTTCAATTTCACAAAAGAAAAAAGAAATTTTCACAATTTTATTCAAATAAAATAGGGGTTTTAAAAAAAACCTTTTTCTTTCAATTTTGTAATTTAATTTATAAATTATTGCCTTTTTTACAGTGGCAAAAACACAGTGGTGGTGGAAAATGAATTTACTTGCAAAATTCACATAAAAAAAAAAAAAAACAACGCGTAAGGAATTCCCATTCGAAAGCAAAAGGACATAAAAATAAACGATGCTTGTGCGTAAAAATACAAGTTTCCTTATTTTTGCTCGGTTTGCTTAAATTACAATTATTACATTCCATTTAATTAAATAATCTATGCTCAGCATTTTATTTGCTTAATTCTACATACACTGGAAATTATTTTTCACACCATTTATTCTAAATTCTATAAAGTTTTTACATTAAACATTAATTAATGTTGCTAATGTTTGATTTCCTTTCTTAATAAATCTTAAATTAGATTTTCTATCTTAAATAATTCCTATTGTAATCAAAATCTAAGAATTCTCGTATTTAGCCTTAAAACTATTAAAAAATAAATAAAAAGAAGAAAAAAAAATAGATGTCTGTTCCTATATGCATTTGTTGCTCAATCTTACAATTAATCGTATTCAAATATATCATTTGTTTCTTACAAAAAATATTTGCCGTTTTGTAGATATATATATATTTTTCGCTTTAAGTTTTCTTTTACTCGTAATTAACTCGCCTGTTAATTTCTGATGCATCCTCTGCTGTTTTATATTTATATAAATATTTCGGTATGTATATATAATTCCTTTTTCTCTTATTTGTTTATCATTTACTTGTTAAATATTTTCTCTACTGTAAATTCTTAGTTTCCATTTCTGTATATCTTGCTATAGAAATAATTGAAAATAAAATATAAAATTTGGATTTAACAAATTTTCAAAATTAGAATGAAAATGTTTTCTTTGTATTTGTCATGAAAGTGAAATCCGCCGGCAAATAATGGGAATGGGAATGGGAATGGGATAAGTCGCCTAATGGTGGGTGGGTTCTATGTGGAAAAATTCACGGAAATCCCAATATGCTGACTATCGAAAAGTCAAAAATATTGCAAGGTGGTCTGTAGAGGTGACGCTTTTCGATGCATTTTCTTTTCTTGGTTTGGATAAATAAGGATTACGGATAAGCCAAAGTTATCGACTCATTGCTTACATATTGATAACGACGAACAGAGATTTATTTTTGTTTTTAAAATTTAATTTCAATTTGAATGAATTTAGGAAAGCAAAAGGCCTTAGTGTAAGTATGGCCAGTAAAGCCGCAACTCTGTGGAAAGTGTAAGTCCCTCTCAGTGGCGTATACAAAACTTTTCACATATATAAAATATATTGACACTAGTATGCTTGCAAAATACGGAAAAGTATTGGGCGAAAACTTAATTATAATAAATTTTTAAAAACACGGTCACCTCTTTGACTTATCAAGACTTCATGGAAAAATATTATTCTCAACATATTGCGAGAATTTCAGTGGCTGCTATTCAATGTTAAAAATCTCCATTTAATTTCTTAGGAGATATTTAGCAACCTGGTCACACTATTGAAAAGCACTAGCAGTTTCATAATACTCTGTAAATTAAAAGCCATCAGAGCATAACTTTAGGATGAGTTAAAAGTAATAACTTTCGCCGGGCCACGATATGTGACAAGCAGACTTTTGCTTTTCTGCTTGTTCTTGTTATCAATTTATAGTATTTAATTGATAAAGTGTATGTGTGGGTGTGCGATTGTTATCCCAGCAAACATTTTATGAATTCATTGTTCTAAAATCGCTCTCTAAAAAACAGATGTCACTTGCAATACAAGCTTTTCTTTCATTATTTTCATATTGTACAGGGTGTCACAAAAGAAATTGCACATTTGTTTCTGGGGTTGCTACAAATAAAAAAAAAATTTTTACTAAATTTTAATGGCGGCAGATATTATTTTTGAAAAGAAATTAACTTAAGTTTTATTTTTTATATTTTATATATGTTTTATTTTATTCATTCAAATTAGTGTTTTGAAGGAAATTTTTAAAATGACCCCTTCCGGGAATTTAGATTTAAAAAAATCCTGTTTGAAATGTAAAAGTTTTGTAAACGCCTTGTGGGGAGGGAACAGGTTTAGTGAATATTTTTTATAAAACTTAAAGAAAACATTTTCATTATGAGCTTTTGTTTTTGGATTTGCTTCCTTAATGTTATTTCATTAATATTTAATAATTAATAATTAAGTTGTCGAGATTATAGTTGTTAATCAAAAGTTATAATAAATTTACGTACGCTGGATTTATTACATGTTATAAATGTTTGTCATTTTATTTTCATTTTCATTTTCATTTTCTTTAAAATCAATTAAATTTTTTTTTTTTTGTTTTCATTTTATATATTATTTTTGTTTGCATATACGCGGAACACCTCGTTGACCAGTCTTTAAATTGTTTGCTTGTTGTTGTTGTTGTTGTTTTTGCTGTAGTATGTAAAATGAAAAGGTTTATAATTTTCTTCTCGAGTGTAGTTGTTTTAAATTTTCCTGTTTCAAAATGTATTTTTTCCGTTTGCTCTCTGGCTGCGTGTGTGTGTGTGTGTGTGTGGGTGTGTGTGTTTGGGGAAAAGATATTTTCCATTTTCTATTTTCTATAGCATTCAAAAAAATCTTTAATTGCATAATGAAGTGATAATTAATGAATAAACGAGAACTCCTTCCTTCTGCTTAATGCTTCATTAACGTTTCATTTAATTGTTTAGTAATTAATTGTTGTTTTTGTTGTTTCGTTTTAATGAAATATGAAATACGTGATTAATACGTGATTAATACGTGATTAATACGTGATTAATACGTGATTTGTGTTCTATGTGAATAAAATTTCATGATTTTTAGTTACAATGAAATGCATTCTGTTTAATACTAAACGAATGGCATGCACTTTCGCATGGCTGTGTGTGTGTGTGTGTGTGTGTGTGTGGGAGTTTTCATTTGCTTTTTTTTTGTTGTTTTAAATTTTGTTTCGTTTGGTTTGGTTTTTATAAAATATGTATATTTTTACAAAATATGATTTGTTTGGTTTGCTTTTTGGATTTTAAAAAAGAAAAAGATTGAAATTTTATTTGACACATTCGTAGATAAGAAGACGACAGTTTTACAGGGTCTTCCTATTTATTGATTTCTCCCCATTTTCATCTTCGTTTTAATTTTCATTTTAATTTTGTTTTTTCTTGTTTTTGCTTTTTAAATTTTTTCTTTAGAGTCTAAACTTACGGAAGTTTTCATTTAATTATATTCTGAATTAGCCAAATTATACGCACTTTAATATTAACTTTAATAATTTCCCAGGAAGCAAATAAATCAGACTGGAAGCTGAGATCGAGCTGTTTTTTTTTTTTTATTTTTTTTTATTTGTGCTCTCGTTTTCTTTGTCATTTCAAGACGAGGCCGTCCTTCTGGCAATTAGTAAGAACATTAAGACGATCTGTGTTTTTCGATAAATTTATTTAATTTAATCAATAGTTACTTAATTAAAATTAGTTAATTTAAGCACACAAAGTAAAAGACACATATTTTGTTTTTGTTAGGACATTAATAAGCATTTTATAAATGTAATTTCTTATTTGTATTTTTATTTTTATTTTTTAATTATTTAATTAATGAAATCTATACACACTTTTCTTTGACTAACTTTTAATGGCTTCAAAAAAAGCTTTGTGCCAAATGTTTTTTAATTTTTTTTTTTTTTTGGTTTTCCTTTTTATCTACATAAAGTTTAAGCTACAAATGATTTTTCTTTACAAATTTGCTAAAAAGCTACATTTCACAAATAATTATTTTCAATTAAAATAAATAATCAAACGGGCGAAAAAAGTAATATTTTGCTAATTATTATTTGTTATTAAGGGAAATTGTAATATCTTCTCTTCTTAATATGTTTGTTAATTTTATCGTATTTATTTTATTTTGTTTTATTTTATTTTGTTTTATTCTTCTTTTTTTTCTCAAATGCTGGATCACAGAATTTTTCATCACACATCACTGCATTTAGCAAATATTTTTGTTTGTTTTGTTTTTTTTTTTTTTTTTGTTCTACAAATTGTTGACTTTGAAAAGATTTACTGACATGTCAGAAGATTATGAAATATAATTTAAACTAATGAAATGGAAAATAATTTATTTCACGCCTGATCATCAAGATTGGACTCATGACTCACTTTAAGCTGAAGGAGTTTCGCTATGCCTTCTCGGATCTCTTTGGTGGTTTCTAACTTGTAAAACTTAAATCTCACTTTCACTTCGGGTAGAAAACAGTGAAACGGTAAAGTGAAGGTGACTGAATGGAGATGGACTGATTATACACAAGATGACTACACCAGTTTTATGGCTCACTTTTAGCTTAGACAGTTTCGCTATGCCTTCTCGGATGTCTTTAGTGGTTTCTAACTTGCAAAACTTAAATCTCACTTTCACTTCGGGTAGAAAACAGTGAAAATTTCATGTGAAGGTGACTGAATGGAGAGAACATGTGAATCTTATTTGTATTCAGAAAATCCTAAACAAAGACTACGAATGATACAAATAAAATCGGCAAAAGTAAACAAGAATCCCCACCCACTCTCAGAGCTCAACTACACTCTAATAACAACACATATAGATATAGAAAAAAAATTAAAGTCAATAAAAATCTTAATTTTAATTTTATTTAAAAAAAAAAAAAAAAAAAATTAATTTGACACTAAAATAAAGAATTAAGAGAAATGATTAAAATAAGAGAGTGGAAAAATGACTGACACTTGACTGATTGATTAAACGGTGACATTAAATGAAAGCTTTTTATATGATGAATAAATTTCACCTAATTGAGTCATACAACTCTCGTAAGCTTTTTCCTTAGATACAGATGAACAAAGCATATGGAAGCATACACAAGAGACCTTTGCAGCAAAGGGCCCTGAAATATTCACTCATACGAGGGGAAAAGTGTTGGAAGTTCCTACTTTACGAAATAAATTTATATTAAACGAATTTAATTTGTAAAAAAGCCAATAACTTCACAAGATATCGTCATCGATACAATAATACTTTTCGAAGTCGTTGAGAAATTGCAGAAGAGGGCAAAAGTTAAGACCCATTTTTACTTCTTTCTTTTAGTGGATGACAATTCAGGTGCAACCAGAGGGCTCAAAAGGCTCATACTCGATATTTAACAGTTCTAAGGGCGCGTTAAAATAACCAGTTTCGTACAGACTGTCATCGCCTTCATAAACCAAAGAACGGTTCTGAATTGCTGTTCTGACTAACCGCCCTTTGAAAGGGCCCTCTGCCAATCGCATTTACGCCACTACTTCGCATCATGAAGTCTGATTAAGCTTGGAAAATTTGTATTGAATCCATTCTTTTGGCATTGCCAAGACGACTGTTCCGCAAAAAGAGCCGTTTTATAATTTTTAGTACTTTTCATTAGGAATACTTAAAAGTATTTCAGAAGCACATTATTTTAATTCGTAAAGAAATTAAAATGAATTCGTAATTCGTAATCCCATAAAGAAAGTTAGACTTAAAGCTTAAGTTGGGTTTCTATATGTAAAGCTTTTTTAATATGATTTTCTTTTGAATTATATGAAATAATTTATAATTAAAGAACAAAGAATTGCAAAGAATTCAGAATATAAAAGAAGTATGCCGATATTCCTGCATATTTCGCAATTGTATGCTGAGAAGTTTCTAAAATAGATAAAAGCTTGATAGTTAGTTTATGTATAGAGGGGTCTTCCTATGTGTTCTCCCTTTGCAGCGGCTATTGTTATAAAAGACGATGTTGCCAAGTTGTTAATATTGGAATATTGAAAAATTTATATTAAAAAAGTTTTTTTTTTAACAGAACAATAATAAAAATATTATAATAAAATAAAAAAAAAATTATATTTTGCATAAAAAGTTTATTTTTTAAAAGCCCGCTACATGTAAACTACTCGTAAGAACAAGGAAACCTCAAATATTTGGGGATAATGCAATTCTAGAAGGGCTACAGGGGATGCTACACATCCACATCATCTTAAATCCAAGCAGCACTTTAAGCTCTTGGCACAGGCAACCGCCCAATGAATATTTTACAAATATAATTTCCTTCGTATTAAATTTTAGATTGAAAGTTGAATAAGTCGCGCATGCGCAGTGGCTAAGTGAGTATCACAGCATCAATAATCCTATACAATTTCCCATTCATCTTCAAGTACAAGTCTAGTAAGTATTCGGCTAAAGGTTACCTGGTAATCGGGGTTAGCATAGGGTGAAACACTGTTAGGAACCAGCTGAGTTTGACACTCCGCAATACTCCATTTTAAAGCATTTTTATTAAAAGTAACAGCTGATTTTTCGAAGGTGTTTGAATAAAAAAGCTCTCATTGAGCTCCTCCGAAGGGAGGAAAGCTTAGAAAAACCAAAAAGCCTCGTATTATTTTCAAATCATTTATTAAAATAATAAAAATTACATAAAAAATTATTTTGATATTAAACATTTAAATTTAAAAACTCAATTACAGAAATAAAATTAAAAACTTAAAATTTAACAGAAACAAAAAAAAACATATATATATATATATATGTATATATATATATAAATTTAAAATTAATACGACTGATAGACAAGTTGCAAGTATTTGACTCTGTTACAAAATTATTGGACTAAATTAAAATTAAAAGTTGTTTTTCGTCGGTTGGCTTGCTTTCGGCTTCGTTAGTTGGGAAAAAAGAAAATATTTAATTTTTTTTTTTATGCCACAACATTTTAAAAGTAAAAATATTTGTTGAAACAAATATTTTGGTTTTTCCAATATCTTTGATTTAGAAATTTGTTTAGAATTTTTTTTTTTTTAGTAATTTTTTTTATTCTTTTCACGTGCACAACCGTTAATTTTTAATTTTAATTTTTTTGTTTTTTTTTTGTTTTTGTAATGCATAAAATAACAAATTATAAATATTAGAACCAAAAATAAAAGAATATTTGAAATAAAATTAATAATACTTTTGTTATTGAAAAAATAAAAAAATAATATTTTTGTTAAACAATTTACGTATAATTTTTGCATTTTATTGCATTTTAAATATTTTCTTGGAAAAGTGAATTCTTTTTTTTTGTTTTATTTATTTAGTTATTTTTTTTTTTGCTTTTTTGCTTTTTCGTTTGTTTGTTAATTTTGCATGTAATCATTTAATTAAAAGTGTAGAAAAAAAATTGTGTTTCTCATTTCTTCAATTAACAAATTAATAAATATGAAAACTTACGAACTAATATCGTTAACATAAATGTTTGAAACATTATTTGCACTTGAAATTTTTAATATAAAAATAAACAATTTTATTTCGTTAAAAAATATTATTAAAGCCAAGTCAAAGAAAACAAATATTACAAAAAAAAAAAAAAAAGAAAAAGAAACAGAAAACATTTTTTATATTAAAACATAAGTAATCTAGAAAGACAATTTTGCAGGCTAATGAAAACTGCCATGAAAGTAAACAAATTTTTAATTACAAATAATTTTTTTTTTTTTTTTTTTGTTAACAAAGGCGGCCCCAAAAATTCGTAAAAATGTTGGCGATACTTTAAAGATTTCACATAAAAAACTATTTGATAAATATTTTTCATAGAATAGACAAAACTTTTTAATAACTATTCAAACAGAAAAAAATTAAATTTCATAGTGTGGCAACGAGATATTGCAATCGAATAAAAAATTATATCCATTTGAGTTTGGAATTATTTTGATTTTATGAAAGTCACATAAACAACATGCAGGAATAATTTTAAAATAAATAATTTCATTAAAAACATTTGCAAGAAGGTCAGTTCGAACCGCAGGGAAAACAACAAAATGTGCACTCGCATATGAGTCCTTTTGGAACCACCTTGTAATGCCGTAAATGTTGTTTTACATTTCGTAGTGGAAACTTTCGCGCCTAAAAATTTAATTTAAATGATTAATTTTACACTTGCAAGCTTTCCTTTTCATTTGCTCCTTTTTTTTGGCAGTGCTAACTAAGAAAATTTTATTTAAAGAAAACTTTGTTTATACACGTTTTGGAAAAATAGAAAAGATTTCTTAAATCAACTTAAAGCAGAATAACATCTTAAGACAATTCTTCGCTTCTGTTAAAAATAATTATTATCGTATCTATAAAAATAAAAACATTAATTGCTTTACTTTGGTAAAAATTTGATTTGTTTTTTCCATGTTTTTTTTTTCATTTTTTATTTAAATTACTGAAAAAACCGCATCTCCTAATTCCTATTCTGATTTTCTGGCTTAAAAAACTAACGCATTTCATATCGTGTTGTCAAATTGAAAAAGAAAAATAATCAATAATACAATTTATTTATTTATTTTTCTTTCTTTTTTTTTTTTTTGTAAAACAAATGAATGTAAATGTAATTCATTTCCATGCGATAAAAAAAAAAAAAAAAAAAATGTGTGATGATGATGGCACATAACGCTCGCTCTTTCCTCCTCTTGCTCTCCATCCGTCGCTTTTCTTCTTATTTAATACATACAACACTTTCTTCTTCTTATTCAACTTACCTTTAAAACTAATTTTTCTCTTCTTAAATTTCTCTTAAATGTAGTCGTATTCTAATTTTCTCTTAAATGCTTAGACAGCTTAAATTGGATTCTTTTCACTTTTGCTCTTAAGGATCTTTTACAGTATTTAGTGTGGGTACGTGTGAGTGTGTGGGTGTGTGTATTTGGGTGTGTTGGTGTTAAAAATTAAAATAATTAATTTTTGTGTTGTTTTGAGTTTTTGTTTTCTAATTCTTTAGAAGTTTTTGGAAGAATATTTTCTCAATTGCCGTCCTTCTCTGGCCGATGGAGGTTTCACTTACATGTGACGCTTCATGTGTAACGCCAAATGATCGGAGCGAGAGAAACAACGATCACAGTTGCGGCATTTAAAAGGTTTGGCGCCAGTGTGCTTGCGATAATGACGGGTCAATTCATCACTGCGTGCAAAACGCCATTCACAACCTTCCCACGAGCACTTGTACGGTTTTTCGCCTGTAAGAAACCATAAAGAAAAAAACACATGAATTTTAATTTAATCGAGTCATGCAAAATTCATATAATAAAGAGTTTATTATCAGGGATGGGATGACAAAAAAAGTTTTTCTTCTTTAACTTTACTCATATAATTTTATTTGCACCGTTTGAGAGCAAATAAACGATCAGCTGTAAAAACGAGTTACAGTTATCGGCTTGAAGGAGAAAAATCTTACTCTCTACTCTCATTCGCCTACTAAACCGGAGGTTTGTGCTACAGTTTACGTGAATACCTGCTGAAAAGCTTAACTTCACGGTGCACTTAGCACTGAGTAATTAATGCATTTACTAAGCCCCCTGTGCAAGCATTCCCCCTGAGCATTCGGCACTGTCCAAGCCTTACTAGTAGGCACTTCGCAAGGATAGAATCCCCCGCTAGCTTCGGGGTAATCAATCATCATGTCAATTCTATCCTTGTAATTCAAAAGCAAGTCAAAGAATTACTAGATGGACGCCCTCAGAAGGGGAGAACCATCTGCTGCCTACTAGAGTCTGTTGAATAGCAACAGCACCTAGATAACTAATCGCATGACCAGATCATATCGAGCGTTAGCATCAATAAGATACCAGCCACTCAAGAGAAATCTCCCAAGCAACTTTTGGTATCAACCACAAGCCACCACGTGATCTCCGAAGAGGCCTCACCAAAAACCGGTCGAAACTTCATTCGATGTTGTAAGCCGGTGCGAACTTGGTCTATGGACAAAGTCACTAAAGCCGCACAATTTTATCCACGATCATAATCATTTAACTCCGTGGAGTGTGAACTAAGTCCGTCATCGATAACAGTTCGGTTCAGGTATTGTGCAAACCCAAAATCACTCACTGACCTACGCAAAAGAAATTCATTGTGGGGCTGCCGGTATCCGTAGCGCCAGTATATAGCAACTGGTGGTGCTTTCGGAGAGAACCCCCAAAAAAAATCTCCTATAATATTAGACCCTGAATCGATCAGGTTATGCTAGACCTATCCCAGACAGACAAGCAAGCTTGCCTTTGCCTTTTAATTACTTGCAAGCGCATCCGTTACCATGTTATTTCATGGATTGGGCAGCCACCTGCAAGTTTTACCGGTAGCTGCCAAAGGCCTGAGGTCTGGAAACACAGGTTACCGTCTCCCCATAGTGCACTTTACCAAAATGTAATTTCACCCAGATGCGTCCCGTACTACCCTGGTGGCACTAAACAGGAGGTTGCAGAATCGGTTTTTGCCTAGCTTCGCATGCGTTCCTGCGAAAAAGGACTTTTCTTACGCAAAGAGAGAAATAACTTTTTTTTCGCCGTCGCGACATAAATTCGCCTTTTTCCATTCCGTTGCGAATGTTGCAAAAAGGTTGCATTTTTGCAGTACCCATCGCTTGCGGCGTTCTCCTCAGAATCCTATACAATATTTTATTATTTTTCTTTCCACCCCGCCCTCAAACACCATTTTTTAATTTAGCAATTTTTTTTTACTCATGTTTTTTTGTGATTTTCTTCATTTCAATTGCAAAGTTTGTACTCGCATTGTTGGAGAAAACTTGGCTCATTTACATTTCCCTTCTGTAGTTTCTGCAACATTTCTCTCCTCTTTGCATAAAAGGAAGACGCAGAATGGAAAGGAAAGTTATTTGCCGGTTGTTTTGTTTCTGATGAGAGAATTTTAATGAAATTAACTTTTTTCATCCGTTTCTTTTTTCTTCTTATTTTCAGCTGCAAAATCAAGTTTTTAAAGTTGTGCTTGTTTGCTTTGGCAGTTTGAATGCGTTTGTATGCGTTTGTATGCGATTGTATGCGTTTGGATGCAGGAAAATCTTTTATTAAATAAATATTTATAATACAACAATTGCACGTTGCTGGCAATGTACCTTAAGGTAAATAAAACAAAGCAATGAATTAATGACAAAGAAATCAAATTAAACTTTTGCAATTTAGGAAGGATTAAAGGCAAACATCGTATACCTCATCCCGCCCGCTCTCAAACTTGAAAGGTTTCGGTAAATGTTTGAGTAAGAATACTTTCTTTACGTTTTGTTACGGATAATTCAGTTTAGAATTTTGTACGCCAGTCCTTTTTTTACTTTTTTTCAAACTCAAAGGGGTGTGGCGGAAGGGGGATGTGGGAAATATTAATTAATGAGAAATATTGAATTATTAGGTTCAATTAAATTAATAGTTTGTTATTTTTAATACACACTGAGCTCAGGCTTCCACCTCAACGTAATTAGTAATTGAAAGCATGAAAAGTGTAATTAAAATAAAAACACAACTGAAATTAAATATTTTAAGTAAAGCTTAAGGATTCTTCCCGCTATAGGTGTTTCCATTAAGTGCCTACACACTTTAAATCTACACAAAACAAAAACTAGAAAAAGCATCAAAGTAATTATTTTCCTTTTATTTTGTTTTGAATACAATTACATGAAAATGAATAAGATTTAGAGCATCTCGGAACAGATCCATTTCTTTTAGAGGGAAATTTTGTTTTCGGATGAAGCGCATTTCCGCCTAAAGCAATTCAATAAGCAAAATATGTGCATTTTAGGCGAAAAGTAATCGATATGAAGTATTCGTACCATTGAAGTAGCCATGCATCCGTTAAAAGTGACTGCCGGTTGGGCTCTACAAGCTGATGGCGTCATCAGGCTATAATTTTTGAAAAACGAAGCAGGAAAGAACTTTACGGTTAATGTAGTTCGGCACAAATGGTTGTTAAAAGATTTTTTGAATGGGATATTCTTTCAACAATACAGTGCAGCTTCAATTAAAGCTACATCCATTTCACTCAATTAGATCAGTGACTTGGCTCCCCACTTTTAATGGACTTAAGTGAAGTCGTTGATTTATTTATGCAATTGAAGCTTTGGAATTGGATATATTTTTTAAAGCTTTCGGTTTCATCGCAGAAAAACACTCAGGGTCTAGGCGGGAATCGAACTAGCGACTTCCGGTTTAGTAGGCTGCGCATTATTCATTTGCCTAAGGAGGCAGCCGATGAACGTGTCATCGGTGAACTGCAGCCTGATTTAAGCAAAAACTATACTTGAAATTTGGAAGGATCCCATGCAGTCGGTTAATCGCATTTGCTTTATTTAAATTTATAGTGGAATACCCGATATCTTTCTACTGAGTATGGCTGCTACTCCCGAAAAAAAAAATTGTTTAAAGCTTTAAAAAGCCCGAAATAAAATTAATTTACAAAGAACATGTACGTATTATTTTCAAGAATTTTTTATTTCAGCTGAATTATGCCTCCTATTGTTATAAGAGGCGCTTTAAGTTTTTATCACTTCCTATCTCACTTGCCTGCCTATTGCACTGCATCACCTCCCCACTAAGTTCGTACACATTTACTTTAAATCTTTGCACAAAATTTATGATTGAATAAGTTAAACTTAATTGAAAACGAGGTCAATTTGGTAAAAATAGATTTATTATATATTTTTGGCAATACGTTCAGATAAAATATGCTCGCTGCAGTGTCCTCTCTTATATTTTCCTTTTCCAAAAGGACATTTTATAATATCCGCTTGCTGTGTGTCTGCATTTAATATACAAGAACAAGTAGGATACAGAAGCACAAAAAAAAAAAAAAAATAATATTGCAATGAGGTTAAAACCATAAAATAAAGCAACATGAATTCGGAAAGATCTTGAACAGACATGCACATAAAATTGGCGACAAGTGAACAAGAAACGTACCAAATTAAAAGGAGAAAAGGAAAACAAGCCACTCTGCCCCAACTTGTATAAAATTAAAGGATGAGAGCCGGCTTCATACCAGCAAGCCGTTTCCCCACTAACTGAAACTGCTGAAAGTGCTGTTGGTAGTCGGCATTAAAAGTTGTACATTTAAGGATTTAATTTCTAAAAAAGCTTTTTCACTTCCACCTTTTTTTTTTTTTTAATAAATCTATGCAGACAAGTGCTTAACATGTCCAAAAGCAGTTGTAAAATGTTACACAGCGATTTCAACACAAAAATCGAATGTAATTTATAGTTAAACATCGCAGTTTGTTAAACTCAAGAAAGAGCGGACGCTGGAAAACACAATAAGGATGTGCCAAAAAAAAAAATAAAATGATTTTTTCCATTATCTGCTTTTTGTTCAAAGCAATCGAGATTAAAAGCAGACATTGGAATTTAATGTATGAAAATTGGAGAACTCTGCCAAAAGGCTTTCAAAGCTGACTTTTCAAAAAACAAAAAAAAAAAAAACAAAAAAAAAACGGAAAAAATAATCAATGCAGAAATGGAAAAGCCTCAAAAAGAATGCAATGCGAGTTCACAAACTGCAATTGATTTAACTGATGAATGAAAGGCAATGAGAGAAGAGCGATGTGACTCTTGGAAACAACATGTTGTTCAACGTCACACGAATTCGGTTGGAAAATGTAAATCCCACTTGATAGTTATGAAGGCGACAGCTTAAGAAGCTTCCACTACAGTAACTTTGCTATAAAATTTAATTTGTAGTGGGCAACGGAAAGCAAATGGAAATCAGTAAAATGAATGGAAAAGGCATTTCCTCCTGTTTTATATGACTTGAACAGTTTGAGCAACAAATTTATTAAATTCTGTCTGCCTATGAGGAGGTGCGGGGCTCCTTTAAAAAGTTCCTGCTGTCTACCATCTCCAAAATTCTAGCCCACAAAATTTCCTCAAGTTAAAGCATTAATTTGTGTTTCAAATGGGCAGGAAAATGTAACAGAAATGATGTGACTGTTTGACTAGAGAAAGGACCTGCTCTTCTTTTCCCAGTTGTACTCTGTCGATAAGAGAGAACATCTTAAAGGAACTCTCTCTGAACTCACAGTGTATGGCGAAATTTAATGAATGTATTCTGCCGGTAAGAGAAAATCTTAAAGGAACTCTCTGTGAACTCAAATTTAATGAATTTAAAATATTTTTCTTTGAAATTTAGAAGAAATAAGTGAGAATTATAAGGAAAGTCGAACCACTTCAACAGTAGAAATTATTCACGTATTTCGTAAATAAGAATTTTCTACTACACGTCAAAGGTCAGTGTTTGTTTCTCCACATACGCTCCCACTCTCACACACACGCACACACACACACACACACAACTGTGTAAAGCAAATATTTTTGTGGCATATTTAGAGGCGTGAATTTATTAATACATTCCTGATAGAGAGTTTCCCCTTTTTTTCTAATACTAGTAATACAAAATCTCGGCCTCGGAAATCAGCAATTCTTTCTTTGCAATTCTTTGAAAATGAAAGGGATCCGCCCGTTTATGAGGGCTGCTTAAGTCGCAACGTTCCTTTCTTTGTTTTTGGCAAATATTGAAAGTTTTCTTTCACACATTTCAAGCCATCAACAGGGAATAAATGCAATTAACTGTAAAAGCAGGAGTTGTGAAATGTTTTTAATATCTTCGAGTATTTTAAGCTTAAATTGTCTGTGGCTTTGGCAAGTTATTCAGTAAAATATTAAACTTTTAATTTTGTTTAACCGCTCCCCAAACCTCACTGTTGTATGGCACATGCAACACTATAAACTTTTATAGTTTTAAAACTTCATAATAGAATTTAGCTTGAAAGCTTTTTGCTGCCTTTGTCTTTTATTATAATTTAATCCATTTTATGGATTTTTTCATTTTTTTTTCTCTCTATAAAAAAGCTTAAGTTTTTTAAGCAGCTGCATTTGCCTGATGATAATGGCTTTTGAAGCACAGAAGAGCAATTAATTGTAAATAAAATTTGTCCAATAGTTTGTAAAAGGAATTTTTTAAATTCATTTATTTAATTTAAAGCAGAGGATGGAGAATAAAAGAAAATTTATTTCTCTTTCGTAGTTTTCAATCAGTTCAAAGTGAATTAATGAATGACCCAGGCCTCTCCGCTTCTCCGTCTCTCCGCCAATCCAGCTCTCTTTCTTTTGAACAAGAATACCAAAGCCGTCGTGCGAGAAGAAAACTTTTTAATTACCCGCTAACCATTAGAATTTAAAATGTATTCGTAATGAAATCCTTCAGGGCAAATTTATTCCTGACGACGATAAAATCGACAATAATTTATGGCAATTAAAACTGGCAACACAATCAAGAAAACGGCCAACGAGCATACGACGAAAGGAATAAAATCAAAAAGGGTTCAATTACAAACCTTTTTACTTTAACGCTTTCAAAACGGTTAATTTAAAAACACTTTGCCAAACACATCACGGCTGAGTGGCTCCTCAATTATCAAGCAGGCGTTTTTAGATAAAAAATTATATTTGCATTTTAATAACATTAATTATGTTTCCTTTTCCTATCCTTTTTTTTCCTGTATGGATGCGGGCTTAATAACTGAATCTAAATTTAAAAGTAAATATTTTAAAATTTTATTTAAGAAAAATGTTTCCCCGAGGGTTGCGGCTCAGTTTCCTAAATCTGTCTATTACGAGTACATTTCACAGCGGCATCACAAATTTTATTTGTTGCCCATAATTTTTCATGTCTCGCAAACAGAACGCATGAGAAATACATTTCCGTTTGCGCCTTTTAAAACCGTATTTCCTTCAGTTTTGTATTCAGACTCGCTGGCTTACAAACGCTCTTAGACTCTTGCCAAGATTTATTGGAGTTTCTTACCGTCAGACAACAATGGCCCACTTTTCTTCCTTTGCTTTATTTACTTAAAGCAAACACGCCTTAACGAAATGATATAACGGAATGAAAAAATGAGCTTTCAGGCGTTTATCTTAAAAGCAGGAATTAACATTTTTTATGATTTTAATTTCTTTTACTTTTTAGTTACAACGTCTTTTTCCCCGCAAAAAATATTGCTGCTTTATTGTGACAGCTAAAGAAAGCCATGAGGAAAATCCTCAAAAGGCTTTAGGAAAATTTAAGTTGGAAAAAATCTCTCACACAATAAAGATACAACAACAACATATTTCCTCTTTCCAAGAGAATCGTTACGCTTTTCCGAAACATCTCTTGTCAGCGTGTGAGAAAAGGCGGCTTTAAGGATAAACAAACTCACCAAATTACACAAACGTCAGCCAGATTTAAGTTACAATTGTTAATATTTCAGCGGCATTTTATATTTCATATGCAAAAGCTCATAAGCCTGATTGACAAATTTCTATTTGTCACAATGCGGAATGTGCGGCATTGTACTTCAGTTGAGGCATTTGCCACAATCTTCACTTTAATGTGTTTGAAATAATTTGTTAAATTCATTTGCAGGATACAAAGAAGTCTTCAAAACTCATTGCGTATAGCTTAAAGCTTTTAGGAGCGCCAATAGAAGATTTTTCGTATATTTCGTATATTTCAAATTTTGTATATTCTCAGCATAAGTATATTAACACAAGTAGTGTGATTCACTAACTTCTTTTAGGATAACGTATTGCTAAACTAAATACAACGCTGTAGATGGAAAACAGCTGTTGTGCTTTTCTTTTCTCATACCGGCAATCAAATGACAGTGCTTTCTTCTTTATTATTTTTAACGATTAATATGGAGAATATATATACATATATGTATATACGAAAGCAATTTTAAGGAATTGCAATTAAAAATTTTTCCTTGCTGAAATATATTATATTTATTATATATCGTTTATCGTTTATCGTTATATTTGTGACTGTGTGTAGAGATATACAAATACGGAAGTACCTGTACATATTAAATTATAATATTTTTACTACTGTACGCCCCTTCTAATGGGTTTACACAAGCCGGACTACGTAAATACTTGTACACACTTAACAAAACTCTTAAAAATAAAAGGCGAAAGCTCAAAAGCGCCATCCTTGATCTTGAGCGTGAAAAATTCCATTTAAAAAGCTTCTCTATATTGTAAAGTCAAACAAAAGAGTTGCTGAAAATTGTTGCCTCCCGAAGCTACTCTTCGTTACAAAGCTTTGGCATTTTTAAACAAACGAAGCGAATCATAAGCTGGGACAAGGTGGGACAGGCAAAGTAAAACCACACTTTTAAATTCATTAAATCGTTTAACTACTTTCATAATGTGCTTACGGAATGCCTTTTCTATTTAAGAAATTGATAAAATGTAGTCTTGGTTTTTCGTGTAGGGTATATTAAAATTAGCATACCGGTCTTTTTGCAATGCTTCAGAACTTATGAGCCAAATGATAAATTCGCTTTTTGCTCATACACAATGCACTCGCTCGTTAATTCTGAGGCACATGTGCGTAAGCTGGGCGAGCTTGAGGCTAAAATTAATACAGAAGCCAGACAAAATTTCCCTTTAAGCTTTTAAGGTCTACAATTTCTCCCTCCCCTTAATATTATTTACTTTTATTATATTTGTGTAATTTTACCGGCTAATACTCGTAGGTAGGGAGGCATGTTCTTAAACCTCTACTGTGAAGGATTTAGACCTTTTCCACTTCTGGTTAAAAATTGAATAATTGGTTGTCTCAAGATTCGTTTGGGACTTTCTGTATGCAATTGAAAGATATAAAACCAAAGGACAAGCAATAACCTTTAACCTTTCAGCAATAAAATACGAATGCTGCACTAACTATAGTGTGTGTCATGGCTTCCTTGCCGAACACTATTCTCATCCTTTTAAATTACCTTTTTTTAATTAGTAATGCATGAAATGCTTGGAAGGCAAATGCCTGCCGTTTTGCTAATTTACGTCAAGCTTCTTATGGGACATTTCGTATAAATTATTTATTTAACAAACGTTTATCTGGGACTTGCGGCAAACCGTGTAACTCATACCAGCAATTAGTTTCCAGCACCTCCTTTTAACTCTTCCACGGCTATTGATTTGCGACTTTATAATCTCCAGCAAAGCCGTCAAGAAAACAGTGGCTGGAGTGTGATCGCGTGTGATTGCGTGTGGGAGTAGGTGTGAGAGGCGTTTAAATGGAAGGTGTTAATTTGTTAAAATCTTTTATACTTATTGTTTACATTTACTGGCTGTTGCTTGTCTTACACAATTTGCGTTTACTGTTTCCAGTGTTGTTGCACAAACACTTTTTCGTGGCAGAGTTGTTGGTTATTATGGAAAATACATATTTTGAAGAAAGCAGTTTTGAGCAAATTTGAGCTGCTTCTTCCTTGATTGTTTCTCCTTAACTTACTCTACTCCTTCACTTTCCTTTTGCCGAATAAAATCTGCACTTTTTCCTTTTTATTACACATTAACTCTGCATGCCATAAGAATGGGCTTCACATTTGTTGTTAAACTTAAATAATTTGTAGCCGCTGAAAGGTTATCGCTCTGACTGGGCAGGGACTAAAAGAAGTATTAAATTACATTTTTATAGAGAATACTGCTCTCTATAAAAGCAAATTATTTAAACAACAATGGTGTGTGTTGGCCGCAGCAAAGCAGCTGCTTAATAAGCAGCTACAAAAGCTCCCTCAGGCCGTTAGCTTGTGTTGGTGTGGTCATTCTTTATAAATTATTAAACGTGCCTGCAGAGCAACTCAAATAAGGGTAACAGCCTTAATGCAAAATGAAATTGAGTAGGTGTAGGCAAAATCACTTGTCCTGATTATATCACAATTTATAACCATCTGATAAGAAGTTTTTGGCCAGTAAAAGCAAAATACGTAGACAAAATTAGCAGCTTTTGAGGCAGTTTATTTCAGCATTTTTATTATCAGTATGATTATTATTTATAAGGAAGGAAGCACTTGGGGAATAGTGCTTATATAATTCCATGCCCACACAAATGCTGCTCATTTTAAATGAAATAGAAAGTTAAAAAAAAAATGATTAGTTCCGGAAAAATGCCTCTTGCTTTTCCTAATAAAAAATATTTAGTTACTAGCAAGCAATTAGTTAGATCGATGCTAATATGTAGAATTAAGCTGATACTATTTATTTTTCTTGCCTCTTTTGTGGCATCCCCAATTTCTTAACGAATTGGCGAGAGCTTAACTCGTCCACAAATATTGTTGTCTACAGTAAAAACAACAACAACTTCTGTGTGTGTTTAAATTTAATTTTAAGTCGTGAGAGAGAACTATGAGGACTTTAATATATAAAGAAAACAATTTTTAGATAATGTTTTATTATTAAATCGAAATGATTTGCAGTTATAGAGCAACTAAGGGCTATTTTCCAAAAAAAAGAAAAAAAATTTGGGCGGCTCCGTAGGCGAATGAATACTGCGTAGCCGACTACACCGGATGTCACGAGTTCGATTCTTGCCAAGACTGTGTGTGTTTTCCTGCGGTCAAGCCGAAAGCTTTGCAGTTTAAGTTGGTTTAATTTATGCTTATAATTTAATGTTTAATAGAGCTTCAGATCTTTTTTAAAAAAATTAATATTAAATTTTTTCAATATTTTCCTACAAGGATAATAATTCCTTACAAAGTTGCACAAATTGCAAGCAAATATTAAGAAAGCTAAATATTATTAATTTTTTTAACAAAGATTTAAAGCTCTATTAAAGATTAACTTATTCTTCTTCTTCTAATATTATCATTATACGAGTAGTAGCGACGGTTTTTTAACGTCAATTTTGAAAGCGATTAAAGCTGTTACTGAATCGATTCGAGTAAAGTTAAAATGATACGATACCGCATGCTCGTCAGAGCCAATTACTCTCAATCGATTAACCCATAAACGATGAAAAGAACAGATAATGTTAAAATTATGCACAAGTAAGGAAACTCTTTATGCAGTATTGAAATCAGTAAAAAAAGTTCCCCCAAAAAGTTTCGGTACTTTAGAAAAAAAAAAGCTCTTAAGATATTTACTTGAAGAGAAAGTTTCTGAGAATTGAATTTAAAAATTATTATTTCATTTTATTTATTTGGAACGAACATTTCAAAAAGTACTTTTTAAAAAAATTTTTTTTTTATTTCATATCTTACTAAAAAATATTAATGAAAAAGGGCAATTTTCAAAAAGGAATATAATTATATTATGAGATGAAGTATTGGCTGCAGAGTCCACATTTTGAAAAGTGGCTTTTGAAAAAATACTTCAAGTACATTTTTGGAAAATAAGAATATTAAAGAATTTATTGCCAAAGTAAAATAATTAAGTTGAGGATTTTAAAATAGTACTTCCAAAAAAAAAAAAAAAAAAATAAATTTTAAAAAGTACTTTCTCAGTAAATAGCTTTGAAGGATTACTTCCTCAAAGAATTACTTTTCTTTAAAGAATTCGAATGAGAAACCATAACAGAGTTTGCTGTTTTTAAAAATATTTTTTTACAAAAGGATATTTAAGAAAGTCCTTAATAAAAAATTATCCCTTCAATGTCTTCAAGCGAGCAAAAAAATTCTGTTTTTTCAATAAGATTTTTCCTGCATTTGAATAAAAATCTTCCTTCATTTACTTGTATTAATGTCCATACAAGAAGGGCAACAACATTTGGGTTTGGTATGGAACTCAAACCCTTGTAATTTGTCAATATAAAATAATTTTATAAAACATGGAAACGAACAAAATATCAACCGAAAAATAATAAAAATAAAAAGGGGGCTACAAAAAACAAAACTTTGTGTTTGGGGGTTACCAAGTCATGTTATTTTGTCACTAAAATTGAATCCTGTAAATCCCTTCATCAATAGCACAGTCGCAGGATGCGCAGCCAATCGAAGAAAAGATGAACAAGGAAGAAACTTTAATACACACGTAAGTGCGAATATGTTAAGCTGACCAGTGTTGTCAAGAAAATTTCCTGTGATCAAGAAAAGTGCAAATTATTTCCTTCAATGATGACAAATATAATCAGTAGCCAGTATTGCCAGATGGCTAAAAATGTGTAAAAAAAGTTGTATTTTCACCCTACACGTTGAAAAAAGGTTTCTCAATGCCATTTTGATATGGTTTTTTTTTTAAACGGGATGGAATCACAACAGGTTTTTCTACGACTCTGAAGGATATTAAAGGTATGATGATGAGGATACCAGAGGAATTGATTTTTTAATAGCGGTAACTTTGATGACACTGCTGTTAAAACATGTGAGAGACCTTTTTCGATTGCTGTAACAAATTTATGCAAATATATGTATGTGTGTGTGTATGCGCTTTGGCTGTGTGAGGAAAAGGAGCAAAAGGAGTAAAAGCAGAAAGCTACATGATGACACGGTTTCAATACCTAGATTGAAATGTCAAAAAATCTTGTTTGTTGTCATACGAAAAAGGATCCCTTGAGATGAATAAATAATAAATCTGCATGTTCGTGTGTGCTTGTGTGTGACCAGCATTTGCACATGTGCGTATTTTTTTTTTCTATGATTTATTACAAAATCATATAACAATTGTCCTTCTGTTCGAGCCATATTATAAATATTTTTTAATATTTATGCAGATTAACTTGTATGTGTGATTATATTTTATTGATTCCCCAGAGAAAATACGTACGAATAATTTTGATTCATGTGATTGCATTTTAATGAGTACATTTGCATGTGTATGTGCCACTGCTTTAGTGCATATATATAAAGGTTACACATTTCTATACATGTACATATACATATAAGAAAAATGCCAAAGTTTTATTTTAGACTCATTAGAGATGAAAGTTTCCCGCCCCTTCAAGCACATGAAACTCATACGCTCGTAGTCATTTGTTTTTATTTTCGCTTAGCAGACTTTTGACAAGATATGCGTAGTCATAATATCTATATGCTAAAAGCTCAACAACACATATATATATAACAACAAAAAAAAAAGAACAAGAAATTCATTATGACAGCATATACGTACCATAAAGAATAAGTTGATGGTGACAAAATGTGGCAGCAGTGAGACGCCAACATGAAGGCGGGCTATAATTTTCGTGTCAATACGACAAGTTGGATTTAAAATCGCGGTAATCGAGACATTTCCCAGTGTCGTTTAAATAAATATGACAACACATTTATTGCTATTTATACTTAAATAAAATATATTAATATTGTTACCGGAAATACCAATATTCTATTGTGATGTAGGCACAGGCAGAAGGGTGTAAAAGGAGAGCGTAAAAACAAGCAAGAAATGAGCAAAGAGGGGGAGAAAAATTTGAAATACGATACATAATGTGTCACTATAAAATTGTGGAATAATTTATATATAATTAATTAGATTAGATATTGTAATATTTAAAATATTCACACGCAGATCTCTGTGCAGCAAGTGAAAATATCGAAAAACATAAATACGTTGATAACGTTTCAAAAAATATATATATATATTTTTCTCTCTAGAAAAAATTCGTATTATATATCTCACATTCTCCAGAATTTTCCATTCTCGTTTAGCGAAAGAAGCCTGCATGGCCACGATGGCAATAAACAGTATTTATCATATATCAGAATTATACTTGTGGAGTTTCGTTAGAAGCTTTTGAAAAAACTCGTATGACTTAGTGGTAAGGGGAATGGCCAATACGCCATAAGAGCTGCCGGCGGCTACCGACCCTGTAGAAATAAAATTCAAACTTAATGTATTGCCCTCATTGACATGCAGTTGCCTTTTACCATCGAAATAATAATTACACTGTTTCCAGTATTACAAACAAGATATTGCAAAATTTTCAGAATGCATTTCTCTGCTGCATCCATCGTACTCGTGTGTTTACTAATTTCATTTTTTATATTATATATATTTTTCATTTAACAAACGATGCATCTGCGAATCGCGAAATGAATTGAGGGGATTCATAAATAAATTTGACTTACCGGTATGTGTCCTCTGATGAGCTTTTAAGTGTGAGCTTTTTGTGTAGACCTTTTTGCAGCCTACAAATTGACACTTGTGTATCCGGCGTTTAGCATCAGGACTGTGTTGTTCATGTAATTGCTGTTGTTGATGTTCTGAGGTTGGCGATTGTTGCTGTTGCTGTTGCTGTTGTTGATGAGGTTTTGTGGTCACTGCAATGAAAACGGAAGGTTGTATTAAAACACAACAGAAACAGGATAATGAAATTCAAGCTCACAATAAATAAGGATACACAGGCAGTCACATATTAATTAATATATTGCAATTGAATCAGTATTTGAAATAATTTGTGAATTATGTTCTTTCGTGAAAAAAGTCGGTATATAAATTGTCATTGTTGCTGTTCAATAGATAAGAGTTGTTTAGGCAGGACCTTACAGGACCTCATGCATATTTAAAAAAAATTTCTTCCTATTTCTTTATTTGAATTCCTGAAAGTGAAATAACAAAAACAAATTATAAAATTTGTTTTTCTATTAAATTTTACTGCTTCAAATTCTACAATTTTTGAAAGCACTGTACGACATAAAATTTCAGATCATAGAGAAATACTTTTTTAATGCAGTATAAGTTTTATTGGAATAAAGTTTGTAATGTTTCTGATTAGAAAATTTTTGAACAAGAGACAAAAATAATCACAAAACTTTGTTCTCAGTTAATTCCAGTGAAATTGTTCAGGGATTGACACATTACAGCCCCTGTTAAATTTTTTTTTATAAAGTTTTAAATTGGTGAAGCACCATCGGGTTTGCTCTTTAAATATTCAAAAGTTTTGACAGCAAATGGTCCTGTCTTGTACATACATTTCTTAGAATTTCTCAGGACTTTTGGAAAAAATGTTCGTACGTGTGGTAGTGCTTTGATTTTAGGCGTGCCGGGATTTTTTGATAATGACAATACTGAATATACAGGCGTTTTCCAACGACAGGCTCACAATTTAATTTACCTTCTAAATAATTTTTAAACTATGTGGAGCTGAAGAAATAGGTATATTGAAAATATGAGTCACGTTCACTATTAAAAACTTTTAGTTTTCTATTAGTCGCAACAAAAAAAAAAAAAAAGAAAAAAAAAATTAAAATAATAAATCAATAAGTAAAAAATAGATTTATAAATATTTTGCAAAGTTATTCTGTGAGCATTTAAGGACTTTAAAAGTGTAGAAATATTTTTCACTTACGAGCTGTTACTTGGGGATTTTGCAGCTGTGTACCCCTCTGAGTTATCTGAGTCGCTGTCAAAGCGTTACTAGAGTTCCCCACTGTAGTGGCGTTGTTGGAAGCAGCAGCTGCCGCTGCAGCGGCTGCTTGAGCGGTATTGAGAAGTGCAGCAGCAGCTGCTGATAAATTCCCGCTGTTATTGCTTTGCATTTGTATGACGTGGGCCAAACTAATGGCACCACTTTGTGTGCCGTTTGTAGTGGTCAATCGTACAATGGTGCTGTGGGGAATGTTCGTTGTATGGCTGAGTGGGAGGTTGGCTGTAGCAACCGCTTGGGTATCAGTATTAGTGGCAGCACTAGCTTTTTGTATGGTCAAATGATGAGGTACAGCTGTGTTAATATGATTCGTCTGCGATTGAGACTTTTGCTGTTGCTGTTGTTGTTGCTGCTGCTGCTGCTGCTGTTGTTGTTGTTGTTTCTGTTGTTGACTGGTGGTTATTGGTTGTACATTATGTGACTGGTGTTGTTGATGTTGCTGCTTTTGTAGCAGAGGAACTGTGTTGCTAGTAGTGGGACTTGCAGCGGCTGAGGCAGTGACAGCGGCGGGAAAACGTAGAATGGCAGTAGTAGTAGTAGGTGGCACATGGTTTTGTTGCTGATTCTGTTGCTGTTGTTGTTGTTGTTGTTGTTGATGGCCGAGACGCTGCTGTTGTTGTATTAGAGCCGCCAACTCATTTGCATCAATTTGGTGCGTTTGCTGCTGCTGATTGCAACTGCTTGATGATATATTAGTTCGTATAGATTCAGGCGATGAGGGCGGTGTCAGGGTGGGTAAACCGTAATCGTGATTGTTTGTGTGAGTAACCAGCTGAGGACTGTGATGATGATTATGATGATATTCATTGGATCTCTTAGTCGCCATAACTCTCAGTTTAATGGCCTTTTCTGTTAACGGACACTGCTGCATAACCGTTGTTGTAGTCTTAGTTGGCGTAGCGGTCGTCGTTGTTAGCATGTGGCTCGTGCTTAAAATATGTTGCAACGCAGTTTGTGATGCTTCTCTACTGTGGTATATGCCGCCAACAATCATTTTCTCCTCACCATTATCTGAACTTAGAGCCTCTTCGTCATCCTCATCATCCAGCCTCTCCTTTTTCACCACCACTGAACAGCTTAATGACTGCGGGCCCGTGCTGTCCCACGACATGCCCGAACACTGCGACGAAACTGATGATGTCGTTGATATCGAATCCAAATGCTGCTCTTTGATTTTCAATTCTTCCAATATGCGTGCAGGAGCTGAGAATATTTCCCATGAATCAATTTCACTGTGCAGCTTCTTATACGACTGTAGTTTGGGTTCGTCGCGCAAATAACGTTCTAACTCGTAGCAGGTCTACAAGCAAATTGAAAAATGAAGATAAAAATATTTAAAAATGAATAACTGGCAATTAGTTGGAATATATTTCAGATATAAATCTTAAGTATGTGTAATTTGTGTAATTTTATGGCCGTTTTATGATATTCATATTTCCTTTTGCCCTTCCATTTGTCGAACTTAATTATCATAATGTTGATGGTGCTACTTGGTGGTCTCCTAATGGCTGAAATAAAGTTTCTCGTAAATTCTTGTTAATTGTAAGCAACGAGGAAGCAGAATGAGAAAACAAATTCGCTTCATTCTAGAATAATATAAATTCAATTTCTTAATGTTTAGCAAACATCATAAGTAAATCATCTCAACTCAACTCAACTCAACTCAACTCATATGAAATAAATAAATGCTTTATGCTGATGGCTCTGGAGGTGCCGGTTCCTATTCAAATGGATGCCTTCAATATTCGTACATCGTTAAGATAAAAAAGTTGACAGTTCACTGTGGAATGAAGTGAGCAGGAGTACGAGTACTTTAATTTACCTAAGAAATTCACCAAAAACTTATTTATTTATTTGTTGTTTGTGGGTGGGGTGCACACCCGTAAACACTTGTGAACATTATTGAGTCCTGCTGTATTGCGGCATGTTGTGGTATAGCGATGGTGCGGCATCATTTTGCCTTTTTTTTTTGTTGCTTTTAGGTTTTGTGTATAAAATTTATTTCCCACACACACATACATAGATCGGTTAGGGTGAATTTGTGTGACTTGTTTGTTGTAGCTGTTTAGTTGGTCCTTTGGCCTGTCTGTGAGCGTTACAAAATACATACTCGCTCACACAAACACAATTTGAAGTTGGGCGTGAAATTAATGTGCCAACATGTATAATAATAAATTTAAAATAATAACATTTTATGAAAGCAATTAAAGTGGGTTATTTAATATTATGCAGTAGTTGTTGCGCTGGCAGTCTTTGTGTGTTTTTGTTCGCTGGCCCTCCCCCCTTTAACAGAACAACAAACTTTTGCTGTATTTCACTAAAGCGAGTGCATTTCAGTTCTCTATCTCATGCCCAACTTGCGTTTGCCACCATTTTGCTCCCAATGCGGCTGGCTGGTTTATGGCAAAAGTTGATAATAAATGTTTAAAATTAACGAAATTAATTTTCACAAATTAGCAGTTAAACAGACAGCAGGAAAGTGTTTTACCAAAATGATAAACGCAAAAACACACATTATAAAAATTAAACATTCTACTAAATAATTTTTGGAGTACATAAATAATATAAAGAGGTGCGTAACGAGAACATAAATTTTAGTTTTCAAATGAGTTTTGTTTTCGTACAACAATAAGTTGCAAGGAAGCAGCAGCAAAATTAAAAAGTTTTATGTGAAAGTCAATTTTTTTTTCTAGCAAATATAAAATGAAGTTTATTTATTAACTGCCATGGCCAGAAGTGTTATTCATTTTTATCAAGAATTCGTCTTCTTTAAATATTTATTAAATATCCTTTATATGTGTAAATTGTTAAAGCGTATTTAAACAATTATTAAATCAGACTTCAGTTCATTATTGTGTTAAAAGTGGCACTAATTAGTTCTGACAACATTAAAAATTGAAAGGCAATGAATGCAATTTACGTAGGCCTCTGCTGTTTGGCACTAATTTTTTAAAAGAACAACAACGTCGTAAATTTAACAAAATTAAAGCTTCTTTAAATACCAACAACCATCAAGTAATTGGATAATTTTTCAAGCACATGTAAAAAACATATATGAGAAATGCTTGCAGCCATCCACTTGCTATTGAACATACAAAGCAAACAAACTAACAACGCCTACACATATGCTATGAAGCACACGCTGCTGAAATTGAACTGTCACAAGAACACACGAAAATCATTAGGACTGTGTCGCTTTTGAGGAATAAGATTTCCATATGGTAAATTATGGAACAACTCTGGAAAATAGCATCAACGATCTCCATATTATATCGTTAATTTGTGAGTGAAATTTAGGAAAAAGGATCAACAGAGATCTCATTTCCAAAACTTAAGACTTTTAGAAAGAAATCTAAATTTAATTTTCAGCCCATTTGCTGGTCCACTCTGCACGCCATGCAACAAAAGTTTTGCAATTTTTCATGATTATGTTCCCGCAAAATTGCCAACTTCAGTGTAGAACCTCTGCTAAGACATGCAGGCATCTTAATAACGAGCCACGTGAGCAACATTTGAGACATTTAAGATTCTTTTGCAGCAATGAACTGGCCTTAAATGTAAATGTAAATGTGAAAATGTTTGTTTGTGTTAAACGAATAACAAAAATTGACAACAACAACAAAATACAAACTCACTCCCACTCTCAGTAGGAGGAGTTTCACACACTTTGGCACATAAGTGAGTGATTGGAATGCATGAATATGATCCTTTTTTTTTTTGTTTTGACGGTGAAGAAGGTTAAAAAATATCTTCGGACTTTCCACGGGGTCACATTTGTTAGCAACTGTTTCGTGTGGTGATTCCACTAAAAACCATCCCTCCTTCCTTCCTACGCAAACTTCTTCCGGGAACAGCTTCCTCTACTACTTCGGAAAGGAGATTACTGATAGTCCCATACAGGAAACTATTTTACACCCATCAGGTGGATAGTAGGGCAGATTTATTGGTGAAAATTATATTAAATATAAGTAATTACACGACCTATCTATCCTACTTTGATGCAAATTTTAGGTGTATTAGAAATTTTATCTCGTTATAATTAACTAAAGAGCTTAAATAATTTTATATTGTTAGTACTTTCATGCCACTTGCGGCGGCCCCGATGTGCTGTGTTGTATCACAATATGCACTCTGTGTAATATCTAACTGCGTTCCACTAGTCTTGACACTCCAGCATTTTATTAACAATGTCTTCAGGAGTGAAGTCAGGAGTGAAATCATCATCACTATTTTAAAAGTAGACTGACCACTGTAGTACAATGCAACACAAGTCTTGTATCCAGACTTTGGAAATATTTTTCCGTATAAGTCCTTTTTGATACAAAATTTCATTTTTCCAAATATTTTCCTCAAATGCTAAATACACGAATGCCGTCGTACAGCGAAAAGTTTTGGTATTGAAAACTAATTAAAGCTAAAAAATCGTAATGCATGCAATATAGAATTCATCTACGACTGCAGCTAAAAGAGCTTTCATGGAAAGAGAAAGAGATAGCCAGATATGGAAAGAGAAAGTATTATCAATCCTTAAAGTTATTTCTGCTTAAATGAAGTTGCAACTTTTCTTGCTGAAATTCAATTTCAAGGACACAAACTCAAATCCTTTCACAAGAATTTGCAAAAAAAATGTATTGGTTTTATTATCCTCACCATTCCCCAAACAAACTCAACAAGTCAGTTAAATGTTTACCAATTCCAGAGCATTCTATTTTGATTTAAAGCCGAATCTCCGCTCAGTTCTACAAGTATCCTTCGAGCGGCTAACGTTTTTCTGCAAAGTGTTCACTGCATTCAAGGCCACAAAAATATCACCTGGAAAGTGATATTTTTTCTTTATATATTTTTGTTTGAATTTTTCTCCATCTTCATATTTATTCCCTCTTTTATTGTGTCTGGTATCTCTCCTTTATTCATATGTTGTATGTTTTCATCATTTTCTTATAATTTTTTTAAACATTTTGCAAAATATTGGGAACTGATACTGCTTGTTTTGCTACAATCATTCAAGCCCCTCTCGAGAAAATTTTAATACACTTCACTTCAATTTAACATCCTTTCATTTCGTTTTATTAAAAATGGACAACAACAACAACAACAACAAACAAATATATAAAATATAAAGTTTAACGCAATTGCAATTTAAAATTTTAATTAAGTTCTTCATAAAATACTTGAGAGTATGCAGTCAATTTAATAACGTACTTGTACATCGTAAATATCGGAGGTTTACCTTGATGATTGCAGCATTATCATTGTTATTTCAATATAAATGCAGTGTAAACCTCGTTAAAATAAATATTTATTTTGGCCTGATGGAAAAATTATGTTTAAAGTTGCTAAGTTGTTGTTGAATTATGGTTTTTGTTTGTTTGCGCAATTATCGAAAGAAATTGCTTTTGCCAGGGAAAAAATAATAATTAAGTTGCGCGCCGTAATATTTCGGTATAAAAACGTGAAGTTTTAATTGGCAATCGATTTGATTTCACACCATTTAATTTAATTGCTTTTATTGCAATAGGAAATAAGTGGGGAAAATGTGTTGCCTATTTATAGGCGCAGGTAGCAATGTATGGTGTTAGAGTTTGTTGATCTATTTGAACTACATTAGCATGTATTTGTTTAGAAAATAATACAGTTGAATTAGAAATTTAGTCACAGATAAAATAATTCATTTGTTTATGAATGAATTTTGTTCGTTTCTGTAAGACTTTCATTCGTATTTAATCATTTTGAAAATATTTTATTTTTTATGATTAAAAAAAAATTAAATCTCATACTTATTATGAGTGTGTTCAAGGAATGTGCGAGTATTAAAACATTTATTTATCTTCTTTGTTGTTCTTGTTGTTGTTGTTGTAGTGAATGGTTGTGTATCTATTTTATATTTTTAACTTTTTGCTTGTTTGTTCGTTAGCAAGCGTTGTAAATCTCAGAGTAATAAATTATTTTGATAACTGTGAAAATAATTGGCTTTAAATCCTTGCAGTATGCTATGAATTTTTTAATATCTTTATCTGCTTATATTGGTCTGTATGTATGCACATAATCAGTTTTTGAGTGAAAGCAAACATACAAAAAAAAAAAAAAAATAAAGTAAAACTAAATGTTAAAATCCACTGCAGAAATTGACCATTTTTTCTAATATATATATACATATTTTTTTTCAATTTGCTGGCTGAGGATGTGCTTAAGTACAATATCTGCAAGGATAATACACAGAAGAAGCATATGTTGTCTTTAAAGGATTTGTATGTGGTGATTTATGATTAAATATTTTGATTTACATTTTTCTATTAAAAGAAATAAAATTAATATTTTATGGTTTGCTTTCCTCTTACAGTGAAGCCAAATGATTTAAAAGCTTTATGGAAGGAAGTGCGATAAAAAAGCCACTAAATACACTCTACACAATCAATTCAAGTTTAAAGTAGATTGTATAAGTTGTATAAAAAGTCTTGGCATATTTTTCGGCTTGCAAGAATGTTATAACAGATGGCATAAAGTACGACCGATATTTTAAAATTCATCAAATCCATTTTATTCTCTATTAAAATGCACAAAAAAAAATATATATTAAAAAAAAAAAAAAAAAATAAACAACTCACATCATTTCGCAAAATTCCCAAAAAAATACTCCACAGTCATAGTTTTCTTAGTGTTACATGCACATTGAGCTTGAATACAGACGAAAATTCGAATTGAATATAAATTGCTGGTAATTTATTTAAGAAAAAATTAACAAGAATTTTTATATTCTACTCGCATTAACAATAACTTTTGATAAAAAGTTTTTTCTTTTAAAACAGATAAAGCGTTAAATTACATCGTTTCACAATGTTTCCGAACACAATAAAATCTATGCAAGGAATAAAAGAATTTTTTAGGGTATATAAATTACAGCCCGAAGAGCTTCGACTTCTAAAACTTTTCAAGCAGTGAAAGAGGAAGCACACGAGCCCATCACGCGTATAGACAGATATTCAATTCCAATAAAATTTATTTATATAAATTACAAGTTAAGGCCTCATATATCATACTATACAAGGGGTGGGAGATGAATGAATGAGTACAACATTTCACAGGTTTAAAACGTACAGCACGTAAAAAATTGGTGCAAGAATTTAAAAAGGTCACAAAAGGCTTGCCTAGTTTTAGGCTCAGCAGTAAAGAGATAGAAAAAAACTTTTTTGTTTAGCAACTTATTGGTTGCTGGCAGCATCATTTGTTGCTCATGTAGCCACCGTCTACCATTTTCGGAATCGGTGTGCTTTCAGCGAATAATGGTCAGTTAAGAGAGAAATATAATAAAGATAATGAAGGCTAACAGTGAAGCTTTAATAAATTTATGAGTAATATTTTTCCCTAAATCATTTAAATGGCTTTTCAAAACCAGTAATTGCTCAACATAAATTTTTCTCCTTTAAAACTAATTTTATGTCCGTAATGTTTTTTTTTATTATTATTTTTATTATTATTATTATTTTAATTTCTTTTCTTTTTTGTTGGTTTTGAGTTCTTTCCACTGCATTTTTTTATAAAATTTATCTCTATTAGAAACGCCGTGTTTAACCAGAGATATACAATAATATACGTATTCAAAAATTGCTTTTCACATTTTTTTAGCTTTTTAGATTTATGGCTACAAGAAGTCAAAACTTTATTTTATAAATGTTATATGTGCACACTCAGAATTGTAGCAGACGAGGTTCAAGCTCAGAGCAGAAGGGGAACTCGGTTTTGCATCAGCACAGCATAATGATTAATGTGTTATAGTTGGTAAAAATATTTTTGGCGCATTATTTTATTTTTTTTTGTTTCTTATTGTTGGCATTCTTTAAAAATAACACACACACATACAAACACACATTCACACAAAAAACCAGCACGCTATTTTTATGCTCATGCACACACTTGGCAAAATATTAAAAAGTTTTCATTTTTAATTTTATTGTGGTTTCTCTATTTTGTTTAGCTGTAATCGAAATAAATTTATGTATGGAAGCGGAAAACTTTTTGAAATATGCGAATGAAAAATATATTACGAATTTGCCTGTTAAATAACTTTTCTGTTTAAGCTTATACGTGAGCGCGTGAGAGAGAAAATTAGCCGCACTCAAGTTTTAAAAGCTAAACTCTTAAGGCAATTACAGCAATTATATGGAAGAAATATTGCTCCTTGTGATTGTGTGTGTAAACGAGTCCACCGGAGAAGGAATTGCGAATTTTCTTTACTATCATGAGAAGTACGAAAACGTTTGGTTTCCTATTTGTAAAAATTAATTTTACAAAAATTTTATTGAACAACAGTAGAACCACCAAAGAAGCAACTTAATACCACCAGCACTACAGTTCCTACAAGAGCAAAAGGCTGAAAGGAAATAAAAGGACTTCCAAAAAATTTATTGAACAGGACTTACAAAAATTTTATTGAACAACAGTAGAACCACCAAAGAAGCAACTTAATACCACCACCACTACAGTTCCACAAAAGCAAAAGGCTGAAAGGAAATAAAAGGACTTCCAAAAATTTCTTAACATCCCCCATACCAGAGAGGAGCAACTGCGAATTACTGTATTACTGTATTCACAAGGACTTTTGAATTTAATAGAGAAATTGTATTTCGCATTGTCGTCTACAGGAAGCCATACGAAGTGTAAGAAATAAGTAAAATAAGTGCCAAGCACTCCAATGGGGAGCCTTTACGACGATAGTCTTAGCGTGCAGTTGGCAAGACATTTTTTAAAATTTTTTTCTCTAATTTGTAAACGATTTTAATAATATATGTATGATTGTTTGTACAGACAGGTGGACAGGTCGTGTTTTAGGCCACTATCTGGGATCTATAAAAGCTCATGACATGTTGAAAATTATATAACGGCTCCCTTGGTGCTCTATTCTTTTTTAGAAGCTATTGAAGCTAATTTCGAGCTTTAGACTTGCTTTCCTACTATTGATTTCAAAGTTAAGAAAGTTAACGCAATTTCTGGCCCATAATTGATCGAAGTGCATCGTGTCCAGTTGGCTAAACGTTTTGACTACATGGCAGGAAAAACAGTACTGACAGAGCAACAGTGAAGACAGTGAAGAAGACTTAGAAGACTTTTCGAATAATGAAAGCAAACACGAGTTTGATGCATCTTAAAAAGGTCAAGACCACTAGGACGTTTCCTTAGAAGCTGTTTCCGCCAAAACAGAGCCCAAAGAGTATTTATAGAGTATTTTTTCTCTCACAATGTGGACATCAAAGTGGTTGAAAAACAATATTGGACACTTTCAATTACTTTACCCTCTACTTTCATGAAGATTTTTGGACTCTTGTCCAATGCATATTATATGCAATACACTAAGGACTCGCGATGAATACAAAAAATTGGTTGTACATGACACTACCTAGAAAGGGGATGTATTATGGCGATGTATTATTAAAAGTCCAACGGCACAAAAATTGGGCGTGAATGAGCAAACGAATCCTTTTACTGGGGCAACACAATTAAAATAATATGTAAAAGGACGAAAAGCTTCCTTCATCAAAATGCTTTCCGTTTATTTCAATTTAATAACATTTTTCAGTTTCAGTCGGCAAGCGATCAACAATTTAAAATAATGAATCTACTTGTTCATTCGCTACATGAAAAAAGTACTAATTCATATTATGGATTTCAAATATGAAACTCTAGAAGTTGTTAAAAGAAAAATTCCCTCAATATTTTCTAAAAATGAAAAAAAAAAAAAAAATAAAATGTGCGTGTTTATTAGAAAACATATACAGCAACGAATTTGTGTAGCATCCAATTGAGTTTGTAATTAATTAACGAAATCAATTACTTTGGCTGTAAACTCTGCACTCTGTTGTTAAGTTGAATGTAAACAAGAGAAACATTTGACTGCATAAGTAAAGGGGAGCTGGGAAATGTTGCGTGCATGTATGCGTGAAATAATATGAACCATGCCAGTACCGAACATGGTAAGTATGTGCAAATAAACAAATGAGTGCTAATGCAAACGCCTGTGGAAGCGTGTGAGGGCTTGTGAGTGTGTGAGTGTGTGCGTGTGCGTGTGTGCGTGTGCTTTTTGTATCCAAAGCGCAGAGAGTGGTTGTGTGTGTTTTAGGCAAATATTTATAACGCTATTACAATTAAGAGCATTAATTTAGACAAGTAATTGTTACAAATGCAAATGCTGTCACGATGATAGCAATCATAAAATAATAGCGCTGACGCTGCTGATGCCGATGCCGATGCCGCTGATGCTGATGACTATGCTAATGACAGTGTATTTAAGTATTAGCAAAATAATATAGAACGTTTTAATTTCGCATGTATGTACGTACGAACATCTAAACTTATTTGTGCAGTCATACATCATTCTGAAGGCATTCAATTGTTAATGTTTGTGTGAGGTTGTGCTCATTTGCAACGAGTCGCATTATTGTTAAAATATTTATGGCATCAACTTTACTTTTGTTTCATGTTTTATGTATGTATTTGTTTTTTGTTTTACACCCCACTCCCTTTTTTCCAGTAAGAAATAATGCGTATATGTTGCTTTTAGCCATGCTGTTTGTTCTAGTATTTGTGTTTCAATTTTCATTTTTGTTTTATCAATATTTATTGTGAACATGTCACATAATATTATTTGCTTTTAAGGAAACAAGTACACAAACTAAATGCATATAAAGCAACGAAAATAAATGTTGTGAAGGAAAAGTTTTCGTTTTTAAATAAATACTCATATACGGAAGAAATTTATTTATATCTGAGTTTAAGTAAAACTGCCTTGACGCCTAAATAACTACTACACTCTACATTGCGGAATAGCACAATTTATTACACTGCCACTAACTAATACAGTGTCATCTGCATGCCTGCGTATAAGTATGTAAGTATGTATGTGCCAAAATGGAAATAATAAAAAATGAGGGCACAAAATGAGTGCTAAGCGAAGGAATGGTTGTCGATTTGGGCTGTTGGGTTGTCACTGCGTGTGCAAGCGTGTGCTGGGGGAATTGTTTACAGGGAACGGATATGAGCAAGAAAAACTTTTTCCAGTGTTAAATATTACTCTTTTGCCAACTTAAATTCCTTTAATGTGCTGCTTTAGCTGCTTGTTACATTGTTAATCATTGAGATCTTCTCTCGCAAGAAGCAAAAAAAAAAAATTGCATTTTCTTACCGCTTTAACTTAATGCTTCTTAAATAACCATCATTTGAGGATTTACTACACTTTTTCTTTTGGTTTGAGCGGAGTGAGAGGGAGAGAGAGAAAGATTAAAACAAATTAGATTTGTAGAGAGAAAAAGCTTCCAGTGCAATAGTTCAAGGTTTGCCTAGGTGAACTGCAAGCAAGGGGGGAAATGAATGTCTTTAATGTGCCATCCATATAAAAATTATGATGAGACCTTCTTAAGGTAATGCCCTTAGCTGTGGATAAGCAACCATGACACGTGACTGCCTTTTAATCAGTAATTAGGCAAGTGATGCAATTGCAAGCAAACCATGCATTAAGTCTAATAAAAACTTCACGTTGCGCAGATACCGCCAGTAGTAGATAAAAAATATTTCTCTTGATCAGAATTATCTCTTGACAAAATCAGCAAACATATTTTATACGAGTTAATTCCTTTTTTAATGTCTTTCAGGCTTTGAGGATGTGAACTTTCAAGTAGTCGCTCTTGCTGGAATTATTTCATTGTGAATTATGCATTTTAACTATTTTTTTAATTTGTATTTATGAATTAAACAAATAAAATTTTGCTGCTGAGTCGACGATAATATTTTACGTCTATCATTTTTTAATAGCCGTTAATTAACAATATTTTAGTAAAATTAATTTTTCAAGGATTTTAATTTGCAGTTCGTCCTTAATTCTTAATTTTTTTATATTTCAAATCAAAATTCATAGATTAGAACGTGAGTTCGCAGCGCAGACAAAACAAATTTGATAATTAACTGCACTTTAATAAAAATTTCAAAAAGCCTTGTTTTTTTAATTTGAAGAAAATTGCCATTTAACTTTTTATCGGCTATTGGAATTTTTGACGAAACCCATTAGTTTCTCAGTACTGGCAAAACCGTCCTCCAAAGACGAGTGGATATCGTATAGCCTACTAAACCGGAGGTAGTGGGTTCGTTTCCTGGCCACACCCTTAATATTTCCCCTTCCGACAACTCATAAGCTTTGCAGGTGAATTTTCAACCTGTTTCGCTTCCTTTTTTTTTGGCAAAATAAATTTAGGAAACTCCCTTTTCTCTATATTCCAAATGCGTATTTTCCTCGCTCATTAGCATTGAGAAACAAAATTATATTTTATTAATACAAATAATAGCTAAAGTCTAATAAAATTATTAATTTATTACTACATTTAGCAACTCTGGACTTCAATAATATTTTTAAGCAAATTTATACCCAAAAGCCGGCACATTTTGATCAACTTTATTGTTGCCTAAATGTATACTGCAATCAATATGGCTTTTAATATTTGATTTCATTAAGGAATTGCCCATAAAAACACATACCCAAAATTAAATATGTACATACATTATAAATAGATAAACAAAAAAGCTCATACGTCAGTACATGAATATTATTTTAGGAACGATTTCCTTTCCTTAATGTTAACAGTGCACGCTACAAATCTCTTTAGATTTGTTAATGAACCACTACGCAAAAATTTATGCCATAAAACGGTTTATGAATAAGAAATTATCAAGTCGAAAAGACAAGCGGAGAGAAGGGCTCGAGAAAGTTCACTAGAAATACAATATATATTTAATAAATAACGTATGCATACTTTGACCAGAGATTTTGTTATTAAGGATAACTAAATAAAACCAATTAATATTTAATTATAATGAGGATAAAGTAGGATTTTAGCAGCTTCTTTTCAACATGGCTATGTATGACAAAAAAAAAAATAATAATAATAATAATTTAAACATTTACTTTATTAAAGTAATCTATTGCTTTTATGTTTAATTAAAATTTATTAACGCCTAAAAGCACACTTAAATTACTTTGTTTACAGTGTGCCTTACAATAGGCAACATATTTCATGGAAAACCAAAAGGAAATATTATCCCCATGCAATCAGAGCAAACGCATTCATTTATATCAAATTCTAAAATAATTGCAAAATATATTTTTACCTTAAAAGTTTTGCAATAAAACGAAAATTTTATCAACTTCTTCAATTCCAAACTGGCTATTCGATACAATAATTGGCTTCTCAATAGCAACAATAACATTGTAATTTCAATAAATACAATACTGTAAAATTATATAAATTTACTTACCACAGATGTAAAGAGCATACCAAATAACAAGGATAATTTAATTGTTTGGCCAAACAAGGATGTAGTCATAAACCTGCATTGTTTATAACAAGTTTGTTAGCAATTTGCCATTATTATCTCTGATACAATTGTTGTAAGGATATGTATGTCTAGCATATCTGCAGCTTCTACTAATACGTGTGTATACGAGTGTTAGCAGCGCTACGCATACTGCCTGGCATACGATTTTAGTAGTTACAATTCATATCAAAAACAGACTTCTTATTGCAAATGTACTCGTACATGGCCGAAGAGGAGTTGGTAATATTAATAAAATTATTAGCATGATAAATATGTTAAGTAAGATATAAATCCGAAGCATGCTTATGTGCCTCAGCAGCATATGCATGGGCGGTTACGAGGATTGCTTGTTAAAAGCTGAACTCCTGAGTAAAATTAATACAATTTTTTAATTAATAAAAACATTTTTAATATATTCTGGTGTTTTAAAAATTTATTATTAGAAATGTCCCTAAGCTTATTAGAGCGTTTTTAAGCTAAAGTCCTTTTTAAGAAAAATTATATAAAATATTATCAACAGAAAATATGGCGAAGTATTTAAAATATAGACAATTTTTATTTATTTTTAGATTTTAAGATTACAAGTGTGTGTCTAAGGCTTACTAGATAAACAATCACCCTCGTATAGTAAAACATATTCCAAATAAATTATTACCACATTTTATATGCAAGTGATAATGTTTTGGGCATCAGGGCTTTAAGTGTAAAATTTGATGGTCCTTTTGGAATTTCAGAAATATGCCGGTTATATATTAAAGCAGCAAAGTTTTTCCCCCCGATTTTACTTAGCATATCACAGCACTACAATAAATTCTTTACAATATTTATTGATAGAATTTAATATTCCAGTTAAAAAAAAATATATATCTACAGAGTCTATAATACCGACAAAAATATTTTATCTACAAGATACAGTAGCCAAGCTTGCACCAGATGATTCTTCTTCTTCTTAATTCGTGAGACAAAATAAAAATAAAAAATTGTTTAATTTCTAAATTGAACGCATTTTGACTGCAAATTAGCTTTAAATTTATAAAAAAAATTATATTTTTGTAGTATAGTTTGAGGTGAATTTAAATGGAAATTCTTTACTCGCTCTCACTTTAAACTTTCCGAGCATCTAAAGCTTGCACCAGATGATTCTTCTTCTTCTTAATTCGTGAGACAATTTCAAATAAAATTGTTTAATTTCTAAATTGAACGCATTTTGACTGCAAGTTAGCTTTAAATTTATAAAAAAAAATTATATTTTTGTAGTATAGTTTGAGGTGAATTTAAATGCAAATCCTTTACTCGCTCTCACATGAAACTTTCTTTCCGAGCATCTAAATCCTGTAATGTTATTTTACAAGCAATGCCGTTAAAATTTTATCTCTACTTTTATATATTTTTCAATTATTTTTATTTTTATAGTTATCGTTATTACTTCCTCTAGCACCAGTATATCTCGTAATGCGTTCATCCTTTCCAGCACATTGCAATAACTTCCGCAAAAAATTTTTCTCTTAATGTTGAGGAATATAATCAAATAATAAACAAATTAAGTAATACAAAGAAACCGAATACATTTTTTAATTAAATTTAATTTCTAGTCTTAAGGACACACTAACCACAACACAACTCAATGGCAAATGGCTCAATGGCTGGATATGCACCATTACAAAGCTATCACTTTACAAGTAAAAGCTAATACTAATTTCGTTTAAATAAAGACAGAGTGAATTAATTTTGTATATAAGAAGAGCTTTTAAAATTAAAATCTTTAAATAAAAATTAAGAAAAGAATATATTTTAATGTGAAAACTTCATTAATTCTACAAACGAAATTTATTTTTTTTTTTTACCACCCACTGTAACTGCCATAGCAAGTACTCGTATTATTGCATACATAAAGTACAGTGTTTGACTTTTATGATTATAAACATGTTCCAAAGCTTAGCAACCACAAGCATTTTATAGTTATTGCCAAAGGAAAATGTATAATAATATTATGTGGTTGGTCTAGTAGCAATAATCTTAAGACAATGCAACTTTAATGGCCGAGAAGTAGCAGGACTACAAAAGAAAATAGTCTACGAAAACAGCTTCAGGATTTTTATTTTTATCATTTTATTAAATACATTAGACCAGCAATGAAAGCACTGCTCAAACAGCACTTAAGTTGTTTCATAACATAAAAAGAAGAGAAATTAATAGCATATGTGCAGGCTTAATTTAATGTACACACGCTGTTGCTTACGTTTGAGAGAAAAGAATAGCAGCATGTATTGCCTTTAGAAATCGGAGCGAGCAAAAAGGCTTAAAGAACACAATTAAGAATTTTATTAAAATTATATGCGACGGAAAAACTATTTAGTTTGTTTATTTAAGAAAACTTAAATTGACATTCATTTAAATATTAAACAGCGAATGTACTCGACAGTTATTGATAAAGAACTGGCTTCCAAAAATAATTTACTTTCATACAAGAGGAAGAAAATTTGGGTCTGCATGAAGTATTGCTTCTCTTATCAGTACACCAGCCAGCAGGATGTCCTGCCAGTTAAGTCTTAAGCGAGACCAATGAATGGAAATATTTTTCTATTCAACAGAGATTTGCAAAGAAATACGTTAGACTTGTTAAGCACTTAAGGATATGGATTTAAAATGACGATATTTTCTATGAAGATGTAAATTGAAGTAAGTTTTTATATTTTTTTTTTTTTTTTTTTTTTTTTTTTTGTAAAAAATGTCAAATCCCTTCAAACATTCCCCTCGAAAAACAGTGACTGCCAAAGACCACTAGATCGTAAAGATAATTACTTTTCATTTTATTTCTTATGCATCCCCAGAAAATTCAAAAGACAAACAATTTCAAGTGTAAAAAGAGAAAAGCTTATTGGCAATTTAAAGCTAAACACAAATAAAAGCACCACCACCAACAACAAATATATAATAAAAATTACACCGACCTTGTGGAATTTCAAACACGACTATGCGCCTTCAAGTGTGCTAAATTTATTTATTATCATTGTTGTCTTGGCTAAGACTTAACACCGAAATCTGACAATCACCCCCCTCCCCCCGCCTCTTTACAGATCGAACGTATTATTTAACAATGTCCCGAAATGAGAATTGCTTATTATTGTCAAGTAAAAGTATACGATAAACAAACGAACCATAAAGTTCAACTAGATACAAATATTGTCCTCCTACAAACAACTCAACAGGAAAGGAAAAAAAACGAAATAAGAAAACATTTACGAAGACATCAACGAAAAGTTAATTTTTCCAGATTAACGTCCTGCAAGCATTACAATTTCCATTATACTAAAACCATCAAAATTTCCGTTTTATTTAAAACAAAATATTAAGCGAAGGATGTAAATGTTTTGGTGTTTTGTTTGAACCAAGAAAAAAATTCTCATCCCCATTGTCGACATCACCATCGCCATCGCCATCGCCATCCGTGAGCAGCATTACAGCAGCTGCATCAGTGCCAGCATCTCTTTTGTCGATCCCACTATTAACTTCATTTTCAACGTATTCATTTTCAAAGTAGGAAAATGTGCTAAAAATAGAAAAAAAAAAACCAAAAAAAAACCAAAAAAAAAAGAAAAGCAAAGAAGGAAAGAAGCAGTGCTTGGTCGGTTGGTAGTCAATGTATTCATCGTCAATGGAATTTTCACAAGAAAACCAAACTAATGTAATATTTGGCATTAATTCCTCATTTAAATTCAGTAACGCGTACAAGGCATTAGTTTGTATTAGCAATAATATTTTTCCCTTTTACCCCCCAAAAATTCTACTTTAACGACAAGCTGCACGCCTTTAGCGGTGTATTTTCGCTGTGCTCTCGATTGTCTGTTGGAGCGAATACATTTTCCCTACAACAGATGTAGGTCGTTCGTTTTATTTATACAGCAGTTTCATTTATTGTACTTTCTTCCTTTTATATTTTTTTGCCCACTCTATACTCTATACTTTATGCTTTTTTATTTTATTTTCATATCTATTTGTATAGCATACTTTTTGGATTTGCACAAATTTTGTTAGCTATACTGCTATTGCTGCTGCCAACGAACCAGCGTTATATTATTTTTCACGTTTCGCTACACTTTCAAGTGCTTTTCGATTACTTAAAAGCAAATTTAATGCATAGCAAGCATTACAGATAATTTGCCCACTTTAATTTTCAAGTGTGTTTGTGGCAATGTTTTGCAAAAATATTTTTTTTACACTTTTACTATGAATTTAAAATTTCTATAGAGATTGTAGATTCTGCCTAAAAGTAAACAATGCTTTTTTCCGTTGTTTAAAAGGCACTCTACTCTAAACATATAACCTTGACACAGACACAGACACAGCACTGCCATAATTGATTTAACTTTAATGATTTAACAAATTGAGTTTACCGTCTGATATCTAAATGCTCAGGGCATGAATTAAATTTGTGGAAAAGGGGCTACTACAAGATGAGAAGAATTAATATAAATTCTAACAAAGAGATAATTAAGGGTTTTTGTAAATTAACCATGAAACTAGTCAGGGAACGATTGGAAACAAGTGTATGGAGTTTTTAGCCCAAAACTTAATTAAATAAGTAGTTGCCCAGCCTTCTTCAATTTGTTTTCCCTTCTTCAACATACAAAATTAAACCGTATAATGTTTTATTTCCTACTTTGATATAAATGCCTTTATTGAGGCACACGTCTATCGGCTCACATATGCGAGCATTCCATTAACCAGTCTGTTTTTTTATCTCTCATATTTATCTTAATTTTACATAATAAATTGCTGTTTTATTTATTTGCTTACTATGGCATTAACCAGTTTTCGAAACTTGTGGGTATCTGTGAGAAGTCTTCACACTAACACGCACAGAATTCCATTTTAAAACTTATTGCATTAGAAAATATGTGCAGGGGTTAATGATGTTCCCTTCGAAAGATAAATTCTCCATCATTGTTACTGTTACTTTTATTATTATTGTTGCGATTACTATTAATGAGAGAGCCTACAAATCCTTTTTATATGTGTAGCTTAAAAAGTGTAGCATAATTTGTGGCAGTTGCGATGTAAATCATAATTTTGAAGACAGTTTATAGTTCAAACGGAAATTACATTCATGCCAACAGACTTACATTAAGCTCAATTTACAGTAAATCCACCTTTAAATACTTGTAACGCATTGGCAATAAAATGTTATTTATAATAAAAATATTTATGCGATTATCAAAACGTAACATAAACACAACAAGCAAAACAAACTCATTTGCCCTCAAGATTTTCATTGAAGGGGCGTTTACATAAGTTAAATTTAAAAAAAAAAGAATCGAAAAATAAAATATAGATGCAATGATAAGAGCAATCAATAGAAAGGATAACTCGATAAGAAGTTACAAAAATACCTGCAAGTATCTACAACAGCTTAGCAGACAAGCATACAAAGTGAATGCGTTGGAATGCGGCAGCAGCAGCAACAACAACAACACTACACAAAACGTTGAGAACTGGCATTATTTAAAGCCATATAAACTGGTTTTCGGTCAATATTATAAGCCATAATAGTTGTTAACCACAAAATGATACAGAGAAATAGACACAGACAGCCAGCTACATACACACTTACTCTACACTTACCTACGATAAACAAACACAGAGTCGAAAGGATTTTCGAAATTTTCAAATATTGACTATATTTCTTATTTAGATGCTGAAACCTTAAAGTCAACAGATACAAACGCACACAGCCACACACACAACCTCGCACAAACTATTAAATTTTTTATTGGAAAATTCTCAGCCAGTTGAAGTGAAGGTGAATGTATTCTCTATTCTCTATTTTTTTTTCTTCTTTTTTTTTGTGATTTTTATTTAGTGTGGCCGTAAAATTAATATGAAAGGAAAACATGTGTATGTAAAGTTATTTTAATGTTCCCATTAAGGCTTTCATAGTTAAATACACACACATACCTGCTGGTCTCTGTGCCTGCGTGTGCGTGCTTTACGTGTTTTAGGCTTGAACTGTATAATCCTCAGATTTTAAATTCATTCCATTTCCTTTTGTCATTTATGTGTATCCTCTTAATGCGACCACAAAAATTAGTTTTTATTCTACAGATTTTTTCTCCTTATATTTTATATGGTTTTTTTTTCCTTCTTCATTTACAATAATGCCATCTAGTAGAACTCTGTACGAACGTGTTTGTATAGCATACTTTTGGGCAGATAACTTATACAATCATAGTACGTATGATTGGATATATTTGTTGTACGAATAGTATTGTTCAAATGGAAATTACAAAAAAAAAAAAAAAGGCCTGCAATAATGTTGTGCCTGATCTCTGGTCTGTTTCGTTTCCTCTTTTATTGTTTTGTAAGTGTTCATCTGTGGTTTTTGTTAAAGGTTTAATATTAAGTAATTTTGTGGTAAACATTTTAACACCCAACAGTCGATCCCTTTTATACTCTCGGGTTTTCTCTGTCTGTGCTTGCTCGAGTTGCCCAAAAATTATAACAATATGGGTTTCGATGCCCACATTTCACACATGCATGTCACAAAAAGAAAAAACAAAAAAAAAAAAAAAACAAAAAAGAAAGGAGGGGAAGAAATGAAAACATACAATAAACTAAATGTGTGAGCAGATATTTACCCTCATTGACAATGCAGAAATTAATTGTTAGATAAAGAGTAATAAAGGATTTAAAATTACTATAATTGGAAGCAATAAAAGTTTTCCTAAGCCAAGCAAAAGTTTCAAGAGGCAAATGGGCCTCTTACGTACGCTCACAATCTAAATGCTCTAATAGTGATTAAGTCTCTTTGGCTATTTTTAATTACGGTTTTAAAATTTATTAACATTGCAAGTTATTATAATTTATTATGTCTCCCTGTATTTATACTCAATATATTGACGCCTTGACTGAAACTATCAGCCAAAATAAAAGACACTGTAGTAAAAGAAAATTATAAACAAGATTACGATTTGCTAAATTCTTAAATTGAGACAGTTGATATTCATACATATATTTTACTACGAATTTATAGAACGTAGTCTAGAGCAGCCAGAGATCAAAATTATAGTTCAAATGGAAATTATATTTATTCCAAAACTCCAGTGTGCCATCAGCAGACTGCCTTTTCAACAATATTTTTAAAAATTTAATTAAAACTTCCTTACGAATTTCAAAAGTGTTTTCTACGATTAACACAGAAAACCTTTTTATTTAAAAAAAAAAAAAAAAATTATAATTTTCAATATAATTTACTTACTGCATATCAAACTGCTAAACACTCTCAAGCAAATAAAAAAAAAATGCCAAAAAAAAAAAGAAAAAGAAACAGCCACAGTGAGCATGATGCCAAAGTAAACTTTGAAAAGCAGTTTTAAAATAATGCAATTTCCTGTATTCTTTTAATCTGAAAACCAAATGAAACCAATCTAATATTGTACCACATTTCCATTTAAAACAAACCAACAAAATTACAAATCCACTTTGATCTCGAGCAAATTCGAAAGATATTTGCCTCATGCACACACAAACTACAAGCCAACATTTAAAAATAAAATAAATTGTCTGAAAAACAGCATTCAAAAACGGTAGCCAGACAGACATTGCAGTGGAATACATGCCAAATGTATGCACATAACCGTACTCGTTTGTCTGTTTGTATGTGCAACAAAATGAAAGTGAGAATTACGACAACAGATAAGCGCCATGCAGCCGTTACAAAGTAATTGGGTCGATTGCTCGATGAATGTGAAATGTATGGAACAGCTGTATGCATGTGTGCCAACCAACTAATATTTACGACTGATTTCATGTGTCCTTAACATGAGCAGACAAACATTTGCTTTTAAACGGAGCTTTCAAAAACATTCCAAAACGAATTATTTTCCATTTTTTTTTTTGTTTTTTTTCATTTTTTCTCTTGTTTTATTTCGTATAAATTTCAGTAAATGTTTTTAATAACTGCATATCTTTTGGCCAGCAAGAATATTAAACGAGGAAATTTTTAAATTTTCTACTTTAATTTTTCAATCTTGCGCTCACAATCTAAATCATAAAACATATTAAAACGAAAGGAAACAATTAACTTTTATTAAAAAAATCAGTGGTATAAATGCAACCGGTATTATCAAAAAGAGATAAATAAAGAGATCAATCAGACACGTAACCAATCAGACAATTCGGTTAAACGAAATTCGGATTGGCGAACACGCATCATATTTACGATTGGCTCTCCTCGTAACCAATCAGTTGCATACAACTTGGAACAACTAAGCAGCGTTATTCTTTATATGTCAATATTAAAAGTATGCAATAATTGCATATAAATGTTTCAAATTAATACCACATAGGCGATGTGGTCGGCTCCCATTCTTAACACACAAAACACACACACCTATACACATAAAACACACATACACACATACACACATTAAGCTAATGTGAAGTAGAATTCGCTGTCGCCAAATTTATTTTGTAGCCTTTTTTTGTCAATTATTGTTCGTACTTAATTTGTAATGACTATTGCCTTGAATATGCCTTTTGGTATGCTTTAAAATTAAACGTAAAAATAGATGCTGATTATTCCATGCAAAAAACTGTATATTTTAACTAGTGCAGTAGTCCATTGATAATCGCACAAAATGTTTTCTTAGAGCAAGCAGTGACCTGAATAAAAAAGGTAAATGGCAGCTGAAAACGACAGTTTAAATAAAAATAATATATTTATTTGCAAGAGAGATCAAATTTAATTAAAACCAGTTGCGTTTAAGAAAATTATAAACCGTAAAATAGAATATGTAATTAGTCAGAGGAGTAGGAACAAAAGAGAAGAGTGAATGTAAAATTCGAGTGTAATAAAATTCATTTGCATATTTATTTTCAATTTAAAATATTTTTCAACGCAAGAATGCTTTTTAAGAAACATTTTACACAATTTAGTTTTGAATTTATGCAGCGCAGTTTTAGGTGTCTAAAAAAAATACCATTTTGTATTTTATTTAATTTTTATTCATATATCAAACAAACAAAGCAATCGGTTTCCAATCTTAAATAAGCAAGTTTAATTTAAAAAAGTTATTATTTTGTCTTGCGTATTCCCTTTTGTACTTTCCTCAACTCTTTTTCATTATTATTAGCTGCCGAGAGGACCACCACTGACACTGTGTAATGCGACCAAACTGTTATTCTCTTTTCTCTCAAAACTGTCTTAAAGATCGATAATTATTTTTGTCTTGCAAGTTAGCTCGTTTTGCATTTTAATTGCAATTATAATTCTATGCGGGATCCGAGCGCTTAGATGTGGTACAGTCCCTTTAAGCCTGGAAAGCTGGTCGCATTGTGTATGCTCTATTGCTCCAGCAACAGCAGCAGTATAATGTCAGCAACAGCTACGCAAATCTATTGTGGTCACTTCCATTACTCTCTGTAGTAAAGTGAGAATTTATAGGAAAATATGATAACACCAACATCGACCGCAACACCAATTTACAAACGCAATAACGTAAAAAGAAGAGAAAATTAGAAAAATCCAAAGACATCGTAGAAGGAAGTGTAGGGGGATATAGAGAAACCCCTTTAAAAGTACGCCAGCAGGCAAATACCAAATACCCAGTCCGGCAAAAAAATATATTTTCCTATTTTCTACTGTGCTAACAAACTACTGCAGCCGTGCTACTAGAACATTGTGAACGTCATGTTGGCCACAAAACATTGCTGGCAAATGTATTACTGTTTACAGTTTAATCTACAACTGTTAGTTGGCCATAAATATTGCTATTCTCGTTTCCTTTTTGTTTAATTTTCTGTTCAATAGTCGGCTGCAAAAACCATGTTATAAATTAAAATACTGAGAACTAAAAGAGGTTGTAATACGAGATTTTAAACTTTTAATTTCAAAACTCAAGTCTTGCGGGGGACGTTAAAGGTGCGGCAGGAAAATGTTAAAAACCAATCTACAATTAATTTATTCCTATTCTGCGCCCTCTCTCCGAACCACATAACTAAAAAGACTGCTTAAACAGCAATTCATTAATTCAATGTAAACAACAACTGTCGAAGCAACTAAAGGCGAATATTAATTAACAATGTACGAGTATTAGACAAGACGCCATAAAGCTCAACCGGCTACAGAAAAAGAAGCATACTTTTGGGCGGCTTAAAGAAGAGTTAGTGTAAATAAGGAATTGCAGACATTAAACGGTGTTAAGAATATTAAATTCGTAATACCTTGAAATAATAAAAGGTTTTTCAACCTCATCTTAAATATTATTTTTTATTTTCTATTCTGTTGATTTAAATCATGCCGTCAAGTAGGAAAATTTTATGAATTTAAAATTTTATATTCTTGTTCCAACTTTTATTGTTTGTGGCGAGCCTGTTTTGACGATTCCTCCCATCTTTTCTTATTTCTGGTTGCTACTACAAGCTTTCAAATATCAAATCTTGATATTCTTAAGAAACGTTCTGTTCAGCATCGCTTTGCTGGTGCCTCGTTTAATATCTTTGATTTATGCTTCATCTGTATTTTACGCTAAAAATTCGCTTCTTATTTTGTGTAAAGAGTGTGTATTTCTAATTTGGTTTTTATGACTCAGTGCTATTTTTCACACAATACTTGTTAAAAGCTTTGCATCCTAACAAACACTAGTTAACAGCTCATTTTTTATACTTCCTGTACAACTCAACTACAATTTCTTGTCTTTTTTTCTCTTTATGGCTTCCAGCAATAATATCCTGTATAATTTTGGAGTTTCTATATTACAAGTAAAGCCCCCGAACTCGATGTCTGCTCTACATGTTTCCCAAAACATTTTTGACTCTTCAATCTGATTACTTTTTTCTTCCTAAAAGAGTCGTAAACTTTTCAAGTAAAAGAAGACATAAATTTGGCTATAAAGCTTGTCACTGCCATCCCAGATTTTTTTATTGTTTTTTGTCTTTTCCTTTTGGTGTGGCGGCATAAAATCTATATGTAACATAAATTTGAATAACAAACTTGTTTTCTGATCTTTCCTGTACCATAAAGTGTAATCATTTTTATGCTTAACAGCCGCTGCAACGCCACATTTAAGCACTTTTAAAGGTTGATACCCTCATTTGGAAATAATTACCTAAAAAGAGAGCAAAAAAAAAAAATTAAATTTTAATAAAAGCTCGCATTAATTTTAATTGTGTTAAAGGAGAAAAAAAAAATCTAATTTCTTTTTAAGCGCAAATCCCTGCTATAAAATATTTATTCACCAATTGGCCACAAGTGAAATTCTGGTAATCTGCATTAACATGCAGTGAAACCCGGCTAGAAGGCTACACACACACCCACACACCACCAACCTTACAGCAATCAAATACTTTGTGAATGGCAAATAAACACCAACTTCACTACTTTCCGCAAATACAGAATTAGATTAATAAATACTTTAATATATTGCCGGCTTCAGGTGATTCCTACTGACAGCCTCATCTAATTTCGTATCCTTCAGATAATAAACAGTAACTGACCGCATCAGCCACCTGCAGCTGTAGGTAATAAACTCATAAAACGGAAATATATGTTTGACTTAAAACGGAGGCAAAGAGAAGTGTTTCACATAATTTAGCAGTAAAAAAATAATTATTCTATAATAATTTTAAAAAATATCTCAAGCAAAATATATTTTAGAAAAGTTTCATATATACAGTATCCTTTGAAAATTAATTCAACAAAATTTTTGTTTTGCAAAATTAAATTAACTTTGACAAACGAAAATTATTTTATAAATTATAAATTATTTATATACACTATATTATACAGAAATAATTTATATATTTATTAATTATTAAATATATATAATATATTTATTATTATTTTATAAATATATAAAGAAATTTAATAATTCATTTATGTAAATAAAAAAAAGTTAATAAATTTTAAATAATTAATACAAATTTAACTAAATCAGATATATAATAATTAATAAATGTTTAATAAATAATTCAATATATAAAAATAAATTTAATACTTAGATAAATTATAGCTTTTAAATTTTTTTTCTCTAGATATGTAACAATATAATAATTAATTAAGTATTTATATAAACATATAAATTAATCTATTTATTATATACAATTATTTAATATGTAAAAATATTGAAAATTTTTTATTTTAATATTTATTTTACAATATAATATTTATTTTTTTATTTAAATATTCTTATTTTTTTATAGTTATTTTTTTTTTTGAATTAAGTGCCAATACTTTTTTAATTAAAATTATATATATTTATAAATTATTGAAATAAAATAATTCTCTTTAGTATTATTGCATTAATAATTATTTATATATTTATAATTATAAATGATTTATTATAAAAATTGTTGTTTTTTTTTAGTGAGAATTCCAAATAAAATATTCAAAACGGTAATTCAATAAAAAATATTTCATTAGTATTGAAGTATACTCAGTTAGAAAAAGAAGTCATTGATTCAGAGGTCCTGAAGAGAATAGAATAATTAAAAACGTTATACATAAAAAGCATGAAATGTAAAAAATTTTGAATTTGACAACTATTACATGGCTGACTACATTTGGATGGAACAGAGTATGAAATCTATGAAATCAACAAAAATAATGTTTTGTATATATATAAATTTGGTATCATTATTAATAATATTATTAAAAAAATTTTATATATACATAATGCTTGACATGTATACTATTTATTCAATTATCCGGAATAAGAGGTAATAAGGCGGTATATGTGGCCGCAAAAGCGGCCTTAACTGCCCCTCTTATAACTACACCATATCCATTTTCTGACAATATGAAAAACTTTATAAAATACCTTCTCAAGGCAAAAGGCAACTGCAATTGGAACCCAACAACTGACTGGTACAGAAAAATTAATTCCAATAAATTTAACGCCTAAAAGCTGCTACCAAAAAGGAACCAATTTAAATTCATTGGACTTAGACTGGGTCATACTAGAATTTCACATTCTCATGTAATTGATAAAAACCTATCCAAATAATGTCCTTTTTGTGAATCCAATCCAATCAGCATTGATCATCTCTTTTCAAGCTGATCCCACATCAACACAGTCAAAAACTCCAATCTCAGTAATAACGACATTTCTCAACTAATTGACTGCAGTTCGATCAATATAAGGCAATATTAAAACCTTTTTAAAATTTCAAAAAACTAACAGAAATATATAAACTTGGGGTCATCGCTGCCATACCTCTCCTCTCATTATACTAATAATTTACTTATGTAGATAAATAAATAAATAATACATATTAATTTATTTTAAACTACAAAAGTTATATTCATTAAATTATTTATATTTGTTTACTTTTTTTCAATCTTATTTATATTATATATATTTTTAATTTTTTCGTTAGCAGATTGTTTTTATCAAAATTTCTTTATTTTTTATGCAATATATACTCGTATATATGTAGCAAAATTTTTTAATAATATTTGTAATATTTTGCTTTTTTGTTAAGTTTAACATTTTCCTTAAAAGAAAAAATAAAAAAATTTTTATGAAAACAGCATTACAAATATATATTGAATTAATTATTTAAGATTTAATATTTTGAATTACTTATTTATTTTGAATCAATTATTTTCGCTTATACGTATATAGAAAATAAATAAAAATAAAAAATAAATAAAAATTAAATAAAAAAGGGAAAACAGTTTCTCTCCGTTTTCGTGTAGGGTGCATTAGAAAAAACTTTGAGCTTTAATAAAGGCTTTTTATGTAACGCCGTTAAGTATGCTTTAAATTATTTGCCATTGCAGGAGACTTAAGTAATAAAAACTAATATTAAAATTAAATTAAAAGGATAAAGAAAAGTAGTTTTGTGGATTCTTAAACTTTCATAGAAACTTGTCATGTGGAAGATAAAAATTTCCCAAAAAGCTAGACGAGGGTTGTAGATTAACATTTAATGCAGAAGCCGCTTGAGACCATCTCAACATTTCAAGATATCTGTTAAAACAGTCGCACAGCCAAAAGCTGCGTTTCTCCTTTTAGACGGCACATGTTTTAAAATATTCAAGTCTAAACAAATAACCGAACTGAAATAATAATTATAAATATGCGATAAAAGATTCCTTTTAACAAAAAACTGTACATTTTTTCCACATTATAAAAAAAAGAAAGGAAAACAAAAGAAACTGCAGACTTACTTTCTGAAGCAGTGAAGTAACCCAAATGCTGGTGCACTTTAGCTCTTTAGTAATTGAAGCAGCTTTACATTTCATTATTCCATTTACAACTCCCACACTTATCACATTTACAACAATAGACAAACATTTTATCTGGTTTATTTATGACAAGTACTTTTGTTAGAATAAAGTTTTCTAAATCTTCTGCACAACTTCCTGACAAGGCTGAGTCTATCAGGCCAGTCATGAGCTACACTGCAATTTTTATTTTAACGAGTAATTTTTCTTCCTTTTTTCACTATACGAGCAACGGCTACACAAAGTATTTATTGAAATTGCAATTAAAAATAAAATGTATTAAAAGCCAAGCATGATTCTAGTTTTTAAATTAAAGAAAAATGTCTCCTCTCTCTGCCCCATTTTTATATAGTGGAGATAAAATGCTGTCACTCACTGCCACTACATTCGTACTCGTACTTGACTCGCATTGCTGGAATAGATGTTTTAATCTGCATATGAGTTGCTTTTAAATGTGATTACTTAACGAAGAGAAAAGCAGAAGAGGAGCACATACAGGCGTGTTAGGAAAAACTGCAAAATGCATTTAAAAATTACTGAATATTGAATATTTAGTTGCCTTCCTGGTTTTTTAAGAATTAGAAAAAGTAAAACTAGAAACACACTCGTACACGACTGACTGACTGCACAGCAGAAAGAAAACATGTAAACATGAATGTGTACGTCAATTGTATGCTTGTAATTTTGTGCCCCACTGTGTACGTTGATTTTGTTTCGCATTACAGATTTAATTTCTTTTAATCTTGCAATTGTTTCGCACATCCACTTACACTGGTATCATTTGTTTGTTTTATTTACAGTCATACATCTCTGTAATAGACTTATTTATTTGAATAAACATTCATTCATCTATTCATTCAACCAACATTTGCACAGAATGTGTGTTATATTGTTTGCTCTTGTCTAATGAAACCCTATAAATGCGTGTGATTTGTCTATTGTTTTTCAACGTTGTGCTTTCGTTGTGCAACTGCTACTCCTACTAACGAGTATTTCATATACTTTGGTCTGAATTTAGTTGTATCTGTTCATCTGAATAGCAGGAATAGACAAAGACTAGAAATGTGAAATTGTTATGGCGAGTTCTCTACGAAATGTTTAACACCCTCCTACATCGTAGAGATGGTTGCTTTCGCAGAAGCTATTCCCAGAGAAAAGTCCCCACTGGGTCATCTTTCCGATCTACATTATTTGCTGGCGCTATACAACTTATGATTTAATACCTTCTTTTCATTCACATTTTACTGCAAAACTACAAAAAAAAAATTTTTTTAATAAGTTTGTCTTTTTAAGTAATTGAGAGCTTATGGCGAACGTGACAAAACAAAACTTTTTGCCGGAGATTTCCATATATTCTGCATTGATTTAGAACGCAAATTATAACACAAACATCAAGTTATTTACATATTTACAGCATTTACAAAAAACATTATTCAGTAGTCCTGTAATAGCATAGCATACCCTAAGGAGCAGTTGCAATATTCGCTTTATATCCATACATACTTAACTAGTTAGTTTGCTTAAGGCTTCTTTTTCTCCATCATACAACATTCGTAACAGACATTTCTTTTAAGAAAACGTAAAACTTTCAAGTATGATTTTATTTATATGAAATTTTGTATTGATTCTGCGGCTTTTCGGAATTAAGGATAATTACAATCAACAATGCTTGGCCCCCTAAACTTATCCATATTAGTATAGAAATCCATACAGTTAGTTATTTATTTATTGAGGCTTGTTTTTTCCCATTACATAGATTTTCTTTTTTTACAAATATTTATTTTTTTCTTGAAAAGTTAAAACTGTCATGTATTATTTTAATTACATTACTAGTTCTTGCCTATGCAAATTGCCTATCCAATCTAAGAATAATTATACACTATAATTATATATACATTAATTAATGGCCTAAGCAGTGCTTGCTCCCGGCACTTATCTTTAAATCCATGCATATATTGCTAAAGATCTTAACCATAAGCTATACTTCAATACATTTTTCAAGGCATACTTTCAGGCTACATGACAGTATACAGCTAATAATTGAAGGGTATTCAACTATTGAACTACACAACACTTTCTCGTGTAGAGGTTAAAAATTAAAAAAAAAAAAATAAGTAAGAAAAAAAAACGAAAGAAATAGAGTAGAAAATGAAGAGTCAATGCACTTGTGAAACAAAAAGAAATAATAAAAAATGAAAATGAAATAATAGTAACACCAGGAAGCAGAATATCACTAAAAATAATAAAAATTCATAAAGCTTGCGACCATCATGCTGGCTACATGATCTTAATAGTTTTAGTATTTTAATAGAAAAATAACAAGTTTTTCATTTTGAGCAAATTAAATTTTATTAAATCTGTTGCTGTTACAATTTATTTCTTTTTTTGTCGATTTTTTTTTTTTAATTTTTCGATTTTTATTTTTACTTCTCCTGCAATGAATAAAACATGAGTGTGCAGTTTGAAGTTTAACTTACAATCAAGTGATAAAAGCAAACAACAAGAGATCTGCATACATTTGCAATATACGAATACAACCAACAGAAAGAAATTAAAACGAGAAGCAAAAACTAGAAACAAAAGCTGCACAGAACGACAACAACAACAACAACAAAAACAGCAACAACAATGAAAAGTGCAGTAACTTCATTAAGCCGATTAGTTTTGTTATTGTCTAAGGTAAAGTGTCAACAATAACAACTGCATCCGAACTGGGTTTATTTTCATGTTGTTGTTGCTGCCGTCGTTTTGTTCAATAACACTCCAGCCAACAACTCACAGTGCTACGAAATGCACTTCAAGGTATTAAATATATAATATTAGATGTTAAGATTTAAAATGAAACTACACAAACACGCACACAAACGAACTCGTGTCTCAGTATAAACAACAATAAACTGTTCTTTGTAGGTCTTAATGTCAAACGAAACAATGCAAAAACTTAAGAAAGAAAGGAAAGGAAAGGAAAGCAAAGAATGACAATAAGCAATACTCGTCTTTAACTTGGAGCTTTTTGCGTGCGAGGGGCATCGTTTACAGGTGGTTTCTTAACACATACACAGGCAATATGTCATTAAACGAGATTTTAATGGAAAGTCTTTTAAACGTGAAAAAAAATTTTTTTTTTTTATCTAAAAATTCTGTAAAATCCTTTGCAAATAAATTTTTTATCAGGAGACGATGATACAAACTATATAATTTTTTACATATTCCAATCAGATGGAGATTTTTTAGCAGAGATGTCTAGTCCTTTGTTCCTCTTGAATGAAAAATTGAACGTAAAAGCCTGAGCATTGATGGAACCATTTTCCCCTTTAAGAGATGACTAAAGGAAAACTCACTTCTGAAAATCACAACTTGAAAAATCAGCTCTGAACATATTATTCACAAATAGATTGTAATTCTCGTATTCCAACATTGAAACACCGCTCAAGTGTTGCAACAACTTTGTTGGTGATCGTATTCAGTAGAAATTTAAAGATTTCAGTGTAATTTAACTATCAAATAAAATAAATTGTTTCTTAAAATGTCATTAATAAAATAAAGTTTAAATTTTATTTTCATAGAATTAGTTATTGAAAATATTACGAATACGATCAGAGAGTGGGCTGGTTAGTAACCACTCAGGCAAGTACGCTGCAAAAACTGGTCGCGTTCAAAATTTAAAATCTCAACATGAATACTATTCCCCGGCGAATGTAAATATTTCATTTGAGTTATAGAGTCCTCCTTGCATGCAAGACTCCTCTTCTTGTAAAAAGTGGAAAGTTCACACAGTAACTCCCACATGAGGTGCAAATGAAACCCGCCGAATACCTTCAATGTCTAAATATTACGTTACACTACTCGTGCACACTTTAATTATTACAGAATAATATTTTGGACCAGGTCTAAATCGCACAATAGATGCAGCTCTATTTTCTACGGCAACCATTTGTTGCAGAGATAATTTAATCTTTACAAAAGGCGAAGAACATCTGCATGCTGGCCTGACGCAAAACAACTGATCCTTTCATAGTAAAAGGACTGTTGCAACAATTTAATGCACCTAAAAGCAGGCAACATGTATTTTTTATGAAAACTATATTTTAGTACCAGAAAGCAGTACATTGTTGGAGCGATATATCAACGGCAACGTTCACATTATCATCACCGAACCCAAAAATAACAACAAGTTCATCCCCTACAAACTTGACAGCACAACAGCAACAGAGGGTTTTAATTAAAGAATTTTCTCCCAAATTCCCAATTTTAACTAGATAGGCGCCAACTGGAGAAAAGGTGTCTATTATTGAAAGACTCTTTATGTTATGAACAAGTTTTTTTTTTTTTTGAGGGATTGCTGTTCATTTAGCTTTTTCAACTGTGCTTGATTTTTTACCGGGCCTATGTATGCCCGCAGAGCCAACAAACAGCAATTCCTTTGCTTTGTGACATTAACATTAAAACGTATGAGGGGCTGGAAGGGCAGCTGGCATTGCAGCTGGAGTAAAAGTAACATTCAAACTCGTGTAAGCAGGCAACGTTTTTTCATTTTGCCCAACAACAGCCATTTTGTCCAGACTTCCTTCCTATTTTGCCACCAACACCAATCCGTCTCACCTCCTGCCACTTATACAAATAAGTGTGAGTGCAAATGTTTGCATGTTCTCGTTCGTATGTTGTTTTTATAGAAATATGGCTGGCCATGTTTTATTAGGTTGCATTTTCCCGCACAAGGAATGGCAGCGCCAAAGCCAGTTTATTCACTGTTTGTTTTTTTCTATCCTTTTTTTGCTCGCTGCTGTTTAAATATTTGCCGTATAAAAGAGTCCTTTAGTTTGCAATTTCGCTGTTTTTTTCTTGCTTTTTTTTGTATGTTATTTTATGTAGTAAATCGAACAAAATGTCATGATAATAAAACAAAAACAAAGAAAAAAATCATGTAATTTTTTTTATTTTGGTTGCCGGCTTGTTTGCTACCATGTTGCTGCACACCTCAGTAAATGTTTAGCGTTTGGCGTGCATCGTTGGCATTGCTATCAGGTTAGGACATTTTTTACACAATCGTTTACTCACAGAACCAATGAATTGGTCAATTTCAAACCACAAATGTAGGTATGCTTCGTTAGCTGACATACATACGAGTACAACTATAGAGATAGAAAGATAGAAGGATACACCGTATCCTTACGGCCAGACACACATGTATGCTCACCTGCATACATGCACGGATACTCGAATAAATTAATGTGTGTATGTAACCAGAGCATGGATAGGCGTAAAGTCAAGAGACAAAAGTTTCCGCATTGAATTGAAAAATATGCGACAAATAGGGCGGCATAATGCAATACAATACGAGCACGCCTGTGATGTATGCAACATTTTTTAAAGATTAACAATATAGTTAATATTAAACGGAGGGAAAGTTACAACTTATGGGAACTCGGTAGCATATCTTAAATTAAATTGGAAATGAAACTAAAGGGAACTTTCTAAGCTTTGGAAATTAATTAAATTTATTTTCTTAGCTGAGGCTTCAGTTGCCACCTGAAAATATGCAGTGTGTTACTGACGTGAGTGAAGGACTACTATTCCTTGAATTTGTTATAATTTGCCATTCGCGTCACGCAAACTGTTTTAGTCTCTATTTAATTGAATTGTTTTAATTTTTAAAAAGCAAAGAAAGCATTTAATTTAGTTATTCAGGTTTCTTTCTATTGAGGCCAAGTTTTTTTAATTTAATTTTATATGCAAGCGCTGATGTAACATGAACGATGAAATATTTAAATTATTGATAAAGAAACTTTTAGCATAAGAATTTGATTTACTGAATGTGAAAAAAAAACTATTTTTACGTTTTCCTTGTAGTATGCAAAGCATACTTTTAGGCCTGCGTTATCACACAACCTGTATAAACGAAAGAGGAGGAATCATTCATTAGTTAGTTAGTTAGTTAGTTATTTATTTATTGAGGCTTCTTTTTTTTTTCATTACATTTTTTTTTTTTTTTTTTTTTTTTTTTACAAATATTAATTTTTTCCTTGAAAACTTAAAACTATTATGTATTATTTTAATTACATTACTAGTTCTTGCCTATGCAACTTGCTTATCCAATCTAAGAATAATTATAAACTATAATTATAAATACATTAATTAATGGTGTAATCAGTGCTTGCTCCCGGCACTTATTTATACTAATAGAGTTGGATCTATTATTTATAAACTTAATACTAAACTTAAATTCTACACTAAAACTAAACCTTAAAATAAAATAGCTAATAAATCAAAAATTAATAATAAAAATAAAATAACATAAAAAAAACTAAACAAAACCAAAAAAAAAAAAAAAAATCAGCCCCTATGAATGCCGGGAGTAATACGTGAGTAGAAGTTAAGACCGGGATAACCATTCAATTGTTCCTGTAAAATTCCTATACTGGATATGTATTTCGTGTTTGACCAATTGAACTCTCTCTCGGTAGATAAGATATCCCTAATCACTTTACCCTCAAAATGAGGCAATTTCTCCACAAACCTTTTCATTAAACCCAAAGCATAAAATGAAATTGGATCCAATCCTGCCTTTTCATACACATATCTATTCGAGAATCTTTTATTCAAATGCCTATAGTTCCTCTCTATGCATTTCCTTAAAATATGCCTCTCAAAAATCTCCATCTTTTCCATCAAGGTTTTTGATATGGCAAACCATATGGGAAAGGCATAAAGAAGAAGTGGCCGAATGCTCACCTTGTACAAAAGCAATTTGGTCCTTACCGGTAAACTCCTGCTGTTAAATAATCTCGCAAATATTCCCTTCACACGATTTGCCCTCTCTAAATTGTACAGCGCGTGACCATTGAATTTCAGAAGCCTATTAAAGTTCACACCAAGGTATTTCATTGTATCCTTAAATGCAATATTGTTGCCATTCAAATTCAGCTTTAATCTTTTGCTCTCCGGTACCACAAAATATTTACATTTCCCAGAAGCATTTCTCAAACAAATGGCACTACTCTTTTCGGTGTTAATCTTTATTCCCCAATTAGAGTAGAATTCATCAACATTCCTCAGATACAATGAAATACGCTGCAGTGCCACCTCAGGAGACACATCGTGAGTGTAAAGAAGAGAGTCATCAGCGAACAGAATACCCCTACAATTGTAAAATTCATGGGGAAAGTCATGAACGAAAATGCTGTACAAGTGAGGCGCCAACACCGAACCCTGTGGAACACCACAAGAAACCTCTCCCTGACATGACACCACTCCTCCAATACCTACGCAGAATCTCCTTTCGTCGAAAAAACTTTTGAAAAGTTTTATCACATTTTTATCAAATCCGATCATTAGCATTTTATACAAAATACCATCATGGCACGCCTTATCAAAAGCCTTTTCGACATCAAGAGACACAGCTACAGTACATCGACCTTCCCTTAAGTTCTGAACCACATCAGTATGGAACTTCAAGAGTGCATGCACCGTTGAACTACCTTTTTTGAAACCAAATTGTTTATCAGGAATATAACTATCACTCAATCCTACATCCATCCTATCCCTTATTATCCTCTCAAATAACTTTCCTATATTAGACAGTAAAGAAATTGGTCTAAACGTATTCACATCATTAATCCCCTTCCGCTTTGGAATGGGAATGACCTTAGCAATTTTCCACTCCCTAGGAAAATAACAATTATTCAAACAGTTATTGAACAAAATAGTCAAATATTCGAACGCCTTAACCGGAAACTTCCCCAGTATAAAATTCGATATTCCATCAATACCGCACGATTTCTTATTATTTATCAATTTCGAAACATCCATCAAATACCTTAAATCAATTAGACCCAATCTGCCCCCACTGTTCAAAGATGTACAATCCTCGTTAAATAAAATCGGATTCTCAGCCTGAGAGATTGCATCACTTATCGCCTTAGATATTGATTCAGTATTCGCATTAGTAGCAGAATGCCCAAAGACATCCGAAAAATGATCCCTGAAAACCTGTAACTTATCACCCAACCCCTCAATTCGCACACCATTCACCGATATATCCTTACAATCAGAACGATTCCTATTTCCAATTATCCTAAAGATATCCCTGTAAGCCCATGGACCAGGTCTTATTTTCATCAATCTATCATCAAAAAACTTAGCCTGCTCCCGTTCAACTTGCTCCCTTATCATAATTTTGATCAAATCAATCTGTTTGGAAATTAATAAATACTGTGGATTTCTTCTATTAAACGTCCTAGAAAATATTGTCTTCAACTCCTTCTGCCAATTATATTTAATTCGCAGCATCTTCTTCAATCTATCCGAAGCTACGAATCTCCGCTTCCTATTTTCCAACTTTTTTGAATGAATCTGAATCACAAAATTCACAGAACTATTTAATTTCTCAATAAATGCATCTATTTCATTGTCAGATAAATTCCTATTCTTAGGAGGAAAATGATTTAAAATAGCCTCAATCAAATCAATCCTAAACGTGGTCCAATCAGTTCCCTTCAAAGACACAAACTGATCCGGAGTACCCAAAATACAATTAAAGCTTGGCAATTTCATATATAAACCCAAGGGAACGTGATCGGAGAATGTAGGTAATGTAAATGTTTCAAAATTCCGGTCCTGAAAATCCAACATATTATTGCTCACTATGAAGTGATCCAAATGCGACTCTCCCGACGGATAAGAGGGATACGCATCACCAATTCTCGCAACAGAAAACGCCTCGCTTCGAATCCAAGCCGAAAGAACTTCACCATTAAAATTACTCACATTATCACCCCAAGAAACGTGTTTTGCATTCAAATCACCTCCCAAGACCAATCCATCATAACTATTTGAAAAAACTAAAATCGAAGAAAGTCCTCCACAAATATCTTCACGCTTAAAGTTCGATGGAAAATATACCGAACCACAAAGAATTCTCCTTATTTCACCATTGATTAAAATCTTAACCTCAATAAACACACTCAAAAATCTAATACTCGGAATGTAAATCCTAGAATAACTCATTCCCCTCTTAAGAGCAATCCCTACACCTAAAGAGCTGTCGTCCCTCAACACCGAATAATTATCAAGATATACATTTCTATCCCTTGATAAATGAATTTCCTGTAAAAAAGCAATATCAATTTTAAACTGATCCAGTAACAAATTCAGTTCCAACCTCCTCCCCACGTGTACAAGAGAGCCAACATTAAAAGTCAGTAATCTGAGAAAATTACGGCCCATATGTATTCTGAATATCCTTCATTATTTCCAAACATTCCTTCCTTGCTTGGTCCTTAGTCAAAGACCTATAAGTACTCAAAAATTTCCTAATTCTGTCCTCCAGAGTCCAGGGACTCGTACTACATACTGATGATGCAACCAACAAAAATTCCTCTATCAACGGTGTTTTCTCTGGCCTTTTCACTGTTGGCACCTTACTAAATAGGCTAGCAAAAGTTCTATCTGCAACAACTGCAGACTGTTTGACCGCAACTGCAACATTATTCCTAGCTTGTTCCACTCTCTTCTTTGACTCCTCCACAGACCTCTTTCTCAAGGCAACATAGCTCTTATATGCAGGACAACCCCTATAATTAGACGTGTGACCCTCCCCCTTACAATTAACACAATACGGTACTACCTCACTCGATTTACTAACACGACACTCCCCCGGACCGTGTCCCTCACTACACTTCAAACAAGCAACTGGGCGACTACAATTCCTAGAGTAATGCCCCCATCGCTGACACCTCCAACATTGAGGAATTTTTACACCCGCCCTTGGCTTCTCCCATGACACCACCTGATTTAATACAACCTTCAACGAGATCAATTCGTTAACTCTCCGATCAGGTTTCAGTGAAAACAAAAATAGCCCAGTGTCTATCCCCTGTTTCTTCGAATATTCTGTAGAAAATTTTGAAACGGACTCAACAGTGTCCGGAATCAATTCGTCAATCTCAGCCTTAATTTCCTCAACATCAGACCTGAAATATAACCCCCTACACAGAATACTCTGTCTCCTACACTCCTTAGGAGTAAAAGTATATGCCGAAATATTCTTTTCTTTTAATAATCTCATCATCTCTGCATGCGCAGCCACATCCTCCAAATACAATTTACTTTTAAATTGGGACTGATTCCTAATTCTAAATCTTATCCCCTTATGCTCAACCAAAGATCTTACATTCACGTTCTCTAGAAAAATCGGCGGACAATAAGAAATCCCGGCCTTAACCCCAGTCCGTTTACATTTATTAATACCAGGACCTCCGTTCCCTACATTACTCTTACTAATTCCCTCTTCCGCTTCGAAATCTAAATTTCCTAATATTGCAAATCTATTATTATTGTCGTTATAAAGAGACTTATTACTATTTTCATTAACATTTTTAAATACCTCCGCTCCAAACTTCCTCTTTTTGGTTTGGACAACTTGGAAACCAGCGTCAAAAATCCCATTGTCCTGCATTTCATCCTCCCATCTTACTTTCCTCATCTCTTCCTCAGTTCTTTCATTTGTTTCTAATGCTGTTTCGTCAAACACAGCCTCCATAAATTGCTTACCCAGCTGGGAATTTCTGATCGCATCCTCTTTATTTTTACTTTCTTCCGCTTTGGTTTTTAACTCCCCCTTTTTTCCTTCATTTAGAGGTCGTCCACCATACTGCTTCACTAAGGGAACCTTTTCCATCCCAAGCTCCTTACTTCCCTTCCTTCCGAGACCAAATTATGTCTTCTTTTTTTTCAATTATATAAGTTTCGTTTTATATCCAATTAATTTTCAAATAAATAAAATTTTTGTAATTAAATTTTTTTTTTTTTTTTTTTTTAATTTTTTCCTCGTTATATATTTTTGTGACAGCAAAATTACACACGTCTGCTATGTTCAAAAGCAAAATCACGAATCGGAATCATTCATTACTTTAACACATTTAAAAAAAGCATACCCTATGGATATACCCGATTGCAAATAAAGGCTTTCCTTAGTAAAACTTCGCAATTATATTAAACTGAAACGATTTTCTATAATTTATTTTGCCACACATTTGACATTTTATGCAGTTATTCTTCTTTTGTGTAATATAAATTAAATCTATGCAGTGTTGAGTTGCACTTAAACAGTTTGCGTGACGCAAAATGCTCGAGTGTTAAAGCATACTTTTAGGGCAAATTATTTTAATAATAACAATTCATTAAAACTTAATAAATACTCATTACTGTTTCCGATTTAGTAAATAAAGTCATGAACTATTTTTGCCTACAGGTTTCCTTGCTCAGAATACTCAACACTGATCAAGGATTAATATAGTCATTTTAAACACATTTAAATCTTTTAAATTTCTTAATCGTTAAAAGAGCCATTAAAATTTCTATGAAGACTTAAGTGGTTTAACCAAATACTTTTAAACAATTTAGTAGAGTTTCTTTTTTAAACAATTCAATTTATGTGAACAGTGAGTGAAATGAAGAGGGGGGCCGAAAATAACGTGTAAAAGGTAAGAGATTTTTTTAACGAATTACCGCGACAAAAAGGAGTAAAATATTAAACAAGCGAAAGAAATGTTTGTGGTTGTTAATGAATTTTTCATGAAAATATTTTCGCTTCAATTTAATTCTTTTTGTTTTCATTGCTTTCAGCAAATACAAGCTTATTTGCCTTTGCTTGAGCAAATTTTGTGTATTTTATTTTCAACGTTCGTTTTACAACTTTTTTTTTACTAGTTTCCGCTTCCTTCGTTTGCATTTGTGTTCTGGAGAACAAGGCAAGAATTACAGGCAGCAAAATAAATGTCGTATACAACACCGTTTTTGCAGTCAACTGCCTTAAACTGCAGACATTCAATATGTTCTGTTTCTGACAAGGAAATAAAATAAAATAAAATAAAATAAAATAAAACAAAATAACATAAAAACGTACAGATATAAAATAAAGGAGAAGTCTTTCTTATTGGCAATTTTTAATTAACAATTATTGATGGATTCGGTCTCTCTGTTCTTGTGACGTTGTTGTTCATTTGCAAACGCCAAATTGTCATTTTATTTAGCAACGACTTTTTTCTCGCTTATTTGCCAAGAAAATACTTAAATGAATAGGAAACCATTCTTATTGTTTGTGGCACCATTCATTTCTCTTCTCGAATTTGCTTTCGATTTCCGTTTAAAATAAACGAGTTAAACTTGCATACTTGTAGCTTAATTTTCTCAATGTCCGTTTTTAATTAAACAACTTCCCCTCAGGTATTGCCTTTCTTGTTCCTTTTGCTATAAAGTATTAAATCAATTCTGATTGCATTATTCGGAAGAAGGTATCTAAATGTGAAATGAAATAAGAAATAAAATCGAAAATATATTTGGCATTAAGTAATTGATGATCAGCTAAAACGGAGGTATTTTCGGCAGACTGCATTGCTTACACACCAAATCAAACAAATACCAGCAGGACATTCATATGCAAAAAGTATGCAATTTAGATGGGCAAATCAGACAGTACCAACTGCTGAATATCATTCATCATTCATTCCCAAAAAAAAAAAAAATTTGTGACACGATGAAACTTCAGAAAGGAAAGCTAAATATTTCACTTTCTTTTTCTTTGAGTGAGTACCGGTGAGAGCATAAAATAAATTTAAAACCGAGCTTGCGTGAGGAAAGAGAAGATCCAATTGAGATTGTGCCTTTAAAATGGTTGCGATTACTCTTAAGCCTCTTTGTACATACCGAGTATACTTTTTAGAATTATGCAATAAACGGAGGTCTGAAAAAGTGGAAGGCACTATGAGACCAGACCAGGCTAGTGGATTACTAGTTATGCTTGATGACACACTTTATAACGATTACACGCTTTACCAAATCCACAGACGGTCATGAGTATGTTGCTGGTCTTGAGCAGCATTCCAATAACTAAGCCAAAGACTTCTGCATTGCACCTAGTGGAGAACGATCGGGTTCTAGAACAGAAACGGCTTTCCATGTTTTTTTTTTTTTTATTAATTTTCAAGCAGAAAAAACTTAAAAGTCCATAAATCCTTCAGTTACTAAGAGGGATATCATTATTATGAATAATTTATATAAACATCACACACACATTAAAGGGCCAACGTATTGTAAACATGGTTTTGCTCTTTTTAAGAGTTTCGTTTCTTGTATACCTTAACACGGTTCCAGTGAGAATGCTGGGTATGTGGCAGGAACCATTTTAAAGGCAAACGCCGGCCTTGGCTTGTCAACATACAACTATTGTTTGCTGGTGTTAGCAAATGACTAGCAGCTACTTCTGCTCCATATAAGCCGGCAGCAACTTAATGCCCCTTTGCCGCCTTAAAATATGTACTAACTTAGAAAATTACATTATTTTTACTTTATTAAGTGACGTGTGCTCTTGTACGTTTCTGCTTCGTGTACTCCTGTTCTGTAGCCTCCATTCATTTCTGTCATTTCTGTCATTTTTTTTTTGTTTTTTTTTTTTTTGCAGATGGAGTTGTTCGTTTTCATCTCCAATATAGTTTTTTTTTGCTCCCATGGTTAGTTCAACAACATAAATCCTTTGTCAAATCTGACAACTGTATGCATAAACACACACACACACACACATGCAAACATACATACGTACAGACATGTGGATTATTATTTCCTCACATCTCTACGAAATAAACCTTGAAGTATAAAAATTCGGTTACATCTAAAATCAACTGAAAAGTGTTGAAAAAAAGCCAACAAGGAAACAGCAACAATATGAAGATGGTCAAGGAAGCTCTTTTTTTTTGTTCATATATTTTGGCTTAAATATTTGCAATTGAAAGAGGTCTTTTTTGTTCTAGAATTTGTTGTAAAGTTTTTTTATTTTTTTTTTTTTTTTGACACTTTTTGAGTTGCATAATGGCATTAAGAGAACAAGAAAAAAATGTGTATCCTTTTTTTGTTGGCAAGCATATGCACTGAAAACATGCTGCAGATGCATGCTTTATACCATGTAACGTTTTTGGATGTACTCGTATATGTTAGAAAGTTGCTGTGTTGTGGTTAAACTTTGTTGTACTTTAAATACTTTTAACAACTTAACATAACATTATTTATGTATGAAGGAGAGCAAAATTTTGAACTCATGACAAAAACTACAGATATTTCGAAATGTTTAATGGTATTTTGTTTCTGCAATTCTTTATTTTTCTAGAGCAAAAACATTTTTCAAAGTTTTTATATTTAACAAAAAGCAATATAAACAATGTAAGTAAATGATTTTATTAAAACAGAAATGTTTTAAACAACGTCGCCTGTAAGTATGCTTTCACTGTGGGCATGCAATATTAAAATCTTACATTTGATTTATTTATTTTCTTCTTAAATGCTAAGCTGCTGTGTAAAGATTTTTTCTATTTATCGAACAAAAGCGCATCTCATTAAGACTTGTCTTTATTTTAACAGACATCTGACCAAGCCAGAGATTTGAAAGGACTTAGCATTTAGAGCTCGCTGAATACTACAAGCGGAAACAAAACTGATTCTCGCTTTATGTTTTGACATTTCCCAGAAAGTTCAACCTGACACAACTAACACACAAAGAAGAGATGACAGCATAGATACATTCACAGAATATACAGCATACTTTAAGGCAAGAGTTTAAATCTTCTATTAAAATTACGTTGAAAATTTAAATTGTTCTCTAAACTTTTATCAAAGCTTGAATATATTTCCCTTAAATGGCAGCCATTTATTACATGATAATAATAATTTCCTTTTTAAAACAGTAAAATAATATTTGATGCGTTGCAAGGGAGACAAACTTCTTGTGCTCACCTTGGTCATGGTAATCAAATTTATATGAATTTATATATAAACTTTAAAAAATTCTCCCACAACCAAAGGAATAAGGATAAAAGACGGGGAGAATAAATTGTTGAAACCAAGGAAAAGCGTTTGCTAAGCTTGAAAAATGGTGACAGTTTCTTGTAATATGTTTGTAAATTACGGACGTCTGTTAAGTAAATTGTTTCTATTTAATATAAAAACTTTGAAAAAAAGAATGGAAAACCAGAATTAACCTATTTATATTCTACAAAGAAGAAAATTACATTTCCCCCTTAACTTAATTAGCTTATCACTTTCGTATTTAAATACCTTCAACAGAATCTAACAGAAGGAGAACTAGAAAAGATTTAATTCAAAATTAAATTCCAACAACAATACAAAATCCTCTTAAAAGGTTGCAACCAAACGTCCGGTCATAACGAGATTTGAACACTTTTTAGAAAATGTGTTTTCTAACAAGAACCTTTTTCCTTAAAATAAACACAAACACCCCATAAGCATACTTTTGCTATTAAGTAAATATAATTTTAAAGTTTTTCGCCAGCAATTGCTGTAGTATTGGAGAAAAAAAATATATTCTTTCCTCTTTAGGGCTTAAGGTAAATAATTTTCTTAATTGTTTAAGGTCTCGTTGGCCTTAATTGGCATGCACGTTCCCTTCTTTAATATTAATATTTACCAAAAAAAAAAAAAAAAAAAAAAAAAAAAAAAAAAAAAAAAAAAACTTATTCTTATTAGCATATTGAAGGCAATTAATATATAAAAATCTTGGAATCTTTTAGGGGCGAAATTTTACGGTTGCACAGCTCGGAATACGATGCAATGCTCACTACAATTAGTATGCAGAACAGCCATTGTGAATTATTTTGAAAGCCACTCCGACAAGATGCGGTTTAATAACGTATTGTAGTGTAACCTAGACAGTCGGTATGACTTGTGCAATGTAGCATAACATAACAACTGTTATTGCCAGCATTACTATGCATTCTTTTAAGTCACACAAATTGCGGTCATTTGACACTTCAAACATGCACTTGACGACATTTTGTACACATTCCAAAATTTGCTTACAAATCATTTGGAATCATATCTAATTATCACCATAATTATACTTTAATAATAGTTACCACTCAACCAGGAATTCCCTTAACATCTCAGAATTCCTGGTCCTCTCAGAATTCCTGGTCTCCTAGTAATTTTCCATATACATAACTAATGTCAAGACTAATGAGTGCAATTTGAGTTATTTCAGTCGGCTTTTGGAAGTCACTCAACTCTAGTTTTCTAGTGTAAGAAAGAATAACATACAAGCCTTTGCGCAGACAAGTTCTGTCCACTCCTGCCAATAATAAATAAAGCTCGAATGCCTAGAAGCGCTCCTCAACTAAACGAACAGTATTTTCCTTTTACAGTGACCATTCCATCCATGAAATACATTGATAATTATATACATATTTTTTCTAGCTTAGAAATGCATGCACGAAACCATTTTTTTTTTTGCATTTTTATAAAAAGCAGTTTAATGCAAGCGGAAAACACTTACATTCTTAATGTGAATGTGTATACATAACAATTTGGATGACCCCTATAACATCCATCAGCATCAATCCTTTAAATATGCTTTAAAATTTATATGCATAAAATACCATTTAAATCTGCAAGCATGCTTGTGCAGGAACATAAAACCTTAAAATTGTTCAAGTATTAAAAATTTATTTTAAAGTTACAACAAAAAATGAACAAAACTGTTTTACACTTTACAACAACAATAAAACTTTGGAAATGCTCGTAAATAATACTTGTACAAAATGCATACGCTCTGTGCTGTGTGTGTGTGTGTGTGTGTGTGTGTGTAAAAACACATAAAAAATCTACACTCAATTAATTTTTGGCAAAAAATTTAAAAAAAAAAATTGTAAAATATCCAAAAAAAAAAAAAACAAAAACAAAAACAAGAGGAACAAGAGTACGTACACATCATGACCAGCCAAACCAGTAGTGTACTCGCACAAACCCAAAGCTCGTCCATCATAAACGTATTTTATTTTTTTGGCACCGTATGAAGGAAAAAATGTATATTTTCTACTCGCATACTCGTTTCCATTGAGAAAATTGTAATATGCAAACACACGGCCACACAAACGCCCATATTTTTACATATAGAATTTATTTGCCTAAAATAGGTGGGGGGTTTTGAAAATGTCTAATAGCTGGGTGGCAAAACTTTATCAAGCGACAAGTAAAAAACGTGTCCTTTATTTGACTACCAAATGAATTAAATAATATTTTAAATGTTGTTTGCTCAAAAAAAAAAAAAAAAAAAAAAAAAATGGAGGGTTTTTATTTGGAACAGTTTTGGACTGGTTGCACTGCTAAACCATTAAGATAATTGAAAATTGAAATATGAGTGCGTTTATTGACAGATTTTTATTCTTCTTTTTTTTTGCGCTCCTACACACATTTGAATAGCAAAGCAATTGCTGAGCAAACAGTATTTTAGCAAGCGCAATAATTTCTGTTACTCGCAGTAAGCAGAATTTTATCTAAATAAATAAATTATTAAATGCATTTGCTGCCACATGCACAACTACACAGGAAAATATCCATTTTGCAGCAAATGGCTTATATACGAGTGTTTTATTAACGCCAGATTTTAAGGAAATATGTGTAAAAGAAATTTATACTTCTTCGCAAATCCTTTTTGCAGCTGTTTTAAATACACAACCGTTTCCTTTTATTCTTTTCTTTTTTTTTGTTTGTTTGTGTGTGACAGGCACTTTTCATATGCAGATTAGTTTCCTCAATAGCGGAGAATATATTTCGCCATTTTATGTCAAAATGTTTCTCGAAAAGCAACCGAAAGTTTTCACCACTTTTTATACAAGCCCTCCTATTTACATCCTTTTCATTTCCACCCAAAACAGTGTCGTATTCACATTTATAATCAGGAAAAAGTATAAGAAAATACGATGTTTAGCTTTTCTCCCTCAAACTAAAGAGTTTTTATCTCAGCGTAAATGTATGCATTTTCTAGTGGCTGCATTTTATAAAATTTTCCAAAAATTCATGCACATTTTGTCTCGTATCATTTTATCCTTCAATAGGATTTTATCAGTACGAAGTTCACTTGTTGTTGCATGAACTACTTTTATTGTTTGATTGTTTTGGTGTATTGGTGCGTTGGAGTGTATTGGAATAGTTTGATATAATATCTTTATTTTCTTCTCTTTTTACAGTTTTATCATAAAAGCTTTTGACAATTGATACTGGCTGTTTAGCTTTTTTGCCAGCTGGAAGACAGACATACCTCATAGTGGGCCTTTACTGCAATAAAGTAGTAACTCTAAGCGATGAAATGATATATAAGTTTTATCGAAAACGCGTTTGAAGTTTTTATTTTATTTAATTTTTCTTTCTTGTTTATATATATTTATTTAATTATGTACTTAAAATTACAGTTACATGAATATAATTCAAATGGCTAGAATAGCTTCTGAGGTCACCGACTAAATATTTTTATTATTTATTACATTATTTCATTCATAATTATTACGTTATTATATCTATTTTACCGTGTTATTTATAATTATTAATTGATAATTATTAATTCTTTATAATATTTTTGATTTTATTATATTTATTTTTATTATTTATTTTATTATTTCATTTACAATTATTATTTTATTTTATTATAATTATTATTTATTGTATGATTTATTTTATAATTATTATTTTATTTCATTATAATTACTTTCATTACTTATTTTATTATTTCATTTATAATTATTATTTTATTTTATTATCTTTATTTATAATTATTATTTTATTTTATTATAATTATTTTTATTATTTATTATATTATGCTATTTTTAATTATTATATTATTTTACTATATTTATTTATAATTATTATTTTATTTTTTTATAATTATTTTTAATATTTATTATACTATTTCGTTTATAATTATGATTTTATTTTTTTTTTATTTCATTTATAATTACGATTTTATTTTATTATCTTATTTATAATAATTATTTTATTACATTACATTAATTTTTAATTACTATTTTATTATATTTATTTTTATTACATAATTTATCATTATCATTTTATTTTTTTATATTTATTTTTATTTTTTGTTATAATATTTCATTTACAATTATTATTTTATTTTATTATAATTATTATTTATTGTATGATTTATTTTATAATTATTATTTTATTTCATTAAAATTACTTTCGTTACTTATTTTATTATTTCATTTATAATTATTATTTTATTTTATTATCTTTATTTATAATTATTATTTTATTTTATTATAATTATTTTTATTATTTATTATATTATGCTATTTTTAATTATTATATTATTTTATTATATTTATTTATAATTATTATTTTATTTTTTTATGATTATTTTTAATATTTATTATATTATTTCGTTTATAATTATGATTTTATTTTTTTTTTATTTCATTTATAATCACGATTTTATTTTATTATCTTATTTATAATAATTATTTTATTACATTACATTAATTTTTAATTATTATTTCATTATATTTATTCTTATTACATAATGTATCATTATCATTTTATTTTTTTATATTTATTTTTATTTTTTGTTATATTATTTTATTTATAATTATTATTTTATTTTATTATATTCTTTATAATATTTTTTATTTTATTATTTCATTTATAATTATTATATGATTTACTTATATTAACAATTATTATATTTATTTATTTTTTTACTTAATTTGTAATTGTCATTTTATTTTATTATATTATTTATAATATTTTATTTTATTATATTTATTTTTATTATTTAATTTAAAATTACTATTTTATTTTATTTTATTGTAATTATTTTCATTATTTATTTTATTTTTTCATTTATAATTATTATGTTGTTTTATTACATTTATTTTTATTATCTATTGTATTATTTAATTTATTATTATTGATTTATTTCATTATATTTATTATTTCATATATAATTATTGTTTCATTTTTTATTTATGTTAATGTTTTATTTTATAATTTCTTAATAATTTATTTATTTTATTTTTTTTTTTATTTTTATTGATCATGTTTTCTCCTCAACAGATCAGGAATTTCTTACACACTTCTTGTCGAAAGTCATAAGCTGCCTTGATTACGAAAATGAAATAAAATTTTAATCACTCATTTTCTAATTCTACAAACTGCAACACATCAATGCAATCAGCTGTTTTCCTGCACTCTCAAATAACTTGGAGTGATTGAAATACAATTGGGGAACAAGTTTAGAGACAACTTTTAAAAAACTTTTGAAACTTCAGATACTGATAGTTAAAATCTAGATAAGGCTTCAATCTGTTCCCCCAATGGGTTACAGCTTCTGCGAAATATTAGTTCTAAGTGGTAGAAACCACCCCTGAGAGCTACAATGGAGCTACATGACGTGAGAACTGGTTTTGCCAAACCGTTGCCAGTATTCTCATAGGCGTCAAAAATTTAAGAAGCCGTATCAGTCACACTTTTTATCTCAATATTATTTTCCTCTACAGTTTTGACTATTAATTTATAAATGTTATTTGTAGCAAATAAAAAATTACTTGTATTCCATCAAGTGTTAATTTAAAATCTGAATTTTTAAAATTTTGTATTTTTTTAATTAATTATACTTGAAATTTTCAACGACGTTCGTAGTGCAAATTTTCGAATTTTTTGAGTTAAGACTTTATAGCAAACAATGGCTTCATATAATCGTTGCATTCAACAAAAGCAAAATTTTATTTACAGATATCGGAGTAAATTCCTTTTAAAGGCGACATAAATAAGGATTGAAAAAAAAGGAGAGAAATAATCCTTTTATAAAGTTTTCTAATAACTCCTCAATAATTTTAGCCTACAGCATGAAATTGTATCTATTGAGTATCACGAGATGGTCTAGTTCATGTTGCAAGACGAAGTGGTTGCTCAAGGCATGCATTACTGCAGTATGATTATTGCGTTTTGTGTACAAACGATGATGATAATGGAGCAGCCTCCATCAAATGTTCTTATATTCCGCACCTTAAATTACTGCACTGTATGTTTCTGTGCTTGCATTATTTTGTTATGAGCAATTCCTTCTGTGAAACGTATTCTTTTAGCAGAAGACTGAGCGGGCGTTCTTTTTATTGCAAACAATTCATATAGAACTGTGTTGACATTTCTGTTCAGCAAAGCTTGGCAAGTCAACATGAATCGGGTAGGAATTTACTTAAAAACAAAAAAAAAAAAACTCTGTTTACAAGGAGCGCAGGCCAGGAGTTGCCATTGTGGTCAATAACGACCAATATCGCGTTGGCACGACTGCAGTTTTATTTCCACAAACTTATCAGCCGAACATCTATGACGCTAGTTCCAACCAGACGATGCAGGTTTAAGACTTTATTACCAAAAGTGGTCCTGTTGAGAGACACCCCGTGCGTGCGATTTAACGCCTCCAATAATATTGAATGCACCAATGAGGTTACACTGCCAGGTGTATTGACAAAATTAATAAAAAGTATAACTAATGGAATGGAGCATATAAATCGTAGGAGCGGCGAACATGTGCCGGAAATTAATATTTAATTATTAAACACACAAACTAACTACACGATACAAACTAATCTCTATTATAAACGGCGATGGTTTGTAGTACAACCAACTAATCAGCTGATTTAATTCAATTATTAAATAAAGTAACAAATTACTAATAAATACTAATAAATTTAATAACAACAAAATTTTTTTTTTTTAGAATAAAAAATAATTTACCCTTGTCATCTGGTTTAAGAGCAAAAGCGATAAAAGTCATAAAAAACCCAAATTCATTTATTATATTCGTTCTTACCGAAAGTGAGGTTAAACACGTTTTAAATTATTACCTAAAACGAAAAGGAAAACAAACAAAATGTTAATGTTATTAATTGAAAATTGAGTTAATTAAATAATTAGAAAATAAGAGACTGGCAAATGAAAACTAAACGTTAACGGTTATTGGTTTATGCACGCACATGTCTTGTTTTCCGATGGAGCGTCTGTGCGTTAGTGTAGACCCGTTCAAATTTTTGAAATTCATAAATCATTTCGGAAATCTAATTACGTTTTAATTTGCTGGTATTTTACGCAAGTTGAGCATGAAAGTAATCATACCAGGTATAAATATTTTGGACACCAGTTCCGTCCATTTTGCTTATTAAATTAAAGTGAAAGAAAAAATTATTTTTATTCAAATTGATTTTATTTTTATGCGTGAAAAGAATGCAGAAAAACAATGTTGAAAACAACTCAACGGCTGCAAAGCTTTCGACTTGTTCGCAGGAAAACAGCCAGGGTCTAGGCACGCAGCGAACCTGCAATATCCGATTTAGTAGGCAGTTCATTATCCACTCGCCTAGGGACGCAGCCAATGACTCCATTTATAGTAAAGCCGAAAACTCATATAGAAAACATTAAGGGTATTCACTAACGACCAATATATGAATTTACAACATATAGTTATACTGCCGGCATTGGGCATAACAAGTACAAATGGTTCAAAGGCATTTAATTTGAACGATGACAAATTCTATGCCATAATAGTAAATAAATTAAATTTTAAGGAGTATAGAAAAATATGTCTCTAACAGTGAACATACACCTGAGCAAGGAATTGCGCTTCCGAGTTTGCCAAAGCATAAGTTAACCACATCAATTTAGAAGAATGCAACCAAAAGAAACGTTGTACTATAAGAAATACTTCTCTAAGTCACATATTATATATTTTTAATATGACCTTCTTAGAAAGACTGCTACAATCCAAATATCTGCGTCAAATGTGGACAAAATTCAAAGCCAACAAAACAGAATTTTACGAAAAAGTAACAGCAGAGCCCCGGTATATTAAAAACTCGAATATACACAAAGATTTAGATAAGCCCTTGGTGAAAACTGAGGTTAGAAATGCACTCCAGACCTTAATAGACCGTAATATCCTTAACGGAGAACTTTAGATATTATGGTGATTATGTATCATCACAGGATCTAAAATGTATTATTTCCAAAAAATTTTTAGCCACCCATCATCTTGTGTTCTCCTGGAATTGGGATTTCTTCCCCAAGGATTTGTATCACTTCTAAATGAAAAAAAGCTTAAGTGACGGTGCGTGTTTCTAATGGATTCTGGTGTTTTTACAAACTATTTGGAGTCGTCCACTTGTCCCAGCATTAATTTTTTATTCCATAAATGATTTTGGTAAGAATGCCATTTAGAATGTGCCCTCCCTGAATTACAAGTCTAACAGAGATGTGTTAATACATTAACAGAAGTATGTTAAATCATGTCGTTTGTGTCCGAGATGATAAATAACGAAATTTAACTTCACACACATCAATAATTAAGTCTTGTTAACAAAAAAAAAAAAAAAAGAAAGAAAGACTATTTGCTAATACATCCGGAAAACATATGAAGCCAATCCATAATACAAACATGTTGACATTATCAAAGTCAATGTTGTAACAACTACTTCTTATTAAGACAAGCAAACCACATTTATTATATATATAAATTTGTAAAATAAAACCAAAGTCAAGAAGATCTGATTAAAAAAAAATAACTCAGTTTACAAGAGTTGCCATTGTGGTCAATGACGACCAATATCGCGTCTGTACGACTGCAGTTTTATTTCCACAAACTTATCGGCCGAACATCTACGACGCTAGTTCCAACCAGACGATGGAGTTTTACAACTTTATTGCCAAAACTGGTCCTGTTGAAAACACCCCCGTTCGTGCGATTTAACGCCTCCAATAATATTGAATGCACCAATGACGTTACACTGCCAGGTGTATTGACAGTCTCGCTTATTTTATGACAAGACTCTCACTAAACATTCATTATGACCGGATATTTAAACTGTTTTGCTATACTTAACTTGTTAAACTCAAAAACAGGCTTATTAGCTGTACGTGTACTTATTGCATAATTTCAGTGCATACCATTAGGCGCAAAATAAAACTAGGTATCATTTGGGTTGTGCATCGAAATAAAAAGAGTTTAATTTTTTATGATTACTTCAATTTACAGAGATAATACATCTCTTTTCTTAAAAGGCAATTTCTTTTTAATTATTAGTGGATGTTTTTACTTTCAATGCAACAGCACAATTTTGAATACAATTTTGCAATATCATAACTATCCTGCTAAAGTTGGGCATAAAAATCGTACATCAAACAAATTGAGCGAATGACAAATGTTTGATGAACTCCAACTAAAATACATTCATTTGCGTGCAGCGTTCATGACTTTAGAAAGGAAATTAATCAAAATCCTTTCATAAACTGGCCTGGTTAGTTACACTTCTGCAATAATGGCATTCCGTTGAGATGAAGCGATGTGTTTTGTCGTGGTTACAATATGAGTGCTTTCGAATCAAAATTGCAGTAAAGCCTCGGCGTTTTTACCTCTAAATTTTTCATTTTTATGTTGGCAACAAATGCTGGTGTTTCGCTATTTAAAATCAACACCAACATGTTTTCAATTGCCACAACACATGGAGGTCACTGCATGTGATTTCTATTTTTTTTTTTTTTATTGCGGTTTTGTACAATTCACCGATAAGTGTTGCACACACGTGTTGCTTTTATGACACCATTTTATTGTCATTACGTTCGGCACTCTGTTGAAAACTGCCGTCTCCATCGTCCGCGTTGTGTTGACGACAAAAAGTTTATTATCATACAATTGATTGAAAGTCAGTTGTAGGAGTAATACACCGCGTAAGGAATAACAACGATATTTGCTTGTAATCTATACTCTTCCGTTAGAATTTAAAAGAATCGTTAATATTTTTCAGGAATCACAATCAATAGACAGCAAATTAGAAAACAAAATTTGAGAAACATTTTATATTCTAAACACTTGTAAACGTGCATTTATTTATTTTCATGTAACATAATTTCAGGAGCATTACAAATTCCCCTCACATAAATAGTGGTTAAATAATATTGTCGAGCATACATTTAGCTGCCATTAATCATTTTATATACTCCTGAATGCCGCATACTCGAGGCGCTGTTCAAACACACATTTACTTAATTCCTTTTTGTGAAGAAGGATTTCATTATAACCCTCCCCACTTGTTTCAAAAACATCATTATGGTGAAATTGTTTGTCATAAAAGCCAAAAAGAATTTGAAGAATTTTTTTTTTCTAATGTTTTTTCCTTATTTTACTTTTGTGATATTATTTTCACATTATGGAATTTCGGGGAGAGAAGAGAATAACTTGCTTGCCTTCAGCTCTCTAAGCCTGTTAAATTCCTCAAGGACTCTTATTTGTCTTCATTTTTCTTCAGCTTAATTTTATCAGTGATAATGAAACATACACAAATAAAGTTTAATTGCAATCAGTCAAGAAACAAGTTGGAGAAGTCTGACAAGATGTCATTCGTTCGTTGGCGCAAAAATATATACAACAGAAGCAACATCGTGATGGAAAGGGAATGGAAAGGGAAAAATAAAGGAAAATACAGAGTAATTGCGTATTTTCCACTACAGGACTTGAACAAACGGCAACATGAAAATAAATGTATTCTTATTTAAAGGAAAAATATGTTAAAGCTGTTGATTTTTGGTATTCACATTATCCTTTTGTTGAGAATTTTAATAAATAATATTTATTTATGTGTGAGCACTCTGCTACAGATTTAAATAAATTTTTTACTCAATGAGCAGCTACAGGATGTGGGCAATATTCCCGAGGTTGTAAAATGTTATCCTCCAAAACAATTACATGCTTCCAATGGAGCTGATGACTATATAAATTATTTGGTTTTCAAATACTCTTTCAGGCACAGGAAAACCATTTCTGATTATTTTTTAATATTCCCCATTTACCTCTCTCCTAAGAAGGACATTTTCTAAAAGCATCTTTTGCAAACACGTTTGAATAAATTTATCTTTAAAATGGAGTTTCTAGAAAATGCCCTTTTTTTTTATAAAGTATGTATATATCTTAAAAAGTACCTACGTAAAGGAAAAAGTACTTATTCGTTTGAATAAATTTACCTCTAAAAAAGAGTTTTCTAAAAAACGCACTTGTTTATAAAGCATTTTTCTTAAAGGATACTAAAGTAAAGGAAAAAGTACTTTTTTTTTAAGGTCACTATCGCCACGCTACTATACGTTATAAAATTTTGTTTACCTAAAAGTTTTAGATACTTTTAATTGTATTTTTTAAAAAATTAGTTTTTTAAAATGTACGTCAATAGAAATCTGTTCATGGTACTTTTTGTTCAATCAGTTAAAGATATTTTCTATGTATTATTTTTATAAAGCTGATTGAAATTACTTTATTTTGAACAATATTTTCTCTAAAGATATTTTTTTTATAAAATAGCTCTTATAAAAAATCCAAAAAAATAATTCATTTATTTCTATTATTTTTCTTTAAAAGTATTTTTTAAAAGTTTTCATCTTGCACACCTAAAAAAATTACATAAAAACTGTTTTGTGAAAAAGTTACTTTGAAGAAAGTGATATCACAAGTGTCCTTTCATTAAAGCAAATGCTGGCTGGGTGAGCGTGTCAGCTCTCCTACTTTTACTAGAAGAAGGACAGCTTTTTTTTTTTGATATTTCACAAGGGGAATCAGAATCCATTTACGCTTCACGGGTAACGGAAGGCAAAATGGTATTTGCACACAACATCATTTCCTTAGAACGCAGGAGTGATACGGTAAAGGGGCGCGTAATAATTCAAAAGTTAATATTTGAAAACAAGGAATCAGCAGTGATTTGCTACTGATTAAATACAATTTTTAAAACTCGTACGTACCAAAATAAAAAGCCAGAAACATTTTTTGATGATTCACTCTTAAGTAATTTGCGTGCTCAAACAGTTTTCCTCAAAGTCTTTTCCGATCTCCACCTCCCCACAACATAATATTTTAATTTCTATCGCATAACTCAACACCTTGAATGTGATGATGAGCCCCAAATACTGTACAGTGGGAGGTAAAAAAAAAACTCACTTTAGAAATTTTTGCAAATAAAATCACAAAATAATCAATGTATTCTTTAATAATATTTGCATGACACTCGAAAGAAAGAAAAAAAAAAAATTATAACATTGAGATGAAATGCAAATCTAAATAAGTGAAGGGGGAAGTGTTTGTATTTACTATGCCAACACAATATTAATTTATATACATTCGTATACATTTTAGCTTATTTGTTTAGCTGAAGGAAATCAAGCGGAGGGTGCTGGAGCTGATGGTGTTGAGGATGGCATATGCTCCGGTTCATGCTGTACGGTGGCAAAGTTGCGATCATGGCAGCAAAAGAGATGCGAAGCATTCTTTGTCATCCTTTCAAATGAAATATGTTGCACAGTTTGTGATTATGCAAATATTATCGATAAAAAATTTGCTTTAACCCACATCAAGCGAGTAACATGCTTTCGCCACTTACTTTCGTTTTAGTCACACTCATGCGCACGTACTTGTGGTCTGGTTTTTAGTCAGTTGCTCTAATTCAAATTCGAAAGCCAAAAGTTTTGTAGTTTGAAATGTTTCCTTTAAAATTTATTTATTTTGAGGGAGCTGCTTGCTCGGTTGCTTCGCAACAAAAACTTTGTGCTTGAAATTGAAATTTGATTTCCCAACAATTGCCAACGAACTTCTTATTGATGGTTTTATTTTCTAGTAAAATGGATTTTGTCATTTGCAAAAAGATATAAAATTCTTGTTGCTGTATGGGGGGGCACACGACACGATGATTCCCATCGAAAGCAGTTAGACTGGTCAATCTATGGCGTTACTAGCAAAACTTTGCTGTGTCAAACCGTGGACGGACAGACATTGCAATTAATTCCAGTTACACAAGTGATTTACGCGGGGGGAAAATGAAACACCATTGAGCCCTCTCCCATCAGGGGGTTTTGCCGTCTAACCTCCACGAACAGTAAAGTTAATTTTATTTTTTAAATTAAATTAAATAAAATTGAAGCCATTTTGCTTTTAAGCGCAGAATGTAAATAAAAATTATATTTCACGCGACGAAAAATATTTGTCATAAAATGCAGCCCTTCCAAAATATATGGAAATATGGAATTTCTATAATATTCATTTATATATGTATTCTGGATCCTTATAAGAAGGCGACTTGACTGAGTTTTTTCCTTTTGTCTGGCTGTCAGATCGACCTTAGATTTTATCTAAAGTCAAAAATTTAAAATCCATCTGCTTCACTTTTATCCGATTTCGCTTTACATAACTAAGCAAAATCGGTTGAGAAATAAGAGATATGTGGCCCAAAAATTATTTCACACATTTATAGGTAAAAAAAAAACAAAAAAAAAAAAAGATTTTTGAAACTACAACGGGTATCAAACCGAGATCAACCGTGTAACAGGCGCACCACTTTGCTCGCACAGAGACTCACTGTTCAATTTCAACAGTATAATTAGATAGATTAGCTCATATCTGTCTTACGTTTGCCCTCTTTGGAACTTTGATATTAAATTATTATCATGTTTTTTAAGCCAAACCAACCAAAACGGATCAAGCCTGGTGACATGTGGCTTGTGGGCTTTTAATTTAAGAACATTCCTGCATATATTGTTTATGTTTTGCTTCGACTATTTGTATGCATGTATGGATTAATATATGCAAGTATGTTTGTATGTATGTACTATAATCAATTTTTAGCTATTTGCAGTACGTTTGTGTGTATTTTATTCTCACATTGCAGGATAGTGTTCCAAGCATTTCTGTGCATGCGTGATTAGAGGACAACCTGCCGTTAATACGCTCACAATTTAAATTTTTTTTTACTTATTGGTGTGCTTGATAATACAATTATATCAATAAAATTATAATATGGGTAGAAGTACTAGCTGCTAAGGCCATCGCCCTTTTCTTTAAGAGAACATATCCATGGGGAAGGATATATAAGATCCCACATTAATATTTAATATTATTATATAAAACACATATCTCGCAAATTTAATTTACGATTTTAATATCTTGCTTTACAACTACAAATTAATAATTCAAATACAAAAATTTTCCGGTACTGAGAACATTTTGAAGGGAAAAATAGCTTAAGTTTAATATAATTTCCTTAAAACAGTTGCAAGCCTATAAATATGCTACACATTTGCCAATAAATACCCAAAATCGCATTAAGTTTAAAACTTATCAATTTATACTTTCACGTGCCTGTTGTGTGAAGCATTTTAGCACAATTGAACCGAAGGCATAATTAAAACACATGTTTGCAAATTAACCCATTAGGCGCAAGCTGAACTTTAGTCTTCCTTCAAAGTCATAATTGATTCAAAATTATAAAGACTATCTTAAGGCTGTAAGTGCTTTTATGTTATGCTACTTGTTTTAGCATTCAGTAACTCCAGCAAGCAGAATACTTTGCAAGGATATTTGCGTAGCAAAACTCTGTGAGCTGTTTAAAACTTTAAACTTTTAAATTTTAATTAATCAGAAAAAAACATTTTCCGTAGCATAAATTGGTCTTATAAAAGGGTTTGTTTAAGTCCTACGGAGCTCCTTTTGCCTGAAATATGAAATACAAAAGTTAACGAATAATTGTATTTTTTTTTCTTTTCCTTTTGCGAAGGCAAATAGCCCTTCAGTTATTTGTTGGTTTTTAAGTTTAAATATTTAAACTTTTACAATTACGAGCGTCACAGAGCAGCATAAACTTACTCAGTTTCTGCTACAAAGTAGCTGTTAAGTAAATTGGATATGGAAAATATGTTGAGTGGAAAGTTTTTTTTTTAATGAAGATAAAAATGTTTTTAAATAAAGTATGCTCTGCATCGTCTATAAAATGGAAAAATTTCTTTTAATAACAAATTAATGTTTCATTCTGCATTGCCTTCACTTTGTTTACCAAAATGATTAATTTGCAAATGTGAATATGTGGAAAGAAAAACTGAAGAAAAAAGTTCAAATGGGAATGCAAAGCCTTAAAATATGCTTTTTTTTGTGACATTAAAGTATATATTGAAATAAATTAAAATCGTCCATTAAAAATTAGTAGCTATTCGCTGATGACTATCTTCCTTACACTCACGATGTGTCTCCTGAGGTGGCACTGCAGCGTATTTCATTGTATCTGAGAAATGTTGATGAACTCTACTCTAATTGGGAAATAGAGATTAACACCGAAAAGAGTAATGCCATTTGTTTCGGAAATGCTTCCGGGAAATGTGAATATTTTGTAGTACCGGAGAGCAAAAGATTAAAGCTGGATTTGAATGGCAACAATATCGCATTGAGTGAAACAATGCCATACCTCGGTATGAACTTTAATAAGCTTCTGAAATTTAATGGTCACGCGCTGTATAATTAAGAGAGGGCGAATCGTGTGAAGGGTACATATGCGAGATTATTTAACAGCAGAAGTTTACCGGTAAGGACCAAATTGCTTTTGTACAAGGTGAGCATTCGGCCACTTCTTCTTTATGGCTTTCCCATATGGCTTGCCATATCAAAAACCTTGATGGAAAAGATGGAGATTTTTGAGAGGCATATTTTAAGGAAATGCATAGAGAGGAACTATAGGCATTTGTGTAAAAGGTTCTCGAATAGATATGCGTATGAAAAGGCAGGATTGGATCCAATTTCATTTTATGCTTTGGGTTTTACGGGAAAGTTTGTGGAGAAATAGCCTCTTTTTGAGGGCAAAGTAATTAGGGATATCTTATCTACCGAGAGAGAGTTCAATTGCTCAAACAAGCAATACATATCCAGTATCGGAATTTTACAGGAACAATTGAATGGTTATCCCGGTCTTAACTTCTACTCACGTATTACTCCCGGCATTCATAGGGTTAAACATTTTTTGTTTTGTTTAACTTCATTTTTATTATTAAGTTTTGATTTATTAGCTATTTTACTTTAAGGTTTAGTTTTAGTGTAGAATTTAGGTTTTAGTATTAAGTTTATAATACAACTCTATTAATATAGATAAGTGGCGGGAGCAAGCACTGTTTAGATCAACAATTAATGTATTTATAATTATAGTTTATAATTATTCTTAGATATTTAGCTGATGCCTGTACAGTATTAGAGTACTGCTAAAATAACTAGTACTATAATCTCCTATAGCTGCATAATATAAAAGTTAACGAGTGCCGTAGGCCGTAGAACTGTTGTCAAGAACTCGTAATGTAATTAAAATAATACATGACAGTTTTAAGTTTTCAAAAAAGAAGTAAAGATTGGTTAAAGATTCTATTCAATGGAAAAGAAGGGTTAATAAAAATAACTAACTAACTAATTAGTTGCTAATGTTTGCGAACCGATTGGAAATTATGGGCGCCTAAAAGCTCACCTCTCATTACTTATCCTCCAGTAAGTCTAAAAGTATTATTAATTGTCGTTGCGCAAAGTACACTAAAGTTTATTGTTTGTGACCACAGTTCTACGGCCTACGGCACTCGTTAATGTTTATATTATGCAGCTATAGGAGATTATAGAACTATAGTTATTTTAGCAGTACTCTAATACTGTACAGGCATCAGCTAAATACTTTTCTGGTCATGCACAGCACCCTACTTCTTTGCCCAATTAAAGCGATTGCTAAGATTTGTAATCAACCAAGTGACAGTGAAACCTAATAGTATTCGCACTCATTTCTAATATAATACATATTTCCAAGTCACTGGATTCAGTTCTGTTCAAAAATACATTTCATTCTTAATAAAAGAAAATAAGAAAACAATTTATTAAAGTATAATTAATTTGTTAAAGGACTAGAAGCTTGAAATATTTCCAAAAAAATATTCTCTCATTTAAATTGAAATAAATTTTAGAACAATAGCCGTTTTATCTGCGCAGCAATTTAACACTGATTCATTTTGCAACTCCACTAAAATTGGTATTAAATGTAAATGGTAGAAATTAACAAAAGAAAATCTATACAATGACAACTATTTAATTGCAGCGCCAATAAAAACATTCAAAATTGCAATAAAACAAACTCAGCAGCATCGTTTTTATACTATAGAAAATGTAACACAAAACTTGTATAAATATTTGTGTAAAATATTTAAACAGCGAAATATTTAGTGTGTGTATTAAATAAAATCCACTTATCTGTAAACTATACATAACAGGCTGCCACAGAAGCAATAAATTATAATAGAAAAACTATTCATAACTGAATTGTATAGTCGTATATTTTACTTTGTTTTTATAGGAGCACTTCTTTTTCAGCATGCGAATATTTGTAGTGAATAAAAAGTGCTTTCAATGCGCCATAAAAACTACTATCCGTATTGTTTGCGAATTGGTGTTTGTATTTGTAAGCCGTATGTTTTAGTATTAGTGCTTTTAAGCTTAATGTGCTTAATACCTTCAACTGTTTGTTCTTGGGATACGAATTTTACTGTTAACTCTTTTTTAAAAGAGTTTGCGTATAAATGCGGAAAGTTTTCGGAATACAGATATTTTATTGCAAACAATTATGCTTGGCAAATGTCAAAGCATACTTTTGGGTGCATGTCAAAGTTATTTAATTTTAATATTTTCATTTTGTTCAAAGCTCACTAAATACACTTAAAAATTTGCACCGGTACATGCAACAGTTTATAATGAATATTTAGGATAGCCTCCAAGCGAGGCGGCAGTTTCGATTCCTACCCAACTTTGCAGATTGATTTAGTTTACAAAAAGAAAAGAAAACGAAAAGAGGAAAAGCATACTTTTTTGCTGAATTTGTTTAATAAGAAAATAAACTCCTTTGCCAACACTTTGAGATATTATTAATGCCACCATAATAAACTCAGCATATCAAATTGTTCTCTTATTTTTTTTTTATTTTTTTTTCTGTACATAATTTAATAATACAAAGCAAATGAAACGTTGGAAAAACATTTTAGGATGATAAATATTTACGTTTCGCTTTCACACATTCTACCCAAAAGAAAGTATAAATTTCACGTTTTATTTATTATATATATATATATATATATATATATATATATTTTATTGCATCAGCCCAAATGTATGCAATAATTTCCCTAAATTGCTTTGACCCTTCTGAAAGCATGCTGTTGAACTGCAAAAGCAATATTTTTTGCTTGCACAAAACCACCGCAAATTGTTTGCTTTTCAATAAATTCCCTTGTAAATATTTTACGCTTAAGTTACTCAAAGGGTAAGTATTAATTTCAGCATATAGAACTCACATACCTTACAATGATTTTACTTATCCCTTAACGAAGCAAACAATGAAATGCCATTTTTTTTTTAAGAATTATACTCGTAAACATATTAAGCCAAGCATAAATGAGAGCTTAATACAATACATTTAATAACTTGGAAAACAAAACAAAAAAAAAAAAAAAAAAGGAATTATATTTGGAAATATTCTACATATTGAAGTTAAGCTATGCTAAGGGGAAATAAGAGCGTGAGGAGTAGGAAGCGGTGCCTTAGTGTCAATTTAAAATATGTCCAAGTATCAGTCAACACTTAGGAAATTGTTTAAACATGAGCCGAGGTCTCTCCTTACTTCATTTAAGGGTAATTTGCTATATGGTTTCAATTTGTATGTGAAACCGCCCCGAAATATGCAACATAATATTTATTTGCTTTTAATATTTTATTTTTTCCTCTTTCCGCCTTGCCACAAAATTTTATGTGCGCTTATTGCGAGTACGTAATAGCTGAAGTGTTTATTTTAATACACATACCTTGACATACGTTTTTTGTCCCAACGTTTGGCCGTATGCAGATGAACGCACGTGTGTGTGTGTGTGTGCATGCACACCGAATAATATAGCAAATAAAGCGCCGCAAAAAAGGAAATGAAATAGACCATGTTTCTAAATAACATACAACAAAAACAATAGTAAAAAGTAGCCGTGCGTCGACAAAAATATTTTTGTGTATACGTGTGTGTGTGGATGTGTAGGCGTGTTTGTGTGCGAGCATGATACTCTGTGCAGTTTCACGTGAAGAAAATTTGCATTGCAAAAATGTTTAACCATAAATTAGAAGAGGTTGTTGAAATTTCACAACGCGAATTTTCCGCAGTTGGATATTATTCGTTTTGATTCTAAAAACATGTTCGTATTAGAAGCGAAAACTAAGCAGGAAATATGAATAACCAAAATGAAATAAATTTCTTGTAAAGGGTTGTAGCAGAACGAAAAAATGCTTACATGAGTAATAAAACATAAAGTTTATTTATTTAAATGGAATTTAAGAGAAGGTTTTATATCCAGCAATTAAATGTAAATCTAAGAATGGAATCTAAAAATATTAAATTAATTTAAAAGTTGTATAAATTAAATTTACATCAGTTGGCATAAGGAAAGTGGTTCGATACATGTACACAATTATTCGTGTAGTAGAATCGAAGCGAATGAAGGTGGTTATTAATCGCTTCCAATTTTCCAGTTATATTTACAGATCGCACTCTAACATTTTTTATTAAATTATGAAAAATATATTACAAAAATCATGGCAAAGATATTGAATTATTTTTCTATTATAATTTTACCTGTAATAAGTTCGACAAAATAAATAAATAATATTCATCTGATATTATTCGAAGAAATGCTGCCGAATGACATGAATAAAAACATATTGAAATAACTAATTATAACAATAAAATCGGTACAAAATCTTAAAAATCGTATGTTAAATTACACATTTTTTCAATTGTATGCCTATATTTTAATGAAGGGACCTTATAATATTGGATAGCATTCGCGCTTTGAAGAAATAAAAATGTTGACTTACAGTAGTCAAAGTTTAAGCAATGAGAAAAAGAGAGCAATAGAAAAAGCCAATATAATGAGTGGAAATTAATCGAAAAAAAAATTATTCGAATTAAATTATTAAGGCAGAGATAAAATTAAAAAAATATATATTAAAATTATAATCGAATAAAAATTATTCGAATTAAATTATAAGGGCATTGATGAAGAAATATATAAATTTAAAAATATAATCGAATAAAAATTATTCAAATTAAATTATAACGGCAAAGCTAAATTAACAAAATAAATATTAAAAATATAATCGAACAAAAATTATTCGAATTTAAATATAACGGCATTGATGAAACAAAAAAAATAAATATTAAAAACATAATCGAATAAAAATTATTCGAATTAAATTATAATGACATAAATAAAATGAACAAAATAAATATTAAAAATATAATCGAATAAAAATTATTCGAATTAAATTATGACGGCATTGAAAAATTGTCAATCTAGCGGATTTATTAAAGTATAACACAGAGAAATAATTACCTTAATCGATTAACGTAGCCCATAGTAGCTTGGATTGCTAATAGCCGGTACGGACTGTGTACGAGTTGTACACGAGGAGCGTACTAGAGAAATTTACATTACTGATTACTTTAAATTATTTTCGGCCTTTAGAGCTCGATTAGACAACAAAGCTCGTCAACTTAAAGCAATACATTTTAAAAATTTCTCAGCCAACTTTATTTATTAAATTTTTTTATTTTTTACATTTTAAATTGAGTTAATAAATAAGCAAAATGTATTTTCTTTTTGTTTTTGGGGGATGGAGGGAAAGAATTTATAAAGCAGCACAGTAGAATATTCTGTAAATTCAATTTAAATGAAAAAGGAAACGGAAGCAATGAGGGGTATATGACCATCGGAATACAAACACACACAGGAACAGACACACACATGTATATATATAGAACATTGAATACACTGAGAAAACATGCAATCAACTTTGAATGCAAGCAAGTGTGTACACATTACAATTTTACAGGTTTATTTTTGTTGCTATTGATGATGATGTTGGTTGATGTTATTTTATGGTTATCGTTTGCAATCTTGTGTTTTGATTAAATTTATAACAATTTTCAAATGCAATTGCTGTGCAGGGAAACACTCCACTTGAAGCAACAACTACTGCAAAAAAAAATACAAGCTATACTTAACATTCGGTCAAGAAAATTCACACAAGTTTTCATTTTCCATTTTTCCTTTTTGCCTTAACAAAAAAAAAAAAGAAGAAGAAAAAATAAATAAATAAGTAAAAGCAGTAAAATGCATTGCACTGCACAGCCATAAGAAATTGAAATGCAATTTTGTTGGTTAAAAATTTATTGAATTTATTAGACAATCATATCGGTACAAGAACATTTCAGGTTTCCATTCTACAATACTCCTTTTGGTTTTTTTTGTTTTTTTTTTTTGGTACTTTTACACAAAATGTTATAAATAACTTGCAGAGATATTTGTGTTTTACTTTATAGTCTCAACTCAATTAAAGTCCTTTTAATCTTTTGTTTTATCTTAAGAATAAAAAAATAAAATCAAATGAAATTTAATTTCATTTTCATCTCTTATTTTCCCCCCAATAAAGGCAACAACAGCAACTGCAGACCAAAACAAAGACTCTTTATGTATCATGAGCGGTGTTTTTGCTTTTTGAGGATTTCAAACTCGAACAACGTCAAGTGTTGCTTAAGATGGCGTTAAGATCGTTTTGTTGTTAATGGTTGCTTGCTTTCTGGTATTAGTGGCAGTAGAAGTAGTGTTAATACTTCTCTACTTATTTTATTTTCTATTATTTGGTTTAACTTTCTTCAGTCTATCACCAGTATTTAAAAGTTTTCCCTACTTTGCCTTCTAACTGTTTTTGTTCTGCTTGTTTTGTTTCTTGCACTTGCAACTTTTCTTTCCACTTTACTTTGCACCGTGTTTGTGCTTTAGTTATGAAGATGTAGATAAGCTTAAGTGTTGTGCAAAATTTTGTGACAACAAACCCGCTACCTATTGCAGCGTTTAGTAAATGTTTAAAGGAATAAAATGGCTGGCAACATAAAAAGGATTTTTTTTTTCCCAACACATACAGATAAATTGGAGGGGACCTTTAGCAGCTATTCTGTTTTGAAGTTAAGTGCCAATGATTCACTTGCCAACATATACGAGTACACACCAAGTACAACAGTGGCATACAATATAATGCGAGTGCATGTACTTGAGATAAATAGATACGGAGAAAATAAAAGACATGCAACAATGACTGTAGCCAATGGCACACACCAGGGACTTCCCCACAAAAAAAAAAAAAAAAAAAATTGGAGGAAAGATCCCAAAAAAAAAGGAAACAACATTTAATAAGAATATCTTAAACTAAGGTTTGCCATCCTGATGGGTCTCGTGTGTTCTGTTTCCAGAAAAATTTAATTTATAAATGTTAAGTATTGAATTTAAGCCTAAAAGTAAACATTTTATTCCACTAGACGAAACACTGGGCCGCTATTCTTATTTCAGAATACGAATACTTAGATGTAGAGGTTGTGTGTGGAAATAATATAATAAAACAAAACTAGAATTAATATTCCTCTCACTAAAGAGAGTTGAGCAAATTAATGACTTATATATCCTTTTGCTTATAAGTGAATGGAAAACAGTCGTTTTATACTTTGAAAAGATTATTTTTCTGCTTTTCTCATGCTCCCTTATAGTGTGGCCAAAAATGGGTTAATATTGTCGTTGGAATTATATCCTGCTAAGTTTTTCTACTTTTAATCAGTAAATAAATGAATACACCGAGAGTACATGCAATGCGCCTAAAAGTATGCTTTATATCTTCATTCGCAGTAGTTTCATAGCTTTTAATCATAGCTTTAGTTTAATCATACTCACGCCTTACCAATTGAAAACGAATTGGTAACAATTATCGAACACCGTCTGTATATTGTCAGCTGTCAAGAAAGTCATTGTTAATTATTATTGTATCGGACTTTATTTGCTGTGGCTTGCAGACACTTTTGTATATTATAATATTGGAATAGAACTCTTCCAAAATTGTAATTCCATTTGCAATCTCTAATTCTACAGTTATTAACAGTTTCAATTCATTTGGCATTGCATTTGAAAAATGCACTTGCTTTGAATCTCTCCCCGACTCCCACTTTTTTCAACTATCAAATCAAATTAAATGTTTGTGAATTGAAATTGAAATTCACTACCAAAGGAAAACCAGTGCTTTCCTGCTCTCAAGTGTAGAGGAAATCGAAAGAAAAGTTTTATACTTCTTTCCTATAAAATCCGGAACGTGTCAAACTTGGTCGAAAATAAAGTTGTAATAAAAAAAAAGGAAATAATTGTTAAAACGTAATAAGTCTAAATGATGCGCTAAATGCTAAATTGTGGCCATTAACATTAACAATTTGCCAAACTACTTTTCATCAGCTTAATTATGATAGACGGCGGCAAATTCATTAAAATAATTTGTTTTTGTGTGTGTGCGTTTTGTGTGTGTCGCTTAAAAAAGCAAATCAATAGTTTAATTCGCTGTTATGCCACTCTTAATCCACTTTACATATTTAATTTGAATACACATTTCGTTTTAGCATTTCGTGCATGTAAAAAGGCTTTATAAATTTATCCTTTTTAAAACATAATTTTCCGAGTATTTACCTTTCACCCTCTTTATTGTTATTTTAAATATCCTTTTTGTTGCCGGTTTTCCCTGTTATACGAGTGCTGCTAATTCGCCGGCTCCCACTAGTAGTTGCAAAAAGGGAAGGCCAAAGGTAGCAGCAGAAGCGGCGGCAGCAGCGACAGCAGCAGCAGTGGCAGTGGCAGCAAGTATGCATGAAGTTACAATTTTAATTTCGGTTTCACTCTTCTTATTTTCAAAAAATAAATAATAAAATACTCGTACTCGCACTCGCACTCGCACTCGCACTCGCACTCGCACACACCCACAACACACTCATACCTTTAAGAATATTTATATACATTTTTATCACTTTTGTTTCTGCTCAATGTTTTGATGTGTGTAATAATATGTTTTGTTTAACCTCTTGGTCGTCTGTTGTTCGCAACTATTTGCCACTGCTTTGCTATTGTTCGCTTAAGCAGGTCAGCCTTTGCAGCTCACAACCCCCTCCGTTTTTGACTTGTATGCAGTGTAAGGAAAAATGAAAATTTTCCTACACAAGTAACAAAAGGAACAATAACAAGAATAAGCAAGTGCGGCAGCATCTCCATCATCACAAACAATGCAATAACAATAAAAGAGAAGCAACAGCAACAACTAATTTTCCAGAAAATATTTTGGCACGTTTAACTGCTAAAAATGTGTTACAAATTTGCTTTTTATTACAAAAGGATGTTAAGGACTGTTATTGTGTGAAGTTCAGTAGCTCGTCTTATGACTATGTGAATGTGTATGTGCTACCGTAAGTACGTACATATGTATGTATGTATGTATGTATTTAATGCAATTAAATTTCACCCGCACCAGCATTTCCAGCAACTCCTCCACATTTAGAGCAGCAGTATGAATTTTACGTTTGAAAACAAACACTGATAACCAGATGTTTATTATTTAGTCCTGTTACAAGTGAGTTTGAAAGGCCATTTCAAATTAAATTAAATTTAAAATTCACTTTTTTTTTGTTAATAACTATGACGGATTTGCTGCTCATAGAAAGGTTTTACATCGCATATTCAATATTTGTTTAGCTAAATTGCGATTATTTCAATTACTTGCAATTAAATACAACTGCTAAAGCAGAGAGTAGGATTACATGCCAGGACTCTGCTTCTCAATAGAAAGGATTTCAGAATTTTGTTAATGTATGCCTAAAAATATGCAAATTTATATGGGATTTCTACCTCTACTATATAGTTAGTTAGTTATTTATTTATTAAGGCTTTTTTTCATTACATAGAATTTTTTTTTACAAATATTTATTTTTTTTTTTTGAAAACTTAAAACTATCATGTATTATTTTAATTACATTACTAGTTCTTGCCTATGCAACTTGCTTATCCAATCTAAGAATAATTATAAACTATAATTATAAATACATTAATAGTTGATCTAAACAGTGCTTGCTCCCGTCACTTATCTATATTAATAGAGTTGTATTATAAACTTAATACTAAAACCTAAATTCTACACTAAAACTAAACCTTAAAATAAAATAACTAATAAATCAAAACTTAATAATAAAAATGAAATTAAACAAAACAAAAAATGTTTAACCCTATGAATGCCGGTAGTAATAAGTGAGTAGAAGTTAAGACCGGGATAACCATTCAATTGTTCCTGTAAAATTCCGATACTGGATATGTTTTGCGTGTTTGACCAATTGAACTCTCTCTCGGTAGATAAGATATCCCTAATCACTTTACCCTCAAAAAGAGGCTATTTTTCCACAAACTTTCCCGTAAAACCCAAAGCATAAAATGAAATTGGATCCAATCCTGCCTTTTCATACACATATCTATTCGAGAACCTTTTACACAAATGCCTATAGTTCCTCTCTATGCATTTCCTTAAAATATGCCTCTCAAAAATCTCCATCTTTTCCATCAAGGTTTTTGATATGGCAAGCCATATGGGAAAGCCATAAAGAAGAAGTGGCCGAATGCTCACCTTGTACAAAAGCAATTTGGTCCTTACCGGTAAACTTCTGCTGTTAAATAATCTCGCATATGTACCCTTCACACGATTCGCCCTCTCTTAATTATACAGCGCGTGACCATTAAATTTCAGAAGCTTATTAAAGTTCATACCGAGGTATGGCATTGTTTCACTCAATGCGATATTGTTGCCATTCAAATGCAGCTTTAATCTTTTGCTCTCCGGTACTACAAAATATTCACATTTCCCGGAAGCATTTCCGAAACAAATGGCATTACTCTTTTCGGTGTTAATCTCTATTTCCCAATTAGAGTAGAGTTCATCAACATTTCTCAGATACAATGAAATACGCTGCAGTGCCACCTCAGGAGACACATCGTGAGTGTAAAGAAGATAGTCATCAGCGAGTAGCAACTAATTTTACAATAGTCAAATTCATGGAGAAAGTTCTGGACGAAAATGCTGTATAAGTGAGGCGCCATCACTTACATTTATATAGGATTTCTAGCACTTATATATAATAAATTTAAAATTTTTCTATGTTTTATAACTATTATTTGTGGCTAAATGCAACAACATCTACATATATTTATGTTTTAAACTATTTTGCATACTTTTAGGAATAACAAGTCAATACCGGCTATTCTCTTTTTTAAGCGAATGACAGCAGTGGAAGAGTAATAGTGGTGAATATCATGCAAATAGCACAATATATATTAGCGATTAAACAGCAAAGGACTACATCATGTGCTGCTCAGTGCTTTCCATACATGACATCAATTATTTTATATTTATATTTAATTCCCTCCCTCAAAATATATTTAAATTCTCCTGCGCTGAAAACTAAAAATGACAAATTGAATAAAAACTTAAGCAACCATTCTGTTCACACTACATTTTTTAAAATGTCGTATTTTTTCTTTTGCAGCCAAATTGTTTCTAGAATTTTGATGAAACTCAAAGCCGAAACTAAAAAAAAAAAATAAGTAAAAAAAGAATCAAATTATAATAATCAGGCGATAACAAGATGTAAATACAATTCATTGAATATAGTTGTTCTGGAAGAAGTTTCCATTACTATTGGCAACTAACAAACAAGCCCAAACGGCATCAGTTGTGAATTTGAAAAGCGAATACCGAAATTCTTCTTGATTTTATCATATTGGAAGGAAAAAAAAAAATAAAACTCTTTGCAAAGATTTGTTAAACAGAAGTTTTATAATCCTCTGTAAGAAGAAACTACCCTCAAACAAACACCATAAAACGAAAGGAAGACAAGTCTTTTATAAAGCTTATAAGCAAAAAGAAAAAGGAAGAAAAAAGTCGTCCAGAATTAAATTTACGCCAAATTTACACAGACAGAATCGATGGCAGCAGCAGTTGCAGCAGATGTTAAAATAAAATGCAAACATGCAAACTTCTACAAAAAGTAAAAACTTGTAAAAAAAAAAGCTTGTAGATGAATTGGATTATTTGTGAGTTGAATGCTTTATCAGTAGCTTTCCGAACTCATTTCATTATCAATAAATGCTATTTGCGAAATGCTGTAAGAAAACACTCGTATACAGATGCACACAATGATGAGGTTGCTGTTTCTTGCGAATCACACTACAGCCAAAAGGAAAACGTAATAAAACAAGAGAATAGAAATGGAAATCATCAGTACGAAGTGATATGCAAACTGAAGTGTGACGAAAAGCGTAGCTGCGGACATTGAGGCAGGCAATAGATATTTTGTTTATGTAAGCCCTAAAGTAGGCAATGGATATTTACAAACCTCATTTCTAGCTCTATAATATGTGTAATCAAAGTTTATTAAAAAAAATTTTCCTTTTTCTCTCTCTCATTGTCCTTTTGTTTATCGTTATATATTGTAGATTTTTTATAATTTTATTGATAAGATTTTCCTTTCATTTTAAGAAACGTCGCTCCGTATTTCACCATTCTAGATTTTGTACTTTCCTTGCCATTTATTAACTCAAAGACCGATGACTTGTGCGCCAAACATCCGCTTGAAGTGTTCTTAATGATAGATTTTTTCCTTTTTTCCCGGCAAGCAACACCAACACGAACAGCAACAGCAACTTCAGCACCAGCCCAGCTAAATAATATCTCACAGTATTAACAAAGTTTTCATGTTGTAGTTCTTCATTTTCCAACAAAAAAAAAAAAAAAAAAAAAAAAAAAAAAAAAAAAAAAAAAAAAAAGTTAGAAGAATGTTTGCAAAGCTGCATTTAGAGCTTAAGTTGAACGAAATTTATTTAAATATAAATACCGGCTAAAGACTCAGCGTTAAGTAGCAGAAAAAGTTTTTCTTTTGCCAAAAATTCCTTTAAGGCAAGATTATATTCTGAATGTGAAAAAGTAGTTGAGCTAAATAATATTCTTTCTTTTTTTTTTGTGTGTTTCCTTTCATTTGAAATCAATTTTATTTTAATGAAATAAAATTTTAAGCCCTCAAGTAAAACTATAAAAATATTTCACAAAGAAATTTCTCTGTATTGCGAGTTTTTATTGTTTCTGTAATTTTTTTTTTTTTTATTAATTTTTTCTTTTTGAAAATTATTTTTAATAAAATTAAGTGATTGTAGATATAGAACTTTCGACGGCAACAACTTTGCTTATAAAAAAAAAAGTCAAAAATATAAAACTCATTCAATTTTCCTCAATTCCTTCCGTTAACAAGGAATGAATCCTTGTTAGTTGAAAAACAATAAAAAGAAAAACATTCTACACTTTTGTAAGGAAACCTCCATTATGTGTAAATTTATAAATTTAATTCAAACAATTTCCTCCTTGTTGACAATATATTTTGCTACAAGATGTCCTTCTGTATTGAACACTTTTACCTCCGCCCCTAAAATAGCATTTAAATGTTCCCCAGCCGGTTGAATATGCCATGAATTGAAATAGGACAATATTAGAAGAGAAGTAGAAGCCTGCAAAACGTAAGAGTAGCGCATTACATTAATTACAATTAAATTGATTGCTTGTGTTCCAACATGTTTTTTTAAAACTTCTTGATTAGCTTTAAGCAGCAGCTGCTTAAATCCCCGGTTGTTCTAAGAAACTATTTCGTTAAAGGTTCCCTAAAGATCTCCATTTGAGTGCGCATGGCTAATGGCTAATCCCACACCAATCAATTTCATTTTATTTCAAAATCAAATTTAAATTTTTAACACTTTCTTACAATTGAAACCTCACAGTATAAAGATTGATAAATCTAAGAACTGCTGGGTACTACACATTTTGTAAAAAGAAAATTATCAAATACTAAGAAACAACACGTGCTGTCCTTTCAAAGTTCCCCAGCAATTAGGAAAATTCCCCAGCAACCTTTAGACTCAAGACTTGAGGAGAAGTAAGATACGGCCTGTGACGGATCATTTTATAACATTTCAAATACCTCAATTTATATCACAATGTTTGCAAACACTACGCGACGTGTGAGAATATTTCAAAAGGTACATCAATGGACCAATTTCTATTCTCGAATTAAAAGTAATTAATTCTGATTTAATACGATCACATTCCTTTACGAAATCCATCTCTAACATTTATTTAATAAAATTTTTTATTAATTAAACTTTATATTTTGCACTTCTCTAATTGCCTGCAGTGTGAAGAGCAAACTGCTATAGTGCATCCTGGCAAATATTTCTGCACGAGTATTTAAATGCAGCATAGAAAATTTTGTTTATTGCAAGTAGAAGCAATAGAAACCAATTCTTTTTCAAATTCTTACGGTTCAGAGACCTGCCATTTGACTCATTAGGCCTTAAGCTTTCTTTTAAATCAAACACAGCACTCTAGTTTGAGTTCCATATGTGATCCCACCTTTAACAGGTACCAATTATTGCTTACGATTTGATTAATTTCGGACAAGTTTATAGAAGAATTAAAAATTGAAATTTTATTTTCACAATTTAAAATTTAAAATTTTTTATCGGAATTACAGATTTTATGGGAATCCAGAGAAACGGTAGACAAAAAAAACTGAAATAGGGTTGCGGAACGGAACGCCTAAAAGGACATTGGCTGCCTCTGTAGGCGAATGAGTAATGTGCAACCTACTAAACCGGAGGTCACTGCTCCGATTCCTGGTTGTTTTCCTGCGATCCATCTGAAAGCTTTGTAGGAGCTGCGCTATCGAGTATTCTTCAGTTTATGCCCCCGAAATTGGCGCTGTTGAACTGTTATTTCTCAGCATTTCGTTCATTTCACTTCTGAGATCAAATACCAGCACAAGAGATCGATAAGTACATCCTCAGATGTGTTTTCTTATATGATGAGTGATTACACTTTCGCCTCCCTGATGTAGCTGGGGATCGAACTCACTACCATAGTCATTTCTACTTGAGGAACTTATTAAGTATTTCTGTCAACAGCACGAAAATAGCTATGCCCTCTAGAATGCCCACTTCGTATCGCTGTTCACTGGCATGCAAGCCACCACAACCTTCACATGATTATATTTCCACCCCACCATAAGTTAGCCTGCTTTCCTTAGCGGTTTTTATTTACTGGTGCAGATCACCACGTGCATTTTATGATTTTCTATTCCACGTTTTTTGTATCCTTCTACCCGCCGATTCCTTTTCTATTTCTTTATTTTTTTTAATTTATTTTATTTATGAAAAGTTTTCTAAGTTTTTAGTTTTTTATTTATAGTGGCCACAATTCAGTCAAGTATTGTAAAGGTTTCCCTCTTTCATTTCGCAAATATACGTTTCCCGCCCAAAAGTCTTTAGCGAAAATGTCCTTGTTTCCCTTATTTGTTTTTGTTTTGTATTTTAAAGTCTATAAGTTTGTTGTTTGTACTGGTTTTTCCACATTTTCTCTGCAGGATATTCCTTTAAGTAATAACATTACCTGCATCACAGTGACTTGCAAAAATAAACAGCGGAGGACAAAGAAAAGGAGCTGAAACTACACAACTGATTCAAAATAAAAAACTATTGTCATATAAAAACTAAGAGGGAATAAATTTTTAGGCAAAAAGGAATTTAAATTAATACTTGAAACATTAATTTTTTAATTGACGCGATTTATTTACAACTTTTTTTTTTACGGCAGCCAATACTGTTTTTGCAATTTTCCTCTATTCTTCTTTCAATTTGCAATTGTTTGAAACTTTTGTGAAAGATAGAATAAAATACACTGAAAATAAGTAAAAAAAAATTCAACACTATTTAATAGTGATTGGCCCCACCGAACAACCTGAATAGGAACGAAAAATGCACATAAAAAAAAATTCGTATACGATACAACGGAAAACATATGAAATCAAGTCTGATAAAAACGTCCGAGAGTCACTATTCTAGCCAGTCGCACGATGTTCTAACAAAAAAATTGTCAGGATACTGGGCGACATCAAAAGTCGCGCTAAAAAACCGTTTTGTGCGCCGCACTACGAATGTAATACAAAATGAGGCAACGAAAATTTACGCGCAGTTGCTGGAAAAGCTGTCCTTATTATATGGAAACTACTGTTTTTCAAACACTTGCGAAAATAATCTGTCATACAGTTGCATTTGTAATTCCGACTATCATACCTTTCTAGCAGACAATCAATATATGAAAAGTCAAGGACACAATTGTGTAATACTGAGAAAGGATAAGTACTGCATAAGTAGTGCAATGCATGATGATAAAAAAGGATGTGAATGTTTACATTTTTGCTATCAAGGACCAGCTTCATCCTAAGAGAACGCAAAAGGACAACGCTGGCAATTTCAACGAATAAATTTTTACATTTTTCGTTTCATTACGTCATAACGATTTACACTTTTTGAAAGCATCTTTTGCCACACAATGGTACGAAAATGGCGCTGCCAACAGCTGACACTATCGGTGTTTTGCAAGCAAGTTGAGATGTGTGAGACCATGAAAGAGAGTGTTATCGTGTCAACATAACAAGATCCGAAGAACGAAGGAATTGAAGTTTGTCGCTAAAGGAAAAATATCACACGCCCATATTTAAGCTCTACACGCTGCAAAACGTCAATTTTCCACCTGAAAACCGCTATGAGAGCGTTCAGAAATGCTCCGAAATTTAATTTTATATCATCGAGAAACCGCATTGCAATTTTGGGCTAGAAAAAGTATCGGTAGCTGCCTTAACTTGCCCAATTTGGAATTTAGAGAGGCCCACGCTAAAAGTATGGAATGAATGGTAAGCCTCCAACCTCTCTCTCTTTCTCTAAACAAATGGAAACAAAGCCCAGACATTTTCGACTGCAAAAAGTATCGATAGCTGGCTTATCTTGGAGAGTTCTGCAGGTAATTATTGAGGGACATGCCAAAAATTTAAGGAATGATTGGTAAACTCCCACTCTCTCTCTCGCTCTTTCTTTATATGCAAATGGGAACCAAACACAGATATTTTTTTGGAGTACAAAAATTATCGGTAGATGCTTCAACTTGGACGTCTCTGCAGATATTTAGTGGAGCCAATGTGAAAGTTGGAATTATTTACTAAGCCTCGACTTTCTTCCCACCTCTTTCTCTCTCTATCTCTGTACAAAAAAAAGCAAAACGCAGATATTTTGGACTACAAAAAGTATCAGTAGCTGCCGTAACCAATACGAAAGTTGGGAATAATTGCTAAGCCTTGACTTCATGCTTCCTTCATCTCTCTCTCTCTCTCTCTCTCTTTCTCTATACAAATGATATTTCCTAGTGGTATTTTTAAATTAGTTGGAGAGACCTCATTTAGTCCGCAGAACGTAACGATTTCTTACCATAGAACTTAAAAATGTGAAGCAAAAACTATTTTAATAGGATTTCAATTCATTAAACCCCCAGAAGTTTACTTGCAAAGGACTAAACGCATACTTATTACATTTGTCGACAGCACATCTCCTTAAAAGTCCTTGATTACACACTGTTAATTTCTGTAAGTATGCACAAATACAAAAAAGTAAAAGTAAAACATTTATTTTTATTTCGAAAACATTAAACCCCTGTCGAAAGGGAAACCTTGTCTTCATTTCCCTTTACTTGCTTCCATTCTATAATTATTATTTCTACAACATATTTTTTGTTTTCTGTGCGGTAGTTGTTTGTTGATTTCAAAACAAGCAGTTGCTGGCTTTTTTTTCTACATCTTTGTGTAAATTGCAGCGAAAAAGTTCCCACAGCTTGACCTAAAAACCAACTGACTATTGAAAAAAAGTAGAGAAACTGAAGAAAAAATTGCATGCCGTAAGTTTTCAGTTGTGAGGCCACAAAAGTACACGAGCGCAACAAGCGCAAAAGCATTTTAGTAACGCTAAATTAAATAAAAACAGACAAATAAATAAATAAATAAAATATAAAATATTATAACAAAACCGCTGCCCCCAGCATGCTCTTCCATCAACAAACAAAAAAAATTACAACAAGATCAAAAATATTTAGTTGTGGCAACATAATTTTTGGTTTCTCATCTTACACTTTTTGTTTTAGATTTCTATGACTATTCAACGTATTGTCGGCCACTGGGTCAGTTTAATTTTTTTTTTTTATTATTTACTTTTACTGTGTAATTTCCGAATTTATTCATTTTTTGTTTATCTCCTGGTCATTTCGTTGGGCAAAGTCTTATGAATAGAAATGAAAGGGCAGCCGGAAAAAAGACAACAAAAGCATTGAAAGAAAATGTTTTGTGTAAAACGAAAATACTTTTTCCCAGCGATAACAAATTAACGAGTATATTTAATGGCTTACTTGTAGCCACAAGATTCCCACGCCAATTTCCCTTCTCCAACATGCTAATTCAGATAATTGCACAAGAATTTAATGCCTTTAAAAAGACAACGACAATAGAACTTCACATGGAAATTAAGACATTCGCGTAGATGTAATTGTTGTCGCAGCTTTTGGGTGGGGGACGGGCACAAAAATTGTTAGAACTGAAAAATCTCTTAATTGGTTTGTGAAATACAAAAAAAATGAAATAAAATTATAATTTGCAAAAAATTATAATTAAACTTTTCGCCTGGTTAAAGTGTGTGCAGCATTACATACTTTTAGGCGCATTACAATAATTTATAATTTAATTTCCTTCTCAGCATTTAAACGAGCTTATCATTTCTATAGATAAGCATAGATAAGTGCCCGGAGCATGCACTGCTTAGACCATTAATTAATGTATTTATAATTATAGTTTATAATTATTCTTAGATTGGATAAGCAAGTTGCATAGGCAGGAACTAGTAATGTAATTAAAATAATACATGACAGTTTTAAGTTTTCAAAAAAAAAATTTATATATGTAAACAACATTCTATATAATGGAGAGAAAAGAAGCCTCAATAAATAAATAACTAACTAACTAACGAGCTTGTCGTTTTAGCATGCATCCAGCAAACTTTTGCACAGATTGAAAGAAAACAGCTCTTGTAAAAAATGCCAAACTTGGTAATGAATTAAAAAATTTTTAAATATTCAAAAATTATTTTCATTTCAATACATTCAAAACCGGTACAATTGCTAAATAAGTTTTCTGAAAAAAAGTTATACAGTTTTTGGAAAAACACTTATATAACATATCAATTTTACTTTGTGGTTTTCTAAAAAGCCTTAGAAAGTTGCCTGATTAATGCCGTTCAACTTATTGTTGTTAATAACTTTCTAAAAAGGAAAATAAAGCTTTTGCATATTTCAAATATTTTCCCACTTTTCTTTTCATGAACAGACTACAGAGTCAAGCTGACAGACGTTTCTTTTCAAAAACAATTGTTTACAAGTTGAACAGAAAATTAGATGCCTACTTCAGGGCTGAGACTTTAAAAGCAGTCTGTTTAAAATTCAGTTTCCAGTTTCCTTTAAAGCTTCACTTTTCAATATCTTTGTTTAGCTTTCGTCGAGCGAGAAATTGCTTTTACATAAAACAACAAGTCTTTTATTAAAAAATTTACAGATATAATTGAGTGCGAAGCGTGCACATTTCCATTATATTTTCTCAAGCAAAATACCAGCTCTCTCTGTATGCGCTACTTTATGTAAATAAAGCTTCAGTTACTTAATTAAAACAAGTAAAGTTTTCCAACAACCAGCCAAGCTACTTACGACCTTTAGCAGGAAATAAAATTACACTTTAATTTCATTAAAGTCTGGTGCATCTCTTTGACGATGATTAGATGGCAACAAATAGAGCACACAGTTTCCTTTTTGTGTTTTATATTAAAAATTCTTTAATACTCTGTCTTCCTGTACAGATGTGAATATTTAAATGCAAACACTTCTTTTTTTTTGCCCTCATTTGTTAGCTTGTTTGCATTTCATATATCTTTCATTGCCGTGTTTAGTTTATGGCAAAATTGAAACAGAATTGTAAAAGATTTGCCTTGCAAACACAAGCTGTATGCGCGTTGTAACTGGCATAAAAGTATTTAAGGCTCTGCTTTATTTAACCCTAAAACAGACATCGTAACGTTGAGATAACACAAAATACATAAAAAGCGCAAAATCAGAAAAGGCTTAAACAAAATGAGTATAGCAGAAAGTGTAAGATATGCGCTATTATGCAAATATTATTTGCATGATAAATATGAAAAGTAAAAAATGTTAAGCAGAAGAAAAAGACTTGTATGCTTATGTGTATGTATGTATGTATGTATGTATGTATGTATGTGTTTTGCAGATCATTTAGTGTAGCTGCACATATTTCAGCTCATACGACTATTCCTGTTACATTTTGTAGCTGCTTATTTTGCCAGAAAAAAGGCCACTTGTTGATAAATGCTAAATTGTTGCCTTTGGGAATTTTTAATGAAAACTAGAATAATTGTTTTCTCAAAACAAAAGACTGTAAATATTTAGCTACGAGAGAGAAAAGTGTTTTTACATTTGAGTCAATAAAACTTTAAGTTAATTAATAATTTTAGTATCAAATGTTTGAATATTTTGATGAAAAAATGTAGCCACTTTCAATTAAATTATCATTGCGCCTAGAAGTATGCTACACTTCGCTTCTATATTCAGTTTAAGTAGCAGATACTAGAAAACACTTTAATTTTATTTATTCGAATAGTTATTTTCATTTTATTATTTTGTAATAAATTGTATTAAGTTCTCTTTGCACACTAGACTACAAAAATAAAAAACTGAAAGAACAAAAGAGCTCTAAAAATTCAATAATTGACTACACTTTATTGCAGTAAAAACCCTTTAGAAATGAAACCCATTCGAAAATTAAATATAAATTTATAATGTATGACACACGGAAACTTTTTCAAAAGTATTGGCAACAAATTCAATAAAGTTTCTGCAAGCCAAACCACTTTACAACTATAAACTATAGCATACATTCTGGCGGGCAAAAAATGATAGATTTTGTACAAGCGCTGAAAACATGTACGAACGTACACCAGCATGTATATAAATCAGGCAAAAACATATAATAAATAGGTATGCATGACAGTATGAAAAACAAATTGTTACATACAGTTTCATACATGTCTCGCTGCCAGAGAAATCAGCGGGAAAAACCTACAGACAAGGTGTGATAAAGGCCTGACAACTCAAGTGGTTAGTGATGATATTTCAGTAAAGTTTTTTACAAAAAAAAAAAAAAAAAAAAAAAAAATAATAATAAAAAATGAAAAAAAAGCAGCGAGAAATAAATTAATAAAACTTTATTGTTTGAAAATACATTGTAAAACCCTTTTGCTGGTCAAACTTACAAACTCTTTTACACATTTTCATGCTGAAATCATTAACTAACTTCGCAGGACCGCTACACAATGCTGATGTCCATTAAACATTTTCTCTGGTTTTTCAATTTCATTAAAAAAGAAAAAAAAAATTATTTCATTTTATTAAATGTCTGTTGACGATTAACTCTGACAATGACGATCAAACAATAAAACAGCAACAGTTTTAAAAAAAATATGCGACGCCTGTTCCACATTAAAAAACAATAAAGCAAAAATAATAACTACTAATAGAGACACAGGCGATGACGTACAAACGTGATAAAACAATGAATAAACAATATTTAATATGGACGATTTTTTATATCGAGGAATCCTTTTTCAAAAGCTTTTGTTGCCAGACAATAAAAGAAATAACAACTGTCAACCAATATTGCAATAACATCTCAACGTCAGCAACAACATGATCATCGTACACTCATCTCATCAGAAGCATATCGAGTGTGCCGTCATTTTCTATGGCGACTATGGCGACAACACACACCGCCTCCCGTCCGCAAATCGATGGTCTAAAGACACACACACACACACAATAAAATGTATGCCTGCATGAAAACAGTGTCACACACACTTGCACAGCCGCCCATAAGATGCCTATAAAACGTCCCCTCTTTAACAAAATATTTAGTTAATATTTGTAAATGTGTGGGTGCGAATGAATACATGTGTGGGTGCACATTCCATATACACATCCAAACATATATTGTCGCTGAGATTTTCTTTTTGTACAATTCACTTGGCATGTTATTGAATACTTCAGTCCGTTAAAGTAGGCTATGCAATATTTTCTCAAGTATTCTCCCGGTGGCCCATTGTCTTTCTTCTTGATTGCATAAACAATGGACTGGAAAATTTTCCTGCTGCTTTGTTTAAACCATCAAGTGACATTTAAAATAAGTTAGCAATTTAAAACACGAGGGGGACTTTATGAAAATCTAATAATGAAGATAAATTTAGACCCAGCAAAGAAGAAGTAGAGTCCACATTTATACGAAAAATATGCGGTGCCAAAGGTTGGAACTAATAGAAGATATCTGATGATATATAAATCTTTATCTGTAAGCTTTCACTTCTAAAGATTTCCTCTTACTCATCCGGTTTTAATATGGCCGTAATAAAATTAGAGATGCGGGTGTCATTGGCTGAAATAACAACCTCAATTGCAAATGCCGAAGATAGACGGTTCGATTACTGTCTCCAGCAGTTATAAAAATACAAATTTCCCAAGACCCTAAAAATGTTATGTGATAATGGGTGTTGAAGTATTGTATTTAAAAGCCGAAGGAAATGCTTACCAGAAAACAACTTCCAGCTGTATTTCATCGCGGAAGTGAGGGAACTACTCTGCCTTTAGTTGCAACACAATTCATTGCTGGAGAAGATTTTAGAAAAACCATAATTAAAAAATTGACAAAAGTTTATTTTAAAGGTAAGATAAACTTGCTCTGGTCCAGCGAATAGCCAACAGCAACATTTGTGTGCCCTTTTCTAGAAAATAAAAGTTCTCTAAATTTAATAATCAAAGTACTGACGCCCAGCTTCATCGTATTCTAAAGCATTTATAGTATTCAAGTGAAGGCCATTCAACCGAAGGACACGTGTGGAATGTAGATAATTCCCAAAAAGGATATTTATCGCATTCATAATGCCAATGTAATCATAATGCAGCTAATCGCAAGTAATTAGAAAAATAGTCGTTAAAGGAAACAATTAATCGCCTTTTTAAGAAATCAGGATATTTTAGAAAACATATATGCATGCATTTCGCTTTGCTAAGAACGACAATCAAGCTCAAAACAAAATTGGCTCTGCAAGAGCGAAACGAGAAATTTAATGCAGGGCTTACACTCTTTTCAGTCGCTACAGATGCTTTTACTGCTCGCTAATGATTCTCGTCATTTTTTAACTGCGGCAAACTGAGAAATCTGCTGAAAAATTTAACGGAATTAAAAATTTTCATGTGAATAATTTTGTGTTTATTAGCCAAGTTGGCAAAAAATGCCGTCATCGCACAATTTGTCGTTGTAGAATTTTTTCCCCCCCAAAAAAAAAAAAAAAAAAAAAAAAAAAAAAAAAAAAAAAATTAAATAAATTTTTAACAGGTTTAGCAAAATGTACGGTGTGAAAAACAGGAAAGCGAAAAAGGAAAAAAAGAGACAATAAAATTGTAGAGATTTTCAGCTCATTGTTGTTATTGTTTAAAGTGCAAAGGTGTCATAATCATAAAAGCCAACGTTGCACAAAGCAACTTCACAAAACCCAACGTAACAAAAAACATTTACACAAACAAGGACTTCACACTTTGCCACTAACGAAACAGGCAAAACAACAAAAAAAAAGGTATGAAAAACACACATACGCGCAGCAAATGTTTATTTGCGTATTAAGAATGTAAATTGTAACAACTGTCACTCACACACACACACACGCGCGCGCGAGCTCTCGCATGCGAGCATGCAGGAAATGAAAATATATGAAATATAAAAAAAGCTTCAGATAGACACGCTTTTTGATCAAATTTCGTTATTTTTACTATCGTTGCACACACACATTTCCACAGAGATGCTTCACAATTCGCGTTACATATGAAAGGCAAAAAATGCAATCTACGTATTTTTTTTTTTCTTTTTAATTTTAGAAAGAAGAAAAAGGATATTTTGTTTTTCTCAAAATATGACAAAAAAATAAATAACAATATTTTCATAAAATTATTTTCATTCTGGTCTGCGTCTTTCATTCCCCTTAATTTCAGACCCGATGGTTGTTGGCATTTTTCTGAATGACTGTTGTTTGTACCTTTTTGTATATTTTATTGTATTGTGACACTTTAATGATGCGAGTTTATGATGCTTTTAGGGCATTCTACCTTTTCTTCTTCTGCCTTTTGTATTTCGTTATTACTGCACATACATATTTTGGATCCTGATTTGGGTGTGAGGTTTATCGTAAACGAGTGCTGTAGAAAATACTCGGGGTGTGCTTTATTAAAAAAATGCCCCTCTACTTTCATATGTTGCATGCTTTTGTTTAGAATATCTCGCCCCCCCCCCACCCCCCTTCCGCTTTTTAGCTTTTTGTAAACTTGGTGTCCTTTATGTTAAACTTTTAAATGTGGCTTTTTTACTTACATTTACATTTGGAAAAATTAGTGCCATTTCGCTCTTAATGTCTACCGTAATTTCTTTTCTTTTTATGGCTTTAGTTCGAAATAGGAAAACTTTTGCTTCAGCACTATAGACAATTACCTATAAATAAAAGAAGAAGAAGAGAAGACAGGAAAAATATTTTAGATACATGTTCCACCAATTTGTATAATTTAGTTAATTTACATAAAATTTATTACATAAAATAAGTCCCGAAGAAAAATAAATTTTATTATATATGAATTTGTCTTGAAGCATACAATTGTTTAAGCAAGACCATTTGGCTTTGCATATAATTCTCATTTAGTTAACTACAGAAACGGTAATTGCCTTCAGAACGACTATAGATGGTACAGAGACAGTTATTTCTTGTTGGTCTAACTGGTCATTCGAGCTTCAGATAACATCGAAAGAGGATTGTCTCACCGTAGTATGATATCCCTAGACCAAACCTAGCATACCTAAAACGGTAGCACCCAGTACTTGAGAAGGTTCTGCCATCAGTCAGTTCCATACTTAGCCTTCAGCGAGTAATCTTCTATTTTATCGAATTTTTAACGTGTTTCTCGTACAAAAGCGATTAAAAGAAAAAATGTTTTCTTTACACCTGTAACACATACACACAGGCACATACTACACACTACACACTACACACATACAGCATGTGTACATCATTATGTAATTTTGGCACGTTTGGTTCATTAAACTTTACGTACGATTTCCTTTTATGTGTATATGGTTTCCCTTTGAATCCGGCAAGACAGAAGAAATATATATATTAAAAAACAAAATAAAATAAAATTGAAACTGCTGTCTTTGGCTTTATAAAAATAAAATAAATTAAGAATATTACATGTAGTTAAAAAGCAGGTACTTATAAGAAGACAATAATCTCTGTAGATTCTTCAGCACACTCGCACATGTAAGTATTTAAAACATAAAAAAAAAACAAAACAAAACAAAAGATGAAAAGAGAAAAAAGGCAAAACAGAACAAAAGAAAATTAAATGCGTGTAAGTATGTGCCACCCACTTAATAATTCTAAGCATGATCGGTACAACCCCTGAGGCTCATAAACTCTATCGAACAAAACAAACTAGTACGCTCGCACCGGCAGCATTGCGTTGGCTGGAAATAAAAAGTGCACAGGAGAGCACACACACACACACGCACGTGCTATAAGCCATCGCCATGTGAGACTATGCGAGCAACAGCGAAATCTACTTTAAACCTTTTATATCTTTAAGTACACAATAGCCGGTAAACACTTCCTTATCAAGGACCTTGCAATGGAATTAATTTAATTTTTTTTTTTTATTAAAAATACAGGCAATAAAAAAATCAATATCATGAATGTTGCAGTTTTAAAATGAACTTTAAAGGATTTTATGGGCATATGATGCCCAGGAGACATGGCCATTTGTTTTTTTTCTCTTTTTCTATCAGTACTCGCTTGTCGTTTTGTTGCAGGATCTTTATCCTTACTGGCATATTTGGTGAAAGCATTACTATTTTAGAAATATTTTCAAAGACATTTGCTTGTTTCCGAGTATTCCTTTTCTTATGCAGCAGTAAAAGGACGAACAGTAAAAATATTTATATAAAATATATATTTTACTGTTAAGTATTTAAATTCTATGTCTCTCAATCTTTGCTTCTCCCTTGTATTATCTATCAATATGGCGCCAACCTTTGGTGCGCCTCGTTTGCAAATCCTACTTAAAATTAATGCTGTTTTCTAACGACGTATTTAAAGTTTCAAACATTGCCAAGGGCATTTTACATTTATAATTATTTTCCGCTTTTAATGCCGAAACATTTTCAAAATTAGGATAATGATTTAAATCAAAACAATTGCATGATACTCGTCATGTTCTCTTTTCAGAATTAAGCGGCCTATATTTTTAGTTGTATCAGAAGTATCCTTAATAGTACCATGACATGGTACTTTATAAAACTATAATTGAAAAACCCCCTTTAGACATTTCATCCTTCATTTTGCTGAACAAGTCATTATTTTTGTTATGTGTTCTTCTAATCCCTCTGACATTCCTCGTATATAAATCAATGGTTTGTATATTTTTACTTGGTGTATCTCGTAATTAACGTTACTAAGTGCTTTTTCTATATACTGATATGTTAAACTGTAAACATAAGAGCTAAAGATGGAATATATTTGTGTTATAAGTTATATAAGATGCTCTTCCCCACAACTGCGTTCCATAAGCCCCAATAGGCTTTAAATTTTTCTTGTAGAGAATTACTTCGTTAAAATTTATTATTTATTTATTTAAAACACAGGATAATAATAACAAATTATTAACTAATATATTCAAGAGAATATGGCTGCTGGTCCTTTGGCTTACTAACTCTATAACAAGAAAAAAATATTTATTAATTCAATACTATAGTATAATATTCATACGGAGTCTATACATACAGCGAAATGTTACTTTTACATGGTGTAGAAAATACACAAAAATAATAAATTTTTTCGATTAAGTTTTAAGGGCCGGCTTTCTTCAGGAAGTGGGTTATGGGCATGACGTAACTAATGTTTGCATTAGTTACGGCTTTGGATTAACACTTTTTTAAATAATATATTTAAAAACGTAGTGATTAGAAAATAAAAGTACTATTCTGAAAAGTTGGTCCTTTTAAAAAGTACTTTTTTTAAGGCAGTAAAAGTAGCAACAGAAACTCTTAGATACTTCTGAAAGGTATGCTCTTCATGGCTATGAAATATAGTAATTAGAAAAAAAGGTACTATTCTGAAAAGTTGATCCTTTTAGAAAGTACTTTTTTAAGGCCTTTAAAGTAGCAATCGAAATTCTTAAATACTTCTGAAAGGGATGCTCCTTACGTCTATGCGAAAAATATTATTTTGCGAAAATAAATAATTCAGCCTTAATTAAATGGAAAATTTAATTTACATATTTGTTAATTAATTAATCAATTAATTAATTAATTAATTTTCCCTTTCTAGAAAATAAAGTGTTAAAAGTCGTAAAACTGCAATAATAATTGAAAATAAAATTTCTCATTCGTCCAAAGCCTTTTGCATTGGCCTCTTAGTTTGTCTTCATTCGCAAGCACGGACTGCAACATCGCGTACTCATATCGCGATTAAAACGAAAGACCTCACTTTAACGAAAGCGAAGACCTCATCCGACATGCACTTCTGTCATTTAGCCCTGCATTAACTTTCCATAAATTTCTTAAATCGTTTTCCTTTTACTGCAATCTGCATTTACACTTTTTTGCTACTAGAAATGCATCGAGATATTTACAAGTTTTTGTATTGATTAAGGAAAAGCTGTTTTGCATATTTAAATACGCGTACGAGTGCTTGTTCTTTTTCTTTACGTTTGTTGGCAAAGTATTGTGATATTTTATTTCTAGATTTATTTTGCTGTCTATCGCAGTTGACTTCAACAGGAGAATTTCACTACAAGCACTCAGGAGACAATAAATTGTATAAACAGCACCAACAACGACTAAGACACGAATAGACAGCAGCAACAACAACAGCAGCAGCAACAACAACAACAGCAGCAAGATAAATTGAAAATAAAAATATGAATATTTAGTTTGGAGAAGCATTGAAAAATGTGTTGGAATTTTTAATTATTAAAATATCAGTGAACACCACAGCAACATGACAAAAAGGAAAACATACAAACTACGTGATGGCATGATAGAAATTGTTGTTACGCTATTTCGTTGCGTGAATGGCATTGATGGAATGTTTTCTCAATTTTTTTTTTTTTTTTGATTGTTTTTTTAATTTCTTCAATTTTAAATACTTTAATGCAAACTGTGAGCGTAAAAGTTAAAGTCGGTAGTAAAACATACAATATTTTTCTTTATATAAACTCAATCAACTATATTTGCATAAAATATTATTTAAGGTTGTTAGACGAGGGGTGAATGGGAAATGGGGTTTACTTCTAAAAATACATTTTGGTTTTTAACTTTTGGTACGGGATTGTAAATGCCAGCATAGCGGCGAGTGCGTGTGTGTGTGTGTGTGTGCTGATGGCGTATGCTTGTTTTGGCTCCTACAGATATGCTATATATATTTACACTTCTTTTCAAACTGTGTACTTGTATTAGGATTTCACGATGCATTTTATTTTATATAAACAAGCATTTGCAATGCATGAATAGTGTTTGCTTGATTCTCATCATCAACATCATCTTGATGGTATTTTTTATTTAATACAAAATATTGCAGCATATCTATACAATTTATTTTTTTCCTAACAAGTTCATTTATTTCTTTTGCTACCAATTTTTCGCCTTCCCCTTTTCATTTTCTAGGTTGCGTATATACCTCAATTTAACTTTAAGCATTAAACTACTTTGTTGTACGCTTGATACGTTGTAGAAATATTTATTTATTCATTTTACATTTCATATAGTTCCCCTCGTTTTATGCAATTTCTCTTTTACAGTGTTCAAGCGGGAGAAAAAAATATCAGCATTCACTGACTTCGGCATTGATGAATCAGTGGTGCATTTACAAAGTCACCTTAGATTTCTTTTACTTCAACATTTTCTTTTTGCCTTGCCTGCATGAAGGCGGCATGCAAGGAAAAAATAAATAAAAACGAAGCAATTTTGATGTATTTACACAGCAATGTAAAAGCTTTTGCTTATAATTAACTTAAAAATGTTTATTGTAAGCATGAGGGTTAATGAAATGTGCAAAAGAGTGGCATACTTTCAGGCGTTTGCAAAAGTCATTAGCTTGTATTAACTATACCTCTTTTAATGTATGTTGCAATAATGAAACACTGCATTTTGATACTTTGAATACCTTATTTGCACAATATTGAGAAGAATATGCTCCGAATAGTTTTACCGAAAATAATGTTGTTTGTTCATTTTCCTAGCATGATTTCAGGTGAAAGGAATCGCCGAATAATTAATTTGCATTTCCTTACTAGTACTCTACTCCTAAATAGTATAACCTTTAAATGGCTACTCTAATAAAAGTAAAGTATGCTTTTAGGCTAGCACAATTCCTTTTACTTTTGTTTGCTATTCATGTCGATTTGTTTATGAAAAAAGCGAGCCTAGAAATTTAATTAAAAGTATAAAACCCAGAATCTTAATTAAGAGTGAATATTAATAAAGTTTTGTAAGAAAAAAAAAAAAAAATTGCATTTCAAGTTACCCAGTAAAAAGTACAGCTGCTGTTTGAATAAAATTAATGATAAATGTAAGCAAGTATATAAACAAAACGATAAAGCATTATATTGTTTGTAGACAGCACATTTCATATGTCAATGTTTACTGCGAGCATAAGAATATACTTTTTGCAGTATAATTTTATTTTCATTATTATTTACTTGCAGTCAAGTCGGCGTTTTGTTTCTCTTTTAGTAAAATTTCATACAAATTCTTTTCTTTACTTTTTTTTATGGACTTTTTCCATTTACTTTGACTCAGTCTAAAGTGTGACTGTTGTCATGACAGTTTGGCGTTAAATTAAGTTTTTATTCTGAATTTTCTTTTCTTTTTATTCGCATCAACAATGTCAACTTTGTCATCAGTCAAACTACAGTGGCAAGCAAGAAGTATTATGGAATATAATAACAAAAACAACAATGAGAGCAAAAATGAATTTTAATTTAAAGTTTTTTTTTTCTTATTTTTCTCATTTTATTTTTCACTTTGCCATACTTAGTTAGTCACTCTAAGTTTGTGTTCAAGTGCGTCTGAGTGGATAACAGATACACATAACACTTACATCACCAGCATTAAAGCTCATATGCGAGCAAATATTAAAGTTTTCTATATATATATATATTTTTTTTATATAATTTTTCATTTTTCTTTTCTTATTTGCGACGAGTGTACTTATTTGCAAACTTTTCATTTTTTTATATGGTTTATTTATAAATTTTCTTGTTGAACAAATCGGATGTTTATGCTCAGACATCAGCGAATATTGAAGAGAAACTAAAGACCAGCTGGAAAATATTAGCTGAGGAGTCATACGCGGCACAATTATCAGCTGGAACGATTTTATTTTTAAACCCTTCCGACATACGACGGTCTGACAATTCTGTTAATTTTAATTACAACATTCTATCATTTCTATAGAGTGGGGAGGCGATCCCGAACACAAAGTGTCTCCTCAAGAATATTAACAATTGGGAACCGCAACACAAGAAATAACAATAATAAATTTATGGTAATGAAATATAAATAAAGAACAGCATATCGCAAAATAAAGTGTCAACAATAATTTAAAAGTACTAAGAAATCGCCTTCTTGTAAGACTTACACTTAAGCACACTCCCCTCTCACATACGCATACACGAACAATACATCAAACCGATGCAAAAAATAATAAAGAAAAAAAAACAAAAAAGTTTTGCTAATATTTTGATGTATGACATGTCAAAATATCAACATCAGCCATTATATTGCAAAGTATGATAACGTTTGTAAACACATCCGTAAACAATACTGCAAGTGGCAGCATTTAAGGGATCTCGCTGACAAACGCCCTAATACGGCCAGGACGAAGGTGCTCTACAAAAAAAGGGGGGAGGCTGTAGTTGAACATCAATATATGAACACAAAAGAACATCAAGAGCAACTAAAGTATAAATAAAAATGAAAAGAGCCCTTTTATTTATTTCCTTAAGACACAGAAGCAGCACAAGAACAAAACCATACGATGGCAGCAATGAAATCACACATACACACACACACACCCAGAGACAAGTCCTTTCTTTCGTTTTTTATTACTTTCCGTTTCTTTTTACAGATCTCACATGCACACGTGTACACTTTCAATAAAGAGAAAGTAAGTGTTTGCTGAATGTTCGAAGAAAAATGGCTTTTTAAAAAGAGCTGCTAAACGCCATCAACGGCGAACTAAAGCAGTGTTAGCAGCAACAACAACCAACAACAAGCAACAATAAAAAAAGCGGCAACAACAATAGTTCAGGGGATATTAGCACTCGCTTATACATTTATAAGCTCATACATGGCAATTTCTCTTCACCTTTCTTTTTTTCACTTGTTCATCACAACACCTCTTTCGCTGGCTCTCCACTCACAGTAGAGGCGCCAAGTATACTCAGCACCTCTTGGGAAGGCCGAGAGTATAAACAGGCAGTTAGAAGTGCTAGTATGACGACATGCTAGTATTTACTTGATTGCCGCTTAATATCCTGGCAATTTTGTACAAACTGACACTTAGTGCCATCAACACATAATATTTCTTATATCATTTTTTTTTTTTTGTTTTTTGTTTTTTGTTCTTTCTGTTGTTGTTAATAGATTTCTGTAGCAGATGTTATAGAGAGTGATAAATGCTATAAAATGTCATTCATTTGTGCATGTGTGTGCCATGTCGTTTTTCTAACATAATGAATTTTTAATAAAAGACACAAGTACTTTGTGAATTCTTTATTCTTTTATTCGAGTGTTGTTTATTTATGGAAAACATTTCAAATGCACACGATTTACTGCGTAGGCATACATTAAGCCTTAAAGTATGCAACACCAACATTGAAAATAGCCAAATGAATAGAATTTGTATTGTGGTTGAGTATGTGAGTATAACGCTACGGCGAAAGGTCACAGAGTACGATCAGTATTGCTTAGTTGCCCTCCGAATAGCATATGAGCGCTGAGGAAGGCTGTAACGAATTAATTGAGAAAGCAATGCGATTGCTTAGTTGCCCTCCGAATAGCATATGAGCGCTGAGGAAGGCTGTAACGAATTAATTGAGAAAACAATGCGATAGTTCAAGGGCAATGGCCTTAGTAATATACATACATAAACTAAAAAAAAGAAACCAAAAGTGCTGCAGACTTAAATATATAATTAATTTCAAATAGATGTGATTATGTTGCCACAAAGAATTTAAGCCTAAATGCACCCCGCACTCTACAGTTGTAACTGTGTGTTTGTGTCTTTTATGACTTATTGCCTGGTTTTATATTTGTACGATAATTTGTAAAAATTATGGCAATTTGTAATTTTCGCTAGTCCTGCTGTTGCTGTTACCAACCTCATTGTCAACAGCGCAGCGCAAATACCACTGCAAATACAAGGAAGAGGCAAACGACAAATACAAAAATAAAAATTAATAATAAATTCTGTCATAATATTCATTTAAAATTCATTATTAATAAACACATACATAATGTATGACAAACAAATGTAACGTAACAGAATAAACAATTTTTAAAAACAGTAAAAATAATGCATAAATAAAATATATATGTGTGTGTGTGTGTGTGTGTTTTTTTCCTGTTTTTTTTTTGCCACCAAACAAATTTGTTTAAGTAAATATGAATAAAAAATAAAACAAACAAAAAATGCATAATTTACATTCATTTTTAATTTGTTGTAAAAATATACAAGCACATGCACGTTCACAGATAAATACAGACATGAGCTAAAACTGTGCAACAAAGGGAACAAGCAAACAGGAAGAAAATTAAACGAGAGAAAATAATAATTATGACAAAAAACTATGGATTTAAGCATCCGTAGAGCAAATTTATTCTAGAGTACCGTCACTTTGCTTATGTTTTTTTTTCATAATTTAAATCTGCAATAAATTTAAATATTTGCAATTAAATTTGTAATAAATAAATAATAAAATACAAATAGAAATAAATGAAAACCGCTTCAATATTTGGGAATGGCACAATATTTGTTAAAGCAGCAGCTTTTTAAACGTTAAATAAAAAGTATAGCATACATCAAGGGTTTAAATGAATAAACACCACTTGTGTTTAAATTAGCTTAAAAAGAGATTTAATAACAGCAAAGAAATAAGGAAATAATATGCAAAACTGTTAGCTTGAAAACTGTATGCTTCCAGAAGACGACGATGCAAATTTTTTAATTTTTTTTTATCAATTTCTACTTTTTTATTTTCGAATACAAAATGGTTTTATTGTTAGTCAGGAAATAATAAATAAATTGAACTGGACGCACCAGATAAATTTTTTTTTTAAGTAACTGCAAGACTTGATTTTGTCATCCCGATTTTAGTTGGTTAAAAGTATGCCAAGTTTTGTATACTAATAAAATTTCGTGTCAACAGTCCTTCAAAGGATATTCATTGTATTTGAAAAATTTCAAAATATTTTTAAAAAGACAAACTATTTCTTTGCTGTCTGCTTAATATGACTAGTTTTTAGGCTAATATAATTATAGCACAAGCAGAGAAAATAATAACCACTTTCCATTGCCAGAGCCGCTGGAACAACATTGCATACTTTTAGGAAACCTAAATAAAACGGATTTGTATCAATCCTGAAATTAAATAAAATTTATTATTAAGAGAATAAAATACCTTTAATTGCGTAAATGCACTTTTCTTTAATTTTTTAATTTTTCTAGAAGGTCCTCCTTAAATTATTTGATTCTTAAAATGCAGTGTAATTTTGTGTCAATTCCATATCGAGTTTCTGTATCAAGAGAAACAACTTTTTGTATGATTTAATTATCTAAAAACAAGTTTATGTGATTCCTTTTTGTTTATTATTTGAATAGGCGTTATGCCTGAAAATAGGCAAGCTCTTACAAAGCCCTGTGCACGCAAAACTTTTATTTCAAACAACTTTCTCTGACATCAAAAATCAATATCTTTATATTTATACCGCAAAATATAAACAGATCTTTTTATAACAGACATCGCAATAAACGAAAACAAATAGCAAACAATAAAGTAAACAACTAGCCAGATATTAATTTATCGAGAAAGAAATGGTTCGCCTCCGAATACTTGCAAAGCCAATCACCCCCGCTTGTGCCTAATTTGATAATAAAGTTTCTGAATAAGAAATATTATGTTAATATAGTATGAGTTAATAAGTCAGACAAGACTAAACACAATCAGCCCAGCAAGTTATCAACACACGCATGTTTGCATTATATGTGTTAAACGAGTCCTTATTTAAATTTTAAAGTTTTTCTGCCTAAGAAACATGTTAATGTGCTCATTTGCATTGTATAAAATATTTGGGCGTCTCTTTGGTTGAATATAAATTTGTAGAGCCGCCCAAAAATATGCTAAGCTTAAAATCTTTATACAACACTTAATGTTATAAAACTGAAAGTAAGCAAAATGACGTTTAATTGTCTAGACTTGTTAAAAATGATGAGCAAAATATGTTTGTTGGCCAGAACGATGGAATAAAAATATTAAAATTATACTTTAATTTCTATTTCAATATTTTTGTTTTTGTTCGTCATGTTTTGTAAAGTGGCTTAGCAACACCTGAAACAATATGCCTAAAAGCCTGGTAAGAATAAAATGAGCCAACTTGACAAATTTAAAAATAAAAAGCGAAAGTCTAATAAAATAAAAGGAATTAAAAATAAAGTAGAAGACTTGCTTGCCAGCACGTGGATTCTATATACTCGTATTTGTAGCTTGATTGTTACGGATATATTTGCATGATTTAAAAGAGAAATGTACAACCCTATTCAATTTCTACAGTCCCCAAAGAATAAAGTCGTGCTTCCTGCCACAAGACTTAATTAACAATTCCAAAATTTACACAAATTACACAATGTGCATAATAACGATATGCTATCAAGCAGACCGACAGTCAGACCGGCAGACAAACACAGATAAGAGTGTGTAAATGTGAATATCGTGCACACACACACATGTAAGAATTTTTCAAATTAATGTCTTATGTAATGGCACGATAAGCATGTGCTTAAAGCTAAAACCTCTCTCGCTCATCCATCCAGCCAACGGTGAGCTAAAACACTTCTGCTCTGCCGCTATGCTGCTTTGCCGTCGTGCTGAAAAATTTATTAGCTTGGCTATTCTTGAAGGGGCAGAGTGAGAGCTTTTTTCGTGCTACTTAATTTTAAGTCATAATCAAATGACTTTCTTTTCTTTATGAAATAAAATTGAAACGTACTTTGGTTACGTTCCTCCAGAGATGTAGAAAACAAAGTCGTGTACAAGATTTTCCACTTTAATTTCCTGCCAAAATAAAATCATTATAATTATCAAAACGTTTTCTAGTTTTTCCAATTCAAAAAAAAAAAAAATAAAAATTAAATAAAATAAAACGAGTTGTTCTGTTAGCAATAACCAGTCTCTCTCTAATTTTATGTAGCATACTTACAGGACGTATTTATTTTGCAAGAAATTAAAACTTGCATAACTCAATTTTAAAATATTTCTCTAACTAAAGATGAATGAACGAAAGGGGAAGAACGATCAAGAGGGGAAGCTAAAAACTCAAGTAAGATGTTTTTTAGAAAAAGAAAAATTAAAAATATCTATTATTATTTAGTGAAAACACCGCCTGAGACACACTTTTTGAAAAATTATTTTATATAATTAAAATTTTGGAAATAACATTTTTGGCGAGGCCACTTTGAGATGACCGTCGATTTCACTGAAATTGTTGTTTAATTATTTTGTGCTTAAATAGAATTATAGAAAACCAATTGAATATTTTTAAAACTTTTAATTTTTGGTTATTTTGTTTTTGGTATTTTGCTTACATTAGAAAAATAAAAATAAAATAATAAAAAAAAAATTAAATAAAAATGAAATAAAATAAAAACAAAATAATAAAATAAAATAATAAACAATGTTTTTTTATAATTTTATATATATTTTTATGTTCCTTAAACTGAAAAATTAAAGGAGATTTGATTACAAGTGAGTAAATTTGCCTTGTCGAATTCGCCTGCCTTCACTCGAAACTGGATTCGCTTAGAACAGATATTTGTAAGTCTAGAATTTAATTGCATGAATATTTTTAATTACTTTCAATGAATTTGTAAATACAATTTAATAAAATTTTTTGAGGAAATTTAGTAAGCTTTTGAAATAAAAGGAGGAAGGCAAAAAATTGTGGATTTGATTTTTCCTAAAGGATGAAGTAGTAGCCAGTCAGCGCTAGAGAAATGAATGACAATCGGTCTTTAAGGTGATACGGAAGAGTTCAAAAGTATAATTATTAACTAATTATTTGTCAAATGCTTTTAATTTAAAATAATTATTGCTGATTTGAAGCGTAAGAAAATAAGAAGCTTATGCAGCATTTTAATCAAGTGGAGTGCCATTAAATCTCTAGTCGTTCTTATCAGCCCCTTTCAACTCTTGCACTCCCTTAAATTCTATTTGCATTTCTAAGCTTTGAAGGAAATTAATATTAAAAATTCAAATATTAAGCCTGGAAACGAAAGTTAAGGGGCTGAGCATTCTCTGTGCTTGTGCAATGCCAACAAAGTTAACATTTGACATAAAATATTTTGTTTGTCAAATTTTGGACAAAAAAATTAAACGGAAATTTGTTGTAAGTCATTTGTCATGTCGACAGAGTTAGTCTGAGGGCCACAGCAACTGAAAGTATTCAAAACCAAGGTGACATTGTCGTTTATAAATACTTCTTAAAAACAAATACACACACACATACACACACAACATACAAGTGCATACACTGATACATCCTCGTACATGCATGTGAGGATGAACGAGTGAGGGTGTGTGTAAGTTGCATTAAATTATTGCTTTATGGTTGTCACACATCATTGTACGAGGATGTGTGTTGTGTGGGGTCTTTCCTCGTAAGACGAAATTAGTTCTTTATATGAATATTTTCTTTGCCTTCGTTTGTTAGTTATTTTTGCACGTTGAGTCTGTATGTGGCATGGCCGCTTTATTTGCAATTATGTGTGCTCTGTCATCAAAAGTCCCTTGTTAAATTAGGTTGATGGCATACAAAATCACCGCACCGCACCGCACCAGCTTGTGTACACAAAATTAGCTTCTGAATTTTTTATAGCTACAAATTTGTATATGGGTATGCGATAGTGTATGTGTGCGTGGTATGAGTATGTGGGCTTGTGCTATAAGTCATATACCGAAACTCTGAGACAAGTTGACACGTTCTCTTTAAATTGCCTATAAGTATGCTACGTTTTTGAAACTTATTTACTCTTATTATTTAGTCTTGTCTAATTTGACTTTCTACTTTTTGGCCTCTTTAGCTCTGTGGTGCAACATTTTAGCCGTCTTCAAATCTGCTTATATGCTATGTGAGGAAAAGCAACACCTGTCGAGAGCACCATAATTGTAGCAAGGAAGGGAAACTTTTGCCACATCTCTGTTAAATATATCTGAACTTTAAAACTAGATTAACTCCTCACAGTGCAGTAATTCCTAATTATATAGTATAGATGTGATGGCTTTTTTTTTGCCGCTCGTATGGCCTTTTGTCGACCATCTTACATATTTAAAAATATCATCGCTTTTTTCTTGTTCTAATAATAATCAGAAAAGGGAAAATATGTATTCTTCTTTAGGCCTATATGCATTAACATTAAATTAAAATTGTTAGCATTATTTTCCAAAGAAGTTGAACGAAAATTTTACTAATAGAAGTAAACATTTGAAACCTAAAAATCCACTTCAAGTGCACTGGCATAAAAAACTCGTAGACCAAAAATAATAATAAGTGAGACATTTGTTTGATTGCTTTACGCCACGCTGATTATCTGCCTCTCTGCCTCTCTGTCTGTCTGGCTGGCTGCTTTTGCATAAAAATACATTGGCTGATTAATACTATTAACGAACAAAAAGATACGTAAAATTTTATTGAAGGCGATATAAAAATAAAACGGCGAAAAGGAAAGCAATAAATAAGGCAACAGCGGCAGCAACATCGTCAGCAGCTTAAATATTTTTTCAAACATCTTCCTCCTACTCTGCTTAATTTCTTTTTTATTTCACATATTTTCTTCTTTTTCTTCTTGTTAATCATGTTTATTGCAATAAGAGCTGACTTCCGAATTAAATATTTTAATTTTTCACCAATTTATTTTCTTAGACTTTTTCACAGAAATCTTTTTTTTGTTTTTTTTTTTTTTTGGTTTCTTTAATAGCTATCTTTCAGCATCATGTTGAGCTTTATGATGCTCACCGTCACTTATTTCCTTATTTTTTGTCTTCCTTTTATGTGGCTTTAACCAGAAAAAGTGTATGAAATTAAAACTGCATTTCTTATGAGCGTAAAGAATACGAGACAAGAAGTCAACCTCTTTGCATTGGAATTAAAAAAGAATGTGAGGAAAGTATTGCTGTCTATTAAAACTTAATAGTTTGGATAAATATTAAATAAAATGTTTCACTACTTTTCATGATCAGCACGAAACGATTTTCATAATATATTCGTACTGTGATAAGTAAAGGAAATAAGGCGATTTCACAGAGCCGTCACTTGTACTATCAGTTACTCGTACGTGCTCAACAGCAGCATTTTCATTACTATATTAAACACTTTTACCTTCAGTTTAATATCCTGTACTCACAACAATGGCTTTTAACTCCTTAAAAATATTAAATGTATTTTTTTTTATTTTCCAATAAAGAGGCGAATAGATTTGCAGTGATTCTGCTACATTTTGTGCAGGAAGACAATTTTAAGTTATGGGTAAAACGCAGCTGTGTCGCTGTACCGTTAAGTAATTGTACTTTCTTAACAGCATGAAAGTAGGCAACATTTGTGATACCCGTGAAGTATGCTTTCTTATGCCTATAAAATACAATATTTCCTTGTAAATACCATTAAAACCTACTTCAAATTAAATTAAAATTTATCTCAACGCATGACCTCAGTTAAATGAAATTACGATTTAAACGAGTGCTTAAATCACATCAAAAGAAATCAGGTGTGCTGAGCTAAAGATTTATAAAAATATAAATATATTTTTGGTGATAAATTTCATTTTCCATCACATTTTTCTTATTCACTCTAATTATTATGATGCACTGTAATTATTAAATGAGAATGACAATTTCTCCAAAAAATTTAAAATCGTATAAAAGAAGTAAAAAAATTCTCGCATGATGAATGAAGCGGAGCGGTTAAAAGCAAGAAAATTTATTATCCTTTACACGAAAAAGAGAATCGCATAACTGCAATATTAATCAAATTTTTGAATACTCATACTTAAAAACCCATAAAACAACTTTTTGGTTTTGTCACTCACTACTACATGCCCATCAAACGATAAATTGTAGTTGGTTTTATTATTAAATAAAAAAAAATATATTCCAATGTGCAGTATGAGACAAGATCAAACTCCTAAAACGTGCAACAAAAAATTTATTCCAAATCATTGAAAGATGTTTGTGAGATACTTTTCGTCCGCAAATGAATTTTAAAACCTGCAAACACTTTTCATCAATATTATTTCTATTTCCGGTAAAAAATCCTCCTATAAGTATGCTCTTCAAGTTAACCATTACTGAGTTTTGTAAAATACAATTTTTTTCCAAAAATTTTGTTTTACCTTAAAAGGCCAGCACAGTATTTATATGACAAAACGATAGTGTTTTGCTGCCTTGAGCGACTGAAAGTCTGCTACTTAAATATGGCCTACTTTTAGGAGCAACAACAAAAAAAAGTGTGTTGTTTCAACGAAAACAAACACTCTTGTTTTGTTTATTGTTTTTATTACAAATTTCCAAAACAATAATAAACAAATTTAATAACAAATTCAAGCAATTTTCAGTATGAGCGAAGGCATATTATACAGAAATTTATTACATTTAGAAAACACATTTCAAGAATGTTTTCAAGAAGACTAAAAAGGATATCAAATACGCCATCTGCAAACGTTCCCTCAATAAGTTCTTCAACAATATATATATATATATTTTTTTTTGGTTTATTGTCAAGAAAGTTTTCAAATGTATGCATCAAATATAATCAATATTTTCTTACACTGTTTAGTATTGCAAAAGCAAGCATACCTTCAAGGTTTGAGGCTGCTACACGTTTCTTCTTACTTTTCTCATTAAAATTTAGATTATACTTTTGAGATATAAAATATTTCTTTAATTTCCAAACTTTATTTTTTTGTAGAGCTGCAGCAGAGCTCGACCGGCACATTAATTTTTCAAGAACTACAAGAAACTCACACAACAACAAATTTTCTGGGTTCGCCATCCTCATATTTTTCTCTCACTCTGTTTTTGCATACCAATGCATGACAGATAAGCAACCATCCCGCTGAACAACATACACAATAGGAGGAGGCAAAAAGTGTAGCATACTTTTAGTCAAAAGTCATTACTGCTATACTTCTTTCATTTTTTGTTTATAATTATTTAAACAGACGAAATAGGAGGAGGCAAAAAGTGTAGCATACTTTTAGTCAACAGTTCATTACTGCTATACATTTTTTTATTTTTTGTTTATAATTATTTATTTTTTTTTATAACTTGTAGGCTAATTTTGCACTGATAGTCTTTTAAAAAGTATGCCATCGTAAATATGAGTTTGGATGCACTTCCACCTAGAAGATACAAGATACCTTCGAGAGGAACTTTAAGAGAACCTTTAAGAGAATATTGGCAAGAAGGAAATTAATTTTTGATTATCGGCACATGGTATTTATATATATTTAGTCTATTTTACTCCTTTCCCCTTACCAAGTGATTTGTTGTTTAAACATGTTGGTAAAGTTAGGTTACGAGGCAGTAAGGAAACTAAAAATTAGCATTTAAGGAAATAAGGTCAGTCAATTCATCTATGCAATTAACATGAAACCCCAGGAAGTCCTTTAGTGGAATATTAATAATGCGACAATCCGTACAAATATTTCTTATATAAATTTTTTTCTACTAATTTTTTACAAAATTTTTTAATATGCAAATAATAAAAAAAAGGACTACAAACTGGACTCCAGAATATTTAAGCACTTTGTAAAGGATTCATCTTTTTATTAAAAACTTTATAAATTTCATCCCCTATGGAACCAATTGTTTGCTTTATTTTAATTTTATTCCTTTATAAAACTTATACGAGTACAAACGACGACACGGTTTGGCTTAACTAGAAAACGTGTGCTAAATTTTTTTATAATTTTCTCATTTAAATGCATTAAGCCTGAAAAAGGAGGCTGCGCCAACAAATTCATCTTCTTTTTTTTTTTAGCAGCCTTCATTAACACGCTCTCATACAAACAAATAAATGAATATAAAAAGTTCAAGAGAAAATTTCCATAATAACACGTGATGCCTTTTTTAATGTGGCCTAGAAGTATACCATAAAACTTGAAAATCAGAATGTATTTGAACGTAAAGAATGGTTAAGCATGTCATACAAAAATAGTTGTCATTCTCATTCATCAGCATTATGTTGTTCTTTGACTAAATAAACCTGCCTAGTGAAATTAACAACAAAAAAAAAAAAAGTTTTGACAAATATTTGCTTCGTCTGGTCGCCCGCAAAAATGCAAATGATGATTAGGGCTGACATTAATACGAGTACATTATGTATTTTATATCAAATATTTCAAATTTTTTTAAGCACAAAACTACGGTATACTTTGTGGAATTTGTTCAATTTCATTTTTTATTTGTCTTTTCCTTTTAGTAAATACTTGAGAGCAATTTTTCCATTCTTGTACAAGATATTGCAGAACGTGCACAGAAATTTAAGCCAGACGTGATATGACTTAACGTTAAAAATATGCCAATATTTTTAATTTACCTCTTGTATTTATTATTAGAGTATTTTTTCTTCCTTTAGCAGTTTCTATGACTCTACTTAACGGAATTATATTCATAGAAAAAGTTTGTCGGGTCTGGATGCTATTGCATCTTCTATTCACTTTTGCCTAAAAGTATGCCGCTATTCTTCATTAATGAATGTATTTTGCAAAAATTACCATTTTAATATTCATACACTTATTTTTACATGGTAGCTTTACGATCACGATATTTGAAAAGATATTCTTAGAAGATCCTGGATGTAAGAAACAGGATATACAGCTGAATGCAAATAAATCTTTGCTCAGTATGGCCCTGTTTGAAATTCGTAAGGATGTTTTGATCATTCAATAGAGAGATAAATAAAGCGCAATTTTTTTGTTTTTACTTTGTTTTTTGAAAATATGAAAAAAAGTTATGAATCATTTCTTCGCCGCATATGCCAAAATGAGGCTGCTTCTCATTGCTTTTAGAGCCTTAAAGTAGTTAAAACTATCTTAAACTCAACTATGTATTATTGGCTCCTCCCTGTGATGGTCATCATTTCTGCGAGTGGTGTTTTCACCTCTTTTTTTACGGGCTTCCCATTCGCTGTGATGCTTTCTGTATAACTTTGCGGATTCGGATTTGAGATTCTACTCCAAAGTATTTAATATGCATTTTCTGCTTGACTTTTCTTTCTCTCTTTTTCATTTAATTTCTTTACTTTGTTTTTGTTTATAAAAATAATGAAAAGAAATTTTTGGTTTTTTTTTAAATTCTAAAACAGAAACAAAAAAAAATTCTTGAAGGATGCCGTAAGGCATTGAGAGCAAATACACATAAAGCCTACTTTCGTATTGCTCAAATTCCTTTACACGACTGCGTATAGTCTAATTTTCCAGGTTTTTTTTTCTTTTTTTTTTGATACGAATATAAAACATTATCTTTTACATATTTACTTTTACTACAATTTATAAAAAATTCTTTCCAATTGTATCGATAATGGGCCACAATTTTTATAAGCAGATTATTTATATATGTGCACAAAAATTACATCTATATAATAAAAACTTTAACAGTTTGCAATTGTGTGGTTTACGATTAATCACACAAACACACACACACAAACACACACACGGCATGTCCTTGTGTAGGCAATTTATTTTAAATGTGTTAACATTATTATAGTCATGTATGGAAATTATAAAATTGTTTAATTAAATATTTTACATAAAAATAAAATATTTTCTGTAGTTTTTGGAACAATTAAATTCAATTAATTATGTAAAACAAAAAATATAGAGAATCCATTCGAAATCAATACAACAAATGAATTTGATTAATTGACAATAATTAGCAATACTCGAGCGATTATCTAAGATTAGCAGATGATGTTGTTAACATTTGAATCGATAACAAAAATATTAAATTATTGGCTTTTCAATTTTTGCTGCTGCTGATGCTGGTGCTGATGCTGGTGCTTATTTTGCCTAGTGTCAAGGAGTTGGTGGGGTGAGTTTATGATCCAAATCTAAAATTATATTTTTATGCCTTCTGCTTTGTTGACTCTATTTGGCCATTCTGTGTACGTCGACAACTATTGTGTTCCTTTCACTGCTAAAGCTAATAATCTTTGCCTTCTTTCAAAGCGAGTGTGTGAGTGAGTGAGTGTGGCGTTTTCCATTTCGTGTTCTAAATATCGACCAAAACAAGCGACATTGCGACTCCGCTACAGTCATAAAAATACAGTCATAAAAAATATAAGTTTTACATGTTGACGTTTTACGTTTTCAGTTACTTTTTCCAAGCAGTAACAAAATAAAAAAAAAAAAAAAAAATAAGGAATTGACAAAAAAAAAGAAAAGAAAAAAATGAAATGTTAAGCAAAACCTAAATGAAAAGCATGAATGACTGAGTGCACAGTTAGCGAGCGAGTGAGGAGGGGAGAAAGTAATTGCTAGCCTGTTTGCTTGAAGTGGAATGGTTATTTGTATATGGTTTGGTTGTTTGCGATTAAATGAACGTAAAAATGCTTTCACTTACAGAGAAAACAATAATACACACCAATTGAAGCCGTACACAGCGCAGCGACAATAAAATAAGAACACAAGAAATTTCGAGTCTTGAAAATGAGAAAGGAAAACCTTAAAGGCAACATAAAGTTTAAAGGAAATCGTAAATCTACAATAAATATTCTATGTAAATTTCCCAACTTGGCTAAACTCTCAATTTAAAACTGTTTATGAATTTAAAATAAATTTAAAAGCAACTTATTTTATTGCCTTCTATCTATTGAGCATATAAATTATGCAACAAGACACGAAATCATTTCCTTAAAGTATGTCTGTGCTCAGGCAAACCGCGAGGACGCACACCTTTTTCTCGCTGTAGCATGAAGCATAACGTGTTAAGCTCCAGACTGCAGACGTTGTTATTATGTGCACCCTTAAGTGGCCAAAAAGAAGCTTCTTCTTTTTCATTATTCAAAGTTCACCAGTGGCAGACCGCTGCATACCTGATATTGCGTGTCAAAGGATAATTTGTACGCCCAGAATTTGCCCAGACAGAGAAAAATTCTTAGTTTTCCTGTTTGAACTATCCTGACAAAAGTTTAACACTTTAAAAAAAATTCTATGCACACTTTAGCCACATGTACGCAGTTATAAGTCTGCTCAACAAAAAACGTAGTGTGACTTCAGGCGCTACTAATTATGTACAACAAAATTAAAGTAGTTGGCTGCAGCGATTGATGTAGATTGAAAATTTTCTTTAAGAAAATTCTAAGGGGTTTGTTAACTTCTTCGCCAGGATTATACAAAAAATTTTTAAAATATTTTTCGTTTTTGAAAAAACTGTACAACTTTATAAATACCAATTGAAATAAAATATTCCTTTTCTTTCAATTTAATTACATTTAAAAAAAAAATTTATCCTGGAAAATTTCTTTTTGACCTCCAGACGAACCCTGCTTTGAGGCAGTGCAGAAGTCAGTTTTGCAACAAGCCATAATTTTAATAATCGTTCAAGCCTACCGGTGTAGTAATTTGGAGCATTGATTTCAACTCATGCGTGCAAAACAAAATACATAATCACCGGCCGCATTGCGTGAAATAATGTCTCATTACGAGAGGAAATGCCAGTAAGCAATGCCTCAAGCAATCAACCTCGAATTGTCTTCTATTATCTACGAGTGTACGACAATAGGAAATTGTGAAAGTGTTTCACTAATATTCGCCTCTATAATTAATGATTCCTTTCGCATTTATTTACAACTTTTGTATTTCAATTTTTTATATATATATTTTTTTTTGTCGAAATGCAACTTATTGACTACTTGACTGAAAGCTTGCAGTATCTATGAAAGCAATCTGTTTTAGTTCGCGAGTGGTTTGAACTTTTTTAATGACAGCACGTGTCTTCCGGCAGCGCCATAAAATTAAATCGACAACTTTAAATCTGCGCAAAGACGAAATCGGCCATGTCCCCCTTAAGCTTTTAAAAAACTGTAATAATGAAAATTCTTAGACACATTTAGCTAGTTCGCAAAAGTTGGTCTACCCTGTATGTCAAAGACAATGTTTTGTTTTTCCAGTATTAGCAGTTTTAAGGACTTCCACTACCACTAAAGAGCTTTATTTTAAACTTTTGTCAGTATTTTCCCATACTTTCATTGTTTCCTGCTCCTCCATTTTTGCCACTTATTTTCCTTTGTGCTTTTATTGTACCAGCATTTCGTATTTAATATTGGTTGTTATTATGTTGATATTTTATATTTTATGTGTTTGTTATAAATTCAAGGATTTCTTGGCGCCAAGAATGTTGGATTGTTAACGTTCGTGCAGACGTCACGTGATATTAGTCATGTTTTTGCTGTTGGTCGAATATTTAACTTCCTGCTTAAGTCCTTGTGCGAAAAATACGAGATGTTTCTTAAATTAGTATCCACTACATTTAATTTTAAAGCATAAAATACAAATATTGAAAAAAGTGAAGCATATATTAAGGGGAATATATGAAATAATAGCGGTATTCACACCGAGCTTGTTAATTTGTTACTTGGTAGTTTGTTAATTTGTTAAAGTTACCAACTGTGAACGAACCCCTTTTTAAAACTTTGTTAGTCTGGTAACTTTCGTAGTAAAACAGCTGATCTCTTGTTCTGACACAATTTATCATTCTACAAAAAATAAAACATGCCACGAGAAAGTGTAAAAAAAAAAATTGTAAACCATTTAATTACTAATGCTTTGACACAAATAACGTTTGCTGGTGGTAAGCAGACAAGATTTATCGAAGTTTAATAGTTTAATTACAAATTATTTATTAATGCAGAAATTTTGCACGATGATGAAGATGAAGCCGAAAATGTACTGGATGAGCTGTATGAAGATTTACATGCTGTCATGGAGTGTCGCAGAGGAGTTATATAATTGGAGATGATGTAGATGCTGGTGCCTGTGACATGGGTTCAGATGATACCGATTCAGCCTGTTCCTCTGAAGGGGAAAGTGTGTCTGTAAATGAGGATTTTTGAAGGATCACATCTCCATCTTCCTCTATTTTATCTGCCACATCGATATCTATATGGAATGTTGAAGATTCCGTGACTACATTTGAATTACTTTTATTGTGAAAAAGTTCCGCCAGACGATCATAATACGGGCACATTTTTCGTAGTTTGTCTGCAAATCGATAAAAAAAAAACTGATGTGAAAGGCAAAATTATTATAATCCTTTATAGTGCTACAGTCATCGTTTACATCAATTCCAGCACCAGTTGACTTTCGTCACTCTTCAGCTTTATTAAATGTAGCTTTCCAGTATCGAACTTTGCACCGCAGCATTTCGCATGTTGCGTCAATTTTCGTCTGATCCAAACATTTTTGGTAGTAGATTGTATTAGTGGGTTTCTGAAAATACATATATGTTTTCATTGGCATAATCTTATAAACATATACAAAACAGTCCACATTTTCCAACACAAAATCCAACAGCAATTTCTGCTCCATTTCACTCCAATTTTTTTTGCATTTTTGTTCGAATGCGCTTTTTCTTTTGGTTATCCACTATAAGAACAGTTTGTGATTTGTTAAAACAAAATAAAAAATCAATTAATTAACATACTTACTCTCAATGCACACGAATATTGCCAAAACACAAATATTTGTTTTAAAAATGTATCGCAAATGACTTTTTTTATTATATATATTTGCAAACTGCATCAGCTGATTCTAAGTTACCAACTAACAAATATTTTATCAGGGGTGCCGTGTCATTAATTTGGTAAATGTAAATCCAGTAATGCGTTAAATATACAAAAACAAAATGCGTGTAAAAAAGTAACGATTAACGATTAACGACTAACAAACTAACAAGCTCGCTGTGAATACCGCTAATATTAATATTAAACGTTTACTAAACTTGTTAAAGACTTTACTTTCCAAAAAGCCACAAACGCATAGCACATATGAATACTTGATTAACAGCTTAAAGCGGAAAACTTTTCCCTAGTGATAAATAGTTGTGAAAGGAATTCGCTTAAGTTTTCAATCAAAAATTTCCTGCTGAGAAAGCTTGCAATAACTAACTAAGGAAAAAGCAAATCAGCTTATAGCCAAAAGTCTAAAATTATGTTACTACAGCATTTTGATTAGGAAACTAAACCGCTTTATGAAGGGGTATACTTTTAGGCAAAATTCTTACTGCCTACTCTTAGGATGAAATATTTATAATAAATCTAAATTGTTGTATATTTTTATGCACATTTCCAACGTTTAAAAAAATTCGTTCGAAATTGCAGCCAACACAATTATTTGCTTTTCATTTTAATTAACCTTCAAAGAAGCTTTTATTTTCTTTGTTTTATGAATTATAACAGATAAGCGAAAGCAAAAACATTCCCCCGCATCTCTTTTGTAACTTTTAATATGCTCATTAAAAATTGACTTCCTTTCTGAATACGATGTTTATTTAATAAATTAAAAAGGGAGAAATAAGCCTTTCATATTTATTTTATTTAAATTAGATGTGGCATGGCGACAAAGCTTGTTATATAAAGACTTTGGTTGCTTTGCATTTATTAACTTGAGAATTTCTGCTAATCACTAGTAAAACATTTTTAATCACAAAGTTTAAAGAAATTGGAAAATTAGTTTAAACTTTTTAAAGAATACTCGTCTATACTAAATAAAGCTTTAAACAATAATAAAGCTTTAATATCATTATTATCTTCTTTTTTTTTTGTTTTTATGTTTTATAAAGTCTTTTTACAATTATCTGATTACGACAGAGTAATTCGCATTCTGGCAGTTTGCAAGCCATAAAATAGTAAATCATGCTTTACACCAGCCAAAGAAGTCGCACATGTTTATTCTAAGTTTTGTATATATTAATTTTTTTTCTTTTTCTTAAATTAATTTCAAAAGAATTTCAAGAAATAAATTTTTTAAAGCTGCAATAAAAAAACAATTCAAGTTCTTGCGCAAGAATTCTTTTCTTGAGATTCTTTGAATTTTATTTTCTAGTTTGCCTCTCAAAACTGACATTTAAACTGATTGTAATAGTTTCCCTCCAAAAATGTTTTGGCCGAAACCAGGGATGGAAACACGCAGATGTTTTCAATGAGTAGAAAATATTTTTTCACTTTTTCAATTCTGGAAATTCGTCACAAAAAAAATATTTTCTAAGAAAAAAAAAACATTTTCTGAGAACGCAGCACGCAAAGAGAGAATCTATTTATTTTATTTTATTCCTAAATCGTATACTCTTGTAGTCGTGGCTTGTGGAGAATAGCAAAAGAATTTGTATTTGCCATTGCATTAAAGCCAACTTGCTGATTCACATTTGAATATTATTAAATCGTGGTCTGCATATACTGATTATTAATTTTGCTTACAATTAACTTGCAAATAAAGAGGAATGCGGTTATTTCCTCAGGAAAAATCTTATAAAATGAAGCCAAGTTCAGAGCGAAGGTGGCATTTTTAAGTAAAGAAATTCACTAGCACAGTCTTCCGAGCATAATCGGTACAGCGATTATCATAAGCATAATTGCGGATATTTATGACCGGATACGTCGTCAAGAATTTGTACTGAAGTATCTCCATCCCTGACTGAATTTTTGTTACTAAATAAAACCAGTTTTTTTGTTTAAATTATTTTCAAGTTGGCATTTTTCTTAAAGCTTCAATTAATTATAATCTAAGCTTTAGGATTCATTCAGCTATTTTTTGAACACCTAAGACACTTTTATAAATACAAAATTATATTTAAAAATAGAAAAAAAATATATAAGCTGAGTAACGATATTTCAGCATATCTACAAAGCTCGCAAAGCGCTGAGGCCTCGTAATTATATGAAACATATCGTGCACAAAATGTAAATAAATAAAAAAGTTTAAAAAATATAAATTAAATATATTATTGAGTATTAAATCTCTTTTAAGTTCTGATATTAATTCTCACTGCTAAATAAATATTGTGTTTCTAAATTTTACAAAAAAAAAAAAAAAAAAAATGGTGATGGTTTGCATCACTGGCGTCAATCGTGCCCATAAATATTTTCAAAATATTAAGATTAAATTCGTTTGTTACGAGTATAAGAAAAATCAACATATAAAACGCTAAATTCAGATGACAGCGATTACGCAACACATTGACGTCAAGTACTACAGTCACCGGTGAATGATTTTACATCACTGTACAGTATGGTCAGACGTACTCGTAAAACTTAAGTGCTTTTATCGTCGCACTATTCGTTAACTTTTTTATTATTAGTTGAATATATGTACATCTTACATTTGAAATTACAGAAAGCACTGCCCTTAGATGCGGAAAATCAGTATGACATTTAATAAGCACTACCCTTTATTAATTGAGACGGTATGTAATTGCAACAGACCTACCAATAGTTGTCTATGGTGCAGGCCAGTGTATTTGACAAGCTTTTAGAATTATAAAGTATTTTAAGGACGGCTCTAAGAAATGTGTTGGAAATATTGTGTAATCTAACACTAAACCAAGTAGTATATTATTATTGCTGTATAAATAAACAATTGTATGAAAATAAAAAAAAAAATTATAATTCTTTCTTTTGTAAAAATTAAATGAGAAAGTAGTACCAATGAAAAAGTACTGAACTACTCATTTTAGAGAAAATAGCCAGAAACACATATAAATTTTCGTCTTATTTGCAGATAAAAGTTCTTCTGCTCAACGTATTGAAGAAAACAAACAGAACGAGAAACAAAAATTTATTAAAATAATTAAAGTTATTGATTGACTTCCGCAAATTATTTCATTGCTCTTTCATATCAGAAATTAATGGCGTTGATAGAGGGTCGGCTGTAAATATTTCAACCGGTTTTATAGTGTCCATCATTTAGCTTTATTGTTATTGTTATTTTTTTAAGCTTGACTTATATTAAAAAGCAATAAATAAACAACTACTACAACTTTTAACGCTGAAATGAATTCGATACAAGTTATAAATACACTTTGTGTTCATAAACTTGTTTTTATATGAGTATTTATTAGTATTTTGAGGTTTTTATCAAAAAAAAAAATATATAATAATAATAACAAATAAATAGAAAAATATATAAATAGTTATGAATGTGCATTTTATTTTTCGTACGAGTGATTAAGATTGTTTGTTTCTAGTTCTGCTAAACGTGGAATTTATTTTAAAGTTCTTGGCGATTCATTAATAATTAATGAAACAGCACATGTGTTTGTATTTATTTGATTTATTGAATTGGCAATAAGAGGATGGATTACAAAAAAAAATAAATATATGCTTTTGAAGATTTTATTTTCCAAAATTTTTACATGGAGCGTTTCTCACTTTTGTTAAATTTCCAGAATTTTTTTTTTTTTATTAAATTAAGCGTGTATTTTATTTCATTATAATATGTTTATCTTAGAGACTACATGTTAGAAAGGTTGTTCAATATTTTTCGCCGGTATGTGAAGGGTTAAAGCTTTTCTAAATATATATATATAAAATAGAATGTGTGTAGGTTTATTTTTTTGTTTGTACTTCATAGGAGGCCAAACATCTGGAGCGTTCCTCCTGAAGAAGATCTTCCACGCCCACTTTCTTAAAATTATGTAATTGCTCCCATATAGTTCTTAACAGATTTACTTCAAATTGTCTGCACATTATATATATATATTTCAGGCGAGGTAGAAATAAACATTTCTTACGACACGCCCCGTTTCACGCCCCGTTTCACAACCCTTTTCGCACCAAATTTTGTAATATATCCTGCTGCTAACGGCATTGAAACCAAATTTGTTATGTCAGTTTTGTATATTTACTAGAAGTTCTGCTAGAAATATGGCTGTGATTGAAAAAAGGAACTTCCAATACTAATCAAAAAAAAATCCATTATTTCTGTTCCGCTTAACGGTATTTCATGAATATTTGGTAGTTCGCTTAAGCTTAGCTTTCATTATTTTTCGAAATATCAAACCAATACGACTTTGCAACCGAAGCAGACTTTCAGTGAAAATAAACTTTAAAGGCAAAGCTCCGTTTGCTGGGTCAGCTAGTTTATTATGAATTAAAAAATATATTTTATGGCGTTTTCTTTTCTACATTAAAAATGTCGCCCTGTGAAAAGGTGCCTTTTTAAAATGCATTGCCCGCCCTGTGAAAGTGCAATTTTTTATACGACGAGAAAAGAACACAAATTAGAAAAAAGTGCAATGCCTTTTTTTAACAGCTGATAAACAAACATTTTCTGTAGATTTTATGAAATGTGTGTACAAAAATGCTCAGTTGCCAGATTGCTAATTCATCTGCTTGAAAAAACAAATATATATTTTTTTAATATCTCATACAAATAAGCAGCCGCATAGTGTTCTTTTGTTTGTTTTATATGATACAAAATATAAAAATAATTATAAAAATCTAATTTTCAGACTCTTTCAACTCAAAAGACTTTTTTTGAACATTTTCTGGTAACGCTGTGCAAGAATAAAAACCATTTGTTTTACAAGGCAATTTCTGCCCTGTTGATTTGTTCAGGGCAAAAGTGCAATGCCTTTTGCACTGCGAAAGGGCAACATTTTTTAGAAAAGAACACGCAACCCTTTCAAAGGGCAACACATTTTCGAGAAAAGAACACAAAATTGCCCTCCCTGCGGGTAGTGTTGCCTTTCTTTGTAGAAAACAAAACGCCAGTAGTTTTTCAAAATTTCGGTACCTCCACCAAATGTAAAAAATTGAAACAAAAAAAAAATTCTATATAACCAAATTTTAGTACATGATCATTGGAAATATCGACTGTCAAATGACGCAACTTGGAGCTTAGATTTTGATTTCCTATGATAGTGTACTGAAATTTGTTTCGATAGCGAATGGTGTAAATAGACTACAGAATGCCTTTAGGGAACGATTCTGGATACATGAGCTGCTATGGAAATCGTGTCAGCATGCGTTATACATACACCGAATTTGCTGTATAAATCGATCGTGCTATATTGCTTTGATCCAAACAAAATGAATGAGAATGAAAAGTAAAGTACCGAAGCGGATGTGACTACTCATATATACTCTGAGCATATAAAAAAATTTAGAAAATATCTTTTCAATACTAAAAAGTCAGCTACAATTGGAAGACAACAACTGGCTGGTACAGGAAAATTTGACCCAATAAAATGAACCCCTAAAAGCTGCTACCAAAAAGGAACCAATTTAAATTAATTAGATTTAGACTGGGTCATACTAGATACAATCCAATAATCATCTCATTTCAAAGTGATCCCACATCAACGCAGTCAGAAACTCCAATGTCAGTAATAACGACATTTCTGAACTAATTGTCTGCACAGTTCGATCAATGTAAGGCAATATTAAAAACTTTTTAAAATTGTAAAAAAACTAACCGAAATTTAAGCTTGGGGCCATCGCTGCTCAACTCTTCTACCCTTAAACTAATAATTTACTTATATGTAAGTATAATATGTAAATAAATAAAATTCGGTTATACATGTTGTAAATCCCTGTGGCAACACCGCCAGGATTTCCCACCTGAAATTCTAGCATTCATTTTCCATTTGTCAATGGCTTTACAACTGAATCAATTCTGTATTAATTACCTTACATGCCATCTGTCAAACATTTTTCCAAGCAAATTTTTAATTAAAGCCATTAAAAACTTGAAAGCTAATCAAAGTTCAACAAAAATTCCAAATAAAATTCCTCTGGCCAAAAGCTATATAGCAAAACGCCAAAACGCCAAAAAAAAAAAGAAAAAAAATCCGTAAAACAAATCTAAATAAAATAAAACCGTGATGAGTTTTCTAATAAATAAATTAAACAATTTATTTGTTTGTGTCTACTTGCTGTGTATTTTGTTTTTGTTTTTGTTTTTGCTTTTATTTCTATCAAAAACTCATTTTGCGTGCTTTTAATTATGGGTTTGTGAGCAGATTTTTAAGCGAAAATTTTTGGTTATTTTCACAAAAGCTGCTGTTATTTATTTGAGTTATCTTTCGTGTATTTAAAATGTTTGCATATTTTTTTTTTCTTTTTTTTTTTGTTCAATTTTTTCTCAAAATACTGAAATAATGTTTGTTATTTATTCTATTCTCAGTTCAATTAGTTCTACGTGTGGTTTTTTTTTCGTGTTTATGGCTTGTTTAAAAAAAGAGAGATATTTGGAAAATATATCTAGATACAAATGGAGTGCCAATTTGTTTAACCTTGAAGGCTTCAAATAAAGAATTTAATGAGTTAATATTTGCGAATGGAAACATGTCGGTTCTGCGACCCCAGCCATAGATAATTGTTTGCAATTTTTTTTTTTTGGTAACTAAATGAGCAGAACAAATAGGGAATACTTTATTACACCGCACTGTATATACTCTTATAATGCAGACAAATCTGACCAAGTTTTAATTAAAATTAGAAAAATATTTTGAATTGAAATGGTAACATGGACTCAATGGACTCAACAATTTCAAATGAATTTATAGAATTTTATTTTGGCTGGTGACTCTTATAAGCTCACTAGGTGGGCCGGTACTCTGCCTTCTGAGAGAAAATCAAAATCAGAGTTTATAATTAACGCCACTACAAGGGTTCAACGCCTTCAGCGATTATAAGCATAGACTTATCGCGGAAGTAGAGATTAAAAATTAGAGATATTTATTTTTTTTTACGAAAATAGGTTAGGTATGATCCGGTATTGGGCTAATTCACGCCGCTACATACCGATTAAGAACACAATGCTTTCAGCGAAAGCGGGCATAGGGTTATCGCGCTAAAAAACACAAAAATGACCTTCAAATGACCTTTCACACAAAAACACTCCTCACGGCCAATAGAGCATGTATATAAGATTTGTTCAAAAACGTTTCAGTAGTTTATGAGTTTATCGATTACGAACATTCCAGTCATTTATATATATATATTGAATATATATATATTTTTATATATGTATATATAGAAATGAAAGAAGGAAAAGAAAAATAAATGTAAAAAATTATAACAGCTACAACTGTATAGCTGTGTTTCAAATCAAGCACTGTAAATCCAAGTGTTCCTTCGTTTAGTTAACGGTACATTTAGGGAAATTCCCAAAATGTACTAACACAATCCCTCGCGAATACCCTAATATGGCTAAACCACGATTTTTAAATCGAAAATCTCACCAACATTTTCACAGCGATTATTTATTTCGTGCATGAACTTCATTATCAAATGTTTCAATGTTACACTCTTAATTGAATAGCCCGTTCAGATATAAACTTAATTCCCCTCAATTTATATGAAACAATTAAGTGTTCACACAACATATTCCCCACTCAACTTTTGGACGCCTAAACAGTTCAGAAGTGTATAAACACTAAAATCATTAAATAGTTATCATTGACAAACTGTTTAAATATTAAACTAAATATTTACTTCATAATGAACATCATTATGATACTTCATGCGAAATTGATTCGTTAAATCCGAACGCCTAAAGGCTGCTTGGCTCTCCTGTTCTACTTAATTAGTATGCGAATAATTTTTCTACCACAGAAATATATTCAAATGAATTTCTATTTTCATACAAATACTATTTATTTTATTATCAATATTTGCCTTTACGCTCCGCAATAAGCCGCATTAATTTCAAAATACAAAAACAAATATTTTGATATGTATTAAGTGCGGGTCCGTAGTGGGTAATTGTTACTTATTTTCTGATTAGTCAGTTCCCATTTAGCCAGAAGTATGAGTTTTGTTTGGCATTGTGCGACTTTTGTTGTATTCTTCTAGTAAATGAGTCATCATTTGCTTATTGTTGTTAAACACCGGCGGAGTGAAAATGAAAATAAAAACCGGTTAATTTTAATCATCATTTTAGTTTTTCAATCAACGTCTGACTAACTTATGAAACCCCTGGGAGCAAAGCAAACAACACTTACTTTTTCAATAACATTGATTTAGCCAGCAGCAGCGTATTGATAATCTGCTGATAACATGGCTGAGCAGGGCAAGCAAATGTATTTAAAACTATTAAAAAGAGAAAACAAAAAAAAAAAAAAAAAAAAAAATTAATCAAAATATATTTGCAACATTTCGCAGGTGCGTTGAAGTTGTGCGTCTACTTTCAAAGGCAAACATAAATTGTTGCACGCCACATTTACTAGATGGCAATTTTTAAAACATAAAAATAATCAGATCAAGACCAGGAAACAAAAATCTTAACTTATGCCAGCAACATCTTAAACGAAATGTTGCTCAACATGCCGCAACAAATGTATACAGTAGTAAAATATGTTGCCAATGGGAAAGTGGTAAATTAATTCTAACATTGCCGTGAAATATGGCAGTATTGGCTACGAATTAATGTAAAACGATTAATGGAAAATTTCCTGCGATATATTGTTGCACTCAATATTTGTAAAGTAATGTTGCAGAGCTTTTACTCAGCTTCTTTTATATAAACAAAGAAATTTGTGAAATGTTTCAGAAACTTTTCTCACAACAAAAAAAAAAAAAACACAAAAAAATAAAAGTACACAAGAACTCCAAGGGAGTTTCATCCTTCTGATCCAGACAAGTTGGGTAAAAGCTACATAAATTGGCTTTTACAGGGGAAACAGAGGAAAGAAAAACTCATTAATTTTATGAGGGGGGAGCTGTACCAAGTTTCGATATGTTTTGCTTTATCTTTCTTAGTGATGAAAAAAGAAATCTCTTCGAGGCCGGCTCAGTTCAGTCCATACAAAATACAAAATTAAACTAATTGAAGCTGTTTCTTACTCTCTCTATCTCCATCTTTCACAAAGAGAGGGACAAAAAAACTAAATATAGAAAAAATATTTTTGTTAGGGAGAACTATTGGAGAATATTGTGCGAAACGAGACTTTACAGATTTTCTATATACTTTTCTAGCCAAATGCCTCAATCTATATGGCAAATTGTTGCTAAACCTTCATTATGCGATAATGGGATTTTACTGAGTCTAAGCTGAGTGATTGATTCTGTTTACGAAGGCCCCGAAGGAATTGCTTTAATTTCAAATGCTTTCGGAACAGCAAAGTGATTGATCATATTTAAAGGAAGACATCATCTAATAACTAATGCGGCTTACAATTGAAAACATGTTGCTTACAATGCTGCCATAATTACAGCACACTTTGCCGCACAAGTGTCTAATCCAAATTATAAGAAATGCCTGACCGATATAAATGCTCTTCCAACTATCCATGCCCACTGTAGCACGTTCACTTTCCGCTCGCCCCCAAGCAAAAAATTTTTCCCTTGTCGTATGTCAAAAAGTTGTTTCAACTGTCATTAACCTCTTGCTCGCAACATATTAATCAATCTTGCGTCATACATTTCCACTGAAATAGAAGACACCAAGTCCACGGTATAGTGTCCTATTGAATGTACCGCATTCATATACGAGTAAATACTCGTTAACAAGTGTTTGCTGTTGATAAAAGTTATTATTTTTCCCTGCCATTATTACTGCCGCACACAAACACCGACACACAAACACCGATACTTCTTATGCTTATTCACTGGCTTTTTTTATTTAAAAATATACATATTATTTTCATACGATTTTTCACTGTATTAAGAATAAAGAAATTTGTTGCAAATAAAAATATTAGAAAATGTATCACACATATTATTGGGACCTGGTATATATTTCATGGATATGAAACGGCTGTGATTGTTACATACGAGCAGTTTGGCAGAAAATACAAATGCTTGCCTGGCTGGCTGTACGAGTATGTATGGAGCAGTAACGTTTCGCCACAACATTTGTGCGCCCGCCCATTCCCAGTCTGCGGTCGCTGTCTGTTACCGATTAATATTTCATACTCTTGTTCCAGATTGAAGGTAGTCGTGTATGTAGGCAGCAGCAACAAGCCAGGCATAAAGAATCATGTATTAGAAACTTGTCTATCTATTCGCTAAATACACAAGCATTATACACACTCCATTTAAATGTGCAAACAAACACACACACACGTACAAGCGCGCACACACACCCATTTACACACATGCATATAAATATCGTGTTTTTTATAGCATTCCGAATAATAATCAACATGCTGTTTGTTGTTTTTGTAAACTTTGTATTTGAATATTAATTACTAAAAATAGTTTTGCGTGCTTTCAATTACATTTTTTATTTATGCAATGATTCATAAGCGAGATATTTATTTAAGCTCAAATATATTTTCATTAGCTAAGAAGTGTTCATTTGTTTCTTCATTTTTATTTTTCAATTTATAATTTATGCATACGAGTACTTGAGAAATGGGAATTAAATTTAATTAAAAAAAAAAAACAAACAGGTGTTTAGAAAAATGTGAAAAATTTATTATTACTTTAAGAGAAGTGATACAACCGGTGCGAAAGACTCCAAGTATAAATCGGTGAAGATTTGACGTGATAAAGCTTGATCAAAAACATCAGGAAAGAGCATTTTCGTTATTAGTTTTATTGGAAAACAATTTTTTTAATCATATTTTCGCCCTTCAGAGTCAGTTTTTTGTACCATTTAACATTTTATTATAAATTAAATAATAAAATGAAGAGGAAGACGAAGAGTGCTTTGAAAGCTTTCAAATTATTCAAATTTTAAGAAAATTACAATAACTTATAATAAAATTATTTATTTGTTATTGTAAAGTTATTTATTTAGAAAATTTAATTAAAAAGGAAGAAGAGTGCTTTAAAAGCTTTCAAATTATTCAAATTTTAGTCAAAATTGTCTTAGCAAATAAATAATTTTATTATTTATTTAAAAAATAAAATGAAGCGAAAGAGGAAGAGTGCTTTAAAAGCTTTCAAATTATTCAAATTTTAGGAAAATTACAATAACAAATAAAAAAAGTTATTATAAATTTAAAAAATTTAATTAAAAAGGAAGAGGAAGAGTGCTTTAAAAGCTTTCAAATTATTCAAATTTTCACCAAACTTGCAATAGAAAAAAGTAATTTTATTTTAAATAAAGAAATAAAATGAAGAGAAAGAGGAAAAGAGTTTTCAAAGCTTTCAAATTATTTCAATTTTAATTACTAATTAATTTTGTTATAAATTAAAAATGAAATGAAGAGGAAGAGTAATAGCGCTTCAAAAGCTTTCTAATTACTCAAATTTTAGTCAAAATTGTCTTAGCAAATAAATAATTTTATTATTTATTTAAAAAATAAAATATAGAGCAAGAGGAAGAGTGCTTTAAAAAGTTTCAAATTATTAAAATTTTAATGAAAATTACAATTTCAAATAAATAATTTTATTATAAATTTAGAAAATTTAATTAAAAAAGAAGAGGAAAAGTGTTTTTAAAGCTTTCAAATCAATTTAGCTTTAATCAAACTTGCAATAAAAAATTATTCATTTTGCTAAGCATGGATCCTTGTGAGCACAATTAAATATATGTATCTTATAGTGTTTTCACACTGAGGATAAAACCTGGTTTTAAAACAAAATTTGGTTTTAACTTTAAAACCAATCCTTAAAACCTGGTTTTACCATACAAAATAATTCTCATAAAACCATTTTAAAACCTTTTTTGAATTGGTTTAAAGTAGATTTTATGAAATGCAACCTTGTTTTATACAGTACATATTCAGTGCTACCAAGTTAGAAAGATTGAAAACAGCTGATAAATCATTCACATTCACAAATACTTTAAAATTTAAAATCATTTCAATTTTAGAACACATTTTTAAAATTTCTTATTTTTTATATAAACAATAACAGCCGTCGTACAGTTTGTGAAATAAATGTGGGAAGAATACAATTAAAACAAAAAAATGTATTTTATCATTTAAAATAAATGATTATATAAACTGTATTATAAAACCTGATTTTATCAAAATTGTATGTGAACACAAAATCAGCTGTTTGTAGGTTTTAAGTTAAAACCAGGTTTTAACTTTAGGTGTGAAAACACTATTAGCGTATCGGTCGGACATAATCGTGTATGAGAATTTACTCCTGTTTCCATCTCTACACGAGTATAAAGTATTTCAAAACTAGTGGCAAAAGTTCCCACGCTTGTTTTCAGCTAAAACATAAACAATATTCATTTTAAAAGCGAGTATTTCAACATTTTCTTTCAGAATTATTGCCATAAATGTGTCAAATATACATTAATTATTAATAAAAATCATTTTTAATGTGTCTTAACAAAAAATGTTTTTGAAAATTTATTTCCAAAGCCATGTCGCCGAACCTGAATAACTAATATGTATAATGGAAAAAATATTTTTTCAGAACATTTATTAGTAGAGGAGACATGGCATGACACATTTCATGAAGTATTATGATTTCGGTAAAAATTAGTTGGAGAATCAAAATACACTTCCCTCAAATATATTATGTATGGTGGTCATCCACTAATTCTATTATAAGACAAGGAAAGCATTCAACTCAGCTCTTCTCAAGAATTGTAATAAAACTTTTCTGTTCATTAATATTTTGAAATAATAAATGTCCATACAAACATTTTAATTAAGTTGGCTTTGAATAAGAGAGACCAGCAGACACAACTATACGTAAATAGCCATTCAGGCATATTCAGAAACACACAGAGCCACGGCACAAATAAGAATAAACACTTATTCACTTAAATAGACATTTACACGGCCATGATTAAATTGCTCTAAAAACAACCATTAATTTTTCAAAAGCCTCTGAATTATGCTACAATTTTGTGGTTGTAAAATTTACCTGATTGAGTAAAGAAACTTCTTGATAATTATATAGCACGGCAGCAACGAGCAACGAAAACCGCCACAGAGTATAAAATGTTTTTACGCGAGTGAGAGGGTGGAATTGAGTATATGACAGGCAAAAGGACAAATTATATATTATGTGTATTTAATTGTCTGTCCGCGATTTGCATACTATTAGGCGGTTTATTTTGTTTGCGGCTGGATTGTTGCATAACAACCAGACTTGAAATAGATTTTTAACAAATTGTTGCTATAAATACCAACTAATGATAGCAATGCTATGGGCAATTGGGCAAACAAGATGCAAGCGGGTGTTTGCGTTAGGCGCAGCATGCATTTTAGCGCCATTTTATATTTGCTTTTAATTTTGCACAATAATGTATGGCTGCCTGCATATGCTATAAATTTTCATATAAAAAATTATTTAGTTTCAAAATAAATTTAGATGAAATTTAGATGAAATTTATTTTCGGCAATAATATTTTGCGCCTAACAGAAGACTATTACAATAAATTTCATTTTGAACGGGTATTGTTATGCATACATTTTTCTGACAAGGCATACTTTTAATGTTTTATCATAAATATAAAAACATTAGATTTATTTCAAATTTTCTATTTATATATTTCGCTTTTGTTTTTTTTTTTTTTTTTTTTTTTTTTAATATACATATATACCGGGAGATTGGCGCTTTAATCTTTGATTGAGGTTAGAAGGAAGCATTGGCGTAACGAGAGAAAAAAAACTGAATAAATGTGTGTAAAGAAAACTTCTTTTGCTGCAGTATAATATTTTTTTTTCCTCGTTTCCGTTTGCGTTTCTTTATATCATTTCTCTTCTCACTTTTACATTATTTATTGTCAACTGGCAGAAGTCCAAAAGGGTTCCTACTTCTGCAGACAGTTCGTTGACTAACATTTTGTGGGCCTCTTTTCAGTGCATTATTTATTTTATTGCATGTTTATTTGCAAATGAAATACATTTCAAACGAAAATTATTAAAAACAGAGCAAAAAATTATATAAATAAATAAACACATTTTCAGTTCAAATGCCTTTGACTCTATTTTACTTATTTTAGTTTTTACATTTTATTTATTTTTTCTGATGTTGATGGCTTATTTTTAATTTTTATTTTCTGGCCAGCCAAAATGTATGCCACATTTTGTTTCTGATGTGCCTGCCAAAAAATGCAATATAGTTTTTGTTTTATATCTTTTGCTCTCGTATTTCGCTTAATTTTTATTTTTCGTTGTTGCTCTGGTTACATTTAAAATGGCTTGTTAAAAACATACAATTCCAATAGACACATAAAAATATATTTTTCATGTAAATTACAATTTAAAATTGTAAATTGGCGAATACATACCCGGTGGTTGCACCAACATCAAATAATTAAACATAAAATATCCTTGAACTTTTTTGTTTTCTTTAATGCAATTTAAAATACAAATTAAAATAGATTAAATTGCAATATTTGCATAAGAAACAATGCAATGCAACATTGCAACTCTCAACTAGATATAATAAATTTGCCAGAAATAATTTTTTTTATCAAAAAAGAAAAACAAATTAAATAATAAACGGTTTTTATTAGAATTTTTATATTCGTATATGAATAACAAGAAATTTCCTTAAATCAGCTGATTTAAGACAAACGATTTGCTAATAGTTGAAAATATTGGCTCCTGTACAAACTTTTAGCAGTTTTAATTTTCCCTTATGAAAATTGTTCACAATTTTAAAAGCTTTTTATGGCGTCCTTTGTCTTAGACAACATACGAATTTTGCCCGCCCACCTAATTTTGCGCCATGGCAGCAGAAATCAAAAGTATGTATTTATATAAAACAAAAAAATAAAACAAAAAAAAAAAAAAAAGAAAATGAACAAATTAAAAAAAAAAATAACAAAAACTGACACGCAATCTGCGGCCCCCACCTAAAACTATGCACGTGATGTGCTATAAAAGAAATGCCGGCTTTCATAAAATACATGTATAATGTAGAAGAGAATGAATGATTCATACTTTTACAACAGCAGCAACAACAGTAAGTCAGTCAACAAACACAAAAAACAGCTGCAGTTTTTTAACAAAAACAAGCCAGCAAGAAAATGCTTAAAGAGTAGCGAAAACAAAAGCTAAAAGTTCATTGTCTTCAATAGCCGCAATTGTCGACAGGAACAGAGAGTGAGAGCCGGCCCACAAAATAAAGGATATGAAATATATGTATATGGACTGAAACTTTAAAAGAAAAGTAAAATTACATTTTGTGGCAACACACTGGAAATAAGACGAAACTATTTAAACAAAGAACCAGCAGCTCAGCCGCAGAGAGCACTTTAAAGTTTTAAATCTACCTAAAAATATGCAATAATTTTTTGCTTCCAAATGAATGTTAAACATGTTTTTTATATGAGATGTGCCATTCTTGGTGGATTTTATACCAAAATCGTAATTTACGCCTACTTGTATGCTATGCAAATCCAACAAATAAAACATAGATGAGCACACACAAATGCACACATGTGCATTATATTCCAGCAAAAAATTATCTGTTGTCTGCCATCAACAACAGATACATAAAGCCAAGGAACTGAAATGTAAGCAAGAAAGTGTTACTGTGCATGTGTGTTAGTCAGGCTGTGTTTGCAAAAGCCTCTACCACACAATAATAATAACAAGAACGAGTACAACATTTGCAGCTTTTACCTACAAATAACCTGTTATTGTAGGCATTCATTTGTATTGTGTATGTACACACTCGCCTCTCTCTGCATTTTATTTAACAAACATATGCCCGTGACCGCACTCAGGCACATTTTATGTATCAACATGTTTTGCATATACAAAAGGGATCATCAAGAATAGTTTCCATGTAGGGGCATGTATCCTCTGCTACAGTGTTGAGGTTGAAGTTCTGTGTTTGGTTTGTGTTTGTGTTTGTATTTGTGTGTTTTGTTTTTTTAATTTATTTTTGTTAGTTGTTAGCACCAACTTATGTTTATTGTGTAAAATACAAGACATGGTCCCGGTATGCTCACTTGTACGCACATACCTGCTTATACACATACAAACACATTTTAAATTAGTTATTTATGTTTAGAATATAGATTTATATCAACTAAAATCTGCCGATTGGAAGGCACCAACCAAAGATATGCTGACTTGCATACTTTGGGGCGGCATTTGTTTAAATGGAAAGAGTAAAATCAAGAGAAACAGAAACAACCATACGAGACTCATAAATGACATTTAAATAAAAACAATTGTTTATTTATTAGAATGAGTTATAGTTTTCAATACACTACTTCAAGTATTCAAGGTGCTAAAGAGAACTATGTTAGCTGCCTGAATGTATGCTTTAATTTTTTTTTATTGCAAGTCATATTTATTGCATCCGCGCGGAGAGTGCGAACAACACAATTAAGGAATTTGAAGCATTCTGAAACCAAGATATTCGCCAGGCAATAACCAAATTGCTTTCAAGCTGTTACGAGAACACTTTAAATGCCGTTTAGCATCAGAAAAGCTCATTCCGATCATTTTTTAAGTAAAACTAAATAATTTACTTTAAATCGTAGCAGCAAAATTTAGTCATTTATTTAATAGAGCATTGGAAGTGTAATCTGTGCGATACGCACCAATTGTTGTGAAACAACAAATTTATATCCCGTTCGCGATTAGGCCAGTGCGAACTCAATTTCGGGCACTCTACTAAATTTTGAGTTTCTACAAATTAAAACCGTTTCAAAAATCCTGTAAAAAAATATGTTATCTTAAAACAGAAAAGGAAATAAAACATTAATATGTTTAATAAGAGAAGTAGGATTCTAGCACTTGATGCTTACTCGTAATGAGTTAAAGCAGGCTATACAGAGAGTTGTGTTGAGGCGCTTCTTTCAAACACAGTGTGGCCTATCCAGAGGTTTCTGTTATGAATTTCAAATTGATGGTTTTACTGCTGACAGGAGATACTGGGACGTATATGAGTATTTCCTCAGATATATTTTATCAACGATGCCAAATTCTTATTGGTGCAAAAATAAGAGATCGGGAGAACTATCTTTGCTCTGCACAGAACGACACATTCAAGTATACATTTGTTTAGTATATCATCGACAAAATTTTAAATAAAATTAAAAGAGAAAGAAACATTAATGTAGACATATTGAAAAATCGGCTGAAAATCTTTTTATAGTGAATTACAAATTTTGTACAGAAAGTGCTGTACATCACTATCCAAAGCGTATATTCATAAGTTCTAAATGAAGATCAGGTGCAAGCAAGAGCAACAAAATATTCACTTGAAGATTTCAAATTAGATGCATTTGGCCAAAAAAAAGTTTTTTTTGTTAAACCAAACGAACCTGCAGGATCCTGCTTAAGATCTAAGCAGGAATCGAACCCTCGACCTCCAATTTGGTAGGCTCTTCATTATCAGTACGCCTACGGAGGTGAAACGAATTCGTTTCTACTTCAATTTTGATTTATTTTTGCTTCAATAATTTATAACCAGACAAACTTCAAAATGCAAGCCCAATTCGCGGCACTCTTAAATTTCTATATGTGTTTTCAAACCTGGAATCTTGTTAATATATTCAATAACATTTTGAAATCATTTTATGATTTCAATTTCTCTTTTTTTTCAAGAACAATTTAGAAATAAATAAAATTAAATTATGTATGCTTTGCAAACAAATGAACTTTTTTCTATGCAAAAACGTTAGCCGCAAAATATGCTATAAAAATGTAAAAACAATGTAAAAAAAAGGTTTGTTAGCAACCACTATTATCCTTACAACGGCCACATAAGCTAAAAGAAGGAAGAAACTAATGGCCTTACAACGCCAGAAATAAAACTTTTAAGTTGTTGCAAACACAGGATGATTATTATCGTATCACACAACCCTCAAGAGCTGAAATACAAACACATTTGCAAAATTTTCAAATAAAAAATCGACCAACAATTACAATGAAACACACGTAGGAAGCGAGAGAGCAGCAATATTTAGCAGTGGCTGTTTGTTTTCCTTCACTTCGAAACGCTTTCTGATATATTCGTACATAGATATATATGTGTATAAATACATATATTTCAGTGCACTTCATTTTTGTTGCCTGCACTTACAGGTGGCGCCTAAAAGAATACTTTAAATACAAACGTGTACATGCAAAAACAAAAAGAGAAAAAAATGTAAAAAAATTATTATTAAAAACGTGCATAAATTTTTCCAACTTTTTTTGTTATTTTCTCAATAACATGGAAAATTGAACGAGAGTTGACTTTTCTGGCTGACTGGTCGGCTGTTGGATACGATGGTTTTCTGCTACAATTTTCTTGCCCTCTTTTCATTTGCAGCAAAGGAAATCTACGACGTCATATAGGCTCGCCATACAGACGCCTAAATGTATGCCTTGTATTTGCTTTTATTTTTAATGCAATTCCAGCAACTGTATGCATTATTACGAGTACTGTTGCTGTAAATATTTAAATTGTTTTTAACTAATTTGAGTTTAGAAAGTGGAAACGCCATGAGCCACTATCACCATTCATGGCAGAAGAAAAACGTTTTAAAAGCGCCGATAAATAAAAGTTTTTGGGTGCGCTAAATTTCATTTTGTCGCTTAAATATTTCAATTTCAAACACTTTTTGGAGCAGATAAATTCTATGTCTGTCTCTGAAGTACTTGTAGCTCGTTTGAAATTGTTGTTGTTGAGGCTAAATGAATTTTAAGTCAGCCTTCGCTAATATGTATTGAACAATGGGAATTAATTTAGTAAATTATATAAGCAAATTGAAAATCGTAACCTTAAAAGGATACGTAATTAATAAAAATTTATAAATTGCCTCTCCATAAGAAGAACTACAGTGTTAAATATTTTTCAAATCAGCACCAGCCAAAAGTGAATTCTACCTCAGGACCTCCAACAGGACATTACATTATGTGGCCTACGTAAAATGCACTTTTGTTTTACACAACAACAACCACTTCTCAAACAGTTTAAGCACTTTAAAAAATCTTACCCTTTTGACGAAAATTATTCTAAAATTTAGTGAAAGTTGTTCCGTTAGTAAAAATCCTTACCTGCAATGAAACGAGAAGAGATAAAATGCCATTAATAAATTGCAAATAGAAACAAACAAATAAACGTTTCAAGAGAAAATTATTTTCATAAACAAGTTTTTACTTTTTCCTACATAAAAGAAAACACGCTCCAGGATTCACCTTGAGGCCATCAAGGCAAAATATAAAAGTAAAACTACCACAATAAGAAATATAATGATTTATTTTCCATTTAATAGATTTATATTTTTGCATTCTTCTTCTCTTTTGTTATTAAACCCGTATTCCTGGCTGTACAGGAATTTTCTTACGAATCCAGCCACGCATAAGGATTGCCATTTAGCAGCAAATAACAGAAAAAGAAAGAGAACGAGAGAGGAAAGAGAGAGAGAGAGAGAATGTTGGCTGGTAATGGTAATGGAAGCAGGCGTCTAAAATAAATATCAGCACTTGTAAATAAAAAAGGAATCAGAAGAAAATAGAAAAGAAATATTGAAAGATATTGAAAATAAAAGAAAATTTTAACATTTTATTTCCATTTAACTGCAGGCCACAAACAATTATTTGTTTTTCCTTTTCTTTTTATTTTACTTATTTTATTACTTTCTTTTCCATACACACAATGGTTGGGTGTGCACGGAATTGTATCTAAAAGTTGTATTTCAATTTCATTCTTAATAGAGAAAAATTGCACGAAAGAATGAAATTGTTGGCGCTTGATTTATTTTTATTGTACTTTGATGTTCCTGTTGTTGCTGCTCCCTTTGCCCCTGCTGCTTGTACAAGCAAATGCTGAAAGCAGAAATTGGAAAAGTGTTGCTGCCACAACAGCATTAAAACGAAGTCAAAACCGAATTAATTACAGTTATAACTCAAATGTCACATCGTCTGCATTAGCTTCAGCCAGTCACTAGTCACTAAATTGTTTTAATTCATGTTTAATTTTCCACAATTTTGCAAAGGATTTCGGATTTTCACGTCAAAAATATCTAAAGGGCCATAACTAAAATGTATGAGTTCGATACTCAATTGTAGCCTGTACAACTCTTATTGTGTTTTAAGCTCTCTCCTGAAGGCTCTCCTAAGGCACTCAAGGAAGACAGTCAAGTCTTGTATCCAAACAAATTTCATCAAAATAAATAAAATTGCATACCTTTTCGGTTTTGCTTGTACTTGAAATAAAATTATATATTATTAAAAATATATTTGAGCAAAAATATAATACATTTTATTAATTTACAGTAAATAAAAATGTCTACAAGCTCATTTGGAACGTTTTAAAACACGCCAAGTTTGCTTTGCAAAATCCTCAGTTTAGAAAAGAAAATTAAATACGAGAATTAACTTTTAGGCTTTGACCTACTCGCACTGTAGTGTGACGCACTGTATATGTATAAACACAAAACCTTTGCGAAAATCTCTAAAGGATGCGTAGAAAGCCAGTACAAAACTCTACTATGCACACGACACCTTCGCTTTAATTATCAAATAATTTCTTTGTTTTGATTGTTCCTAAAGAGGAAATGAAATGTCCCAAAGAGGAAAGCCACTTAAATTCCGCCAACAAAGTAAAGATCTGTAAAATCTTAAAGGAGTACAACAAAAAGGTGTAAGAGTTGCAAAAACTGGTAAACTGTTGTACGTATAAATCTGTGGATTTAATAGTTTAATAGTTTTAAGATTTGCTAACGACAGGGCCCACTGTGCACTGTCCTGTCAAAAATTACGTAAACAGTCTTTCTGAACTCCCAATCCAATGACCAAGCCACTGGTAGTAAATGTTGTTGCTGTTGTTGGGTTCGTGTTGCTACTTTTAGCCATTTGTCGTACAGCAACAACATTATAACTTTATTATTAGACTTATTATGGCAAAGATTGCAAAGTCAGCCAGCAACCTTCATGTCGTCTTGTGTCATAAAAACGTAGAAAACATAAAAATTTAAACAATTTCAGTGTTCAAACTGCTGCTGCACTTTCAGAATTTTACAGCAACACGCTAACGATGAGTTAAGAATGACGCAATAAAACACCAAAACAAATCACAATAAAACACTTTTTATGGGTTTTATATTGAAAAGCAATAAAAGAGATAGAAAAACTGCAATCTAAGGACACTGATTAGGAGGCGAACAAAATAGAAATCTTTGTTTCGTCAGTTGATGCTCGAGCGGGCAGCTGAATAAACACAAAAATCCGACAACGAGAAGTTACAAATGATGAAAACAAGGTATTAGAAAATTAAATTAATTCGATAAAATTGATTATTCAGCCTCAAGCAGTAGAATAATAATTTATATAACAGTAGGTTACATAAATTGAACCACAGCTCATTTCCAGACAAAAAAAGAATGTGTTGGAAAGAGAAGTAGTTCTCATTTTAAATAAACATATCACGAGTGGAAATTTAAGAGAGATCTCTGCCAGCACATACAGTGTGTTACATAAGTTGACTGAAATTTAAAAGGGATCTCTGCCAGAACTTATAGTGGTTCACATAAGTTGACTGACTCTTTATAAACACAGTGCAGACTTAAAAGAAATCTTTTCTAGGACGTATAGTGATTCACATAACTTGACTGTCCCTTATTAAGTACAGTGCAAACCGAGAAGAGATCTTTCCCAGCACTTATAGTGAATCACATAAGTTAACTGACCCTTATTAGACACAGTGCAGACTTAAAAGAAATCTTTTCTAGTACGTATAGTGATTCACATGACTTGACTGTCCCTTATTAAATACAGTGCAAACCGAGAAGAGATCTCTTCCAGCACTTATAGTGGATCACATAAGTTGACTGACTCTTTATAAACACAGTGCAAACCTAAAAGAAATCTGTTCCAGTACGTATAGTGGATCACATGACTTGACTGTCCCTTATTAAGTACAGTGCAAACCGAGAAGAGATCTTTCCCAGCACTTATAGTGAATCACATAAGTTGACTGACCCTTATTAAACACAGTGTAAACTTGAAAGAGGTATTTTCGAGGTATTTTCCAGATCTGTTTTTTATGCTCCCACTAAAAACTATTCAATTAATTAATTATTTATTAATGTTAGAAGAATAGAGCTCTGCTCATGCGCAGCACACATATTGAAGCACAAAGGCAAAATTCATCAACATTATTTCATGTTTATTATAAAAGGATAAACATTCTATTCTTCTTTCAATGCATTTGAAAGAGAATAAAATGAGAATAAAAGTTGAACGTTTATTTTACAGAAAACGTCTTCCATTGCAAAGCAGCCTATTGAAGCGGAAGGCAGTAAGCACGTCCATAAGATCTCATATTTATTCTCCTGTAGTTATGAACGAGTTTCAAATACCGAAGCTCTGCAAAAACCTAATTTTAAACTGTCATGTTTGCTTACTTGCTAAGAAAGGAATATTAGTGAAAATTGATTTTGCCACGTAGTTACAGCCGTAGCATACTGTAGGGCGGCGATTTACTTTTATTACTTACACATTCATATTTTCTCATGAAATATGAGTATAAAAAGTAAATAATATTTCAAACATGTACTGTTTTGTGCCCGCTGTACTTTATTGATTTAAACAAAATGCTTTCATTTTCAATTTTTTTTATTTAACAAGGAAAATAATATCCTCGTCCCATCACTTGTACATCATCTATTTTATATTTTTTTAACAATTTCCCCCCTCAAATTCCATTTATGACAAGATACAAATGATTAACGCACATGTGTAGTTGTCAATCCTTTATTATTGTGCAAAGTTTTTATTTATACTTTTTTATTTATTTCTTTTTATTTGTTTCTTTGCTTTTGAGGAATTGTAAGATAAACGTAATTTGTATGTCACTGTTACTATTCCTTTTATTTAACACTGTCAGCATACAAAATCATTCCATCCTTCATTTATGAGTGTATTTTTGGTTTTCCATACGCTTGTATTTTGACATGAGATGACAAGATTGTAAAACAAACACGACCTTTGATAAAAGTAGGGCCAAGAATAACGCACTGAAGGAATTTATAATAATTCTTAACTCAAGATTTACTGCTTCAAATGCATACACACACGTACAAACAGAGAAGCATTCACATGAAATGAACAAGGCTTGGTAAACATACACAAAAAGTTATATAAACACTTTATTTTAAAGAGACACAACAACAAAGGAGACACACACACACACGCACACAAGAGGAGAGAAAAAAAGCAAGGATAAGGAGAAAAAACTTAAGTCAAATTTACAAATAAAGCGACTGGCATTATGTCTTTATCTTTAAGTGTAATTATAGCCACACTGTACACACTCAAGTTGGAAAAGAAGACAAAAATGGCAAGTATGCGAAGAATAATATGTGAGTAGGGAATACATTAAAAATATGCAGGCAAGTGTAATAATTGTTTCGCACAGAGAACATAATTTATAAGTATTGCAAAGATTGACAAAATATATTTTAATAGCGACTCATTATTGCACACGCCTTGAACAACATGTGCACGTATGCCGTCAGCCAGTTGCATGTAAGCGACATGCAGCCCAGCATATGCAAAGTAGAAGCAGCAACACTTCACCCTCATACAAAAGCAGAGGGGGAAAAAAGTAATAATAAAACTCTTGCCTGCTTTGCCATACTTTAATATTTCTTTCTTAAATGGCTTAAGGCCTATTTATAAACTGCAACCCACACAAACTCGGCCCCACTCTGCCTTATGGCAGCTCAAACATTTGTTTATTCACACAGAGCATGCATAATGGAGGAAAAAAGGGCTAAATGAAAAATTACGTAGAAAATTTGTCATCTTCGAGTAAATGGTCCTTCGGTGTAGGTGAAGCAAATCGCATTAGTTCGGTGGTCTGTCTGCGACAGGAGCATAAAGCATGGATCCTTGCAAGTAAACGATTACTGTGTGTTTGGAACAGGTCAAAACAGGCTATCAAATTTTCACCGTTTGCTTTTTTCTAGCAAATTACTGAGCATGATTTTCGAGTGTATTACAGCAGTCATCAGATTACAAAAAATTTATCCGAGAAAAGAAGGGAATTTGAAGCACTGCGGCACTCTTTTATAACTTTCTCATCATTATGTAACACTGAATAAACTAAAATTTAAGGACTTTTCTTTTCTATAAAAAAAAAGGCAACATTACACTCGAAAAGGGCAATTTTGTATACTTTTAGCAAAAAAAAATAGAGCCCTTTTAAAAATGTTACCCTCTCGCAGGGTGAAAGGCATTACACTTTTTGCCCTGAACAAATCGATAGAGCAGTAAATGCCCTGCAAAACGGATTGATTTTATTCTTACACAGCGTTACCAGACAATTTTCAAAAAAAAAAACTTTTGAGTTGAAATAGTCAGAAAATTAGATTTTAATTATTATTTTTATATTTAGAATCGTATAAAAAGACAGCAATACGGCTGCCGAATTATATGGAATATTAAAATAAAAAATTTTTAGTTTCTGAAGCACATGAATTAGCAACATTTTGGTTTACACATCTCATAAAATATATATCTATAAACGTTTTCTTATCAGCTGTTCGAAAGAAGCCAACGAACTAATTTTTCTAATTTGTGGTCTTTACTCGTTAAATAAAAGTTTTTTAATGCAGAGAAGAAAACGCCAGTAGATGCACTCTAATTTTATGTTACGAATGTCACACACCAAGAACAATCTCAATTAAAAATTTCTAGCCATTTAAAAAATAATTAGATTTCTATTAAGTACAAAATTTCTTTATTATTAGAGAGTACCAGACTTTTCATAACAAAAACATTACTGGAGTTCACGCAAATGCCAAATTAAAACTATTTCAGATAGGCAGAATGAAAATGAGGAGAGAAGCAAACATAGTCAGCTGGCAAAATGAATCAATTTCAATAAACAGCTGTAGTTGCAACAGTTTCTATTTATTAAGAGCACTGCAGCTTTATGGTTTGATCATCTGTAGTTGCGAGTAAGTCGTCAATAAGTTGAGCTTCGCTTCCCTGTCGCACTAGAAAACAAATTTTCATAACTCCCTAGTCAAACGGTGTTCGTGCGCTAAAGTCGCTTGTAAAATTCGTTTAGGCCACCGCTGAAATCCTTTTCACTAGCAGTATGCCATTATAATTTTAGCACTCTTCCACTTTCACGCTCGCACATTCTTATTCTTACACTTTCCTCTTCATTTTGCGCTGCCGTTGTTTTTTCTTGCTTCATGTTAAACAACATGTGTTGTTCATAATATATTTTTATTCATTTTGTTGTTTTTTGTTTTTTGTTTTTTTTTCTGTTTTTTCGTTTTTTTTTTATCATCACTTTGCTTTTCTTAATATTTCACATTTGTATTTATGTTTGTTTTTACTTCATTTTGTTTTGCTGCTTTGTGTGTGTGTGTGTGTGTGTGTGTGTGTGAGCGTGTGCGTGTGCGTTATATGTATATTCATTTATTTAAATGGTGCTGCTGTTGTGATACGTAACTGCTGGTTGCCTCCGTTTGAAGAGCGTGTTGCAGTTGAAAAAGCACTCAATTAAAAACATCAAGTGCGTCATGTTCAAAAACATACTTAACTTCAAGTTGTGACTTAAGCAGATCAAGGGGAAAATTAACGACATAAAAAGGAAGTCTTAAGTTTTTTCTTTATTTCTTTAAATGGTATTAATATACAAACACATGCACATGCACATGCACAAGCACATGCGTATGCACATAAAGATAAAATATTTATAAATAAGCCCGACAATTCTGAGGCACTGCAGCAATTAAAGAAGTAACTGTGAGGAAGGATTTGCCAACTTTAAATACTTTGGGTGTCTCCGTAGGCGAATGGATAATGAGCAGCCTACGAAACAGGAGGTGGCAGGTTCGATTTCCGGTGGTGTTTGTGAGGACAAAAAAAAAACAACTTTTACCAGGCAAATATTTTTGTTTTCTTTCAAAGAATAAAGTAAAGCACGACCGAGGTACTCCGATAATCTTGTCCAATGAAGGCCACAGTTGTTCCAATCTCACTAGCAACAATGCGACTTCTCCTTCTCCTGCAACTTCTCAAATATCCCATGGAAAATTATGAATTCTGCAGTACCGCAATCCTGAAAACAATCGGGTTAAAACGATTATCCTTTCATTTTATGTAATAATTAATTTTCTCAAATCGTTTTGACTTTAAGAAACCAAACAGGCTGGTACTTTAATGGCAGGGGGACTTTAAGTAAAAATGGATTATTTTAAGCAATAATGCTGAGGTATGTATGTATGTAATGAACACTGTAAGACTTCAATGTTCGTAAGTAAAAGAAGGTTGTCACAGACGTTTTTTATATGCACCAGGTATTAGGATCGTAAAATAGGAGCATTTTGCTGCTCAGTTTATGTAAAAAATCGCTCAAAGGGTAGCGGCGAATGACAACACCTAAATCACCTCAATCTCTCTGCCACCCAGTGCCATCATGTAAAAAATTTGGCTTCAAACATGTTTCTTTGCTTCCGGTCCGGTTATTAACTTTTGTAAGGAATTCAATGACACGATTATTTCGAGATTCGTTATGAAATCAGCCAATTAGTAAGGCGGGTGTTTTGAAGCAAACTTGCGGACAGACGTCTTAAGTGTTTACCAAAATCTCATGCAAACATTTAAATTTATACCTCTTGCAAATAAACTTTTTCGCTCGCAGTCTATTACTTTGATGAACATCATCACTGAAATTTAATTCTTTTACATGTTCAACCCAATTAAAATAGTTAATTGAATAAATACTTTGCAAATACAGAAAACGTTTAGGCTTTTTAACACGTAAAAGTGTAAAACAAACCATACACCGCGGCGAAATATTTATTCATTCTTTACATTTCATTTCATTTCATTTAATTTAATTTATTTGAATTTTGTAATTTTTTTTCTTTTTCAATTATTAAACATCTGAGCTGAGCAAACAAATTAAATCTACATTGTGTTGAACATTAAAGGCAATTTGTTAATGTGTATTGTGATGAATTGATGTTTGCACGGTTTTCCTTTATATGTGTGAGTGTGTGTATCATAATCTCAAGCGTTAAGCATACGTCAGCACACACACACATGGGTATATGGGAGAATGCGTTTGATTAGGAGGAGCCAATTCGAAGGGAAGGCTTTATGTAATAAATATTTAATTTTTTATCGTCTGCGGGGGTCCTTGGGAGCGTGGGGTCACATAAAATCAACCACATTTAAAATATCACAATAGGCGATGATAATCCACAAGCCACTTTATTTCTCACACAATTACGCAAACCGTAAAGACATGAATTTGCTTTCCTGCAAATGAATTATCGCAGGCATTAAAAATGCCACGAAAGATTTCGAATATATTAAACCGCAGAAATCAGAAATCAAGCAATTTTTAGGGTCATTGAGCAAAGCACTTGTATTGGGTCTGAGGCGAAATACTTCAAGTTTTTCAAGATTTTTTCCAAACTGATTTTACGATGGCAAATAATTATAATGTCGCTCTTAGAACTGAACTTTTGAACTAAAATGATTGGAGGAAAATTAACTTCAGTTGCGTGCCAATTGGAGGCTGGACTCTTAAAAAGCCTTTATGACGTTGGAAAAGCACAAGACTAATAAGAGGAAAAAAATCATCCTTAAGATAGAATGCAAATAAAATTCTCAGAACGTCATTCTAATTAAATTTTAAAATGGTAGAGTTCAGAAGTTAATTCCAAAAGTCCATCATACGGACGAACTCTTCTGTAATGAACTTCTATAACGAATTGATTTCAAAAACACAGCTTTTTTGTTCCAGTTTCAGTGTATTTTGATTTCTTTATAATGAATTCATGACTTTTTGTCTCCATTTAATGAGTTTTTTCCAACTATTTTCTGTTTCCCATAATAATAACACTATTGATCGGGAACGAAGTAAAATATAAATAGGGGATTCCCAGACGTTGAAAACATGTATCAAATTAATAGCATTTTTGATAGCAGTTATGCGTGATCAGTTAAAAAAGCGAAATGGCGCAGCGAAGCAGCATTTCTCTCGAAAATATTGATTAATAATTAACGAAGTGGAAAAAGGCGTAGCCAAAAAAAGTATGTAGCTAAGAAGTTTGAAATTCTGTCTATCAAATTTATCAAATATTTTATAAAACGAGGAGATGATTCTAAAATTTTTTTATAAGGAAATTTCTATATAATGAAATGATTTTCTGGCCCCATGGAAATGCATTATAGAGAAGCTCGACTGTAATAATTTCATATGCTCAGCAAGTGGGGGCCATTTTGTGGGCCATCCTAATTTTTAAAATTCCCAAACACACACACACACATACCCATTCACACCCTTTCTCATGTAGTAGAATACACTCACAAAAATAAAATCAAGCGCTTGCTCACACCTCGCAAATAAATACTCTGGCAGCCATTTAACAATTGAGGAATTCAATTAATTTGTTTTCTTAATATTGTTCGAGTTTTTCGAGCGTTCGAGTGGGCTGGGCTGCCACATGAAATCATTTTTCTTCTTTAATTTGTTTAATTTATTTAAATAATTGCTCACGCGTATGTTGGTATGTATGAGGACAAATATTGTTGATCGCAATTGTTCCGTCAGGTATCATGATGACTTTTAGCTGCAAACATATACATAAATAATGGAGGAAAAAAAAATAATCAAAATAAAACCGTCAATCATGCTATCATGCCGCCTGTGTTTCAAGAACATGGTTCCTTTACAACCCCCTACCTGGCGAGATTGATAGTGAGCATAAAGCTAAATTGCGTAAGCACTTGATGTGTCAACGCCAACATTTGCGGTGCAAACCGTATCGCAGGCATGTCCTGAAGCCTTCGAAAACATACAGTTGCATAAAGTTTCCCATTTGCTTGAATTGTTTGTCGTTTTATTCGAGTGTTTTAATTGAAAACAGATTATTTTTGAGTTTCTATTGAGCCAGCAATGGATAAAGGCGCGTGCTTTCACTTTTACTAATTAGTTACTAAAAGTTTGTCAGTAAAATAAAATAAAGACAGTTCTTTAGTTAACTTGATTGTACATGTTGAATTAGATGAGTCACTGTACTGTCATTTCAATAATTCCCGAAATGTGAATTTGTTAACTACAGTCCTTTAGCGTTTTATTTATAATCAACAACAACAATCGTAATTCATTGGAGGGAAATGTTTGCATTACAATAATTAGAATTTTTTTTTAATAAACAAAAAAACGAAGCAATTAATGAATTACTAATGAAGCAAAAAAAATGTATTTACACTATCCAACAAAAAAAAAAATTTAGAAATGTCAAAAACAGAGTCATTCAAAGGAGAAATAGAAGAAATTGTTTTTAGATTTCTTAATAGGGCACACAGTGTTGAGATTAAGGGGAGAGAAAATTTGCGATGGTAGCTTATTGTTTTGTTAAATTTAATAATTCTCAGATGGTTTTTCTAAAACAGTTTCAATAATGACATTTGTAGAAGACCGTGCGAATTTCCAATTTTTTTTAAGGTTTGATTTTATTATATCAAATATTTATATTGTTCGAAGCTCGTGCGGTTAAAGCACAATTTTTTTTTTGTATTTTTTCTGAATTAAAGCTCTTAATTGTTGAGGCAAGGAGCAACAATAATGCGAGTATTTATTTTCAAATAGTCTCAGGTATTATAACCACGGCAAACCAATGAATCTTTTTAACCTATAAATGAATTTAAAATAAAATTTCTAGACACAGAAAATTGCACTCAACAATCATTAATTTTTGAGCGGAAAATCCTTTCATTGCTGTGCTCCGCTTTTCTTATATAGTTTATATATTTTTTTTATTAAAGTGTACTTCTATAATGTCACCTTTTTGTATAATGTCTTGACTGATACAGCAGTAGAGAAATCAAGTAACGCAGAAGTAAGCGGATGGAGCAGTGTTGCTGAACCTCTACTGTCAAAGTTTTTAGTTTTTTTTTTTTAGTTACATTTTATACCACATGATAAAATTGTTTGCTGCTCACTTGAACCGTTTAACATAAATTAACACAAGAGATTTTAGAGCGGATGGGAATGCAGTCCCTGCCACCAACCATCTGAGTTGTAACTCCTTCTTCTTCCGGCAAGGAAATTTTTATACTCCTCCAAATATTTATTTTAAAATCATCTCTCGTTTAAAATCCAATTTGTCAATTGGCGAAATGTAACATGACATCATCATGTTCCCAACACAGATATGCTTTATTTTATTTTAAAAGCCTTTATCAAATAAATTATATGTTTCTTTTCAGTTAATTTTATCGCAATAATTAATTTTATATCATGTTCATAAAAACGTATTACACACCGGTTCATATAAAATATGCCATAAAATTAGTTTTAGGGGGAAGCCATGAATCAGCCATGGTGGTGAGAGAAAATTAATTTGTTGAGGGCAGAGGACAACAAAAAAAAATCGCAATAAACCTGCCAAAATACTTGACTGGCATTAGTCAAAAAATGTAAAATTGCAAGGCACATAAGACGAAGAGTATTGAAAATAAAATTGAACAATTGAAAATGTAATAAAAGAGCGAAGATTCCATAAAACCACCCCACATTTTCTCCAGGACATGAACTTGTAAGTCGATGCCGGCACACTTCTTACATTCACACAAAGAAAACAAAAAAGGAAAAAGGAAATGCAATAACTTTATTATAATATTAAACATGTTTTAATAAGCAACACAAATAAAATAACAAAGTCGGTGTATTTGGTACAAATGTTGCCGTAGCACAGGGGCAAAGAGAACATAACACAGTAAAAAAGCAAAGAACAACATAAAGAAGTATTAAAGGAAGGATATAAAATGGATTTTAATTTTCTAATTACACGCACACAAACTGCCATACAAACAACGCCACAAATAAACTCATATGCACCCATACACACACACAGCTAAGTAGACTATAATAACATTAAATTTCTTCATGTGTTAGTAAATTTATTAAATCTTTTGCCTTGCATTCCAACAAACAGCTCTACAGAACAGACAGTTAAATAGACAGTACAAAGGATACACGAGTACAGGAAGAGAACAAAAACAATAGAAGACAAACAAAACAACAAAATGAAAATTTATTGTGGTTGTTTTTATGAGCAGCAACAAAATAACAGAAAATTTATAAAATACCGCGTAACCATTTATTAGGAAATAACAAGAGCTCCACACTCATTTTCACTGTTTCAGTTGTAAATTAGATCCAAAAGCATGTATGGGTACGAAGGGATGCAGAAAGGTTTCTCTCACACCCTCTCTATATCTCTCTCCCTCTCTCACACTCTTTCAGTTATTAGGGAGTCCCTGCTGCAAGCTTATAAAGCAAACATGTTAAACGTAATCAGTTACCAGGTAGCTAATAAAATAAAAATAATAACGAACTCCTCTCCAGGAGTAGGTTTTTGTAGCGCCTACAGAGGCGTTATATATGTGTATCCGCGGCTTCCGTAGCAACATTAACATTACCGTTCTAGAAAATACTAATCTTCAGTTAATTGGAATCCGTCTTTACAACAAACTGCACCGACCCTTACAAAGCAACCCTACGAAAAATGCATTACCATAACTCAGGAGAAGTGAGAAAAGCTGATGGTAATTTTGGATCCAAAAATACTTCTATACAGTCCAATACATTTTCCTGATGTACTTTGGGGCCTATACTTGTGCTGCCAGTCTTCAGCTTTCTTTATTTACAAAACTAAGAAAAGAAATTCAAAATGAAAAATAAGTTTTTATTTGTGCCACACTAATGCACGTGTGGATAAGCGCACGGCGTTGGCTGCTTGCTGCTGCTTCTTCAGACATTAAACAGTTCATGCAAAATACATGTCCTTGCAATTTATACTGACAACGGGAAAAACTACACCAACAATTTTGAAAAGAGAATTGTGAAAAAATATATAAAAAAAGTAGTAGCATAGAGCCAGGCACAATGGCAGTAAGTTTTGGCTTAAATCTAAATCAGTTTACATTGCAGAGTTGTTGTTGTTATTACAACAAAACTCACACAGCTACAAGCAAGGGATTAGTCTATGTATAGGTGTGAGCAGGCATTCGAAATATGCGTGTTTGGTGGCATGCACACGCAGTCGTTGAGGAAAAAGAAGTGGTGAAGAAGACGTTGGTGGCGTGGTTGGTGGTGGTGGTGGTGATGGTGACGTTGGTATTGGGCTTGCTGTTGCTGTCGATGGTTGTTAGTGGCAGTATTTTGTAAAAGCTTTCATGCGTTTAACGCTTCTAAATAAGTTTGTTTGCTATGAGAATCTATTAGAAACACATAGTGCGTATAAAAAATATTAGCTGGTCTATAAAAATGTTTGAATGTGTTCACGATGCATTTTTCAACACTGCCAGAGAAAATGGAAAATTTTACACTCACAAAATAAATATTTTCAAGGATACGGGAACCATAAACATTTTCTATAAACAATTCTTATTTAACAATATAAATTAAATGCGTAGAAAAAAATATGAATTTTTTGTTGGATTGTAAGCGATATATAAACGACATACAAGGACAGACAATGTATAAATTAAGTGAAAAGCAAATTAATTATTTCAATCACTATGGTTCGTTCATTGCACTAATGTACATTTTCGTTGCTATTATGAACAATTACATTGCACATACGAATTACATTTTTGAAACTTTATGAAAAACAATTTTACATATGTGATTTCTTTAGACAAGTTCCACTGATGACGAACTACAACTACGAATGTATTATTTTCTTTAAGTGTAGCCTTCGTGTAGAGAAATTTCTTTTTTTATTGTTAAGGGCAAATGAACTATAAAAAACGTGTGTGAAGATAAATTCAAAAAGTTAAATTCATTTTTGAAAACATCGCACGTGGTGGTTTTTTCGCCGCAAGTATAAATTGTATGGAATTTGTATAGAATTTCACCACTTTTTTTGGAAACTTCTTCACTGCATCTAAACCATTCTTCCTCGCTGGATCAAACCTATGTGGAACAGAAGCAAACACCTAAGGCTATAAAACTGCGTTTATAGAATATTTGAGAAATCGTTTTCACATTTTTTAGAAACCGTTGAAATGGGACTTAGTGCAAAATGCTCATATGCACATGACTTCTGGGAGGGATATGGCCACTGTGGCCAAACCATTCTTCCTCGCTGGATCAAACCTAGGTGGAACAGAAGCAAACACCTAAGGCTATAAAACTGCGTTTATAGAATATTTGAGAAATCGTTTTCACATTTTTTAGAAACTGCTGAAAATGGCACTTAGTGCCAAATGCTCATATGGACATGACTTCTGGGAGGGATATGGCCACTGTGGCCAAACCATTCTTCCTCGCTGGATCAAACCTATGTGGAACAGAAGCAAACACCTAAGGCTATAAAACTGCGTTTATAGAATATTTGAGAAATCGTTTTCACATTTTTTAGAAACTGCTGAAAATGGCACTTAGTGCAAAATGCTCATATGGACATGACTTCTGGGAGGGATATGGCCACTGTGGCCAAACCATTCTTCCTCGCTGGATCAAACCTATGTGGAACAGAAGCAAACACCTAAGGCTATAAAACTGCGTTTATAGAATATTTGAGAAATCGTTTTCACATTTTTTAGAAACTGTTGAAAATGGGGCTTAGTGCAAAATGCTCATATACAGATGACTTCTGGGAGGGATATGGCCACTGTGGCCAAACCATTCTTCCTCGCTGGATTAAACCTAGGTGGAACAGAAGCAAACACATAAGGCTATAAAACTGCGTTTATAGAATATTTGAGAAATCGTTTTCACATTTTTTAGAAACTGTTGAAAATGGGGCTTAGTGCAAAATGCTCATATACAGATGACTTCTGGGAGGGATATGGCCACTGTGGCCAAACCATTCTTCCTCGCTGGATCAAACCTATGTGGAACAGAAGCAAACACCTAAGGCTATAAAACTGCGTTTATAGAATATTTGAGAAATCGTTTTCACATTTTTTAGAAACTGTTGAAAATGGGGCTTAGTGCAAAATGCTCATATACAGATGACTTTTGGGAGGGATATGGCCACTGTGGCCAAACCATTCTTCCTCGCTGGATTAAACCTAGGTGGAACAGAAGCAAACACCTAAGGCTATAAAACTGCGTTTATAGAATATTTGAGAAATCGTTTTCACATTTTTTAGAAACTGTTGAAAATGGGGCTTAGTGCAAAATGCTCATATACAGATGACTTTTGGGAGGGATATGGCCACTGTGGCCAAACCATTCTTCCTCGCTGGATTAAACCTAGGTGGAACAGAAGCAAACACCTAAGGCTATAAAACTGCGTTTATAGAATATTTGAGAAATCGTTTTCACATTTTTTAGAAACTGTTGAAAATGGGGCTTAGTGCAAAATGCTCATATGGACATGACTTCTGGGAGGGATATGGCCACTGTGGCCAAACCATTCTTCCTCGCTGGATCAAACCTATGTGGAACAGAAGCAAACACCTAAGGCTATAAAACTGCGTTTATAGAATATTTGAGAAATCGTTTTCACATTTTTTAGAAACTGTTGAAAATGGGGCTTAGTGCAAAATGCTCATATACAGATGACTTCTGGGAGGGATATGGCCACTGTGGCCAAACCATTCTTCCTCGCTGGATCAAACCTATGTGGAACAGAAGCAAACACCTAAGGCTATAAAACTGCGTTTATAGAATATTTGAGAAATCGTTTTCACATTTTTTAGAAACTGTTGAAAATGGGGCTTAGTGCAAAATGCTCATATACAGATGACTTCTGGGAGGGATATGGCCACTGTGGCCAAACCATTCTTCCTCGCTGGATTAAACCTAGGTGGAACAGAAGCAAACACCTAAGGCTATAAAACTGCGTTTATAGAATATTTGAGAAATCGTTTTCACATTTTTTAGAAACTGTTGAAAATGGGGCTTAGTGCAAAATGCTCATATACAGATGACTTCTGGGAGGGATATGGCCACTGTGGCCAAACCATTCTTCCTCGCTGGATTAAACCTAGGTGGAACAGAAGCAAACACCTAAGGCTATAAAACTGCGTTTATAGAATATTTGAGAAATCGTTTTCACATTTTTTAGAAACTGTTGAAAATGGGGCTTAGTGCAAAATGCTCAATACAGATGACTTCTGGGAGGGATATGTCCACTGTGGCCAAACCATTCTTCCTCGCTGGATCAAACCTATGTGGAACAGAAGCAAACACCTAAGGCTATAAAACTGCGTTTATAGAATATTTGAGAAATCGTTTTCACATTTTTTAGAAACTGTTGAAAATGGGGCTTAGTGCAAAATGCTCAATACAGATGACTTCTGGGAGGGATATGTCCACTGTGGCCAAACCATTCTTCCTCGCTGGATCAAACCTATGTGGAACAGAAGCAAACACCTAAGGCTATAAAACTGCGTTTATAGAATATTTGAGAAATCGTTTTCACATTTTTTAGAAACTGTTGAAAATGGGGCTTAGTGCAAAATGCTCATATACAGATGACTTCTGGGAGGGATATGGCCACTGTGGCCAAACCATTCTTCCTCGCTGGATTAAACCTAGGTGGAACAGAAGCAAACACCTAAGGCTATAAAACTGCGTTTATAGAATATTTGAGAAATCGTTTTCACATTTTTTAGAAACTGTTGAAAATGGGGCTTAGTGCAAAATGCTCATATACAGATGACTTCTGGGAGGGATATGGCCACTGTGGCCAAACCATTCTTCCTCGCTGGATCAAACCTATGTGGAACAGAAGCAAACACCTATGGCTATAAAACTGCGTTTATAGAATATTTGAGAAATCGTTTTCACATTTTTTAGAAACTGCTGAAAATGGCACTTAGTGCAAAATGCTCATATACAGATGACTTTTGGGAGGGATATGGCCACTGTGGCCAAACCATTCTTCCTCGCTGGATTAAACCTAGGTGGAACAGAAGCAAACACCTAAGGCTATAAAACTGCGTTTATAGAATATTTGAGAAATCGTTTTCACATTTTTTAGAAACTGTTGAAAATGGGGCTTAGTGCAAAATGCTCATATGGACATGACTTCTGGGAGGGATATGGCCACTGTGGCCAAACCATTCTTCCTCGCTGGATCAAACCTATGTGGAACAGAAGCAAACACCTAAGGCTATAAAACTGCGTTTATAGAATATTTGAGAAATCGTTTTCACATTTTTTAGAAACTGTTGAAAATGGGGCTTAGTGCAAAATGCTCATATGGACATGACTTCTGGGAGGGATATGGCCACTGTGGCCAAACCATTCTTCCTCGCTGGATCAAACCTATGTGGAACAGAAGCAAACACCTAAGGCTATAAAACTGCGTTTATAGAATATTTGAGAAATCGTTTTCACATTTTTTAGAAACTGTTGAAAATGGGGCTTAGTGCAAAATGCTCATATACAGATGACTTCTGGGAGGGATATGGCCACTGTGGCCAAACCATTCTTCCTCGCTGGATCAAACCTATGTGGAACAGAAGCAAACACCTAAGGCTATAAAACTGCGTTTATAGAATATTTGAGAAATCGTTTTCACATTTTTTAGAAACTGTTGAAAATGGGGCTTAGTGCAAAATGCTCATATACAGATGACTTCTGGGAGGGATATGGCCACTGTGGCCAAACCATTCTTCCTCGCTGGATTAAACCTAGGTGGAACAGAAGCAAACACCTAAGGCTATAAAACTGCGTTTATAGAATATTTGAGAAATCGTTTTCACATTTTTTAGAAACTGTTGAAAATGGGGCTTAGTGCAAAATGCTCATATACAGATGACTTCTGGGAGGGATATGGCCACTGTGGCCAAACCATTCTTCCTCGCTGGATTAAACCTAGGTGGAACAGAAGCAAACACCTAAGGCTATAAAACTGCGTTTATAGAATATTTGAGAAATCGTTTTCACATTTTTTAGAAACTGTTGAAAATGGGGCTTAGTGCAAAATGCTCAATACAGATGACTTCTGAGAGGGATATGTCCACTGTGGCCAAACCATTCTTCCTCGCTGGATCAAACCTATGTGGAACAGAAGCAAACACCTAAGGCTATAAAACTGCGTTTATAGAATATTTGAGAAATCGTTTTCACATTTTTTAGAAACTGTTGAAAATGGGGCTTAGTGCAAAATGCTCAATACAGATGACTTCTGGGAGGGATATGTCCACTGTGGCCAAACCATTCTTCCTCGCTGGATCAAACCTATGTGGAACAGAAGCAAACACCTAAGGCTATAAAACTGCGTTTATAGAATATTTGAGAAATCGTTTTCACATTTTTTAGAAACCGTTGAAATGGGACTTAGTGCAAAATGCTCATATGCACATGACTTCTGGGAGGGATATGGCCACTGTGGCCAAACCATTCTTCCTCGCTGGATCAAACCTAGGTGGAACAGAAGCAAACACCTAAGGCTATAAAACTGCGTTTATAGAATATTTGAGAAATCGTTTTCACATTTTTTAGAAACTGCTGAAAATGGCACTTAGTGCAAAATGCTCATATGGACATGACTTCTGGGAGGGATATGGCCACTGTGGCCAAACCATTCTTCCTCGCTGGATCAAACCTATGTGGAACAGAAGCAAACACCTAAGGCTATAAAACTGCTTTTATAGAATATTTGAGAAATCGTTTTCACATTTTTTAGAAACTGCTGAAAATGGCACTTAGTGCAAAATGCTCATATGGACATGACTTCTGGGAGGGATATGGCCACTGTGGCCAAACCATTCTTCCTCGCTGGATCAAACCTATGTGGAACAGAAGCAAACACCTAAGGCTATAAAACTGCGTTTATAGAATATTTGAGAAATCGTTTTCACATTTTTTAGAAACTGTTGAAAATGGGGCTTAGTGCAAAATGCTCATATACAGATGACTTCTGGGAGGGATATGGCCACTGTGGCCAAACCATTCTTCCTCGCTGGATCAAACCTATGTGGAACAGAAGCAAACACCTATGGCTATAAAACTGCGTTTATAGAATATTTGAGAAATCGTTTTCACATTTTTTAGAAACTGCTGAAAATGGCACTTAGTGCAAAATGCTCATATACAGATGACTTTTGGGAGGGATATGGCCACTGTGGCCAAACCATTCTTCCTCGCTGGATTAAACCTAGGTGGAACAGAAGCAAACACCTAAGGCTATAAAACTGCGTTTATAGAATATTTGAGAAATCGTTTTCACATTTTTTAGAAACTGTTGAAAATGGGGCTTAGTGCAAAATGCTCATATGGACATGACTTCTGGGAGGGATATGGCCACTGTGGCCAAACCATTCTTCCTCGCTGGATCAAACCTATGTGGAACAGAAGCAAACACCTAAGGCTATAAAACTGCGTTTATAGAATATTTGAGAAATCGTTTTCACATTTTTTAGAAACTGTTGAAAATGGGGCTTAGTGCAAAATGCTCATATGGACATGACTTCTGGGAGGGATATGGCCACTGTGGCCAAACCATTCTTCCTCGCTGGATCAAACCTATGTGGAACAGAAGCAAACACCTAAGGCTATAAAACTGCGTTTATAGAATATTTGAGAAATCGTTTTCACATTTTTTAGAAACTGTTGAAAATGGGGCTTAGTGCAAAATGCTCATATACAGATGACTTCTGGGAGGGATATGGCCACTGTGGCCAAACCATTCTTCCTCGCTGGATCAAACCTATGTGGAACAGAAGCAAACACCTAAGGCTATAAAACTGCGTTTATAGAATATTTGAGAAATCGTTTTCACATTTTTTAGAAACTGTTGAAAATGGGGCTTAGTGCAAAATGCTCATATACAGATGACTTCTGGGAGGGATATGGCCACTGTGGCCAAACCATTCTTCCTCGCTGGATTAAACCTAGGTGGAACAGAAGCAAACACCTAAGGCAATAAAACTGCGTTTATAGAATATTTGAGAAATCGTTTTCACATTTTTTAGAAACTGTTGAAAATGGGGCTTAGTGCAAAATGCTCATATACAGATGACTTCTGGGAGGGATATGGCCACTGTGGCCAAACCATTCTTCCTCGCTGGATTAAACCTAGGTGGAACAGAAGCAAACACCTAAGGCTATAAAACTGCGTTTATAGAATATTTGAGAAATCGTTTTCACATTTTTTAGAAACTGTTGAAAATGGGGCTTAGTGCAAAATGCTCAATACAGATGACTTCTGGGAGGGATATGTCCACTGTGGCCAAACCATTCTTCCTCGCTGGATCAAACCTATGTGGAACAGAAGCAAACACCTAAGGCTATAAAACTGCGTTTATAGAATATTTGAGAAATCGTTTTCACATTTTTTAGAAACTGTTGAAAATGGGGCTTAGTGCAAAATGCTCAATACAGATGACTTCTGGGAGGGATATGTCCACTGTGGCCAAACCATTCTTCCTCGCTGGATCAAACCTATGTGGAACAGAAGCAAACACCTAAGGCTATAAAACTGCGTTTATAGAATATTTGAGAAATCGTTTTCACATTTTTTAGAAACCGTTGAAATGGGACTTAGTGCAAAATGCTCATATGCACATGACTTCTGGGAGGGATATGGCCACTGTGGCCAAACCATTCTTCCTCGCTGGATCAAACCTAGGTGGAACAGAAGCAAACACCTAAGGCTATAAAACTGCGTTTATAGAATATTTGAGAAATCGTTTTCACATTTTTTAGAAACTGCTGAAAATGGCACTTAGTGCAAAATGCTCATATGGACATGACTTCTGGGAGGGATATGGCCACTGTGGCCAAACCATTCTTCCTCGCTGGATCAAACCTATGTGGAACAGAAGCAAACACCTAAGGCTATAAAACTGCTTTTATAGAATATTTGAGAAATCGTTTTCACATTTTTTAGAAACTGCTGAAAATGGCACTTAGTGCAAAATGCTCATATGGACATGACTTCTGGGAGGGATATGGCCACTGTGGCCAAACCATTCTTCCTCGCTGGATCAAACCTATGTGGAACAGAAGCAAACACCTAAGGCTATAAAACTGCGTTTATAGAATATTTGAGAAATCGTTTTCACATTTTTTAGAAACTGTTGAAAATGGGGCTTAGTGCAAAATGCTCATATACAGATGACTTCTGGGAGGGATATGGCCACTGTGGCCAAACCATTCTTCCTCGCTGGATCAAACCTATGTGGAACAGAAGCAAACACCTATGGCTATAAAACTGCGTTTATAGAATATTTGAGAAATCGTTTTCACATTTTTTAGAAACTGCTGAAAATGGCACTTAGTGCAAAATGCTCATATACAGATGACTTTTGGGAGGGATATGGCCACTGTGGCCAAACCATTCTTCCTCGCTGGATTAAACCTAGGTGGAACAGAAGCAAACACCTAAGGCTATAAAACTGCGTTTATAGAATATTTGAGAAATCGTTTTCACATTTTTTAGAAACTGTTGAAAATGGGGCTTAGTGCAAAATGCTCATATGGACATGACTTCTGGGAGGGATATGGCCACTGTGGCCAAACCATTCTTCCTCGCTGGATCAAACCTATGTGGAACAGAAGCAAACACCTAAGGCTATAAAACTGCGTTTATAGAATATTTGAGAAATCGTTTTCACATTTTTTAGAAACTGTTGAAAATGGGGCTTAGTGCAAAATGCTCATATGGACATGACTTCTGGGAGGGATATGGCCACTGTGGCCAAACCATTCTTCCTCGCTGGATCAAACCTATGTGGAACAGAAGCAAACACCTAAGGCTATAAAACTGCGTTTATAGAATATTTGAGAAATCGTTTTCACATTTTTTAGAAACTGTTGAAAATGGGGCTTAGTGCAAAATGCTCATATACAGATGACTTCTGGGAGGGATATGGCCACTGTGGCCAAACCATTCTTCCTCGCTGGATCAAACCTATGTGGAACAGAAGCAAACACCTAAGGCTATAAAACTGCGTTTATAGAATATTTGAGAAATCGTTTTCACATTTTTTAGAAACTGTTGAAAATGGGGCTTAGTGCAAAATGCTCATATACAGATGACTTCTGGGAGGGATATGGCCACTGTGGCCAAACCATTCTTCCTCGCTGGATTAAACCTAGGTGGAACAGAAGCAAACACCTAAGGCAATAAAACTGCGTTTATAGAATATTTGAGAAATCGTTTTCACATTTTTTAGAAACTGTTGAAAATGGGGCTTAGTGCAAAATGCTCATATACAGATGACTTCTGGGAGGGATATGGCCACTGTGGCCAAACCATTCTTCCTCGCTGGATTAAACCTAGGTGGAACAGAAGCAAACACCTAAGGCTATAAAACTGCGTTTATAGAATATTTGAGAAATCGTTTTCACATTTTTTAGAAACTGTTGAAAATGGGGCTTAGTGCAAAATGCTCAATACAGATGACTTCTGGGAGGGATATGTCCACTGTGGCCAAACCATTCTTCCTCGCTGGATCAAACCTATGTGGAACAGAAGCAAACACCTAAGGCTATAAAACTGCGTTTATAGAATATTTGAGAAATCGTTTTCACATTTTTTAGAAACTGTTGAAAATGGGGCTTAGTGCAAAATGCTCAATACAGATGACTTCTGGGAGGGATATGTCCACTGTGGCCAAACCATTCTTCCTCGCTGGATCAAACCTATGTGGAACAGAAGCAAACACCTAAGGCTATAAAACTGCGTTTATAGAATATTTGAGAAATCGTTTTCACATTTTTTAGAAACCGTTGAAATGGGACTTAGTGCAAAATGCTCATATGCACATGACTTCTGGGAGGGATATGGCCACTGTGGCCAAACCATTCTTCCTCGCTGGATCAAACCTAGGTGGAACAGAAGCAAACACCTAAGGCTATAAAACTGCGTTTATAGAATATTTGAGAAATCGTTTTCACATTTTTTAGAAACTGCTGAAAATGGCACTTAGTGCAAAATGCTCATATGGACATGACTTCTGGGAGGGATATGGCCACTGTGGCCAAACCATTCTTCCTCGCTGGATCAAACCTATGTGGAACAGAAGCAAACACCTAAGGCTATAAAACTGCGTTTATAGAATATTTGAGAAATCGTTTTCACATTTTTTAGAAACTGTTGAAAATGGGGCTTAGTGCAAAATGCTCATATACAGATGACTTCTGGGAGGGATATGGCCACTGTGGCCAAACCATTCTTCCTCGCTGGATTAAACCTAGGTGGAACAGAAGCAAACACCTAAGGCTATAAAACTGCGTTTATAGAATATTTGAGAAATCGTTTTCACATTTTTTAGAAACTGTTGAAAATGGGGCTTAGTGCAAAATGCTCATATGGACATGACTTCTGGGAGGGATATGGCCACTGTGGCCAAACCATTCTTCCTCGCTGGATCAAACCTATGTGGAACAGAAGCAAACACCTAAGGCTATAAAACTGCGTTTATAGAATATTTGAGAAATCGTTTTCACATTTTTTAGAAACTGTTGAAAATGGGGCTTAGTGCAAAATGCTCATATACAGATGACTTCTGGGAGGGATATGGCCACTGTGGCCAAACCATTCTTCCTCGCTGGATTAAACCTAGGTGGAACAGAAGCAAACACCTAAGGCTATAAAACTGCGTTTATAGAATATTTGAGAAATCGTTTTCACATTTTTTAGAAACTGTTGAAAATGGGGCTTAGTGCAAAATGCTCATATGGACATGACTTCTGGGAGGGATATGGCCACTGTGGCCAAACCATTCTTCCTCGCTGGATCAAACCTATGTGGAACAGAAGCAAACACCTAAGGCTATAAAACTGCGTTTATAGAATATTTGAGAAATCGTTTTCACATTTTTTAGAAACTGTTGAAAATGGGGCTTAGTGCAAAATGCTCATATACAGATGACTTCTGGGAGGGATATGGCCACTGTGGCCAAACCATTCTTCCTCGCTGGATTAAACCTAGGTGGAACAGAAGCAAACACCTAAGGCTATAAAACTGCGTTTATAGAATATTTGAGAAATCGTTTTCACATTTTTTAGAAACTGTTGAAAATGGGGCTTAGTGCAAAATGCTCATATGGACATGACTTCTGGGAGGGATATGGCCACTGTGGCCAAACCATTCTTCCTCGCTGGATCAAACCTATGTGGAACAGAAGCAAACACCTAAGGCTATAAAACTGCGTTTATAGAATATTTGAGAAATCGTTTTCACATTTTTTAGAAACTGTTGAAAATGGGGCTTAGTGCAAAATGCTCATATACAGATGACTTCTGGGAGGGATATGGCCACTGTGGCCAAACCATTCTTCCTCGCTGGATTAAACCTAGGTGGAACAGAAGCAAACACCTAAGGCTATAAAACTGCGTTTATAGAATATTTGAGAAATCGTTTTCACATTTTTTAGAAACTGTTGAAAATGGGGCTTAGTGCAAAATGCTCAATACAGATGACTTCTGGGAGGGATATGTCCACTGTGGCCAAACCATTCTTCCTCGCTGGATCAAACCTATGTGGAACAGAAGCAAACACCTAAGGCTATAAAACTGCGTTTATAGAATATTTGAGAAATCGTTTTCACATTTTTTAGAAACTGTTGAAAATGGGGCTTAGTGCAAAATGACGTGTGTGAAGATAAATTCAAAAAGTTAAATTCATTTTTGAAAACATCGCACGAGGTGTTTATTTCGCCGCAAGTATAAATTGTATGGAATTTGTATAGAATTTCACCACTTTTTTTGGAAACTTCTTCACTGCATCTAAACCATTCTTCCTCGCTGGATCAAACCTAGGTGGAACAGAAGCAAACACCTAAGGCTATAAAACTGCGTTTATAGAATATTTGAGAAATCGTTTTCACATTTTTTAGAAACTGTTGAAAATGGGGCTTAGTGCAAAATGCTCATATGGACATGACTTCTGGGAGGGATATGGCCACTGTGGCCAAACCATTCTTCCTCGCTGGATCAAACCTATGTGGAACAGAAGCAAACACCTAAGGCTATAAAACTGCGTTTATAGAATATTTGAGAAATCGTTTTCACATTTTTTAGAAACTGTTGAAAATGGGGCTTAGTGCAAAATGCTCAATACAGATGACTTCTGGGAGGGATATGGCCACTGTGGCCAAACCATTCTTCCTCGCTGGATCAAACCTATGTGGAACAGAAGCAAACACCTAAGGCTATAAAACTGCGTTTATAGAATATTTGAGAAATCGTTTTCACATTTTTTAGAAACTGTTGAAAATGGGGCTTAGTGCAAAATGCTCATATGGACATGACTTCTGGGAGGGATATGGCCACTGTGGCCAAACCATTCTTCCTCGCTGGATCAAACCTATGTGTAACAGAAGCAAACACCTAAGGCTATAAAACTGCGTTTATAGAATATTTGAGAAATCGTTTTCACATTTTTTAGAAACTGTTGAAAATGGGGCTTAGTGCAAAATGCTCAATACAGATGACTTCTGGGAGGGATATGGCCACTGTGGCCAAACCATTCTTCCTCGCTGGATCAAACCTATGTGGAACAGAAGCAAACACCTAAGGCTATAAAACTGCGTTTATAGAATATTTGAGAAATCGTTTTCACATTTTTTAGAAACTGTTGAAAATGGGGCTTAGTGCAAAATGCTCATATGGACATGACTTCTGGGAGGGATATGGCCACTGTGGCCAAACCATTCTTCCTCGCTGGATCAAACCTATGTGGAACAGAAGCAAACACCTAAGGCTATAAAACTGCGTTTATAGAATATTTGAGAAATCGTTTTCACATTTTTTAGAAACTGTTGAAAATGGGGCTTAGTGCAAAATGCTCATATGGACATGACTTCTGGGAGGGATATGGCCACTGTGGCCAAACCATTCTTCCTCGCTGGATCAAACCTATGTGGAACAGAAGCAAACACCTAAGGCTATAAAACTGCGTTTATAGAATATTTGAGAAATCGTTTTCACATTTTTTAGAAACCGTTGAAATGGGACTTAGTGCAAAATGCTCATATGCACATGACTTCTGGGAGGGATATGGCCACTGTGGCCAAACCATTCTTCCTCGCTGGATCAAACCTATGTGGAACAGAAGCAAACACCTAAGGCTATAAAACTGCGTTTATAGAATATTTGAGAAATCGTTTTCACATTTTTTAGAAACTGTTGAAAATGGCACTTAGTGCAAAATGCTCATATACAGATGAATTCTGGGAGGGATATGGCCACTGTGGCCAAACCATTCTTCCTCGCTGGATCAAACCTATGTAGGACAGAAGCAAACACCTAAGGCTATAAAACTGCGTTTATAGAATATTTGAGAAATCGTTTTCACATTTTTTAGAAACTGCTGAAAATGGCACTTAGTGCAAAATGCTCATATGGACATGACTTCTGGGAGGGATATGGCCACTGTGGCCAAACCATTCTTCCTCGCTGGATCAAACCTATGTGGAACAGAAGCAAACACCTAAGGCTATAAAACTGCGTTTATAGAATATTTGAGAAATCGTTTTCACATTTTTTAGAAACTGTTGAAAATGGGGCTTAGTGCAAAATGCTCAATACAGATGACTTCTGAGAGGGATATGGCCACTGTGGCCAAACCATTCTTCCTCGCTGGATCAAACCTATGTGGAACAGAAGCAAACACCTAAGGCTATAAAACTGCGTTTATAGAATATTTGAGAAATCGTTTTCACATTTTTTACAAACTGTTGAAAATGGGGCTTAGTGCAAAATGCTCAATACAGGTGACTTCTGGGAGGGATATGGCCACTGTGGCCAAACCATTCTTCCTCGCTGGATCAAACCTATGTGGAACAGAAGCAAACATCTAAGGCTATAAAACTGCGTTTATAGAATATTTGAGAAATCGTTTTCACATTTTTTAGAAACTGTTGAAAATGGGGCTTAGTGCAAAATGCTCAATACAGATGACTTCTGGGAGGGATATGGCCACTGTGGCCAAACCATTCTTCCTCGCTGGATCAAACCTATGTGGAACAGAAGCAAACACCTAAGGCTATAAAACTGCGTTTATAGAATATTTGAGAAATCGTTTTCACATTTTTTAGAAACTGTTGAAAATGGGGCTTAGTGCAAAATGCTCAATACAGATGACTTCTGGGAGGGATATGGCCACTGTGGCCAAACCATTCTTCCTCGCTGGATCAAACCTATGTGGAACAGAAGCAAACACCTAAGGCTATAAAACTGCGTTTATAGAATATTTGAGAAATCGTTTTCACATTTTTTAGAAACTGTTGAAAATGGGGCTTAGTGCAAAATGCTCATATGGACATGACTTCTGGGAGGGATATGGCCACTGTGGCCAAACCATTCTTCCTCGCTGGATCAAACCTATGTGTAACAGAAGCAAACACCTAAGGCTATAAAACTGCGTTTATAGAATATTTGAGAAATCGTTTTCACATTTTTTAGAAACTGTTGAAAATGGGGCTTAGTGCAAAATGCTCAATACAGATGACTTCTGGGAGGGATATGGCCACTGTGGCCAAACCATTCTTCCTCGCTGGATCAAACCTATGTGGAACAGAAGCAAACACCTAAGGCTATAAAACTGCGTTTATAGAATATTTGAGAAATCGTTTTCACATTTTTTAGAAACTGTTGAAAATGGGGCTTAGTGCAAAATGCTCATATGGACATGACTTCTGGGAGGGATATGGCCACTGTGGCCAAACCATTCTTCCTCGCTGGATCAAACCTATGTGGAACAGAAGCAAACACCTAAGGCTATAAAACTGCGTTTATAGAATATTTGAGAAATCGTTTTCACATTTTTTAGAAACTGTTGAAAATGGGGCTTAGTGCAAAATGCTCATATGGACATGACTTCTGGGAGGGATATGGCCACTGTGGCCAAACCATTCTTCCTCGCTGGATCAAACCTATGTGGAACAGAAGCAAACACCTAAGGCTATAAAACTGCGTTTATAGAATATTTGAGAAATCGTTTTCACATTTTTTAGAAACCGTTGAAATGGGACTTAGTGCAAAATGCTCATATGCACATGACTTCTGGGAGGGATATGGCCACTGTGGCCAAACCATTCTTCCTCGCTGGATCAAACCTATGTGGAACAGAAGCAAACACCTAAGGCTATAAAACTGCGTTTATAGAATATTTGAGAAATCGTTTTCACATTTTTTAGAAACTGTTGAAAATGGCACTTAGTGCAAAATGCTCATATACAGATGAATTCTGGGAGGGATATGGCCACTGTGGCCAAACCATTCTTCCTCGCTGGATCAAACCTATGTAGGACAGAAGCAAACACCTAAGGCTATAAAACTGCGTTTATAGAATATTTGAGAAATCGTTTTCACATTTTTTAGAAACTGCTGAAAATGGCACTTAGTGCAAAATGCTCATATGGACATGACTTCTGGGAGGGATATGGCCACTGTGGCCAAACCATTCTTCCTCGCTGGATCAAACCTATGTGGAACAGAAGCAAACACCTAAGGCTATAAAACTGCGTTTATAGAATATTTGAGAAATCGTTTTCACATTTTTTAGAAACTGTTGAAAATGGGGCTTAGTGCAAAATGCTCAATACAGATGACTTCTGAGAGGGATATGGCCACTGTGGCCAAACCATTCTTCCTCGCTGGATCAAACCTATGTGGAACAGAAGCAAACACCTAAGGCTATAAAACTGCGTTTATAGAATATTTGAGAAATCGTTTTCACATTTTTTACAAACTGTTGAAAATGGGGCTTAGTGCAAAATGCTCAATACAGGTGACTTCTGGGAGGGATATGGCCACTGTGGCCAAACCATTCTTCCTCGCTGGATCAAACCTATGTGGAACAGAAGCAAACATCTAAGGCTATAAAACTGCGTTTATAGAATATTTGAGAAATCGTTTTCACATTTTTTAGAAACTGTTGAAAATGGGGCTTAGTGCAAAATGCTCAATACAGATGACTTCTGGGAGGGATATGGCCACTGTGGCCAAACCATTCTTCCTCGCTGGATCAAACCTATGTGGAACAGAAGCAAACACCTAAGGCTATAAAACTGCGTTTATAGAATATTTGAGAAATCGTTTTCACATTTTTTAGAAACTGTTGAAAATGGGGCTTAGTGCAAAATGCTCATATGGACATGACTTCTGGGAGGGATATGGCCACTGTGGCCAAACCATTCTTCCTCGCTGGATCAAACCTATGTGGAACAGAAGCAAACACCTAAGGCTATAAAACTGCGTTTATAGAATATTTGAGAAATCGTTTTCACATTTTTTAGAAACTGTTGAAAATGGGGCTTAGTGCAAAATGCTCAATACAGATGACTTCTGGGAGGGATATGGCCACTGTGGCCAAACCATTCTTCCTCGCTGGATCAAACCTATGTGGAACAGAAGCAAACACCTAAGGCTATAAAACTGCGTTTATAGAATATTTGAGAAATCGTTTTCACATTTTTTAGAAACTGTTGAAAATGGGGCTTAGTGCAAAATGCTCATATGGACATGACTTCTGGGAGGGATATGGCCACTGTGGCCAAACCATTCTTCCTCGCTGGATCAAACCTATGTGGAACAGAAGCAAACACCTAAGGCTATAAAACTGCGTTTATAGAATATTTGAGAAATCGTTTTCACATTTTTTAGAAACTGTTGAAAATGGGGCTTAGTGCAAAATGCTCAATACAGATGACTTCTGGGAGGGATATGGCCACTGTGGCCAAACCATTCTTCCTCGCTGGATCAAACCTATGTGGAACAGAAGCAAACACCTAAGGCTATAAAACTGCGTTTATAGAATATTTGAGAAATCGTTTTCACATTTTTTAGAAACTGTTGAAAATGGGGCTTAGTGCAAAATGCTCAATACAGATGACTTCTGGGAGGGATATGGCCACTGTGGCCAAACCATTCTTCCTCGCTGGATCAAACCTATGTGGAACAGAAGCAAACACCTAAGGCTATAAAACTGCGTTTATAGAATATTTGAGAAATCGTTTTCACATTTTTTAGAAACTGTTGAAAATGGGGCTTAGTGCAAAATGCTCAATACAGATGACTTCTGGGAGGGATATGGCCACTGTGGCCAAACCATTCTTCCTCGCTGGATCAAACCTATGTGGAACAGAAGCAAACACCTAAGGCTATAAAACTGCGTTTATAGAATATTTGAGAAATCGTTTTCACATTTTTTAGAAACTGTTGAAAATGGGGCTTAGTGCAAAATGCTCATATGGACATGACTTCTGGGAGGGATATGGCCACTGTGGCCAAACCATTCTTCCTCGCTGGATCAAACCTATGTGGAACAGAAGCAAACACCTAAGGCTATAAAACTGCGTTTATAGAATATTTGAGAAATCGTTTTCACATTTTTTAGAAACTGTTGAAAATGGGGCTTAGTGCAAAATGCTCAATACAGATGACTTCTGGGAGGGATATGGCCACTGTGGCCAAAACATTCTTCCTCGCTGGATCAAACCTATGTGGAACAGAAGCAAACACCTAAGGCTATAAAACTGCGTTTATAGAATATTTGAGAAATCGTTTTCACATTTTTTAGAAACTGTTGAAAATGGGGCTTAGTGCAAAATGCTCATATGGACATGACTTCTGGGAGGGATATGGCCACTGTGGCCAAACCATTCTTCCTCGCTGGATCAAACCTATGTGGAACAGAAGCAAACACCTAAGGCTATAAAACTGCGTTTATAGAATATTTGAGAAATCGTTTTCACATTTTTTAGAAACTGTTGAAAATGGGGCTTAGTGCAAAATGCTCAATACAGATGACTTCTGGGAGGGATATGGCCACTGTGGCCAAACCATTCTTCCTCGCTGGATCAAACCTATGTGGAACAGAAGCAAACACCTAAGGCTATAAAACTGCGTTTATAGAATATTTGAGAAATCGTTTTCACATTTTTTAGAAACTGTTGAAAATGGGGCTTAGTGCAAAATGCTCAATACAGATGACTTCTGGGAGGGATATGGCCACTGTGGCCAAACCATTCTTCCTCGCTGGATCAAACCTATGTGGAACAGAAGCAAACACCTAAGGCTATAAAACTGCGTTTATAGAATATTTGAGAAATCGTTTTCACATTTTTTAGAAACTGTTGAAAATGGGGCTTAGTGCAAAATGCTCAATACAGATGACTTCTGGGAGGGATATGGCCACTGTGGCCAAACCATTCTTCCTCGCTGGATCAAACCTATGTGGAACAGAAGCAAACACCTAAGGCTATAAAACTGCGTTTATAGAATATTTGAGAAATCGTTTTCACATTTTTTAGAAACTGTTGAAAATGGGGCTTAGTGCAAAATGCTCATATGGACATGACTTCTGGGAGGGATATGGCCACTGTGGCCAAACCATTCTTCCTCGCTGGATCAAACCTATGTGGAACAGAAGCAAACACCTAAGGCTATAAAACTGCGTTTATAGAATATTTGAGAAATCGTTTTCACATTTTTTAGAAACTGTTGAAAATGGGGCTTAGTGCAAAATGCTCAATACAGATGACTTCTGGGAGGGATATGGCCACTGTGGCCAAAACATTCTTCCTCGCTGGATCAAACCTATGTGGAACAGAAGCAAACACCTAAGGCTATAAAACTGCGTTTATAGAATATTTGAGAAATCGTTTTCACATTTTTTAGAAACTGTTGAAAATGGGGCTTAGTGCAAAATGCTCATATGGACATGACTTCTGGGAGGGATATGGCCACTGTGGCCAAACCATTCTTCCTCGCTGGATCAAACCTATGTGGAACAGAAGCAAACACCTAAGGCTATAAAACTGCGTTTATAGAATATTTGAGAAATCGTTTTCACATTTTTTAGAAACTGTTGAAAATGGGGCTTAGTGCAAAATGCTCAATACAGATGACTTCTGGGAGGGATATGGCCACTGTGGCCAAACCATTCTTCCTCGCTGGATCAAACCTATGTGGAACAGAAGCAAACACCTAAGGCTATAAAACTGCGTTTATAGAATATTTGAGAAATCGTTTTCACATTTTTTAGAAACTGTTGAAAATGGGGCTTAGTGCAAAATGATCAATACAGATGACTTCTGGGAGGGATATGGCCACTGTGGCCAAACCATTCTTCCTCGCTGGATCAAACCTATGTGGAACAGAAGCAAACACCTAAGGCTATAAAACTGCGTTTATAGAATATTTGAGAAATCGTTTTCACATTTTTTAGAAACTGTTGAAAATGGGGCTTAGTGCAAAATGATCAATACAGATGACTTCTGGGAGGGATATGGCCACTGTGGCCAAACCATTCTTCCTCGCTGGATCAAACCTATGTGGAACAGAAGCAAACACCTAAGGCTATAAAACTGCGTTTATAGAATATTTGAGAAATCGTTTTCACATTTTTTAGAAACTGTTGAAAATGGAGCTTAGTGCAAAATGCTCAATACAGATGACTTCTGGGAGGGATATGGCCACTGTGGCCAAACCATTCTTCCTCGCTGGATCAAACCTATGTGGAACAGAAGCAAACACCTAAGGCTATAAAACTGCGTTTATAGAATATTTGAGAAATCGTTTTCACATTTTTTAGAAACTGTTGAAAATGGGGCTTAGTGCAAAATGCTCATATACAGATGACTTCTGGGAGGGATATGCCCACTGTGGCCAAACCATTCTTCCTCGCTGGATCAAACCTATGTGGAACAGAAGCAAACACCTAAGGCTATAAAACTGCGTTTATAGAATATTTGAGAAATCGTTTTCACATTTTTTAGAAACTGTTGAAAATGGGGCTTAGTGCAAAATGCTCAATACAGATGACTTCTGGGAGGGATATGGCCACTGTGGCCAAACCATTCTTCCTCGCTGGATCAAACCTATGTGGAACAGAAGCAAACACCTAAGGCTATAAAACTGCGTTTATAGAATATTTGAGAAATCGTTTTCACATTTTTTAGAAACTGTTGAAAATGGGGCTTAGTGCAAAATGCTCATATGGACATGACTTCTGGGAGGGATATGGCCACTGTGGCCAAACCATTCTTCCTCGCTGGATCAAACCTATGTGGAACAGAAGCAAACACCTAAGGCTATAAAACTGCGTTTATAGAATATTTGAGAAATCGTTTTCACATTTTTTAGAAACTGTTGAAAATGGGGCTTAGTGCAAAATGCTCATATGGACATGACTTCTGGGAGGGATATGGCCACTGTGGCCAAACCATTCTTCCTCGCTGGATCAAACCTATGTGGAACAGAAGCAAACACCTAAGGCTATAAAACTGCGTTTATAGAATATTTGAGAAATCGTTTTCACATTTTTTAGAAACTGTTGAAAATGGGGCTTAGTGCAAAATGCTCAATACAGATGACTTCTGGGAGGGATATGGCCACTGTGGCCAAACCATTCTTCCTCGCTGGATCAAACCTATGTGGAACAGAAGCAAACACCTAAGGCTATAAAACTGCGTTTATAGAATATTTGAGAAATCGTTTTCACATTTTTTAGAAACTGTTGAAAATGGGGCTTAGTGCAAAATGCTCAATACAGATGACTTCTGGGAGGGATATGGCCACTGTGGCCAAACCATTCTTCCTCGCTGGATCAAACCTATGTGGAACAGAAGCAAACACCTAAGGCTATAAAACTGCGTTTATAGAATATTTGAGAAATCGTTTTCACATTTTTTAGAAACTGTTGAAAATGGGGCTTAGTGCAAAATGCTCAATACAGATGACTTCTGGGAGGGATATGTCCACTGTGGCCAAACCATTCTTCCTCGCTGGATCAAACCTATGTGGAACAGAAGCAAACACCTAAGGCTATAAAACTGCGTTTATAGAATATTTGAGAAATCGTTTTCACATTTTTTAGAAACTGTTGAAAATGGGGCTTAGTGCAAAATGCTCATATACAGATGACTTCTGGGAGGGATATGGCCACTGTGGCCAAACCATTCTTCCTCGCTGGATCAAACCTATGTGGAACAGAAGCAAACACCTAAGGCTATAAAACTGCGTTTATAGAATATTTGAGAAATCGTTTTCACATTTTTTAGAAACTGCTGAAAATGGCACTTAGTGCAAAATGCTCATATGGACATGACTTCTGGGAGGGATATGGCCACTGTGGCCAAACCATTCTTCCTCGCTGGATCAAACCTATGTGGAACAGAAGCAAACACCTAAGGCTATAAAACTGCGTTTATAGAATATTTGAGAAATCGTTTTCACATTTTTTAGAAACTGTTGAAAATGGGGCTTAGTGCAAAATGCTCATATGGACATGACTTCTGGGAGGGATATGGCCACTGTGGCCAAACCATTCTTCCTCGCTGGATCAAACCTATGTGGAACAGAAGCAAACACCTAAGGCTATAAAACTGCGTTTATAGAATATTTGAGAAATCGTTTTCACATTTTTTAGAAACTGTTGAAAATGGAGCTTAGTGCAAAATGCTCATATGGACATGACTTCTGGGAGGGATATGGCCACTGTGGCCAAACCATTCTTCCTCGCTGGATCAAACCTATGTGGAACAGAAGCAAACACCTAAGGCTATAAAACTGCGTTTATAGAATATTTGAGAAATCGTTTTCACATTTTTTAGAAACTGTTGAAAATGGGGCTTAGTGCAAAATGCTCATATACAGATGACTTCTGGGAGGGATATGGCCACTGTGGCCAAACCATTCTTCCTCGCTGGATCAAACCTATGTGGAACAGAAGCAAACACCTAAGGCTATAAAACTGCGTTTATAGAATATTTGAGAAATCGTTTTCACATTTTTTAGAAACTGTTGAAAATGGGGCTTAGTGCAAAATGCTCATATACAGATGACTTCTGGGAGGGATATGGCCACTGTGGCCAAACCATTCTTCCTCGCTGGATTAAACCTAGGTGGAACAGAAGCAAACACCTAAGGCTATAAAACTGCGTTTATAGAATATTTGAGAAATCGTTTTCACATTTTTTAGAAACTGTTGAAAATGGGGCTTAGTGCAAAATGCTCATATACAGATGACTTCTGGGAGGGATATGGCCACTGTGGCCAAACCATTCTTCCTCGCTGGATTAAACCTAGGTGGAACAGAAGCAAACACCTAAGGCTATAAAACTGCGTTTATAGAATATTTGAGAAATCGTTTTCACATTTTTTAGAAACTGTTGAAAATGGGGCTTAGTGCAAAATGCTCAATACAGATGACTTCTGGGAGGGATATGTCCACTGTGGCCAAACCATTCTTCCTCGCTGGATCAAACCTATGTGGAACAGAAGCAAACACCTAAGGCTATAAAACTGCGTTTATAGAATATTTGAGAAATCGTTTTCACATTTTTTAGAAACTGTTGAAAATGGGGCTTAGTGCAAAATGCTCAATACAGATGACTTCTGGGAGGGATATGTCCACTGTGGCCAAACCATTCTTCCTCGCTGGATCAAACCTATGTGGAACAGAAGCAAACACCTAAGGCTATAAAACTGCGTTTATAGAATATTTGAGAAATCGTTTTCACATTTTTTAGAAACCGTTGAAATGGGACTTAGTGCAAAATGCTCATATGCACATGACTTCTGGGAGGGATATGGCCACTGTGGCCAAACCATTCTTCCTCGCTGGATCAAACCTATGTGGAACAGAAGCAAACACCTAAGGCTATAAAACTGCGTTTATAGAATATTTGAGAAATCGTTTTCACATTTTTTAGAAACTGTTGAAAATGGGGCTTAGTGCAAAATGCTCAATACAGATGACTTCTGGGAGGGATATGTCCACTGTGGCCAAACCATTCTTCCTCGCTGGATCAAACCTATGTGGAACAGAAGCAAACACCTAAGGCTATAAAACTGCGTTTATAGAATATTTGAGAAATCGTTTTCACATTTTTTAGAAACTGTTGAAAATGGGGCTTAGTGCAAAATGCTCATATACAGATGACTTCTGGGAGGGATATGGCCACTGTGGCCAAACCATTCTTCCTCGCTGGATTAAACCTAGGTGGAACAGAAGCAAACACCTAAGGCTATAAAACTGCGTTTATAGAATATTTGAGAAATCGTTTTCACATTTTTTAGAAACTGTTGAAAATGGGGCTTAGTGCAAAATGCTCAATACAGATGACTTCTGGGAGGGATATGTCCACTGTGGCCAAACCATTCTTCCTCGCTGGATCAAACCTATGTGGAACAGAAGCAAACACCTAAGGCTATAAAACTGCGTTTATAGAATATTTGAGAAATCGTTTTCACATTTTTTAGAAACTGTTGAAAATGGGGCTTAGTGCAAAATGCTCAATACAGATGACTTCTGGGAGGGATATGTCCACTGTGGCCAAACCATTCTTCCTCGCTGGATCAAACCTATGTGGAACAGAAGCAAACACCTAAGGCTATAAAACTGCGTTTATAGAATATTTGAGAAATCGTTTTCACATTTTTTAGAAACTGCTGAAAATGGCACTTAGTGCAAAATGCTCATATGGACATGACTTCTGGGAGGGATATGGCCACTGTGGCCAAACCATTCTTCCTCGCTGGATCAAACCTATGTGGAACAGAAGCAAACACCTAAGGCTATAAAACTGCGTTTATAGAATATTTGAGAAATCGTTTTCACATTTTTTAGAAACTGTTGAAAATGGGGCTTAGTGCAAAATGCTCATATACAGATGACTTCTGGGAGGGATATGGCCACTGTGGCCAAACCATTCTTCCTCGCTGGATTAAACCTAGGTGGAACAGAAGCAAACACCTAAGGCTATAAAACTGCGTTTATAGAATATTTGAGAAATCGTTTTCACATTTTTTAGAAACTGTTGAAAATGGGGCTTAGTGCAAAATGCTCAATACAGATGACTTCTGGGAGGGATATGTCCACTGTGGCCAAACCATTCTTCCTCGCTGGATCAAACCTATGTGGAACAGAAGCAAACACCTAAGGCTATAAAACTGCGTTTATAGAATATTTGAGAAATCGTTTTCACATTTTTTAGAAACCGTTGAAATGGGACTTAGTGCAAAATGCTCATATGCACATGACTTCTGCGAAAATTCAAAAAGTTAAATTCATTTTTGAAAACTTGGAATGCGGCAATTTTATTGAAGCAAAAAAGCATGCGATGTTTCAGTTCTTTAAAATTTGCGTCTTAGCACAGACACAAACACAGGCAAAGGTTTGTGGCTGAAGAGGTTTTGTAAAAATGTTTTTGAAGTTGAATCAGCAATTCCAGCATTAATTAAAGTGATAAATGTACTTGTATGCAAATATATGTACATACATATATACGTAGGTACATATTTACATGCGTACATGTTCATACGTAGCGTTGAAAGCATTTACTCACAATGTATATATGTATATATGTTTGTGTAGCCTTTTGTATTATACATATATATGTACATACATTGTATTTTTTTGCTAGATACTTGCCGAATATACAGTGAAACCTTCCAAAAGTGCAGAGTCCCTCTGGTGCACACCTCCCTTCAATGGGCAATTATCACTATACAAAGCTTTAAAATCGAAATTCCACGCAAGTAAACCTCTCATGAGTGGACACTCTCATATACGGACATGGACATAATTTTGAGCGTTATCTGGTTCGAAAAACATCTAATATGTGAACATGGTTTTGATGGCGACTTTTACAATACCCTTGAGTTTGACAACGAAGATTATATCCCCTTAATAGACTTCCAAATGACTGCATAACTATTGATATTGACAATACGGACAGTAAAATGGAACCTAATAAAGTAACAATACCTAATAAAGTACCTAATAAAGTAACAAACGTTACACTAGCTTTTTAAACTACCTCCACAATTTAAAACAATTTTTGCAAACAGAGGCTTTTAACTATGAAAAAATTTAGAAAGTCAAAGTACAAGGTCGCCTAATTTTTGAAAACAAGCGAAATTGCGTCAAAAGAGTATCAACAATTTTTTTTCAAAAAGTAACTAATGTACAATGAATGTTCTTGTTTTATCACAGCTTTTTTTTTTACTCTTTTTAAAGTATAATTTTTGATCTCAGAATGAATTAAATTAGTTTCTTTGCGTTTATTAAAAATAAAAGATTTTTTATTTCACCTCCAACAAGTGGACACCTCCCTACAATGGACAAAAAGGACCGACCATGGCTGTCCACTATTGGGAGGTTTCACTGTACTCCTAAAGACTCTAAGAACACTCGTGCATACATACACTTCTTCTCACACAATTAAGTACCTCAACATAGGGTTGCCATCCACCGTTTTTGAACAAGTTTGCGTGTTGCCCGGCTTTTTACAGCTTCCTTAAAGCTTCTTTTGATTTGCATTTAAACTTTAAATCCTATGTCATAAAATGTATAAAAAAAGATTTCCTCATAAAGTTTTGAAAAAGTACAATACAATTTTAAAATTCCTCTTTGTACAAAATTAGTTTTATCATCCCTGATTTTGGTATTTTTCGAAGTGGCATATTGGTTATTATTTTTAAAAACTTTTTGACACTTCAATAGTTAAATGGCTAAAAATGTACGGTGGCGATAATTTATGCAATGAATTTTGTTTTTGGTTTTAAGTTTTTGTTTTGTACCACTAAATCAGAATAATTTGTAGCGTTTTGTTAAGTTTTTTTTTGTAAAATCAAATTAATTACTTATTATTTTTATGATGTCATTAATTGTACGAAAATAAGGTGGTTTAAAAAGTTCTCCTCTTTTCTCCAGGAAATATCCCACATTTTTTAAACTGGCATTCTATTGACTCAAAATAGAAATGGCAAGCCTACATTCATAAGTTCTTTACGGGACTTTCCCTTTTTAAAAGTATACACTTTCTTAACTAAGTACTTCTGCATACATTCATACACACGTGCACTTAATCCTGCTTGTACACGGTACATATGTATGTACGTTCCAGAGAACAAGTTGTAAAAAAATATGGGGAAAAATATTACAGGTACTCGATTTGTTCAATCTTGAAAGTATTAATATTTTTAGATTATTTAATTAGATAATTAAATTAGATAATTTTGAAAGATTATTTTTTTTTTGTTAACCATGTTATTTCAAAATTGTAAAAAGAGCATCGTGTAAAAACAGGATTGGGTGTATTTAAGTAAGCGTGTATGGTGATTTCACTTTTTAAAATTTTGGACATTTATAATAAATGTACTCTCGTACATACATACATACATAGATATACATATGCACATTGGCATTCATATACATACCTATATACATATGTATATGTCTATATACATATGTATATGTCTATATACATATGTATATGTCTATATACATATGTATATGTATATACAGTCTGGCAATAATCAGGTTGAAAATAGAAAACTAACACGGTAGGCATTTTTCAAACTTCAAATATAGTAAACTATCTGGGCCCGGTCCGCGTTGCTGGCCCCAAATTTTGCTTTTATTTTCAGAAAAAAGATCCAACTATAATTTTATTATAACAATATTTTTTTAGTGATTCCAATTGATACATACATACATATGTACATATGTCTGTTCATCCATATATGTACATATGTACATATGTATATAATATTCTTCTAAAAATCTTACAGACAAGAAAAAAGTTTAAAGACCTCCTCAAACTTTGGGCATTTAGACAATTTGTAAAAGAAAACTTAAAAATGTTAAAGCTTATAATAAATTTATAAATTTTTTTTTTATAAAATAAAAAAGTACTTCATTAGTATTGCTAATTTAATAATAAAAAAAACATTAAAAACTAATAAGCACTTTTTTTTGTAATTACTACTTTTTTTGTGATTACTACATTCTAACGGAATCGGTATCGGTTCCCTACCTACCAACTTCATTTAATGGCGTTTTCTTTTCTACAAAAAAAGGCAACACTACCCGCAGGGAGGGCAATTTTGTGTTCTTTTCTCGAAAATGTGTTGCACTGTGAAAGGGTTGCGTGTTCTTTTCTAAAAAATGTTGCCCTTTCGCAGTGCGAAAGGCATTGCACTTTTGCCCTGAACAAATCAATAGGGTAGAAATTGCCTTGTAAAACACATGGTTTTTATTCTTGCATAGCGTTACCAGAAAATGTTCAAAAAAAGTCTTTTGAGTTGAAAGAGTGAGAAAATTAGATTTTAATAATTATTTTTATATTTTGTATCCTATAAAACAAACAAAAGACCACTATGCGGCTGTTTATTTGTATGAGATAAAAAAAAAATTTTGTTTGTTTTCTCAAGCAGATGAATTAGCAATCTGGCAACTGATCATTTTTGTATACAAAAATGTATAAAAAATGCCACTTTCACAGGGCGGGCAAAACATTTTAAAAAGGCACCTTTTCACAAGGCAACATTTTTAATGTAGAAAAGAAAACGCCATTAAATGTGTATACTTTTGTCTATTACTTAATTATTTAAATATGTATGTACATACAATGTATATGAATTGCAATTTGGATGCATTTTACCAACATGTTTTTTGATTTCCAATTGAGGGTCATTAAAAATAACTATTAAAAATTACAAATCGTTCGAAAAATGGAATTATTCCGGTGTCTCCGCTAACTTTTTTTAAGTCGTTTATTTGCTGTTTTGGGGGAGTTTAAAAAATTTTAAATCACTTTTCCGAATATATTGAAACATATCCCATTTATAAAAACTTTTATTGCTGCACCTATAATTTGGCAAACGAAACTCAATGCAAAATCATTTATAAGGAAATCGCATTTGTTATTCAGGCAGAAAAATTTGATGACTAGCTATAGTGTTCCCTTTTTACATACATAGCTTCATACATATGTATGCTCTGCGTATATATGGATGTGTGCATTATTATGTTGAATAAAAAGATTTTCTTTGAAATTTTATTAAATTTTTCTGCGGCGCTACCTGTAGCATCTATAAAAAAGTGCTTCTGCTCTTTTAACAAATTTATCTGTTCCTGTGAAAAAGATATATTTCCATGAGAATAGATGTACTATATATAAAATTCTAATTTTCATCTCTTTGCATAAGGATTATATTCATTATCACGTTTTCACTCTTGATTTTTCCAGTTACATTGAATGGTGTCACACATTGATTATTGCCTACTCTTATTATTACGATATTATATCTACTTTTTTTGAATTTATTTTTGTGATTTCTCAAACTAAAATTATTAATATGAGAAATATTTAAAAACATTTAAAATTAAATTATGTATGTACCTAATTATTTTAGAATGAATTAAAAATATCTTTTAATTATAAATAAATTCATATACGTACATATATGAATTTCTTTACTTTTTCCTATTAATATACTTATGTGCATACATATACATATATAATATTATCCTAAAAATCGTACAGTCAAAGAAAAAAGTTTAAAAGCACCCAAAAACTTTCTGCATTTAGACAATTTCTAAAATAAAGCTTAAAAATATTAAAGTTCATAATAAGGCTACCAATACTTTTTTTTATAAAATATAATTTATTTTGTTGTTAATTTAATAATAAAAAAAACATTAAACATTTATAAGAAAAAGTTTATATACAGCACAAAAAAACACGAAGTTAGACTACGTTAAGGATTTGGTTGGTTCACCCTGGGAATAAATTACGGCATGAAGACGACGACAATTCTCGGTAATATCGCCCATGCACTAACAAGAGCAGTTTAACGGGTTCGCTGCTGCGTATGTCAAAGTTCCGCACATTCTTTTTTGTAATTACTACATTTTTTGTGATAACTAAAATTTTAACAGAATCACTATCTCTTTCCTATCTAACAATTTCATTTAAGTTACCCAACTTTTTTCACACCACTTTGTAAAATAAATGAGAATAGTTTATTAAGAATTATTAAAAATACAAAAATAACTGTTGTCTTTTCTCCTTTCTTCTTAACTTTCAACATATTGTGTGGAGTTACACACTGCATGTAGCCTTTTTTCCTGTCAATTTTAAAAGTTTTTGTAATTGTTTCTAGTGTAATACAAATGAGTTTTATTCTTTTATAAATAATATTATTTAACAGTGTTTTAATATTAGCATTATAGTTTTTACAGCTTCATTAAATTCCAAGATATAAAAACGTGCACTTATACTTTTTTCTTAAAATGTTTTCTTTGTACACATGTGTGCTGTTGGTAAGTTATAGCAGTACAACGTACATAAATTCTATTGTATTTAACTTCATATGCATACATACATCAAAGTTTGTATATGTTTGGTTGTATACAATTTTTTTTGAGAATTTTTTGTATTTTCTATTTGTTTCGTTTGTCTTGATTAAAGTTGCAACTATTTTGGTTGAACATAAAAAAAGAATTTGTATAAGATCGCTTTAGCGGCAAACCTTTAGGTTTGTGTCTGTGCTAAGAGGCAAATTTTAAAGAACTGAAACATCGCACGCTTTTTTGCCGCGTGCGAAGTTTTCAAAAATGAATTTAACTTTTTGAATTTTCGCAGAAGTCATGTGCATATGAGCATTTTGCACTAAGCCCCATTTTCAACAGTTTCTAAAAAATGTGAAAACGATTTCTCAAATATTCTATAAACGCAGTTTTATAGCCTTAGGTGTTTGCTTCTGTTCCACATAGGTTTGATCCAGCGAGGAAGAATGGTTTGGCCACAGTGGCCATATCCCTCCCAGAAGTCATGTCCATATGAGCATTTTGCACTAAGCCCCATTTTCAACAGTTTCTAAAAAATGTGAAAACGATTTCTCAAATATTCTATAAACGCAGTTTTATAGCCTTAGGTGTTTGCTTCTGTTCCACATAGGTTTGATCCAGCGAGGAAGAATGGTTTGGCCACAGTGGCCATATCCCTCCCAGAAGTCATGTCCATATGAGCATTTTGCACTAAGCCCCATTTTCAACAGTTTCTAAAAAATGTGAAAACGATTTCTCAAATATTCTATAAACGCAGTTTTATAGCCTTAGGTGTTTGCTTCTGTTCCACATAGGTTTGATCCAGCGAGGAAGAATGGTTTGGCCACAGTGGCCATATCCCTCCCAGAAGTCATGTCCATATGAGCATTTTGCACTAAGCCCCATTTTCAACAGTTTCTAAAAAATGTGAAAACGATTTCTCAAATATTCTATAAACGCAGTTTTATAGCCTTAGGTGTTTGCTTCTGTTCCACATAGGTTTGATCCAGCGAGGAAGAATGGTTTGGCCACAGTGGCCATATCCCTCCCAGAAGTCATCTGTATTGAGCATTTTGCACTAAGCCCCATTTTCAACAGTTTCTAAAAAATGTGAAAACGATTTCTCAAATATTCTATAAACGCAGTTTTATAGCCTTAGGTGTTTGCTTCTGTTCCACATAGGTTTGATCCAGCGAGGAAGAATGGTTTGGCCACAGTGGCCATATCCCTCTCAGAAGTCATCTGTATTGAGCATTTTGCACTAAGCCCCATTTTCAACAGTTTCTAAAAAATGTGAAAACGATTTCTCAAATATTCTATAAACGCAGTTTTATAGCCTTAGGTGTTTGCTTCTGTTCCACATAGGTTTGATCCAGCGAGGAAGAATGGTTTGGCCACAGTGGCCATATCCCTCCCAGAAGTCATCTGTATTGAGCATTTTGCACTAAGCCCCATTTTCAACAGTTTCTAAAAAATGTGAAAACGATTTCTCAAATATTCTATAAACGCAGTTTTATAGCCTTAGGTGTTTGCTTCTGTTCCACATAGGTTTGATCCAGCGAGGAAGAATGGTTTGGCCACAGTGGCCATATCCCTCCCAGAAGTCATGTCCATATGAGCATTTTGCACTAAGCCCCATTTTCAACAGTTTCTAAAAAATGTGAAAACGATTTCTCAAATATTCTATAAACGCAGTTTTATAGCCTTAGGTGTTTGCTTCTGTTCCACATAGGTTTGATCCAGCGAGGAAGAATGGTTTGGCCACAGTGGCCATATCCCTCCCAGAAGTCATGTCCATATGAGCATTTTGCACTAAGCCCCATTTTCAACAGTTTCTAAAAAATGTGAAAACGATTTCTCAAATATTCTATAAACGCAGTTTTATAGCCTTAGGTGTTTGCTTCTGTTCCACATAGGTTTGATCCAGCGAGGAAGAATGGTTTGGCCACAGTGGCCATATCCCTCCCAGAAGTCATCTGTATTGAGCATTTTGCACTAAGCCCCATTTTCAACAGTTTCTAAAAAATGTGAAAACGATTTCTCAAATATTCTATAAACGCAGTTTTATAGCCTTAGGTGTTTGCTTCTGTTCCACATAGGTTTGATCCAGCGAGGAAGAATGGTTTGGCCACAGTGGCCATATCCCTCCCAGAAGTCATGTCCATATGAGCATTTTGCACTAAGCCCCATTTTCAACAGTTTCTAAAAAATGTGAAAACGATTTCTCAAATATTCTATAAACGCAGTTTTATAGCCTTAGGTGTTTGCTTCTGTTCCACATAGGTTTGATCCAGCGAGGAAGAATGGTTTGGCCACAGTGGCCATATCCCTCCCAGAAGTCATCTGTATTGAGCATTTTGCACTAAGCCCCATTTTCAACAGTTTCTAAAAAATGTGAAAACGATTTCTCAAATATTCTATAAACGCAGTTTTATAGCCTTAGATGTTTGCTTCTGTTCCACATAGGTTTGATCCAGCGAGGAAGAATGGTTTGGCCACAGTGGCCATATCCCTCCCAGAAGTCACCTGTATTGAGCATTTTGCACTAAGCCCCATTTTCAACAGTTTGTAAAAAATGTGAAAACGATTTCTCAAATATTCTATAAACGCAGTTTTATAGCCTTAGGTGTTTGCTTCTGTTCCACATAGGTTTGATCCAGCGAGGAAGAATGGTTTGGCCACAGTGGCCATATCCCTCTCAGAAGTCATCTGTATTGAGCATTTTGCACTAAGCCCCATTTTCAACAGTTTCTAAAAAATGTGAAAACGATTTCTCAAATATTCTATAAACGCAGTTTTATAGCCTTAGGTGTTTGCTTCTGTTCCACATAGGTTTGATCCAGCGAGGAAGAATGGTTTGGCCACAGTGGCCATATCCCTCCCAGAAGTCATGTCCATATGAGCATTTTGCACTAAGTGCCATTTTCAGCAGTTTCTAAAAAATGTGAAAACGATTTCTCAAATATTCTATAAACGCAGTTTTATAGCCTTAGGTGTTTGCTTCTGTCCTACATAGGTTTGATCCAGCGAGGAAGAATGGTTTGGCCACAGTGGCCATATCCCTCCCAGAATTCATCTGTATATGAGCATTTTGCACTAAGTGCCATTTTCAACAGTTTCTAAAAAATGTGAAAACGATTTCTCAAATATTCTATAAACGCAGTTTTATAGCCTTAGGTGTTTGCTTCTGTTCCACATAGGTTTGATCCAGCGAGGAAGAATGGTTTGGCCACAGTGGCCATATCCCTCCCAGAAGTCATGTGCATATGAGCATTTTGCACTAAGTCCCATTTCAACGGTTTCTAAAAAATGTGAAAACGATTTCTCAAATATTCTATAAACGCAGTTTTATAGCCTTAGGTGTTTGCTTCTGTTCCACATAGGTTTGATCCAGCGAGGAAGAATGGTTTGGCCACAGTGGCCATATCCCTCCCAGAAGTCATGTCCATATGAGCATTTTGCACTAAGCCCCATTTTCAACAGTTTCTAAAAAATGTGAAAACGATTTCTCAAATATTCTATAAACGCAGTTTTATAGCCTTAGGTGTTTGCTTCTGTTCCACATAGGTTTGATCCAGCGAGGAAGAATGGTTTGGCCACAGTGGCCATATCCCTCCCAGAAGTCATCTGTATTGAGCATTTTGCACTAAGCCCCATTTTCAACAGTTTCTAAAAAATGTGAAAACGATTTCTCAAATATTCTATAAACGCAGTTTTATAGCCTTAGGTGTTTGCTTCTGTTCCACATAGGTTTGATCCAGCGAGGAAGAATGGTTTGGCCACAGTGGCCATATCCCTCCCAGAAGTCATGTCCATATGAGCATTTTGCACTAAGCCCCATTTTCAACAGTTTCTAAAAAATGTGAAAACGATTTCTCAAATATTCTATAAACGCAGTTTTATAGCCTTAGGTGTTTGCTTCTGTTCCACATAGGTTTGATCCAGCGAGGAAGAATGGTTTGGCCACAGTGGCCATATCCCTCCCAGAAGTCATGTCCATATGAGCATTTTGCACTAAGCCCCATTTTCAACAGTTTCTAAAAAATGTGAAAACGATTTCTCAAATATTCTATAAACGCAGTTTTATAGCCTTAGGTGTTTGCTTCTGTTCCACATAGGTTTGATCCAGCGAGGAAGAATGGTTTGGCCACAGTGGCCATATCCCTCCCAGAAGTCATCTGTATTGAGCATTTTGCACTAAGCCCCATTTTCAACAGTTTCTAAAAAATGTGAAAACGATTTCTCAAATATTCTATAAACGCAGTTTTATAGCCTTAGGTGTTTGCTTCTGTTCCACATAGGTTTGATCCAGCGAGGAAGAATGGTTTGGCCACAGTGGCCATATCCCTCCCAGAAGTCATGTCCATATGAGCATTTTGCACTAAGCCCCATTTTCAACAGTTTCTAAAAAATGTGAAAACGATTTCTCAAATATTCTATAAACGCAGTTTTATAGCCTTAGGAGTTTGCTTCTGTTCCACATAGGTTTGATCCAGCGAGGAAGAATGGTTTGGCCACAGTGGCCATATCCCTCCCAGAAGTCATCTGTATTGAGCATTTTGCACTAAGCTCCATTTTCAACAGTTTCTAAAAAATGTGAAAACGATTTCTCAAATATTCTATAAACGCAGTTTTATAGCCTTAGGTGTTTGCTTCTGTTCCACATAGGTTTGATCCAGCGAGGAAGAATGGTTTGGCCACAGTGGCCATATCCCTCCCAGAAGTCATCTGTATTGATCATTTTGCACTAAGCCCCATTTTCAACAGTTTCTAAAAAATGTGAAAACGATTTCTCAAATATTCTATAAACGCAGTTTTATAGCCTTAGGTGTTTGCTTCTGTTCCACATAGGTTTGATCCAGCGAGGAAGAATGGTTTGGCCACAGTGGCCATATCCCTCCCAGAAGTCATGTCCATATGAGCATTTTGCACTAAGCCCCATTTTCAACAGTTTCTAAAAAATGTGAAAACGATTTCTCAAATATTCTATAAACGCAGTTTTATAGCCTTAGGTGTTTGCTTCTGTTCCACATAGGTTTGATCCAGCGAGGAAGAATGGTTTGGCCACAGTGGCCATATCCCTCCCAGAAGTCATCTGTATTGAGCATTTTGCACTAAGCCCCATTTTCAACAGTTTCTAAAAAATGTGAAAACGATTTCTCAAATATTCTATAAACGCAGTTTTATAGCCTTAGGTGTTTGCTTCTGTTCCACATAGGTTTGATCCAGCGAGGAAGAATGGTTTGGCCACAGTGGCCATATCCCTCTCAGAAGTCATCTGTATTGAGCATTTTGCACTAAGCCCCATTTTCAACAGTTTCTAAAAAATGTGAAAACGATTTCTCAAATATTCTATAAACGCAGTTTTATAGCCTTAGGTGTTTGCTTCTGTTCCACATAGGTTTGATCCAGCGAGGAAGAATGGTTTGGCCACAGTGGCCATATCCCTCCCAGAAGTCATCTGTATTGAGCATTTTGCACTAAGCCCCATTTTCAACAGTTTCTAAAAAATGTGAAAACGATTTCTCAAATATTCTATAAACGCAGTTTTATAGCCTTAGGTGTTTGCTTCTGTTCCACATAGGTTTGATCCAGCGAGGAAGAATGGTTTGGCCACAGTGGCCATATCCCTCCCAGAAGTCATGTCCATATGAGCATTTTGCACTAAGCCCCATTTTCAACAGTTTCTAAAAAATGTGAAAACGATTTCTCAAATATTCTATAAACGCAGTTTTATAGCCTTAGGTGTTTGCTTCTGTTCCACATAGGTTTGATCCAGCGAGGAAGAATGGTTTGGCCACAGTGGCCATATCCCTCCCAGAAGTCATGTCCATATGAGCATTTTGCACTAAGCCCCATTTTCAACAGTTTCTAAAAAATGTGAAAACGATTTCTCAAATATTCTATAAACGCAGTTTTATAGCCTTAGGAGTTTGCTTCTGTTCCACATAGGTTTGATCCAGCGAGGAAGAATGGTTTGGCCACAGTGGCCATATCCCTCCCAGAAGTCATCTGTATTGAGCATTTTGCACTAAGCTCCATTTTCAACAGTTTCTAAAAAATGTGAAAACGATTTCTCAAATATTCTATAAACGCAGTTTTATAGCCTTAGGTGTTTGCTTCTGTTCCACATAGGTTTGATCCAGCGAGGAAGAATGGTTTGGCCACAGTGGCCATATCCCTCCCAGAAGTCATCTGTATTGATCATTTTGCACTAAGCCCCATTTTCAACAGTTTCTAAAAAATGTGAAAACGATTTCTCAAATATTCTATAAACGCAGTTTTATAGCCTTAGGTGTTTGCTTCTGTTCCACATAGGTTTGATCCAGCGAGGAAGAATGGTTTGGCCACAGTGGCCATATCCCTCCCAGAAGTCATGTCCATATGAGCATTTTGCACTAAGCCCCATTTTCAACAGTTTCTAAAAAATGTGAAAACGATTTCTCAAATATTCTATAAACGCAGTTTTATAGCCTTAGGTGTTTGCTTCTGTTCCACATAGGTTTGATCCAGCGAGGAAGAATGGTTTGGCCACAGTGGCCATATCCCTCCCAGAAGTCATCTGTATTGAGCATTTTGCACTAAGCCCCATTTTCAACAGTTTCTAAAAAATGTGAAAACGATTTCTCAAATATTCTATAAACGCAGTTTTATAGCCTTAGGTGTTTGCTTCTGTTCCACATAGGTTTGATCCAGCGAGGAAGAATGGTTTGGCCACAGTGGCCATATCCCTCTCAGAAGTCATCTGTATTGAGCATTTTGCACTAAGCCCCATTTTCAACAGTTTCTAAAAAATGTGAAAACGATTTCTCAAATATTCTATAAACGCAGTTTTATAGCCTTAGGTGTTTGCTTCTGTTCCACATAGGTTTGATCCAGCGAGGAAGAATGGTTTGGCCACAGTGGCCATATCCCTCCCAGAAGTCATCTGTATTGAGCATTTTGCACTAAGCCCCATTTTCAACAGTTTCTAAAAAATGTGAAAACGATTTCTCAAATATTCTATAAACGCAGTTTTATAGCCTTAGGTGTTTGCTTCTGTTCCACATAGGTTTGATCCAGCGAGGAAGAATGGTTTGGCCACAGTGGCCATATCCCTCCCAGAAGTCATGTCCATATGAGCATTTTGCACTAAGCCCCATTTTCAACAGTTTCTAAAAAATGTGAAAACGATTTCTCAAATATTCTATAAACGCAGTTTTATAGCCTTAGGTGTTTGCTTCTGTTCCACATAGGTTTGATCCAGCGAGGAAGAATGGTTTGGCCACAGTGGCCATATCCCTCCCAGAAGTCATGTCCATATGAGCATTTTGCACTAAGCCCCATTTTCAACAGTTTCTAAAAAATGTGAAAACGATTTCTCAAATATTCTATAAACGCAGTTTTATAGCCTTAGGTGTTTGCTTCTGTTCCACATAGGTTTGATCCAGCGAGGAAGAATGGTTTGGCCACAGTGGCCATATCCCTCCCAGAAGTCATCTGTATTGAGCATTTTGCACTAAGCCCCATTTTCAACAGTTTCTAAAAAATGTGAAAACGATTTCTCAAATATTCTATAAACGCAGTTTTATAGCCTTAGGTGTTTGCTTCTGTTCCACATAGGTTTGATCCAGCGAGGAAGAATGGTTTGGCCACAGTGGCCATATCCCTCCCAGAAGTCATGTCCATATGAGCATTTTGCACTAAGCCCCATTTTCAACAGTTTCTAAAAAATGTGAAAACGATTTCTCAAATATTCTATAAACGCAGTTTTATAGCCTTAGGTGTTTGCTTCTGTTCCACATAGGTTTGATCCAGCGAGGAAGAATGGTTTGGCCACAGTGGCCATATCCCTCCCAGAAGTCATCTGTATTGATCATTTTGCACTAAGCCCCATTTTCAACAGTTTCTAAAAAATGTGAAAACGATTTCTCAAATATTCTATAAACGCAGTTTTATAGCCTTAGGTGTTTGCTTCTGTTCCACATAGGTTTGATCCAGCGAGGAAGAATGGTTTGGCCACAGTGGCCATATCCCTCCCAGAAGTCATCTGTATATGAGCATTTTGCACTAAGCCCCATTTTCAACAGTTTCTAAAAAATGTGAAAACGATTTCTCAAATATTCTATAAACGCAGTTTTATAGCCTTAGGTGTTTGCTTCTGTTCCACATAGGTTTGATCCAGCGAGGAAGAATGGTTTGGCCACAGTGGCCATATCCCTCCCAGAAGTCATCTGTATTGAGCATTTTGCACTAAGCTCCATTTTCAACAGTTTCTAAAAAATGTGAAAACGATTTCTCAAATATTCTATAAACGCAGTTTTATAGCCTTAGGTGTTTGCTTCTGTTCCACATAGGTTTGATCCAGCGAGGAAGAATGGTTTGGCTACAGTGGCCATATCCCTCCCAGAAGTCATGTCCATATGAGCATTTTGCACTAAGCCCCATTTTCAACAGTTTCTAAAAAATGTGAAAACGATTTCTCAAATATTCTATAAACGCAGTTTTATAGCCTTAGGTGTTTGCTTCTGTTCCACCTAGGTTTGATCCAGCGAGGAAGAATGGTTTAGATGCAGTGAAGAAGTTTCCAAAAAAAGTGGTGAAATTCTATACAAATTCCATACAATTTATACTTGCGGCGAAATAAACACCACGTGCGATGTTTTCAAAAATGAATTTAACTTTTTGAATTTATCTTCACACACGTCTATAAAAAAGGGAAATAAATATAAATTTCCCCATTTTTTTCGCGTTTATATGTACAATTATTTCATAAATGAAATATTTATTAAAAAGTATTTCTTGTTAAATGCATGTGCTCAAAGCACCTCCTGTTTCTTTTCATATATTTTCTGAAATGTTATTCAACAACATTAAGTTAATTGCTGATTGTATATTCGCCACTGCTCTCGATAGTACAAGAAACGTTGATTGAAATATTATTGACTGAGCACACAAAATTCAGTATATTTTTGTTTAAAGCAACATTTTTAAAACTCAAAGGCAATGGCCCATATTCATAAACGATTACGGATATTTAAGTTGATTTCCTCCACAACATTCTATACACAAGAATCTTATTTTAAATTTAGTTTAAAAAACGTACGAAATAAGTTTAAGTCTGCACATTTATTTCAATGCTGAAACATTTTCTCCGGCTTAACCCATGTCATTATTGCCGAATAAATTTTCTAAGTGCTTTTTTACATTAAATAAAAAAAAAAAAATAAAAACAAAATCAAACATACGAGCTCATGTTTGCTGCTCAAAATGGTAGAAGTTTGCAACGAAAAATTAAGAACTGCTGTTCAATGTTATTTAAAAACATGAATGTTGGTGCGTATGTAGCAATACGAGTATTTATTATCTACAGCAATTCCTCAAAGGAAGGGGGTGAAAAACTTTGCCATTCGCATAAAATTTTATGCAACAAATTGGCTGTACCGCCATCGCCACCGCCACCGCCACCGCCACCAACACTACAACCACCATCAAGGAATTTAACAGCACTTTCCTCTGCAAATTTACTCGTCTACTTGTGTATGTGTATGTGTGTGGATGTGTGTGAAAAAATAAAATGTAATATGATTTTATGCTACAACATTATTTAACATTCTGCCATAGAATTTTATTGACTACCTTCAAACTTTGACTTTCGAAGACAACCCCAAACACGCTCGCACAAACGCCACACACATGCCAACAAAAACAAAAAATTAAAAAAAAAAAAAATAAAAAAAAGTTTTCTGCAGTAGCCTTTAAAATTTGCTTTAAAGAACTTTTCCTTCAAGTTAAAAAATAAAAAAATACTGGCGGCCTATACAGTTCATTTGAGTTCTTCCACTGACAGAAAAGGTCCTGCTCTGCATACGTATAGAAGGAAGAAAAATGAAATTTAAGTGTCACATTTGCGAATATGCGAAAGAGGTTAGAAGTGTCAGAATAAACTAATCGGTTGCACGTTCAAATATTGTTGTCAATGGCAGTGACTAAATAGGAACTGAAACGTATTCAAAATGAAACTTTGCAAGTACTCGTAATCGTGTGTGCAAAGTAAAATATATGTATATGACACACTGGGAGCACTCCTTTGCCAATTTGTTTGTTTGCTTGTTTCAGTTCACAGAGTCACTCCTCCTGTTTTTTATAAATGATGATTAACTTTGTTAGAAATGTTGCAGAGTGCGTATGTGTGCCACACAGAGTTGCACTCACACACGCAGGGTTACATTAAAACTTTTGCTCTCGCATACGTGCGAAATTAAGTCGAAGTTCTTTATCGTTATGAGCTCTCCTTTGCTTTGCTATTTGTTAAATATTGAAGCAACTTCGTTTTTCCTTTTACATTTTTAATTTTGTTACTTTGAAAGTTCTTGCTAATATATGGGTCCTTGGGGGTATCAAGCATGAGTCATTTGGTAAGAGAATTGCAGCAGGCCAGGCTTCATATTAAAGGAAATAAAATTGAAAGAAAAAAGAAACGTGTCCACAGTTAAGATACATAAAAGCCCTTTTCTTTTATTTGATTGTTAGTTAAAACGAAATAAATGAATTCGTTTCGTTTGCCACTAAATAAGAGTGCTCGTTGTCCAGACATTGCTTGCCGTAAGTCTTTGGTTTATTACTCCATTTGTCTGGCAGTTTTAATGGCACAACTTTGACAGGAACTTTATTTGTTTAAGTGCATTCGAGAAATGAGTCAATATGTTTTTTTTTTATTTTTACATATTGAAAGAGGCAATTACTTAATTATGGTATTGGAGGCAGCAACTGGTGGTACGCAAAAGAAAAAAAAATTAAATATATAATTACAATATCTGAAAGTGAAGCTTTTGTGAAGTGAAGAACGAAAAAGTGACGCGGTGTTTCATAGAAATAATGAATAAAAACCGCATGACGGTCCCTGCGAAGCGATTGACTGGTGCGCTGGTTTTACACTACACCCAACTGATAAGACTACTGCTTTTCAGGAACAGCCAAAGAAAATCAAAATATTTTTTTTATTTTTATTTCTTATTTAGCTGCGTTATAGGAAATTTACTGAGAATCCAATATCGAAGGATAATAGATTTTGCTTAAAGATTCATTACAATACAGTAAATAAATCAAAGACAAAATCTATGAGATAACAATTATAAATTTTTACAATTTAAAGAATTCAAATCAGTTTGAGCCTATTAGCTAAGTAGAAAGCTTTCATCACAAGGCTGGACTTATCTGATGAAATAATGGCATGACATTACTTTGATTGCTTGTTTCATGTAGCCGATGAGATTGTGAGAGCTTTGACATAAAACAAGCTGTTAGGAGAAAAAACTACTCCTGTAAAAGTAGCCACGTTGGCTAAAGCTCTAAAGTTCATAGAAAGTGGTATAAAAATTACTTTTGGTAAAGCCAGTCTAAGTTGATTTAAAGTGTATTTTAAAGTTTGAAAATTAAAATAGATATAATGTTGCTATAACTTTTTCTAAGGATTTTAATTAAATTTGAGACTTTTTATTGAATATATGCTAATAACAATTTTACGAAAAGCTTCCAACGGCACTTAATTCTATACTTCTACAATTCTTTAAAACCTATTAAAAACTGATAGAAAAAAAAAATCGCCTAAAACTATACTTCGCTATATTTGTCCGACTCGCCTTTATTTTTTCTTATTTTGTTCGATAAAAGCTCTAAGGACTGTGGTGTGTAAAGGGCTCCCACCCCACATCCACCAAAAACGTTAAGGAGTTTAAAATTAGCATTAATCATAAATTTATATGCGGTCATAACTTTGGTCATCTCTTAAACAGATCGTATGTGTTGCTTAACGAACAATAATTTAATCAAATAAAATCGGTTTACATCCATCTGTGGCCCAATCACGTGTCTCTTTCAGATTTTGATAAAAAACAAAAAAAAAAAAAAAAAAAAACAAATAAAAATAAAACATTCAATTTCAATCAATTAACTTCAAAAGGATAAGATATTTTCCTTTTACGATGTATTTGTTTAAAATTCATGTGATATTTTACGACTCCCCAAACTGCAACACTGTGTTGTATGAATATTTTTTGTGTCAAGTGGGGGAAGCGAAAACACAAGGCGATAAAATTTCGAGTAACAACAAATGTTTATCACCATTTTAGAAATGTTATGCGTAAACACGTTTTTCAAGCTCTAATACATTATGATTTTATCGCTACTCCTCTCTCTCCCTCTCTCTCTCTCTCTCATTCTCTTTCTTTTATTTCCTTTTTAGCCGCAACTGTAAAGAAGAAGGTCTTTTGCCGCAGAAATTCTTTATTTCAGCCCGGTAGTCAGCTGCGCTGCTGTGCATTAATTTAACGGCTGAAATTGTAATTGAATGTTACCTTCTGTCTGGCTTGTGTCTTAGCACTGCCGAAAAATATTCGTCGTAGCATCGTTGCTGCCTGTTGCCTAATGCGGCAATACTTTATTAAATGATAGCAAAAAGGAAAAGGAACAACCAAATATGGTTTTGTGTAATCCGGGGGCAAGTCAACTCTTAATAGCTCTCCTTAAACGAGATTTCATGTTACGGTTCTCATGTTTTAACAAATTTTATAGTTTTCTGTAAGAAATTACAATTGATTTTCCAAAAATTTAGGCAACACCAAGCAACGTTGCTTAACGTAATATGAGAAGTACGCCATGCCTCATAAAACGTGACAAAACACTAAGTGAAATTGTTTAAACAAACATGCATTTAAGGCATGTTCGTATGGATATGGTCATCTTGCTTTCACCTCAACACTAGTCACATATGCTCCACACACACACGCACACACACATGCACACACACACACATGCTGCTTCCCATTATTATCAGCCAAGCTATGGCAAAAGCACTTACTGTGGTGTAATCAAGTAACGATTTCAATTTTCAAAATTTTAAAAAAGATGCCAAGATGAGCTGAATATAAAAGTGAGTATAAGGGGAAGAAATTGTACCTGTTCCTTTTCCTAGTCTGCCGGTATGTGTACTCGTAGTGTGTGTTCGAGTGTGCGTAAATCGTGTCAATTTTCTTCAACCGCAATACAGACACTTCTGTCACATTTATATGAGTTAGATCCTTTAAAAGACTCGCATTTGCCTCGTACATCTCATGCTTTAAGACGAGCCGACTCGTCGTCATACATATTTATACGACCACAATTTGCTTGTTAGCTGCCACGCTGTGGCATACGAGGCTCGACATTGAAATGCTATTAAAGGCCGTGATGCACTATCCTACACAATCGTGCGATCAGAGTTGCATTTATTTCAAAAATTTATTTGCATTATATTTGTATGATGGCGTGTGGCACTAGAAACACTATTTTCATGCAATTTTTTGAAATAGAATGAAGCCAAATCAGACTTTCGTGTGAATGGATCGTAATGAAGCATAAGGCATTTTATCAGTATCCTTCCTCGCAGCCTGAAAAAATTTTATAAAAAGGATTTATATGCTATAACAAATAATTACAAATGGTACAGAGTGGCATGGCGTTACTGGAACCTTGGCCCTACAGATTAACTATAAGGTAATTTTATAGAAATTAGACTTATCTAATGTTCGGTTTCCCCTTAATAGACTCAAGACTGTGGGGTTGATTATGTTTTGGAGTACATATGTGGATACTTTGCATCGGGATTAATTTCATGAAATAACTTTTCTTTTTTTTTTTTGGAAATGAGAACTTCGAAATTGTTTCGAAGATCTTGGTCCGGCAATGTTGTTCATACCGTCTCTATATATAATACCACTCCATACCCCACTCCAGTTTTGACCATTCACTGTATAACGTGAAACTGATGAACTCGCCAGACAGAAGATAAACACTTGTTCCTCATTCTACTTCTTAGTTGGCACTGAAATAAAGAAGAAGCACAAGTCGTTGGATCCTGAAAGCTGTCGCCAACCATTTGAAGCGATGAAAATCGGCTCCTGAAAATTAGCCGCACACCCAAACACTCGTTTAGTTCATTGAAGCAGAAGCAATACAAAAAAGAAAAAAATTAAAAAAAATTAGGCAAGAATGCCTTAACGGACTGCCCTCCTGTTAGCTTTCCCCACCCCACCCGGCTGCGGGGTGTTATCGTTAGCTGTTAGAATTTTGCAAAAAGAATTTCAAGATGTTTTGATGATTGCTGCTGCTGGTAATGACACATTTTTGCATTTCTTTAGAACGTGTAATCAGAAGTGTGTATCTCCGTTACGTTTGTACGTAAAGGGAGCAACCAGCCAAGAAGCATACACACACTGAGCCCATTTAGCATGCACTGCGGCAGTTAACTTATCGTGTACATGTGTTGTTCCCTCTTTCGTCGAAGCTACAAGTAGCGCTGTTTTTTCATTCATTCTTTTTTTCGTCCTTACGGGAAACAGGAAGCGCTTGCGATAGTGTGAGTATGGCATAAAGTGAGGAAGGAGTTGCGTTTCGAAATATTAAAGTATGTTCGGTATTGAGGCGTAAGTGCGTAATATGTATGTGTGTAAGTATGTTTGTGTAGGGGAGATGTAATGGTTTTCAGGCAATGATGCTTGAAATTGTCGTAAAAAGTAAATTTTTATCATCATCATTAAATTGATGTACAAACCGTGAGGTAGAAAAACTCAATGGAAGAATTAAATTGATGGAACGTACATGAAATGAAGAGGAAGAGGAATAAGAAAATATTTTGCATGTGAGATGAATTTTTTTGTTGTGCATTTCCAACATATGAAATTAATTGTGCGCGTGTGTGTGCTTGCCTTTGTTGCCTTCATTTCATTTCATTCAATTTAATTTAATTAATTAGGAATTTTAAATAAATTATATAAACATTACAAAGTCTACAAAATTGCTTTAAAGTATGCGTTACGCAAACTTTGCTTGTGTTTGCATTACGTTTCGGGAAATATGTTTGGGGGTTTTATTTCTACAGCTCAAGTCTTTATATTTATTAGTTCTTTAGCGTAATAATTCTCGTTTAGTTTGTAAAATTTATAATGCAAATATAAAGTAAAGGCACATCCGCTACTCATGGAAACTCATCTGGCGAAAAGATAAAAATGCCGAGTAGCTGTTATTTAGCAACATTTCATGACTTCTTTTACTTCGCTTGCAAAGTACTGCAGCAGAAGAAACGACAAAAGAGAATATATGTATATATGATCTCTGAAAAACATTGCGGTTGATATTAATTGATTCCTAGTGATTTTTTTTACACAACTTAACTAGGAAAGCCAGCATATTGTCCGCAAGAAAACATCCAGAGTCTAGGCAGGAATCGAACCCGCGACTTCCGGTGTAATAGGCTGTGCATTTTTCATTCGCCAACGGAGGGACCGTAATCGTTTGCCGTACCAGCTTTATTTGCAAAATTCATCAACAATTAACATATGAAATATTAAAGGATTTGGAAATAATGCACGATTTTTTTTTCATGTATGGCCGTCAGAGATGGGCAGTTGAAAAACTTTAGAAGATTTTTGTTACTCAGTTGATCAAGAAAAATGTTTTTAAACGCAAGATAAAGGTATGGTATTAAACTGGTTAATGTTTAACTTTAAGATTTCTATTATTGCCTTGGCTCCATATGCCAAGCTGTTGCTAGTATCGTGCAGCTTTGCCACTTAGGAAACTTTAAAAATTATTTGAAATCGAATCTCTTCAAGAGGTTCTTATCCACTTTGATTTATTTTTCCCCACGCAATTTGTATAATCTACTTATCAAACGAAAACTTTCATTTACGCCATGATAATCTGCCTCTAAGCGCAACTCCCATTAAATAAAATATGGCAACAAGTGACTTCTTTAGTGACACCGTTTTTCATTCAGGACTTTTGACGCATTAAATGCTGTTATTTTTAGATAATCCTTTTTGATGGAATTTGGCATTTGGCTTCCATTTTGTTCTCTCCATTTAAGTATTTTTTTTTATCAGACACTTGTAGATTAAATAAAGTTAATTTCAAAATTGATGGGAAGAGAAACAAAAGATGTGGTTCTATTAAATTTATTGTCTCGTCTGTCAAATGTCTATTTGAATGAGAAACAAAATTGTATAATGTATGTTCGTATTTTTTTTTTTTTTTTTTTTTTGCTCTTTCTGATATGTTTTGTATTATTTGATCAGTTGAAGTGAAGGAAGAAAGTGGCTGTATGATGTTTGCTCTTCTCCTTCTTTCGCCAAGTCAAACTTCAAACTGTCAATCACGCATGATGGATATTGTACATTAATAAAATGTTTTCTTGTTACAAGTATGTATTTGATTTAAATATACAATTTTTAAATTCTTCATTGGATTTGCATTACAGATATGGAAAGTGACGGCAGTGTAAGCAATTATGTTGGCCGCAGCGAAAGTTGGGAAACTTTTATGAAAACTATTTGAATCTATTACACAAAAATAACATCAATTAACAAAACTATTTAACAATTTAATTGTTTCAAGCAATTTTCATTCCAAATCTATTGAATCAAGGCCTCTATTGATTAATTGGAATTAATAAAGGAAATGAAGTACGAGTGTATGCATACTTTACCAAATGCAGTGCTTGCTTACAATTTCTTAAATTGATTTTTGTTCATACTGGCTTGCAGAAGCTCATAAGAATTTGTTTAAAACTTATTAACGGCATTTACGAGCGTTCTGACCTTAAAATCAACCGATTTGACAAGGTTTCGCATCCACTGTTTGCATATTGATTCCTTAGATGTACTTCAGGCCTTTGTCATATGCTGGGGCTTTTGCCGACTCGTTGCCCTACTTTTTGCATTTTTTTTTTCTCTCACACGTATGCCATATTTAAAATATCATATCAAATGAATTTATATATTTTTTTTTGTTTTGTTTTCCTCTCCAAAGACTTTGTAATGCGTTTGTTTTTCATAAAGTCGGTGTCTTAAATTACAAACCGCTGCATTTCGGCTTAGCTAACAATTACAAAAACAAATGTAAAAGCAGTAGCAACAACAATAATGTGCATTTTACACTTGCGATTTACATGCAAGTGGAAAAAACACCTTTGATGGCGACGTGTTAATTGGAGCAGAAATTTTTGCTATTGTAGAAAAAAATATATTTCTGCCTCTAATTTTTATGTTGCATTTTTTCTGGTTCCAAAAAAAAAAAAAAAAAAAATCAATTACGACTTTCCTAATGAAAATTCTTTGACAAAAACAATATGAAAATTCAATACCAGCGCTGCGACTTCTGTTACTTTTAAAATAATTTGTATGAAATTTAAAAAGCGTTTTAAGGCAAACTGGAAGCGCGTGTAAGCAGCGCTATTAATTAAAAATTTCTGAAATGAAAAATTATGCCTTCAGCAGCCGCAAAGTAGAAAATAAGAAAATGCACCATAAATCACAGAAATTCCTTGTCTATTAATTTCACTTTGCCTGCGTCCAAATTATCGACACTTCTATTTAAATGGACAGCTAAAATAACATCAAATAGTTATAAATAGACAAGCAACGAAGCAAATGCTATACGGCCTCTCTTGCAAACCCCATTAAGTTAAATAAAATATGTGAGCACATGTTGTTTCTCGGCTCTTTCGTAGATTTATGTTTTAGTTGCCGGACCTTTCATGCAACAATAATATCCGTTAATTTAAATGACCGCTTGTTTACTTGGATTGCTATTTGCCAGGCAGACGTAAAGCGGCAAAATGCATGCAAGCAGGCGTTCAGCCTATCAGAAGCTCTTCATTTCGAAATATTGTTGAGAGTTCGTATGCAAAACAACAATGAGTGAAACACCAAAAGTGTTGACAAGCGTTAAATTACTTTTACGGTATTTGTACGCCGTTACAATTCATACATACGTTTCAAAGCGTTAGAAAAAAATAAAAAAAAGGAATTATTTTCTCTTGTTGTTACCGATGTTGACAATAACAGCAACAACATATATTACACACAAACAACCAACCAGCCACCAACAAAACACTCACTGCACACACACACACACTTGCTCATGTCCAGCGACCGCAATTTACATATCAAAATTATAGAAAAACGTCAGTTTACTTGCAACACAACAACAAAAATTGACAAACACCATAAACTTTGATTGATGAGCTTTGCGAAAGTAATAAAAAAAAAAAAAAAACAACCTGCAATATTTATGCAGCACATTTATTTGGTGAAATGGCTGTCATAAAACCGAAGAGTGCTGGCTTGCTTGCTTGCAACAGCAACAGCAACACTAAAAGAAATTATTCCGACAACTGCAAAAGTGCTTTCAGTGCAAAGCACTATGCCTGGCCAGACCGACCGACAGACAGACAGACAAATATTCGTATTAAATTATTAAATATTTCCCTGTTTACTGCTGTTTAACAAATTCAAAGTACAAACGCATACAAATTGCCATAAAATTTATTCGTGTTCATTTCTACTATTTACACGCTCACTTGCAACACCGTTTAATTCTTTTATTCGCACACATGCACAAAACTGCATCTGCTTGTGCGTGAGTGCTGGCCCGTTTTGGTTTCTGCAAATTCCATAGAAAATTCCCAACAAAATTTTATAAAATTCAATATAATACGGCGTATTTATACTCGTATGTACGCAAATTGTTTGCGGCATTAGTGGTACTTTGGCTGATGCCATTGCAATTGTTGCTGCTATTGTTGCAGCATATAAATTTTTATTGTTTTTATTCGCAAATTTATAGGTATTTAAGTAATTGGCTTGATAAAAGGAAAATATGCAAAGTAAAATGCTCGTAAGTATGTACTTGTATGCGAAGGAAAAAATAAATGAAAAACTTTAAACATAAATTACAGAACAGAAAACATTGCAATTTCGGGAAAAGCAATTATTACGAGGTTTGCGCATTTTCATTAACAACGTAATTGACAACTTTCACAATTTTACACGGTTTGGAATGTGCAAGCCCTGACGGGTAATAAATCAGGTACACAACACTACTTCCTTACACCGATTCTATCATTTTTCACTTTTCAAAAGGACTTACAACTGCTTTTGCAGTACCTCTCCATGTTGTGTTTGTGTCCTGACATAGTACTCTCTATATTCAGTATATAGCTTGACATGTTTTCTATATATCATCTCCAAAAGTTATCTTGTCTATTAAGTCTAGCCTACATACAAGTTGACTATGCTCATGTCTTGACAAAGTCATCTCTATGTCTGGTTTAAATCTTGACTTGCTTTCTATATATCAGTTTCTTAAGCTATCTACTTTTGGTTTTTATCTTGAGTATGCCTTTCTATGTCTCGTCTACGTCGTGTCTATTACTTAACTAAGTATAGGCTACATACATCTTTAATATGGCTTACCAATACGATCTTGCCATATTGCGACAAAGTCTTTTCTATATATCGTCTACATCTGAAATTGCTTTCTATATATCACCTCCATAAGTTATCTTCGTTAGTATTTATCTTATCTATTCCTCGTGTATGATTTAATTAAGTCTAGTCTACATAAAAGTTGACTATGCTTATGTCTTGACAAAGTCATGTCTATGCATAGTCTAAATATTGACTTGCTTTCTATATATCAGTTTCATAAGCTATCTACTTTTGGTCTTTATCTTGAGTATGCATTTCTATGTCTCGTCTATGTCGTGTCTATTACTTAACTAAGTATAGGCTACATACATCTTTAATATGGCTTACCAATACGATCTTGCCATATTGCGACAAAGTCTTTTCTATATATCGTCTACATCTGAAATTGCTTTCTATATATCACCTCCATAAGTTATCTTCGTTAGTATTTATCTTATCTATTCCTCGTGTATGATTTAATTAAGTCTAGTCTACATACAAGTTGACTATGCTTATGTCTTGACAAAGTCATGTCTATGCATAGTCTAAATCTTGACTTGTTTTCTATATATCAGTTTCATAAGCTATCTACTTTTGGTCTTTATCTTGAGAATGCCTTTATGTCTCGTCTACGTCGTGTCTATTACTTAACTAAGTATAGGCTACATACATCTTTAATATGGCTTACCAATACGATCTTGCCATATTGCGACAAAGTCTTTTCTATATCTGGTCTACATCTGAAATTGCTTTCTATATATCACCTCCATAAGTTATCTTCGTTAGTATTTATCTTATCTATTCCTCGTGTATGATTTAATTAAGTTTAGTCTACATATAAGTTGACTATGTTTATGTCTTGACCAAGTCATCTCTATGTCTGGTTTAAATCTTGACTTGCTTTCTATATATCAACTTCATAAGTTATCTTCGTTAGTCTTTACCTTGAGTATGCCTCCCTGTCTCGTCTATGTCGTGTCTGTAACAAACATATCAAAGTATAGTCTACATTCATCTTTACTATGTCTTTAAATTTTTTGTCAATGTCTTTCATAGCTTGTGACATAGTCTTTTCTATATCTGGTCTACATCTTAAATTGCTTTCTATACATAATCCCGATAAATTATCTTCGTTAGTCTTTATCTTGAGCATGCCTCCCTATGTCTTGTCTATGCTGTGTCTACACGTATGACTTACTTATCTCTAGTCTATATACATTTTGACTATATCCTGTTAATTTTCTGTCCAGGTCTTCCCCAGATCTTGTTTAAGTCACCTCTTTACCTTAAGTGCCCGTTTCTAATTTATTTGGCAATAACTTGCCCAAGTCTTATCTATGTATATATGGCCTCAGTCTCTCATATGGCTTGGCTATGCCTGGTCTATGTTATGTATACTTGCCGCTAATGTTTAATCCGAATCTGCTCTATGTCTTGCCTATGAATTTTGTGTGTTCTGCGACAAGTTCGTCTATATCTTATCTATATTTTATCTAAATCTCATCTATATCTTATCTATATCATATCTTACAAATATTGTCTGCATTTCCTTTGAGTTTTCTCCACGTCTTCTCTATTCCTTGCAAAAGACTTGTCTGTATCTTATTTATTTCTTGATTTTGTTGTGCGCATGCGCTTTCGTGTCTGATGTATAACTGCTCCATATATCCGTCTGTAGTAAATGTTTTGCAAAAAATATTTTTGTTAAAATTCCATTTTTCATAATAAAGCAATTTGTGCTTATGCCACGACTGGTCAATATGAAATATTGATTAATGGACTGAATCTGAAACTCACTGGCTAGAACAACAATTCAAAAGTTCAAGTACAACGTTGTTAATAATGCATTTAACTAGTTTGTGATTGGAAAGTATGCGAGTATAGAGTAGTAGCAGCAACAAAACACTACAATTAGCCCACTTTGAGAAATATTTTTGCAGCTTAACCGAAAACTTACTGTATCAGCTTGTTGCTTGAGATTTGCACACATTAGCAATTAAGCTTAGCATGACCTCATTATTCATTTAATATTTGCTTGTGGCATGATTTAAAATTAATCAAGAGCTGTCGATTTAATATTTAAGATTTCTATAGCGATGAACTTTTGCCAAATGAGTTAATTTTTTAAATGTTTTGCAAAGCTAAAGTTGTGTCGACGTCAATATTAAGGGTATTCAAGCATATTTTGTATGCAACTCGAATAAGGTATACTCGTAACTGTGTGGATTCAATGGAGGCAGAATCCATTTTACATTTAATATGACAACTATCAACTTTAGTGGGGAAAACAATAATAAAATTTTGAATTAAAAACGATTTTTTTACATCTCTTATATGAGTTTTTCATTTCTTATATGCCATCCAATTTTGCAAAAGAGGAAAATTTCATTGCATTTCGTTCATATTAATGAATTTCGATATTGAAAGTTATCAGCTGAATATTTCAAGTGATTAATTCTTTTGCACGTCAGAAGTGAACCACCATAATATATTTTCACTTTTAGGTTAATTACATCGTTACACTCGTAGATGTGCTTCTTTCATATAAGAGCGTTATTTTGTGCGAGTGGTCTTATTTCGGAACTAAATATCTCGCTTGCTGTCAGCCACTCTTTGTATTGCCATCATGCACTTCTTCCGCAAAAACAAAAAATGCGAAAACATATCCGTGACCATTCTGTTTTCCCTCGCCACGAATAAGCAGCGAAAAGGAAGCGCCAAGAAATGGAAAATATTCATCTACATGTTGCAATAAAAAAATAAAGCTTTAAAAACCATGTCACTGTAAACACGCACACGGTTTGTAAGCCACATTGGTCACGTGAGGGTGATGATGATGCTGCTGCCGCTTTGCCATTTCAAAGCCTGTAAAGCTCTATGAAATACTCATGCAGCCATGCGATACCGCAGTAACATATGCATAAGTATGTATGTAAGAATGTGTGTTGCTCTCGAAGTAAGAAGAAAGCCGAAATAATGTTGTGTATGCGAACTATGCCAGGCATGCATGCCACAATTTCTTTTAAAAATCCGCTTCTGACTGTGCAAAACCTTTCAAAGTTGTGTTGTTGTGGTCGTTACGAGTTCCCTGACAGAAACTTAAAGCCAAAAGCAGAGCAGAGTATTCAACTGAGTTGTGGCGCATTTTTATTAATTTTTATTGCAACAAGAAAGGTAGACAGAAGGTATCCATGGTGTGGTAGCATTTAGCAGGCTTGGAATTGCGGCGATACGTAAGAGTATGTGTGTGTACCTTGAGAATGGGAGGGCGCGTGGCTGGCAATCACTCAAAAATAATGTTAGTACGAGGTGGCAAAAAATTAAATGCAAATTTCAGCAACAACACTATTGAAGATAAACAAATAAAAATGTATACGAGTACATTTCGGCAAGAAAATATGAAAGCAGCAAAGCAATTTCAGCTTTAATTCCGCAGAAATATAAAACACTGCACTTGTTAAAGCTTATTTAATCAAACAATTCCATTTTGGCGCATCCATATCTATATATGTGTGTATATGCATTATAAGCTGGCATGAATGTGTGAGTGTATGCCCGAACTTACAAAGTCCGCTGGAAAATAAAAAAGAATTTTACGGCCATAAAAGTTCAACAAAAGAAGAGACAAGTGTAACACTTAAGGATACATAAATTGGATCATTAAGATGTGTGACAAAAAACAAAGATCATTATGCAAATAAGCAAACCAACACCAACACCAACACAAAAAAAAATAAAAAAAAAATACGACAAAATGAAAATTTAAAAGTGCTGAACAGAATGTATTTAATAAATTAGTGAGTGAGTAGTAAAGCAAACATGATATAAAAGGGAAGAAGTAAATAAACAGACGCATAACGAATAAAAAATTCACAATGTGTACAGACTAGTGAGAATCCGTAAAGCAAACCAGTGTCACAGTGTCACAACAAATACTCATTTATAATTATCATTATCACCATTAAAGTCATCTTCATCTTCATCGTCACCGCCAAACCCCACCACCACCACCAGCCCTCCCTACGCCATCAAACACACTTTAGCATTCAGTATACAAACTATGGGAATTACAAGTACGTAAATGTATGCAATGTTGCACGAGTTGCTCGCATTTGCTTGAGTCTTTTCAACGTTATTCATTCCTTCATGCATCCGTTATACGAAACGGATTTGCAATACAAACGCCAACAAAACAGTACCGACATTAAATAAGCAACATTCGTAAATAAACGTGCCTTTGCAAGTATGTGTGTGTTTGTGTGGATATGAGTGTATGTGTAAGTACGTACTTGTTGCAAGCAAATGTATGTCGCATGTTTGTACACAAAACTTTAGCAGGGCAAGAAGCACGTTACCCACTTTATATGAATTTTCAACGAGTTACCAGCAGGAAATGAAAGTGGTTGCATAATAATAATTGTGGCTTAAAACCAGTTCATATATAGTGTAGACAACAGTTACAGTTACAGTTACAGTTAATGCCGGCACATATCCTGGTAAAAGCAACAACAACAAAATAATAAGAAATGCAACCCATATAAATAATACACAAACAACAAAAGAACAAGGATATAACGTTGCATTTTTTGTTTTAATATGTCGTATGCATCGCACGTGTGTGTGTGTGTGTGTGTGAGGCAAATTTATGCCAGCCATTGTTGCAATAATTGTGCAGGATACCACTAACAAAGGAATTGTATATGTAAACAAATATTGCCTACTATTATTATTATTATTATGATTATTTAAAATATATTTACTGTTGAGCACAAAAGCTCTCTGTATGAAAATAAAAACTTATTAACACAAATGCAGAAATGTAAATGGCAAAAGTGGAAATGAAGTAAAGCTAATTTAAGCCACATTTGTAAGAACTTAAGTGAGATTTCCTTCTCTAAAAGCCAATAAAGGATACTTTATATATCAAAACATATCACAATTGAAATTTGTCGTTTATTTTAAAGTGCTTGCATGTGAATACTTTAAACTAAGATATAATTAGAAATGCCATTAAATCACAAGGCCTGCCCTCAAGGATCCAGCTATGGCTTACAGCGGCAGAAAAGAAATTATATAACAGTATTTAAAAATTAATAAATATTAAACTTAATTAAAGGGTTTTGTGGCCCTACGAAACTGTATTTGACTTTGTAAAATACCAGAAGAAATGTTGCGAGCTTTGAGACAAATGTTGCTAAGTTTATAAACAATGTATATAAGCAGGATGGCGATTTTTCATATGCAACGTTTAAAGCACAAAAAATGAAAAACTAAATATTTATAAAATCAATATAAACTGTTCAATGCTGTCAACTGAATTGCAAGCAGCTGAAAACCAGATGTTTGTTTTGATATAAACATTGACAACATTGACAATGGCAACATGTTTAACAACTCATCTGCAACATGTGGTATTGAAGATAACGTTTTAACGAACCCTGACACGATGCACTCATTCTCATGTGTACACTTTGCCACCAAGTAATTGCCACCTTTAGTAATTCCTAAATCAAGTGTTTAACAGTAAAAGTGTTATGTTGGCCTGGGCCGAATCTTATACGCTACTCAGTACACTACAATTATACTACATTGAAGTAAACTATACTTGGACAACTTTTAAGCATTTATTGGCTATATATATATATATATATTATTTATAAGCCGATTTTGTTTATTTTTATACATTATAATGATGAGAAAAGCCTGAGCAGATAAGATCTTAAACGTTGTAAGATCAATTTACACCAGAACAAAAATTCCATTAAATACGACATAAAATCAACTAGAAAAAGTAATATAAACCCAAGTTCAGCATTAAAAACCATATAAAAAGCTTTATCAAGAAAAAGTGCTAATATGGAAAAAGCGCTAATTTAACTAAGGTCAAAAATTATGAAAGTCTCATTTTTTTATTTTTCTGAGTTGCTAGCAAATATAAATGAAATATGCTCGAATTCTAAGACATAAAATCAACTAGAAAAAGTAATATAAACACAAGTTCAGCATTAAATACCATATAAAAGCTTTATCAAGAAAAAGTGCTAATATGAAAAAAAAGCGCTAATTTTACTAAGGTAATCTTATGAAAATCTAAAGCTCAAGCAACTTCCTTTTTTATATCGATCCAACATATATACACATATTTTAAAGCGGTGCAAACTAATATTGCAGTATTTACCATCCCCACGTCACCCCTAGTGTATAAAAAGATTATTTCACTTGGCTGTCGATATTTGGAAGGGGAAAAGACTTTATTGTTTTATATTACGGTTCCACATATACAATCAAAAATTAATGATAATCTAACTGTTCCTTGCAGTTTTTTTTTCTGCAGCAAAATACGCGGGTATCGAACCCGCAACCTCCCGCTTAGTACGCTGTTCATTTCATTCATTCGCTTACGGAGGCACCCATATGCGTCAAAGAATGATTTGCTTTTTGGCAACATATTTCTCACCCCGTTTGTATTTGTCAGATTAATTACTTGAGTACCGTGCGAAAGAAGTATGCCTGACGTGACTTCGGCGGGGAACAAGTGTTGCCAGAAACATTTCGCAATGGGAAAAATATGCTGACCGAAAACGACAACAATTTCAAATTTAATGTCATGCTGGCAATGATTTGACTCACTTTACCTCATTTTCCAAACATATTTAAGATACTGCAAATTTTTACACTTAAAATTTTAGTTTGGCTTGCCTTTTTTTTTTTAAACTGTCAAATAACAAATATTTAATTTTTATTAAAAATTACTGCTTCGAAATATAAATGCAATCGTGATACACCCACATAAATTTTATTTATTGTTTAGCTTTTAATTCAGCTTTATTTACAAATAAAACGTACGATTTGCAAAGAAACCAAATGCCATAAATTGTGCCACTCTTACCAATAAAAACAACAACAACAACAACAACAAGAAAAAGTAGCAGCGCGCCTGAGCAGATTGTTGGAAAAAATGCCACAAACACGAATTGTAAAACTAAACAATAATAATAAAAAGCTGGTCTCATACCAAACGAATTACGAATCATGTTGTCTTCAACAGAAATTCACATGATCACGATCATTGACTTTACACTTGGCATTAAACAAATCGCAGCAATATATGAGTGCGAGTACGAGTACGAGTACGAGTGCCTTTATGAGTCCAAAGTAAATTTTGTAACTCTTTTCAAATCTTTTTTTGTTTTAGTGAAACATTTTAATTGCGTTTTCAAGTTAAACTCGATTCAATACTTGAAACATAAAAGCCTTTAAATCTTAAGAAGCCAATTAGTTTGACAGCGTGTGTTTGATAGTGAGTGTACGTGCAATGTAACACTCACTCTCAAAACTTTCTTTAGAATTCTCCGCAAAAAGTCAACCCCGATTGTGGCTCAAATAACTGGCGACTGTACCAGTGATGCATAAACGGCCTGAATATTTCTTTTTATTGAAGGTGAAAAATCGCTACAACAAAATTTATATTTCTTTCTTTCTGCTTCGTTTTGCATTAATTACCTCCAGCCTAAATACAGCATATTGCTAATTATCCGTATTCATTGCTCCTGTTGTACACTTCATTGCAGTTAGAAGGAGTGCTAAATTTGAATTTCTCATGCCACTTGCGACGCCTTAAAATTGTGCTCGTGTATTGCTGACTGTTCTAAAAGTTGCCATATCTTTGTAGCATAAAATGGGTGTTCTTCATAATTCTCGTTTCGTTTACGAGAGTTGTTAAGAAGAAAATTTAAAGGCTTGTTAATATGAAACTTCGTAACTGCTTCTTCAAGCTGAATATTCATCTAATATTATCGTCAGCGAAAAAAAGGTTTCAAATTGGAAATTTTAGAAGAAAATTCTAGATATAAAAGCTGCCACACCTTTTGTGACAAATGAGCATGAAATCTGGTATTTTTAATTTTTCTATTATGTAATCATAAAAAAAAAATTTTTTTTAATATTTATTTATTTATTGGGTACCCACTAAGTCGGAGCTTGCCCGCTCAAAAAAAAATTATTTAAATGTGCTCTACACCATTTTAAACAACAAACAACATTTGCAATTTAATTTAATTTTTTTTTTTTTGGTTCTTGAAGATTAAAATTAAAAGTATAAAAATTTATTTTAAAAAATTTATTTCAAATTCTTTTAAAAAAATTATATTAGGAAAATAATAAAATTTTTTTCTTACAAATATATTCTTTTTTAAATATTTTTACTTTACACTGACCAGACATTTAGATTTCAATTATTTTTAATTTATTTTTCATTTTCTTCAACAAATTGGCCGTCTTGAATATTTTTTAACAATTTAACACGTTCACCTGCCTTTAAAGTGTAATATCTTTTCTTTTTTTTTTTTTTTTTTTTTTTTGTAATACTCGGTCTGGTTTTATTTATTATTATTGCTTTGGCAATTGCCAAGTTTTATTAGTAGCAATTATTATTATTTTTTTTTCTTTCTATATATTTTGTTTTTGTTGTGTTATGTTTTGTATTAGTTATCACATTTAATTTTTAACATAAAAAAATAACAAAAAGTGAAGTCATCTCTAATGCAAATAAAAATAATAAATTGAAAATTGAAAAACAAAAACAAAATTATTATTATTGGCGAAAAAGCTCATATGAGTCATCGAAAACAAATTTTACGAATTGAACATCACGTACATTCACGGTGAATTTTATGCAAATAAAGTTTCGAATCGAAAAACATTTAAAGCAGTTTTCTGCTTCTATCCTCTCTATCACACTCTCGCCCGTCTCTCTCTCTCTCTCTCTCTCTCTCTGCGTTTTTTCAACGAAGCAATATTGAAAAAATTTTTTCCTTCTAGCAATTAAATTAAAATAACTTTGAATGATTTAAATTAATATTAAACTGAATACACAATACTGTATTCAATATGAATAACGATTTAAATTAAATTTGAATTGGAATTCAAAAAGAAATTCAAAGAAAATAATTTTAGCAATAGCCTGTTTTTAGGCAAATCAGAGAGGGAGAGGAAAAATTATAGAAGAGAAAGAAGCTTCAATAGTCAAAGTTCAGTGGCAGTTTTAGCAGAGAACTGAAACTGCATGGCTAAAGAGAAAGCAGGCTGTTGCTCCTTTCCAGTAAAACATAACCTTTTGTAATTTAAATCATTTGCTTAGCGAAACTCCTTGCAAAGATCCAATTAAACTAAATAAATTCTCTAGTTTTTGGACCAAAGAAAAGCTTTTCAGTCTATGACCCAAAAAGTAAAGTCCGGCCTTTACCGCCTATTAAACTCTGAAATCAGTTTTAATAAATAAGAAATTTAAAAATTGAAATGTACGTAGCACGCATATCATATTTTATTTATTAATAAACATTTCATAGGCAACTGCAAGCATTTTAAATGTCTATCAAACAATTTGATTTCATTCATACAAAGAGCATTTCTCCCGCCCCCGTTTTCTGATAACATTAATTGGCACAAAAGCAATTACTGTATGGAAATAAGTGAAATCCGATTAAGATGAACAGCAAATAAATTAAATAAAATGAAATAAACTAAAATAAAATAAAATAATATATAAATTTAATTTTATATTAATGAAACAAAATGCTTAACAATCTGAACTGTACGAACACATAAAATTTTAATTATTTCAAATAGTTTATTGTTGTTAATAAAAGGTTCCTGCCATCATGAAAAGTAAGCCACAAACATACATATTTTAAATCAAAAAATTATTATTGAAATATTCAATTGTTTTGACTAAAAAATAAAAAAAAAAAACTTGAAATGAAACAAATGAAAATCAAATTTCATCATTCGGCAGGCTCGAGGGAAAAATTCTCCGAACAAAAAAAAAAAAAAAAAAAAAAAAGAACAGACTTAAACAATACAATTCGTACATGCAATTTGTGTAGGCGCATCAACAAAGAATTACATTTGTGCCTGATGTTATTGCAACAAGCAAGATACGTTGCAAGTAAAAAGGCAACAACCAAAACATTTGTAAAAATTGTAACGACAACAGTCACGAGCAAGAACAACATATGAAACCGATCAACATTCACATGCGTAATTGTTGGAGCTCTGCCGAAAAAAATCGAAATTAAAAATTTGTTTGTGCTTGCGATACATTCGGGGAAACTGCATAAAAGTGTAAAATGTTGCTGCAGTGGTGCAAGTGTAAAATTGCCTTATCAGCTCAAGAAATTTTACTGCTACTGAAAAGCCAAAGAATGCCTCTACTATATATATAGTCGAAAATTAGCAGAACTTACAAGGCAACATTGCTGGCCGCCATCACAACATCCTAAGCAGTTCTCTGGTATGCACTCTCATGATGAACATCCATCAAAGTATGCACGAGTATCTGGCTGTGTGTTAAAAGAGAACACAAAAAAACCAAAACAAAATTCCTTGCATACATTTGACACGCAGGCAAAATGTTTCTATACAAGTTTGTGTGTGCATGTTTACAACACTGCTTAAGTGTGCAACATCATACATACATATGTTGATTTAAGTGCTCGGACAAGTGTACGAGTATGTACCCCATGTAGAACATCAAGTGACTCTGTATGCAAAAAAAAAAAAAAAGAAAACGCAACGAGAACATAAAGCATACATTCGTTTGTGAATGGCAACGACAAAATGACAACAACAAAAATTGTTTCATATTTCCAATGATTTTGTAAAAATGGAAACTTATATGGCGAGTTCCTCTTACCTCTCTGCCTGGCTCTGTTAACATTACCGTTGTTCTTGTTCTTGTTGTTCTTGTTGTTCTTGTTGTTGTTGTTGTTAATGTTATGTGATGGTCAGCAGTGAGCAGTGAGCAGTGTGGCGATATGATTGCAATGCTTGGCTGAATGTATGGGAACCACAACACTGCTGTCATTTTAATTTCAGAATTTCCGTTTTAATTACTCGCACAAAATCGTTTTATTTCAAGAGGCAAAATACTCATCTCACATGAATGAGAAATTCCAAAACCGCTTTAATATAATGTTGTCAAAGAAATGGCAAAAGTTTCTGACTGAAAGGGAAGTGGACAGACGAGACTTGGGAAAGTCATAATATCGCTTTTAAAAATACTACAAGTAATCGGCTCTTTAATCGTTTTAACACAACAAAGTCTTGTTTCTTTGTTACACACACACAATAATTTATAAAATTAAAAATTAAAATTAATTTTCCAGCCGCTTGGATTGCAACACTTAACCTGCAAAGCTTTCGGCTTAACCGCAGGAAAACGTAGAGGTTCTAGGCGGAAATCGAAACCGTGACCTCCGCTTTAGTAGGCTGCATAGTATTCATTCGCCTACGGAGGCGAAATAATCTGAGACTTTTCAGCTTGAAATTTAAATTCTAAATTATTAAAGTAACTTTTCGCCATGGCAGCAATTAAGCTCCCTCAACAAAATTTCATTTACCTGTCCCATTAACAGCAGAGAATCTCCTTTTTTATTTTTCATACAACAGCAATCAATTATTTTTTTATAAGTTTCGCTGCCAGAGAAATTATTTATTACAATTTAGTTTCATTCACAATTCATTAAATTGAAAAGAAAGCACGAAAAAACAGAAACAGAGTTCTTTTTTGAAAGTTCATTTCTGCCCATTTAGAAATGCAAAAAAAAATTAAAAAAAAAAAATAGAAAAAAAAGTGAAATAAAAATGCGAGGCACGACTTTTGCATGCAAAGCCTGCATATGAAAAAACCCATCTAAATGTTTTATTCAAGATGAGAGTTTTTTGCTGGAAATTTAATATTATGCAACAGCGTGGCTGTTGCTGATGCCGCCACTGTCCTCTTCATCTAAGTGTAACGTTTGTCCGTCTGTCTGGACATACTCTTTGTTTGGTCTAAATTAAAAAATTTAGAAGCAAATATATTGTTCCAAGTAGAATGCTCGCACACATACAAGTAAAAACTTTTATAAAAAAAATTACAAAAAAAAAAAATACAAAAAAAAATATTAGGGCAGTATAAAAGTGAAGCAAAAGTTGCCAGCACGAAGTAAGCAGTGGGCGCAAAAAGTTATGATAACCAACATATAAGATTCTTTTCACAGAAATCAGAAAAAGTTCTAAAAAAACAAATATTACATATTAATTATAATATTATTAGCAATTGTTATTCGCATCCAGGAGGCATAATAATTTATGATTTATTTCTTCAAAGCTCGTAAGTTTGTACGGAAAATCTCACATCTTACGAAGTGTCCAGCAATCGATCGATATATACATTTTAGGAAACTAAGTTGGCCTACAATTGTGATGCGTAAACGCTTTTAGCCACGGAGACATTATAGGAATGCAATGCAGAATACTACATTCGAAACTTTCTGTGAAGCATTGCCGAACTCCCTGCAACATTCGTTTATATACATTTTAGGAAACTAAGTTGACCTGCAATTGTGATGCGCAAATGCTCCTAGCCACGAAGACACTATAGAAATGCAATGCAGAATACTACGTTCGAAACTTTCTGTGAAGCATTGCCGAACTCCCTGCAACATTCGTTTATATACATTTTAAGAAACTAAGTTGGCCTGCAATTGTGATGCGCAAATGCTCCTAGCCACGAAGACACTATAGGAATGCAATGCAGAATACTACGTTCGAAACTTTCTGTGAAGCATTGCCGAACTCCCTGCAACATTCGTTTATATACATTTTAAGAAACTAAGTTGGCCTGCAATTGTGATGCGCAAATGCTCCTAGCCACGAAGACACTATAGGAATGCAATGCAGAATACTACGTTCGAAACTTTCTGTGAAGCATTGCCGAACTCCCTGCAACATTCCTTTATATACATTTTAGGAAACTAAGTTGGCCCGCAATTGTGACGCGCAAACGCTTTTAGCCACGGAGACATTATAGGAATGCAATGCAGAATAATACGTTCGAAACTTTCTGTGAAGCATTGCCGAACTCCCTGCAACATTCGTTTATATACATTTTAGGAAACTAAGTTGGCCTGCAATTGTGATGCGCAAATGCTCCTAGCCACGAAGACACTATAGGAATGCAATGCATATTACTACGTTCGAAACTTTCTGTGAAGCATTGCCGAACTCCCTGCAACATTCGTTTATATACATTTTAGGAAACTTAGTTGGCCTGCAATTGTGATGCGCAAATGCTCCTAGCCACGAAGACACTATAGGAATGCAATGCAGAATACTACGTTCGAAACTTTCTGTGAAGCATTGCCGAACTCCCTGCAACATTCGTTTATATACATTTTAAGAAACTAAGTTGGCCTGCAATTGTGATGCGCAAATGCTCCTAGCCACGAAGACACTATAGGAATGCAATGCAGAATACTACGTTCGAAACTTTCTGTGAAGCATTGCCGAACTCCCTGCAACATTCCTTTATATACATTTTAGGAAACTAAGTTGGCCCGCAATTGTGACGCGCAAACGCTTTTAGCCACGGAGACATTATAGGAATGCAATGCAGAATAATACGTTCGAAACTTTCTGTGAAGCATTGCCGAACTCCCTGCAACATTCGTTTATATACATTTTAGGAAACTAAGTTGGCCTGCAATTGTGATGCGCAAATGCTCCTAGCCACGAAGACACTATAGGAATGCAATGCATATTACTACGTTCGAAACTTTCTGTGAAGCATTGCCGAACTCCCTGCAACATTCGTTTATATACATTTTAGGAAACTAAGTTGGCCTGCAATTGTGACGCGCAAACGCTTTTAGCCACGGAGACATTATAGGAATGCAATGCAGAATACTACGTTCGAAACTTTCTGTGAAGCATTGCCGAACTCCCTGCAACATTCCTTTATATACATTTTAGGAAACTAAGTTGGCCCGCAATTGTGACGCGCAAACGCTTTTAGCCACGGAGACATTATAGGAATACAATGCAGAATACTACGTTCGAAACTTTCTGTGAAGCATTGCCGAACTCCCTGCAACATTCGTTTATATACATTTTAGGAAACTAAGTTGGCCCGCAATTGTGATGCGCAAATGCTCCTAGCCACGAAGACACTATAGGAATGAAACGCAGAATACTACGTTCGAAACTTTCTGTGAAGCATTGCCGAACTCCCTGCAACATTCCTTTATATACATTTTAGGAAACTAAGTTGGCCTACAATTGTGATGCGTAAACGCTTTTAGCCACGAAGACACTATAGGAATGCAATGCATAATACTACGTTCGAAACTTTCTGTGAAGCATTGCCGAACTCCCTGCAACATTCCTTTATATACATTTTAGGAAACTAAGTTGGCCTACAATTGTGATACGTAAACGCTTTTAGCCACCGAGACATTATAGGAATGCAATGCAGAATACTACGTTAGAAATTTCCTGCGAAGCATTGCCGAACTCCAAATATTTGGCCCGGAGTCTTTGCAAAAGTTGTAATTCATCTGGTTTTCATGTTCGAAATTTCTAGAACTTTTACAAATCACTGTATGGCAAAACGTCATCAGCGGCTTAATTTCAACACGGTTTCATTCTATTTCAATGCATTTCATTTTATTTCAATTTTATCTTGTTTTTTTCCAGAAAACATAAAGTTGTCAGTAGTGGCCAGACAATTTGCACTTTTCAAAGTAAATATGCTGCAAAATATAAATATGTATATAAACATTTAGAAGCATTGAGAAATCGTAAAATTGCAAGAAGAACAAGAAGAGCCACTAAGCAAGCAACCGCCTCCACTCACACCTGCAAGCAGATGGTTGCAAGTGAGAAATGAATTGAAAGCAAATTTCGGATATCGGAATGAGTATGAGTTGCTACAAAATCTTGTGCATTTGCATGAGTTGCTTACATAAGCTTATAAATTATTTATGCATCAAACCTGGATGATTAGGGCTTGATGGCTTTTGTTGTTGTTGCTGTAGTTGGTGGTAGTGTTTTTTGCCTTTTCATTTTGCCAACCATCTAACCAACCTGCCAAGCCGTCAGCCAAACAGCCAGCAACCAATAAACCAACTTTTGTGTCTTTATATTTCTATACAAGAATTCCTCATACACTTTGGTGAACACTATTTTGGCCATCACGTTGTCTGTTGTCTGTTGTATGCATTGTATTGCATACAGTGCATAACAAAAAAAAAAATAAAAAATTATAAATCTAGCAGCAAGAAAGCACGCAACTTTATGTTACTTTTGCATCTATGGCTTTGTTGTGTGTACATACAAATGAATTATTTGAGCTGACTGGCTGGTTGGCTGGCTGGCTGGATTGTTAGGTTGTTGTGTTGGCAACTCGTCTGTAGCTGCCACTGCTGTTATTTGGTTTTCATGACTTCAGGTTTTCTGTTGAGTTTTTAGAAGCAGCAACAGCTATAAAAAAAATATCAAAAATCACGTTAGTAAAAGCTCTAAAGAATTACCGCGTGTTCACTCATTTTAACATTTCTTTGGCAATTAATATACAAGCGTACATACATGTGTATCCTTTCCTTTATTCCATCTAGAAACATACAGTTGCTTTCTTTCTATAAAATTCCCGTTCAAATATTGCAGATGAAGTTGTATGCTTGCTTGCCACATATTACCAGCTGATTTGGTGGCTGCTCATGCAGTTATATTGCGGCGTTCTGGCTTTTTTTTTAAATTTATTTAAAGAATTTTATTATATTAAATTACTTAATTTATTACTATCTGCGCAAATAAAGTATAACCACCACAAAATGGTCTGATTCATATTAGACAGTAATTGAAATTCGAAAGTAAAAAGTCATAGAAGAAACTATATAACTGAACAAGGTAATTTATCATGAACTGTGGAAGCATTACATGTGCTCTAATGACTTTATTTGAAAATAAAATGAAATAAATACTGCTCCAAATATTCAATACTAAATATGAAAGCAATATGTTGCTGAAACATTTGCAAAGATATCTTATAAACAAGCACACATGTTGGTTACCGTTTGGAAATTGGTTGAGTTTTAGAAAGTACGTTCGAATGAATCAAGTACGAGTATGTAATACCTGAAAGCTAGAATTTTGAGATTATATAAAATTCGTTTTCCTAATGAGTGGGAAAGGGTAAGGAATTTCCTTTTCAAAGTAAAACATGTTTCCCGCAACACTTTACTTCCTGTGAAATAACCTCAGCAATACTTTAGTCTTTAATCTTGTTCGTGCACTTGCGACCAGTTGTTGAGCTTCAGCACGCTTGATCCATTACCTTTTTCACACATTATTGTCGTACTTGATCTAGTTTTCGTCTCCTGTTATCATTCGCTTCAGATGTCGTTCGATTTAATTTCGTTTCAGCAAAGAATCGCAGATGTTTATTCGGTCCATTAAATTTTTCACAGACAACTCATGTGGTAACCAAACATCGAGCTTCTTTTTGTAGCCAGCCGTTTTTAAATATTTCAAAATCGTTCCTTAACGATGTCATGGCTGATTATGTGACTGTCTTGGTCCATCTTTTCCATAATTTCATTGACTTTTTCAACGATAGGTCGACCAGAACGAGGTGTATCTTTCTCATCGACATTTCTAGATCGGAAGAGAGCCTACAGGAAATAATACAGGATCCTTTCTGTAAACTTCAGAAATTTCATTGGTGACTTACGTGGCATTCTTCCCTTTTTTATACAAAAATTTCCAAATACAGCGAATTTCTTCATTATTTTCACACATTTTTGAACAGCTGTAACTTTTTTTCAACTTCGGCAAAATAAAATAATTTTTTTTTTCTTGGGTAAATGAAGCTGAAAATTCTATCTTTCCAACAGTATATTGTATGGCAAAATCTGATTTGGTAGCACTGGAGATATACGACTGCCTCCACATCTACTGAGAAAACACGAAAAAACTTTTTTGACTATCTAATATTAGCCAACAGCTGATTCATTTTCACAAACGAATAATTATAATTTCTGCTCTACAAGTTTGGGCATTTAAAATAAGTAAAGAAAAATAAACATTCAATTCCATGTGAATTATTCCTGGCCACATTTGTATGCATGTTCCTATACAAGCATTGTGTATAGAAACATTATGCAGATGTAACTGGCAACATTGTTAGTATTACAAGATGCAGCGAAAACAGCTGATAAGCACTTCATTAACAATAAAAGTTTTTTGTTTAACCTGCCAAAGGAGTTTTTGGCAAAATTCCACTGAAACCATATCGTTAGACTTCACATTACCTTCATAAATTCTCTGCGATGCTAAAATATCGATAATAAATATTCAAGCGATTTTTTGTTATACATTTTTTTTTGCCACCGATAGTTGAAACTTTCAACATAATAAATTAAAAAAAATGCTAATAAATATATGTATAGCAGCTACAATGATACGTATCAAATAATTTATACGTAAAATATAGACTATTAAGCGCAAAAAAGCTATGAATTACACACAAGCACAAATGAAATAACTTTTGTCGCCGTCGCTTGACCAGTGCAGAAAAACAACAGCAACGGCAACAACAACAAAAATTGCCAGCAATAGACTGTAATATGAACAAAAACATGCAGCCAGTCAGCCAGCGATCAATGAACTGTAGAGCAAGAAACAGTAGCAAAATAAATGTTTTTTCTTATTAAAGTAAAGCGAATGTAGATGGCTAGAATTACACTGATATGAACAACAACTACAGCAAAAACAACAACCACAAGCACAACACATTAACAAATACAACAACTACATTCAAATTACAACGGCTGACATTAGGGACGTTCAGATTTAAATATAACTTTATTTTACAATACGAAAATGGGCAGCCATTTACAATTGCAACTTTCAACTTAACTTGTTTCTTTTATTATTTCCTGTACACCCTCCATACTTGGTCCTTGTTTTTTTTTTTTTTTTTTTTTTTTTTTTTTTTGGTGGGCAGTTTTGAGGACAATAAGCATAAAAGGCGAAACTGCAATCCAACCATTTTCTTGTCAATAGAATTTTCTCTGTTTTGAGATAATCTTTTAATTGATTAGATTTTTGTTAAATAATTATTTGTAGTGAAAAACTTTATTTCCGCTTCTAAGCCATACCGTAATATTCATGACATGAAAATATTCATTCATGAAATGAAAATTTTAATAGCTTTTCATTTATTTGAACTCACAGATGCCGGCATAACTCATTTGTATCTAAACATAATGTTTATTTAAATGCAATTAATATGCACACCCACACACACACACACACACGAACGCATGAAAAACAAGCAGCCACATTTAAATTCATCAACCATGGCACAGTGGTGGCAGTGATGAAATTACAAAAAAACTGTATTCTGTGAACCAAAAGGAAAAATGCCAATGTTGTTGAGTTAAGATGTTGTTTATTTTTGTGAAATGAACGCGAATGTAAACTACAAAAATAATATTGTTTATCTGTCGTTTTCAACTGCTACAAATTTTCATTCATTTTCTATTAACACATATTGACTCAATGTTATGTTTTTGTTTGCATTACATTTTACGTGTTTGTGTTTTGTTTTGTAGCAGTTGTATTTGTAGTTGTAGTTGTTGCTGCAGTTGCACACAATCTTTTAGCTCATCATCATCACTAGAATGGCCGATCTGTCATCAATTTGGTGGTCTTGTGCTCGTTTATACATTTCAGACAGAGTAGAGCAGTGGTGTTTTTAAATATCAATTAATTGTCTGAATAAATGCAAGCTGAAGCGTATATATATATATATATATATATATATATATGTGTGCATTGATAGAGATATTTCATTTATTTATTTATTTTCCAAAGTAGAGCTGCAAGATATGCAGTAAATAAAATCTAAGAAAAAATATAGAGATTAAGAGAATTATTTCATTTAAATTAGTTGCCGTACTGAATTTATAGGCGAGAAGCATTTTAGGATGTACCAAAACCATGATGGCAACATGCGGGAATATAGAAAGGTCTTAAAAAGGCAAACAAAGCGTATAGTATTAAGAGAAAATACAAGAATTATAAAAAAAAAATTTTATAAAACAACAAAATATTAAAATATACATATATGTAATGGTGTTGCCAGCAACATGTTGCTGTAAGCTACAACTAAACTAAATCGTTAATGTTTAAAGGGCACTATAAAACTTACTATGCTTGAACAAGAAAACCTTTTGATTTACTTAAGATATCGTGTGTTCGTTATTCGGAGAAATAAAATGCGTTACATTACACCCATATAAAATTATGGGCAACATGTTGCTGACACCTTAATTATTAAATGTATTTAAATAGAAGGAGTATAAATGTTTATAAAACTACTATGAGTTAAAGACATTTGCATAACTTAAAAGCAACGAAATCTTCTTTAGAAAACTCCTAAGCAACAAATAAAAAAAAAGAGAAAAGAAAAATTAAGTACACGATCTCATTTGGAAACAATATATAATTATTAAATTCAACACTTTTCCCAAACCATATTATAATAAATGTTAAAATAAATAAGCTGGTTTTTCGGATACTTTTTAAATGGTATTGCCAGCAACATGTTGCTGTAAGCTATAACTAAAATAAATCGTTATTGTTTAAAGGTCACTGTCACACTCAATTTACAAATCAAATATTAATGGCAGCTGTGATATTTATTTGCTATACCGGCATTATTCATAAAATTTTATATCACCCTTGTTTACGCATTTTCTATTACTTGTAATAACTTGCAACATGTTGCCCGTTATAGAATTTTTGTTCTCAACTTAACAAAAATAACTAACAAAAATACTCAAATGAATATTCAAATTAAAAATTTGCAGTACAAAACATTTTATAGCACTGCAGCGTAAAAAAGAAACAGATGAGACGAACATGGACGAAAAATGCTAATTGCAACAAAATAGATTTAAAAAAAAATGGCAATAAATATTTTACATGTATGCAAATTTAAGACAACTTTAAAGCCAAATGAAAATACGTATCGAAATTTAATTTAAGCTTTAAAAATGTGTTTTGCATAGAAAATGGAATAAAACTTGAAATTGGTTTAGCAACATGTTGCAGAACTGCATAGAAAAATTTTTCTAAAAAAAATTAAACTTTAAAAGTAATTGATATTTTTGTAAATGCCAACAGCATGACATTTTAAAACTTCCTGAATGGCATTTTGCTTTGCCGAAGATTTAACTCTCTCACAGACTGCTACTGCATTCTTCATTGTTTACGTTACATTTTCATTATTTTTTCTTTGTTTTTTTCTTTTACAATATTTTTAAAATCAATTTATGAATGTTTGGTATTTGGGTCCATAGTATGACTTGTAGATTCACGCATGTGGCCTTTATTATAGTTATTATTATTTATTTATATCTGTCCATCGGTGTAAGTATGAGTGCAGTTGCAGTTGCAGTTGCAGTTAATAAATTTCTTGTTGTTTTCTGTATTCACTCGCACAACTGCATTATTATGGCATTTGCTTGGTCCGACTAAGTATTATGCAACAGCAAAAATACGAATTGCAGAAACAAATAACTATTATTGTCATTATCATTATTATGTCGCTGTCGTAAATGTGGAAGTACGAGTTGATCAGAAAAAAAAAATAATAAAAAAAAAAATATCATGATGCCAAAATCAATTGCTGCATCATGGCTCGTCAATACTACAGATCTAGAGTAGCAACTTGTTTTTTCCTTGTTGGGATTGTTTTAATTTAATTCACTCAATTCAAATTCATATTCAAGCATACAAACACGTTTTTCCGGCCCAGATTTCAAACACGACAAACACACAAAAAAAAACCAAAACAAAAACAAAAACAAAAACAACAAAAAAAAATTATAAAACTATAATTTGGAATTGTACATAATTTTTCATTCGTGAGTTATTTTCTGTTTAACAGCACACACGTTCTAAACTACATAAAAGAGATATGAAAATTATTTGACTACTTTTGTATGACAACATGATTTAACAAAGTGCACGGATACACACCAACACACCAACACACCGACACACCAAATTTACATAATTTGATTCAGCTTTTTTTTTGTTTCGTTATACTTTCTTGTGTGGTTTATTTACAGACAAACGGAAGTCATAATTTTAGAGGTTTTTTAACATTTTCCTTTTTTGCATGAGCTTTTAATTTGGTTTGCAAAAACAAAAAAAAAAAAAACAAAAAATCTCTTTTAAATTAAAACGTTTAAATTTAATCACGATTTTCGCAATGTCTTAGACAAGACATTCCCCCTTGATACCTTCTTCTCTTCCTTTCATTCTTTCCATCTTTCTTTGTATCCGTAGTAATTTTATTGTTTGTCAAGTGTCCGCGTAAGACATTTTGCTACTTAAATAATGAACCGAATGCAGAAGTTTTCAGAACAATTTCACTGAAATTTATGGCGACTTACATTTGATAAAATTATTATAAATGAACTCTGAGTATCTTGATAGTTTAATGATCAAATTTTACGAGGGAAATCATACTTTGTGGTAAATTTATGCTCGCAAAATGAAATCTTTTGTTTGTTAGAGGTTATGAAATTGATGTGAATGAACTCCAAACTTCCAAGTTATTTTTTTTTTTTTTTTTATATATCGCCCTAGCAAGCTATAGAAGCTCATACCGGTGCCTTTCTTCTATTGTTAGAAGTCTTTTATGGCCAAAGCAAAAAAAAAAAAAAAAGTTTATTTTTATTTCGAAAATAATTCATTTGTAGACAAATCTGTGGTAAATAATTTTAGCCGATAAATCATTCAAGCAATAAAAGATTAAAATCATTTGAAATTTGTTGTTTGATTTACAACTTGGCTCTGTTGAAAATGTTCTTCTCTACTGTACACGATCAGGAGATTAAGAGTTACAACAAATCGTGTTTTCTTGTATTTTGTTTTATGTATGTCCACATGATTGATTCACAATAGAAAAGACTTGACTAGAAATTAATTAACTATTTTGTCTTTATTTGTGAGGCATTTGCAGGAGTGTTTCGCTCTGAAACGACGAAACATAGCAATTCTCATTAAAGCAGATTCAAAAATTCCAAAAAAAAAAAAAGTTTTAAGTGGCACAGAGTCAATTTGTTATCAAAATTGGCAATTTTTTTCAATTCACACTAAATTTTAGGAGAGGGGAAGAAAGAGGCAGAGGGAGGATATTTTAAAATTAATATAAATTTAATTAAATTTTAATTGTGATTTAATTTAGGTGTTTCTCAGTAACATTGACAGCACTACTAGGTGTGGAACCGTCAAAAACTTTATTTATCTGCATAAAAAATCGTCAAGTCCTTTTAGAAAATCGCCGAGAAACACGTCACATAAAAAATGTTCCACACTTTTGAATTTTAATCGTTTTATTAAAAAAAAAGTTTAAAAGCTTTTTAATATATACATATATATATATACATTTTATATATACATGTATATATACATATCATAACACATATTAATCGTTTTATTAAAAAAAAGTTTAAAAGCTTTTTAATATATACATATATATATAAATTTTATATATACATGTATATACACATATATATAAATATATTAATATATATGCATACATCCACTAAAATTGGAAACAAAAGTTAATTGAACTTATAATAAAATCCGAATTCACATACATACAAATATATTTATTTTTAAGCCCGATAATTGAAAAATAATAATAATAATTATGTAAAATTATGTTAGAGAAAAATTTTATGAAATAAATAAATTTGAACTGATCTCCGAGTCATAGCAGTTTGTCTTTTAAGCCCTCCTTTATAAAGCATCGTTGTCTAAGCGATTGCGAGCTGCGGTTTTATTTCAGTTCACCTGAATAAATAACTTAATCGATATTTGCCGATGAATGTGGCAAATTTATTTATTGCGAATAAAATTTCTTAAAATTGGGACAACCAGACTTAAATCACATCTTTTCTTTTTACATATTTTTTTGCAAAAAAGTCTGTAAAGTTTGTTTCCTTTCCAACTAAAACTAAATTTAATTTGCGAGTTAAAAATCGTCGATAAATACAATAAATACATGGATTTTGACGCGAGTAATAGAGCGAGAGAGAGAGAGAGAAGCAGAGAGAAGGGTTTACAATTTTATTTGAAAGAATTTTTTTTTTAAATTGAATTTTTTTTGGAATATCTGCGCAAGGAACCAAAATTATAATCATAAAAGAGTCCCTGCAAAAAGTCGCTAAAATGAGTAAAGCCTGCTATTTTAGTAGTATGAGGAAAGGGGAAGTGATTTTAAGAATTTAGATGCCACATTTCAAAATTCCTCCGTTTATAATTAATTGTGTTTCGCATGTACATATGTATGATTTCGAAAGACAAGCTTTATTCATCCAACACTTGAGCGACTTTCTGAAAGTGGCAAAAACGTATTCTGCGAATATGCGAGCTATTGAATTAAAATCTGAAAAATAAAGAAATACCAGCTGCGACACGGTCAAATAACTCTTCAAGTATTTTTCAAAACAATATTTTAAAATTTTTTATAATAACAAAATAATAATGAAATTATTAAATAAAATTAATATAAAATTTTCATAATCTTTTCACTAGAATATTGAAACACAGAGAAAAAAAATACATTGTGGCAGTCTCGTAATTTGAGGTTTTAAATTAGGAAATTTTTTAATCCGCATTTTCTTTATCGTTTCGTTCTTTTTTTGTAGTTATTTGTTTTTTTTTTTTTTGATATAATATTGACATTTCCGTGAGCATTTAGAATTTGGAAAATATTATTTCGGCTTTAATTTTTAATTAATTTGTGAACACATAATCAGTTTGTCATTATGAAAATGGAGAAATTGACTGGAAAAGAAATTTAAATAGAAGTCTGGTATAATATTGTTTCCTCGTTTTAATAACAAAATTCCAATTAAAATAGTGATATAAAGTAAAAGCGGGAATGCAGCATCATTAAAGAGAAACAGTAATCCAAAAGAAAAAAAAAATCCAAATAAAACGGGAACACAAAGAAAATTAATATCATGAAAATTGCAGCAACGAAAATTGGTTCTACGAGGGGATGTACGTTGAGATGTACACTCATACCACATGTAGGTGTGTGCGTGTGTGTGTTATTTTGCAGTAAATATTTGTAGCCTTCAAAAAAATAACAACAAAAAAGTAATAAATGAAAAATAACCGCGGCTTTATTAATGATGACAATTGTTCTAATACAATTTTTATTTTGTTGCTGTTGTTGTTGTTGCTGTTGTGACATCATAATGCAGTTCGCATATGTGCAGAATATTAAAACAAGAAATATTTTAAAAACAAACCAACTTTGGCTGGCATAAATGAGAGGAAATAAAGTCCTCTTATGCTTTACTATTGCAGAGCGTTATTACCATTTAGTTTATGCATATGCAATAATATATTCATGGATACGTACGATACACGTATTGCAACAAAGTGTTATAAAATACAATAAAACATTATATGAAACACATTTAATACGAGCAGTGTTATGAAAAGAATTCTACCAGAACTTGACAGTACGAACAGCACCAACAACACAAACACCAGCAGCATCAACAGCCAGCAATTGCTTTAAGAATAAAAGCAAAACTCACTCACGCACACACCCACACATCTCTGCATGCATGCACCTCATCTGTATATGTACGGCGCATATGGGAGTTTCGCTTTAAGCATTATTACTAAATGCATACCGAAAGAAATGCAAATGATGCACAGCCAACATACCAAATATATTCCCTTATGTATTTAGTTGCATGCTAATACAAACACACATTAACAAAAATACTACTCATCATAACGGATGAAATGTTGTTGCCAACAAAAGACAAAATCAACAAAAATAAATTTCAAAAAAAAATATATAAAAAAAAAAAGTTCAAAAAAAACACGCCAACAGCACGCCAACTACAATTCACAATCGTCATAATCATCACACAGGAACTGCTGCACTCACTCTCTCTTTTTCTCTCACCATGATTTTGTTTTGTTTTTTGCGTTTTTCTTTGTTTGGCTGTTTGTTTTTTTGTGTGTGTTTTTTTCCAACCCAGCATTTTGCTGTAAATAGTGGAGCACGTGAAAACAAGCATGCTGGCATATGAATGCATGCTTGCATACGTGAGTTAGTATGTGTGGTTGTGAATACACTACGTTTAGTAGTACAACTGTTACTACCACTACAATGCAACGGTGTTATTGGTAACTAGAGCACTAAACTCACGCAAAGAAGGGAGACAAAAAAGCAATAAGTGCATACAAATAACAAAAAATAGACACTTCTATTACTCTACAAAAGCAGTACAACTCCCCTGCCTTTTTATTTGTTTCATCTGAAATTTTTATCTGTCTGTCCCGTGATAGACGTGGTAAAAAATGCTCGTGGATATTTTGTGTTAAAAGCCTGCTTGCATTACAAGCATACACACACTCACACATGCATAAATATATAGTCAGTCGTCACTCAACATGCACAGCTGATGATGCATCATTTTGAACTGAAAATACACTTAGGGAAAATTTTGCATGTTTCGCTCATTTTTCTTTTTGCTTTTGATTTTTTTCTTTTGATGCAAAGAAAAAATGCTAATAAAAACAAATATAGTATAAACAAAGTGAAAATTTACAAAAGCTTTGATTTGACTTGCATTTAAAAGAAAAATGAGGGGAAAGTTGCTGCAGCGTTTTGATTGAAATAAACTGTTTTTTTTTTTTATTACTTATATATGAATTGCAAAAAGGAGCAAAGAAAAAAGAAATTTGGAAATTTGAAAAGTTTGACAAAAGCAAGAAAATTCAGTGGGATGGAGTTATTCATTACAGAGAGAAGCTTACAATTTCAGAGTTCCTGCTTACATTGCAAATCGTATGCAATATTTAATTGATCACATGGGGCATTTTTTGTTTTATTTTTGTTACTGGAAAATTTCATATTATTTATGCAAGCCAGTACCGAAACCATTGTTCCAATAGGCCAATGGCTTCATAAGTTTTACTTTAATATTTATGAATTTCTATTACAAACTATTACCGTAATAATGATAAGAAATTGTAAAATATTTATAAATTTTTTTTTGGCAAAAAAAAAATTTGTGAAATTTAATTTAAAAACGTTTAAGAATCATTAATTTACTCGACTACAAAACTGCATTGCTTTTAATTGGCGCGTTTTAATCAGCTGTTTAGTTGTATAGTAAAAACTGGCAGCGAGTTGCGCAAGCACCCTCTATTAAGTATTTCAAATTCGGGAATGTGGGATTATTTATTTGCCGTTTTTTCACTTTTCATATTATAATGGACGCAGTGCTTCTGCTTTTGGTCACCAATGAAAATATAAATTTAACAGCTGCATATATGAGAGGTAGTAGTCGGCAGTTTGCTGCCGCCTATGTGTGTATGGCTCCCCTTCATTCATTTAGTAGCAAAGTACGCATCAGTCTTCTCAGTTGTTGTAGCATAACGTATTACGCTTCGAACCATATTTGATTGACTTTAATATGGTCTTGTGAGTATTAAATAATAGAATTTAATACAACAGTAGTAACTCGGTTATATTATGCAATTAAAATAAAGTCATATCGCAAGTTTCAGCTACTCTAACGAATTAATAACAGAATTTATAATACTTTTAGTAAAACAAACGACTTTATATATATAAATTAGTAGACTTGGGCAATTACCAATTTTTGTTAGTAAAGCCTTTTAATATCGTATATGAACTTTGCAAATATTTCGAAGCACCAGAGCGTTGTGCATTATTAGTTACTAAAAGCTTAAAAACCACTTATGCTACAATATATTTTATAAAAGCCAATAGCAATCCATGAATTATTTAATATTTTTATGTTTGAGTTTTTAAAACGTCCATTTATTTTGTATGAACATTTTTACTGGTGTATTCTTTAGCAGCATTTTAACTAGAACTGGATTTGTAACTTTATATTTCAAGTTCCGGCCTTTCCAACGTCACTTCAATGCAAACAAATTAAAAATATTGCAACAGAATTCTCAAAGTACTTCATACAAATTCACAGATAATGTGGAATATATATACATACATATATACGAATATAAGAAAACAAATTTATGATTGTACTTTAAATGCTGTTGGCCAAAGTAGGCGTATTCTGCAATTCTGTTAAATGCAATAGTTCTCAGAACTCAACGTTATTATATACTTTGTCAGGTTTTTTGTTCACTTTCTTAATTTAGAACAGAAATTATGGGCACAAGTATCATCAATATGATAAAGTGCAGAAAGACCCACCCGCCCCATGGAGAAGCATTTCAGGGAAGATGACGTACATATGTGGAGAACAACAGCATTCGCATCAAGACTTTCAGTTGCATTTGATTCTTAGTGTAGCAGGCAGCCAGGCTGGCAGGCAGGAGGGCAGGCGGCATGCGGTTATTTCATGAATGAAAATTTTATTTTCCTTTCGTCTGCTTTTGAATGTGAAAGATATCACATATTATTTTAGAAAGACATTCCAAATAGAAAAATTCATAAACAACATCTCATTTTGCACATCATTACAATTCTATTCTTATGTGCATTTATGATAAATATTTTAGCAATATGGGAATTTACGTACTTGCTCTCATGTCAGCAACACTGCCTTCATCTATTCATACGTTCATTCACTCATGGCATGCATCCATTTGCACAAGTACGAGTATGTAAAAAATATTGTTGAAATTGCTTTTAAACTTCATTACGGTCTTTCGCATATTCTCATATGCCACTGCATCAAAATCATTAGTATTGACAGGGTTTGACTTGCTACGAAACAAAAAAGTTTTTGTTGCAATCGTTCAATTGCATTTATAAAGGCCATAATGTACATGCTTACGAGCTTATTGCACAAGTGGGCAAGTTGTGCCTTTTAAGAGACGCTCTACTTATTATTACTATCGTCATTTTGCATTGTTCATTTACTTTCAGACTTTTACTTAATTGACAATTTTCTAATTAAGCACAAGATAAACTTGAAATAAACTTATTTTGTGCTTTGTTTGGCAAATATTGGACTGCAAGAACTATTACAGAATTCTATAGATTGTGACCCGAGGCAGCCAGAGTGTTATCTTATATTCTCCTTCCCTTTGCTTTGGCAAATCAAACTCTGCACCAAACTGCCCTTGGCTTGAACTGCCTTGCTGCTGCCACACAACAACCCATTGATCTAAACACTTCCTCTAGCAGTTTTAAAAAATGCTGGAAACGGAATGTTAAAGACATGACATGACCACTGCTTATTGAACTTTTTAATTTCTTTCTGAAAATTACTTGCCACAGTTAAATCACCATTAAAAAAGAAAAATGAGTATTTTTTATCATCTAAACTGGTGCAACTGTGGAAACATGACACACAAAGCAAAGGAAAAAAGAAAATATTCTACGAAATACCAGCAGCTCTAATTCAACAGATGTCCGATGAAGATATACTCGCAGTCATACAAGAAATAAGACCAGTGATAGAGAAACCAAAGATAAAGAAATGAAAAACAAAACTAAATCAAAAAAAAATAAAAAAAAAAAAGTACGTTTGTAAAAATGTTAACTTTGCAAACAATTATACCCACTAGTGGAGCAGCCAACTACATACAGTCGGACATCCCCTATAAAAAGGCTTCTGAGAACTGTGTGACTGTCCAAGCGGCAAAAGTTCAAGTTTCTAATGGCTACTCATAATAATTAAACATTACAGTGCTTGCTAATGTCTTGGTCGAAGAACGTCACAAATTTCTAGGAATAGTTTCGAAGAAAACTTCCCAGCTAGTCGACCTCTTAAATGGAATGTGTAAGCGATTCTCCAGCGTACATTTGCATTAAACAGTAATAAATTTAAATATAAATACAACAGATTACGATGCTTGCCATTACACATTCAAAAGATAGTGAATGGCCGGCAGACAGAGACATAGTTTTGGCGCCAAGAACACATTCTATCAAACTTCTCAACATTCATTTATTTGAAGTGAATGAATTTGATAAGACTCTGAAAGTTATAATTTAAGACTGCATTGAGTCGAACTCTATAGATGACCGACTTAAGCCCTGAACAGTGACTTTTTAAAATTATTATTATGTTTAAAACGATTTTCCACTTTTCTGGTAACTAAAAATATATTATATTTTTATACATTATATATATATATATATATATATATATATTTATATTTTTTAAATTACATTTTTAATTTATTTCGATTGTTGTTAAATTACCTTTGCTTTTTTTTATTTTTTATTCGAATTCGCATTACATTAATTTCCATTTTTTAAATTTCAATTAATTTTAAATTCATTTTAAAATTTTTAAATTAATTTTTAATTAATATTTTTTTTTTTTTATAAGTTTAAACCAATTTTCAAAGCATCTTCATTTTTTTATGAATTAATTTTATATAACTTAATTAAATTAAAAATATAAATTATTTCAGTTATTTTCGTCTTGAATTGAAAATATTTCGAAATTTATATACGAAACAAAAGTTTAAAAAAATTAAAAATGCCGTGACTTTTTTATTAACTTTTTTTTAATACTGAATATATAAATATAAATCCCATAAAACAAAACAAAAAAAAAAATTAAATAGTTCTATAATAAATTATTGGCTTTTCAAGAAATGAAATTGAACAAAAGAGGAAACTTATAAAAGCTTTTCTTAATTATTCGCAATAATTCTTTTCTAAAGAAAAGTGCCGCCACATAGAAAATTAATAATTGCTAGAAAATTGTGTAGCAACTCTCGAGTTCTGCTCCGCCGCCAGATACTCATATCTAGATGTCTTCATCTCATTTAGTTTGGAATTTCTTTTTTGCAATTTTTCTTAATTTTTATAAAGCTTAATTGCTAAAATAAAAAATAATAAAAAAATATAAAAAAAAAATAATAAACAGCTCATAATTCTTTCGTCTTTTTTAATACTTTTCCTCATATAAAAATAAAATAAAAAAAAAAAAAAAATAAAAAAAAAGAGATATTGCGAAAGCGAGAAAGAGAAATAAACAGGCAACATTTGTGGAATACATTTTATCCTCATTGTAGTTTACGACTTGGCAAAATAAACTCCAACTGGCTGGAAGAGCATGCTTTTACGACAGCTTTATGATTTTCTCTTTATTATATATATATATATATTATTATTATATTTTTCAAGCAAATACATGAAAAATTTAATAGATAATTCATCTTTTTATGTAATTCTGTGGAAAGTTAATTATAATTACAGCTCTCACTCACACAGTCCCTCTCTCTCTCTATAGCTTTCCTTTGCGTTCGCCATATGGATGAAAGCATTAAACATTTACAAGTTATTAATAAAAAAAAATAAAAAAAAAAAATAAAAAAAAAAATATTATATTTCAAGGATGAAATGCTTTAATGAAGCAGAACGAATTCTATTGCTTACCATGAATGAGTGGACTTGAAGAAAATTATTAGGCATTTCCTGAAAGTTTTCTTTCGGATTTTTGTTTTTGTATGAGCAAAATCTTTATTGTGCATAAAACTGTTCTCGAATAATAGTAGATTAAAAGAAATTTCTTTCGGGTTCACTTGAGTTTATGCAGTAATAGAGGGGGGGAATTCTTAAAATTTTAGCGCAAGTCGTTTCAGACTTTTTTCTCTAATTTTGTTTCTTTTTGCTTAGAAATTTACAATGAAAATACAAAGGAAAATTATTTATAGCAGAGATTTTTCCGTATGAAAATAAATTAAGCTTTGCAAAGAGAAAAAGTTCAATGTAATCCGACTCTTTTATGCGGATCTGTTTGGAATGCGTTTAACCCAAATAAATCATAAATAAAGATTGTTATCCACTTTGCAAAACTAGTAAAGTCTACAGCGGTGCATTAGCAATTATTCTAATTGCTAATTATTCTATTATGTGCAGAAACCATTTGAAACAGTGAATGATTGGGGAATAAATAAACAGGTGTGTAATAATAGTAATAAAAAAAAAACTTCTTCCATTTAATTTATTTTCGACTTTTTTTAGATTGTTAGCAAAAATGCAAGCACATATTTCGCTTCCCATTGCTAGGCAGGAGTTCGCAGACGGAAAAACAAAGATCAAAAATGTGTTTTTTTTTTTGAGGGGAGGTGGAAAAAATAGATTAAAACCGCAAGTCTCTTTTTGGCCAATATTCTGCTGGTGTCTCATAACATTGTTACCCCATTTATTCATTTATATATTTACATAATGCTTCAGGGCTTGCCTGATGTGTAATCAGCTCCGCAGCAAATGAGGAAATGATTCACTGTGAAAAAATTACATTTTCAATACTGGAGGTTTTCGCTTTTATTTACGTTAATTAAAGCCACACAATTCATATTCATTTATAAAACTAGTAATGAGTTTAAAAAGAAAAAGAAAAAAATGACTGCATGAATATGTTGCCTCATCCCACAAACATTGTTCTCATTACCACGGCATCGTCATCATCAAGATAAAAATATATATATATATATATATTTACTAACGAAAACTTTTAATGGAAAAATTACTAACGATCTCACCAGCAGATAAGATGACAATAAAAATGTTTACAAACGTGCTGAAATTAAATTTAGTATGCGAAAATAGTGATTCCAATTGGACCGCGGATTTCACATGGAAATGGAGAAAATCATTTAAGGCTTCAATGATTTGGTTTAGAAATGTTTGCAATTAAATAGAAAATAATTTGTTTTCGTCTTCTATTTTCCTCTCTTTAATGATCATTATCTGTGAATGCTTGACCGCTTGTTATATGATTTATAGTTGTTCACTTGTATTTGATTTGTCACACTCCTCCTCTTTCATGCAGAATTTTGGGGAATTTTTTTTTTTTTTTTTGATGCGATTTTGTGGTTTCAATGCAGTTTGATGAAATTTTCATGACTCTGATGATGATAATGATGACAATGTTGTTTGTGAGGTTTTAATTCACAGAAAGAACTGGAGAGCCTTTCGCATGCCAAAACAAATAATATTGAGGATATCGTTAAGGATAACAAAATTTATAGTGTGAGATTAATGAAACTGTCACTGGCCGGTGACCAACCGAAAGCATTGTGGTTTGGTTTTTGTGTTCACACAATTTTTTATTGCAATGCGACAAACAAGATGACAGAAATTCTCCAAGGCAGACAGTATTAGGAAATTACGAAACATATTAATTGGAAACTTACTTAATGCCTGAGATGTTTATGAAAATGATTATTCAGTTTTCAGAAGCATTACCTGCAAAGAGAAGAACAAAAAAAGGAGAATAATTAATTATCAGGAAAAATAATAAAAAACAAAAAAAAAATTGGAATTAAAAATATGACATTTCACAAGAGCAGGTGACAGGAAAGCAGCAACAGGTTCTGTTTGAATTATTTTGGCACATTTTTTTAAACGACTTGCGAATCTTTTTTAAATAAACCTCATTGAAAAAGCGTCTGCCAATATCAGAGAGGCAGTCATTTACATTTCGCCTCCTTAAAGTTCTCCCCTCAAACGGGGCCCTTATAATTTGTAACAAAACAATCTTCAGTTTTGCAAATATTTTTCTTGTCCCTCTTTGTGCCATTTTCTTATATCAATCATTAAACAATAAACTGGTAGACTGTCGAAGTGACTGCTTGCCAGAATAATTACAGCAGTGTTTTCCTCCTCAGCAGTACGCCAAGTGCATTGTCTAATAGTGGCTGCAGCAGCTGTTGATGTTGATGTTGGTGTTGCTGTTGCTGTTGCTGCAGCAGACAAATATTTGCTAAACAAAACAACACTAGAAATGTATTTGAGTTTTTCTTTCAGTTAGCAGATACTGAGTAGTTTATTTATATTTTCTTTTTATTATTATTTCACAAATGCATATTTTGTAGTATCTATGCCATTGACATCTAAAAAGGTATTGTGTTGTCTGGTGAAATTGCTGGTTGGCTGGTTGACTGGTTGGCTGGCTGGCTGGCTGGCTGGTTCACTGGTTAGTTGTTTGGCTAGATGGATGCAAGTCCCGGTCTTTTTAAGCCTGCTTACATACAATACCGGCAGCATATAATTTACTTGTCTGCATTAGAAACGAGCAAAAAATTGCACATTGATGGCTGTGACTGCAATCAGCAATAACAGCCACCACAATAAAAATAAAAGCCAAAAGAAAAAGAAATTAATGAGCTTTTTTTTTTTTTTTTGCTCAAGTCAACTAGAAATAAAGACAAAGAGAAGGGCATAAAAACGTTTATTAAAATAGTGGCAGTACTTTCTTTTTGCATCTACTGCTGCCAAATTCAACACATAAACATTATCAATAGCAAATGCATATAAAAGCAACAATAACAATAAAAAAATAAAGACATTTAAAGTGCATAAAATATGTAAATGACTACTGCATTGAGTGACCAAGTAGTAGTGACCCACAGTTGTGATTTGATTATACAAAGAAGCGATTATAGAAAATTATTAAGAATTTCTATGGCAGTCATCAAAGCCAGTTTTTTTTAAAAAAAATTTTTTCTAAGAAATACTTCACCATAAGTGTTGTCAACACTGGTTTATGGCAAATTTTTGTAAGAGCATTACTCAACCGTATACATGCAGGATGAGCACAAGCAAGCCTGTTCGGATTGGCAACACTTGCAATTGTTTATAAACATGTTGATTGCAAGGAATATTTGTGTTCTGAATTTCGTGTCAAATATCGCAACAATTCTTTTCCATGTGCAAACTTTCAAACACGATATGGCGAATAAGTGATACAAGAAATGATGCTCAACAATTTTCCCAAATTCATATAAATCATCAGTTTTAGGAATGAAATAAGAAGAAATAAAACTTATTGCTCCATTTCTTTTAGGAACATGAATTCAGCTTGAAAAGTTTATGTAAGAAAGTGACTTGAAATGATAGTGCGAAAAACCAGCAGCGAAACATGCCACCTTCAATTATACCTAACCATTCTTAAATATATTGCACTAAAAAAAACACTGCAACATGTTGCAAGGATTGTCTGCTGTCCTTACATTGATATTTAAAATCATTCATATTTTTTTAATCATTTCTTAGCAACATATTTATGGAAAACATGCCAACAGTTTGTTTGCAACATAAAATTTTTAAGCCGAACCCCCACTCTGTTTTTTATTGTTGCTCTCCAAAATATGTATATAAATTCCCCCTTTAATACGCCACTGAATGAAAAATGTGTCTGCTGCATGGGAAAATGAAACAAAACAAAATTATCACTCTCTTAACAAGTTCATTTGTGGGCGCCATTCCATATTAAACCAGCAATATATATTTTTCCGATGGCAGCACTACTCTCATCGCGTTCTGAGCAGAAGATGATCTCAGGCGGTATCCTTACTAGGCTAAAGACAGTCTCTTTGAAAATAAATCGTTTCTAACATTTAAATGGAGCAGAAATATACTTTAGTATCTTTGCTTTTCTCTTCAGCAACTTCTTAAGTCATGCTTAAAATTCTCAAGCCTCAACTCAATCGCCAACGGAAAAGGCTTAACTAATCCATAATATTTATTGGATACCATAAATGCAGATACGGAAGATAAATTGAAAAGGAAAATAACAAACAAATAATGTAAATCTTAAACAACTGAAACCAAACTCAAACATGTCACCATCAAGAACGCAGCCAGCCTTAGCAAGATCATAATCAAAAATTATGGAGCACAATCGAGCCAAACCAAAACAAATGTACCACAACAGCATTAAATGAGAAAAAAAAACAAAAAAAAAAAAAAATAAATTAACCAGCATAGATAAAGCAAACGAACCATTACAATTTTAGTTGATTTCCATTCTTTTTATTTTCATTTTTATTTGTCTCCGACTACGATTCCTTTTCACTCTATTCAAACATACGTTTACGAGCAAATGCATCATCATCTTCACCATCACCATCATGCACACAGATGCAGATGGAAAATTTTGCAATTCCAAAGAGAAAACACAGAAATTAAATAAAACAAACTGCAATAGACTTGCAAGTTCAATAGGAAGTGTATTTAGTTAGCGTGTTTATGTATGTATATGCGGACGCCAAAGAAGCAGTTAAAACAGTTGCCAAGGAACAGAAGCTGGCAGTATGTGGTAACTAACAACACTGAAGATGACGTCGGTATTTTATAGATATTTTTAGTTGTTTTGTTTCAAGCACTTATTCGTAGCATCTGTGTGAAAAGCAACAGAATGCCAAATACCGGCTTTTGCCTCATTGCATCATTGCATCATTGCATCATCAACAGCGACAACAAGAACAACAACAGCAACAACAATGACAAAAACAACTACAGCAATCACAATTACAGCAAAGCTGAAAAAGTCAGGAATTACAACGACAACGGCAACGACAATAGTGATGGATAGCAATGAATGCATCGAAGTTGCATTAGCAACAACAAACACAACAACATCAAATTGACTTTTAACTGCATTAAACATTTGCAACAGCCTCTGCTACAGTTCCATAATCATCGTTATTAACAACAATGTTGCACTGTTGTTGTTCTTGGCACTTATTATACTTTTACTTGCATCACTTTTTCTATCCCACTTTTTCTATCTATGCCTCGGTTCTAAACTCAACGATACACTCGTTGTGTATTACAAGAAAAAAGGAAATTTAGATTTCATTAGATATCAACTCTTAGTTAACAGTTGAGATATTCTATGCAACATACAACCACTGTGCAAATTTGCTACACGATTTTCTCAAACAGCATTGGTTTATGGTCTGACATGCAACACTTCCGTACAATTACTTGTTTCTCTAACTGTACCGAAAAATGGACTGACTGCAATTTCCATTCGAGCATGTTGCAAAGCTTATGTTTACAGAGAAGTCACCAATGATATCAAAGTCAATCATTTTGAAGCGTTTTTTTTTTTTAATCACATTTTCACTTAAAAATATTTCCGTGTACCGGCTGGCAGTAGCATGCTCAGCAGCATGTCAACACAGTTCAACTTACAATAAATTCTGATTCAGTTAAGATGAACATTTATTTCCGGTTAGTGGTTTTATGCTTGCTGGTTGCTTTTGCATAATCCTGCTTCGGATGTGTAATTAAGGAACCTTTTAATTAGCAACATTTAAGCATGTCTTCAACAATAATGCTAACAAGAATGTGTTGCTGCAATACCTTCAATGGCAATGTTGCAGGATTAATTTTTGATAAATGTGTTTGCACATTTGTTATGGAGTACATTCCCCACTGTGTCGCCTGTTTCGAAAAGGAAACTATAATTGAATAAAAGCCTTAAGCCTGTACAGCAATGCAAAACAAAAGGAACTTTGCCTTAGACGATACAAAATGGTTTGAAGAAAACAGTTGAAAGGATAATCATAAGCCACTTACATGGCATGAGTTGGATACCTTTCTTAAATTTCCTTATTCGTACAGTAAAATTAAGATTTTTAATATGAAATTCTACCAGAGAGCCTTAAACATGAAATTGTCATTATTTTCCATTTGGATAGCAATCATGAAACGTCATGATTATTTTGGCATCATTTGCCACAGCACAACTGCCATCAACTAAAAACACTGTGAAAAATAGCGACAAATCGTTTTGCAATGATAAAAATATATAAAAATAATTTTTTCCCCTCTTTTTTTTACATCTCTTCAACTTTGAGTTCTTGCTGCACTGTTGCTAATGTCAGGGGAGCAAAAGAAAAAAAAAGATATATATATATGTATATATAAAAAAGGAAATAAATAATGCCACCAAATTTTCCAATCTACCGCTTTGGGTTCTCTTTTTTCCCATTTTTCGCCGACTATATCGAACGAGAAGTTCAAAATCGATTTGCCAATATGCATTTGTTGTTGACAGCCACCACAATTGTATTGCATTGTTAAATGGTATGGCTGATAAAGTTTTCCCTCATTTTTTTTTTTTTTTTGTGTGTTTGTGCATCTGTAGTATCATTATAAACCATAAAAAGTTCAATAGCAAGACGTCTTCAGTTCAAATTATTAAGTAAGACATTTTATATACTTTTTCTCTATTCATTTTTCTTCATTTTCTTTTAAATATTCCACTCCAATTTAAATGTAATGTTGTAGAAGATACAGTGGGCTTAGCTAGTGCTGATTATTGCAATGTTTGCTAGACGCTCTCTTCAAACATGTTGCTAAGCTTTTCCAATTGAACAAAAATATATTTTTCTGTCAGCTGATTTTTATTTTGCCATCATTTTCAATTAATAATATCGCAAGAGCCGAAGAGCAAGAGTTCATTGCTAGTATTACGAGGAGTATCATTGCTTATCAACTAGACTTGTATGGCCCTTAACGTGCATGCTTTGCAAGGTAATCAAGCCAGGTAAAATGTTGCCTCAAGCAAATGTTGCAGATGAAGAAAAATTCTGCACGTGTTTTTAAGTCCATGTATATTTTCATTTAAAGTCTGAAAGACAAATGCTGAGCTGATTTTGAGTAGAACCAAGTTAACTCTAAAAGAGCATACAATTTCGACCTCTAGAGTAATAATAATAAGTATTAGGGCAATAATAATAATAATTCCGAGAATAATTCCTTAACAGACTCCAATTGTTTCTCTACAGAGAACTTTATGAAGCACAGAGTGCTCACTTTTGTAGCTAATTGCCCCAGCCAGTTGGCTTAGACTGTATAAAACTAAATGCAATTACAGGAACATGCTGGCATAACGACAGTGGAGAAGAATCAAGTACAGATGCTGATGGGGGCGCAAACTGGAGGGCAGAGAAACTAATTGACACAATACACAATGTGGCACTGAACTGTCCTACAAAAACATTTTAAATGCAATAAAAACTCACGTTCAGAACTATTGCATTTTCCATTCTTTTTGTTTTTTTTTTTTTTTGTAATTTTCTTTGCTTTTCTTCTACTTTTTGTTGATCAGTTAATTTAAACGTACGGGAGAGTTTTTGGTCCGTAATAATTAACAGCAATCAAAAAAAAAAAATATAAAACATTGATTGTGTTTTTAGTTTTTTTTTTACCCCCCTCTTTTTTTGCAATCTTCCACAGTTTTATTCATAATTATTAATTGCTTTCTTTATAGATTTTTTCCTCTTATCATTAAATTACAGTTTTAATAATTTTCCATTAAACCAGAGAGGTTTCGTCTTCTATAAGCAAGTCTGGGCAATTTTTCAATATTATTTTTGCCTTTATTATTGGGTGCCAATATTCGTAGAATAACAACCAGAGGAAATTAAAAAATATTAAATTGAAGTAAAGTTCGAGACGAACTTTTAAATATTGCATGGCTCCAAATGATGAAGTTATTATATTTATTATATGCTCACGCTATTCCCTCTTCTTCAATGACAACTATAATTGTTGGCAATTTTTCATATTTCATGCAGCTGATTGTTGTGGTGCAACCCAAGCCCTGCAGCAGAAGGAATGTCTGCGTTTGAGTGCTCAACTGAGGAATATAGAAATATTTGTTTTCAACATTTTTAAAATGAAAGAAGTCAAAAAAAAAAAAAAAAATAACTGCAGAACTTTCACCAACAAATGGAATTTTTTTAATAGCACGGCAGTGGATGAGCTCTCAGAATTTGCCTGCACCCAGCAAATCTGATTATTATTATTTTCAACAATTAGTATATCATTTACATTATTATTATTTATTTTTTTTTTTTTTTAAGTTTCGTTATTATTTTAGCAATGTATTTAATGCAGCATACTCGCGCATACTCGTAGGAGCCAGTAGAGTAGCAACAATGATTATATTGTTTATATATAATTACGAATATGTGTAAGAAAGAAGAAATATATTTCGTTTTCTTTTTGTGTAATTAATTTTTCATTTTAAATATAAATCTTTCTATAATTGGTTTTTCATACATGTACGATGCCACAACTACACCAACCGCAAAATATGTGCACACACACACAAGCGAAGAAAGAAATCATGCGAGTAGGTTTTATAATTGCAGTTAATACTATGCAAGTATGGCAGGCACTTCGTTTAATAATAAAGGGCGTTCCAATAAGACGTTGCATTCTCATTGACTGCTCGCTCAGGTTGCATGCAATTGCACAGCTGGCCAGTGTCAACTACCCCGCCAATAACACCAGAATTCTAATGATGGAATATCGCAAAATTGTAACAGTTTGAAGTTGCGCGGATAGCAATTCCAAAAATTGTTAAAGCTTGCAAGGGCTGTTGCAAAGTGGTACAAGAATATGGAAATAAATTTCACGTGTCCCATATCTAACTTCAGAGTTGGATGTTCTTAAAGGCAAAGAGTGTCCTTGAAAATGGAAGGGGCTGTACATAACAAATTCTTTATAATATTATAACGACCTTCATAAGATAGTTAGGCTTCAACAGGGGCCATTGTAGCCAGCCCATAGCATCAAGGAAAAATTGGATTTGCTGATTTCCTAATATCACTTGCCACAATTACTCCAGTGCATATCAAAATGAAACCTCTTGCTGCAACACCATACATTTCTCAATGCATTGTATGGATTTTGTATTTCAGTTAAATGTGATTCATAGGAATTGATTACAATTTACTGAAAATCATTATTAAACAGATACTTAAATGTACGTGTAAATATAATAAAAATGAGTAACAAACAGACAAACAAACAAACAAACAAACAACCAAGCAAACAAGCAAATAAATAAATAAAATGAAGCAGCAACATGTTGTAGTTGTAGAGTATGCATATTAAACGGAAATTAACCTTCTTGTCAAGACAATCAATGTTTTTCATTTATAAAGAAAGTTCATTTAAAAAAATACAAGTAAATATAATAAATAATATTTCCCATATTTATGGCAACATAAGCCATCATAAAACACACCTAAAAATTTTACTCAACATTTACTTATTTGCTTCTTCATTAAGAATGTATTTTTATTGCAAAAAGAATCCAAATGACAGGAAATGAATTTTTATATAAAATTAAGGGAAAAACTAGTTGTGAGATTGAAATGAAATCCAAAGAAAGAACAAAAAAAAATAGAAAAAACCTCAAATGAGGGGCAGTTCAGAAATCGAAAAGGAAAAACGAAAGACAATAATGAGTTGGAACACAGAAAACAAAAGTTTTGAAATGAAAAATTAAGCAGAATAGAAAAGCATTCTTTAAAAATGGGTGTGCATCAAACGAAAGGATCGCGATTGTAATCACAATCAAAATTTATAGTCTCAGTATGAACAGTATGAACCGGTTCAATGCCATGGAATAGACCTGAAATTATATCGATGATTTTTCAATTTACCATTTTTTTTTTTAAGTTGCTTTACAAATTTTTAAGTGAGGGGAATTTTAAAGCGAAAACTTCTGTAGTAGATTTTCGTTTTTAAAACTTCATTTTTGCAGTTTCCAACTGTTGTAGTTTTTTGTTTCAATTTCTGACTTGAAATATTAATCAAGGATCCTCTAAGCAAAGTGACCAAGAAGGACTTCTTCTTAACTACAATGAGTTTCAATGGCCACAGTTCGTAATTGCTGATTTTGTAAGCCAAAGGAGTCAGTAAGCCCCACCACTACAAATGGCATATGTCAATCTTAAATCATCCCCCCTTTCCGGAGACAATTTGCATGCAAACTCTTTTGAATGTTTTCTAAACGAATTTAAATTCCTCCTTAACAGAAGCAAAGAACACGTAAAAATTTAGCAAATACAATTAAGACGATATGCCCTCCTGCACTCTGCATTTCCCCTTTCTCTGTTGTGCTTATTCTTGCCTCTTGTTAAATAACTTCTGTGCAATGTTTTTTCGCCAGTTTTTGCTACATGAAGTTTTGTGTTGAATATGAAAAGCTTAATTTGAATCGCATTTTATGTTGCCATCATTTTTACAATTGTTTAAATGAATATACGAGGAGTCTGTGCGTGTGATTTGGAGGAAAAAGAAAATTTATTTGCATTTTTGTGTTTTTCTCTCCTTTTTTAAATTAAATGTATTTTTAACAAAGGACTTGCGCCTCCCTGCCTGCCTGCCTGCCGCGCTCGTATAAGTGCACACATGTTGGCAACGAAATAAAACTTATCCAAGTAACGCATTTGCACACACACACACAAGCAGACACGCTTTCCTTCGCTTTTGTTTCTGCTACAACAAACACCATTAACATTTTTTTTGTCGTGCTTCATACTTTTAAAACTAAAAGTTAGAAGCTTAAAGTTTCGCAGATGATTGTAAGAATCTTTGCATTGGCACAGACATGCCTTCAAAAAGGCACAGAAATATGACGTTGGTAAGGAAAATGTTCTTTTAGGAACTGCTGGTGATGAAGAGCCATTTAAATCAACATGGCAGTGATGATGGCGAGCAATCATGGGCACACATTTGTTTAAACTAAATTTATGATGGGCTGTATGCATGCAGCTTTTTATACGAGTGCTCGTATGTGAAGCGCACGAGGATGCAAATGTGCAGCAAATAAATCATCTTAATTTATATAATTCATGCAAAAAAGTAGGTTGCAACATTATTATGCATTATTACAGAAATTGTAAATTGCTAAGCGGGCGTCGAGGAGTGATAAAGCTTTTAACACACCACTGTTAGTAACATACAGCTCGCTCAGAGACTGCCACATTTAAACATATTTCTTTTACAGCGCGCTGTTCACTTTACAGAATTTACATATTACACCATTTCCGAGCAGAACTTAAATACTCCGCTGGCTGGTATTAATTAAAAATATGATATTTACATATTACTCTCAGATATTTTACTTTAAAAAAATATAAAACCTAAAATCTTGACGACAATACAGATCTTCTGCCTCGAAGGTCGGAAAAATCAGTGTAGCGAATTGGGTAAGCGAATTTTAGATGATATTTGAACTATTGGCCATAAATGATATGGGGGGGCAATACTAAAGACTAAAGACGATCGGTCAAATATGGCATGTATGCTAAGGAAATAGGATAATATCCCCTAAAAATGCATCTGTGTGACAGACGTTTTTAGCAAGTCGTACGATTTGCAAAACTTTATGAAAATGTTCATAAAGTTAAACATTTCATACGATCAGTGTTGGATTTACACCAATCTGCAAGTAAAACATTTGTTAGCATCATATTTGTAGGATAGTGTGGCACTAGCAAGTTATAAACGATATCTCTCTATATATGCATTGACAGAAATGGATTTTAACTTCAAATAAATGAATCTGTATATGATACACCACACGCATGATTCAACAATGGAAAACTTTTAGTACAAACTAATATATAGAATTTTTCATTTTTGGGCTCAGAAAGCCTCTGTGTATTGGATTTCAAAATCTCCAATGTTCATAACACATGACAACATTTTAGCCTGCACTTCCATATATAGAATACATGGATAATCCGGATTTCGATAGAGCGTTTCAATTTTCCGAAAATCTCTCAGACCATATTTCAAAGCTATTCAGTGAATACGTCTGATATAAAACTTAACCATTCTTTAAAAAATACATTACCGAATTGAATTATAAAATATCTGACAAATAATTTTAAAAACAATTAAAGTTAAATAATTGATATAAAATTGTCGGCATGACAGATATGCCGGCCATTCTGCTGCAGTTATTAAAACGAGGGGCTAAACAAGCGACCCTAATCGTTCAAAATTAAATCTACTGGCATAAAGCTTTACAAGAAGAACAAACGACGAACACATTTTCATTATAATACATGATAACACTACTCCCCATTGTGACACAACTGATGCCACTTTTCTTAATAACAACATTTTGCATGAATCATTAGCAGTGAATAACAAAACAAGTTTTACTAAATAGCCGCTTTGCTTTAACTGAATATTTCTAGTGTTTAATCATAATGCGATAAGATTGCAAATTAAACGTTTTAAAAATTCTAAGAATTGTGCTGTTTCTTTTGTAATTCATTGCCGGACATACAAAACAAAATATAAAACTAAATAATTTAAAAAATAAACAAAATCGTTTAAATAACACCTGAATAATAAGTGGCTTAATAAATTGATGTTTTTACAGTGGAATATAAAAAATGATCACCGAAATGTTACAAAACATGTCACGACTCCAAGACTTAGCAAGGACGAAAAAATTTTGTCTTCGGAAAGAGCACACATAATTTATTTTAATGATTCAAAATTCTCGAGCAGTGACTTAGTAACTCTTGATCCTACACAGAAACGCAATAAATGTCAATTTGAGGGGAGTTTAAAGCATTCAGCTATTTTATCGATAAAATTATCGTTATCTTTCGTAATGTGGTGCCTTCTCCCAATTTCAGTACCACCAATACAGGGATCTCAGGATTATCCTTTAAGACATGGCACGCACTTATTAATGTTGAACCTTTTGGAGCGGCAAGTGGATACTAAAAGCTGTTTAATTTAGCAAAGTACGAACCCTGTACTGTCACTTAACTTTCTCGGGTTTCTTAAGTATGCCCTGTTTAAAAAATGCTTTTAAATTTTACTCACTTGCTCTGACACCTGGAACTGACCGATGAAGCAGCAACTCATTATTTTTGTGCAACAGGCATGAATAGTCAGGAGTTGAATTCGTTTCTGGTCTTCAAATTGATCAAAGCATTTTCAAAAATATTTTCGTATTTTATATCTTTTAAATTTCTATATGTTTCTAATTTATAATTCAACTAAATACAAAATCCTTCGACTTGAAATTATTCAGAGGTTTCCAAATAAAAATTTCACGGCAGGAAGAAGAAATGAAAAGTCAAAACAAGCAAAGCCTAATTTTAAAAAAGCTGACAGGGAAGACTCTCAAGTGAATATTAATCAAAAGTTTCACGCCTGCAAAGCCATTTCTAGCAAATATTTGTTTCAAGATTTATAAAAAAAAATACTTGAGCTTAATATAGCAAAAGTACAGGGAGCAGCAACAACAAGGGGGAATACAATTAATATTCTGGCAGGCGTGAAAATATTTTTTATAATAACGCCAATATTTGACTAGACAATAAAGATTTTTTTTCCTTTTTTTTTTTTTGTTTTGTTTGTGTGTGCATGTGTGTGGGTGTGTAAGCACAGTAGACATTGCCACCCGCAACAACAGCAACAGTCTGTACCGTCACCAACATCATAATCAGCAAAAACTTCAAAAAAGCAAAACAACAATGTCATCATCATCAACATCAACAACATGAACATCAACATCAGCTATTCACATCACATGAAATGATGACTTTGTCCTTGCCGTTGTTGCTGCTGCCGATGTCGTTTCTATACCAACAATCAATGGAATCATTCACACATAAATTGAATTTAAACACATACCGCCGCTAATTGAATTTTTCACTGTCGCGCTCAATTATAATGATTACTATTAAAATTCTTTTCAATATCATCATCACGAGAGCCAGTGCAGTACAAGAGGCATGGAATGGCAAAGCAGTCACTAGTGGAAAATGTATCCACGTAACGCTACTAGAGGCAGCGCAACAACAATGTATGTTATTAATCCGATACAAAACACCACATTTATGACAATGAAAGCAACTACAACAAACAAGCCAGCAAACAAATGAACAAACAAAACATGTACAACAAAAGCTTGTCGAAGCTGCACAATATGAAAAAGAGATGTAAGAAGAAGAAGAAGAAGAGCAAGAAGAAGAGGAAAGAAAAGAAAAATTAAGAAATGTGTGACATCTCTGCCAGCCAATGTTGTTACTTTACACATTCTTCTCGTGTGTTGTTTTTACAACTTTTTTTCCTTCAATAAAGAACAATACACGAAATTACAACAAATAATGTTGTTATTGCACATGTAGCCGCAGGCACAAAACTTTTTAAAGTAGTTAAAAAAAGTGCTCTCGTTTACAGCCATTGTAAGATATTGACACTAACACACTAACACACTCGCACACTCGCACACTCACACACTCACACAGCCGCAGTTACAATTACACACACTTGAAATATTTGCCTATTCAAGCGGAAATTAAAATAATGGTTTCATGTGTGCGAGTTTATTGTGCGCAGCGAACAGACAAGGGCAATATAATAGACCCAGCATGCTTAAAAACAAAAATAATTAAAGCTTTAAAGCCGATTTTGAAAAAAAATAACACTTTTAGCAAATCAAGATTACGAGTTCCTTTTAAGATTATAAAGTCTGCTTTAGAAAGCTTTTTAGGATTTCCTTTCAAATAAATTAGTAGAGAATTAATAAATTTCAGTTTAAAAATCCTTAAAGATATTAAAGCTTTAAAGCTCAACTCGGGAAAAAAGCTTTCTACATAAATTTTCTTTTTTAAATTAAACATAAAAAATGATTTATTTTGAGAAGAAAGAAAAAAAAAGCTGCAGAAGCTTTAAAGCTTTTATTATTTACAATTTTTGCTGCATATTTTGCTTAGTTACTTGTAAATATTTAAAATAACTGCCACCACTTTTTGAGTGTCTTTCACGAGCATTCTTACCACAACCAGCGACCTCAAACTGGATTAGAAAGCAGACTTATTTTTCATTTTAAGCTGAAAGCTAATATTTTCGTTTGTTAATTTTGTTTTACAACAAAAAAGAATTTTATAAAATATTGTGCTTTTAAAAGTTTTCAATTTGCTATTCTCGAAAAACCTCTTACAAGATGAAAATGAATTACAAAAGCTTTACAAATTTCGCTTGAATTTGATATCGAGTTTTTATTTACATGAAAAAGCTTCTTCGATAAACACAACTAAGCAAAGCTTCTGTTCACTTTTGTAACTCTTTTTTAGTACACTATTTAAAGTAAATCCGCTTTAAGGCTTTTCGATTGGCTATAAAACAGAGCTTAATATTTTGCATTTTTAATGTTCTAATTATGTGATAAGCAATTTTTTGTTGGAAAAATATAATAAACCATTTCTTATCATCCAACAGACTATTTGCAACATTGTTTATAATTGATGCTGAAATATGTTATTTCGATTTCCATGCGATCATAGCCGAGCAGCAGAGGCGCTACCTACAAACACACGGCATCTATTCTTTCATACCATTTAAAAATTCAATTTTAAAACTTCATTTAAGCTTAAAATTTTCGTTTGAAAGCTCGCAATTTAGATGCCTTTAAAGGCCACCATTCACTTTCCTACGATCTGTCAAATATGGCATGTATGCAACACGCATCTGTAAGGCAGATTTTTTTCACATGTCGAACGATTTGCGATCAGACTTGCATTTACCTTATTCAGCAAAGAAAAAACTGTATGACAGTGCGGTATCGTCTATAACATTTTGATGCCATTTTTCAAACTAGAATGGCATCACATTAGCTCCTCGTGTGGATGAATTGTACGACTGTGTAGGGTAGTGCAGCATGGCCTTAAGTGTCAGCTGCCAAGTTAATTACAACAGACATTTTCCAATACTTGCCGAAATTTATTTGCATTTCTCAACTCCACTGTGAAATTTGACAAGCACGAGGCAATTTGGCATTTCAAATGAGGCTTCTACATGCACAACAACAGGATATTGTGGGTGGAATGATCTTGTTGAAGCCGCTTAAGACATTTGCTACACGATGAATAACTTGATATTGTGGGATCTTTTCATTTGTTGCCGTTTTCTTTTTCATTATAGTTGTTGTTGGTGCTCTGCTGCATGCTGGCTAGTGGGCTGTATTTCAATTTCATTTTACTTCTGATGGCAATTTTTATGTTTTTCTTCTCTTCTTCTTTTTTCTTTTATTTAGTATTATTAACATTAAAATTACCGTCTCAACAGGCTGGCCTTTAAAACTGTGTCTGAGTACCACAGCTTAAGATAACGGAAGTTTATCTTCAATGGCCACCCAAGTGGAAGAAATAACTATTGGCTGTACTGGTTGCAACAAACGTAAAGGAAATATTAATTTAAAGCAATTCATCAATTTCAATTATGCAAGCAATTCCAATTGATATTTCCAGTCACTTTCCGTCCACTAGCCGGGCCTTGCCACGACTCAGCAATAAAATTTCAATTATCAAAAATGATAAATAATTTTTCAGTTTAAAATAATTCATTAATTAAACGTTTCTAAAAAGGAAAATAGAAAAATATTATTCATTTGAAGTGGCAACAAACTGCTCGGCTTCAAGCCAATTTAATCAATTTCACACTTTCCGCAATTGTTGTTTGTTTCTTTTCTCTTTTCTCTAAATGTTTAATTCAGCAGTTCATTCTTTTCTGAAAAGGAAAATGTTGTTAAATTGCCAAGTTTTTATTATTGTTTTCTTTGCAAGACAGGAACGTGTGCCGTGCCGCCTTTTCCGTGTGCTTTCTGCAACAGAAAAACCACTTTACAACACACGCGCCGATCATCTTCACGATCATGTTCTTCTGATTGTTTGTGTTCTTTTTTTTTATTTTTTTTTTATTGCCGCTTCCATTTTAATTTCTAGTTAAATGACTGCACGCAGCAGAATTTCAAATGTGCGCGCATGAGACTTTTGCCAAATGATATCTATTTAATGCTTTTTAATTTTTTATTAACTTTTTCTTTTCTCTTCAAACGTCTGCAGTTCTGCCCTACAACTTCTCTACTTTTGTCTATATTCCATTTTATGTATTTTGCTGTTTTTCTTGGGCATTTTTAAATTTGCAAATTTTGCTAATATTTATATTTTCTTGCCTTGCACAGCCAAAAAATTCATTTGACATTGACAACGGCAGCAAGTCAATTTGTTACATTACCCATCCAGCCTAAAAGATGGCAATGAACTTGAATTGTTTTTTTTTTTTTTTTTGTGAATGTGTAAAAGTGTGTTCTTTTCGCACATAAATTTACAGGAAAATAATAAATAATTTTGCCAACAATTTTTTTGCCACATTTCTTTTCTACACATTAGACTCTGAATGTCTGAACATTTGAAAAATTTGCTTGTGTTATTTACACACGTAGAATGCATAGCGAAATTTTCATTTGAAGGCTGTTCTCTGCTCTTATGTGCCACAAGTGTTTGCCACTGCTGGATGTGCAGTTCAGCGATTTTTAAATTAGCCGAAAGCGCTAAATCGCTAAAACAAGTTGTCAAAGTTGCAAGTCAGATCCACATTTAAAGCTTAAAATTAAAAAATGCATGTAAAAATGGCAAACCTGTAATCGGCGGCAATTTGGCACCCAGCAATACGCATTGTTACATATGATACCTTAACAAAAGACTCTTTAAACGCTGGCACGGTCATTGCCAAGGCTTCTGCCATTTTTGATTAATGTTTTCTTGGGTTTGATTACAAAGTAAGTCTAGCTGGCTTTGCTAATTTAAATTTGGCTCCTACAACACTGTTACTACAATTAATTTGCGTTACTAGTAAATGTAAAAAAATTTCAAATACAAAAAAAGGGGCACATCAGTTTGTCAGCCCATTTGTGAACCATTTACGACATGGACAGAAGAAGAAACTACTCCTTAATTCCTTCAAGCTAGCAGAAAATTCAAATGCTGGAAAACGATGGCTCCATAATGTGTGCTTGCACATATATGGAAAACCATTCAGTGATCTTTCTAAGCTCTGCTGTGGACTACGTAAAGCGGGAAAAATACAACTAACTTTTTTATCCTTCAGGTGTAAAGCAAAATAGTAGTGAAAACCAGAGGAAATGTGATAAAAAACTGACAAGTCAGAAGAAAATCGGAAGGTAAAATTACGGCATTCGATACAGAATGCTTTTGGTATATATGGAAATATGCAACCAGATACAATGCGGAAATTAAAAACAAAACAAAAAACCGACAATTGACATCACTTTCTCTTGGCCAGGGTTGGACAGTCTCTATTTACCAGATATGCACAATTGCAACTTGTCGAATAATTTCGAATTAAAAGATCCTCCTCTTAAACGAAAGTTAATTTAGAAACCGTAACTATTAAAGGTGTCCTGATTTCACTACTTGAATTACTTAATTCCCAATTATTTAGACGCATTACTCATTGCATTCCGAAAAGATACAAGTAGAAATAAATTTTTTTTTTTTTAAAATACATTCAAATTTATCATTTTACACTAATCAAGGTCATACCAATTTCGAAACTAGCCGCAATCAGGCTTTCAACAAAAAAAAAAAAAAAAAAAAAAAAAAAAAAAAAAAAAAAAAAAAATTCAAATAATTAAAAAATATATTATTTAAGCTTTTAAATGGCAAGTTTAGATTTTTTTATTTAAACATTTATTAAATAATAGATTTTAATTAATTAATAATTTAATTGATAAAAAAAAAGACGGAGGAAAAAAATTTGAATTTTTTCCAAAAACTTCTTCTATTTTCTTATACGGCGAATTAAAGTCGAATACCGACCAACCAGCGAACCTCTTACTTGTAAAAATCTTTGTTTATAATTTTTGTTTTTTTGTTTTTTAATTTCGTGCTTTTTTCCTTCGTTGCTCTTTTGCTGGGAACAAACATTAAACCGTAAAAGATAAGATAAGAGCACATTAGGAAAATTGAAAGTTATCTAAAGGCGAAAACAATTTTTGCCGAACGAATTGCGTCAGCGGTGTCATAACCATTAGAACTGCGAATGACTGAAGTATTTAGTTAAACAGTTTGCAAGAATGCGGTTTTTGTTCTTGTTGCGATTCATTTTGCTATTTTAAGGCTGATAAGCTGCAAGCAGGTAAAAAGAACAAACAATTTAATTGGAGCGAAAGCCAAATGTTAGGGGTACAAATAAGCACTTGTCCCGAGTTAGTTGCAGCGCTTGCATGCTCTGCAAAAAAGCTGGCCAAGCGACAGATAAAAACATTTCTAGACTTTAGCAAAAATATGCACTCAATTTCGTATTTGATATACAAACAAAAAAAGCAAAAACAAAAACAATAGACTTTTTGTATAAAAGGAAGGATCACTGTATGCAAATAATTAAATGTAGCTGACAATTTTAATGGCAACATGTGCCTAAACACGTTTAGACATAAATGTTGCAATATTTATTATTATTTATTCCGTAATTATATCAAGTGATGAGAAAGCTCTTGCTGTATTTACATATATTAGGCTTAAGTTCAGCTTTGGAGTTGTAAGTCAGAATAAATAAATGCACTTTGCAATCATCTGCCATTCTGCAGATGGGCTTCTCTTTATTGCCATTTCCACAATTTTTACACTAAGAAACATTTTTTAAAAAAAAATTATAAATAAAAAAACGTTCGGATCAGACAAACAAATGATATTTCACTAGCAAAAGTAAATGGGAAAAGACCAGCTGCACTATGGGCTTCAGTTTATTGCCATTTCCACTAAGAAACATTTTTTAAAAAAAATTAAAAATAAAAAAACGTTTGGATCAGACAAACAAATGATATTTCACTAGCAAAAGTAAATGGGAAAAGACCAGCTGCACTATGGGCTTCAGTTTATTGCCATTTCCACTAAGAAACATTTTTTAAAAAAAATTAAAAATAAAAAAACGTTTGGATCAGACAAACAAATGATATTTCACTAGCAAAAGTAAATGGGAAAAGACCAGCTGCACTATGGGCTTCTCTTTATTGCCATTTTAACAATTTTTACACTAAGAAAAATTTTTTTAAAAAAATTTAAAATAAAAAAACGTTTAATCATCAATCAGGAATCTGTACGTAAACCTTTTCCGATATTTGTTTTCTCTATTATCTATTTGCGTAAGAGAAACCTCAAAATTATCCGCTCCAAACATTAAGGTGTTCAGGAAACTGGAACACCTTTTTAAGGCAACCAAACAGATGATATTTCAGTTACACCATTAGCTCTAAATTAGTTTGCTGTTTTCCAAAGCATGAGTCCATGCAAAAGATTGTCGAGGAATGAAGCAAAGCAATATTGTTTGCCACTTTGAATGGTCTCCGGCAACTTCTTTAAACTATTCATTTTAATCTTTTTATATAATAGAGAAACCAGAGATGTTGTGGTGACACAAGTATTCTATTCTGCCATCAGCACATGCTTGTAAAGTCATTGTTTAAATAATTAAATGGCAACAAATTATTTTCGTAAAAACTACAATAAAATAAATTGAAAATTCTATTGCATTTCTATTGTACTTCATTGATAAGTAAATAGAACTTCGAGATAACGATAAAGAAAATATTTTCATTAAAAACTGACTTTCGATAAAGAAACAAAATTTGCTAGCAAACGAATTTAAAATATACAAAGAAAAGCAAAAAATTTAAGACTCACAAGTACCAGAGTGTTTAAATACAAATCAAAAATAGACGTGTTTATCTCGAATAAATATTATTTCCTTTGCAAACACGTAAGTAATTATGTAATTTGCCTTTCTACGTCACTTGACGTAATTTTATTTTATTTTTAAATAATTTTTTTTTTCCATCCCATTTGTAATTTTTAAGGTTAAAGACCTTTTCTGCTCCCCCACCATCAACAGCAAAAGCAACAACAATCATATGGAAAAGAGGAAAAACACACAAAAACTTTGATATCTTTTAGCAACATGTTTGATACAAAAAAAAAAAAAAAGAAACAAAAAAAAATTCTTAAAAAAGAAGAAGACAAGACAATATAAAAATACCATCGTATTGAGATTTCAACAATGCGCAGACAGACAGACGGACAGACAGATAGAGAGATGTAAAGAAATGCATTATTGCTGTTCTTGATGTTGCAGTTTGATTTCATTGTAATCAAACGCTTTGAAAAGTCTATGCCATCCACAAATGCAAAGAGCACGAATATTTAGGAAGTGAATAAAAAATGGAGCATTTGAATGAAAATTTTAATGGAATTGTGGGGAAGCAAAAATTCTTTTGGAATAAATTGTTTTCTTCAAGTAATCGAGTAATGAAAATAATATTTAATGTATTTAAGTACTGTGGCCTGAATGTAGGCAACGGATTGACGAAAGGTAGAAGACGACGGTAAGCTGGGCTTGGAGTAACACTTCCTTTCACTTTCAATCAAGTGAGCTTTCTTCTAAAGGCAGTCACTTTCAATGAAGTGAGTTAAAATTTTACAGCGGTTGAGGTCTACTGGGTTGTGCCCCAAAAGTAGGCAATGAATTTCACTTCTGCCGATGTTTGCACTCCGCACTCGAATTTAAGAAAGGTAGCAGATGGCGAAAGTAATATAAACTGGACTTGCAGTAACACTTCCTTTCTTCTAAAGGCAGTCACTTTCAATCAAGTCGGTTAAAATTTTACAGCGATTGAGGTATACTGGGTTGTACCCTAAAAGTGGGCAATGGATTTCAATTCTGCTGAAGTTTGATCTCCACACTCGAATTTAAGAAAGGTAGAAGATGGCGAAAATAATATAAACTGGACTTGCAGTAACACTTCCTTTCTTCTAAAGGCAGTCACTTTCAATCAAGTCGGTTAAAATTTTACAGCGATTGAGGTCTACTGGGTTGTGGCCTAAAAGTAGGCAATGGATTTCAATTCTGCTGACGTTTGATCTCCACACTCGAATTTGAGAAAGGTAGCAGATAGCGAAAGTAATATAAACTACACTTGCAATAACACTTCCTTTCTTCTAAAGGCAGTCACTTTCAATCAAGTCGGTTAAAATTTTACAGCGATTGAGGTCTACTGGGTTGTGGCCTAAAAGTAGGCAACGGATTTCAATTCTGCTGACGTTTGATCTCCACACTCGAATTTAAGAAAGGTAGAAGATGGCGAAAATAATATCAACTGGACTTGCAGTAACACTTCCTTTCTTCTAAAGGCAGTCACTTTCAATCAAGTCGGTTAAAATTTTACAGCGATTGAGGTATACTGGGTTGTACCCTAAAAGTGGGCAATGGATTTCAATTCTGCTGAAGTTTGATCTCTACACTCGAATTTAAGAAAGGTAGAAGATGGCGAAAGTAATATAAACTGGACTTACAGTAACACTCCCTTTCTTCTTAAGGCAGTCACTTTCAATCAAGGGGGTAAAACCTTACAATGATTAAGGTCTACTAGCTTGTACCCTAAAAGTGGGCAATGAATTTCACTTCTGCCGATGATTGCACTCCGCACTCGAATTTAAGAAAGGTAGAAGATGGCGAAAGTAATATAAACTGGACTTGCAGTAACACTTCCTTTCTTCTAAAGGCAGTCACTTTCAATCAAGTCGGTTAAAATTTTACAGCGATTGAGGTCTACTGGGTTGTGCCCTAAAAGTAGGCAATGAATTTCACTTCTGCCGATGTTTGAACCCCGCAAAAAATTTTAAAACCATCGGTAATAAAAAAAATTTTAGAAAATCTTTATTTGATTTCATTTGATTTTGTCATAAAGAAAATTGTACAAAAATATTTCTAAAATAAAAATTTTATAAAATAGAAAAATTTCCTTCTGTCTACCAGTTTAAAAATTTTCGCTTTTATTGTAATGGATCGCTAGTTTTTCAATAGTATATTTAGATTTATATTGTTTGTAGCGAAACATGGAAATAAATTGTTCAAATTATAACTCGGCAACATCAACTTGATCACATTTTTTCATCAATCAAATACATTTAAAAGCCGTGCTTGAGATTCAAAAATAATTGCCGCTAAAATTATACCTTTTTCAGAACTCACTTATTGATTCAACGAATGCCCAACTAATTTGAAAACTTTTCAAATAAATACTCAATTCAAACTCTTCGCAATATAACAATTTTGCTTTCAGTATACTTGCTTAACTGGCAATCGCCATTAAATAATTATTTTAGTTTCGATTCATTCCGTGCGTATTCACCACACATTCGACAGCACTGCATTTGCAAAATGCTGGCAAGTACGAGCACATACGAGTACTTATGCGAAGTATTAATAAAACAAGAAAGGAAGAGAATATCATTACTATGGTTTCGCGAAAATAACTTAATTCCATAATACCGAATTTGGTCGTATTGGAATGTGTCGTTGTGATTTGTTATTCGAAAAAGTTAAGTGCGTTTGAGAGTTGCTAAGTATGTTTATAATTTTGTATTCGTTAAGCCGTATTTGTTAACGACGGATCTCTATTAAAGTAATAATAATATAAGTAGAAATATTTTTATTGCGGCTGGAAAAGAACTGTAAGCTACACTGAAAGAAAAATACTTTGAAACGCTTTGACGAAAAGATGTCATATTCTTTCGATTGAACGTTTGTAGTAGCCACGCTGCATTATAATCGATTACAGAATTATTCGATTAATTGGTACTCTCAATCAATGTTTAGACTTAAATAAGCGATATTTCGAAAGATCTTGCCGCACTAGTGTAGAAAGCAGTTCCGGGAAGGAGTTAGCGTAGGAAAGAGAAGGGAATCTTTTTATTGGTTAACAAATGGTTAACCACTATGAAACCCAAAGGGATTTTGTAAACCTCCTCACAGCAAAAAAAAGGGGGGGAAAAATATTTTGAAAGATCGAATAGCGGACCCTCCAGTTAATCGAATAAAAAATTTAAATATTTACAAATTTACAATACGTATGTTTGTATGTATGTATTGATTAAAAAATTAATACATTAAATGAAAAAATTCAATTTTTGTGCTCTTCATTAATAATATGAATATTTACTTTGCATATATGAAATTTTTATCTTTATTCTCTTAAAGAAATTCATAAGAGAAATTTAAAAAGAAAAAAATGTATATCTAAATATCGATTTGGGAAGTATTACTAAATCATTTAATATTATAAAGTATTAGGGGTGAAAAAGAGCGATAACCAACTGTTGACCAGCTCTTTTAACTCCTTTAAATCCGGCAGTCTCAAGAGCAAATTACTATCAGTTTAAAAGTATACGAGATCAAAGTGGGGCAGCTTGTAATTTTCCTATCTCTAGTCTCCAATACCTTTCAAATGCACAATTACACAGTCTACCATCTGTATCCAATGTGTAAATATATATTTAGCTTCTACTTCAGGAATTCTTATAGTGACTTGGCTGATCTGATTGAGGCTTTGGCTCATAAGCAATGTGTTTTTGCTGGAGGCTAAAGTGTGTCAAAAAGTCAATTTCAAGTAGAATAAGCCGAGTCATTTATTTTACAATTATAAGTATAAAGTAAATAAAGTTAATTTCGGAATTAAAGAAGTATTCTCATTTCCCATACATCTGCATGTAGAGCTGATTCTACAGTGGTGTTCAAAACATAAAGTGGTTTTCATAGTGCATTTTCATATAATCCATGTAATATTTCATTATGAGCAAACAAGCATACCTTATTCATGCATTTGTTTCTTTGGAGTAATGAAAAAGTTTCATTCAATTTATGATACGTACGAGTATAGATCTATAGAAGGGGAAGACAGTTTTTCAGAATTTATATAAATCGCTGATACAAAATTTTATCCCAAAGAGAACAAAAAAAAAAATTATTTTTATTTAAAGCCAAATATAACTCGTTAAAATAATTAATTTCCCATTGCTGAGGGATTTATGTAAAAATTAATCCAAGCTGGTGCCCAAACTGTCTGCAGAGGTTACATAGTTAGACTAACAAAGTAAAAATTCACAACTCACTTGCCATTTTACATTTATGAAGCCGATGTTATAAAAAGAGAGTCCATGACTTACCTGAAATAAAAAGAAAGAAAAATTATAATAATAATTAAAAATAAATAAATTGCATAAAAATATTTTAATTTTTATTTAAAAAAGTCCAGTAAAGGGAATGGTTCCAAGGACAAAGAGTAGCTGTGGTGCGGCAGAAGATTTAAGGTGGGACATACCAGTATTGATGTCACATCACCGCAACACATTCCATAAACTTTCAGTCTTCATATGCAAAAGTTATATGAAAAAAATAAAAATTACAAAGAAAAGGTCAAAAAGGATATTTTGTTTTTAAGGAGACGATTTTATTACAATTTTAGATATCTTTAGAGGCAACACTTTTTTATTACTTTCCCCAAAACAAAATTAGTAATAAAAAAGGTTTTCATTAGAACAACTTTTTCTTTTGCAACAAATTTAATGCTAAAAAATTGTTATTGCAATAAGTTTTGCATAGAAAAGAAAAATATTATTTTATTTATGTTTTAAGAAAAAAATAAAAATAAAATTTCTAAGAAAATTATTGACAACAAAATTTATTTCCTGAAACGAAATAAAATTTTAGGAGACCTTTTACGAGTGAAAGAAAAACCAAGAAATAATTCCTTGACAACAAAACTTTAAAAGTTTAAATTTAAAATTAAGAAAATAAAACAAAAAAAAAATTATTTCAGAAACATTTAATAAAAATCCATTTGAATTGTCTGGCCAACTTTTTTCAAAAGAAATTTAGGAAAATGAGCAGACCACTTTTGTAACTGAGAGAAGCCAACAGCTAGCCAGACAATCCTGCCGCCCATTGTAGGAGGTGTTTTTGTTTTTTTCATTCACTCATTACACTCAATTAAACACGATTTTTTACTAATCGTTTTTTAAGCTTTTTTTAAAAAATAGAAAATTTACATTAAAAAAAAAAAAATAAAAATAAAAAAATATCTTATTATTTTAATTAATAATTTTTGCTGAGAAAATTACTGTGAAAAATTACTCTGATGAAAATTATTTAATAAGAAAATTGTCAGCAAAAAAGTTGTTGCTGCGAAATGTCTCTGTGACAACGTTGTTGCAAAATAAAATAATGATGGCGATGATGATGATGATGATGATGATGATGTGTGTGTGTGTGTGAGTGTGTGTGACAGCAATGTATTGATTTGCTAAATTAATATTTTCGACATTTTTGAATATTTAAAAACGAGAAGAAAACCACACAATAACATCTCCAGTCAACATGTCAAGCAAAGTGCATCACGCTATTGGAATTTCGGACACATTTTGCTGGTGGCAAGTTGTGGCCGTAAGATAAAAAACATCAGCTGCCGCCAATACCAAATTTGGAACTCAAACAGACAAACGTTAATGGACGTTGCTGGCGACTGCTGCTTATACTCGTATAAATTTTATATTATTATTTTTGTTATTATAGAAATAATATTATTTGTCATTCGTTGCATTTGTTAATGGTGTCTTGTTGGTGGGGGTTACTATTACTTTTTAGCCAGCAAACGAAATGAGCAAATCAGCTTTTGGCGTGCAATTCAACGGTTTGGAGTCTGGCTTGTCTGGCAACGAAACAACTCGGTTACCAATAAATTGGACAAATCGTTATATGTAATATCGATACAGTGTTTATTTCTACATGAATAGAAAAAAAATTTTAAAAAAAAGATAGAAAGAAGTAGGAAAAAAAATATACAAAAACTGTGTAAAATCTGTATGAAATTGTTAATGTTTGGTTATGAGGCCAGCTTAGATGGCAAGAAAAATAAAAAAAATATATATTTTAAATTATACAATAAAGCAAAGTGGAAAATTACATAATTTAAATGTAAAAAATTTTTGTTTCGGTGTTTTTAATCATTTAAATTGAAGAGGGTCATATAAAAAATTTATATTTTTTTTTTCGTCAGCAGTTCATGTTCTCTCCGGGCAAGGAATTGATTTTTGCCGGAAAAATTAAACAATGAGGCAGCAAATGATAAAAAAAGGCAATAACAGTTTATTGTTTTTAAGAGCTTTATAAACAAATAAAAATTGAAACATGGAAACATGTCAAAACTTGCACAGAGGAGTTCTACTATATATTGAACTGACGGCTCTCAGGACTACAAGCTCCAAGGATAGCTGCTGAGAACTGCCAAGACAAAAGCATCAACATGGCATCTATTGCCTCCGTTGCATTTTATGTTTCATAGCAGCTCTTTCTTAAACACAAAAAAATATATACATATATATTTTATATGAATTTTTTTTTGATAGAAATTAATTAAAAATGCCACATTCACAGCGCCATACTAAAAAAATTAATTGAAAAAGTCTTATTAAAAGCCAGTAATTTATATGTGGGCTTAATATCATTGCATTCCAACATCTCTTTCATTGAAACTCTCATTTTTCTTTGCTTTGAAGGCCACGCTTTAAGCAAGTAGGCTGTTTAGGAAACCTTTCCCCAAGCCCACCATTGCCTTTACAATTATAGCAAACAAATAAAATTGTGGTTTATATTTGCCATTTGCCATACATCGTCAGCCTATACATCAAGCAAAATTTCCTATGAATTTAATTTTACGTCAAAGTATTCTTTTTAAACAGAGGCGTCAAGGCTAAAGACGATTTTTTTTGTGATTTGTTTTTAAACAAAAATCCAAAACTAGTTTTAATCACATAAATTATTTTTGAAATATAACCGAGGAGTGTTCAGATGAGAGAAAACAAACGGCCATGTTTTACGTTATGCGGTGTACAACACATGTAAATCGAATAAATGCATATGATGGCAAAGCATGAACTAAGGAAAACTCGATCAAAGCCGCAGAGACAAGTAGAAGTTAATGAAGCGCGTTGGCATATTTGAGGCCACTGATGATGACTTTTTTCTTCTTTTTTTTTCTTAAATAACGTAACGAGCCTTTATGTTACATTTCTAAGCAAAGCTTTTAATTGAGGTGTGCTGGTGCACTGCACTGCTGACCACACTTGCAACTTGTTAAGAAATTCTCTGACAAAAGTCAGCATTTAGCATCAAGCTGTGTTAATGCTAAAACAGCCAAAGCTAAACTACAAAAAAAAAAAAAAAAAAAAAAAAAAAATATTTAAATAATTTATTAAAAAATAAGCGGCCAAGGTATTTACCATTAGCAGCAACATTTTCAATGATAAAAAATTATATACATAATAATCATAACAATAAAGTGCTTTAAAATATGTTGATTAAACAAAAGGGGGAACAGATAAACGCTTAAAATCCACCGTGTTCAACTAGTTTAAATAAGAGGCTTGTCTGAGAAAGCAATGCTGGCACATTATAAATTTCTTTCTTGCCTTGAATTATTTTCTTGCTGGTCTCAGCCATACCAGGAACGGTCTAGAAAGAGCTGCCACCTAATTTGCTTAATATGAACACCATGTATAAAGAGCATGCAACATTCTTTACATGCAACATGTTTAACGATTTATGACAAAATACATATATAAAATGAACAAAGAATATAACTTTGTACTTTTAGACGATTTAAAAATCGCCAAAAATTACTCAGTTGAACCAGTGGAGAGCACATGTCGTGCATATATAGTACAAACTGTTTGTAATATATATTTTTAAAATAATTTAGAGGCAGCAGGTTACATTTTTATGCTTCCAGACGTTTAATGTGAACTTCCTAGTTCAAAATTTCGTTTTGACATGAATTTTTGTAAGAAAACTAAATTTGAAACTGAGCCGAAAAAGGAAACGTTTTAAGATTGTCAGGCAGGCATTATGAAATTTACTGGCCAATAATCCATTTTTATACATAATTCAATATCAACCAAGCCCACATTTCATTAACAGATATCACATGCTCTCCGATAACTAATAATCTAGGCAACGAGTCACATGAAACAGCGTTAAAACTCCTTTGCGTGCCCGAAAAATGCAAATAGAAAAAAATGAGAAATTAATTACGCGTTTTTACCAGCCCATTGAATTCCGGCACATGCCTCGTATATCAAAATACAAATGAATTCATGAGTAAATATCGGTAGTCTTGCATTGAACTTGAGCCAGAATATCGTAAGAAAACATCCTCAACCAAAAAGCTAAAATTAAATACCAACAACAAGGCAGGGCGAACCCTTTATTAAATAACCAGAAACTACTCGTAAGCTTTTTATTCAACAAAACTCCAATTTCTGTAAATGGTTTTTCTCTTCTTTCTTCCTTCTCTGCCTATTCAATTGGCAAACGACAAAAGGAAAACATTAAAATAAAATTGATGGTGCAACTGCTGTTGCCATGAGGACAAAAAGTTCTTTATTCTTCACTCAAATGTTGCGTTTTCCCCCCTCCCCTCTTTTTGATTTTCGCATTTTTCGTAGGCGTTTGTTTTAAACTTGTTTAAACCGTCACAATCAAAAATTGCCAAAGCGAAACATGCGTGGGTAGTGACTTAATGTACGACCAGTTTTCTTTCTTATTTTTTATGAAGCGCAGCGCATCCTTAAATGTTAAGCTTAATTATTGCCATCATCATCATGATCATCATCCACATTTTCTCTCCCATCTTCATCTCCAGTTACAGATTTATGCTCATTTCGAAAACGTTTTGATCTGGAATGATGGCAATTGTTTGTCTTATTTACTGGGGGCGTTAAGTACATGCATTAAATAAAACCAGTAAATTAATTTCCTAATCTGGTGGAAGAAACGCAAAGGCAGAGGATTAAAAGGCAAAAAAAAAATTAAACTGGAAATCAAATAGTTGATGGTTAATATTAACCCTTGCGTTATCATGAAATGTATACCGAGTCCATATATTGCAATGTTTTTGTCACGATTTTATATTTTGTTATAGTTTCTTTTTTTATAGTCGAAGAGCTACAACAAAAGGACCCGTTTGAATACAAAAGGATACTCCAAATTGTTTTACTCGATTATTGAAAATCCTTAAACGAAAAACAGCAGCCACTATTCAAAATTTATATGTAAATTCAATGCAAACCAAACCAACGTTCAGTATCATTTACAATCCTTTCAAATGGCTTATATTATCCTTCCACTTTGAAATTCATCTCTGGTCACTTTTCCTCTTTTCAAGGATGCGATATGAAGCCCCGCGATATGGTAATTTTCCAAAGGATATTTTTTTAATGAATAATATTTAAACAACAACACTTCTGATGGCAAAATGATTTTTTCAATTGTACGACTTCTCTATTGTCCCCCATTCTTTCCCCTTCTATAGTTCAACTAGTACAGATGGCCTTTTTACGGAAACAAAAAAATATTGACAGAACATTTTATTGAAACTGATTAGCCACTTGAAAAGCACTTCTATAGCGTTTCCATTACTACACACCAGATTTTCAGCCGCTTTCATTTAAAATTTAATTTCAATAAAACAATTTGATTTTATTTTATTTTTTTCTATAATTTATCTGGCGCGATGTGTTTAAATTCACACTCTAAAAAAGTTGATGCATACACTCCACATCAAATGAGTGAACAGCAATGAGTGATGGTGGGGGCCAACTGCGTGACCCTTTTCCTTTTAAGCAGCAAGAGAATCTTCGACTTGTGTCGCCCTTTTGAAAGAAATGTAATAAAATGAAACGAATTCATATCAATTTTCAGGCATTTTATAGAGACAATGTTTTTGTGAGTGTATCAGAGAATGTTTGTGCTTAAGAAGCGTTTCAAATAGAGGAGTTGAATTATACAAAGAAATAAAATCTTTGACATCTGCCGACATGTTTTATGAATTACAATCTCAAAATATATACAATACTTGACATTAATCTCTGTCAGAAGATTCACTTCTTAAAAAGTACCAACAGAAATATTAAAAGATACCAAAAGCATGTGGAGAATGCTCTCCCATACATGAGAAATAAAAGAAAAATAATCGTACAAGTGCGGGCAGAGCACATGTTGCTTTTTTGCTTTTCTCGAAGCTGCAATGAAACCGTGCTTGTATTCACATATTTAGATTTTCTTTTTTTAAATTAAATTACGTTTCTTATTATTTATTCACGACTGATAGTGGTTTGGCACAAAAGTTCTGAAAATTGCAGAAAAAGTGTACGGAAAATGCAAACTGAAGCAATGGAGCTTTCAGAGTTGCCAGAAGTCGAGGTCAGCGAATCAGATGTAACATCTTCTGTACAGTATAAATGTACCGTGACATTAAACCAACATCGATGCACGAGGAGACCAGAAAGCTCGCAAGCACTCGATGAAAACTTTATTCGTTTTACATTTTCCCCTCAAAAAGCTTTCAAAATTTTAAACCTGGTTGTTTCCCTCCTTTTCGCCTTCGTTTATAGTTTTTCCTCAGTAACAAGAAAAAACTTAAACTGAAAAAGAAAATATCGGCGTTAAAGAGGGAGCAGCTGGAAAAAAAAATATATCATATATATAAAGCAAAATTACATTTGAACGCCTCGGTGACAGAACCAACATTGTATTGCTAAATGCTTTCAGGTGGAGCAGAAGCAACTCAAATATTTATATAACCTGAATAAAATTCAGAATAGAAACCAAATAAATTGGCAAACGAAAGTTAGAAGGAAAACAGGCACCATTAGACATTAGAAGTGTGTCTCACTTCTACTTACTCACAGTAACGATATCTTTTGCAAATTAAAGTGCTTTCAGGGGATCCTCACACGCACGAGCAATACAACGAACTTTTTTAAAACTTTATAGTAATAAAATAAACTAATAAAGTATTTGTTTGTCTTTAAAATTAAAACATTTTTAAAAAAAATTAAAATTGGAAAGAAAAGTTAAAAAGCTCCCAAAGATTTATTTCTAAAAACAAAATAAATTAATTATAAAACTAAATTAATTGTTATGAAACTAATAACTAAACTTATTAACTAATGAAACTTATTAACTAAAATAATAATAAAAGAACGTCAAGACTGTAAATTGAAAAATAAAATGAATTTCTTACAAGTTTTTAAAAGCTTTTGGAAACATAATCTTATAAAGTTTTCTTTAGTCTCTATTTCTAAACTTTTATTTATAACAATTTATTGCATTTTATTCTTCATTTTCATTTTTGTACAAAAATAAAAAAGATTTTTTTTAAAGCTGCATTTTTTTTTAAATATTTTCTTTAAATTTTAAAATTATAAGCTTATAAACAAAGATGTTTTTAAGTTTAAAGCTTTTTTTTCCAAAACAGTTTTGAAATACTTTTTTGGAAATAATAAACTTGGATAAGCTTTTAGTAGAAATGTATTTATAAGCAGCTGTTTTTAAATGAACAAATTTCTTAAAAGCTTTTTGCTAGCTATCTGTATCACCTCTCCAAATTTTTTTTTATAAAATCTTTTTAGCAAGTCTCTCGAATGTCTTTTATGAATTTCAAATTGTTATGTAGGAGTATAAAACTCTGGTTTATAAAGATTAGTGTTGAAAGCTTTGTAAGACACGTGTTATAGGCAAAGTGAATTGAATTATGTAAATTTTTGGGAAAGATATAATTTAATTTTATGAAAATTAATATTTTAGATTTTAATTATTCAATAAAATAATAAATGCGTTGCCTTAAAAAGGAATTGATTTTCCCGAGAGGTAAACTGCAGCAGCAGGCTTCCACTAAACTTTTAATTATGCAAATGAGTGCTGGGAACGTCAAAAGTGAACTTTTTCGGTTCTAAAATTGTTTCCCAAATTTTTTCCGCGTTTCTAAAATATATTCATATTTTTTAATTTTAATTTAATTTTTTTTTCCTTTTTGTAAAATGAATTAAAAATTACAAAAAAATGTTTAAAAATGTTACTTTGACCGCAGTGCCTATCTTTATATATTTCTATATTCATTCCTTTGTTGCCAATTTCATTGACTTCAATACTATTTTCACTTCTCTACACAATTTGTTTCCAATTTCAAGCCAATACGCGGCAAATACACGAAATACGTTAAAAGTAAATCGCGTAGACAATTCGTAAGAAAGAAGCAGCTAATCAGCACACCACAAATTGACATTTAAAGTGACAGCTTCATTTGCTGCGTAATACGGAAGTACCATTTTTAGACGACGTAAACGTAAGGCAAGAGAAGACGTCTGACAACTCAACAAATCATGGTCAGTGGCAGTTCATCACACAAGATAGTTTACCAGCACACGACCAGAATTTTTTGATAGATGGCCAAGAAATTTTATAGCACTACTCTCACACATACGCACAGCCACAGCCACAGCCAGAGCCAGAGGCAAGGCACATGCACACATGCGGACACACTCGCCGAGACGCACATTTCTATTCAGCACTCCCTTGTGAGCAGAAAACAGCAGAAAAATAGTAAAACAAAAAATACTTTATTTATAAATATTTGCGAGTTGAAATGATTAATTAATTTAAGCTCAGTTGGCTCTGTAAGCTCAGTGGCTGGCCTGCTGTTTTTCGTTAAATTCTGGCCATGCTTGGGCTTGAATTTATGATAACTTCTAAGCCATAAAAAACGAGTGTTACCTATAATCACACAGTGTCTGTCAGTACCGCCTAACAGGGAGTCGGGCAGCCACAATTATTGTGTTCATTTTCCTTAAACGCTTGAATTGTCTTTCATTTAGTTTTGGTCAATTGCTTCCGTTTTATGCCACACATGTCCACATTTATTTGACTGCTATTAGAAGCTTCTGTACAGATATCTTTTTCTTATTGCTGTTGTTGCTGTTGTTGGTGTTGTTGTGTATTTGTTGTATTCGTGTAGTCGTACTTATTTATGGCGTTGATTACTTTCATGACATTTGTAGCGCCAAATAAAGATTGACGTCAAATTTGTGTTATTTAGTGTGTATGTCGTTCCCATTCTGGATATCGGCGCTGTTGCTTGCCATTGTTCTTATCATTAACAGCAACAACAAAATAACCAATCTGATTGTCATGAGCAGCATTTAAGAGACGTGATAGCGCAGCAGTTTGAACATTAAAGCCACGAATGAAATGTATGAACATTTTAAGCAACGATTAAATTTTATCTGGTGGAACTGAATTTTAATGCAATTTTTTTTTGTATCCGCTTCCGCTTACCTCCTATTCAAAGATTTTTCTCAACCACTTGAAGTTAAGTAACATGCAAAGCACTTTGTACGTCAAATACCTCATATCACCGGGCAATTAAAATGATTGCAATAGAATCGCAATTTTACCCTGGCAAAAGCTTTCAGGAATTTAGAAAGACTAAATAAACTATCACTCCAGTAATAAACTGAAACTATGCTCAGGTAGCTTTTTCAAATTCCTTAAAAAAAATATTATATGCAATGTAGTCCCCAAACGGATATGCGTTCGGCATTTCTACGTCTTCTATTACATTTGAAAAGTGAAGTTTTTCTTATTACATTCTTGTATAAAAAAAGTTTTGGTAAAAAAAACATTAATAAAAGTCGGCAAAAGGACCTTTTCGAAGATGGCAATAAACACAGCATGTGGCCTCAGTTTTAAGCAAAATAATAAAAATCGGTATCAGATGCTACACTATTTTGCACAGTCGTACGAATTGAAGTTACTTCATGCTATTTTAACAAATTTCATAAAAATGTCATTGTAGGTGTTACACTATCATACAACAAGTCTTTCGTTAGAAGTAAATGCAACTCTGGTGGCATGTAAATCATCATTTATTATCCAACGGACGCATTTTCAGACTCCTTTAGCGGACATGCCGCATTCGAGAAGTCGTACGATTGTGTGGTGTAGAGAATCGTCGTGCATCCACAAGCCAAGAGAAGTGTCAATATGAAGCAAAACCCCTCAGCCAGAGTTGAGATGCATCTGTCAGTGCTTTGTTATATCTGTCATTCTCCTACAGCAACAACAAACAATCATATTTTAAAGCTTTTGCACAATTTAAAGCCAGCCATTTATCAATTATGGACTTGTATATCAAGTGGCAACAGCGTAAGTATGTAATTTAGCCAAAACAATATTTTATGGCCAAGCCTTAATTTAGGCAAACATTAACAAGTCTAAGAAAAGTCTACATAAACTGCCACAAACCAACACAAGCAAGCAAAAAATTATTCAAATATAAAACATGTGCAGCACACAATGTGAAGCAACAACTGACAAACGTTAAAACACCTTCCTTTACCTTATCAAAGCATTTGATACAACCAACAATAACCCAAACAATTCGTCTAAATATTGAAACTAAAAACACGAATAAAACGGAAAAATAAACGTAAAACCTCTAAATCGACCGCAATAACTGACAGCCAACACCATAATAAAAAAATTGGATAGTAATACTCGTTGCAAAAGCTGTGGCATGTGTAGTTGATGGCTTCTGGCATGTTTTCTTTTTCGACCAATAAAAATAAAAAGTTAAAATCCATTTGTGTGTTGCAATTACAGAATTAACAATGAATGAAATATGAAATAGATGGATGATTTGTTTTAATTGCAAAATTTGTTACCTGTTACTAAATAACGTAACGAAATCTTAATGGGTTTAGAGATGAAAAAGTCCCCACCAAAGCTGGACTGTTCGTTCTAAATAGTGTACTGAAAAAAAAATCCAGATAATGATTTTTATGTCGAAAATTTAAAAATTGAAATATTGAAAATTGATTTCAAGTGGAAAATTTTAGATTCCTAGTAAATCTAATCAAATACCCAAAATCTCCGAAAGTCAAATTTATTTGGATTTAATGCAAAACACTTAAATGTTGATGTTGTTGGCTGCGGCAGCTGATTTTCCAAGGCTTAGATTACATCTTGTACATAAAAAGAAGTCGGACGTAGGCAGTTACTACACGCACAAAAGGTATTGCCACCTTCACAAAAAGATAGTGGAAGATGAAAACAAGTGGTTCAGTAGCTGTACAAAACACTTAAATTTTACAAGACTTAAATTATATATTGTACTTTTTTAAAGAGAATTCAGAAGTAGGCAGTTAATACAAGCACCTTATGTGTTGCCACCTTGGTTAAAAAAAAAGTGGAAGAGAAGACAAGTGTTTCAGTGACAGTAAAAAAGTCTTAGATTGTGATATTGTTGGCTGAGTCAGCCGAGTTTGCAGGGCTTAGGTTGCATATTGTGAGTTTTTAAAGAGAACACATACGCAGGCTGGTTAAATGGGCAGGTAATGTGCTGCCATCTTCTTAAAAAGATATTGGAACGAAAGACAAATGTTTCAGTGCCAGTGAAAAACTATTAAAGGTTGGTATTGTTAGCTAAGTAAGCCGCAATTGCAAGGCTTAGTTTACATATTGTAGTTTTTTTAAGAGAAGTGAGACTTAGACAGTTACACCCGCACGAAAGGCGTTGCCACCTGCACAAAAAGATACAGAAAGAGAAGACAAGTGGTTTACTAGGAAATGGATAGGGCAGTATTTCAGCTCCTATTGCATCTGTTCTTTTATTGAAATAACTTTTTGCTTTGCCGATGAAATACGATTACGGATGACTCACATATGAGTACGTACCAATTTATCCCACCATAATATACTTAATTTACACTGAAGAACTGAATATTAAAAGGATTTATTATCACATTATGAAAACTTATCCTGCTTCCTACATGGACAATGTAAGCACAACTCGAGTGTTGACTGTTCTGGTATGTTGATTTACGGCCGAAAGTTCTCTAAGAATTCCGTAAACTATGTTTGTTTCTGCCTGCCTTGCAGAGAACCGAATCCTTTAGCTAAGTCTCCCTTGAAAGCTTATGGCACAACCATTAGCTTTAAAAAGAAGTTTTGCGATTGAATTTTGTAACAGGCAAGCCGCTCCCTTCTTAAGCATGCCAGCAAAGTTAATATTTAATTTTTTTTATTGCATTATTAGCACACGTGTTTATTTTAATTGTTCACATAAATTCTTCCTTTGGAACAATTTATTACAGCGAAACTTCATTCTTTCACTTCCGCTACCCCTCCAGCTAAAATTAACATAAAACAGCAAAAAAAAAAAAGATCCCAAAAAGCTCTTTTGAGCCAAATCTCACTGACCGCTCTCATTATGAACACCATTCTGTGTAATTTCTTAACGAACATCCTTTATGTGTTTCATCAAAAACTAATTACAAATACTGTCAAAATAAATTATTGTGTATTGAGAAGATGTAAACGAACAGGAATTGGTATTGATTTGATTAAAACCACAGAAATTAATTACATATTTGGGAATTGGATGGCGAAGACAAAAGAGGAAAGAATAGAGAAAGAAATATAAATAAAAAATTAATAAATAAATAAATAAAAATCAACAGCAAAAGCCAGCAAAAAGAATAGATTGCGTGCTGATGGCTGATGGCTGATAGCAAATTTATGTGCTGTTGCCTGGTTTTCGTTGATATGGTGCTGCTCCTCTCCTCCGACCTTGTTTCAGTTGTCTTGCTGTTGATTAATTTGCAACAATTTGTAACATTAGTTGTTCTTATACTTTTCTTTTCCCTTTTGCCTTTTAGTTTCTGGTTTTTTTTTTTTTTTTTTTGGTTGAGATGCGAAAGTACCTTCTCCCTGCCTACTCCTGTCAAATAGTCCCCTTCACTCTCCATGCTCCACTTCTATACTTGTACATGATATTCAATAATTTGAACATGTTTTCCCCCCTGTTGGATTTAATATGTTTATTTTTCCTTGTTACATATTAAAACCTCCATACATGACTAGTTTGTCGTGGCGTTTCACAATTTTCGTTTATTTTCTTTCATATCAATTTTTTATTCCTTTATTGGTTTCCTTGCAAGGTGTGCGCCAAAGTGATAAGGAAGGCTCCTCCTTTGATCTTTTACTTTGAATTAAAGGAAAAAATACATTTCGCTCTCACTTAGAAGAAGTTAGTTTTTTATTTTAAATTATTTTTTTTTGTTATAAAAATGGCTGGGCTGGAGTGAGGAGAGGAATTAAGTGAGTTAAAGGTTCATTCGTCGAAGACCGCAGGCAATCAATCAATTTTGAACATTTCACTGCATGACGAAACTTAACGAACAAGGAATTCCTTGTGAAGTTATAATGGAGTCGAAAGAGGGAATTCCTTTTGATGTGAAACTTACGGGATGAAAGAACATTATAACACAAAATTCACTTCCTCCCCCTTCTCTCTCTCTCTCACTCTCTCACTCTTACTCTCCGTCAGACATTTTTCTAGAGATCTTTCACGAAAAATATTAAACAAATTTTTTATTTAATAACCATAAAGTTCTTAATAGCGAAATTGGGTACAAGAGTTTGTGGTAAAGAAGGAGTGGTACCACGCCTACTTATTTTTATTAGCATACACCCCGCAGAATAATTATATATTCACTTCTTGAACTGATAAAAATACATTATCCAGAAAATTGTGCGTGCCACGCCTAATTATTTTGAAAAAGAAAACTGCCTCCACACAACTTTGTGGTACTAAAAGGATATTGCCACGCCCACTTTTTATTAATATTAATTGCATTTAATTAATAGATATAATGTTAATGTTAATTTGATTTGACCTAAAAAGTTGGAAAACCAGCAATACTGTTTTCTATTCAGGAGTTTGTGAGAGCAAGAAGTGTGAAGCAAAAACTATTAAGGGTATTCATAAGTTTGTACTATACGCGTATTTTGTGTATCGGTGTAAGCGCATGACTGATTTTCGAAAATTCTTTAGAGGCAAAATGGGAATAAAACTTGAAATGTTTTTTTATAACTTATGAAATCCTTAACTGCACAGCGTCGGAGGATACAAATCCTATCATATTTACGCGCATCTTATGCTCACATTTGCAGCGACAGCGTTGAGCGTAGAATTTCCTTTCTTTTTTTTTATTATTCGTTACATTTTATATTTATATTTTATTTCCAATTTCTGCTACTTTTTCTGTTCTTGCATTTATTTTGCCCTGATGCGCTGTGTAGCAGGATGATGACGATGATTTTTTATTATCGTTCTTTGGGTTTCAGTGTGCGGTAGTACAAAAATAACAAGCCGTATAAACCACAACATGTTGTAATTAACCCGCTTGTCATGTAAATAAATCAAAAAACGACAGAAGAGCAAGAATAATAAAATCGGAAAAAGGTATTAGCAGCAACCCACCGTTTTATAGTGAATATTGCACTGCTCTTCCATATCATTTTCCCCACCACATATTTTAATGGCACTTGAATTAAATGATGATAAAACATATTGATAGATTTTTATAAAGTTAAAACAACAGCGAGTAAAAAGGAATACAATTGACATGGATGCAGTTTAAATTTATTTAATTTTTTTTTTTAGCTGTTTTTGTGCTTAAATTGAGTGAGTGAGTGGGCTTTGATTTTTATGTTGCCAGGATCAAGGTGGGTAGATTTTAAATTAATCAAATGTTGGCTGCAGTTGGTTTTTTGTAGTCCCCCTTTTTTTACAAATTTATTTTATTTATTTTTTTTTTTTTTATTTATTTATTTATTTATTATTTTTTTTTTTTTTTGGTTTTCTGCGGCTTATAACGATTATACGGCACAAAAAGCCATAGTTAATAAAAAAAAGTGCCAGATAATTTTTATTGGCAATATAAAAATTGATCATAAAATTTTAATTTATTTGTTTTAGATAAAATCATGAATGTTTGCCATTGTATTGACTGGAAATAGGAGACACGACAGACAACGAGTGTTTAATTATGACAAGCTGCTTCATCATAATCAGTGCATGACACTAGAAGCAAAATCAGCATGACAGAGGAAAAAAAATCGTTTTCTTTTTTAGCATTTCTGTGTTAAAGCATAGTTACTATTACTAAGCAATTGTTGCTGTTTAACTTTATTATCATCCTTCTCAGCGTCATCGTCATGAACACAACTTCAAGAGTCGCAATTGCTACATTGTAAATAATCTGGCAGTGACATGCCTTTGGCATGAACAAGCACGCTGTGGTATTGAGAGCAACACAAAACAAGCAAAAAGCAAAAAAAATATATATATATATATAAAATATATAAAATATTTAGAATAAATATCAACATTAAGCTGCCACTAGCTGGGATAATAAAAGATATACATTTTACAAGAGGAAAATTTGATATTTTTTAATTTGCTCTGTGGGGCAAGTCGGATATTTCTAGCAAAGAAATCCATCTAATTCTGGAGACTTTTCAATTTATTGAAATTGTTATAAGCGGAGCATCTTATTAGATTTCAAGTAAAAGGAATTAATTTGCCGAGCTTGTTCACAACTCAGAATTATAATTGGAAAAAAGGAATGTCGTATGAAAGCCATCTGTATAATGAATTCATCTTGTAGGCCAGTCACTGTTAAGTTTGCAGTTTCGAGAAAAGCAAATGCGAGTCAAATGATGCCTTTGAGCATGAGTTCAAGCCCAGTTGAGAGCAACTGATGACACATTTGTGACGCAGTGTTAATATTCTATTCCAGGTTATTTGATAGTGTAAGTAGACAAATTAGCATCACTGTCCACTGAACGGTTCCAACAGAAGACCAGCACTTGCAGACCACTCACTATAAATTTCCTTGAGATTGAAAACGGGTTTTCTTTCTGCCTTCAGCAATATTAAAATGAGTAATTAATTGGGTTGCTGTAAAAAGGATTTTTTTTAACTTTTCGCGGCACACAAATGAGAAATGACCCCAACTGTTGACGACCTTAGATCTTTTGCCGTTTAATCCTTTTATGCAATTCAATGAGTTTCTTCTTTCAAGATGTTAACTTTGTGCCCAACTTGATAATATTTCAATTTTGTTCTATTCAAATTTTCAGGACCAGATGTTGAAAAGGAAATAAAATGAACCCACTGCCATTTCGGCATTTCGCCATTTTCGCTGGTAATATAAAAGGCCGTAAGTTAAATGTGTTGATCCTGGTTTTGAGTGTTGGTTGCGGGCATAGTGTTGAATGCCTTTAATTGAAGTATATATGTACAATATTTTTTTCTTCTATTCCTTTCATCATTACTTTGCTCGCTTTAGCTTTACAAAAACGTCTCATTATTTCACCATTATACACTGGCAAAGTGGAGTAGAAGGAAGTTTATCTTTTCATAATTTGCTGACATCGTTGCAGTGGTTGTTGGTTGTCTGTTGCTGTTGATTCAAATTATATTGTACACAAATTTACTTATTATTATTTTTTTTTTAATTTTTTTTCTTTAATAAAATCGGTTAAAAGCAACTAAATAAATAAATAAATAAATGTTGCCTTAACTTTCCAGCAGGGATCACTTGGGAAGTGCTCACTATTTAACTAAACGTAGTCTAGAATTACAAAATATTTTTTTATTTATATTTTTTTTTTTTAATTTGTTGCTTGGCTGGAGAATTAAAAAAGTATATTAAATATAAACAAGTTCAGGAAGAAACGGATGTGTAAGTGAAGCAACTGTACAAAGTTATTTACGTAGTCCACATTTAAAATACCCGTAACACAAGCACATTTACATAAATTTCCAGCAGAGCTCTTCTCTTGCAGCATGTTAAAGGTTGGGGTTTTGTGTGTGAATTTATGGATGCAAGTTGTTGCAAGAAACCGCATTAAGTTTTAAGTTGCAACTCCTCATTTTTACAGCAAAATATTGTTTATAACCGGGCAGAAAACTTAATCTAGATTTATATTATAGATTAATAAAAGAGACTGACTGGCTGACACGCCAGTCTACCCTGGTGTTGGCTGATGATCTTTTAATAAGCCCGATGATCAGCTAAAACAAATGGACTATGAAAAAAGTAAAAAAAAAAAATAAGAAAGGAGAAGGCTTACAAGCAAAACTGGAAGAGACTTTAGACACAGTCAGGGATGGGCAAAAGAATATAATAAAAATATAAGTTTGGTTCCATAATGAGATCCCACCGAGTATACCATGCTACACTGAGACAATTTGGATGGTGTACAAATGCGTACGTTCTGCAGAATATCACTGCTTACCTCATTAGAGTAAAAACGCCTGATTTTGCATGGCCGGAGTACAACAATTCATTTGCCTACAAAATTTGAAAAAAAGTTTGAAAAGTTTGAAAGGAAACAGAGGCCAATAACGATATTTTTATCATCTGCACCAGATACTTTTAAATCTTTATTTTGTAAAGGAAACTACGTAACGAAGTTATTAAAGGCCTTGTTTCACTATCCCACACAGTATTAACACATGTCAAATTTGGCATGTATTATGAAAAAGTATTATGATGTCACCTAAAATCGTATTATTTTTTTGACACTCGAATACCACTGGCAAAAGTTTTTGAAAATTTTCATAAAATGATCGATTTCGTCTGATCAGCGCCGATTTTACTTTTTTTTTATTTTTTATTATTTTTAATGAATATACCAGAAGTTGTAATATATTATTTTTTTATCTTTTTATAGCACCAAGAAGAATATATTACTTTGTTAGTGGTAAGAAACATAAAACATATGTTTTCGTAATACATGGACAATATGGTGTGCCACCATATACGCCATTTTTATTTGATATCATAAAGTATAAGGCTATGAGTCGATATCACTTTCGTGTGAATGATTCGTTCTACTGTGTGTGGGATAGTGAAACAAGGCCTTAACTAAGTAAGATATGTATTGAAAATTGAATTAAATTCATTAATTAATGGCATTTTCTTTTCTACAAAAAGGCAACATTACCCTCAAAAAGGGCAATTTTGAGTTCTTTTCTCAAAAAATTTTGCCCTCTTAAACTGGTGCGTGTTCTTTTGTAAAAATGTTGCCGCATTGCACTTTTTGCCCTGAACAAATCGATAGAGCAGTAAATGCCCTGTAAAACAGATTGATGTTATTCCTACACAGCGTTACCAGACATTTAAAAAAAAAAAAAAATCTTTTGAGTTGAAAGTCAGAAAAGTAGATTCTAATTAATATTTTTATATCTGGTGATGTATAAAACAACGAAAAGACAGCAATACCGCTGTTTAATTATGTGAGATATTAAAATAAAAAAAGGTTAGCCTCTCAAGCAGATGAATTTACAATCTGGCAACTGAACATTTTTGTTTACATAATTCATAAAATATACATATATATGTTTCTTATCAGCTGTTAAAAAAAGCAACAAACTTTTTTCTAATTTGTATTCTTTTATCATTGAATAAAAAATGGCATTTTCGCAGGGCAGGCCAAACATTTTAAAAATCCTTTATGGTGCCATAAAAAAGATATAAATTTTTGCATTTTATAGCATTAGTTCTTATATTGATGGGGTTTTTCTTGTTTTTAAAAAATATAAAATATTACTTAATTCTATGATGGGCTGGCTCTTCCGTAAAAGTAGTGAAATGTATTAAACAAAATTGCAAGCGAAGATGCACGAGTTCAATGCCCAAAATCAGATATATAACCCTTATTATAATTTGTGGCATTTCTAGACTTTATAAACCTGACCAGACAATTATTTGAAATACCATAACAGAAATATCGAAGTCATTGATTTGTCGGTGTTAAAAGTTTTGCTGGGTATTAAGTGGGTCTCTTATTATACATAATTATTGACAAAACTGTATTTACCATTAAGATGCCTTACCAAAAATGCCCATTATATTTAATACTTGCAAGCAATTACCTGTAAGAAGAAGAACAGAACAAAAAGATTAGAATTATTATAACATTCATTTGAAAAGAGTAAATGTAAATAGTGTTTATATTTACACACATGGTAAAAAGCAGTTGCTGTAACATGTAAACAACTTTTTGTTAAACACAATTATTCAAAATATTTCCTATAAATAAAAAATACAATATTAAAAATATGAATTTTTATTTAGGCCACAAACAGTATTATTGATGTCATGCTAGCATGTACGGTATGTAGCATGCAGCTAAATAAGCAATTGATAATGTCTCTGTTGCAATCATACGTAAAATCATGTAGACAAGCGTATAAAAATTAAATTTACCCCGAGACATCAAATCGTTAGTTATTGACGCTTAAAGGCAACTAACGAACTATACTATAGAATAACACTTTGTTAAATTTCCATACAATTTGATGATGAATACTGTGAAATAAATAAACATAAAAGGAAAATAGCAGCGGCAACAATAACTGCAGCAAGCAGATGAATAGGACAAAGAAGAAGAAGATTGAATGAATAAAAAATACCTTGAGGCCGCAATTTATTGAAGGCGCTCTGCACAGAGCGTAGGGAACGAGCGGATCCCATACAATGTAAGTCACGTTAGTAAATGAGCAATTGAACAGATGTTTTTATAACATTATCCAACCATTTTTTTTTTTTTTGGTTTTTTTTTTGTCTTACTTAAATTAACAAACAGAAAAATAAAAATCTCGTTGGGCGCGGAAAATAAAAACAAAATATCGTACATAAAATAAAGAAAAACATGGCTAAAAGACAGTTTCAATTAACACCATTAACCAAAGATGTTGCTGATGTTGTTGAGAGTCGTTGTTCAAAAGCGTTTAAGAGTGTAAAATGTGTATTTATTGCACATACTTGTTGTACGAGTATGTTGTTGCTGATTTATACACTTATTCGTTTGAGGCCAACATCATGTTCTTAACATTATTTTGTCTTGTTTTCTGATATTTTTCTTACATTTTAAGTTTAATATCAATGTTGCAACATGCCCGTACTCGTACAAGCATAATTCATATACAATGCATATAACAATAGAAACACTTAAGTTTTAAGTGCAACATATTTCAGTCATTACAGTGAAGCAGAATAATTCAGAGATTTCTTCGTTTGGCGGAATAAAACAAACACAAAACATTCATTTAAGAATGTATAAAAAGTAAATGAAATATAAGAAGGGATTAAAGGAAGATTTAACAAAGGAAAAAAAAATTAGCAAGTCCCTGTTTACATTTTACCACTTCAGTCCTATCCTTCAATTCAATATAAACAGTGAATGGTGCAGATACGCTGGCTGTATTGCAAGTAATATTCATGCTTAGCAGATGAAGTCTAAAATTGCATTAAACCGAGTCCAAAATTTGTGGGCTACCGTGTGAGAGAATTTAATAAAAAAATTGCGAAAGGTTTCTCGCAACTTATTTTATTAACGGCAATAATTAACTGTCAACACTGCATTCTAACTGCGAAATTACACCAGCCGTCCTTGTTAGAAGGACAATATTGTATATCCTATGCAGTCGCACAACCCAACCACAATCGCACTATTATATATTAAGAATGCAAAAAAATTTTCCTTTTTCAGCTAGAAATGAATCCTTTTGCAAGTAGTATGCTTTATTTGACAAATCGGGCAACTGTGAAGGGCAGCGAATCTACCATATCCTATCGGGCGGAATTTGAAACAAAAGCCCATAAATATTTTCAACAAAAGAAAGAAGGTTGGCCTTGTTTCCAACACGATCAAATAATTTTACGTCCATATGTAAGTCTCTCGATTGTTGTTAGCAATTTCTAGATACAAATGCTTATAAACAAATGCTTGTATACATATGCTTGACAATAAATGTTGCCAGAGCAGCAATCGCCGCAAGAATACATCGATCAATATATCGCAAGAACTGCTACTTGCTAATGGAACCCAATTAACCCAGCAAAAGACGCTCAAAACTTTTCGACTGACAAAATTAATTTGGCTTATAACTTCGTTGTAAGTGTTACGAATCCGCCAATTCAAAACGATTCACGTTACAGCATAGATTTCATAGAAACTCTACATTTAATTTACTTGAAAGCTACTTAAATCTCCGCGTTTTCTAAGAAAATACTTGGGTGAAGCTTTTCTGAAGTATTACGACGCACTAAAATGCGCATGGGAAAAAGCCATGACGATTTCAGTATAATTTATATATCGAGGAAAGTACTACTGTTATGACATCTCTGCTAAAACAGTAGGATAGTGTGGCCTAAAAATTTCAAATTTTTATGGCAAGCAAAAGTTTATGAAAATTTGCATTGTTTGCATCATTCGTATATGATAGTGGGAAGCCACTTTGATATGATGTAGGATAGTATATCAAGATCTTAGACAGTAAGGTACGTTCAGTAGTTTGACAGCTGTCATCTTTAGTCAGACTTGTGTATGCATTTCGACACGAGGATTATTTTAAAAATTTTTATGTATCTCTGCAACGTTCTTCGTTAAAGAATTTAGTACGAAAAAAATCGGATTTCTAAACAAGAGAGACCAATTCACAAAGCATTATAAAATATTCCACCTCGTGATGCTGCACTTATATGGTTTTTCTGATATGAGGAATGAAGGCATTTAATTCACACGCACACGTTTTCAATTTAATATATTGACCCTTAAGGACAAGGTATGGCCTGGCAAATACTTTCTACTTCTCTCAAGTGAGCGCAACCACTGTGCTCTCAGCTTTTATTGCAAAACGCCCGACTAAACCGAAAACAACTTTTCAGTTACTAAACCTTTTCAAACATCGATCCTTGCTGTAAAATATTTAACACTTACATGTTGCAAAAAAAAATAACAACAACAACAACAACAACAAGAATAACAAAAAGTTTAATAAATATGTGAGCACCTCTAGAAACATTTAGTTGAGTCTTTTCAGTTTAACACAAATTATTCAATAACAAGATGACTTTGTAAAACCTTTTGTAAGCAACTTACAAATACATGGAAAATAAAATTCAAGCTAACGAACGTAAAGTGGAGCACAAAGTAATGCTTTTTAATAAGAGATTTTGGTTCAGCTGAGGAAACTAAAGGAAATTTAACGTAATAAAATCATAATGCATTTGAGATAAATTTTGTTTAAGTCATTCAGACAAATTATGGCAAATTTTATTTTCATAATCAAATTTCTTGCTTTTCTTTTCACACACACAGAGAACACATACAGCCAGTCACTCACTATACCATATGCGGCAGCCAATCTATGAAATGAGCTTAAAAAGCTTTTACAACTCATAATGCCCTAACGGAGCAAAACAATAGTTGCGAATTTGCCAGAGAAAAAATATGTTTTCCTTGTAAATGAAATTCAATGAATTTAATGGAAATTTTTCATTTACATAATCGCTGTCTGGCATTTATCAGCCATTCATATATGCAGCCACTAAAAACGGGGCTCCTCGAGAGACTGCAAACACAAAAACGTAACGAAACTTAAGAGATTTTGCTGCAAAAACTGGAAAATCGTCATATCGAAACCAATAAACGTGATTTAAAGAAAAGCAAACAACAACATTTAAAGCGCCACAGCCACACGGATGCCCTTTTCCTACAGTTGATGTCTGTGGCTGTCGCTTGTGATGCCAACCCAGGCAAGAACTGCTCTCTGGCAATACAAACAAACACAAACAGACAAACAAATACAAAAGACTTGTATTCTTTTTTTTTTGTTTTTTGCAAAATGCAGTTCACAAGATGGGAAGGAAATTATAGAGATAGAATTGTTATAAAAACAAACGGAAAAGTTGACCAGAAGAAAAAATGAGGCACTTGAAAGCTGTTAGTGGATACATGCAAATGAAGCAAAAGTGATTGCAAAATTGAATTTATAGACACGAGATAACGTCGAACACAGTGACGGTGGAAAGCCACATGAGCACGGTAAAGTAAAAGTGCACAAGTGCTGGTGAACTCTTTGTAGGAAGAAAAGATTTCTTCTAAGGAAATCAATTAAACGATTGATTGCAACATGTTGCATAAAGGAAACTGAGTGGCCGGCTCACTATAGTCAGACTTACGATAGCTTTTTAAAGCTAACTTAAACAGTCCGATACATATTAAAAAAGTTTAGAAACATTATGGAACCATTATGTTTATAAACAAAAAATACCATCGATTTAAGGAAAAAAATATTGCGGTTACTTAAATAGGAATTATATATTTCACTGCTGTCAACTTAGAAATTAAAAAAGTTTGGATTTGCATAAGTTGATTTTGATTTATCAGGCGTGAGTTAATATTTCGCAGAAAAAAAATTATGGCTAATGTCCAATTCAGGCTTTGCAACATTTTATAGACGTCACTGAATACAAGGTCTGCAACATTGCCTCCCAAATATACCTATTACATACGGTTTATATTTTATGAAGTTCCCGTCTAGGCTTATAAGGATTTTTACAGAATAAGGATTTTTTTGTAATTACTCCAGTCCAGAACTTATTACTTTTTACATTTCTTTGCCGTTCAGTTCTCCAAAGAAACGGATTCGTAACAAAATCAGTATCTATATGAGGATATAAAAAATTATTTCAATATATCATTTAGGCTTTCAAATTTCCATTATTGTTAATTACTGAAATATGACATTAAGAAGAGAAAAAAATTAATTTATCTAGCTTTTGTCTAACCATTTTCTAGCACTAGAGCAAACTGATGCAGACACATTTATTGCTGTCAACATTATATTCCAACTATTCAGACAGAGTACAACGTACAAATTATATAGAAACTATTTTGCAGGATAAACATTCAAAAATTTATATTGCAACAGAGATGTTTCCAACTTTATTTGTTTAGCAACATGTTGCTTACAATTATTTTTTACTAATACCAGAGATTTGAAAATTTCATTTTAGATTCATAAAATGTATGGATATAAAATATATATAAAATAGACAGAAATTCTCATTATCCTTATAAATACAACAACATCTGCAAATGTTTGATAGAAGTTTTTTCGAAATTGTTATATCAGGCTTACGCCCTTCTCTGCAGAGCCAAAAACATTTGAGGAGACTAAACTTTCTATTGCTGTAAAATTTTCTTCATAACATTATTTGGCCGTACATAACTTTTTGCAACATGTTGCTCCAACATGTTGCTTGCCACGACTGTAGTCATTTCAATGTTTGTGTTTCTCTTCACGGTATAAGTTATTATTCCTATACACTGAGTAAAGATTCTTATTCAAGTTATTAGACGGTTGGATTTTTCTTCTGTTGAGCAACAACTCGAAAAAAACTTGCGAATAATTTATGTTTCATAATTAATCATAATCCAAAATGGAGTCTCAATATGGGAATCTACAAATCTGTAAGAAGCACTTGCCAAGTTTTTTCCAATAATAAGGAAAGTTTTCCTATTAAAATTAAATCAAGTAACTCTTTAGAAATTATTTTGTGGTTTTTTTCACGTATTTCTGTCAATACGTAATTAATTTCTTTGGAAAAGCTGGTGAGTCTAGACACTGGACAGAAAAATGCCGAAGAGTATTTCCGTATTAATTTCTTCCTTTTTACGAAAACTTCACAAAAATGCCGCAAATAAATAAAATTTATGTCTCAACATGGTAACATATAAAAAAGGACACAAAAACTTAAAAGCAGGACGAAAAAAAATTACGGGATATTTTTTTGTAATAAGTTTGCCAACCAAAACGACTACAGAGAGAGAAATGGATGCTAATAAAAGGAATAGCTTTTGAAAAAAAATTTACGGCACACACAACACCATACCAAAAAAAGAAAAAGAAAGCCTGTGTGTATGAATGTATGGGTTAGTGGGCAGTGTGCGACTACACGGAGCAAATGATTGAAAATACCAATTTGCTGCTTTCTAATACTATTTGCGATTTCTATCCAGCCGATTACATAATGCTGTCAATACACTGTTGTTTAGCAAGCAATTCTATTTGATGACTGTTTGAAAAAATTTATTATTTTTTTTGTTTTTTTTTTTGGTATTGTAGAGGAGTGGACTCTTGGGCCTCCCCTTTTAACAAATTCAAATGGATTTTCTTTTATTTTTTTTTTTTTTATTAAAAATGATTAATGATTTCTTACAAGCCTTATTATTTTTTACTTTCTTTTTCTATTATACTGAAATTGGTTTTGTTAATGTAATTCCAGTAGCCGAAGCAGGCATTGACTCTTGCGCCATTTTCCATTTTCTTTTTGTCAGAAAAAAATAAAGTTAAAAGCTAAAATTGATGTTTCCATCATCATTTTTCATTATTAGAAGCAGTAGCTGGTTTGATTAGTTCATTACAGGATCCTAATTTACATTTGTCGTTTTTATTTGACTTTTAAACTTTTGATTTACTCCTTTAATAAAGGAAAAGGCTTTTTACGCAAATCTCATTACACGAGTTTTTTCCAAAGCTTTGTAAAATTTGTTCAAAAAACAAAAAGGAAAAAAGGAAAACAACTTCATTTTTTTTGAGAGTTTGTTTTTTATCAGAAGCACTAATTGATTTAACTGAAAAGCTTAAAAGCATAGAAATTCGATTTGAATTAAATTTGAAATCTTGAAAGATATTTGCTCGACCGCGAATCAAGTTATAGAAAAATGAGGCACTTCAAAATTTATTTTTGATTAATGTGAATTGTAGATGGACAGGAGGACAGATGCCAGCAGGTCGCATTACGAAAGAAAAGTGTTTACGAGAATTATATTTTTTTGATGCTTTACAATTGAGCGGTGAAGAAATTTAGAATGAGCCAGAAACGAAACTGATATTGTTGTCGTTGTTATTTAATAAGTTAATAAGCAGTCATGAGCAAAGCTCAATACCATTACATATTGTATTGGACAATAATATTACAAGTGCATGCAAAAGTTTCATCAATCACACCTTGTGCGATATTACTAATTAAATTAGCCGCCTTTCAATTTACTTATAAGAATTATTATTCTAAGCCTTTAATTTTATTATTCTAATCTTTTGTTTCTCAGTCTTTAGTCCTGCCAAATTAGTTTCGACTAAAATTTAATAAAAAAAAGTCACATTAAATGAATAGAAGAGAAGAGAAAATATTTATTTTATAAAATTTAACTTCATTTGAACGACAAATTATTCTGTTCTTATTCAATTGAAAGTTTAAGGCTCTCCTCCCTCAAGTGTCAATTACTTGATCAACAAAGTAAAAATGTAAGATTATGAATGCCAATTTGGTGGGTTGTCGTATCAACCACTCAACTGACTTAACTAAAGGACAACGCAGAATATTGATAAAGTAAATTAAGCATAAAAAATCAGTGAATTTGGTCCTTAGTAAAGAAGGGATAATAGCGCGTTATATGTAAAATAAGTAAAGTAAATTATATGCAAATTAATAATGGCTGAAAATAAATAAATGTTACTCCAGTACGTACATACATATACATACATATAAACGTTTGAAATTGCTTTAAGGGAAAAAAAAGAAAACGGCAAAACTTTATCAAACACAAAAAGAGATATATATACACATATATATATATGTATATGCTTTCAAATATGAGAAATGATCGATTTCAAGCGCCCAAAAGTATACCCTGCCGAAAGCAAAAAAAAAAATATATATTCTTGTAAAAAGTTTTGTATCATAAAAGGAAGAAGCAAAAAAGATAAACGATTTAGTATTGAAAATACTTCATTTAATCACTATTTGTATTAAAAAGAATTTATGCAGGAATGAAAAGCAAGACAGTAAACTAGACACGAGAGCCATATCCTTCAGGCTTCCTATTCATTAGGATAATTCTCTATGCAAATCAAATTAACTTCTCCGTCCAATTTCACATTCTCCTAAAGTAAAATTTCACAAAATCCTTCAATAAAACTAAATAAACATTTAAAAATTGTTAACGAGAAGTGTTAAAATTTTACAGAAGCTGAGCGCGTTATATGGAATACGACCGTGCCTTTTTTAACGCTATTCAAAGGCGTTAAAAAAAAATATAAACAAAAATAATTGCTTTTTTACTATGCAGCAAAACTTTTTAACGATATTTGGCGGGGTCTTTAAAACGGCTGTCATTGTTGTGTCTGTGGAGTTTATTTTAACGACAAACCTTTAAAAGGTCCCCCCCGCCCTCCATACAAAAATTATTGACTTAAAGCATACAAAAATAAATTATTTAAATAAAACTATTTAAACACGATTTTATACTTTGTATTCCCCTTTAATGAAGGAAAAGGATTTTCACAGGACGAATACGTGCAAAAATTGTTAAATATTAATATTTAAAACTTTTATAAAAATAATACTAATTAGTTCTTACAAGTACTTGTGAAGTGTGTTTGAATTGTAAGTGAATAAAAAATGTCTGGTCGTGGTAAAGGTGACAAGGGATTAGGGAAAGGTGGTGCTAAACGTCATCGCAAAGTATTACGCGATAACATCCAAGGTATTACGAAGCCTGCTATTAGACGTTTAGCTCGTCGTGGTGGTGTAAAACGTATATCAGGTTTAATTTACGAGGAAACACGCGGTGTACTAAAGGTGTTTTTGGAAAATGTTATCCGTGATGCCGTTACTTATACTGAACATGCTAAAAGAAAAACTGTCACTGCAATGGATGTTGTTTATGCTGTGAAAAGACAAGGACGCACCTTGTATGGTTTTGGAGGTTAAACGTTTTCTTTAAAAATTATTTGATACCGTAAATGACAACGGCGGTAAAATTTTTAACACAATCTCCGTCCAATTGTGTTAAAAAATCTCTCAGCTCTGTGTTATTAAAAGCGACTGTATAAACGGCTATATAGTGCCGACCACGTTACGTAAACGTGATTGGCTTTAAGTGGCATTAAAGCTTACGTTAGCGCCATAGCTTTAGAAATTTTTGTTCAGGCCCCTGCCCAGTGCCCACATGCAATACGAAGCCTGTTGCTAAATATTGAACAATTTATCAAAATTGCCAGCCGCCCCTCTTTGCAAGCAATATTTTCCTGCTGAAGAGCAACAAACTCTTTCTGCGTTCGATGTTCACAAAGACGAAAACCATCAACGCAAATGAGACTGTCAGTCAGTTAAAAAGGGGGGAAACATCTATATATAAAATAAAAATTCTTCTTATGCATTACATCACTTTTCATTATATTCGATAATTTGTTACACAAAGTACGAGCAGACTTACAGAGTATCTCCGTATGCACGAGCAACTAGCCGGCACACGGTAGCCGCTCCTGCTCCTGCTCCCTTTGCCACAGCTACATTCTTTACAACATCAGTATTGGGGAAATATCAAAAGCAATTCTTACATACAAATACCAATAAGAAAGAGGGAACTATAAGAACACAAACCATAAAACTTTACACAAGTGTATGCAAGTTAAATTATTTAAATTCTTCGCCATTTTTTTTTTAATTTTAATTTTTTTTTTTTTTTTGTTTTTCATTTAACCCTTTTCTTTAAATGCTTCTTCTCTGTTATATTTTTCTTGGTTTGTGCTCAGTTTACGAGGTGTGATCACAACCTAACATTTATTTACAAATTTCGTGAGTTACGTGTGTTCCATTTTGGCATTTTTTTCTGATATGGTGGCACACCTGCTTGTTATATATGATGGCAATATTAGCCATTTTGGATTGTCAGTTAGTTTTGTTTTGGTGTGCTCTTCGATTTTTTGACCAAAAACCATCTCGCAAGAGAGCTATTAAATGTCGTCAACGACGATCCAGATTTGCCCAAAAAGGTTACCAACTAGTGACGAATCATGGGTGTTTAGATGTGACATTGAAACCAAACCCCACTAATTGAAACACCAGCAACTGAAGCGTCGAGAAGAGCCAAGACCGAAAAAACACGTCAAGTTCGGTCAAATATGGCGTGGTCATCATGAATTCGTGCCACAAGATTATACTGCCAATTTATACCCAGTTTTCGCGAAGCAATTCGTTAGAAACGGACCAGCTCACACATCGATGCTGGAGCGTCAGTTTTTGGCCAAAAACAAAATCATCTGTAATCTGTAATCATGCTTTAACCGCCATATTCACTGGACTTTTCTCTCTTGCCGAAACTAAAGACGCCGAAACTAAAGGAGGGCATTTTGCTACGATTGAGGACATAAAAGAAAATCGAAACAGGACCTGTTAGCGATACTAAAAAAAACGATTTTCAGAAGTGTTTCGAGGATTGGAAAAAATACTGGCATAACTATTATATCTGATGGGGATTACTTTAAAGGGGGCCAAGATAGTTATTAATGTATAAACACTTTTCGAAAAAATTTAAAATAACATTTACTTTTTGATCACACCTCGTACATTTGTGTGAAAAATGTTGCAGTGCTTCTTCAATGCTTTTATTTGCTTTTCACTTTGAGGAGGAATTCATCAATGGTGGTCTTTATTAAAAACTTGTGTCTTGCCTTGTTCCAACTGATAATAAGTATGGGAGTTCTTAAATTGTAAATGGAATAGTAAACAAATTGTTGTTCAACTTGAGACGGAATTATTTATTTAAATTTTACCATTAAAATGAAATTAAACTTAAACAGAAAAGTTTTTAGAAATGCTTTTCATTTAAGCAAACTCTATCTGTCAGATTGGGCATGAATATTAACGGCAGAGTTTCGATCATTTTCACATTTCTAATTCGAATGGAAAGTAAAATTTCGAAACGACTCGCTAAACAAATATGTGCTGTCCTGGTTTTGTGTTTGTTTCTGTTTTTGTTTGTGTTTTTTTTTTTTGTTGAACTAAAACTAACTGGAATGTTAGAATGTTCGTTCAATTTTTGAGCAGAAATGAAGCCAAATAAAGTGTCGTCAGCCAAGGAAAAAGCTCAAAAAAATCGATCTTTGGAAAAACAAAACGTGAACCATTTTTATATTTAAAGAAAACTCAAATTCTTTATTTGCATTTTATAACTTTTAGGAATGTCTCGGAAGATTTCATAAAAATTGCAATTTAATGGAAGTTTGCCGTAACCAACTAAAGATTGTGGCTCGAAACTTATGGCTTCTTACTTATCAATGGCATACCACGTAAAGTTTCGTTAAGCAATTAAAGTTTCATTTCGTCTCATGAGATTAAACTGGAGAATCATTGAACTGCAAATCAATTGCTAATGAAGTCACAATGGCAGTTTCATTTGCAATTTTGTCAACAGCAGCAGCAGAGGAGAGGAAAACAAAGTTGTTGTCAAGAGTCAATATTCAATTTATTTCAGACTCCTGCCATGGCGTGTGTGGTGCGTTTATACAATTTACTTAACGGAACATTTTTTGTTGACGGCTTTTCATCTTTTCAAAGCAAACGTTTATGCTTTCTTCGCCAATAACAATTTTATATTTTGCTTGTTTTCTTCAAATTTTTTCCATTTCTTAAGAATTTTACAAATTAGTTTTTGTGTAAACGACTTCGCTCAATATTCTATCCGTCTTTATTTAATGTTTTCCTTCTTTTTCCTTCTTAATTTTTCTGTTATAGAGTGAAAAAGAAGTTACACAAATGAAAAACCCAAAAAAAAAAAAAAAGCTCGTTGAATTTTTGATTTCAGCTCCTTGGGGACATGCAGTGACTGAGTGGCTTTGGCAGAGCTTTTACCGTATTCGTGTTGACAGTTTTTTAATAAAACTTTTTATTCTTGTTAAATATATTAGGAATGCTGGTTGTTGTATTGTATGCATGCAGTATTTCTTTAAGTTTCACTTCACACTTCTTTTTTGACTTGGAGCTCTTTTCAAGTCGTTTGCTGTTTAAATTAAGGATACGTCTGTTGCCAGCAATTGTCAATAAATAATTAAAAACCAAACATTTCCTTGACATCAGTCAGAATCTATTTTGTCAAATGATTCTTTACACCCTCATCGTTCACCGCTACAGCTTATCTGTGCTGGGATTTCAGACTCTGGCAGCGTAATTGCCATTGACGTCTGCATTCAGTTTGTGGATCTTTATATTGCTCTTGTACTGGCAGGCAATCCAATCCCTCTCAATGCCAATGCCAGAAAAGAAAAATTTTTGCTCTGCTTTCTCTCAGCCAGCAAGAAATTTGAAGCAGTTTCAGATCACATTTGGCGAGAACAAGTTTGGCCATACTCGTTGCTTTTACTAGCCCTACTTCACGCCTCAAAATCAGACTAGGGAAATGTGACCGATTTATCCACGCTAGGGCTTCTAAATTATTCAATTCGAACAAGAATTTAAAAATGAATTCATAGCAGCGAGTTCTTCTCTCAAGAAATTGAAACAATTGGCGAGAACAAGTTTGGTCATACTCGTTGCTTTTACTAGCCTCAAAATCAGACTAGAGAAATCTGGCCGATTTATCCACCCTGGCACTTCTCAAATATTCAATTCGAATAAGAATTTAAAAATGAATTCATAGAAGCGAGTTCTTTTCTCAGGAAATTGAAACATTTGGCGAGAACAAGTTTGCCCATACTCGTTGCTTTTACTAGCCCTACTTCACGCCTCAAAATCAGACTAGAGAAATCTGACCAATTTATCTACCCCAGGGCTTCTCAAATATTCAATTCGAATAAGAATTTAAAAATGAATTCATAGAAGCGAGTTCTTTTCTCAGGAAATTGAAACATTTGGCGAGAACAAGTTTGGCCATACTCGTTGCTTTTACTAACCTCAAAATCAGACTAGAGAAATCTGACCGATTTATCTACCCTAGGGCTTCTCAAATATTCAATTCGAATAAGAATTTAAAAATGAATTAATAGAAGCGAGTTCTTCTCTCAGGAAATTGAAACAATTGGCGAGAACAAGTTTGGTCATACTCGTTGCTTTTACTAGCCTCAAAATCAGACTAGAGAAATCTGACCGATTTATCTGCCCTAGGGCTTCTCAAATATTCAATTCGAATAAGAATTTAAAAATGAATTCATAGAAGCGAGTTCTTTTCTCAGGAAATTGAAACATTTGGCGAGAACAAGTTTGGCCATACTCGTTGCTTTTACTAACCTCAAAATCAGACTAGAGAAATCGGACCGATTTATCTACCCTAGGGCTTCTCAAATATTCAATTCGAACAAGAATTTAAAAATGAATTCATAGAAGCGAGTTCTTCTCTCAGAAAATTGAAACAATTGGCGAGAACAAGTTTGGCCATACTCGTTGCTTTTACTAGCCCTACTTCACGCCTCAAAATCAGACTAGAGAAATCTGACCAATTTATCTACCCCAGGGCTTCTCAAATATTCAATTCGAATAAGAGTTTAAAAATGAATTCATAGAAGCGAGTTCTTCTCTCAGGAAATTTAAACATTTGGCGAGAACAAGTTTGGCCATACTCGTTGCTTTTACTAGCCCTACTTCACGCCTCAAAATCAGACTAGAGAAATCTGACCGATTTATCCACCCTGGCACTTCTCAAATATTCAATTCGAACAAGAATTTAAAAATGAATTAATAGAAGCGAGTTCTTCTCTCAGGAAATTGAAACAATTGGCGAGAACAAGTTTGGTCATACTCGTTGCTTTTACTAGCCCTACTTCACGCCTCAAAATCAGACTAGAGAAATCTGACCGATTTATCCACCCTGGCACTTCTCAAATATTCAATTCGAACAAGAATTTAAAAATGAATTAATAGAAGCGAGTTCTTCTCTCAGGAAATTGAAAGAATTGGCGAGAACAAGTTTGGTCATACTCGTTGCTTTTACTAGCCTCAAAATCAGACTAGAGAAATCTGACCGATTTATCTGCCCTAGGGCTTCTCAAATATTCAATTCGAATAAGAATTTAAAAATGAATTCATAGAAGCGAGTTCTTTTCTCAGGAAATTGAAACATTTGGCGAGAACAAGTTTGGCCATACTCGTTGCTTTTACTAACCTCAAAATCAGACTAGAGAAATCTGACCGATTTATCTACCCTAGGGCTTCTCAAATATTCAATTCGAATAAGAATTTAAAAATGAATTAATAGAAGCGAGTTCTTCTCTCAGGAAATTGAAACAATTGGCGAGAACAAGTTTGGTCATACTCGTTGCTTTTACTAGCCTCAAAATCAGACTAGAGAAATCTGACCGATTTATCTGCCCTAGGGCTTCTCAAATATTCAATTCGAATAAGAATTTAAAAATGAATTCATAGAAGCGAGTTCTTTTCTCAGGAAATTGAAACATTTGGCGAGAACAAGTTTGGCCATACTCGTTGCTTTTACTAACCTCAAAATCAGACTAGAGAAATCGGACCGATTTATCTACCCTAGGGCTTCTCAAATATTCAATTCGAACAAGAATTTAAAAATGAATTCATAGAAGCGAGTTCTTCTCTCAGGAAATTGAAACAATTGGCGAGAACAAGTTTGGCCATACTCGTTGCTTTTACTAGCCCTACTTCACGCCTCAAAATCAGACTAGAGAAATCTGACCAATTTATCTACCCCAGGGCTTCTCAAATATTCAATTCGAATAAGAGTTTAAAAATGAATTCATAGAAGCGAGTTCTTCTCTCAGGAAATTTAAACATTTGGCGAGAACAAGTTTGGCCATACTCGTTGCTTTTACTAGCCCTACTTCACGCCTCAAAATCAGACTAGAGAAATCTGACCGATTTATCCACCCTGGCACTTCTCAAATATTCAATTCGAACAAGAATTTAAAAATGAATTAATAGAAGCGAGTTCTTCTCTCTGAGGAAATTGAAACAATTGGCGAGAACAAGTTTGGCCATACTCGTTGCTTTTACTAGCCCTACTTCACGCCTCAAAATCAGACTAGAGAAATCTGACCGATTTATCCACCCTGGCACTTCTCAAATATTCAATTCGAACAAGAATTTAAAAATGAATTAATAGAAGCGAGTTCTTCTCTCAGGAAATTGAAACAATTGGCGAGAACAAGTTTGGTCATACTCGTTGCTTTTACTAGCCTCAAAATCAGACTAGAGAAATCTGACCGATTTATCTGCCCTAGGGCTTCTCAAATATTCAATTCGAATAAGAATTTAAAAATGAATTCATAGAAGCGAGTTCTTTTCTCAGGAAATTGAAACATTTGGCGAGAACAAGTTTGGCCATACTCGTTGCTTTTACTAACCTCAAAATCAGACTAGAGAAATCTGACCGATTTATCTACCCTAGGGCTTCTCAAATATTCAATTCGAATAAGAATTTAAAAATGAATTAATAGAAGCGAGTTCTTCTCTCAGGAAATTGAAACAATTGGCGAGAACAAGTTTGGTCATACTCGTTGCTTTTACTAGCCTCAAAATCAGACTAGAGAAATCTGACCGATTTATCTGCCCTAGGGCTTCTCAAATATTCAATTCGAATAAGAATTTAAAAATGAATTCATAGAAGCGAGTTCTTTTCTCAGGAAATTGAAACATTTGGCGAGAACAAGTTTGGCCATACTCGTTGCTTTTACTAACCTCAAAATCAGACTAGAGAAATCTGACCGATTTATCTACCCTAGGGCTTCTCAAATATTCAATTCGAATAAAAATTTAAAAATGAATTCATAGAAGCGAGTTCTTTTCTCAGGAAATTGAAACGCCTTTGCAATTTATATGTTACTTTAAATTAAAGAAAAAATTTCAAACATGTCATTCCTTTTTATTAACAGACTCCTTCAAGTGCTTGCTTTTGAGCCAGCGTTCAAAACCGCGTGTAGGTAGTTCGGCTCTAAGCAACACTTGCAGCAAAAATGTCTGAAGTTACTTGCATTTCAGTTAACTGCTGCTACAGATGAAGTGAATATGCTGTTCATTTAACACTTGAATCTCGAGAGCGTTGCTGTTGACTTTATCGCCGTTGCTATCGTTAGCGGACAGTCAGTTAGTTAGTTGGTTAGTCGGTTTAGCAATCAGTGGCATAATCATAAGATGAAAACCTCAAACAAGACAACTTCACATGGTTTATTTGGTTTTATTGTACAATATTTTTTTGCGGTTTTTTTTTTTCTTTTTTTTTTTATTTATAAACGGGGCACATCTCAAGTGTTCTTTCTTACACAAAGAAAAATGGAAGAAAAAAGCAATGCTGCTCTTGCCATTGTCGTCATTTGCCAGTGCCAGTGCCAGTGCCAGTGCCAGGCCAGCACAGAGCACACACCACACAGCACCGCACGGTCTCTTGCCTAAATGCTCTGTTGCAAGTAAATATTATTTTCTTAAGTTGCAGCTCCTTGTGGTTAATGCATTAAATCACAAACATTTCAGCAACCCACATAACGAAACCGAATGTGTGTTTCTGTTTGCCCGAATTTATAAGTGTGAGTGTTACAATTCCCTTTTTAACGCTCACAGATAAAATTAATTTCATTTATTTTTCGTTTATTTAATGCTTTCCGGTTTTAATTGCCACTGCATTGAAGAAAAATATTTTTTTTTAGATCTTTTTCTCAAAAGGCTCGTACAGAGGCAAAGCATCAGTGCTTGCAACATGCTGTTCCACATGACTGTTGTCTCAGTAGCCCAAATAAATACTCGTGCCATGTCAAAACAAACACATAAGAAAGAAAAAGCAGAAAATAATTTTTGGCCATTAAGAATATCACCGATATCTCTTAATCTGTCCCAGCTGATAGAGGGGCAGAACGGTGTCGGCTATTATTAGAAGAAGGACTACTTCGGCTTGACATTTGGAAGCGTATTGGATTTCTGTTCACGAGTTATTAAGCGGAAATTTATGAAGCAACAGCTGAACAGTGTTTGGATTTTAGTGATCTCAATGCATGAGCTGAATAGAATCTATTGGGAAGAAATGAGAGTTAGGGCCTTTCTACTTGAGGGCAACGATATATTTTAAATGAAATGATTTATTCCAACAGTGCATTAGAGTGGAGTGTATTTGGCTGTCTCACTTTTCAAAGTTTATATTTTCTCTTCTATTTTTTCTCTCCCTTTTTAATGTTAAAGAGTAAAGGAGCACAGGTTCAATCATGAGACATGAGATATGATTACCTCCAAGGCAATTGTGATCACAGCACTTTGTTTTGAAAAAATGTTTACTTTTGGTTTGCATTTGTCTTAAATTTATTTAACAGTTTTCATTTAATACTGATACCGCACAAGTGGAGGACATTGTTTGCCGTAACAAAAGCGAAAAGTTTTTAAAGGACTATTCATATCCTGAATTGAAATAGACTGCAATTTCTAAAAAAGTTTATTCTAGCCTTCATGGCGTCTTTATTATGCCTTTTATTTGATTAATACAAAAAACATTTAAATATCTATACAATTTCCAGCCTATTTGTTTCCTCTTCCGCCAGCTCCTGGTTTAGTCCTTTCAACATAGTTTTCCTAGATATTTTTCGCCAACCCAAAAATATTATATTATATATTTTCCAAATTGTTTATGTGAGCGTGCGTTATTTTGTGTTTTATGTTAAAAGAATTTACTTCATTTGCTGTTGGCTGTCGTTATTTGACAGCCTCAAGGTTGGAAAAAATACTTTTCAATGAATAGATGAGTGAGTGAAGAATAACTGGGGATTATTGTGCCAACGTCTGCAATTTGTGATAAGGCGAAAACGTCAAAAAAAAAAAAAAAAACAAAACTTGTTTGTTATGCCATATATATTTTTTTTCTTTTTTGTATATTTTTCGTTTAGTTTTACTATTTCTAGCCTTAAAGATTAGAGATCCTGTGTACTCGTAGCTACAGAAACTGCTGCCAGTATGACTGTAATAGACACAAAAGCAAAAACATGTGTGAACTGCCGAGTTGGAAAACGGCAATAGGAAAGATTAAGTCCTTTACAATAAAAAAAAAATCCAATACAATGGAAAAATAAAACACCTCAAATATTTGTACAGGTCACTTGATATTTTTGCTAAAGAATATAAAACTCACACAGTCTCTCAATTTTAAATAGATAAAATATATTTTGGAGCACGTGTATTTAAAAACTGTGCGCTGCCTAACAATGGTTTGGAATTGGAAAGTGTTCATTTCCAATGTTTGAGAGCGATGGAAATTGACCGTGTAAAGGAATGAAACGGGTACGAATTTTTTATCCTACGCAAACACTTTTCAAACATTTTTTGTTGTTCTTGTTGGTGTTGTTCTCCATGTAAAAGTCCAGGTAATGGGAGATGAGAGATGTGCACCCAATTTAGACATACAAACTTTATTTTATAGTCTTGAGTTTGGGGGTAAAAAGAGAATAATGCCTTTATCTGTAACTTTGTATTTAATGTTAAAAAAAAAAAAAAAAAAAAAAAAAAAAAAAAAAAAAAAAAAAAAAAAAAAAAACTTTGGAAAGAAAATTTTTTTTGTATCCAAACACCGAAAGAAATTTTAAAAAATAATTGAGAAGACTAAGTTAAAGTAAGATTTTTGTATGTATAAATTAGGTTAGGAGGTTAATTAGTGAATTTGGCTACGGAGAAGACTTATTGGATCCAATTCATTTGCAAATTGAGAAAAATTATTTATTTTTTTTCTTTCCTTCTTATATTGCTAACTCCTTCCAATTTTGTTGTACGAGTATATCTGTGGTGCTGTCTGCTCCTTCTTGATTAAGCATTTTTATTTGCAAATTATTTGTAAATTATTGAAATTTATTTCATGAAAGTTATTATGATAGTTCATATCTTGAGAACATTCCACTAATATTTTTATTAATTCACTAATATTATTTAACGAACAAAAATGTGCGCACATAACTTTCTCTCTCTCACCTATTGCCATCAACATTCAAATGTCAAGTAACTCGGAATACTCCTCGACAGAAGCTTAATTTGGAAATGCCACATTGACACAAAATTAATGGGAATGAAATTAAAAGGAGTTCAATTAAAATGGTTGATGGGCAAGAATTCCACTCTCGGTTTAGATTGCAAAATGTTGCTGTGTAAATCCATTCTAAAGCCTATCTGGTACTACGGAATCTACATATGGGACCCTCCCTCTGTTTTAAATGTGGACCAAATTCAAAGACAGCAGAACAGAAATTTACGAACAATTACAGCAGTACCCTGGTCAATTAATCGAATATACACAAAAATTTGGATGTGGCCTTGGTGAAAACTTAGGTTAAACACTACGCAGGAAGATACCTCAAATAGTTAGAAACGCTCTCCAAATATATTATCCCGCAATAGCGTTAACGATAGTGGCTAGACACGTTTGAGTAGGAGGGGCCTTGTACCCGTTAGCCAAAGCTAAATGAGAAAGAGGATATAAAAAGGATATAAAAAGAAAAGGAGAAATCAATGGCTGGACATAACGCATATTAATTTTTTTAAAATTAAGATTTGAATAATTATTGTCAATTCAATATTTTGAAGTTACAATAAATAACTCTTGAAAAACAAAACAATTCGAAAATCTTTAATAAAAATTAAATTATATGACCGATTTGAAGAGGAGTTTTTTTTAAATAGTATAAAACATGAATTTCACGATCAAGGACGATCAAAAAGGATAATATCTAAACTTATATATTTTCTATTTAGTCTACTTCGGAAAACTGTGCTTGAAATATTTTACACCACACCGGACAAGACGACGGAATAAGTCAAGCTAAAAACAATGTGCAGCTGAAGAAATTGGGTTATTGCAGGCATTCCAGTATGAATTCGTTTTAAGTTGTCAAAAGTTGTTCGAAAGTTGTCACATTATAAGCAATAGTGCTTACTGACGAATCGGCAAAGTGGGCCGCTTCATTGCAAAAACAACATCGTGCGCCAATCAAATCTGTCAACAAGTTTTCCAATTCTTTTAATTTTTGATTACTCTTGAGATGCATCGAAGCTTAGGTAGGAAGTTGGTATGACCGCCTATCAGCCTTTAGATTCTGGTTTCAAGGCTTCCCCTTCACATACGACATCGATATGGAAAGACTTAAATAATAATTTACGCAAGTCCAATAGATACTGAATAAAATTTAATATTTTCTATTTGCTATTTTAAATTTTTCTAATTTTGTATCCTTTCGAATCTTTCCTCGAAATATGAGTGTATTGCAACTGCTAATTATTTGATCGAACATATACTTTAACTCGTGTTTGCAGCTACAGCCGTATTCAGAATTCCAGTCATTTAAACTTTTTTATCAAACAAAAAATAATAATATTTTCTTAAGAAAATGACTAGTTCCTTCTCTAAAAATTGAAAGGATATCTTTTCAATTAACACAAGGCACACATCCCAAATGTTTATGATCCTTCCAACCTCTCGTATGACATGTTCAAAACGCCATGTGATAGCTGTCATCCGCAATGTCAAACAAAATGTGTAACAAATTAAAATTTCCAAGCCAAACTAATGACAGGCAATCATCAGCATTCATCACTTTACCGACTTCCCGCAATAACAACAACAACTATTATTTTAATTTTTTTATTTTATTTATTGGTTTTTTTTTAATGGGCAAACGAAAGCCCACAACAAACAAGTATTTGCTTTAAAAGTTAAATTTAAAATTTAGAAATTTAAATTTGAATTGTCAAGCACTGGCACACCATACATACATAAACATTTTTTTCACACAACAATATTAAAAATTCTAGAAATTCTTTATATGACCGCCATGTGTTAATCATGTGAGGAAATAAAAATAAATAAATACGAGTATTTAAAGTATTTGATGTGTTAAACAAACTCAAGCTGAAAGAGTGTAGGAAGAAACCCCATTTAACTAAACTGAAACCACGCTTTCAAGCAAAGGAAACCAGACATATAATATCCAACACATTCAAAGTTATTTCATAAGCAAACATGTGCTTCCTCTTGGTGAGTCCTATTCCAGCACTAAGATTCCTAGTTTGTCAGGGAGCATTTTTTTTCAGTTTTTTGCTGCCCCTGCTATGCGAGTGCATATCCTTTGGAACGCTTAAGAATAAAATAGAAAATTGTGGTCTATACGCTGAATGAAAATTGACGTTTTGAAATTTACTTTTTCCAGCATTTAATAAGTTAACAAGGAGCGGTTTACAGTCGTATACTCGTAAGCTGCCAGTTTTCTTCTGTGGAAGTATGATTTATTTGAGTTCATGCTTTTGGCATGTTTGTTAATAATTTTTTTCGTTTTGAGAAAAGTAGGAAATACATTTTTAGTTGCCCTCCCCCATTTGTTGCTCCACAAATTCATTAACATATGAAACGTAATATTTCTAGGCTATTGCGAACTTTAATATGTTTTGACAGCCCTGCAGCGTCTTAAATGTTGAACGAAATTTTTTTCTTTTCAAAAGGAAGCACCGCACCATCGTCCAGAAATCATTTGGCAAATTATTGGTGGGAATTCATTATATAACACAGCATGATTCTGAAAACAGTCAGGTCGGAGAGAGGTGGCAGAAAGAGGGCGGCAGAGAAAATGGATTTCTCTAGTATTTGTTTGTTCCCGTATAAATCTGCCCTAAAGGGAGGAGCAGGTATAATTAATGATTATATTTCATATTTGTGGTCCTTCGAACCGCACAGCGAATAAAGAAACCTTTTAAATTCCCTCTCCCTCTCTCTTTCGCTCCCCTTTGCCTAACATTCTGAGCTTCTTGCCTTACGAAAGAAAGACATGACTTTCCGTTATTTAAAAAAAAAAAAAAAAAAAAACTTCCAGTAACTCAATTTTCCGTGTGGAATGTTTAGGGGGAAATGTAATCGGAGTACTGCTGGTAGTAATTGCGGCGCGTTTTTCTGGCTTTTGCCAGGGAAAGCATAAACCATATAAATTAAGGTAAAAAAATAAAAAGAAATATTGAAATATTTCGACAGTTTTATTGAAATAATGGGGTCGGATCGAGGATTATTATAATTCAGTGGCACATGAATTCTACCTACAAAGCATTGCATATACGATATTGGAAATTTATATTTATTATTATTATTATTTATGGCTTTTCAAAAATAATTTAACTGTTTACAATGATTTTGATTTAAATCAAAAGAGCGATGCGGGAACTGTCAACGCCGTTACTAGTAACGCTAAAATGCTACGCTAACTTGACACCTCTTTTCGGCGTTTAATTAATTTTGAAACCAGTTAGCTGCTGAGTGTGCCACAAGCTACGAATAGTCTATACATAATTTAGATAGCTATTATTTTTATTACAAGCAAAATATCATGTTTAAATAGTTTTATTTCAATTTTTTGTAGATATGCTGGGAGGTGGGAAAGTTTTAAAGGTTCCTCGTTAAAATAAAGACCTTAAAAACGGCAGCTGTTTTAAAGACACCGCCAAATATCGTTAAAAAGTTACTGAATAGAAAACCCGCAGTTTTTTGCTTTATTGTTGTTTTAACGCTTTTGAATATCGTTTTTGGTTTCGATATTGAGAATTTTCACCGTCATTCTTTTCTAAGCAATTTGTATCACACTAAGACGGTCCGTATTACACAAAACTAATGTTACGCCAACTTACAAGCAATTTCTTCAGCATTACTTAGTTGTCCAATGTCTGTCAATCATACGCACGATAGCCAGTTCAACTCTCGTTAAAGTAATTTATTGTTATTTTCTTTAGTGCGACTTGTTGGTGGTCTAATGGGCAATTAAGACCAAATTGCTCTACGCACAACGCTTCTGCAGAATTCTTTAGTGCCCAAAAACACGTTGGACTTACTCATGTATATTGCACTCGTCTAAATTGGAAATGTATTGTATGAATATCTATTGGCCTTAAATAAATAGACTCAATTTCAATTTATATCTGATTACACTATAAGCATATCTGACAGACAATTGCCACAGAGGAAGACTGATTGACAGATGTTGCCGCCCTCCACAATATTATTATTAATATTATTTGGATTGCGAGAATCAATCAATAATATCCTATTTAAAAAAAAAAAAAAAAAAAAAAAAACTGAATTATATTTATAAATATTAAAAGCATACAAATTTGTTTTCCATTAAATTTAAAAAGTTTCCTCCCATTTATTTTATTTATTGAGGCAAATTGCTTTTCGAATTGTCTACAATAATTAAATAACATCAGTAGCATTTCTTATAAGAGAATATCCTGTTAAGGTTTCCTTTCCTCTTGCTTGAAATCTGCCGAAAATGTATTATCTGATACAAACAACCAAAAAAAAAAAAAAAACACATTTCTAAACTTAATTGTTTATAAAATTTAGCCACAAGAAATAAGAAGCATGTCTTTTCCAATTTTATAAATGTGTAATTCGGCTTTTATCTTTGAAATAATTTTCCTGCAGTATAATAAGTTTTCCTGAATTTCTATTTACAATTATTTCATGTCTAATAATATTTAATTTTTAAATCTCCTAAATTCTACAATCACATCAATTACAGCACTCATTCAGTTATGGGGAGATTAAAAAAAGGCAGAGCTGAACACGGACGGCGATAAATCTATATGAAGAGGATTAGATACAAGCAGAAACGCACTCACTCTGTGAGAAGCAGCCGAAATTGTAAAAACTTAAATGCGTCACGAAATGATTGTTACGCATCTTGAAAAAACGTATTAAGAATGTATGACAGAGTGTGGTGATGCCTCAGCAACGTGCAAGCAAACATAAATGAAAAGGACCTTTACTCATTTCCTACAGCTCATCAAGGATATGCTGTTGTATTTTGTTTTATTGTGTTTTATTAAATAATATTTAGCATTTACAACTGTATTCCGTAATGAAGCATTCCAAAATAAACTTAGAATCGTACGAGCGCAAGTAAGGTACGTTAGTGGCTGCCGTACACATGAGTCCATAATTTAGACGGATGTGCGAAACTCAAGGAAATTTTACTATGTGGCATGAGGGGAGGAAAAAAAGCAAATAATTTCTTTTTTTTTTTTTATTTTTGTCTTTCTTATTATTAAATTATGTTAAGCCTCCTTTTTATTTTTATTTTTTTTTTTTTTTTTTTGTTGTTTAATAGTGGGAAGAATTATTTTTTCGGTTTCGTCCTTTTTTATTTAATTCGACTAAATTTGAAAATTTGTAGCTATTCGTTCTTAGGCGAACTGTAACGTTCTTTACGACAACAAATTAATAAAAAAATAAAACTGCTCTGATCGCTTTTAAAGATATTGTAAATGTTGGCTAACAAAGAGTACATGGATTTAATGAATATCTTCATAAATAATATGAATGACAGTTTTCTGTCATTAAACAATTCCATTAAAAATTGTTCGATAATAAAAAAGGATTTTTCCGCCTGACAGTTTTTGTTACTAAGTCTCGAGTCTAAAACAAAAACGATGGTCAAAAGATGCTACAAAGGCTGATTAGCGATATATGGAAGAGTTACAAAAGTACCTCAAACTGGAAAACTTTTCCTAAAATAATACAAGAAGAAAACTTAAATAGTAACAGCATTAAAAGAGAAACAATGAAACTCTAGTAATTCTCGTTTATATTGTGCTAATTTTTACTGATTAATTGAAAATATTCTTGAGAAATAAATTTTCTAATTTTAATTTGAAATGTACAAGTAAAAATCAATTAAGTAGCCGTGCTTTTCAAAGCTTGATGGTTTTAAAAGCCAGTGAAAAATACAAAGTGCTTCGAATTTAATTTAAATGATTTTACGGTTGAGTGTCATGCGAGCAGCTGTCAATAACGAAAAAAAAAACCTAAAAATTTTTATTTAACTTCTTACTTTTGGACACTTGAGAACTTATTTTTTTCAATTGAATTCTGTCTTGATATTTCACAAGAAAAACAACCCAAACCAATAAAATCTCTCGTTTTGTCTTCGAAATGATTTTTTAGCCAGCCCTTGACTAAAAAAGCAAAACTTTTTTCAAATAACTTATACAAAGGATTTGAAAATTCAATGAAAAATTCATTATGACTCCTAGAAGTTTCTTTGTTCGAATGTGTATTTGTTGGCTCCTTCATGGGAACAGATTTTTTATGAAACAAATGCATGCTCGTACAAGTCTCTGTCTCTATTTATGTTTTGTGAAAAACTGCAAACATGGTACTTAAGTTTTCAACATACTTTTCAAAATAATGTCGAATCATCGTCCTCATCATCATCGTCGTCCTCAATATCCTTCTCATGTTCACAGTTCAAGCTCGACATCGTTGCATCCACATCTTAGAGCAATAAGAAGTTGCAGCATGTACAGAGAAACAATCTCATTATGTTGCAATAACATGTTGTATTTTGAGACAAAACACATACAATAACAACAACAATCACAGCAACAACAACAATTTATAGTAAAAAAAATAAATATTTTTATTAATATTTAGTAAAAGAAAGAAAAGAATTTTATTGAAACTTTTTTACAAGGAGTTCAGGGATGAACTAGTCAAATATTTGCGGATGCAACTGAAGCTCCATCGTAAGTGGTAACGGTTGAAAAATTGTATGCCAAAACAATTTATATGGAAAATTCATAAAATTGTTTATAGTTCAGAAAGCACATCCAGCATTTCTATTATTTTTGTTTTCATTATTTTTTCTTCTCTGCCATCTTGTTGCAGTCACAATATTATTAAATTTATTCCTTTTTTTTCAAGCTCTCCCAAAAAAAAAAAAAAAAATAATAATAATAAAATAAACAAACGAGCTTAAGTTTAATATGAAATAGAAATCTGTGATAAGAAAATGTCCTTCTTTCCGTGTATCCTAATTTTTTTACTTTATTGTATTCGTACATGATTACAGCAACAAATCAATTTACGTCCTGCAAAATGTTAGACACAAAAACAGCAGAATTACTACCATCCATAAAAGCTTCTGTGAGATTAGCCAGCTTCTTAAATGACAATAAATAATGGATCTAGGGGTTTTGCTTTATGAGTGGAAAGCATGGGAATGCATGGTAGCATAAATGCTGGTTGGGTGACTTTTGCATGTCCAGAGTGGATAAAGGACATACGAGTACGAGTGGCTTGGAAAACGTTAACGGGCCTGGGCTACCCAATTAATTCCATTTCTTTTATCCACTTTGATTTAGTAAACATTTTTCCTTCAAATACAGTGCGTCAAAAAAATTGTGCTGCTATTAAAAGAATATTTTGCAATAATTTGACGGTTTACTAATTGTTTGCTTGATGAAAAAATAATTATAAAGTTGATTTGAATTAAGAATACTTTTTACATTGCGTCTACTTTTATATATCACTGTACTTCAAACGCAAATAAATAATGGAGAATAACTTTTAACTGTACTGTAATGCAGATGCTCATTTATACAGCAAGATTTGCGGTGATCTACAACTCGCAGATAAGGCTGTATAGTCATCGATAGTGTGTGCTCGCTTAAATGGGTTTTTTGAATATAAATTACGCGAGAAATAGAAATACAGAGCAGCTTCAAGACTATCGGAAAGCAAAGCAAGCACTCTAAAGCATTGCACGAATGGTTTATATATGTATGTAGACAATCAGTCTACCGTCGTATATCTGATCTGCTATAAAAATAAATTTATAGCAATTTATCTCCTCAGAAGGATTTAACTGTGAATCGAAGAATCCCACAAGCCTAAAAAAGATTCCCAAAAGATTTCTCCAGTAATGAGGAATTTACGGCTTGTATTTACGATTCCTATCAACGATCTTGTATGAATCAAGTGGCGACGGACAAAATTACTTTTGAACAGATTTTTTTCTTAGCCTTTCATTATCGGAGTAAAACTTTTCTAATTTAGCAATTGCTGCTTAATTAAAGCAAATGTTATACTGCATATCCCGGGTTAGGAAATTTTAAATGAGTTTATTGACCACACTTGACAACGTTGCTTTATTTCAGCAACTTTTAATTCATTTAATTATTTTTTTTTATTACTTTTTTTACTGTTATTTAAGTTTTGCTCTTTTCTCTTGCTGCTGTTGTTTTTAACGCATTCTTAAACTCTTAACGCTTTTAAAAATGCGGTGGACAATAAAATTAATTTCAAAAGTTTTATTTTCAATACAAACTGAAAAAAACACACAATTTTCCAACTATTTCTTGTGCTTCTATTTATAACTAAAACCATTTCATGTGCAGTTACCAACAACCTCAAAAGACTCTGAATACAGTTCTTTTTTTTAATTGTATGGTAAATAGAAAGCAACAGTGGGCTTCAAAAGTACATTAACCTTTCCTACATTTCACATTTCCCGGAGATTATTAAACTTTATAGTTTAAATGAATTATTAAACGATTTTGCAAAGAAAAAATTCATTTGCCAACACTTTTTCTCATGAGTAGTTTCCTATTACAAGCTAATACACGATACAATAATCTGAAACAATTTTGAATGCGCTGAATTGATCTACATTAACAAAATTATAGCAATCAAATACAGTGCTGTTACATGATTGAGCCAGCTTATGTAATTGTAATTGATTTTGTGCAAGAATTGGCAGAGCCTAGTCACACAATTCTTCAAACTAACGGCAACTCCAACAAACAGCTGTTGTAGCAATGTTTTGATTAGGGAAACTATAAGGACCCCAAATGTAAATGTTTAGTAGGATACTAAAAATACATTCAAATTGATTGTTGGAAGGCATCAGCTGGTTCTCATGCGCATTAAATCGCATGCTAAAGCAGATCCTCAGGGAACGTTTACCTTTGCTGTGCTAGGTTGTAGTTGGCAGACTATCAGAGTCCATTTTGTTTTCTTAAAGATGAAAGAAACTTGTTTTTATTTTTTATTTTGAAGAAAATTGAAAGAGAATTGCAATGACTTTTCCATTTCTTTTTTTGAATGGAGCTGCTGCTCCTAAGGATTTATCAGCGGGAGTGCGACATACATTATAATCTCTTTCATTGTTAGCTAATTGCCACATTACATTGAATGTCGCGGAATGTCATTAACGCTCTCAATTACATTTAAAGTAACGACACCTAAAATTGCTGCCGCACGAGAGCAAATTAAATATTGCTGTCTTTTTAACATTTATATTGGCGGAAGCATTCACAGGACTGCCACAACAGAGTTGCATGTGATTGCAGCAAATCAGAATTATATTCTCTTCAATTGTCGTATATGGCGCAATGAATTGTACAATTACCGAGTTGGCATATAAAATAGAGCAAGAGGTAATCATCTCATCCAAGCATAAAAGAAAAATTATAAAATTTTGTCCCTAATCAAACCGGTTACGATTAGATATATTATCCTACATCGGAATTACTTTGCCACTTCATACCTTTTTCGTACCCACTGTGAAGTTCAGCCTCCAGTTGGTTGCTGCTTTGCACGGCTATGGGATTTTTATTTTATTTTAATTTATACGTTTCAATTTTAACTCATTATAGCTTAAAAGGCTAACATTTATTTACTTCATTCAAATACATTAATATACTGATGCACGCAAATACACACACACACACACACACACATACACAAGCTTGCGGGTTTAAACTCTGTCTCACATACACGCTACCATACATAAGCAAAGTTAGAAAAACGCCGCAGGATGATTATGAAAAACTAACGGCAGACAAACCCTATTTTTTCCTTCTGTCTGTTTGTTGTGCTAATGTTTTGTTGCTTTCTGGTTAATACAGCTACGTCGTTGTAGCGTAAGTCTGATAAAGGAAGTGGAAACTAACCAACACATCTTGCCTTTAATACAGACAGTTGAGAAGAACGCAAAAAAAAAATAATAATAACAGCAACACGGCTTTAACTGAAAACTTTGCATTCACACACTTTCTCCGCTTGCTCTTTAGCGTCTGTACACACAAACACAACGGCGTGCTTATATACTATATATCTATGTATACTGTTTAACCCACATGACCTAAAATTCGAGGAAGACAGAAGAAAGAAATCCAGCTTGAATGAAAACTTTGCAAAACCAGGAAGGGGGAAAAAGAAAATATAAATATAAGAGAATTGGCGAGATTCATCAGTAATGAAGTAACGCTGCAATTGCAGACTCGTTGGCAGTGAATTGCTTTGTCGTCTTCGAGTCCACGAATATATATTTTTTTAACAATTTAGTACGTCTTTACTATGTAAATAATATATGCCGAAAAGGCAAAAAGTACCTAGAAATTTATGTGAATGAGGACTTGGGTCGCAGACTGTAACTAAGGCAGTCACTAGCAAAGACTATCTAAAGTGACAGTTAACGCGCCACAAAATCCTCATGATTGTTTGAGGGATCTGGCAACCAAAGTAATCGGTAACGTTTACGATAGGTAAGTTTATGATAGCTGTCAAGTAGCGTGTAAAGACTAGGGTGTCTTTAAAAATAGACACCAGTGACTTTACTTCTTATCTTTTAGAATAGTCATATACTCGGGCATACCACTTTTAGCCTGCAACAAGTATCCTCGAAAGAGTACCTTCTATGCAGTATTTTTTTCATAACTTTTCATTCAAATTTCTAGTATATAAATATATACTATATGTATATAAAGTTTATGGGGCAGAACAATATAATGGTACTTTTTAGATGGTAAACGTGTGAAAACTTTAAAATGTTCCTCTTTTTTATAAATATTCAATACATATCCTTGCAGCCTACGAAAGGATATGGCTCGTAGTAAAATTAAAGGTAAAGGTTACCATTTTAGTACTTTTAATTGTTTAGGACTTTTCATTTTTAATTTGATATAATGGCAATTTATATAAACATACCCCGTACTTTGTGGGCCCGAAAAAATTCACTGTGGTACTTTTTGTTCTTTCGGACACATTTTCTTTAACTAAATTGTTGAAATATATGTAGATGCAGGTGAAGATTAGATTTACTACTCCTGAAAGCTAATATGGTTTAAGCCTTCCTGGCAAAGATATAAAGTTACTACCAAATATTGGCAGACCTTTAACTAATGGAGACAGTAGGAAAGAGCCTTTTAAATCGTGTACGAACACGTAGATCCACTATTATTAATGAATTGCTATAATAAATACAAATTTATCAGTAGGAGCATCCATGCATATGAACTGGTAAAACCAACTAGGAACAGCTCCTCTCTGTTTATAGATAAAAATACTTATTCCCATGTAAGCTTTCGTAAGCATCCCTTTTTTCATTCATTCAGTTCACATTAAATGTTAAAAGTTAAAGCATCAAATGCTCACTTCCCTTTTCTCATATGCCAACACAGCCGCACTGGCACTCATACTCACACAAATTCATTAACATACATCAATGATTAAATGTATTAGTTTGCAACAAACAAGAACAACAACAACAAAAAAAGAAGACTACATGATCCTTTTTTACATTTAGCTTGTGTTCTTATAATTTATAGGAAAACAAAACGGAAACTTGCTGCTAATAAATATTATTATTGTATGCCAAAAAGTTCTATTTGGCAAAGCTTAAAGGATTACTAACGAAGTTTTCTTTTCCATTTGGAAAACATTTATTAAAGGCGTCATTGTGTGCTATAATTTTCAAAACTAATCACGTTCCTGTTGCCACCTTGCCTTGCTATTCACCAAGGCTCATCTTTGTCTGCAGTTCATGTCATTCCATCTAAAGTTGGCATCCTGCTCTCTGTCATCTATTTGCGTTTCTCCTTTTCCTTGAATTTTTATACATGTTTTGTCTTTAGTATAATGAGTGGAATAAATAGGTGCATGATTGTGTGATTGTGTGGAATATATTGCTTTAAGCTTGTGCCTTAAGGTGGGATTTATTCTTTTAAGGATTTGCGTTAAGTTCTCAGCACTATTATAAATGATATTAAACAAAAAGTTTCTGATAAAGAGAGGAAAGGGGCAAGCCCTTTGCAAATGTTGAATTTATAAAAGTTAATAAGGACAATTCGCTTCGATAGATTCTGATGAGTTGAAAGTCGGTGCAGTTCCTACGAAAATATAAAAATTTGCAAAAGTTTTGTTGCAGAAAAGGCTTAGGAAAGGGCAGCCGCCCAGAGCTTTATTTCTACCACTTACAAATTGTTATTATAAAGTGCTCAACGAGAGAATAGCAGCCAGGAGCATACGCTTTCAGTATATCTGAAGGCTGATGGCGGTCAGTAGGATTCAAAGATTACATACAGAACAGCCAATAATTATTTTTTCATATTTGATTTTATTAATCAGTTCACATGTTGTTGGTCTTATATGAAAATAAGAAAACTTAAAAACTTTAACTTTATTACTTGGAAAACTGATCGTCAACAGCTGCATGTCTCGATGACAGTTTTATGCCACATTTTCATGGATTCTATGAATCATTTCATTGGTAAAAAGAATTAATCTCATCAAATGCATTACTTTATAATAAAGGATTATTTATAATGAAGGATTCTTGTAGAACAAGTTGCGAGTGGGGTATTGGCCTGTAAGCCTTTATTGACACGATCATCGGATATATGCTTACAAAAATAACTAGAAAGAAGGATTTCGGTAAACATTTTTCGTTCACTATTTTGCAATTGGTCTAGAAATTTGTTAATTGCAGAGATGGATAAGAAAATATTGAGTTTATTCTGATTTCAACTCATTGTCAACTTTCATGTGTCTGAGTGCATTTTGTGCAGACGTCCTTATGCATCGACCGCATCATTGTAGTATGTGGTATGATAAAGTTGGCGTCACTACTATCAGGGAAACCTTGAAAAGTGTTATTCTGCATTATGCCGTTCTTTCTTTATCCATTCGTGTTTTTTATTCGTCACAAAAATATTTTTACATTTTATATTTTTATCACTATTTGGAAGGTTAAAGACACTTGCAAATATTACGGGGCACAAGTGAATACCCTGGATGTCATGCCTTTTCCTGCCGCAACATGCGCCACCCATACGCCGGTATAGTGTTCGTTCTTTTGCTTGTTGTTTTATATTCTTCCCGTTCGTGTTTGCAGTCGCAGTTTTCGTACTTATTTTTGTTGATGATTAATTGCAGGAAACATGATTAATGATTGGAGGGTAGTTGCCACAGTCGTCGTCTTGTTTTCAGTTTCTTTCTTTTATTGGTCGACATCTTCAAGCCAAAAAATTCTCCATAGAATACAACAACACAACACAACACAACAACATGCGATAACTGTCATACATTTAGCGAAATGTATGGAAAACTAGTGGCAGTTAACAAAACATACAACCGCTCTGGTGTTTACAAGAACCAAACAAAACGTGAAATAGAATGAATGTTAAAAAAATCACATTTCTTGTTTTTTTTTTGGGGTCTTTTTGCTGAAATCTATAGCAGGATAATGTATCCTTGCAGACAGTTAACGGCTGATTGTATGAGTAAGAAAATTTTACACTTTAAACATAAGAACGAAATAAACTTGCAGGTGCCTTGAAATGTACGGAAGACAGAAAGTGATGAAACCATATTTTACGCTTGCATGTACTCTCCCTCTCTCTTTTGCCTTTTCTTGCTAGCTTGCTTTATTGTATTCTTGGCAAGACTGTCTTAAAGTCATTAAGGCAAAGCAGAGAGGACCTGGTAGTAAGGACATTAACATCTTTTGACGCTTCTTATCGTTAAAGAATTTAATGATATTTCTTTCTTTGTTTTTTGTTTCTTTTTGCTGTTCCTTTCTCGTTGGTACGTGCCTGTTTGTATGCCGCTACGCTGATTAGTGGCACATTCGTATAAATTATTTTAATGTCTTTCTGGAGAACACGTAAAATATATATGAATTTCTTCTTGTATGATGGCACGAACATTATTTAGGGGGTGGCCTGATATTCTGAATTCAATTTGATGCAGCCGTCTCAAGGTTTTTCAAATCTTTTAGCTTAAGAGTTACTTGATGATTTCGCCGGTTCCACGGCAAAAGTATTCTTGTGCACATTAATTTCTCTTTTATTTTTAATACGCAACATTTGTATTTGTGTTTTATGATTTTATTTGTATGTGCTCGTAGTTAAAACTTCTTATAATCGTTTAATTTCATTTACAAGACATTATGGCCTCTAAAACGAAAATGCGCCAAAGGATGGTGTCTACGGCCTGAATTTGTACAAAAGCAAAATATCTCGTTACAGTTTGATGTTTATTTTATTAGAAAAATACTTTCGGCGGACTTTTACAGACATTCACAAGTAATTTCAATTTATTTTGACAATCGTGGGCAAATAAATCATTTATTATGTGCAAATAAGCAGCTCTTCCCCGCCCCCAAAAAACAAAAACCAAACATAATTGCTACAACTTTATTCCTTGAAGTTTCATAATGACCATAACATTAAGTAATTGATTAAATGTTTTCATTTAATCTATTTTGATAATGAATGACGGTCATGTTTAAGTCAATGTAATTGTTAATTGATGCGAAGTAAAAGAAATTAAATTACAACTAAATGAAAGTATTGAATATAAAAAGGTAATTTGAAAAATTAACAGCTTTAATGGGTTAATTTCATTCATAAGCCGAGATATTAAATTTAAGCCGTCCTACTAATATGTTGGGAGGCTGCTCAAGTTGCTTAGGTGGAATGCTTTACGATTTAATTGACGGCATTTGAGGCAAATTTGAATAGTTTGAGGCAAATTTGATAAAGTTTTGGTAGCCTAGAATGTAATTAACATTTTGGTACTTTTACTAAGCGTGTACTTTTTGGTACCAAATTTTGTTATTTTGCTTCAATTGTGCAGCAGCACTAATTTCCCTTCTTTAATATGGATTTATGAAGGATACTGCTAAATCGTAAATACATTAAAAGAACGTTAAAAAGTCGATTCCTTTTTCTACTATTAAAGGAATCCTTTCAGATAAAATGAAACCACCTTTTACAAAACTGAAGAAAAGTTGCACATATTTGACTTTTATTGAAGGAGGAATATTTTTAACAAGTCCGATAATATTTATGCGATATTGAATGTATTTTTGCTCCTCGGCAGCGCCAAAGTGTCTTATCATTGGTTTCGTTCTGCTTTTTCTATATTTAAAAATGCAAAATATAAAAGAATTTTATTGTTTATTTCTTTCTTTATTTTTAACAAAAAGAAAACGAAAACAATAAATTAAAGAAATGAGAGATAACATTGGATGGAGCAAGAGCAAGACCAATTCTTATCACAAAACACAACAGCAACGACAACAACGACAGCAACAACAAGAAGAAGAACGGCAACAGCCACAACTACAACTACATAAACTGCAGCAAAAACAGTAGCAAGCCACGATAACAACAACGGAATGCCAGAGCGAGTAGAGTATTTAAAGAAACAACTTTTTTGTGTAAATGTAAATATTTTTATTTATTTACTTATTTATTTATTTATATTTCGTATTTGTCGAAAGGAAAATAAATGTAATCATTCATCCTCGAAAGCGAAAACGTTGATAAAACATGGAAATTTATGGAAATGTAATCAAAATATTTCAATAACCTATAAAACCGGAAAGAACTTTTAAAGAAAATAAATCCCGCACGCACCCACACACACACACACACACAAACAGATATAATTTATAAACTATCGCTGCGTCCGCCTTCAGCTTCTCTAGTTTTGAAGAATGCTCTCGTATTATAAGAATCGTATTGCAGCCAGTATACTACATACAAATATATCAACTTAATATTTAATCTAAACATTTAAAAATAAAAAAGATATTTTTGTTCCTACTGAATGGAACGAAAAATTTGCTTACTCAAAGTATTCTTAACCCATAAATAGTTCTCTGATTTCATTTGCACTTTTCGCCACAACTTGTCTTTTGCGAATAACGAAAATTATTTAATAACATTGGCATTTTAATTATTTATACGTCGCACAATTATTAATACTTGTTATAAATACAAGCATCCATGCATAGTTGAGAAAAAATAATTAAATTTATTGAAAAAAAAAAAAACCAAATAGAAATAGAACGATTCTTTCTGCAAAGAGCCGAGCCACAAGTGTGAAGTGTGAGTATAAAGTTTATTTGTAGCAGAGTGCGATTTGTGTTATTAGTAAAAAGCCTTCAACCTCATAAGTTTATTTTTCAATTATGAGCCATTATAAGAGTACACGTGTGTGTGTGTGTGTGTGTGTGTGTGTGTATACACCACACGCATGCAAGCACGCAGGGACGCACACACTCTCATCAGAAGCACACTTGAACTACATACTATTGAATTTAAATTTAGCCAAGAAATAAAACAGCATGGAAATAAAACTGCAGAGAGCAGAACAACCAAACAAGAAAAACGTTTAAATAAATACAAGAATATTCAGAACAAAGTCTGTTTGGTAAATAAATAATCGAAAAAGAACCAAAAAAAAAAAAAAAAAAAAAAAAAACTTATAGAAAATGTTTTAATTTAATAAATTAAAGCAACACAGCCGGCATTGGCAAATTTAGGCAGTCCCCAACAAAAACAACAAATCATGAAATTTATATAAATAATAGTTGAGGGGATGAGTCAAAAATTATCGCAGATCGCCAAGACACGAAGATGATACAAGTGGGCAAAACAAAATAGTAGAGGGAGAGATTCATAGAAGAGATCGCAGCATCATTAATTAGTCATTAATGTTTAGCACTAAAACTGTATGAGAATTTTAACATTTTATGACCTCAAGTGTTGCTAGACGTGGAAGCATTAAATTTAAAAGGCCTGTACGAGCAATTTTAATTATTTTAAGCACAAAAAAGCATATTTATAATTAAACCATTACAAAACTACGCACTTGCCGGCAATGAATTGCTCAAATGATTTGCCCCACTGTAACAATTTATTTATTAAACAAAATTATAACAATTTTCATAATTTTCATAGTTTCCTCTTTTTCTTTGTTTGGAAAATTAATTATAATTAAATATAAATTAATTAATTAAATTACAATTATATATACATAATATTATGTAAAGGGAGTTTCCTTTGCAAATTTCCTAAAATAAATTTCCATTTTTAATCATTTTCCTTTTAAAACTTTTCTTGAACACATTTGCCATAAAATTATTTTCGTAGAACTTTAGAAATTCATAAAAAGTTTTCCATGTTTCGAATTACTTTTCTTTTTTTTCTGCGGTGCACAACTGACTGCCTTTCCAGTCGCTGATGAAATAAAGCGGCCTTTCATTTCCGCTTTAACAGTGTGACCGTTTTGTATATTTTCAATTTAACTGTGCTGGCCGGGCATGTTCATTGATGTTCGTTGCCACAAAAACAAAATAACTCATTATAAATTTAGCCTAAAAATTATCAACCCCCACACAGCCCCTTCTTGGCTAAAAACCAGCAATTTTTGTTTTACATTCTGAGGCAATTAAAATTAGTTTAATTTATTTGTTTGTATTCTTTATAACAAAAGAAACAACAACATTTAACTTTTAGCATTAAATTTGTCAAAAGAGGAATTCCTTGAAGTGTTTGAATTATTTATTTTCATTTCAAATTTCACTTTTTGCCTTTACAAAAAAATTCTTCAAACAAACAGAAAATCTGGAATTAAAGTTTTGTTTTGCTTGGCTTCCTGCTCAACGAAAATTCAAGAAATGTCCACGCACAATAAAGCAATTAAATTCAGGCGCGTGTGTGCGTGTGCTTGTGCGTGTTTAAAAAACTATTTTGTATGTAATTAAATAAATCCATTTAAGCCAAGAAGACATTTCTTTCACAGCAAACACACAAGTGAAAATTGTAAAAGAAAATATAAATGAAATTTAATTTATTAATTAACACGTGAGCTTTCAACAAAGCTTTTTATGCTGCATTTGTTTAACAAAATATATATGTATATATATAAGTAAATTTTTGATAACCCTTCTTAGCGCTTGTCATTGGCTTACAATTTAAAAGATTAATTCATGACATTTGTTTGTTAACTTGTGTGTACACTTTTCATTTAGAAATAGAAATTTGAAGAATTAACACTTGCAGTGGAAATTTGTGTGCATGCACAATTAAGCACATGCCCGCCAGTTCTTTTGGGTGGCAACTAATTGGACCACTTTCTCAGAGGGGCAAACATGGGAAATAAATTTCTGTTTTATTTATTTTTTATCGCGATATATGGATGCAAACTTGCAATAATATTGTGCAACTTTTTACTTGCACGAAAATATTTCCATAATATCGTTCGCTGAACTGAAAATGGCTAGGATGGTAAAGGCAAAGCCTAATTCTGCTCGTCGAGGTATATAATTATCATTGGATTTTCTCAAATACTTGAATGTCTTAAGTTAATTGTTATAGGAATATTTGAACAAGGAAAGCCTTGGCTGTGCTCTATAGCATCATACATTCATCTTCCTCTAGTCTTCCTCAGGAGCAGTGTTTTATTGCGCAGTAGAAAAGTACCTTAACAGCGTCCTGTTCAAGAAGTTCACATTTCCAACACCCTGCATGGAAAGAGTAGGGTGCATCTTTAATTTCAACTTACATGCTACACTGCATTAATTGAGGGAAAACTAATTTAGTTCTATTGATTTTTGAAGAAAAAGCTCTCCATAAATTGTGCATAAAGTTGACAACATTGGCAAATGTAACGTAACTGCATACGATTTGTCACATATCGCATGCCTACTAGAAAAGTATGAAAGTGTGTTTTTGAATGACTTGCAAAAGTTTTTATAAAATTACAGTTACAGCATTCACTGTAAGCATATAAACAACATATCTTTCCATTATTTTTCTAAAAATTACTGCACAGAGGAAAATCAAAATAATATTAGCAAGAGGAATTAGAATCTTAGCAATGAGAAACTATTGTATATCGTGTGAACCGCAATTGATGTGAAAAGGCGAAAATCACCGCTGGAAGAGGTTAAAGTAAAATGAAATAATCGCCAATCAAACCTCGATGGAATTTCTTTTGCAACCATTTTTTAAAAGTCAGAAAATATTGTTGGAATACCCTTTCAAAAAAAAAAAAAAAAAAAAAAAAAAAAAAAAAAAAAAATAAGGAAGATTGTCATCAATTTGCGATCCCTTAACGTGTATAGATGTATTCTGAAACCTTATAAGCAGCAAAGTTCATTAAGCTTTGTCTGTCGTTCCGTCTTATTAATATTTAGAGGAAAAAATTAATTAACTTAAATTTTGTGTAAAAGGAAAAGTTTTAAAATCCATCTGAGGCCATTTTTCGTATGAAAAAACCAGGGGGAATCACCGGAATAAAAGTATTTTATTTTTTTTTTATAAGGTCACATGTATGCTGCACAAGAGCAATGGATCGGCATGGGATTAATAGTTTTGTGCACATTAGTATAGCCGCTTATCTGAGGCCACGATATTCCAAAACTAGTGCACACGAACTGCGGGGTACAAACATGTGCCCGCATTTGTATACACAAACCACTTGGCAGTCAATAGTTTTGGAAAGTTTTTACACAAAATCAACAGAACGGTGGAGAAAAACTACGAAAACTATTTTGATATTTTTACTTACCAGAAGTGAATGTTGAAATAAGTGAGAAATAGTTAAATTTTGTGTAAAGTGCGATATTTTCAAAGCTTGTTGGTTGTATTTATTTTACGAGAAGCATTATATTTATATACAAGATTTGTTTTAGCTTTTCTTATAAATATTTTCCGAATAGCAAAATTGATGTTAAATTGGCATGGAGTGATGAGAAGGAATGCGAAATGGCCAAATAAACGGAAATAGGAAGGAGCACATTAATTATGATGTTCCAACTCGTTTCTATTGATATTCAAATGAATGCAAATAGTTATATGAGTGTGTTGCATATGAAAGCGAATTTGCATTTCCCAATTGGTTAATTCAATTTAAATAAAGATAATTTTCATTTTACGAAAAAGCTTCACGAGAAATTTTTCTTCAGTTCACATTTCAAATTGGAATTATAGGAAGAAATTTATTCTTTACAAGAGTAACTGGGAAAAGCTATTTTTACACGCCTCTGCTTTTGTCTCGGCCTCTTTAATTATTATTCTAAATACCATTCGCACTTCAAAAAAAGAAAAAAAAAATTTTGTGCAAATTTTTCCCACACTCATACTTTTTCAAAGAAATATCAGACAATTTATTTGTTTGCTTTTCCTATCAAATGTTGTAATAAATCTTTTAATTGTTTATTTTAGCAAAGGAAAATTTATACTACAAATTCATAATTCATTTGAATTCAATGCAATTTAAAAACAATAAAGCAAAATTTTTCTAGTTTTACACTATGAAAAGATTCTAAACAAGCAAATGAGAGTATTTGGGCAATTCACCAAGTGTTGTAAGTATTGTATATAGCATACATGCTGTTGCTAATTCCCATATGAAATGTAACATAAAGCCATTTTTCACATAAAATATCTGATAAGATATCTTACAACATACAACTGTTGGAATAGATCATGATTTGGGCAAATATTTTTTGCTTTAAATAACAAATATTATTAGCAAATTGTTTTAAAAGCTTTTCCAATATTATAAAGCAATAATACACAAAGCAATTTATATATATATATATATATATTTCTGCAGGAAAAATTATTACATATCAACAAAATATTATAGGAGATTTTGAAACACTTTAAAGAAATACATAAATATATGGGTAGACGGACAGGCAGGCAATAAGCCAAATTGCCTCTGCCCAGCAAACAGCAACGTTAACCAACGTTAATTTAACCGCTTCTAATACAGTATTTTCATAATCTTTCAAATGCATATACGAGTAAATGATTCTTTTTCGGAATTTTTTTATGTGTAAAAGTTGTTTCGTTATTTAATTATTATCTGAACAAGCTGAAGCTGAATTACAACTATGAAATAAGAAAGAAAACATATAACAAACATATTTATTTTCAATTGAATATTATTGAAAGATGGGCTTGCGCTTGCCCTCTTGTCTTTTCTCCACCTACTTCTTACGTATATGCAATTATTATGCTACTAATTTATTAAAAAATTTTCGCGGACGGTTCCAATATGACGTCTGACATCCCTGAAAAACATACGAATTAGGGGAGCGAAAGGGTATAAAATAAAAGTTAAATAATAAGATTTTAACTCGTTTATATTAAAAATATTTAATTAATTTCGCTGAACTAAAATCACAATAAACATCAGACTCAAAAAACTAAAAGAGAGTTAATTGAAATAAATTGTCATTATATGTTCCCCTACTACTATACGAGTACAAATATCCCTACCTATAGCTTTCCTTATCTATAAATACTGTTTTATTACACATCAGCTGTTCTGCCAGTTTCAGCCAATTCACGCTGATGTGCAAGTCTCATGGAATATTTTGTACTTCCTGAACTAAAGTTAAAGTGGCGTGATTGTCACAATCAATATTTTATTAAAGTATAGTAAACAGCTGTTTTTAAAAAATAACCTAACAAGAACAAACATTAATCAAAATTTAGTAAACAACCCAAATGGCGCTAGGTAGAAAAGCTAAAAGTATGCAAATAAGATAAAAGTTGGCCAACTATAGTACTTTGGCTTAACGGACAAGTATTGATTGTAACTTGGTTATGAGTTGATAAAATGCAAAGTATATGTGACAGGCGTACATTGTATTTATTTTAAGTTTATACAAGCAGAAAAGTTCTACGAAAAATTCATATTGACAATTTCATTATATTAAAGTTTTTCTTTCTCATTCAGATTTGTTTATTAAAAAGCTGATTCAATTCCTTCACGGAACAAAACAAATGAGAAAAAATAAAATCACAAATCTACTATTCAATAGATTTGTCTCTTTCTCCCACGTGCATTACAATGCATTGGAGCTTTCTTGCTGGAAAAATAGTACTTCAGCCCCGTGATACGGTTTGTTTGCTGGGTTATAAGGTCTTGCCGGTCATAGGTAGTTACGTTGAACCGGCTTGTAGAAAATGTGCAGAGTTTATTTGATGCTTTTGTATACAAAAATATGTTCGTACGCAAGTGTTATTTTATTTATTGAGTGGGTATTACAATTTGTACGTACACATTTTGTTAACCAACAAATTCTGTTCAAACAACAATTTTATCGATTTTAAGTATTTTCTTTCAATGAGTCTGTCCGTCTGTCTGCCTTAAACTTGCAGTTAAAATAAACATTTTTCATTTAGAGCAGAATGTGCGTAAATAATGTTGGATTATAATACAGTATCAGCTTTTGCTTTATATTTAAATACAATTTTTAAATAATAACATTTCGGTGCTACAGAATGTATAAAGCATGGCTGTGGTGTATGGCAGCAGTTGTTGAGATTTGGCTACACATGATTTCACTCCATTTTAATGCTTAGTAATTTGTAAGGAAATGCTACTCTGTTTCAACTTCTCAGAATTAGCAATGATGAATGAGGTTGGCTTATTTTCAAAATTCTATTATTTGCGTTTGCTTTTCGTTCTACGCAGAGTATGCTGCATCTGCTTTTGAAAATTCATTTCCAAAACAAAAGTAACGGGAAAATTCCCTTACAATTTCTTTCAGTAAGTGAAACAACAACGACAAGCAGGTTCAATACGAACTACTCTCAGAAATTTCTATTTGGTTACAGAAATTTAAAATATCGCTTTGGAAGAAGGAATTGCTAAATGTGTAAATTAACAAAAAAAGTACGTTTATAAAAAAAGTACCTTTTCAATAAAGTACTTGCTCAAGAAAAACTTGGAAATATAGCTGCCAGTAAGTTATATTTTATAACAGTATCATTTAGAAAAGCACCCAGTAAAACAACTTTGAATATTTATAAGAAAATTTCGAATTTATAAGAAAATATTTATAAAAAAATATTTATAAGAAAATATTTATAAGAAAAGTAGCATTGAGAAAGTGCCGTAAAAACACATAAAATTTAAAATATTTACAAAGAATGAGCATTTAATATTGAAAATACTTTAAAAAGGATCTGCATTATAAGAAAAAGTAATTTAGAAAAAACTGTGCTCTTTGAGAAAAAAGTACCTTTTCAATAAAGCACTTGCTCAAGAAAAACTTGGAAATATAGCTGCCAGTAAGTTATCTTTTATAACAGTATCATTTAGAAAAGCACCCAGTAAAACAACTTTGAATATTTATAAGAAAATTTCGAATTTATAAGAAAATATTTATAAAAAAATATTTATAAGAAAATATTTATAAGAAAAGTAGCATTGAGAAAGTGCCGTAAAAACACATAAAATTTAAAATATTTACAAAGAATGAGCATTTAATATTGAAAATACTTTAAAAAGGATCTGCATTATAAGAAAAAGTAATTTAGAAAAAACTGTGCTCTTTGAGAAAAAAGTACCTTTTCAATAAAGCACTTGCTCAAGAAAAACTTGGAAATATAGCTGCCAGTAAGTTATATTTTATAACAGTATCATTTACAAAAGCACCCAGTAAAACAACTTTGAATATTTATAAGAAAATTTCGAATTTATAAGAAAATATTTATAAAAAAATATTTATAAGAAAATATTTATAAGAAAAGTAGCATTGAGAAAGTGCCGTAAAAACACATAAAATTTAAAATATTTACAAAGAATGAGCATTTAATATTGAAAATACTTTAAAAAGGATCTGCATTATAAGAAAAAGTAATTTAGAAAAAACTGTGCTCTTTGAGAAAAAAGTACCTTTTCAATAAAGCACTTGCTCAAGAAAAACTTGGAAATGTAGCTCTCAGTAAGTTATCTTTTATAACAGTATCATTTAGGAAAGCACCCAGTAAAACAACTTTGAATATTTATAAGAAAATTTCATATTTATAAGAAAATATTTATAGGAAAATATTTATAAGGCAATATTAATCAGAAAAGTACTATTGAGAAAGTGCCTTAAAAACACATAAAATTTAAAATATTTACAAAGAATGAAAATTTAATATTGAAAATACTTTAAAGAGGATCTAACTCCTACGAGTGCATGGCAGAAAGTATAAGAAAATGTAATTTAGAGAAAACTTTGCTCCTTATAAATGTACTTTTCCAAAAGAAAATTATAAAATACTTTTAAAGAAACAAGTTAATAATCCCGATAAGAAATCCTTTTTAAACGGGAAAGTTTTGAGTTTTATTCAGAAATTACTGACCTGTTGCCATTGATCCTCGATGGAGGGTTGCGATGAAAAGTATCCGGTTGTGCAGATGCGCTCTAATTCGCTGAAAATATTCCCGCTTGGTAATATATCCATATTGACGTCCATACTATGTAAATCCCAGGAATCCGTGATTAATTTCTTTTTTTTAAACCAACACTTAAGAAAATAATTAATTTTTTACTTTTATTTATTATTTTTATTCTATTTTATTTTTTTTATTATTATTTACAAGCTTAGGGCTCCCTATAAACTTTTAATATCAAACGACTTCAGCACTACAAAATATATTTTTTATTTTATTTTAAATATTTTATAAGTAAGAAATTCTGACACTTTAATTTTTTTATTTCTTCCTTTTTTTTAATTTTATTTATTCCAGACGACAGTTGGGAACGGCGAGAAAAGCCAGAAAGAACCTGCAACTAGAGACAAAATAATTAATTATAGACTTAATTATTTATGTTAATTTCTGCGCAGCAGCAGCAGCCTGCATAAAAAATAATAAAAATTCATAAAGTTATTGCGGCCACAACAACAAGTGGCTACGAAAGTTAATTATGTATGCCAAGTGCAATGCAACATTGACTGTTTAATATTTTCCTTTTGCTTGAAGTTCATTTCTATTAATATTTCTCGTATCGGAGTTACTCGCTTGCTGCAAGTTGTTTGTTCCCCTCGTTATTTTTTTAATGCCTTTTTACCAAATAATGAAAAGAATTCCCAAAAAAAAAAACAAAACAAATTCAAAATTTGTAACCACCTTTTCTGTTCGGTTCAGTGACCTAAACAGTGGTACCAGTAAATATTTGTTTGGTTTAATTTCAAATTCTGTGTTACAGTCTTTTCCCTACACTTTGTTCGCTTTTCCGTCCCCTCCACTCTCCTCTTTAACATAATTTTTAACATTTTTTTTTTTTGTATTTTTTTTCTCTACTTCAATAAGTAAAAAGGCAAAAATTTGTCGATTTTGTTTGGATTGTGAGGGTTCTCTGAAAAGCCTTTTCAGAGTATTTACTAACATACTGTGTGTATCTGTGTGAGTGTGGGTGTGTGTGTGCTAACTTGGCTTACAGAACATTTTGTTTTTTTTTTGTTTTGTTTTGTTTTGTTTTGTTTTGTTATTACAGAAACAAACAATTGCTAAGCTTTTGTAGTTTAAAACACAAAATATATTTTTACTATTCACTTGCGGCGTCAGTGCTGTCAGTTGGGCAGCGGTACGACGGACGGCACATTGTTGTTTAAACGACCCCTAAGTTGCATGTTGCATTATTGAGAATTCCTTTATGAGTATTATTTTCAGTGAAAGCCAAGCTAACAAAAGCAGAGAGTACAGTTTATTACACTCTTCATGATTTATATTAATTTTTATTCCCATTGGCTTTTGCACAGTGTTTTGCCTCTTTAAAGAGGCTTTTCAATAATTTTACTTGTCACTCTGTTTATATGAAAGAAATAAAAATTTGCAAAATTTATATTAAAGAAACATGAAAGAGGGAACATGTCAGAAGAAGTAATCAAATTAAGAAGTGCCTTTTTATATTTTATAGTCCAGCAATCGACACACCGAAGAATTTTATTTTTTTACAGACCCAACAAAAGGTTTTTCTTAGTAATGACCTTCCATTCTTGTAAAGAACTCTCGATGTAAAAAGTGGTGAAGGGAAGGAGTATTTCAAATGGGTAAGGTTAACATTTTGATAAGGTTTCCAATGTCTTGCACTAACCGACGAATTAAGATGAACTCCTTTTACTTTCATTATACTTTTGTTGTTAATCTGCCTACTGATTTCAGAATAAGAGAGAGAGAGAGAGATCCAAATCTGGAGAATATTTTTCATAGTCTCCTTTAGCTTGCAAAGGATACTGTTGCCCCAGCAATCCTTTTCAATTTCTAATAAGTCAAAAGGAAACAAATTTTGTTAAAGACTTCGTTGCTATTGCTTTAAAAAAACATTTCAAATCAATAAACGCTACATACTTTTAGGCTTGCAGGTCATATATTGCATAAAGAAAGGGGCCAATGTTTACCGCAGTTTCTTCCATGGAGAACAGAAAAAGGAAACGTTTTCATATCAAATCCCTTTTAAAATTGTTTCATTGGTCTTTTGCTTTGTATGAACACTATTATTTGTTTTTGAGAAGTGCCTACCATTAGAGTTTTAAAAGTTCGGAATATTTATTTTTTTTTCTTCAATTTTCGTCAATTACTTCAGAAAACAGTCTTGGAAATTGTTGCAGCACATGCTTTTGGTTTTTTTGTTGTTTTTTAAGGAAACAAATGAATGAGAAAAAAAAGAAGAAAAAAACAAAAAACGGACACAAAATATCTTTACATAAATTTGATTATCAAAACAAAATCGAACAAAAACAGAAAAAGGAAATCAAATAATAATAATAAAGAGTAGAGGCCAAAGAAGCATAAACAAAAATCAAAAATGCGATATTTAATTCCTTTATAATGGACCAACAATAAAGTTGCGGGCTTAAGTCATGCGGTAATAATTAATACACAAACACAGTAACAAAAGCAGTGTAAATAATAAGGCAACCCAGCAAACACAGCCTTGAAAGATTGGCTGCAAAAATGATATCTTGTCGATATTCAGAATTATTCCGTTTTTTTCATTTTTTACTTATTGAAAATAATTAATGATTGCTGGAAAGCGTCCTTTGGGCTCATCAATTAGTTTGTGTTCAATAAATGTGTAAAACTTTGTAATTTTACTATTATCCTCAAAGGTTCTCATATGAAGCTCTCTGAAGGGTGTACGGAGTACAATTCTCTGATTCCAAATATATAAAATTCTTCCAACTTAAATGGAAGGACAGACGTTACGCAGTGTGGAAAGAGGAAATATTATTCATTTTAATGAAGTAAAACTATTTTAGTACCTCTATGCTATTTAGGGCCATAATTTCCATACAACTTGCCTTCCAGATTCCCATTGGTAATATATGTATAACTTTAAATAAGTTTGACCACAAATTTAAATTAGTATTTCTAAGCATATACATCGCTGCTTACAATCCTTGCGTTCTGTAAAGCAGCTCAGTAGCCATTATGGCTTGGATGTTTTTAGTGACTCAGTAGCTCACAGTCACCTCTATTCAGCATACTGCGGTGTAACTTTAGTTTTGGAAATAAAACATTATGTTTAAAGGATTTTATTTAAAATTTCTTATAATTTGTAATTGATTGCTTTGCATGTTCTTGCGGTTAAAAATTTTTGTGTTGGCAAAAAAGCCTTTTTAAACATTTTTCGTTTAAATTAAGGACCTCAAAAGGGCAGGCATGATATGAAAACAGCTGATTTAAAAACTGTGCCGAATTAGTTAGTGAAAAGCAAGGGGTTTACTCTCGTTTGCGATGCGTTAGAAAATATTCGCAAAATAAAACATTTGGTACTCTTGTTTGCGTTTGCGCATGTGTTAACGCATCTCATCTACCCAAGGCTGGTATCATCGTACTTTGGCTTGCGAAAGTGCTTGTCAAAACTATAATATTAAGCTATTTACTTAACGTAACCGAAGGAAAACATGCAAATCATATAAGTGATACGTTACTTTTATTTATTTATTTTATACAAAACATACATTATCAGCTAATAATGAACCTCCTTACTTTTAACAAAAAGTATATTTAAAAAATATATGTATATTTTTATCGTATTGAGTGTATTTTTTTTTTAAGTTTAAGTTTTGTTATGTCGACGAAGTGCAAAAATAAAATAATTTCTATATTTTTATAAAGAAATATTTATTTAACCATTAAAAATGTTAATATGATTTTATGATCTTAAAAACAAAATATTTTCTATTTCATTTCTTATTTCATTTGAGAGTGTTCGGTATTATTTCGTTATACAACTAAAGCTGTTCATTGGACAATCGGATACTACTTAATACACAAACAATAAGAAGGAATCGGTTTTACTAAGGCCGGCCCACTTGTTTGCTGGGATAATGAAACCCAATTAGCGCCGCTGGCGAACATAAAGGAGCAGCACTAAAGAGGAGTTGAGAAGCTAATTTTTTTTAACTTTCAGATCAAATTATGACCCACATGATTTGTTGTCATCCGATTTTAGACTGTTGATGAGCTGCATTTAATAATGCCACATAACAATGTGGTATAAGTTTACGATGCACCAAACGTTGAGTACAGTTTGTATATTTGTGGCAAATTGTAATCAGCTCTTATTTCCACACTCTTCTTGCGATTGCTTTTATATCTAAAAATTTCTTCATCAATCGCATTCCTTTAGTGCTGCCATAGCGAAGTCCTCAACAGAAGAAAAAAACCCGATTTGTTTACCTTTTTGTATCAGTGGCAGTAGTTTTGTAAGTGTAGAAAGAAACAAACACACAAACAAGCAAACAAATAAACAAACAAAGAAACCATCCAACAAATAAAGAAGAAAAAATTAAAGGAAAATATACAAAATTTGTAAAATTAGAAGGGGATTACGGTGACATATTACGGCACAGAGGGATACAATGAAAGTCAATAACAATATTTATGCAGGAATCAGATTTCCTTTAGATTTTAATTTCTTTACAATCATCGGTCGAGTGTTTCCCCCACTAACTACACCTGCATTAAATCCATTATTTTTATCGAAGTTATTGGATGAGACGGACGAAAAAGCAATTGCTGCGTTGTCGCTTGAGACAATCCAATATAATGGCTTTTTCTTTGCTTCTTTTTGTTTGTGTTGTTGTTGTTGTTATTGTAAACATATTTATCTTTCATCTTAAATTATATAAAGAAACAAATACTTTATTCTCTTCAACACAAAACATAAAAAAAAAACAAAAAATTAAATGAAATGAAATGAAAAAATACAACCAGCGGCCATTCAATCAATGTAATCGCACTTACAAATAAACGCCATGGATTGGCTTCTCACACACAATGTGCCACTATTTGGGTTTTTTTCTAAAGTGGTACTTCCGTCAAGTAATTTTGATTTGCTGCCACCATCAGAATAGAATGAAACTTTTATCAATTGTATTGACGAATGTGCATTATAAGGGAGTAGATTGGAAAGTGTTGGGAAAAAATTATTTATTTACAAAGACTTGCCCAAAGAAATTTTAATAAATATTTCCTGCCCCCTTATCAACAATTTCTGTAATGTACGAGTAAGCTGAAAAGCATTCACGGTCGTATGCACAGGCGTTTGTAAAGGTTAATTTTAAAGACATTCATTGCATGTGTGACCCCGAAAATCTGGTTGTGATGCAAAGAAAAGCTGCAACAGACACCCATCATCATTGATGATGCCTTTCCAAGTCCTTTTGGTTCCTTCATCAGCTGTTGAAACAGAACAGCTGAGTTTCATAATATCTACCTCTCCCGCTTCATTATACCTATTTAAATATGAATTAGACTTTCGTTAGGTAAGTGCTTCCTTCGTTGAACTGCTTTAGTTCACTGGGCATAGAGGGTAATAAACTGGCCAATTGGGCCGTAAAAAGGATATTTAACTCCTGTCTCAACTCTACTCTTTTTCTTTACACACTTTAAAATTCTTAAAATAGAAAATATTCACAAGAACGGACATTTACAGGACTGAAAATCCTCCATCCCTCCTATTTTATCGCGCCTGTCTTTAGTTACTTAATTAAAAACTAACGATTACTAATTAAGTTCCTCATTTAAGGAAGACTTCAAATGTCTATTCCAAAAAAAATACTTGATATTAAGTAAACGTTATCGTGGAAAGCCCCATATGCATGTATAAATTTACTTACACTATCAGTGTTATTGTTTATGAAAGACTCACAATATCACACATTTCTCTGGAAAGCAAATACATCTCCGCTGGCATGGGATTAAGTATCACCTCTGCACTGTTTGTAAACTAAGCGGGCACGCTGTTGCACAGTGTAGGAATACAAATAAAAATATTAAAATAAAAAAACCTTAATTGCAACGCCACAATTTCAAATGTGTGAAAAATTGCATTTGCTTTCGATTCGAAACCAATGAATAAAATGCAATGCCGTTCTCTATTTGCGCTAGAGAGTGGCAAGGACAGCTGGAGAGTGTGAAAAATGGCAACCTGCCTGCAGCGTTGTAAAATACTTAGAAAATTCAAATACATTGAACTGCAGTTTACGAATAAGATTTGAATACTTTGCTCCTCTCAAATGAAACCACACACCCACATGCAATTGGTAATACAGTCGATGGCAGAAGTAAAGCCAAATATAAAAAAAAAGGAAAAATTAATAAAAACCCTGAACTTGAGTACTGAATACAACAAATTAAAGTGCAACTGCAATAAACTTTTACTCCTTTCAATTCACGTCGATATCATCATCATCATCGCCATCACCAACATCCTCCCATCCTCCCATCCTCCTCCCTCATTGGTCTTAACATCGTTATTTGTAAATTTTAAATTACACCAAATTGAACCTCAATCACACGCCAGTCAGGCAGGCTGCCTGCCTGCTTGCACGTGGTTTGATTAAGTTCAACAACGACAACAACAGCACCAAAATAAATGCATCTGCATAAAATAAACAAAATAAATGTAATTAAAATTGAGTGGAGTGTTAAAAGCCAGCAATTCTGAAAACATTTTCTTTTTTTATTTCCTTCATTTTGTATCCTTCGGGTTGCATCTAATGCTTCATTTAATAAGGTGAGTGAGTTGCATTTGAAATTAATGAATTTAAAGGAGAGAGCTTTTTGAATTCGGTTTTAATTTCGGTTTCAACTACAGCAATTCAAAATGATTTCGAAATGTTGGAATAGCCATTGAAGTTACAATCTAAAACCGGTAAGTCTAGATGAAGCGCACTGGAAGTGTCATAATGCCCAGTCACTTCTCCAGGATCAATTTAATCATTTTCCTGCCAAAAATTAAAAAAATTATATTGCGGAAAAGCTACTGGCACAATTCTCATTCAGTTCCAGAACTTTTTTGAATGACGGAAAAGAGTTTCTATTAAACAAAACTATGACTTTAGGAAGGCACACATGAGGTACGCATAAGTTACTTTAGCTGGCTTACAATAGGGCCATACCATGCCAAGAACTTGCTTCCAAGTGCAAATGTCCTACCAGAATATTCCAAAATTAATTTTACGCTTTTAATTCCCATAGGTTTCGTTGCACTTCTAAACCGTTTATAAGTTAAAATTTATGCATTACCAATTGCATGTGGGTGGGTGGTTGCATTTGGGAGGGCCGAACTATTCAAATCTTATTCACAAACTGCAATTCAATGTATTTGAATTTTCTATTTTTCTTTCTACGATTTGACAAATATGGATGAAAAAATAGAAATATGGTGGCATAAAAATGATTTATGAAAATTTTCATAAAATGGCAGTTTTATATGAAAAGACAATTTTCATGCAAACAGGGTTGTATTTATTGCAATCAACAACGAAAAAAGGATTGGTATCATTCTTGTACGATAGTGGTGCACCAGTAACGATAGTTTGATGAGATTTTTTAAAATAGGAGGTAATTACTATCCGATTTTCGTGAGTACGAAATCGTATGACTGTGTAGCATAGTGAAACGACACCTTAAAATTTAAATTTTCTCACGATCAGAGTTGATTTTACTCAATCAAGAAAGATAAAACTGTTTGCTTCATTTTTGTAAGATAGTGTGGCACTAGCATCGGAATTTTGATGCGATTTTTTAAAATAGGAGGGAATCACTATCAGATTTTCTTGTGTATGAAATCGTACGACTGCATAGAACAGTGAAACAAAGCCTCCAGATGGGAGACTGCGAATATGCTAGTTGTTTCAGCTGACACTGCATCTGACCAGCTTCAAGAACCTTTTGCCGGAAGCTATAAATAGAAAGGATCGGGTACGGGTAAGTCGTGCACTGTCACATATTTCAGAACTGTTTCTAGGCTTTTCCATCGAACACATGTTACAAATTCCCTTAATGCGGATTAAGTTTTAATCAATCAAAAACCAGACATACGATTTATAAACAAGTGGGAATATTTGTGTTCATTCCAATGGAAATTCTGTTCACTGCAACAACAACAATAAAACAAACAAAAAATTACAACAACACGACCAGCAAGCAAAGAACAAAAGCGAAAAATGTGTTTTCACTTAATTGATTTTATTTTCAATATACGAGTATTCGTTACCGCCATTATTGTTGTTATTTTTCCCATTTCATTTGATTTAATTTAATAAGATTCACTACAAGTAAGTCATTGCAAATTCTACGAATTCACATTCACATTGACTAAAAACAGAATTTATTTATACTCGTACTGGATTTCCTCTGCTGTATGATAAAATGATTCATTCATTCATTCATTCATATTTCGCAAGTGTTTCTTTCATATGCATGCATATTTTTAAATAGAATTCCTTTTTTTTTTTTTTTTATTACGTTTTTTCTCTTTTCATGTGCAACAAATATTCTGGAGACGTCGAACAAGAAGAAAATGATATTTCAAGCGCCAGCAACTACATACTTGTACATGTGCATAATGAAATATTCAAGTGCATCAGATTACCTGCATACACACACACACACACTCGTAAACAATATTTTTTATTTTCATTTTTTTTTTTTTCAATGTTGTTTTAGAACAATAACAGGGAATAAAATTCGATTACAACAGTTGTATGATGGTGGATTGCTCGCTGGCGAGTGTCACAGTGTGTTCGTTGCGCAAATGACTAATGACTGTGTGCCTTTTTGTCAAATTTAAAAAGGGATGATTTAAAAGTGGTCAAAAGTTGTTTAAAATTTCCACTTAAAAGGTAAAATGAGATTTTGAAAGGATGACGAAAGGAAGTAAAGGATAAGCAACGGCGTGTAATAAAGCAATAAAACACGTATCAATTTCAGAGAGGAGCAACTGAAAAACAAAACAAAAGCTAAAAAGTTGGAAAAAGTTAAAATATTTAAGAACCACTGACTGCATTCTACTGAAAATAAGACTTGAGTAAATTAACAAACTTTTGTTTGCTTCACTTTAAAATTTATAGATTTATAATTGGAATTAAATGGAATAAGCAGACTCGATTTGGACTGTTAACTGTGGCCATACAGTCTAATAATTCCTCTAAAATGTTATTTTTTCTTAATTAGAAACTTAATGAGAAATGTAACCGGTTTTTATAAAAGGTGATGCATACACTACACAAACTCTGCCCTTCGCATTCTAATAGATTGAGAATTAGAACCGTTGAATTACTTCCGCTAAATTTTATAAGAACATTTCAAGTCTTTTACTTCATATTACTGGTAGCGGAATCGTTTATACGGTTAAAGTCCTATTGAAAACCCTCTGCCCATAAAATATCGATTCCTGGTTAACTACAATACTTCCAATGAAAATAATTTTTTTTTCGTTGTGATCACGCATAGAGGAGACTGAATTTGGGCAGCGTGAAACATTTATTGGAGATAGAGCAGTTCAATGTAATTTTTACGGCTTATGCCCTGTAATTGACTAATTCAGGGTCCTATTTTCCCACAGTCGACCAACTCAAATTTTCCTGGAATAATTCTTAGTAATATGAGATTTTTTTTTAATAAGAAATAATTTGCAAGTAACTAATTTTGGAACAAATATTTCAAAATCTGGCCATCGGAATACGATCGCTAATAAAATGGAAACTATTGAAAATATTGAAAACGATTGGTTTGGCAGCAGCAGTAGTTTTAGAATCAGGCTTACCGACTCCAATTCTGTGCATGGATATTGAAAACTCTCTTCATTTGTTGTGGAATCTGATGCATAAAAATTTTAATCGATTTAATTACTTTTAATTTGCCATCTTAGTTTGCTTTGAAAATATAAAATATTTAAAATAAAACTTTATAATGCAAATAATTAATTCAGATTTGATTCAGAAAAGGGTTTTCAATATTTTTAATTGAATATGCGAGTGAAAGCAAATATTGTACGAGCAAATAAATAATTCAATCAATTAAAAATGTAATAAATTTATTTAATGAATGAACGAGTTGAATAAACAATAAAATGGGTCATAAACATTTAATTCGGATTTGATTCAGAAAAGGGTTTTCAATATTTTTAATTGAATATGCGAGTGAAAGCAAATATTGTGCGAGCAAATAAATAATTAAATCAATTAAAAATTTAATAAATTTATTTAATGAATGAACGAGTTGAATAAACAATAAAATGGGTTATAAACATTTAATTCGGATTTAATTCAGAAAAGGACTTTCAAAATTTTTAATTGAATATACGAGTGAAAGCAAATATTGTACGAGCAAATAAATAATTAAATCCATTAAAAATTTAATAAATTTATTTAATGAATGAACGAGTTGAATAAACAATAAAATGGGTCATAAACATTTAATTTGGATTTAATTCAGAAAAGGGTTTTCAATATTTTTAATTGAATATCCGAGTGAAAGCAAATATTGTACGAGCAAATAAATAATTAAATCCATTAAAAATTTAATAAATTTATTTAATGAATGAACGAGTTGAATAAACAATAAAATGGGTTATAAACATTTAATTCGGATTTAATTCAGAAAAGGACTTTCAAAATTTTTAATTGAATATTCTGGTGAGGAAAACAAAGTAGCCTTTAAGGGGCAATTAAATATTAATTATTTTCTATTAAAAGTATGTTTGTTTACCTTTTTCAATTTATTTTATTTGTGTTTTTTGTTAAAGTTTCAAGTTTTTAACAAAAATATTCCAACTAGTCTTGCTTTCGAAGCAGATATTTTTTTCTTCTGTTTAAAATATTGAAAATTTTTGTTGAATATGTTTTAATCACTGAATTTTATTTTATTTTTAATTTTTTTTTTTGGCGACTAAACAAAATTTTTAGATTTAGTTTAGTATGTTATTGCATTTTATTTTTGATTTCAGAAATCCACTCAGATCATTTTCTTTTTCATAGATTTTCTGAATAATATTCATGACAAGTTAAAGTTTTCCTTTTCTGTTTTTTTTTTTTTTTTTTTTGTTTTGCAAATGCCTCATCAAGCATTCATTTTCATTAATTTGATCAAATATTTTTGATGTGGCAAATTCTATTTTCCGCTTATTTATTTATTTATTTAATTATTTATTTTGCGAATGCTATTCTCGCTTCTTGCGCCAGTCACTGTTCTTTTTTTATTTTTTTATTTTTTTATTTTTTTATTTGTTTATTTATTTATTTATTTAATACATTACTAGCCGAATAATTTAATTTTTGTTGCTGCTCACACTTTGTCAGTTGTACTGCTCTCTGCTAGATAAGTATGTTTGTTTATATCATGGATTTGCACATATAAATTTTAATTTTGATTAATTTATTTTAATTTTTTGCTCCTTTTGCTTCAGCTCGTTCTTCGAATGCAGAATATTTCCATTACTTGTGAAATCAAATAAAATGTAGAAAACGCAAACACACACTGGGAGAGCCAAAAGATACTCGTACAATAAAATGGAGCGCAGGAAAACAGATGGTTTGATTTGATTTTATTCGATTGGAATTGATTTTAATTTTGTTTAAAAAATTTAGCGCAAGAAAAATTTTCATTTATAAATTTTGTATAAAGACGGACAGTTAAAGAGGAGCATTTTCTAGAGGTCTGAACCGAATTAGTTTGTTTTCCGGCCAATAAAGAAATTTATCCGCTGGATACATAATCGCAAAATCGTGTATGCATCAATCACAATCAATTTTATCGGTTTGTGTTTCTTTTATGTTTGCTTGATTTTTAATTGGTAAATAATTGGAAAGGAATTGTACATGCGAATTAAGAATTATTAATTTATTTCAATTTTCATCGTATCGTTTCGATTTTATTGAATTTTTTTTTTTTTTTTTTTTTTTTTTTTTTTTTTTTTTTTTGTTTAGGCGCAACGAATTTTACTGCATTAAAGTTTAATTAAATGCATTTTAAAAAGAAGCTGCAGAGAGACAAAATTTTAGAAGCAAATCAAGTGCGTTGTAAGGAATGACGGGTAAGAAAAAAACACAAAAAAATTCGCATAAAAGATGACAGAGACAGTGACAGTGGCAGTGGCAGCGACAACGATTACGACGAAAACTCCGGCAACTGCTGCTGGCCTTCCGTCTGTCTGTCTGTCTGTCTGTCTGTTGGGTTGTAAAATGTTTTACTACGTATTCATTTGTAGCACCCTAAATAATCATTTTCAAGATGAGTGTGACGTTTATTATTATTTGATGATGTCGACTGGTTAAATTCACTTAAAAATATAAAACCGCTTAAATCCAACAAACAAACACACACGCACAAAAAACACACGTTGCTCTTAACACTGTATGTAGTTAATTTGTTGTATCTGTGTCTCCACAGCTTTTTTTATAACTGGTTTAGTAGTTTTACGTTTTGATTCTTGTTTCTTGTACGAGCTCATATGAAAATGTATGGAGAAAACTTTTCTTCTTGTTTTAAACGTTTTTGGTTGGAGTAACAAAAGCAAAGGAAAAAATGAACGTTTCAAGAACGGCGTTGAAGTAACGTTACACGTTTGCGAGTATGTTGCATGTTAGCCGGCATAAACAAGACTAAATGCGGTAAATGCGCTACGAGAATGAGATGGTTAAAAAACAGCATTTAACTGGCAAATGCAAAGCAGTGGTCCAATTCCATTATGTTCCCACAGGCAATGCATGCAAACGAACACGCACGCACACATGCTCATCTTACAAACCCAAGTAGAATTGGAAAACCTCTTAAAAATCCAGCAAATTAATTCCAGTTGAAATTAATGAAACCGTTTAGCTTCTCTCCATTTTAAGGCCATTTTAGTTTTATTCTCAACGAATTTGTCTCTCTCTCTCTCTCTCTATCTAGTGTAGCGGTTTAAGTTCTCCGTTCCATTAAGTTTCATTGAAATATGATTAATTCAAAACGGCGTTATCAAATTTGTTATTTAAGAATGAGATAATGTGGGGAAAAGAGGCAATCAACTTAATTTACATACGAATTAATTAGCTAAAAGCACTGGGCAGGCAATGAGTCAAGTAGAGAAGTTAAGCAGAGTGTATGAGGTGCTGAAGTTATCGTTTGTGGCATATTTTGCCGCTGTCCTCTAGCTTTCAAAGCTTAATACCATTTAAATTTATACCGCTCGCCCCCACCTGCGAAATTTCTACACGTATGGTTTCGGAAAGGGACAAATATATTAAATTCGGTATAATTTTATGCCTTACAATACTGAATAAATACACAACGTGCACATATAAAATATGATCTCATACGATATCCGTATTAATTATTGCGAAGTGAGGGATCGTGAGTAAATCTTAGCGGTATTCTAATATCATCGCTTCCATTTTTACAGACATTACTAGACCAAAAATTTAATTTTTTCATATAATTCTTGTTAAAATATTTAGACTTAGGAGTATAACAAATATTGAAAACAGTATATTGAAAAAGGATGTGATCCTGCTGATATTATAATTTTTTTGGATGTTAAGAAAACCCTTTAATTTCTATATCCGTCATCTATGTATATATCCTACTCTGAGCAATAATTTCCAATATTTAGTCAATGTCAATTACCGCCCACGATAAAATTAAAAAATGTATAATTACACAATTGTCATCATGTGAATGGAACACAAAATTTATGCCAAGTATTTTACAATGCCGGCAACGCAGGCGATAAGATGCACTGTGTTTCATTTCACCGGCAAATAAACAAGCCCCGTGTCCAAATATGCTCTCGCTGAAAAGCTTGAGAGAAAATATAATTCAGAGCTGCCACATTTTGGGAAACCTCTCGAATTGAACGTAATTCCCAAATATAATGTAAAAAGGTCTCCTGAAAGTTTGCACTAAGTTAAATTCCTTCTGTATAGAGGAGAGATTCCTTAAGTACGGATGCATATGTATATAATAAAATTGTATTGAAAAAGTGTTTCGAAGTTCCTAGTTAATTGCAAATTATTTGAAACATCCCCGGTTTAAGTCCATTACTTGCTTGCTAGATACTTTTGATGTGTAGGAAATTATTGGGTATTACTTCTACAGCTGTTGCGGTTAAATAATCTTGTTTAGAAATAGTTTAATAAGCTGTTTAATATATTAAAGTTGTGTAGTCACGATGTAATATGAAGCCGTGCTGAGCTTAAGTACCACCCTAAGAAGTTGATTGTAATTAATTGTGGAATTAATGAACAAACAAGTGAAAAAAGTACCTCTATGGCATAAATTTATAATTTTTCACCCTCTTAGATTTGTACGCAAATAAATCTATTTGAAACTAAATTTAAAATTTCCCCCTTTGTATAATGCAAGTGCTATTTATTAATGCCATGGAACACACATTGTAACTGGATTTATGGGTTTGGGGTGTCAGTATTCCTTTCAGAAAGCAAATATTCCCATAAACGAATATTCAATTAAATATTTAAAAAAACTGTACCAAAATTAATGCAAGATTTAAGTTATTGCAGCCAAAAAAAAATCCCTACAGCAATTCAAATCTTGTGTTAATTGTTGGAGCACTTTTTCCCCCTTAAAATTACATGGAAATAAATTGCTGAATTGCATCAGCGGTGTGTATTAATATGCAGCGTAATGCTCATATAAATCAGCTGATATCTTTCAGTAATAATCTTAAAGGGATTTTTAATATAATAAGCAATTGGATAGTAATACCCAATAATGATAATAATCATTATAATAATAATAATAATAATACTCAATATAATACCCAATAATAATACCAAATTGGGCATTCGGGTTCGGAGTTTTTATTTTGAAAGGAACACAAATTAAATCAGTCTTTACAATTGCAAGTATGATTAACAGTCGATCCACAAGAAGTTTTCTTTCTGAAATACATAAGCAATCTGTTTCCATGCCTGACGAATAGCGAAGTATAATGTAAATGGTAAAAAAAATATAAATAACAATGGCTGGCTGAATGACTAAATGTTCGAATTGAGTAGTGTGAGTGCGGGTAAGTGAATACCCGTATCATCTCTTCATGTTTCAATTCCATTTTGCAGAGATTGCGTCGGCGCAATCATTCTGTTTAGAACGCTCTCAGAAGTACTGCAAGAATTTTTATAGAAAAATAAAATAAACAACTTTTGCATAACAGCGATATAAACGTTTGTCATCGTTTAAAATAAACAAACTGTAACAGGAGTGTTAACAGTCTGTTATTTAACATTATCCCCTCAAAAGTTTCTGTATAACAATTGAGATACTTGTTTGTTATGCACAAGCAAGCACATGATGGCAAAGTAATAAAAAGTTGTTATACTTAACTGCTTCATTAAAGACATTCCTTAACTTATTAAATAATTTGCTTTCTTAATTGGCATGATCTCACTTAAACAAACTTAATCATCATTTATTAATTAGATCAGAAATATGAAAACGAAAGCATGCACATATACACACACATATATTTATACATATATATGAAAAAATTTTATTTTATTAATTTTAATTTAATTTTTTGAAAATAGAAAATGTGCACAAAAGGCTTGTAAAACTGAATTGAATAATAGTTAATTTGTTAATGATTCACGGAGATTTACGTTGTGCTTTCACGATTCTCATATGATTTTAGAAAACATTGTCAGAATTGTTTTCCTGGAAACGCACTCGTAGGACCAGTTTGAACCATAAAGTCTTTGTCCACAATGCAATTTTGTTGCAGCAATTCTTGGTGGTTTTAGGTGAGAGAGGTAAGAAGCTTGGATAGGGGTACAGAGTTTCATGTAATCTGCAATTACCTTTTGCTTTGCAATTCTCACTAAGAACAAGAGAAAAGGAGGCATGAAATACAAAATTGCAATACTAATGTGGACACTATTGCAATTTCAAAGCAGAATTTCAAAAAATTGCATGCCGTGTGTTAAATTGCAAGTGTGAACGGGGAAAAAGAAGAAACCAAAACCTATTTTTTTTAACAAACTTGGCTTGACCACAGGAAAACATCCAGGGTCTAGGCAGGAAACGAACTCACGACCTCCTGTTTAGTAGGCTGCGCATTATTCATTCGCCTACGGAAGCGATTACTTAATAAAAATAATGATAATTTAATATTTTTTAAACCAGCAAATGGCATCTGAACATTTTATCAGCTGCTTTTCATCACCTAATAAAAACAAAGGCCGATTGGTAGGGGAAAAAATTTTTATAATTCAACTTTTTGTGGGCCAAGATTTTTGTGGTAGAAAAGAAAACGCCATGAGAGCAGCAAGCAGTATCAAAATGTTTTACCTGAGCCAGCCTCAAACAGCCACCGGCAAGAAGAGAAAATTGAAGCTTTTCTCTCGAACAAGGAAGTGTGAAAGATATTCCTAAAACAAAGAAGAAAAAAAAGGACATTTTGAGTAATTGCACAATGGCACCAGCATATTGCCTCACCTTTCCGAACTTATCGCTTTATGATGGTGTGTAATTCGCACACGACCAAGTAAACACTTGCGAATGCATACCGCCCTCTTTTCCTACCCTATAATTTTTGTAATTAATTCCATCTGCAGCAAAGTATATAAAATCTAATTTTCTCAAATCTCTGCTTATAAACTCATTAAGGATATCGTGGATTAGTTTATTATACAGCTTTTCTGGCAGAAAAATCCCTTAAGCTCTGGCATATAGAAAGCAGAAAGATATTAATCTTGGTCAGCTTTCAAAGTATGACTTATATTTTAAGAAATTTAAATAAATAATCCTAAAAATTATGTCACTCATTTATTTTCTTCTATTCGGCGAGCAGAAAACCTTTTTTTTTTTGGCAAAAATTAAAAAAATAATAATAAAAAAAGAATTTAGTTTTTCTCCTCTTTTGCTAATTTGTCTGTTACATTTTTAAAGCAATTTGTCATGTTTTTTGTCGTTGTTTTATGATTCTCCTTTTTTTCGTTTATTATAATTAAAAATTTTAATTTTTCATGAAATCTAATAAGAAGGAGTCCATTAAAAAATGGAGCATTGAAATTCAAGCGTCGCAAAATTATTTAATGAGCAAAACACACTTCAGACTTTAGTATCACGACAACTACGACTAGTCGCACATCAAGTAAGTATTCCATCACTTCAGCAACAGCCGTCCGTCCGCCGTTGCTTGCCAAGCACTGTCAGAGCATCAGCACAGAATTTTTCACAATAGTTTTCACAATTGTGATAATTATGATGGTGGTGTTGATGAGGAGCGTCACGATGGTTCGCCACCAGTTCTAGCAACAGTGATATCAGCAGCATTAAAATGTTATAGAAATTTCCGAAACAACAATTACAAAAAATATGAAATATTCATAATAATAAAATAAGCAATAAAAAAAATAAAATAATAAAAATATTCATAAAGTACCAATAAGTTTATATTTAGCTGAAAGGGGACAATAGAAAATTTATATTTAATTGAATTTATTGGTTTGAAAGCGTCATGTGCGCGAGTGTGCGTGTTTTCGTAAAGCTACAACAACATACATATATATATTTTTCTTATTGTCTTATTACTCAAAGTTAATAATTAATAATCTATCGACGATGCGGCCCAATCAATATCATTTAAATGGTGTCTCTAGTACACCATTTCCAAATGGAAGAGGAAATTTACACTACTTCACTTCTTGCAAAAGCTGACATTTTTAAGATGCTCTATTTACAACTCCAAATACGTACTTTTCAAAAAGGTACCTTTTAGAAAGGTATGGCTTTCAAGCTGTTCTTCTCTTAGTAAATACTTTATCCAATAACTATAGCAAAAACCCTTTTTCCTACATGTACATACATGTTTAAAAAAGTACTTTGTGGAAAGATATTTTCTTATTTTTATAATTAACGGAATAATTTACATCTTTACATAACGCACGTCGTAAATATTTACAGATCTAAAGGCATACTTATAAAGGCATCCTTTGGGAATACTTTCTTACTTTTCAAAATATGTACTTTTATTAAAATTGTGCACCTGGAAAGCTGCTCTTTTTAAAACGTACTATTTTTTCTATATGGAGAAGTACTTTTTCCATGGCACTCTTTTTTCATGGTACTTTTCAAATAAGTTTTTTTTTTTTGGAGATTATTTGGAAACTTTTAAATTTAAATTTCTCTAGAAAATGGTTACAAACAGAAACGAGATTCTTTTTATTTTATAGATCTCTGTGTTCTCTTGGAGGCCAACATTTTGGCCCGGACTGGCAAAAACCCAAACTTAGCCAACTGAGCTAAGAACTCGCTCTAAAACTGAAATATCTCTAGAACACGCCACGAAATGCCTAGAGGCATTGTGCAAGAAGTTCTGCTTGATCGAAGTTGCTGAATTTAACTGTTAAATCATGCTGACGTACATGACGTAGAAAGTGCTTAAACGAGTCGCAGTGCTCGTACACTAATAAGGCCCCTACTGCTAAGGGCCCTCAGTAGTACACTTTTTCGATGCAATACTTCTCGACATTGTTTGAGGAATAATGAAAACTGCATTGTCGTGCGTCCTTGGAAACAGTGTAAGTGGGTTTTTTTGGGCTTCATATGTTGTATAACCATTAAGGAAATCGTAAAGTCCGTGTATTTGGTCATAAGCAAAATTGTTTTTAAGCATAATAACTCTGTCCATAAACGGCTATAAAGAAATCTACTTGCGCACATGCTACTTTTGCATACGAGTGCGCGTTGTACGAGAGGCGTACCGAGCATTTTGATGCATTTACCTCAATATATTTGAAGCATGATAAATAGTCAATCGATTTCATACGGCGCGCAAACGAATATAAAAATAAGGAACAGAATTATAAGTACGTGGATATAAAATCAGTAAGTAAATAAAACTGCGAGCTCGTCTGTCTGTCTGTTGGGGTCTCTCTGTTGCCGTGTGTTAAAATGATGACACAACGGAAACCTCTCAATATTATTTCAGGTGACGGCGTATAAGACAAAAAAAGATACAAATAAGTATCGAGTATTTAACGTTTATATAGTAGCAGCGGTAAATAGCAGTTGATAAAACCCACACAGTACTTACGAGGACAGACAGCTCTTAAAGTCACTTAAACATTCATTACCATTGATAGTCGATGTTGTGTTGCTGAAAATGAACCAAACTGAAAGATATTCAACTTGCATGGACGGACAAGTGAATATTTAGTCGATCAATCGGTCGTCGTGCAGTGGCTGAAATGTGCGAACAATGCCTAATGTGCTCAGTCAAGTAATATTATTAATTTATGTGTTAATACAAACACACACGCAGTCATACTCACACTTATACGAATGCTAAATGCTTTATGCATATGCTAGTAGTAATATGTTGTTGTTGTTGATGTGCTGCTGCCACAGCCGTAGTTGCGGCGTGTTGGCATGTTTCATGGTTTAAGCGAGAAGCAACAAAGCCAATGCAAAAATAGGCCTAAAAACCAATTAAACTCCACTCAACGCGTAAACAAGGCAACACAAGGCAACATATGTGCACAATCAGCACATCACACTTAATACAAAGTATCGAATGCGGGTCGGAAACGTGCATCGGAGCCAATAACTAATCAACAGAGGCTAAAATGTAGCATAAATACATACGAATTATACAAATCAAGTACAGTGGAGGCATCGAGGCTATAAGTCGCAAATGTTTGATTTGAACATTTTCTTTCTTTAAAGCACGCCTGCATTTAATTGTCTTTCTCGTGGACAGGTATTCAGCATTTGCCCTCCAAGCATGCGGTGCATTAGAATGGAGTGTAAAATTAGCGTTATCTTAAATCTTAATTTTTGTTCATGGTTAGCATCATTTTGCAACGCCTCTAGTGTTAAGCGGCGAGCAGCTTGCAGCGATGTGCATTATAGCATCAATATTAGCTAAAAACAGTGTTGTCAATACCACTCCAAAATACATGTTTTTATCGTTTTAGCTGCATGCCTATAAAAAGACGATTTAACAGTTTATAACAGAAAGAAGAGAATTTGATAGTCAATAGTTGCCAGTTTTGCTAATAAAGTTCTATGGATCCATAAAATTATTAATGTATTAATGTAAAATAAAATCGCGTAGCGAGCCCCTCGATGGTGTAATGGTTAGTATACCCGCCTGTTACGCAGGTGTCAGGGGTTCAATTCCGCGGGAAGCCAGAAGCCAAAGGCCTCAGTAGCCAGTGCTTCTATACATATTGTAATTATATTCATATAATTGTAATATTTGGTAAATAAAATAAAAATAAATAAATAAATAAGAATCACGTTTCATTAAATATAGCTCAGCCAGGAAGAGAAGGTGCAAAAAAAGAACTTAGAAACATGTCCATGCCGCATCCTTATTGCAAGATATCCACATCTTGGAAAACGTAAAATTTACAAAGCTTGCCCAGCTGGCATTATCGTTTTGGTAAGACTAAATACGGTTTGTAAGAAAATCTGCATTCGTCTAAAAGGCTTACTACGTATGTATGAATACATTATTCAGCATTACCTTTTCCATAAGCAGTTCTAGTTTGTAATGCTTTAAATGTGATCAAATATTTTGAGAAATAGCCTTTTCCATGTATTATCCTTTTAAGTTTGCAAGACCAAAAAAATTTAAGAATGAAATTTAAAAAACGACTTAGAGAAATTAGAAAGTAAACAAATTTGTTACCAAGAAAATAAAAGCAATGACAACAATACTACGCGATTTAGATGTCAATCAGCTGATTACTTGTGTAGCACATACGAATAGATTGGCAGCCATTGGACTTCATGCAAGAAAACAAAAGTTTAATTTCTTATATTAAAAAATTCTCTTTTCTAAAAAGCAGCATAAATGCCAGCATTTCCTTAAATTCTCATTTAAGAACAAACGTAAAGCAGCAGATAATACAGGAAAAGCACCAAAATGACATCACTGATTAAGAACTATTTTGTAAGTGAGGTCAGGTTTGGGTTTCCTGCTTACGTGATTTACCACGTGAGTGAATTGAGTGAATTGAGTGAATTTCCTACCTACCTAGCAAATTGGCAAGTTTCTACGAGGGATCGTTTATAATTGGTGGTCAATCGATAAAGTTTTGCTTCAAATTTTATTTCAAGTTTCACTCCGCTCATACTCTGTTGGTTGTAGAATTTGATGCAAACGGGCTTTCTTTCCAAATGAGTGTTTCATTTACAAATTGAGCAGTTTTTTTTGGAAAGCCAAACTTCATCATATAATTGCCGCCTTAGCCAATACCCCGTATGATTACGGGAATAATAATAATTACATCGCCGGCGTACAGTTCAGTCACGTGAGGACAATAGCATTGAAAATGTTGCTTGTAATCTATTAAAGCGGAGTTCGCGGGTTCGATTTCTGCCTAGATCCTGCGTGTTTTCCTGCGGACAAACCAAAAGCCTTGCAGGTCGAGTTGGTTAAAAAAGAAAAATTAATTTATAGAAACTTTGATACGACTTTATAAAAAGGAAAATTGGAAAATTTATTGTGATCACACGCAGCAATTTTACTATTTTACCTCAGACCACAAATCCTTTTTTAATTGCAGATACTCTTTTTTTACTTACAATAAATTTTATGTTTGTAATTCCTCCAGTCTGATAAAACCTTCTCAATTTAAACTATTGGATTTCATTATTTTTCTTTATTTTCAGGATATTATGTCATGAAATTTTATTGCCAAAAAAGTTAACAGCCGATATTCTTATTGCTGTTATTAATTATGTGGAGAGCAGGGGCGAGCATTTCATTTTTGCCGCTTCAGTGCAACAATAAGACTTACTTGACGGAAATTACTTTCAGCAAGCCATATCGCACACGTACCACTGTTAAGCCTGTAATGATTAAACGGTGCGTAGAAGGAGTGCGACTGGACTGTAATCATTATTATGCGAAAACGCACTTATCATTAAAGATATTGTAATAGTATTTTCATATTCAAAATGTCTATTTAAATGTATGCTTTCAATGAGTGTGTCGATATTTGTCGAAACGAAATGAATCTCAGCTAGAGACGACAGACATAAAACAAAAGTAACAATAATTTTTGCAAAACAAATACATATAAAAAGCAACAAATCTTATATAAGATGGTATGTGTGCAGGAGTGTATGTGTGATAATGATGGTCTAAAAGCTTAAAGTCTTAACAGCAAAAAGTTAATAAACATTATTTTCCTTCCCACATGTAGAGAGTTATAGGAGATGTGAAGAATAAATGCCAAGAAAATAAACAAAATTAAACTTAAAGAAAAAGTAGAAAAAAGTTGTAACACTTCTCGTATTCACATTGAACAAGTTCATATTCTTTTAGTGTTATTTCTCCTTAAATATGTTGTTTTGGTTCCAGAGATGGGAACATTCTGTTTTCAAAACGAGGCAAACAACTGCTTTAAATACAGCGCTCGTATTCGGCTTTACTGTAAACTAGGGCAAAGGAATATTTATTAGTTTCCCATATTATTAGCCTGAAGAAAAGGAATGTCGATAGTGAAGTCAAAAAATTAGAGTGCATCTATTGATGCAGAGTTCATGTATTCCACGAGAGGCATTTCTAATATGCATTTATATAAAAAAAAAATTATTTATATTTATTGTTGGACTGTGAACAAAGTAGGTTTTTCCTTAGTATTAAAGTTAAGTATTTAGAAGCTTTAAGCCAGTAACAGCGGTGCAACTCCCAGCGCTGATCTGTTGCTGGATTATTGTATGTGCGAATTGTTGCTTAAACTAAGGCGCCATCTCCTTTGTGGTTTCTTTTTAAGGTTTAAACACTAAATTCTATTTCCCACCATATGAGGATGATGTTCAGACAAACATGTATTGAATTACACTTACAGAAATAGTTGGATGCATTTGACAGCAATAGAAACATTTTAATACATAAAAGCTCTTGGTCAAGGCTAATTCGCAGCAAATGCAGCTGGTAAATGCCACCTTTGAGAAATAAATAAACATTTTGTTTGAATTTTTCTAACACATATGCTTCAATGAAGAATTAATTTCAAATGAGGGCTCTCAGTTATGCTCCGCCGTCCGCAATTAGAAATCGAAATGAGAATTCCCTCACAGTTTGTGGTATTCGCAATACCATAACTTGCCAATAGTAAATTCGTAAACGCATAATTATATATATTTAAGTAATATTATATTCATTGAATAAATTTAATTGCAACAAATAATGAATTTTCTTAGCAATAGTATGATGACTTACTCGTACATACACATACGAGTGCATACACTGCTTAAAATGTCTCCTAATCTCTTGCAACTTCGTAGGCGAAATATATCCTCGATTAAATGTCACATAAGATTTATGGATTTTCAATAGCAAAGAGGAAAAAACAAAGAGAAATAATAACAAAATCTGTTGAATAAATTTGCAAAAATAATATATAAATCATTATCTTCTCTACCCGCAAGAGCTCATAATTCATATATAATTTATTTAAGCATACACAAAGTTATTAATTTATCCTGAGGACAATAAAATTATTATGCAAACCCACCTACACTCACACACGCGCAAGTGTGGGCATTTGGGCATTTCAATCCTTATAGCCAACTTGAAATGAAATGGAAAGGCGCGAACTTGGCAGGCCTCCGTCAACAGATGATAGCAAATCTAGCCGGATATTGATTTTCTTTATAATACTATATATCAAGGACTTGCTTACAAATTGTACAGCGCCACATTGGAGATGGGGCCTGAACTTGAAAATATCGCAAGTCTATGTGGCACAAGAACTGCAATTTTAGTTTCGCAGAGTTACTTGGCAAAAGTACCCTTTTTAGTGTTCAGATATTTTCATCAGGCGCCTACTCTCTAATCCTGCTTAAGGAGATTTATTTATTCGGGTTTGTATGCCATTAATACTACAACTAAAAATTGGTGCTTCCGGTTCGTATGATGTTGAAGTCCCATTCCTTAGCAGAAAACCAAATGAGCAAACGGGAAGAAACATAATCTCCTGTTATTTTATTGTGTAAATTAGAGATAAGAACAATTAATCCAAATTAAAATAACTGCTACGAAAAATATATACCTGAGAGTTATTAAATGGATCTTATTAAATATGCCGCTTTCAGATGACAGATTTTCGTTCTGTTATATATATTAAAGGATATAGAATATTCCAAAGCAAAGAGTAATTTAGAATCAAATTATCACATATTCACTTAGTTGTTAGGACGAGGCTGTGCCATTAAAGCTCAAAAAAGCTCATTATTAAACTTTCATCCGGTATGAAATCTTTGTATGTGACTGACATTACGGAGTGTCAAGAAATAATGTCTCAAGCTATTAAATCAGAAGATATTGAAAGGGCCGTATAAAATAAGATTTGCTCAATTGGCTTTCATCATGATGAAAATATTATTCTCGAAATTACGAGAAGAACGCATTGATTATTCCAGTACGAATTCCATGCGGGTTTCTCTTTTTTGTAACAATAATAGACAAAAACTTCAATTACTTATTCACAATAAAACAAAAATATTACCAGTCCTAAGAGCTTAAAATTACATTAATTATTTTTGTGAAAAATAGATACACGAATATAACTGTCTAATATATATATAGGCAAACAGCCGATTACATTTTAAACTATGAGAGACTGATCGGTATTTATTTTCGATATATGTATATGCTTATCAACAACAGTAACTCCTAGCACAGCCATCACTTGTACTACTTTTCAGTATGATTTCATCTATAAGGGCCCACGACAAGGCCGCTCTTTACTTTCTAACCGCTCCTTGTCTCACACACATACCAATAACAGAAGAGTACTTTTTCTTTCTGTGTAGTTTAGTAGTCCTTGCAGCACCGAATACGACTGCTAATCCCATCAGTATATTTTAAGCAAAATAAAACTTTTATTCTATTTTCTTTTCCTATTACTCTCATTACTTTTACATTTTACTCACACTTACACAAACTTATCACATACGTACACATGCTTACATTCCCATACGTGACCAAAAAATTGCAAGTGTGTGAGGAAACGTGTGATTTTATGTTCATGTCCTTTTTTTTTTGTTTGCTGCTGCTTTCTTCTTTAGCTTTACGTTTTGCTTTCATCCAGGATACGTTGCAGAATGTTAATAACTTTTATTTCATGGCATAAAGAAAACCACAAGTTGAGTATAAAAATATTTTCGCTGACAAAGCAGGACGGCCAAACTCCTTCCACTGTCACTTTCCACTATAAAATTATAGCGAAAAGTTGTGTTTTAGCAACCAGTGTCCATACGAAATTAATATCAGGACTTGATCATACTGCTGCATAATATATGACGCGAGAACGCGATTGTTCCGTAATGTGTAGCTGCTTAAATGGAACTGCGAGTTTATGAAGATTTGTTTTAAACCTTTTAATCTTGCTTCTGTTTGACAACGAGGAAAATACATTTTCAGTTTGGTTGGTTTACATTTTTAACAACTGGATTAAAATTGCATTAAATTTAAATGGAAATTTAATTTAAGCAGATCCAACAGATGTCAACGGATTACTTTATTTATTGTTTTATGCAAAGAATGGACTTCTAAGCCAATAATGAGGTTCTTAGGGGTTGTGATGAAGTGTTATTGATGCCTCGAATTGCAGAGGAACTATGAAGGCACTAAATTTGATATCCTTTTCAGACATTCAGTTAAATGACACGGTTCTCAATTTCAGCCTAAATGTTGTGCCAAATTTGATACCCTGTTCAGACGTGCAGTTAAATGCTAATGTTCTCAATTTCAGCGTAAATAGTGTCTCGAATTTGATACCCTGTTCAGACATACAACTAAATCGTACTATTCTGAACTTCAACGTAAATTGTGTGTCAATTTTTATGCAGACACTAAGTTTGATATCCTGTTCAGACGTGCAGTTAAATGGTAATATTCTTAATTTCAGCGTAAATAGTGTCTCGAATTTGATACCCTGTTCAGACATACAACTAAATCGTACTATTCTCAACTTCAACGTAAATTGTGTGTCAATTTTTTATGAAGACACTAAGTTTGATATCCTGTTTAGACGTACAGTTAAATGGTGATATTCTCAATTTCAGTGTAAATAGTGTGTCGAATTTGATACCCTGTTCAGATTTGCAGTTAAATGCTAATATTCTCAATTTAAGCGTAAATAGTGTGCCAATTTTTATGAAGGCACTAAGTTTGATACCCTGTTCAGACGTGCAGTTAAATCGTATTGTTCTTAATTTTTTTTGTAAATTCAATGCACAAATTGGCAACTTTATTTTTAAAATGGCCAATGCAACTCTGCTTAAAGTTTGTTCAGTAAGCAATGAAAGTTTTCTATTTCACAGCGTTGGTTGACATGGAAAGTATATGCTCTCGTTAAATTTTGTATGTAAAAAGCGGTAGAGAAGTTCTTTTCTCGATTTTCATAGAGAATAGATACTTAATTTTCGCAAATAAATTGATTTGATCAAAGTTTAGGGCTGAAAATAGCATAATGGATAAAAAATTTATGTCAATAATATCCCATGTTGCGACTTTTAAAATCGTGGACCAATAAAAGGCAAAGTCAAACTTGCGGTTGCAATCTGTCACGGTGGGGAAGAAAGACGGGAAACATCAGAGCGAGTAAATGGATGCAATGACTAGGAACAGCATTGGGAGCCAACCAAACTAAAGACAACCAATTTATGCCATTGCCTGCAGCAACCGTCTTAAGCCCAGCTAATTATAGATTGGCTGAAGCTACCTGGTCATTCACACTGTGTGCTAAGTTTGGCTCCAAAATAATATTTATTCCTTTAAATTAACAAAAAAAAAAAAAGAATTGGAGCATTTTATTTAACTTTTCATGTTGTTCAACTTTCCAGCTTTCATTCAATCCGAATTCGAAATTTCGAAAACTAATTTCGCACATTTTTGGGCTTTAAATTTTCTATTGTGAAGTTCTTTATACATATATTTTAGAAAATATAAAAAATTATTTTTGTATGCACAAATGAATTTTGTTATGTAAAATAATTACAATCATTAATTATATAAAATGGATACAAACACACACTCCCACACAAACACACATATGCACACTGCACAATATTCTTATTTTGTTTTTGTGTACTTTTGTTGAAAGCTTGCTTTCACAGTTTTATTGAAAATTTTATACTTCATACACATCATAGAAACAAAAATATTCAGAAAAATAAATTTAATTTGTAAAAACAAATAATGCTCTGGCACATTATATAGCCGCAAGTCCCAGCAAATTATAGACAAACATCGAATATGCAGAATGTATGTTTAGGCGTATGTGTGTCTGGCTGCAAGATTAATGGCATAAAATAGTAAAAACAATAGAGTCCAATGTGTTTAAATGAAATTAAGAAGTTAGTAGAACTTAAAGGCACACTTGCCATTGAAAAAATAAATAATTTTCTCTGACACATTAAACAGCTGTTTATGGACAAACTGTGTGCTCAGTACTGGGCATATTAAAACTTGAATACTACATGAGTAAGCGAGCTGCCTTAATGTTTAAGTTAAAAAATTTTATGTAAAATAAAATACAAAGTGTAAATATTTTTTTATAATTATGGCGAAAAATAATATTTAATATATAATTTGTGTTTAAATTTTTATGCTGAAACGCAGCTGGCAAGCTTTAAAGTCAGGGCAACCCAAATGTGTTTATTCAATTTGTTAGTTGTAAGCAGAAAAACCAAAAACATGCTTTGAGGAAAAATGTTTGCAAAGCGTAAGTCGGAAAAACATGCTATAAATAATAAAATAAGCAAAATAAAACAAGCCATAACGTTTCCGGTTTCCTCTATGCCTAACAAATTTTTTAATTACGATTAAATTTTAAAGGCTGCGCAAAGCTCGATATTGTCATAAAGTATTTTGATTACTACGCTTTGATTTTACATTTCTTCTCTAAGTTTTGCACGAGACTGTTATAGAAATAGATTTGCTTTAGTTCATGTTAGAGACTTTTAAGTACATGTGCCGACTTTAATAAGTACCAACTTGATAATGAAAAAGCACACCAGCAGTAAAAGTATCAAACGCTTGAAAATTCCACGCAGTATAAATTGGAATGAAGTCATATTGAAGAGTAAAAAACTACAGCCGATTTGAAATCAGTCGATCTACTTTCAATTTTTGTGAATGGCTAAAATGGATGTGCAAGAGTGTACAACGAAGTGCTGGAAAGCTCATCATACAACAGCTTGTCCTGAAGGCAACAAACAACGCTAATACATTTTTATTTCACAGGAGAGAAGAGATTCTAAGGATTTCAGGAAAATTTAGTTTATTTCCGAAATCATTACAGCTTTTAAGTTGTCGAATTGTAAAAAATGAGTAATAAATTTAGTCACATATTATTTTTTTCAGAATTTTTAATGCAAAATTTGCACGCCTGTTCGTCAAAGAATAAGTTTTTAAAGTTTTAATAAATTTAATAAATTTATTAAATTTAATAAATTTAATAAATTTAATATTTTTATTTAATTGGTTTGCGTTTTCATATTTTTATCACTTTTTTTTTTGTCAGATGTCCAGATACTTTATTTATTAATTAAATTTGAAAATATGTTTAATGGTTTCTATTTAATTGTTTATAACCACGAGTGTTAATTAAGACAGAGAACGCTGGAAAAATTTGTATTCAAATAAAATGAAATATTCGTTGCATAATTTTTTCATTTAATTAATTTATTTCCTAATAAGCATTTTGTTATTAATTAAAATAAATTGTCATAAATGTAACTTAATGTAGTTGAATTAGTTTGTTTAAAAAGGCTGCAAAGAAGCTAGTCTGAGAATTACTTTGAATTTGATTTACTTCGTCGAATAACAAGTGATTAGTGAAATATGCTCGTTAAAATAATACACATGCACACATTCACACACATATATATGCATACATACGTATTAGTTTAGCTTAATACATAAGAGGATGAGATTTAGCGGCTTAAGGATGCCAGACTATGCCATACGAATATCTCTCTAATAAATATACTCATTTAAATTTGTCTAATTCTTCCCTCGTGAGCAGAAAGAAATATTTCGCGTCGTAACACGGCAAATTCCCCTTAATTGTTGCATGTAAGGGGAATTCCCTTATGAACAGCTGTTTGTGTAGCATGTAGAAGAACTACTTTTAAGGCAATCACTTGTCCTTGTGATCTCAAAATTAATTAATTAAATTAATTAATTTCATTTTTAGGTTAAGTTCTTTATGCTAAAAATTATTTAGATATTTTAAAATACAAGAAATCATTTAATTATCTCAAAAACGGACGGTCAAATTCAAATTTTAACTGCACTATCTCAAGAAGACAAAAAGCACACGAATGGAACTTAAAAATTGCATATTGAATTTTTATTTTCGAATTCCCATCTGATTCGTGGATTGCATTCGTAAGCTTTTACAGCAGATAAAGAAATGTCTTAAATCACTTATTCGTGTAGTCGTTTAACTTCAAAGTATAGCAAGAAATCAGTTTGATATATTTAAAGTGCATCCCTCTGTCCACAAAGAGAAAGATATTGGAAAGAAAAACTTCCATCTTTTTTTTTTTTTTGAAAAATTATACTTTTTAATTAAATTTTATGGCTAACTTCGTATATCAGACTGATTGCAACGAATTCTGGGAGTGTGTTTGTGTGAACATGATTGTGGCGAAAATTGGTGACATTTTACACGCGCACACGCTGATAAACATAATAAAGCACACAAATGCCGCCAACACTGCTTTAAGCTTAAACTGAACAGTTTATTGGAAATTAATTTAATGAAAAATCATTACATAAATTTATGAAATTATTCAATATATTGTTAATTACAAAGCTTTAGCTGTGCACAGGCACAGTTTCAAGCATTTATCGCCCGCATTACGACTAAGTGGGAGTGTTTATACGAACAATTTCATTTAATCTGTATAAAACTATGCGTGTAAAACTTATAATTGTGTAAATGTACAAACAGGCAACGCATGTTGCCTGCACTTGCATGCATTTGGAATTGCATTTTCTATAAGCAGGAAAAAATTCAAACACCAAGCGTAAAATTCAATAAATCCTCTGGTGTATTGAACACAATACCACAATTATAGAATTTTTCAAATGATTAAGCTTTTGGCTGGGTTTCATATGCAATTTATTCATTTTTTTTTTTTTTGGTTTAGTATTTTAATGTTTAATACACTATTTGGTAGAAGTGGTCTGTCGACCCGTGAGAATATATTTTGCTCTTTCTAACCGACATATTCACACAGCCGTGAAAGCTTCTGCATGCAACATACATTAAAACGTTTTAAATACAATTAAAAGATTAATTTGTACTTTTATTATCAATTTCAAAGTATTTTAAAATAAAAAGTCAAAATCAAATTCTACAAGTCTCTACAAATTTAGTCTAAAATTGTGTTCATAATATGTATGAAAGTTTCATAGATTCTATGAAAGATGGAAGCAGGAAATATAGTGGATTTTCATATAATTTAAAACACGTAGATACAATATTGTATCTCGCCTCGTCTTTAAACAGTCATAATTTTTACTTGCAACTTTTCAGTAAATCTGGGCTCTTCATTTTTAAGAGTCCAATATGTATGTATATATGTCTGCATGTATATATGTATGTGTGTATGCATGTGTATTATTTTAAAGGGCATATTTCATTAATCATTTGTTATTCGGATAAGCAAATTATCTTCAAGTCACTTCTCAGACTCGCTTCTTTTGCAGAATTCATTTTATGTATGAAAGTTTCATAGATTCTATGAAAAACCGAAGCAGGAAATATAGTGATTTTTAATGAACTGAACATAAATATATAAGCAAAAGTTTTTTGACTGTTCAACCTTGTTGGCTCTAGGGTCACCGATGGGGCATGGTACTTAACCCAGTGACTTATCGTTATTACCGGGTAGTGTGCTGTAGAGTCATCTTAACTCTGAAGTAAAACCATTTAAGTAATTCGCCAAAAGCCGGTTTAATTTTTATCAACCGTATTGAGCTTGAGGTAGGACATACCTGCAAAAAACTTAATTAAATCCAACAAGTATTTTTCATCACACTTAAGACGCGATTGACACTTCGGGGCTCTTGGTAGAAACTTTTTTCAATTTCGTATAAATTTTCACAAATAAATGAAAATGATTAATTCACAATTATTAAAACATATAAAACACGTAGTTAATAATTGTATCAAGTACGAGTGCAGTACATGCACATGAGTGTCTGCTGGCTGGTGTATAAAATTTTAATATAATTTCATCCTTCTTGTTCAACAATATTTATGATTGATATTTACTCGTATTGACAATTAAACGCTATTAATTTTATGTGAGTTAATTAAATGTGCGCAACAAACAATACAGATCATTAAATATATAATGGGCCTCCATCGATATAAAACGAAAAACCTTATTCGCGCAAATAAAAGCTGAAGATGAAGCGGGGTGAAACTGACGATACCATTTTGCAGTAACCTAAAGGTAGAAATCAAGGATGAGGATTCGCCATCTTTAGAACACATAATTTCGTCAAATTTAAATTACGGAGAATTGAACCGATTCACTATTCACTGCGAAACATAGGAAAGTGTAAGTGCTACGTTACAGAATTTTTTGTCGAAATTAGGTAGATACATGATCCTATGCCTAATACCAAAAGCTAGTTTTTAAAATTTGAATTAAAAAAAAAAGGTTAAGTACTACTCGGTTCCATTGTGGCTGCAGGTTTTAAGGCCGGGAAAGTAATACGTTATTACAGTAATTGCTATCGGTCTTCTTACGTTTGTTTTTACAATTCTTCACACTTTTATGAACACATTAATTTTTTTAAGGGATCTACCATGCAGTACATTGTGCTGCAACTAGATATGCTGGTCGCCAGAGATAGTACTGTTTGTTGAACTGAGCTTTCGCACAATGGCCGTGATAAGAGCGATGTTTAATACTTGTTGTCGAATACATATTCCCTGGCGCTTAAAAACATACACCATTACATTAATGATAAAGGAGTGATACACAAATCACGCGTATTCAAGAGTCAACAGAATTGGCCATAAAAAGTTTTTAACAAAAAAAAAATACCGTTCATAGCATATATGTACTTTTCATAAATATAATGAATGAATATTTACACTGCATTGGTTATATTTGTTTTTTTATTTATAGAAAATTTTCTTATAACAAATTGTTACTTTTTGAAATACATGCAAAGCAAGTCTTGCAGCGACTGTACATCAGCATGTACCACCCCGCCAGTATTTCTCCAGTTCCCTGAAGGAATCGTAGAATATTTTGCCCTGTTGTAAACCAATCACATATTATGTGTGAAGGATTTCAGGCGTTTTTATTGAATCTTTTAAGAAAAATTTTGTACATTTTTATTGACGATATATACTATGTGATATATATTTTGCCGATAAAAGTAATAACTCATTTCGTAGAAAACTGAATTTTAGCATGTTAAATTCTACTAGTAAAAATTAATGAATCTAATCTTGAAAGGCATATTAATAAGACTAAGAAATAACACAGAAGTTATTTGAGACATGGCGAAAAGCTTTAAAAAAATGTTTAACCGGTTCAAGTATTAAAATATTTTTTATTTGCAGTGAACGTTTAAGGTCATTTAAAATTAAATGTCGAGCGTGGCACAGTTTTTGGACTCTGCGTTTGTTGTTTTCATTTTTATTCTCAGACTGACGAAAATTTCAATTACAGCGGCATTCATTAATAAATGAATAATTTTATTCATTTGCTCGACAGATATTCGCAGGGGAGGCTGCATAAGAATGGCCAGCCAACATAAGTAGACTCCTTTATTAATTTATCCTTACACGCGTACATGACGAAGTAAATTCATATAGTGGAAAAGAAGCTTAACGATACAGTTTTTCTTTCTATATTTTATTTTAAATTGCAACAAATGGAGGAAAAACACAATTGAATTCAATATTTATACTCGTATAAATGGGAAATAAATCGCCAACGTGCTGCTTACACGCAGAGACACAAACATAACTTTAAAATTATCATTTCAAGGGGGGAGAGAGAGAAAGATAGAGAGAGAGAGAGAGCTACATTTTTGCAAACATTCTTTAGCACAAAATGATGATTTTTGCCCAGTCTGAAAAGCCCGCAGAATCTCCATTTACTATTTTCTCTACTAATATCCGAAGGTTGGCCTTCCCCGCACCAACTGCCATATTGAAAATTTTTTATTTCGACCGCAATTTCCGTGCAAGAAGTTTTTTCTGATCTTCTCTTCTCTTTTTTCGGCTGTAAGTAAGTTGTTACTACGCCTTTATTGGCTTTGGCAGTGTCTGTGTATTGAATTTTTTTTAGATATTGAAGTTTATTTATTGCATTTAAGCTTAATGAACGCGAAAATGCTTTTGTTAAATCTGCTGAAATGCTTTACACCGTCAGATGATATACATGTGAAAAGCTTTGCAAGGATGAAAGCACAATTTTATCAATTGCAGTCAATTATTGATACGGAGGAATTAAAAAGTAAAGAGACGAATTTTGTTGGCAATAAATATTGTGAATAAATAAATTAAGGACAACGATTGGAATAAGAAGCCAAAATCTAATAAATTAATAACCAGATGTTCAGCTGATGAAATAGCTTTTCCTTAGAATAATTTAAAAGTCTATTAAACGCTTCGATTCTAAACTGTCTCTTTGTAAAAAAAAGTTAATTGATATTTATTTGATTCAGAAACAAACTGTTAAATTAAATCGAACCTCCTGCCTATTGACATTTTATTTTCAAATTAATGATGGATGCAATTAGCAAACGAATTGGAGCTTTTCGCTTTTTAAAAAGAATTTGCCTTAAAATATGCAGCATCAATAAAATCTCATCTGATATTATTAAATGCCTTTGAGAGAAGTTGGAGCATCGAATGATGATGTTGGCACAAATTTATAGAGAGAGGTGGCAATTAGTGGCCACATACATATCATTGACCCACCTTCGTAGATGTCCTCATGCACATCAGGATAACATAAGCTAAAACTAATTCATAGGAAACGAGGTGTGAGGAAATCACATTTGAAATATAAAAAAGCAATATTTACTTTCCAGCCAGCTCACCAGCTCCTTCAGATAAAAGTAAATTGTACAGCATTTCAAATGTTCCGCCTTTAGAGGGCTAAACAGTGCCAAAAATGTTACGCCTTCAATGCTTTCTATGAAGAATAAATACTTTTGGAATATTTTAAGGCTTAAAAAAAGAAAATTTACTTTTTCTTTTCAGAAGGGATACAAATGGAAAGGAAAAATAAAACAACTTGATAAATTATTCAAAGCCTACAATGTCGCGCTTTAGTAATTCTCGTTTAATTCTTGACAATATTTTCATAAAATATACGCTTTTGTTGCAGTTTTTCGAAAAGTTTAAGCAAAAAGAATGGCAGGAAACTTTTTTAAACCGTTTTCTTTCCCCTCCTGCAAAAACCGTTCGTTCATTACGGCTTTATTACAAATACGAGTAAAGTAGAAAATTAAATATTAAAAATCCAACAGCTGAAAACGAGCTTTAAAAACCATTTTAAAACTTGTGGATTGAAGTATATGCTTGAAGAACACAATTGTTGAATGATGAAAAATCGCCACCAATAGACTATTGGCCAACTGAATCAATTGATTGCATATAAAACGTATTCCAATTAAACAAATCTGAATGTTACAAACTGGACAACCCGGGGTGGGGGGAAAAGGATATGTATTTATTTAAATTGTCTACAATTATACAAGTATTGAAGTGTGTGATTAAATTGATTGAAGGATTTTATACAGTAAATGACCACAATACGACAGGAATGTGCTGCAATTTCCACAAATCATTAAGCTTTGCATGCAATGAAAACAAGAATGGGAAAGAAGAAGCAGAAAATGTACTCGTACGCAAATATATGAAATAAAATTTAATTTTATGTTTACAAGAGCAATTAAAAAACGGAAATATTTTGTTATTTATGATCGAATTTTGTTTTTTTTTTTTCTATTTGCTTAAATCGCAGCCAAACAATAACTCACTCAACATCGTGTTTATATCATTGTAGAAGCGAACCACTCGCGCATTTATACGAATAAATTTAAAATCATCATCTTAATCATATAATCTATTTAACTACAAACAAATGCATCGTATAAATATCGTTTGCAATGTAATCCCTACTAATAGCTTTGGCTGTATCGCCATGCACGAGGCCACTAGCAAAATTACTTCAATTGCTTTTAAGGATTTCCCGAAATGGGCATTAAAGCCAGGCAACTGCCATCTTCAAGTTCGCTTAGGAAATCTCAAACATCCACTCTCCGGCAAGAAATAAATAATTATGTATACTGTGCAAAGTTATGTAAGATTTGCTAAAGCGATAATGGCGGCAATGGATTATAATTAAAAATAACTCCAGCCACTGAAATGTTGACTTGCTCTTTGGTTGTTTGTTAATTCCTTGTCCTTTTGTTATTAACCTTAAACTACAGTGTGCTGTGGCTTGTTTTAAACGCTGTAATTTAAAATGTCAATGTATTGTGTCTCTGGGAGCGGGTGTGATTGCGTTTATACGTATGTATATTTGTGCATGTGTATGTCTCGCCATATTGCACACATTTGTGCTTAAATCACTTAACATTTTATGCAATTAACTAAAAGACCTCTATGGTTTGATTAGTTCAAAGTAGTAAGTAGTGTAGTTGGCCAGTTGAGCCAGCATATTACACCTACAGTCACACTCGCACTTGTACTCGCACTCGCACTTGCACTCGTGCTCATGATTTTTCTACCCCTCCTACTAGGACTGCCATTGGCAGTAGCGAACACGCAAACACAAACACACAAAAGCCAACAGAAACCCATTTGTATAAATTCAGTTAAAAAGATACGCGCAAGTTGCCACATGTGAGTGCAGCATACATTTGAAATAATTTGTTTGCTGTGCGTAGCACAACGATATAATAAACTCGCCCAACACTTCCACCATCCTCATTCCCTCATTCATTCATGCAATCCTCTCGTCATGCCATCCATCACTCACACATTCAGTGATTTGTCTTTGATTTTGTTTAAATTATTTCAACTCGTATGTTTTGTGTTGTTGTCCTTGTATTTCGCCTGAAACGTTAAAGCTTTCTTAAAGTACTCAAATCCAATTTATATTTATTATTAGCAAAAGGACACAAGAGATGGAGGAGGAAGAGGAGCAAGCGTATAAGAGGACACTTATCAATGCTACAGCCAGTGACAATAAGCAAAATAATTTAAATGATTTGTGTAGACTTTAGTATTGCTCTACACACCACCTGCACAGGCAACGACAACATATTTTCCAATAATATAAAATCTTCTCTAGCAAACAATTTCTTCCGCAATTCATCTCTTGTCTTGCATAACCTCCTCTTCTATTACAAGTATTACAATTCGCACATGTGGCTGTTGCAATTTAGTTATGATGCCGTTTCGCAACGAATATTGCAATCAACTATTGTACACCTCTAAGACGATAGAAAATTAGGATAAGGATACCACTTCCCCCCCTTTCACACAGTATTAGTCGTCAACATTTAATTTTAAAAATTAAATTCGTATTCCATTGAATATTAATTTTTAATATTTGAAAACTTTTCCATTTTATTGATTTTTGTGTTGAATTTTATTTTATATGTCGCAAAAAGTCATTAACCCGGTTTGGCCTGTTAAGAAAAATATGTTTTACTCTGTTTAGAATTGCTATTCAGAATGTCTCGATTTTTAAAATTGAACTGCCTGCCAGCTTTGAGTGTGAGTTTTTTCTTTTCAGTCTGCTTTGTAGGCGCTTAGTTTATTTTACTCTCATATCGGAGGCAAACATATTAAATACTGATATAAACTTAAATGTTTACTGCACGTTCATGCTTGTCTGTATGTGTGTATGTTTTATATTCTTTCCTCTGTATTTGTTTGTCATTTCCCATATACGCTTTTCCTCCATCCCCCTTTTTTCACCAATTTCTATTTTACACAACATTTTTTTTTTGTCCTGTTTGTCGCCAATATTTTAATATTGTTATGACAGTTCACCCCCTTCCCCTCTTGACCATACTTGAGCAACACATTTTTTCACACCACTTTCTGTGTTTCCACACACGTATTGTTGTTGAGTAGATGCTGTTGCGTTTTTAATTGTTTTTTTTTTTTTTTTTTTTTTTTTTTGGTATGTGTGAGTTTTGGGGGCCTTATCCTGAGCTGTCATTATCCGTATTTTTCTAAATTGATTATACGGAATTTTCATTGGCGGCAACAGCTTTGGTGCAGTCGATTTTCCTTTCAAGAATTCTTCACGGCAAACAAATGAGTTTTGAAGGAAGTAGAAAAAATATTTGATGAAATAAAATATTTTAGTTTTCTAGATGTCATTCAAAGGATTTTCCAGTTAGAAATGTGGGGGGCACTTAACAAGCGGATAACGCGTGATGGTTCTAGACACTACTAATTTTTGGTTATTGCGGTAAGTTTAATTAATCCTTAAAACCTCTTCTTACCGGTGAAATTAGTTGTATTGCCGCACCATTTCCCGTTTGGCCAGCATTTATTGCTTACGGGGGCCACATCCCCATACAAGGAAATAAACTAAACTGAAATCTGAAATCTGTAAAAACTCTCCTTTCTCGCTTGGCTAAATTTTATTATTTCGTGTACGGTTATGATTATAAATAAATTTTAGAACGATACGATACGATATTCTAGATACGGTTAGGCCTTTGCATTGCGCCATTGTGCGCACTATGTTAGCAATTCAGAGCACTATGATAGTTTGATAACCGACAGTTATAACCACTTACCCAGATAGAACGCGACAAGACGATGCAATATGCCATCATTGTAGTTTTTATTTTGGGTCTACACTAAATAAGGTCGTCTACGCGGATGATCCCTTAATGTTACACAAGTTAAGAACCAGCAGTTGTAAATCTATAACTGGAATAAAGGCTGAAAAGTACGACAACTACTCGAGAGGATCCCCTAAAAGTCGAAAACTACCTCAAAAGGATCCATATTAGATCCATATCACGGCATCTAACCATGACAATGAATTAAAAATTTCAACTAATTCGCAGCTTTATCAGCAGCAAAGAGTGAATAAGATTTTATTAATCGCAGAATGGGATGTGGACTCTCAACCTTCTAGTTGGAGCATAATGAATACAGAATAGAAGTAGAACTGGATCTAAAATATGTTTCCCGCTAAAGTGACTTTCTCTGAATCGTTATGTTAATTTGTCAATATGAGAATTTGAGAGGATTCATGGAGGATGTCTGAATAGTTTACAGGCACTGCTTCTAGTAGCTGTTTTGAAGGTGCCATTCTAGAGGCACCTGATACTTTTAACTTTTCCATTCAGATGCCATTACACCACAATAAGTAGATCACGGGCAGAGATTACCCGGATATAATGAGCAAATGAAACTTATACCTGCACTTTATTTTATTAATTATTTATAAGTATTTTACATCTCATAAATTTACTTGCATTCATAAGATTTATTTCATGCTTTTATGCACCATAATAAGTGCCATTGGTGCAAGTATTATGCACACAGAACGACATAGTTTTCCTTTATAAATGTAACGTCAATGTAATTACTTTCTCACGCACTCTCGTACAGGTATCTGCACAACACACCGCAACTTTTATGCACATGTAATAGACCATGTTTACAGCTACAAATTGGCAAAAAAAAAAAGGAGGAACAAAAATATGCAATCAAAGTGGAGAAAAAGATTAATGATCAATACATCAGACTCATGCATAGGCAGCAAAAAAGACAAACACACAGACAGACAGACGTACAGTCAGAGCGATAGACACATGTGCATATAATTGCTCTCATATGTAACAAAATACACGTGGTGCTTTTAGTGGCCAACAACCTGAAACGGTTGAATAATATTAAAATGTACTAAATAAATAACGCAGAGTTTACACGCAGTAACTGCAACAGCGACGTGACAGATTTTCTTTTACTTTTTTTGTGTATTTTTTGTTTGTGTAGTTTCGCTTGTTGCAATGGAAAAAGTCCTATTGAAAGCGTTTCATAATATTGGTAGACAAAAACAGAAGCCGTAGAAGTAATTCCAACAGCGGCATCAATAGGAACGAGCAAATGAAAACAAACGGATCAGAAATGAAGTGCACAGTTGTATGTATGTATGTGTGTATGTATGTATGTATGTGTGTATGGATGTATGTATGTATGTATGTATGTATGTATGTTTTATGAACACGCACACTCCCACACACACACACATATATATATATATACCTTACTTTCGCACATGCAACATTTTTAGCCTACATGTAGGAGTACAGACTGGAAAGTAGTTTTCGAGTTCTCGACCAACTTGTTTGAAACCTCTTTTATGAAACAAATAATTCAAAGTTTCTTGCAACTGCTTTCAAAGCGAGTACACCCCAAGTGCTCACAATTAAAGAAACCGGCGTTGAGTGAACTGATTGTGTTTTTTTTTTTCTACACTAAAATTCTTTCCTCTATGCGCCCTAGAGAAAATTTAATATTAATTTTCACCCAACCGCTTTGGAGCCAATATTTTGTAATACCCTGTTTAGACAAACAGCTAAATTCAGCAATTACCAATTGCTGGCTCAAATCCCTTTATAAAGTCCCCATTTATTTCAAAATATCACAAATTGAGTGAAATGGCTCAGACAAAACCTCGGAAGGTTTCCTTACAGAACACAAAAAGTTTTGTAATTGACACTTATCAAAGTAACGAAAGTATACAAAAAGCTAAAAATTGCTCAATCGAAATTCATATGTAGGTTTAACGGACACGTATTGATTGTAAATAGGCTGACATGAATATACATAGTTTAACTTACTGGCCAGTTGAGAAACTATAAAGTATACGTATGACACAATAAAGTTTTGAAGACAAAAAGTTTTGTTATAAAAATATCATAAACAGTAGAAGAAGCTGTCCGTTCTGGTGATTTCTGTATGATAAATGAAGCTATCAAAATTACTTTTTCTGTAGAGGAATCAGCTGTTTACAAAAATAAATTGAAGTAAAACAGAAAATAAACACCTTGAAGTTGTGAAAATGAATTTTTCGTAAAAATTCTTTGGGTCTCATAAACAAAAACAAACAATTGGAAATTAATATTTTTTGAGCGATTATATATTTGCCTAATAGTGTCTACATATTTTTAGCTGCCACTTAATGTGGCTAAGTAGGTTATCAGTTGAATAGAAACAAAACAGCTGATTCTGCATTAAGTAATTACTCCTTGCCTATCTGCAGATATTCGTTTAATACTGAAACACAATACTCATCGTGGAAGTTTCCTTTCGAAAGTTATGGTTTATCATATCGGGAGTAGTTAGAACGAATACCATTTCACACATATTCAGCATTTTAACTGTGAAGTAAAAAAATTTCGATTATTCCTCAAAACATTCAGTTTTGTTATTCTTCTAAATATCCCCGCCGATCTATATATAACGGACTTTTTTGTACTTCCATATATTAGTCGGCAAATGCTGTTGCCACCACCATGACTTATTATCATTATAGAGCACCATGCAACTTGTACCGTGCAGCTGCCAATTGACAACCGAACTTAAAATTAGATGAAACAATAAACTGAAACAGCTGGTCTCGTATTAGCAGTTTCCTCATAAGAACAGCAACAACAGCAATGTTTTGTTGTGTCTGTTTTATACAATAGAAGACGGGCTTTTAAATATGAAGTGGAAGGATACAACTCGTATAAAAAAAAAATAAAAGAAAAACAACCAGAGCACTATGCTACTGGCAGTTCTGAAATGAATGCTGTATACGGCAACTATACACGGCTCAACACAACGCAATTCCATGCTGTCTAGTAAAGTAAAATAGCTGAGAACTGAACAACAACAACAGTGGCAGAAGGAATGAAATATATTAAACGAATAAAATGAAAGCAAAAAAAAAAAGAAATAAAAAAAAAAAGCGAGTGAATGCATAGACGGACAGACATGCATAGAGACCCACCAGCAGAGATAGACACCAACTGGCTCTCAGTTAGTTGTAGATACTTTTACCGAGTAGTAAAAGTAGTTGGCAACAAGAAGAGCAATAGACCGGCAGCATTCATAGGAAATGCAAACACACAAGCAAACAAAGCAAAGACGTCACCACATCAACAACAGCAACCATAAAGCAAAAGCTCAAACTATTGCAACAACAGGAGAAACCGTAAGAACAACAATACCTAACAATTCATACGAACAACAAACACAACAACAGCAAAAACAACAACAACAAAGACAACAACAAAACCAACAGCAATTACAACAAAAAATAACAATAACAATAAATATTAAGCTTTCACGTCGACTACACGAGACAAAATGGAATTTTAATGATAGTAACAACAACAATATTGCCGGCGTATGTGGTGCACACAGGCTTTTTTCCTTCAACCCGCACAAACAAAATCAGTACACAAATAAGATCGGGGAAGAGAGGTAACTTGTGTTGTAAGGAACTGCAAGTATACAATATAATTCATTTGAAAATACCAAAATGAAAAAGTGGAAAAAACTTTGAGAGAAAATAGCAGGACTAGAATGTATGAAGTCACATACACACGTGCATACTCACATGTATCATATGTATGTATGTGGAGGGTTTGCATCCATGTGCATAAGTACGTAAGTTTCTTTGCATGTTGGATCCACATACATTCGTACGTATTTACACACTCAGGCACAAATATTTGACTGGTATTTGTAAATACCAGGACCAAAAAGCGCAGACCTATTGAGGTTCAAACAGGGAATTCTGCTTTAATTAGCGAAACGAAGTACTTCCATGCCTGTTACTTTTACGTTGAAATATAATCGAAATTATTAGAAGCCATTTGTTTGTTATTTTTCAAGTTTAACAATTTTACTATTAAAAGGAAGGGGAAACTAATATCTTCAATATCTTCATTATCCGCGATATAAAAGACATGATGTTGAAATACAATACCGAATTGCGGCAAATCTGTTCATAAGCATTAAATTTAAATTCGGGAAAATATGTTTTTTTGAAAGGGCTGCAATTGCACCATACAGAAATTTTAGTATTCTATTGCAATAGAACATAAATGTATTTGAGAATGTGCATTTAAGCCATTTAGACAAACTTTGTGGTCGTAGTGTAGCGTACCATGCTGTTAGCACGTTCATATAAAATATTTCTCTGCAATGCTTTATGCAGGCTGATTAATACAATCTGGGCCCGGTAAATTAAGTCTTTATAAAAACTGAGACTCTGCGACTCTGGGACTTTACACTACATTTGCGTTTCGCTAATGATGCATTTATTTTTAATATGAACAAACATCTTTAATGCTTTAAATTGGTATTTCTTAACTCCTATACCAATTTTAAAAATATATTTTTATTATCCTATTGATGAAATAAGGCGCGACCCGTGAAGGAAGGTCATGCAGCTAATTATAGAAACAAATTGCAATCCCTCAAACTAAGTGGATTTGTTATCAGCTAAACCGATATTAACTGATAAGATGATAACTTTAATTTATTTTTAAGAAACATTTCCTTACAGTCAAGAAACATTTCATGAAATATAACAAAAAATTTGTATAAAATTGTAAACCGCTTTTCAAGACAAGAATTCAATACTATTTACGTATTTCAAGTAATTTCGATTACAATTAAAAAAAAAAATGTTTCTAAGTAAAATTTGGTCGAAATATTTTTAAGAAACTTTTTTTTATTTAATTGTTATGAATTTTTTTTTAATGGAAAAAAAACGTAAGGGAAACAGAAAATCATCGTGACTATTTTAAAGCTTTACAAAAGTATTTGCTTACACATTTTTAAAGAGTTACAGATAATAGAAAAGTACTTTCAGAACCATGGAGGTGTATTTGCTTCTCTCCAATCTATTTCAAAAATGTCTACACTTTTCTAGTATTGGCTTGCAGAAAACGCAGCTTCCCTTCAAACAAGGGAAACTTGATACTATTGCAGCGACAGCATCACCATTTATGGCCACAACAGTAAAAATCGCACTACATCAAAAGCAGCAACACTTTTCCAACAACTCCTAACAAAAATACAAAAATACAAAAAAAAAAAAAATCCCTTCCTCAATGAATTTTGTGTAATGGTGGCACACAGATACAGACTGCTTCTCACACAGTTACACAGAAGATACACAAAATAGTATGTATCCAGTTTAAGGGAAATATCTATAATATTTGCAAGCAGATATGTGTGAATGTGCACGAGTGTGTATCCAGTTCCTGCTCTTTGTTATTGCTTCATTAATTGTTTATACGACAGAGTACTACCACAATTCTAATAGTACAATCGATGACACTTGAGGTTAACTACGTTTATGCCAAAAGCGTACTTTAGGTGGAAAGCTCTCTTAGCACAATGTTTATACTCGTTAGCAATAATATTTTCTCTTTTGAGCTTGCAACTATGCCAATGCTCTCCTTGAATTTGTATTTAAATACAAAAAGTTTGCATTTTTATGTTAAATATTAAAAAGAAAAAAGCGCTGCCGGCACGCCGCTAAAAACGAGAAATTCTTTCGAATAAAATATTTACCGTCTCAATACAATTTAAGAAAAGAGGGGAGAGTGATTTATAGGATTTGCGATTTGCACAGAATATTAGTTTTATATTATAATGATTTCCTAAAAATATTTTAAAATTTATTAAAATTATTCAAGGTTTGCAGCTGAAAGCAGTGGCGATACTACAATAAAACACTTGTACATATTGTGCATGCATGTGCAAAGCCGGAAAGCATGCTTGCTTTTGTTAGCATATTTCTGAGATGGTGGTGGTGCTGCAAGCTGCACATTTGCGTAAAAAAATGCCGGCAACCCCCGTTATACGAACCAATTTTTTGTGTGCCCTGCGTACGATTTGAAACGATGTATTTAATACCAAAATATGGACCAGTTGTTTTGTTGGTGATTGGGATGGTGGTTGCAGCAGGAAACTACGACAGCGACTGCAGCAATTCGACTAACTCTCTTACACGCACGCACCCACACACACAAATGTTTTTACATGGGCACTCATAATGCATAAAAAACGTCAATGCGAGAACGATGGCTTTTAATGCTAGACTTGTCTGTGAATGTATGTGCACACACAGGAAAACAAACACAATATTAAGCCAAGAACAAAAACCGTAAGTGGACATTAAATTTGTGTAGCATACTTTTTGGCACATTAAGGATTGTTATTCGCATGTTTTCCTTGCATCACTATGGAAAATTAATTTAATAATTATATTTTCACACAAAATTAACACAAATAATATACACAAATGCTTCTAATTTAATTCGCTCAATATATTATTAGTAAATTTAATTAGACATAATTAATTTTTTTTTTTTTTTTTGGACAAAAGATTAGAACTTGCAGAATATGAAATTGTACGTGAATTGCGAGCACTAGTAGTAGTTTTGTTTTGTTTTGTGAAATAATTTTTTTTTTGTCGTACACAAAGCGGCTCAATGACCCGACGCTCTCGAACGTTGACTCGTTTCTATAGTTTTTTAGTTGTCATCTGACTGTGGCAACCTTCTTTGCCGATAATTGTCATTACAAGGGTAATGATGATTAAAAGTAATTTTTGTTGCGGCTGGCTTAATATCTTTACGTGCAGTTTATGTGCAGAAGATTTTATTGATATTAATGCTGTTTATTTTTACTTTATTGCTGCGTGCTTAATTTGATTTCAATAGATTTTTTCTTTTTATTCTTCAGAAGCTATTCTTAATTGCTATTCCGTTTGTTGTGTTGTTGTAATAAAAATTGCCGCAAAGTATCCTTTTACAGTGCCATCAACAGCAATGAAATTAAAACAGGAGAAAAAAGCAGTCCAGCACTTCTCTCCTCGTAAAATTTATTTTTCGAATTTACGAAAAGTGCCATCGCCAAAGCACTCGGAAATGATATAAACTTGAAATATATTACGAACTCATTAACATGGCGAGTTTTGCAATTTACCAGAGTTACGAATTGTGGCAAAAAGCTCTCTTAAATCTCTTTCTATGCCAATAAGGCGTATAACAGTTATATCAAATGAGCGATGCTCTTGTGCTGTTTTAAAAGTATCATTCAGCCGGGTATACACGGTTTTTTCGCACACCAGTGACGTCATAAGGTTGTGCTGAATTTTGAAAATAAAAAGCAAAAATAAAAGGACACAAACCCGAATTATAAACACTGGAAGTATGAATGAAACTGGAGGATGAGCCTTTTTAATAACATTACCGAACCAAACAAACTCGTTACGTCAAAGGTATTAAAGAGAATTTGTTTCGTATTTATTTGCACAAATATTGACGTCTAGCTGTGTACAAGTGTATACACATTAAATTATCAGTTGCCCAGCTCGGTAATAAAAAAAAGGTGGAAGTTGAAAGCAGACAGGTGGAAAATAATGGCCAATAAAAAACTTGAGAAGGCGGCTTAGAGGCTCATAACAAACTGAAGGGGGATTTTGGGACTTCAAAGGATAAATATTATATTCCTGCACATAAAAAAAAAATAATTTTAAAAATCTGTTTCTATTGAGAAACAGGAGATGGACAATTGAATTCAATAGCAGAATGAAATTTACATTATTTTTTAGATCTACAGGATGTTTCCTTGGAACATAGAATAGGAACTGATCCTGCCTGAAGAGGATTATTTAGTAAGCAAGTAAAAAATTAGGCTTTTCTGATCCAGCAAATGCAATAAAAACTATAATACATGCCTGTTAAGAAAATGCACTCTGTAAGCAGAATGTATACACGAAAGATCTGTTGAGCTTATGGAAAGTTTCATATTTAGCTTATTATGGGTCAAGATAGTTTATCTGAATGCTTGCATTTCATTTGGTGAAACGCCAACTGAGCGACACAAAAGCACAATTACAGCTGGCCTTGAATATGTTTAGCAAACAACACAACAAGCAAAAGTTATCCGATATGAATCTACTTTACTTGGGTTCTTATAGTATGTGTGCAAGTAGACAGGCCAGCGGTTGACAAAAAAATTTAAACGAAAATGCAGAATTGAAATTTATTTACATATTTGCGATATTGTGGCCACTTATTTTAAAGGAGAGCATGTGAAATTTTTATAGAAGACATTAGTTAAAACCAATCTTTATATTAATTGAATTTCTGATTTCTCATGTCTCATTTCTCATTTCATTTGTCCTTTAATTGCAAAACTGTTTTTATTCCTGGCTGCTGTAGGATGAGGGCCATAAAGCATGTTCAGCTGAGAAAAACGTAATAGAATTAAAGCAGAAAGCAGCCAACATACTTTGGTCTCTTATATTCAAATTACATGCTGCCGACATATTATTGTCCTTCATTTTTTTCTCTTTTTTTTTTTTGCAACTCACCAAAGAATTGACAAAATTGACAATGCTGTCAAATGTCCTTTTAATTTAAATTCTTTGATATTTTTTCGTAAAGATTTCCCATTTTTTTTGTGCGTTGAGCCTTTGGAACAGCAACAACTTTTACAACAACAAGAACATGAAGAAGAAATACCTTCGCACATAACTTGAAATACAAAGTCAATTTTCGAAACAAGAAAGTGTTAAGCTTTCAAATGAATGGGGGTGCGCCAACGAAAATGAAATGAGCTGAGAAGGGATTGTGGCGTTGGTGGTGGCATTCGAGGATGACTTGTTAGTGGTTGCCACAGTGGGAGTGAGCAGAATGTGACAAAGAAGTAAAGAAGCAAAAAGAAAAACAAAAAAAGTCGAAAAATAAATGACAGTACAAAATGGAACATTTTCAATTGGAATCCTGCGAAAGGAATTTCTATTTAAGAATTTGTCATGTCTTGAGCTATCAACACTTTTTCTTTCCGTTCCTTTATTTTTAATTTTTTTCCTATTTTTTCCCCATTTTTTTTTTTTTATATACAAACACTTGTACGTACTTAATTTCTGAGAGTTTTTCTTGTTGCTGCTCTGGGTTGCTTTATTTGAAAGAAACTGGCTGCCGTTGATGGCTGCTATTTGGTAAAAGTAGAAAGAAACTGCACAAATAGAAGAAAGTTTGAGATTATTTCAGATAACCAGAAACCGAGATGCAAAGGAATTACAAAGAAATATGCAGCATCGTGTTGTAAGTTTGTGTGCTATTCACGTCTTATACATATAAACGTAAATTTTGCCACCTCTAGTATTGAAGTCAGTCTTATTAAATGAATAAAATATTTTACTAAAATCACGGTAAATAATTGCAATTAAATTAAATTTTTCTCCGTCATAAATTTTAATTTAATTTCTGGCATTTTCAGAAAATCAAAGAAAGGCGTTCCTTTTAGTGACTTCAGACCGATTTCCCTTTATTTAGAACTTCACGATAAAATAATTTAATAAAATAATTAGATATTTCCCACAAAAGAATTTGTAAAATGATGAATAAATTCCAAACAATTTTCATACCTTTAAAATAGTACGAACCGTTCGCTTCAGTGCGAACGCCTTCAATTCCATTTTGGATTTCTCAAAATAGAATTTATTCCGATTCAATTTAAAAAAAATTGGGGAAGAGTAAAGTAAGACCACATCAAAATAAAAGAATTATTTCATTAGAGGCCACGTGCAAGTAGCGTTCAACTGGATATTCATATAAAATTTGTGGGCTTCGTTTATTTCTGAAATGCTTTCGTATTTTCAAAGAGTTAAAATCGACGAACTGATCTACTTCTGGCAAAATCAGAGGAAACATGGAATTTATAATAATAAATTTCAGATTTTTTTTTTATTTAACTTATTGTTTTCTTTTTCAATTTAATTTTTTAGCATTAAAAAATTTTTTTTACCTCGGCCTAATAAATATGCTTTAAGTCTCTTTCACTTTTATGACGACCGATGGCAGATGATTGATTGAGTGGCGAAATTGGACCAAGAGCCGCCTTCGACTCTTTGATTGCTTTGAAGATCTCGGTTGGATCAACATATTTTACTTGTCAAAATTATATATTTGAAGAAGTCAAGTGAGAAGTTTTCATCACAAACCATTCCATTTGCTTGTATGGCTGACCTTAATAAATTGCATTAATTTGTTTGTTTGTTACAATTAAGTGTTCACACGCGATATTCTGAATTTAACTTTCAGTCAGGCATACTGGATTCCAGGTTTTGATATCTTATTTTATAAGCCTGACTAAACAAACTTGCAAAAGAGTTGCTCAATTTAGAAGACAATTTTTTCAATGGGCAGTTTCTATAAACAGTTGAGAGACCCGCTGCGACTGAATTAGGAAAAACGTTAAATTGCGCAATATAGCAGCCCGTCTTAGGTTTCGGCGCAAAATTTTGGGCTTTACTTAGCCGCCAACGGCCGATATCATGTCTTTCTTATCATAACATATTCTCTATAAAACAAATTGTAGCTTTACACTTACAATCCAATATTATTTCAAGGCCTTGGACTAACTTACAGGTAAAGAGGCATCTACTTCCCTAGCAGAGGATAAATTTTAGATTGATGTGACATTTAAATTGTATTTAAAATAAAATTCAATTGTTCAAAGAAGATTGAGCCACTAATTTTTCATATAAAGTGGGCAGCTTTTGTCCAATCCAGGGCCGAAAGAAATCAGAATTAAGAAAACTCTTTATATTGGAAATTGTAAAATGGAATCTTGTGGCCACAAAGAACGCTTGCCTTGCGGAAATAAATTAAAAGCATATCAAACTAACTCGATTGCTGTTTTTAACAAACTGTTTAAGATCCAACCAACCTGCCAAGTACCCAGTTGGCCGACATGATTGCCATTTAAACTGACAGTGAATGATTTGAGAATATTTATGTTCTCGTTCGGAGCTTATTTGCATGATTAAGTACAGCATCACAGTACATTGCTGAAATAGCATGCTTTTACATATCATTTCCATAACAATTAATGGAAATCATTTGTTTAAGAGATACCAGGGAATGCATAACTGAGGCAAATTGTTTGGAATTAAGAAATCAAGTTTTAAACATTTTCTTTTTCAAAAATGTTTATTAAATTCATTATTCTTAAAAATTGTTTAAAAGGACTTCAAGCAATGGAATTTTTGCAGGCTGAAACTAATTATACACTGAGAGAACTCAGAGCTAAAAAACGCCTTACCGTATTAAATTTTAGGGAAACAAATAAAAAGTTTGCGAAATTGAATCTCGATTATGGCGACCCCATTGATTGGATAATTTAAAACTTGATAACGACGGCTACGTGAAATGAAGGATTTCGGAATATCAGAGCTTTTAAAAGTGCTCTTACCGATACCATATTTAATAGGCAAAAGTCTGTAATTGTAAGAACTTTTCTTATTATTTTTATTTTAGAAAATGCTTAATACATTCAAGCATTCCCAAACAATTGCCTCACTAATTTTTCATATAAAGTGGAAAGCTTTTGTCCAAACCAGGAACGAAAAAAACGAAAATTAAAAAAAAATTCTTTACATTGAAAATACTTAATATAAAAATAAAAGTAGCAGAATACTTGGAATCACATTATTTTTTAATAAAAAAAATGGAACTGAAGTGCGCTTTAGAGAGATCTAAGACTATCGAATCAAAACTAGGGGAATCACCGGAATTAATATATTTATTTTATACAAACTAGATAACAAAAACTCATGTATGCTGCGCGGAAACTATTCGTCGAACAAAATTATTAGAGGTGCGGCTAAAAAAGAAATATTTGAATACTTTATGGGAAAAGAAATTAATGCAAAGAGAATATGAAATTTAAAAATTTTTTAAGAATTAATGCTGTTTCAGTAAAAAGTTATTAATAAATAAAGGGCCGCAACACATACATGCATATTTCATTTGCATTCGCAGGTATGACCCAGACTGTGTTTTTATTAAATAATTCCAAGTTGTCGTAGATTTCTATTATGGTTAACAATCCTAAATTATCAGTTAGACAGTGAATCATATGAATTTCATTTAACATTTATGACATACCCCGCAACCAGCAATCAACGTGACTGAGTGGGTAACGCACAGAACAAATGAATGCCTGGGTGAGCGATGACTGACTCGTGGAAATTTCTCTTTAAATATTCCATAATTCACGTAGAAAGTTTGCTTACTCCTTCTGTGATATTGTTTTTATATAAATTTTTCTATTTTTCTTCTTTCTTTTTTTACTTTTCATGCTTCTTTCATTTCACAAAGTGATGATGTTACCGTATTGCATTAGTATTGACCATTCTGTGGTTCCAAATCAGTTCTTCTAATGCAATTTTTTGCTTCCTTATTCAAGTTTCTCCATGGTAGAAAAAAACAACGTCTGCCTTTTTTGCATGAAGATGTGATTCCTGCGATCTAGTGCGTAATGTTTAAGCATACAGGAATGCCAAAGGGAAGTGTAACGGAAGAATGTGAATGAAAAGTCAAATAAAAAAAAAAAAAAACTATTTCACACTCATCAAGTTGACAAAGAAAAAGTTTTCATTATTATATCGAGCTGTCACTGGTGCCTTTGCTTTTGCTTTTTCCATCTTTGTCATTCTAAGAAAAGTATGAAATTTCCATGAAAGATGAGAACTTGGGACAGGATAATATGCGTTTGCTTTGTATGTTTGACAGTGTGAATGCATGATGTATATGTTTGCACATGCACAAATACATACATTCACTAGTACAAGATCTAAATGCATACATATAAGCATGTACGTATGAGGATATGTATGGGTAGCATACATATACAAATGCGTTCATGACTTTTTTATATTCTGCGGCTGGTGGTTATTAAATGAAGGGGGCGGGGGGAGTCTTAATGTTAGATAATAGAAAAGGCTGCTGGTAATACGCATCATATTTCTTGGTCGGCAAATTCATGTAAACACACTCACACATAATTTGATAAAAAAAAAAATAATTTTTTTATGGCATGTTGCAGACACGACTCTCGGTTTTTTCTTATTCTACTGCGAAAGATAGTTGTTATATTATTTCCTGGCAGATAGATAAATTGGCTTAATATTGTAAATTATGCTGAGACTTTACACTATTGCAACACTTTTATTCAACTAATTGCCAGGCATTGGAAACATTTCCTAATGATTTCAAAGTTGTTTGTTTGAGATACCGAAGGATATCTTATAAATTGTGCAATTATAAAAGACGAAACCTCAAAAAATTTTTAAATTAGATTGTTCCTCTGAATAAATGGAAATTTATTAAAGTTAACAAAATGTTCTTATTCCAGGTTAAAATTCTTCCATGTTACAATAAAAAAGAATAAAATCAAACACTTTTAAAATGATTAGAAAGAAAAGGTTACCTAATTTTCAAATGTGCTTCAAGTGTAATACAGTGAGCTTATAAATGTTGGACTAAATATTTCTTTGAAATTCATTTCACTTAGTTGAAGGTGATTTTCAATCATTTTCGAATCACTGAATCAAGATCCTAATAAGGCAAATTAATAACATGCTAAATATTATTATTTTTATTTAAAAACTTTTTACTACTACAGCATCATCACGGCACGCAAACCATATGTTTGTTCAACTACGATAAAAACCCGAAACAGCTGATGTATAAATATGACCTGTTAAGAGTTAATTTTTGGACCGAAAAATTTTAATTTATTTGCAATTAGTGAAACCAATATATTAATCCATTAGCTTACTGCGACAGTTTACTCATACTTTTATATTCGTGTATTGCACATACATATATAACACACTTCTTTTTTAAAGTAAGTGAGGTAAAAAAAATCGTTCAAAACTTTTTAACAAAAAAATTATACATTTGAAAAGTGCTTTTATGCCTGTACATACATATATATTTTTAATTTACATTATACATACGGTATTATAACAACTTTTATTAATTACATAATACAGTATAATCTCTATATTTCTCACAACTGAAAATCCGTACAATGCGATAAACCGGGCGCTTAATTTGTTGCCAATAAGTACTCTATACTCCGGACAACATAATTTTTTCGTATCTCAATAATTCGGACCGCACTTTTGTGCAACAATTAATATAATAATTTTATAAAAATTAATTATTTTTATTCATACGTAAATTAAATTTATTTTGATATGAACTTCATGTAAATACAAATAAGTTTGCTAAACACACTACATATAATGTATTTACAAAAGACTACTTTAATTTTTATCTTTTTTCGGAGATTCGGACATTTTGATAATTTGCACACCACTTGGTTTTTATTTGTCCGCACTATCGACCTTACAATGTATTGTATTTTTACTAGAATTACTATAAATTATAATTTACTAGAATTAATAATTATATTTTTATAATATTTATTAAAATATTGTATTGTTATTAAGTTTAAAAGAAAAAAATACGAAAATACAAAACATGTTTTTGTTTATTTAAATATTATATTTTAAAAATATGTGGCAACGCTGCTTGCAAGCAAAATTATGTGTCAAATATGTGTTAAATTATTAATTATGTGTCAAATTAATTTTTAATTTAAAATTATTATTGTCAAGTGACAGAAATAACAAAAAAAAAATTAATATCAATTCAAGTGTAAGCAAGAACGCATAAGTTGAATAATTAGAATTGAGCTCTTCCGGGAACAAAAGTGGTATGAAGACGTTATGCAGTCAACTTGGAAAGAAGTTATGTTGTAAAGAAATCACGTTGTACGGAAGGGAATTTTTGAATACACAACAACTGTGCGAAGAAGTAATCAAAGTTCTACAGCCTTGTTAAAGATTTCTTCGGTAAAATAATTGATCACTACTCATTTTAAGCTAAATAAAAAATATATTCATTTTCTTTTAAATACCCACCGAACATCTCTTATTCCCACTTTATCTATTTTTAGTTCTTTCTCTTATTATAAACAAACTACAAGTTTACATTCTTTAAAAAAAGAAACAAAATTCAATTATAAGAGAAAAAGAAGATAATAAGCCCTACAAGTTAGCATAAACAAACAAACTCACACACAAACACATTCTATTCTTGTGCATACACAAAAGCGAAATTTCTAGAAAGCCGATCGCGGCACGAGACAAAATCAACATGATGCTGCAGCAGCGCTGCTTTGCTTCGCAAATAATTACAATTTACTTGTTTTTAAACACGATTTACCTGATGATCCTTTAAGATATCCATAGTAATAATTATATAATTTTATTCGCTGCACTTTTCTCAACATTTTGATACTAATTTTATTAAAAACCATGCATATTTAATCTTTTAATTTAATTAAAATCACCATCATACAAAAAAAGAACTAATTTTAATATTGCAATGTCACGAACTATTAACGCCTTCGCTTGCACTTGACATTTTGACATATATGTAAGTGGAAAGAGCAACAGGGATGCCACTACATTGTTGTATAAAATCTGTGGGAAAATGTTGGGTATATTGTAACACTTTAAACGAGAAAAGAAAAGAATCAATTGAAAATGATTTTGAATATTTATTTTAAAGTAATTTTTATCTTGGCTGATTAACTTTAAATTACTTGTCTCATGAAAGAAATGCCGAGTAAGCTGGAAGAACATAATAAGCAGGAATGACACAGTATTATATACTGACTGTGTCATGACGAAATAGTGCTTATTATCGATTATGGCTAACTTAAGATTCTTTGTTAAAGTTTTAGTTCACTTTTTTATTACATGCGCTTCGGGAGATGTATAATAAATATAATGATAAATAATTAATTTTGCTCTTCTTAACAATTCCACTAAAGATAATCAGACACAATCATATATTATAAATGGAATGCCAATTTTTATAAAAAATTTCATAAATATACAGTTTCCATGTAATCGGATTGGTTTAAAGGTTTATTTACAAACTATAAAAGAACCAGCTGACACCAGCTAATATTAAATTTCAAGGTTTTTTTAGGTTTTTCTCGTATAAAATATAAAGTATATTTCATTTCAGCACTATTGCATAACTATGCGCCTCTTCCATGGATAGTCTGAAGCGACTTCTTGAAGCGGTCAGACTTCTAAAGGATTTTGTAGAATATTGGAACAAAAACAAAAATATTTAACAATAATTTTTCCTACCCCTGTTCGTTGTTAGTACGAGCTGATGTAATGTTGTTAAATGCGCAAATTAGTGAAAAAGAATTGTGGTGCTATTCGGTATATGACAGCGTATACAAGTCCGATAATCTGATTCGCATATTACATGCACACTGAATATAAAAATAAATATCAAAAATAAATATTTGCTTTTTAAATATAATTAATATATAAATAATATACATAACTATAAAAAAATATAAACGTATAAAAACTATAAATAAATAATATATAAAAAACCTGTGTTCAGAAGTAATGAAAATATTTTCCAATTTGCATTTTTAATTTGAAATCAAAACTATTAATAATCAATTAATATATTCTTTTAAGTAGTTATTTATAATTTTCTTTCTCTTACTTTTAACTTTCATGGATGTGGCAACAATTTTGTTTCTTTTTTCCATTGCTGACAGTGAAGAGTACTGTTGCCAGAATGGACGAAGGCTCTGCATTTTGGCTATGATCACTTTTCAAAGTACAATGGTTACAATTTTAAGCCCAAAAATTACAAGCTTTCCAAATTTAAATTAAATTTATAGTTAGTTTTGTTATGCCACGATATTTTGTGTTTGTGTATGAAAGGAAACCAAATTTACAGAATTTCGGAAATAATATCCGAAATGAAAAGATATGATTCAAGTCTGGTTTTCCCAATTTTAACAAATTTTATTCGCAAATATCGATTAATTTCTTATCCACTTGAATTTAAATAAAACCAAAGTTCGTAATTGCTTGGAAAACGATTCAAATTGGTCAAATTTGCTAAAAAAAAAAATTTAAACTCTGATATATATTTCATAAAATATTTCTATAACAAAAATTGTAACTAATGGCGTTTTCTTTTCTACATTAAAAATGTCGCCCTGTGAAAAGGTGCCTTTTTAAAATGCATTGCCCGCCCTGTGAAAGTGCAATTTTTTATACAACGAGAAAAGAACACAAATTAGAAAAAAGTGCAATGCCTTTTTTTAACGTCTGATAAACAAACATTTTCTGTATATTTTATGAAATGTGTATACAAAAATGATCAGTTGCCAGATTGCTAATTCATCTGCTTGAGAAAACAAATATTTTTTATTTAATATCTCATACAAATAAGCAGCCGCATAGTGTTCTTTTGTTTGTTTTATATGATACAAAATATAAAAATAATTATTAAAATCTAATTTTGTGACACTTTCAACTCAAAAGACTTTTTTTGAACATTTTCTGGTAACGCTGTGCAAGAATAAAAACCATTTGTTTTACAAGGCAATTTCTGCCCTGTTGATTTGTTCAGGGCAAAAGTGCAATGCCTTTTGCACTGCGAAAGGGCAACATTTTTTAGAAAAGAACACGCAACCCTTTCACAGGGCAATGCATTTTCGAGAAAAGAACACAAAATTGCCCTCCCTGCGGGTAGTGTTGCCTTTTTTTGTAGAAAAGAAAACGCCATAATATTGTTATAAATTATCTGTTTTAAAATGAAATATATGTATGTATATGTACGCCCGCGTATGAATTTTGATTTCATTTTAAGTTTTAATTTCAGTTTTTAAGGGCTAGGCTTGAAAATCAAATTGAGTTAACAACTACATTAAGAAATACATATTCTATATAATAGATCTCATAATTGCAGAATAGTGTACTTTTAGATATTTAAAAGGACGTAGTGACCATAAAAACGTTCTCCCCGTAAATCTTTTAGATAACAAACAGTGATGAAGTTAGAAGATTAATAAGACATCGTATACTTGATCTCTAGTTTAGGTTTCAATATATTTTTGTTATTTTGAGTTTAACTTTAATGTTATATTTTTCTAAATATTCTAATAAAGTATATAAAAAAAATGTTAACTTTCTAAAATTACTTGACAATTTTGACATTTTTTTTGCATATAAGTCTGTTGTTTTAATTGATTTCTGGCAATACTGGCGACGAAACAGAATTTATCCTCCGGCTCTAGAAGTTCATACGCGTTTTTAATGCCGTCCTATTAAAATATTAATTAATAATAGAAATAGTGCATTAATAACCATTTAAATATAATAAAAATGTAAATAAAAGGTTCACAAATTTAATTAAATTGTTTTTTTAATGAAAAGCATAAAATAAAGTTGTAATTTATTGCTGAAAAGTGTGAAAAAAGGAAAAAAGTAATTTGTAAAGTTAAGATGGTTGCCGGCAGCGCTGCTGCAGCGGCTACTTGCTTCTGCTCGCGGGTGTCAATCAATCGTGAAATCATGTAGTGCGTTCTTCTTTTTTTAATGTGTGTGCGTTCTAAGGGAAGTTTTAACCCAACAAACCAAACATAAAAATAACTTATAGCAAGTCTACTACAAAACGTGTTAAGCTTAGAAATTTGTTAGCAAAATTATTGAAAAAGACTTGCTAACAATTATTTAATCGACTAAATTGATCCCTTGCATATAATATTGCTACTTCATTGTTGATGAGTTACCACTTCTGCCTCATATTAAGTCGCGTAATTTTACACTTGTGTCGTTTAGCGGGTCATAATTTTCAAAAAAAAATAACTTTTAAATTATGCTGGTACCACTTTATGTCGATAAGTGTAACGTAACCATTATTGAAAAAGCTGTTATATTATACATAAGTAAGCCAATACCAAAAGGAGTAATAAATAGTTATAAACAATACCCTATCACAAGCTTGTTCTCCATATTATAATATGCTTAAAAATTGGTTCGCTGGGAAATTGTCAGCGCTTCGTTGAGTGAAGTTTAATTTTGTTATTGTTTGTAATTAAGGTAATATAATAAAAAGAGCAATAAAGTTAAATGTCTTGTAAGAGTAAATTGGCATTGTGGTACATATTTAAGAGTAAGAAAGTGTTAATGCAAAGAAAAATAATGTGGTTTTAAAGGTCAGAAATAGTTTTTAAAGTATTACAATAAAATAAAAGGGAGCTTTAAAAATATAATTAAAAGGACTGCAAAGCAGAGGAAATTGTCAGTGAAATATTTTTAAATGCTGATATACACACGTAAATATACCCATACATACTAGGAGTGATTAAATGTAAGTCTTACTTTAATACATTTCATTTTATTGTTCATTTATTTATTTGTAATTACAATTCATCTGAGCATTATTAACCTTGCGAAACCTTATTGACTTGTCTGCAGATTGGAATACTCGTAAATACTATTAATAATATTAATTTTATATAATATAATATTATTATGCTTAATAATAGTAAATAGAAATCTGCGGATAATTCGCGCGTTGCCCATACATACGTATAGATACAGAGGCAATCGTAAAAATTTATTTATAAACTAATGATGCATTTCTATTTATTAAAATATTGTGATTTCGTATGATGCGGAGGTTAATAAGTAAAAATGCGTATTTGGGATCAAAGTAATCCACATAAAGAACTCGTACAGGGCCACCATTGCTGTGGGTGTCATCGGGCCATACTTTTTCAAAAGGGTGGCAGTCCGTTAATGCACTTGAGTATAGCTCGATGTTGCACAATTCAGCACAACTCCATATATAGACCGCGATACAATAGTTCATTAATTTCACGTTTTAGACCAGTGAGTTGGCTCCCAAGCTCTTGTGGTCTAACGCCATTAGAATAATTTTAATGGGTTATGTGGTCGTATTTTATGCATTGGAATTGTTATTGAATGTGTGTTCGGTGAACTGCAAACTGAAATGATCATATGCAGTAAGTTATTCGCAGTCGTGAAGTTGTCTTCAAAACATTAACCAGTGCTTTAATTTTTCAAAATAAGATTACAATTATCTTGATGCCGCCTTATCGAGTGTTTCTTTTACTTAAATTAAAAACGTGCAGGCTCCTAATGGAAAACCCGGTATAAACATGTGCGTAAGAAAATAATTTAGGTTTTGGAAAACATACAGTTTTAATATCAGATCAGACACTATATTTTTAATGATAAAATACTTTGGTCGCTATAGAGCGTGAATATAAAAAGATTTAGAGTGGGAGAACTTTCACGATAGCAAATGAGTGTTGCTGAAAAATTCTCACTCACGCGGCCATTGCTGGTCATACCCATGACGTCAAACAATAAATCAAACGTAAACACGCAAGCAATTGTAAACACAATGCTGACTGCGCTGCTGCATTCTCCAAACAGTCATTTCGAAAACCGAAAGTTTTATGCTGATCAAATTATTTTATTTTCTTTTAAGACTTTAAAACAAAATGATTTTTAATTATTTGTTTATTTTATTATTGTTTTATATAAATTTTATTTTATTTGAAGTTAAATTGTGGTTCGAAATTTTCTTACGTCTTATATGAATTTAATCTGATGAATTAATTTGATTAATTATGAATTTTTTCAGTGTATATTGTTTAGCAATTGTTTTTTCTTTTTGTAAATTACTTTCTCGGCCGTTTAACATGAATTCTGTATATTTGAATTCAAATTTTTTTGGTCATGGTATTTGAATTTTATACTGTTAGATTTAATTTTTTATTGAAACTTTTTCACTTTTAGACGCATCTGTCTCCTTGAAAGGGATTCTAAAAAATAAAAACCATTTGCTTTGTTTTCTTGACACTGTTTTAATATGCAATAAATCTTAAAGAAAATTTAGAACCAACTATACTGGCATCGCTTTCTCAAAATTATTTCAAAATTCTTATTTCATTCGCTGAACATTTTTAAGAATTTAAAAACTGAATTTTTAAGGCAACATCCTGATGAATTAACACCATGTATTTCATATCTCGGAATGTGTAATTATTTCAATGGTATATATTCAACTCAATTTTTTTGGAACTAATTTCAACCATTTTTACAGATCAAACAGCTCAAGGTTAGTGAAATTTACTTTAAAATAAAAAACACAAAAATTTCTAGTTCTAAAAAACATTAAAATAGTTCCTTCAAACAGCGAAAATTGTACAACCACACAACAACAGAAACGTGAAACGTACTCGAAATATAAGGAAAAGAGGAGGAAAAGTTTAGTTTTACTGCGTTTTCATACTTTTCAAAGTACATGATTGTAGTAGTTACATTGCAGAAATAGTTGTGTTGTGCGCTTTCTGTTTAGGCCTCCAGCCAACTGTCTGCTTTGAAAAAACAGCATTCTTTTTTACAAATTTCTTTGAGTTGTTGTTTGGATTTTTAAACTGCTTCATATTTCCTTTTAACATTTCCTTGTGGATCTTAAAGGAAATATTTATGCGGAAGGAATCCTCAAAATATGGGAGGGAAAAATGTGTAGATGTTTGCAGTTTGCATGATTTATGTACATGAACTTCTTAAATAAATTGAAATTTTATCTGACAAGGAAATAACAGATATAAATGTCCTTCCTGCAACAGTATGGAAAGAATTTATAAAACCTCCTGAAGAAAAATATTGAAAATTTTTTTTTGAAATCTTTAAATTTCAGTTTTCCAGTGCCACTGCCATGCCCTAAATGTAAAAGTTACTTTAACATATTTTCATCACTTATATTTTTGTTTGGAGTTCCTTCCCCAAAAATGAATGTTACGCACAAATAACATTTTTACTACAACATTTAACAAAATATTTTGTTTGCTCGTAATTCCTTTAAAGCTTAATGCTTGTTATGTGTTTTCCTTTTATAATACATATTTAATAACAAAATATAAATATGAACAATGTACTCGAGTGCACTACTGCTCTGCTCGTACTTGTTAAAACCAAATAGCGTTCCAAATAAATTTGTATGTTTTTAGTCATGCATCTAGAGAAACAAGAGAATGTCTTTCTGAGCAGCTGAAGGTTGCTGAGAGCTCCTTAATGTTACGGGATGTAGTTCATCTTAAGCCATACACTTGCTAGTGTTTAATATTAGCATAATTCAGCTGCTGCTGTAACAAAGAAATAAAATTCTACTTTAAATAACTTTGGAGGGCAGTAGCAGAGAAATACTTCAATGAACTGGTGTGCAGCCAAGTCCATAACGGACTTTCTAAAGCCATTTTAGGATATTTAAAAAGGTAGAACGAATTTGACAGCTAGAAATCGTAAAAATTAATTTTGAACAAAAGAATGATATGAGCAGAGTCATAAGATTAGGAAATTGCCTTTTTCGATTGGTTAAACAAGACTTTTCATTTAGGTGGAGGATATGTTAGTTGTTAGTTTATAAAAATTTTCAAATACTAAATGAGAATTGTTGTGACAATAATGGCACTCATAAAGTTTATATTGGCGTTCAAGGGGCAGGTGTAAATATATATTTTTTTTAATTATAGTTTATATAAAACATCTGCTTCTAAATCTCCTGCCAGTAAATTTTCTTCGTTTCTGAAGAGGCTCTTCTCCACCAGCTTCTTGGTTTGCTTTAAAATTCAATTTAATTCAAATCAATTAAATAGAAATCAGTCGTTGGATATTTGAAGCAGAACGATTTGCAAATATGTTTGCATAACCAGCCTAAAGGTGGTTTCTTTTCCTGTTTTTTTTTTTTTTTTTTTTTTTGCTTAGTTTTTAACCAAAAACGCACCCTAAAAGTGTTTGAAGTTGCCTTTTAGTTCCTTTTTGTCTGTATTTTTGGCCAAACAATTAATTTATTTAGTCACATGGTCGTTTCGTTGGCTGCCTGGATCGGCTGCTATTTATAATAAAGTTAAAAATTATTTCGTTTTTGCTGTTTACGTTTAAACCCCTGTTCCGCTTTTCCCGCTTTCCCCCCTTTTTTCAAGCTGGCTTTAGACCAGAAACAACTAAAACAAATTATCACCAAAAACAAGTCATAAATAATCAAAATGCTTGAATGTGTTGGTGTGCGAGGCCGTGTATCTGTTGGTTGCACTCCAACCCACATCCAGCCAAATAGCTTGCTAATGCTACTGATGATGAGGGCATATTTTGCTTACATGTAACAAGAACAATTCGGACTATAAAAGCTTTACAAACCAAAAGCATCTACATTGACAATAACACAGAAACATTACGATCTCTGCACGCTGAAATGTTATATGCAGCTTTGAACATGCACAATGGGCAGAAGGAGATTTTAGTGGCTTCTAAATGGATCCTTGCGATTGGAGTCAAGAAAATTAAATACAAATCGCATACTAATTAACGGCAAAATGGCGAATTTAAATTTACAATAAACATTTAGCTTCCAACAGTTGGGCTGGAGTGCAGTTGCAACAGTGTAATTCATCTATCGGCCGAATAATTATTTAATGCAATAGATGTAATCAATACAGATAATCAATAAATTTTGAATTGTTAACGTAATACTGAGAAAAAATGGTTTTTTTTCGCATTTGCCATTCGCGACCTTTCGAAGTCGTGACGCAGCAACTTTAACTTTAAGTGGCTCCACAGTGCCCTGAATAAACGAGTGTCAAAGTGCGGTTTCAGTTTTGGCAAGATTTGTTCTTCTTTTATATTTTTGTTATACCACATACACACACAAGCACACGCGCAGGGGCTCTCTCCACACATACAAGTGTATATCGGATTCAATTACAGCACATATGTGTGTTTTTAGTTGCGAATTTGTGTATAATAAACACACAAATTTATGTGCGAACCCAAATTAACTACCACATGCATATAAAAATTAGGGAGTATGAAATTCTTGGGAACTTATAAAGGAATCTCTTTTGGCTTAGCTCATACGAATGTCTGTATTTCGAGCTTCTGCAATGAAAGGCTTTTGTTTATGGTTTGATTTTGAGATACAGCATTTGAAACATGTAACTTTTTTTTCATATGTCGTAAAAAAGGGGTCTGTGGCTGGAAATTCTAAAAATTTTTTTTTTTTTTTTGAGAAACTGAAAGTTTTTTTACGGAATAGAATCCTAACCTGCATTGAGATATTCTGCCTATGCGAAACTGGACTGAAGTGCCTGGTAGTCGAGTTGACGATGATACAATAAAATCAATTACAATTATAATTGGGAATCTCTGCTATTTTAATAGGCATCAGCAAAAGGATTGTTTTTTCATCTAATATTCAAACAAAGAAAAATAAGCAAAATAAATTTAATCTCTCAGAAAACTTTCAGCCAAAGAATCTTTGCAGCCCGACATTTAGTTAGGCTGTGAAATTCAGATTCTACTTATGTTTTCTGAGTTTTATGGATAAATACGGCTTTGGCAATAAAGGAATGGGCAGAAAGTATCTCTAGTTTTGGAGCCCCTTTTGATAGTCCCATTCACAAGCAAAGCTAAGCAGTTGATCGTAACAAGAATAGAAAAATATAGATAAATGAGGAGGCTGCGATACAAAAATATATCTATAACATAAATATTTAAATTCCGCCTCGGGGATCTATTAAAATTCTGGACTACTTTATGCATGTCATCTTTTGTGTAATAATTTTCCATTGATTCTCTGTTGAAGCCTTTTTTCCCAACACTTGGCTTCAAAGCTTCCAAAGTTAAATAGTGAACAACTGCCACCTCCCTAATAAATATTTGCTTGCACGAGTACATTCAAATGCATACAATATTGTGGTAAATTTTCAATTTTACGCTAGTTTGCAAAATTAGATGCTAATTAAATTTACATATTCCAATTGCACTCTGTACGGCTGAAGTTGACGACGATGGTAATGTGGCCGCCGCAGAAGCTGATACGATTTCTGCCAACGCTAATACCCACCGCTTGCCAACTTGTGTCATAAGAATGTACATTTTTTTATCTACGATTTTTTGTGTGCATAAATATGCGATTGCAGCCACGAATACGAGTGCATGTTCTTATTAACTACAACTGGTGCTAAAAGACAGTTTTGTTTTCATTATTTTTCTATGAAAATAAACTGTTTATTGTGAACCTCATTTTGTTGCCATTTAAATATTTCGCCTTTTGCAACATTTGAAATATTTTTTTTTAGCGGCAAAGTCAATTCACAGTTGGTCTCTAAACACTTTTTTTATTTTTTTTTTGTTTTTTTTGGTTACATGCATTATTGCGCCAACCCATTTGCTGTTTTACCCCATTTTATACAAAATTGTATTTTCTTTTATTGCCATTGAATCGCTGTGTTGTTTTTGTTTTATGTTAAACAGTTCAACTCCATGGACTTGAAAACGTAGCTGGCACTAGTGAATAGTAAGCAGTTTAAGTTACGTTAACAATAGTTGTTGTGTTATCGTTTTTAACTTAATAATTAGTCCTTCAACCGCAGCACTTCTGTGTGAAAATTTTCGTTTGGAGTGGAATTAAAGAAATTATTTACTTACCAGGAATTTCAGTTATAAGCTAATTTCAGTAGGCGACAGTTGTTGCTGCTTGGAATTTTATTTACAAAAAATTAAATAATTTCGGCTTTCGGCTTACGGCTTACAATTGGCAAGACTCAATGGGAAATTCTTTAGGCTAGAGGTTATGCTAATAACCTAAAAGTGGACTCTTCTATTTCAATCAAAAGTACTAAAACCGACTTTGTCCATATATGCTAACGTAGGCCAGTTGGTTGTGAAAAATCGTCCTCCATGCAGAAAATACTTTCAATTTGGCACGTTGTTGGGTCTTTGGAAAATGAAAAATGAAAAGCGAAAACATTTCTTCTAAAGGTAACCAAATCCAAATAAGTAAAAATTTTAAGGGAAATTTCTGGCAAATGTTACAACTATATGATGAGATATTTATTTCATCCGATCTGCTCATATTTTGATATTAAGATGGAATGCTTGCCTTTACTTCAGTATATTATTCAAATTTATTTTGTATAGTTTCCTCGTTTTTTTAATTTTACAATTTCAAATTTTAAGTATTCAAAGTCAAATAAACGTCAAGTATTGGACTTCTTCTTTTCAAAACGGATCACAGAAAACCCTTAAAAAAACCTTTTTTTTCATTTAGTTGATTATAGAAGGAGGCCCCCATAATTTATAGAATATGGTTTGACGCTTCGTTTATTAAAATAATATTTAAAAATTGAGGTTAACAATCGATAAGCTTAAAAGCACAATGCACTACATTACCGCAAACTCTAAGCGCGACTCTAAATTAATTTTATATGTCTCCTTTAATATCTGAACTTTATTGAACCATATTACTGTTGATTGCAATATAATTAACTAGCAAATCAGCTTGCCAGCGGCAGCTAACAGTGCTAACAACAAAATCGCCGAGTAGTCGGCTGCCTTCTATGTGTTTAAGGTATGTATTTATGAATTTTCACCACTGTTGGTGCTTTTCATAAACGCATTTGAATTAATAACTTGCTTCTCATTTGTTTAAATAGAAGCTTTACATAAAAGCTCCATTTGCGCTGAGAAATTTTTGGGTCGTCGTTTCCTGATAACCTGATGGGAATTGAGTGATTTGACGTTATACGACGTAAATAGAATATATTTTTATTAATCGTAAATACATTTTTGTTTGATTAATCATTGTTTTGCAGTAAAAAAGGTATTTTCTTACGTCTGCCAATCAGTAGTTGATGTCCTTGAACGTAAAACGCATTGGTATGCAAGGAATATTCAAAAAAATAGACTTAAATGGTTTCGAGGCATCGTAATTAAACTCAATTTCGAAATTTCTTATTAATTTCATAACAGCGAGTTCCATTTCCAGTTCAGCTAAACGTCTGCCAGCACAAACACGTGGACCAATGCCGAAAGGCAAATAGCTAAAGGGCTCAAAGTGGATTTTCTTATTGGTCTCATCACGTAACCAGCGTTCAGGTAAAAATTTGTCAGCTTGTGGAAAGAACTCTTCATCTTTAAGCAAGCAATTGGAATTAAGAATGACCACTGCATCTTTCGGTATTCGGTAGCCAGATAAAACAATGTTTTGTGTAGGGCAGCGATTGGATCCAGTACCATTTGGATAATAACGTATAGCCTCTTTAATAACAGCTCTTAAATATGGCAAATTTTTGGTATTTTTTTCATTTAATTCGGTTTCTTTAGAGGGCATGACATTTAAAATTTCGTTTCGCAGCTTTCGTTGCTTTTCGGGGTTTTTAGCCAGACAGAGAAGTATGGCGATTATTGTGGCACTGGTCTGAAATGACAAGTATATTGTATGTTGATTTTAAATCTCAAGATTTTGTGTTTGGGAAATAATACAATAAAAAAATTAATTGCACACAATTTTCATTGTGATTTAATTAATTTTTTTTTATTGAAATTGTGCAACGCACCGTGTCAACACCAGCCATCAATAAATCCATTGCTGTTACGACAGCCAACTTTTCATCTATTATCAGAAGCTTTTCCAGAACGCTGTAATTTTCTTGTTTATTTTCATCTCGCATGTTATGGCCTTTAATTTGCTCCAACGTTTCATTAATATATTTTTGAGTTATTCGGAAAAGATCTTCCTGGACTTTCATAGACTTGTTGAAAGTGGGGGTACGTATAATTTTCCAAATCGACGGTTGTATATCCAGTTTATAAGTGAGCTCAAAAATGAGTCGAGTGCATTCAAATAAACGCTCGTTATCGCTGCTAATACATTCACCATTTATAAGACCCAATTTGCGATTAAGAGCCACTAAGGCAATCGATTCGAAGGTAAAGCGATTAAGTTCATGTTCGAAATTAGCTGGAACTTCTAATGTTTCCACGTCTCGAATTTCTTTAATTCTATGAGGGTACAAAATTCCTTCAGTACATTTTTCGTTAATTCTCTAAAATGGTTTCTCCTACCGTTTTATCAATTCATCATTGATCTCCTGCAAGGGCTTTAAATACATGACCATATTTTGAGGTTTCATTAAAATGGGATTAAGTGCAGAGCGCATTCTACTCCATTCTTTCCCCTGCCTTGAAACATATGTGGAAAATAAGTAAGTAAAAAGAATTATTCCTAAAGGTTTTGACGTAAGAGCTTACGTAATTACATATATATTTAACTGGAGTTAAATACGAGTATGCTTTCACAAGAGAACACTGACCTTATGTATAAATACAATTCTGGAATTGGGATTAGATACCCGCATTTGCATATGGTCGAAATGCAGAACAGACAAAGGTGACTTCGAAAATGGCCAAATTCCTCGAAAGTCCATCGAAATTTAATACGATGGCGATATTCGATTCTTTTTGTTTTTAATTCACAAACACAATTCAGAAATAGGACTTATATAGCCGTATTGTGTGTACCGGTAGTATATGCTGGAAATATGAAACGTGCAAAGGTGCGCCCAAAAATGGCGAAATACCAGAAAAGCCAATCGAAAATTAATACTATGGCGATATTACTTTTTCACAAATACAATTTGCGTGAAATTTTTTTTCTTAATTTTACGTAAGCTCTTACGTCAAAAAGTATTCAATGTCTACACATACATTAACGGCATTCGAAAATTACCAACTTTTTAAATAATTTTTTTTTTTGAATTTGTAACGATCTTGTATAGTGTTGCGCGCTCAATTCAAAAAGGATTTATTTTTGATTCTAACGAAGTGATTTTTATTATTTTTTTTATCCAAATAATTTTTTTTCTTACATGGCATAAGAATTATGAAGGCATTTTAAAATTTTTTTAAAATTAAAACAAAATAAGAGAAATTTTTTCGAATTCAGATTACATCACAGAAACGATTGTTATTAAAAATATCGCAGTGTCTTTACTTACGTTACTATTAAGCCAGTGGTTTCCTTGAAGAAGTCACCTTTGACCTTTTCCCTAAAATATTCAACGGATTGAAACATCTGCCTTTTGGGCCACTGGCCTTCATTGCGAAACACCGTTTCAATATCTTGTGGCTTAAATATCATAACCATGTCCGGTTTACCAAACATACCAGGCAACACAAAAATATCACCCAGTCGCTTACGCAATCCGACAGCCACGTCAAAAAAAGAAGCATCTCGAAATTCTCCTCCCGGCATAAAATCTCTTAAAAAGTTTAAAATGTTCGGTCTGGGTATTAACTTATAATCCAGAGCTGATTCATAATCCGCGGCTGGCTAAAGTAAAAAAAAGTTTTCTTCAAATTATAATCCGAAAGCATGACTTATCCGCTTACCCAGGTGTTGGGTGAACTTAGCAATCTGTTTAAGGTAAACAAATTATTTTGAAATTTGATTGTTTTGTGCCATTTTAAATTACCGCAAAGCATTTTCGTCTATTTTCTTCTTACGTTTAAAAAATATTTTTTCTTAAATTCTATTTCGAACCTTTTGTGGGCAGCGTTCTCAATAAACTACGCGCATTTTAAAAAGTTTCACTGTGTTTTACCAATTGAAAAAAGTTTTCTCACACTTTTAAATTGATAAGTATTGTGTTGGGTTGTGTCGTTAGATTCCGATCAGTTAATAGTGTACCCCAATGAGTTGATTTGGTATTCTAATTATTGATATTTAACTTATATATAATGCGATATTTTATTATCGAAATTTTTTTATATCTTTAGATTGTAATATTTCGCAGGTACCTCCTGGCAACGCCATAATAATATCAAATTTTTCATTCTATAATTGTTTTATAATTACAAATTGGTACTAATATTTAGAATAGCACCCAAATTTTTGGTTCCAATGTTCCCTTATCATTGAGCGCAACAATAGCAATTCGCTCCTAACTGATAAGGAGTTGTTTGAGAGTGACATTGCGATTGTTAAACAACCTTATCAGTGCTTTAAATAAACACATTTTCTTCTAAAATACAATAAGCGACTCGTCGCTTTGATGTCTCGTTAAAGTAGCGCTATTGAAAATGATTTAATATTTGTAGTCGCTTTCGGATCATAGTTCGACGGCGAACGACGTCACTGATGGACAACTTGTAGGCAAAAGAATAAACTGTTTTTTTGTTCGATCGGTGGCTGTCGGTGGACATCGTGGGATAGGCTTAGGCTAGTCTACAACCAATTTATAAAAAAGAAACCGTTTTGTGAAATAATTCCCGTGCTCGTTATACTGCGCCCATTGTTCTCACAAATGCAATGAGAATTACAAAAACGAAATCAAAGCCAGCCTTTCGAAAGAGTTTGTAATCTATACAGCACAGAACTATTTTTTATTTCATTTAATAGCCAAGACAAAAATATTGATTGTAGCGATAATTTACGTAAAGAAAAAGACGAAGAGTTACGTAAAACTTTACGTGTTTCGTTTTTGCTTAGAAATTTTGCGAATTTGTATAATTTTGTCATCGCTTATAGTTTTTTCTATTTCTGCGCAGTTTAATTGGTGTTTTAGCGCTTTTAAAACCTTTCAAACATTTTAGCGACTTTTCTCAAAGGAAATAAATCTTGACAATATTCAGCTCTTTAGGCAACTGTGAGCTCTCATCATTCGAGGTACAAAATATTTTTTCTCTCTTCAAAATTAATTTTTTATCTGCTCTTTTCACTTTCACTCGCAAGTCCTTTTAATCAATTCCAATTTACAGCAGACTTTAATTTATTAATTAATTTAAGTAATTAAAGTATTATGCAGGATGAAATTTAGTTGAAATGCTTGCAATTATTATTTAAAGAAGCAAAAGTGGTACGAAGGACGATTTTCGCCCTGTTAATTCGTTCTATAAGCACAATAGTGGCGAAAATATAGCCGTCGTTATAATTTATAAACACGATTGTCAAAAGTGTTTAATAACAATTCAAACATTAATAAACAAATTTTATATTTAAATATTTGGAATGCATGGACGAGTATATTTATTACAAATAATATAAAATTACATAAAAATATTAAAGCTAAAAGAGAACTTCGGTCGTCCAATGTGTTTTATATCCTTCGATTGTATAATTTGTGTTTAGTATTTATTCTCCATGTTTTATTTTTAAGATCCTTTTTTAATTTGACTTAATGTTCAAAGATTGTTCACGAAATATTGGAAAGATAATAAAAAATATAAGGAGACAGCTTAAGATGAAGAATATTGATCTCTTTTAATAACAATTCAAATTCGCCTTTTCCACATTTCCAAGGACATCCTGCAAAATATTCTTTTTAATTTCTTTTAAAGCCCCAAACTATTTTATGCAGCCATTCTTGAAATAAAAAGTTTGCACAACCTCGCAAGAGTGTAAATTAAAATGTTTGTCCACAAATGTACATCCTCAGATGTCCTGCCATGTTAGTCCTGCAGTGAAATAAATGGCTCATGTTTTGCCAATACCACATATATTTCGATTCTTCGTTTTTTGGTTTTAAGTTACCTCGTACTTCTAAGCCTTTAAGGCATAAAACAACAATTAATGTATTTTTTTTTTGCAATTACAAATAAATATAATTTTTCTTTTCATGTCGAAAACTTTTAAAAGTATGTCCTTAGACCAACACTTGCATACAATTATGTGCCTGCTCAGCAAGTTATTACAGCACATGGGACAGGTCAGAATGAAACAAGCAGCCAGCGATAGCCTAGTTTTAAGGTTTATACTTCCTATTAATAACCATACATTGGGATATTGGTGCGACCAATGTAGCAACAGGAATACACACACACTTGCACACGTAGAGTTAATGCACGGTTTAATGTGAAATATTATTATCGCGTTGGCTTGAGGAATGAGTTTAGTTAAACAATCACAAAGGACATATTCTTTTAACGAGATTGTACTAATTTCCTTTGCAAAAGCCCGACAAAGCGGAATTAATTTATCAAACTATATCAGGCGAGAGGATACTTTTTGGTCTCATATTAAAGAGAATAAATTTTTACTCACTTAACAGCTCTAGAAAATACTTTAGAAATTCACATATTTGTTCAATAAAATCAAAATAATACTTCACAGTGCTTAATTAGTGACTGAGTAATCTTTTGGTAACCAACAGAAACACTCCTGTTTGGTTGATCCTTCTTATAATATTTACACACGCACGCACACACACACACATTTGTTTACATTAATTTTTCCATACTAAAGTATGATTATGGGTCGCTTTTGCTAAGGCAGCTGTTGCCCAAAGTGCATACAATATAGTCCTTCCTTCCTTCATTCATACTTTTATTTGTTCACTTACTTATTCACAAATACCAATTTGCAACGGCGAGAGAATTGAGTGGAAAGCTGACCGCCAACATTATTTCATTATTAAGTGCAAAACTGTAAATGTATTTGTGGGAAAATGATGCGAAACGGGAGATTGTAGATGGACTATTTAGGCAACTTAATTGGGCCCAAATAATAGTGACGATATTTTTTTTTTTTTTATTTTATTTTGTACTTTTGAAGCTGCTTTTGCCGCCGTTAGAACTTTTCTGCTTTTTTTCTGCTACGCTGTCCTCTAAAGTAAACAGGCAGCTCCCGTCGTGGCTTCAAGCAAGTCTCTCGTATTAACTACAGAAATCTGAGAGTCAATTAATATGCACGAACGTACGTGCCCATACTTGTCGCCAGCCAGTAGGGAGCAGACTAAATAAAAGCATTTATTTATTTATTTCTATTTATTTAAATTATTACAGAATAATTACAAATTATTAACTAAAGTATTCATTAGGCCATGACAGCTAGTCCTTAAACTAATTTTGTTTTCAATTTCATAGATTTTCTCTCAATTCGAAAGTCCTGCAATAGTTTTCACTTTTCATTTTTTAATTTTTTTGCCATTTCGTATTTTTAATTTTAGCGATTTCTTTCAAATCTACAGATTCATCTCTTCCTCCTCTAACAGTTTCTTTTCTTAAATACTTTCTTTATTATATACTTTCGTTTGACGTTATACACATTTTTTTCAGTTTTAGGCTTTTTAAAAATATTTTGCGACTCTCGAATCGTGTTTTTTTTTTAATTCAATTGCTGCGATTTTCATTTGGCAACTTTTTTCCACTTTTTTTCGTCTAACTATTTTTTATTTTGTGTGTGAGGTTCTCGATAGTTTAGAGGTCAATATCACCGCTCTACATGCGGGAGACGGAGGAGCTTAGCTCATGGCCTCATTAGCCAATGTTTCTATCCATATTATTCTCATATTCATATAATTGTAATATTAAGTAAATAAACAAATAAATAAAAAATAAATACTTTTTCGGTTTCTTTTTTTAAATGCAATTCAAAATTTATTTCGAGAACAAAACATTTTCAAAAGTAGACTACATCGCCACTATAATTTCTATACTAAACAATACCGGGAAATGGATTGTATTTGCAGCCTTCATTCGCTTAGAGTAGCCCCAAACCAGGAAATTAAGATCAAACCCCTGACAGCAGTCTATTAAGGTTTGATTTCTTTTAAGAAGCTTCGTAATGTCTACCGATCCGTGCTATACACCACGATATCAAGAAGCTATAAATTGGAGCTGACCCAGATACACTAGCTGCTAAAATCTCCTGTGTACTGAGCCGAAAGTGTTGATTTGCAGTTGCAATAAGTCCCAGAATTTATAAAAATATAACGGATGACTGTTAGGGAATATCAAAATTATTTTCAAAATTAAGGTTGCCATCATCTCGCATAGCACAGAATACAGGAGAAATACAAACACACACAGTAAGTGAGTTAGAATTTAATTAGTTAAGCCGGCTAATACCCTGTTCAGACGTACAGTAAATTGTGTGTCAAGTAATAGTATTCAATTTTATATTGGCAGTTCGTATGCAACTGCCTCGTAAATTGAGTGAACTGAGCAGAGCAGTTCAGTGAGCAGAAAATATTTTGTACTTTACATTGTCAGCGTTGGATGACATAAAAACTAAAATGTCTAAAGCAAGTCTAAACTCCAGAAAAGTTGATCTTAAATTAAATAAAAGTGAAATTGTTATGTCTTTAAAATGATCGCTTGCACTTTCTACTCATATCCTGCAGGCATTCTACTCATATCTACCACATAAGCGCCTGCTGTCCTACTGCGTTGCCAACATTTTCAATATTGTACCTGCGAGTGTGGTACTATTGCCGTGGCACCGATATTGTTCTCCGCTCGCATTTCGCATTTGCCCACACCTTTTAACGTAGTTGTGCATTTTTACAAAATAGTGTTAACACTGCCGTGCCGAGTCCTGTGCTTGCTGTGCACGTATTAGTGCAGGCCAACCAAATAACTGTGCGTTTCAATAAATATCTGAATACTCGTATCTTGTGCCACTGCATTAGTATGAGTGCATTTACGAAATGTTCTTATCTTTAACCAGTTGGCCGAAAAAAAAAAATTGAAATAAAAGGAAGGAATAAAAGAACGTTCGACCCAGCAACTGAATGTAAATAAAAATGTGAGGGTGTCATTAGGCCATGGTCACTTAGATATGGCGAGCAGGAGCATTTACTGCAGTTTGCAAACGGACAGCTGTTATTGGAAGGTTTTTAACAGCATATTCGTTGTTATTTTCAGAGTGTTTGCCTTCTTTTGGGTTGTTAGAATTTTAAAACATGTTTTTAATGGTTAGTAAAAGTTCGTTTTATATTTTAATTTATGTATTAGCTGACGCTGTTATTGCCATTCATTATCTGCTCGCTGGTCTCTTATCAGCAGTGGGAGGTTGTGTTTTGCATTCGATTTGTTTGTTGTAATTTTTTTTTTTGTTTTTTGAGGGTTTGTATAATATAATTGTTATTTGCAGGCATGTGTGTGTGTGGCGAAAACATTTACGTAAATTTCTTTAAAATATTTATTTATAATTTTGTATCAAACCACGAAATTTTGTTGGCATTTTTTTTTCGGTTTGCTTATTAAATTCTGAGTGCAGCGGTTTGAAACCCACAGTCCTCTGGTCTTAACAACAATATTTTGAGCTACATGAAGGTAATACCCTGTTCAGTAATTGTGTGGCAATTTAATTCGAATTGTCTCAGAAATTGTGGAAAGTGGCCAATGTGGTACTTCTGAATTTTGGTTTTTCAGTGCGAGTTAAAATGCAAATTAAACTGTTAAAAAGTGTAATTAATAAATTTGACTTTCAAATAAATTGACTCAATTGGTCTTTACGACTGAACAGGGAATGAGACAGAGACCATAATAATAATGATAATAATTTTAATGTGTTTGTCTGCCCCTCCAGTATAGAAAACTTTAATGAAGCTTTTAACTTTTATCACTCAAAGTTTCGTACAGAGTTTTTAATTGGCTAACTTAAGTGTACACGTACTGTTTCCTTTGAAATAACTAATGGCGTTTTTTTTTCTACATTAAAAATGTTGCCCTGTAAAAAGATGCCTTTTTAAAATGTTTTGCCCGCCCTGTGAAAATGCAATTTTTTATATAACGAGAAAAGTTGCCAGATTGCTAATTTATCTGCTTGAGAAAACAAAATTATTATTTTTTATATCTCATACCAATAAGCAGTCACATAGTGGTCTTTTGTTTGTTCTGTACGATTCTAAATATAAAAATAATTATTAAAATCTAATTTTCTGACTCTTTCAACTCAAAAGACTTTTTTTTTGAACATTTTCTGGTAACGCAGTGCAAGAATAAAAACCATGTGTTTTACAGGGCAATTTCTGCCCTGTTGAATTGCTCAGGGCAAAAAGTTCAATGCCTTTTGCCCTGCGAAAGGGCAATATTTTTTAGAAAAGAACACGCAACCCTTTCGCAGGGCAACACATTTTTGAGAAAACAATACAAAATTGCCTTCCCTGCGGGTAGTATTGCCTTTTTTTGTAGAAAAGAAAACGCCATAAAATAACACACGTAGTGTGTTTTAGCAGCCTGCTAATGCTGTCGAAGAAAACCTTTAGCTTTTCACTAAATATACTTCCCTCTAGTATTTACCGCCTTCCTGTACAACCAGACATTTTTTGTTTTTTTTTTGTATTTATTTCCTAATACATTTAAAATTCGCAAAGTTTTTTTTTGTCTTTTCTTTGCATTATTGCCACCCATGACGTTGCGACCACATGTCAAATTGCTTTGGCATTGTTATTGGTGTTGCTAATATTTTTTTTGCAGGAAAAGAAAAGGACGACGGGCCATGTCGTTCATGTTTTGTTGAAAGTGTGCTGAGAGTAATTAATTTCTTTTAGTGAAATGGTGTATGGCTTTCACCCCTAAAACCTTTGCACGGTGAAAGGGAAACGCGGTTTAAAACACGCGATCACTGGAGAGTCGGAATGCAACTGCATGTGCGAATAAAATTTAGGAATAGGGTGGCGCATTGATAAAGTAATGAAATCAAAATTTGATACTTTGACATGCTAAAAAATTCACTTTTGTTCGATTTGCATTTTAAAGTCTTTTTTATTTTTAATTTGAAAATGAATTTATTTATGCATTAATAACAAGTCTAAGAAAAGAAAAAATTATTTTTTTCGTTTGTATCTAAATCGTTTTTGTAGCAATTTTAAAGTTTTCAGTAAATTAAGTGATTTATTTTATATTGCAATATTATTCAGATTCTTTTCAAACCTTCCAGCTTTTTTGAAAATAAATTATATTTATTTATCGATATATATTTTAGAGACCGTTGAATACACATTCTTTTAACTGAATAAAGAAAAGGTATTCTGACATTAGCAATGTAGTGTTTCTATACTCCAAGCAATCGATTTGAGTAACAACACTCACTTTTCTGGGTACTTTAAATAAATTTATTAAAACCACTTTTTTCCTCGTAAACTAAATTTACTCCGAAAAATCCCAGAAAAATCTCAGAAAAATCCCCACCTTTAAGCGATATTTCAATAATTTGCAAAATATATCAATTAATTCTTTTAGCACTTATCAAAGAATTGGCGTTCAAAGCTTTTCAATGATGCCTAATCAAAACTGAGGGATTTCCTAATTAAAAAAATTTTGCTATCCAGCATGGCACGTGCATAGGTGTAGCAGCAGTACAGCGCCTTCAATACCACCAACCAGAGACCGCAATCGATGGATATTTTTTAGCTGTTGGATACTGTAACCGTTCTATGCTACAAATGCTTCTCTCCTCATAATCGTAAATAACATAATTTTCTTTAACATTTACGGCTTGTGTGCTGTCATTTAATTACAATTGAAATGCCACCTTTATTTTGCATTGCAATTTCATGTGTTGATGATGTGCTGGGAGATTTGCCCGTGATAGGTATTCCAGCCCATCACGGCCACTAAAAGTAAAAAATTTTATTGAAAAATGTACATGTAATATAATAATAAAAATCAGAATACATTTTCTTGATTTAGGCAAGGGAATGTGTATTCAACAGTCTCTAAAAAATATATCGATAAATCGATATAACTTATTCTCAAAAAAGCTTGAAAATTTGAAAAGAATCTGATAGTTAAAAAAGCTTAGAAAATCGGCAAAACAACCTGTCAAAGTCTTCCTCAAGGAGAAAGAAGGACTACTTCTTGTTGTATTCCAAATCTTTAAATTTTATTTCGAGTTGTAAGAATGCTACTCACGCCAAGCCACGTGAGATTTAAAAAAGCTTAGAAAATCGGTAAAACAACTTTTTAAAGTTCTCAAGTAGACAGAAATATTTCGTGTTGTAATCAATATCTTTTAATTCTATTTTGACTTGCAAGAATGCTACTCACGCCAAGTCACGTGAGAGTTAAAAAAGCTTAGAAAATCGGTAAAAGAACTTTTTAACGTTTTCAATTAGACAGAAATATTTCGTGTTGTATTCAATATCTTTTTATTCTATTTTGACTTGCAAGAATGCTACTCACGCCAAGTCACGTGAGAGTTAAAAAAGCTTAGAAAATCGGTAAAAAAACCTTTCAAAGTTTTTAAGTAGACAGAAATATTTCGTGTTGTATTCAATATCTTTTAATTCTATTTTGACTTCCAAAAATGCTACTCACGCCAAGTCACGTGAGAGTTAAAAAAGCTTAGAAAATCGGTAAAACAACCTTTCAAAGTCTTCCTCAAGGAGAAAGAAGGACTACTTCTTGTTGTACTCCAAATCTATAAATTTTATTTCGAGTTGTAAGAATGCTACTCACGCCAAGTCACGTGAGGGTTAAAAAAGCTTAGAAAATCGGTAAAAGAACTTTTTAACGTTTTCAATTAGACAGAAATATTTCGTGTTGTATTCAATATCTTTTTATTCTATTTTGACTTGCAAGAATGCTACTCACGCCAAGTCACGTGAGAGTTAAAAAAGCTTAGAAAATCGGTAAAAAAACCTTTCAAAGTTTTTAAGTAGACAGAAATATTTCGTGTTGTATTCAATATCTTTTAATTCTATTTTGACTTCCAAAAATGCTACTCACGCCAAGTCACGTGAGAGTTAAAAAAGCTTAGAAAATCGGTAAAACAACCTTTCAAAGTCTTCCTCAAGGAGAAAGAAGGACTACTTCTTGTTGTACTCCAAATCTATAAATTTTATTTCGAGTTGTAAGAATGCTACTCACGCCAAGTCACGTGAGGGTTAAAAAAGCTTAGAAAATCGGTAAAAGAACTTTTTAACGTTTTCAATTAGACAGAAATATTTCGTGTTGTATTCAATATCTTTTTATTCTATTTTGACTTGCAAGAATGCTACTCACGCCAAGTCACGTGAGAGTTAAAAAAGCTTAGAAAATCGGTAAAAAAACCTTTCAAAGTTTTTAAGTAGACAGAAATATTTCGTGTTGTATTCAATATCTTTTAATTCTATTTTGACTTGCAAGAATGCTACTCACGCCAAGTCACGTGAGAGTTAAAAAAGCTTAGAAAATCGGTAAAAAAACCTTTCAAAGTTTTTAAGTAGACAGAAATATTTCGTGTTGTATTCAATATCTTTTAATTCTATTTTGACTTCCAAAAATGCTACTCACGCCAAGTCACGTGAGAGTTAAAAAAGCTTAGAAAATCGGTAAAACAACCTTTCAAAGTCTTCCTCAAGGAGAAAGAAGGACTACTTCTTGTTGTACTCCAAATCTATAAATTTTATTTCGAGTTGTAAGAATGCTACTCACGCCAAGTCACGTGAGGGTTAAAAAAGCTTAGAAAATCGGTAAAAGAACTTTTTAACGTTTTCAATTAGACAGAAATATTTCGTGTTGTATTCAATATCTTTTTATTCTATTTTGACTTGCAAGAATGCTACTCACGCCAAGTCACGTGAGAGTTAAAAAAGCTTAGAAAATCGGTAAAAAAACCTTTCAAAGTTTTTAAGTAGACAGAAATATTTCGTGTTGTATTCAATATCTTTTAATTCTATTTTGACTTCCAAAAATGCTACTCACGCCAAGTCACGTGAGAGTTAAAAAAGCTTAGAAAATCGGTAAAACAACCTTTCAAAGTCTTCCTCAAGGAGAAAGAAGGACTACTTCTTGTTGTACTCCAAATCTATAAATTTTATTTCGAGTTGTAAGAATGCTACTCACGCCAAGTCACGTGAGGGTTAAAAAATCTTAGAAAATCGGTAGAAGAACTTTTTAAAGTTCTCAAGTAGACAGAAATTTTTCATGTTGTATTCAATATCTTTTAATTCTATTTTGACTTGCAAGAATGCTACTCACGCCAATTCACGTGAGAGTTAAAAGAGCTTAGAAAATCGGTAAAAAAAACCTTTTAAAGTTTTCAATTAGACAGAAATATTTCGTGTTGTAATCAATATCTTTTAATTCTATTTTGACTTGCAAGAATGCTACTCACGCCAAGTCACGTGAGAGTTAAAAAAGCTTAGAAAATCGGTAAAACAAGTTTTTAAAGTTCTCAATTAGACAGAAATATTTCGTGTTGTAATCAATATCTTTTAATTCTATTTTGACTTGCAAGAATGCTACTCACGCCAAGTCACGTGAGAGTTAAAAAAGCTTAGAAAATCGGTAAAACAACCTTTCAAAGTCTTCCTCAAGGAGAAAGAAGGACTACTTCTTGTTGTACTCCAAATCTATAAATTTTATTTCGAGTTGTAAGAATGCTACTCACGCCAAGTCACGTGAGAGTTAAAAAAGCTTAGAAAATCGGTAAAAGAATTTCTTGAAGTTTTCAATTAGACAGAAATATTTCGTGTTGTATTCAATATCTTTTAATTCTATTTTGACTTGCAAGAATGCTACTCACGCCAAGTCACGTGAGAGCTAACCATCTCTAAGCTGGCGTGATTGTCGCATTTACTGCCAGCCAACATGCATCATGCTGGTTTTGTCACAGCTTGTTTGTTTTCATACAAAATGTTTCTTAAGTGCTCCTTCAGAGCTAAATCTCAAGACAGAATAATATGAAGTACGACAGACTTTTTTCTATTTTTAATTCTTTATAGCTTTTTTGTTGTTTGTGCACCTCTGCACTTGTGCTGACATTTCAAGTGCATTTAAGAGAGAAACTTTATCTCATGCTATTAGAATTTTCATTTTGGTTGGTGACTTACAAGGGCAACAGTGAGTTGCCTGGAAGCTTTAAGTTATCGCTGCAAATTATAACTTATAAAGTTGATAAGCAATTGTGCCATTTAACATTTTTTTCCCCCTTTTTTCCCTTTGTGTGTTTCCAAAGTGCAAAATATTCTCTGCTGAATATGTTTCTCCTGCAGTTGTTTTGTAGGTTATTTCACAGTCGTCATGTGAATGAAAGCTTGTTTTTTAATGGTTGTTTAATTATTATTTTTAATGTTGATCTTAAGTACCTTCGCCTGTATGAGTTCGTGATAAACTATAAAAGTTTTGTCACAAGTATTTGTGTCTAACAAGTTTGTACTTAATTTAAAGTTATAATTGTTAACTACACAATAATAATAATGAAAATGTTTACAATGACAATACGGAAAAGTTTGCTTCCTATTTCAGCAAATTAGTCAAATAAGTCTTAAATATTAAATTTTGCTTCTGGCAAGTGAAAACTAAAAAGGCAAAATCAACTAGAAATAAATTGCAAATTTTGGTTTAAATTTTCCATCCTCATCTTTTTTATCGTACTTTACTGTACGATAATTCTAAGCTGCTTAGCTTACAGGTATGTGCAGTACATACCTATTACAAAATATGTCAACGCAAATTCTTGTTTCCATATTATTTCTTTACTTGCTCTCGTTTTAATGTTCTACTTGATGGGAATGCTGTCATACTAAAATGTCCGAATCTCAGCATGCAATAAACAACAAGAAGCATCATTCTAACGAACTTTCATTCTAAAATTCTCTACTTGTCATGTGATTTAACATTTATTCCTTGTTCTGATTTCATATTTGCCTTCTTTTTTATCTCCCTCTCATATTTTCCTTTTGCATTTTTATAAAATTTCTGCAAAAATATGCACCTCCATTGCTGACCAACCACAAGGTTGCTATTTATTATCTGCTGCTGCTGCTGCTGCTGCTCCTGCTGCTGTTACTTTGTTCTTAACATGTTGCAGTTTTAGCGTAGATGCCTTCGAATTCTACAGTGGGTGTGAAAACCGGGAACATCTTGCAGTTGAAATCGTTAACTATGAGTAAGTTTTCGGATGCTGTAAACATTCCTGCAAGAAAGAAAAGAAAAATGGGACCAACAAGGAAAGTCCATTCCGGAAAGGTTATTCCGATAGGCTTATCAAGTAGACGAAATAGCATACATAAACTAGAAAATAAAAAATTTAAATCAATTTTTCATATTTTCCCCGTCTCCCAACACAGCAACTAAATCTTTTAAACACCCCAGTCGAATCACTTCCTCCAAGTGCGTTATTGTAAAATGTCCTTATTGATGTAGGAATGTTTAAGAGGAGCAGAGATAGCACCTGGTCACACTTAATATTTACCCACACGTACAAAGGGGTGTTTCAAAGGCAGACTAAAAATTATTAGCAAAATGCTACCGAATGCTTCCCCTCTCCGACATAGTTAAATGGTTAGAAATGCTTTAATCGCAACTTCCTTTTGGCATACGAATCAATTCATTTAGCACGGCGATCAATTGAAAGTTTTCAACTTATAAATGGCAACACTATTTAAATGTACAAAAAATATATATTAAGCATTGAACCCAAGCATTTGTCCTTCTTTTTGATGCTACAATTATATTGCTGCGTAATAAAGTTGGCAATATGTTATACATAAAATTGCAAGGACACGATAAATTACTTTATGGAGAATCGAACTGGCTCTCCACTGTATGAGAAATAAACTAGAAAACAAATGACTTTTGCTGATCAATATCAAAGCATACGCTTGTTTCCCTTCTTAATTGAACTATTTGCTCGATTTTCAGATTTGACCCCATAATTTTCTTACCCACTGTACACTGGCATATATGCATTGTAACATTCTTTTGGATTGTCTATTTACTCTATTTACACAATATTTGTTGAGTATGTAGAAAAAAGGCAACATTGGAAAAATATACTGACCTCATTTACAGAAATCATATTCTAGATATTTTTAATCAAACATTCTTCACTTCATTACTCGCATTTGCATACAAAACCGAATATAAAAAAATTAAAGAACAGATTTTTTTTTTTTAATTTCACTTTCGATCGTCCGCACAGAGTACAAAAAAAATATGTGTGGAAAACACAACGATCATCAACTATTTAATAAATGAATGAATGAATGAATGACAAGCATCGTGACTCACTGTGTATAATATTGAATTGCTATGAATTGTCGCAATTCGGTCCAGCAGCAAATGATGCGATCAAGCAAAAAAAAAAAACATTTCATTCATTCATAATTTTATTAAAATAAAAAGTGTATTGAAGGTCAGACCAACAGCCACTGGGGGATAAAATATTTTTGAAACGTCAATTGAAAGGTTAAAAAATAAAATAAACAACAAAAATTCATGTTGTACTATTGAAATGCTTGATGCGTCACAAAAATGAATGACCAATTCCCTCTTTGGCCCATTTTTTTTTTCTTAATTTTTGATAAAATTAAAGCAGACATGCAACATGTATTTAATTCAATCAACGGACTGCTTTTTACGCTCTCTGTGCTGGTGACTATTGCCCGGAATTATAATAATATTGCCTGTAGTTGCAATAGTACTTATGTTTCGGCGCAAAGAAGTTTAATGCCGGTGACCAATTTAGATTATAGTTACAGTGGATCTGCAAATTTAGTGAAAAAATGTATGTACACTTCAGGAATTTATAAAATGAACAAAAATTCCCTGCGTAAATCCCTTGCATCATTTCGAAATTAATTACTCGTTCGTTAATTGCTCATCGGTAGGCAGGACAGGCATGCAATGCATACCAACGGAATTGAGTGGAACTTGTAATAGCTAGTAACTAGTGTAGAAGTGGAGATGTGTGGGAAGACAATTGAATTAAAATTAATAGATACAAAAAATTTCCATCTGTCAAAAAGGGCCTTTCTAAGACGGGCGGACGGAAAAATCGTTCATTCTGACAAATGTGTCTCTCTAAAACGTATCACAATGAATAGCCGGATACATTGACACACTTTGCTTTTTGTCAAAAAGCGCCTTTCTAAAATGGACAACAGTGAATAGGTGGATAATGAATGCATTTTGAGAAACACGACGGAAACAACATCGAATACATATATAAAGATGGGGGAAAAATGTAATTCTGTAAAAAGGGTGGTCAATTTTAAGATGCTCAAAAAAAGGGTTACTCTGTCAAAACGTATTATTGAAAGACGGCCAACAATGAGTATCTGAAAAGAGGGATAAAAACTTTATTCTAAGAAAAAGACAGACAACAAAGAATAGGCAGACAGGCGGACAATCAGTTTTTTTTAGGAAAAAGGTTCGCTATTCACTTAAAGGACTTTAATCTACTCTCACTTTTTACCAAAGCAGAATACTCTCTCACACACACACACACACACACACAACAAATACTGCAAAATGCGAGGTTCCTGCACTGTTTGTATAGAAAATACACCTGATAAAAGGAGAAGTGCGTAGTAGGGAGTTTTCCTGGCATAAGCTTGCAATTGTTGTAAAAGTGGTGTGATAAAGTACGATGTATTATACATCGTTAGAGAAGTATCGAAGCGTACTTTTGAAAAATGTATAGACCTGTTTTTTCTTTCATTGCAGAGAAAATATTGTCAAAATGAAAAAAGTTTTATGTTATAAATTAATTTTAAATTAATTTGAACATTAATTGCATACACTTTATCTTTTGATCCGCACTCAGTTCCGATGCTGAAACTTGCTGAAAATTTGCTGAAATACATTTTTGCATTAAATTCAAATTCACAGTCCTATTAGTCCTATCAGGTGTGTTATTGTGGACTCTGGAAATACTAGACTCGTAAAACTTATCGCGTCTTCTATAGATCACAATTTGCAGTGTGTAGTTTATATATTGCGAACTTACTCCGAATTTTACAAATTCCGCACCAGCATTCTTTCGTCATGACTTTTCCATTGGCAATATGAATATTTATCCTCGAAAGGATCCCGAATACAATTCTAGTTGCGTCAACTCTTTCTGAATTACAAATTAACTTTAATTTCTTTTAATGTCTGAAGGTTAAATTAAGATTAGTATTGTTTTCTCGAAACATATTTAATTACGTAAGTTCTTACGTCAAAATCTAGAGGAGAGGATTTTCGAATTACGAATTTTGTTTTTTTTTTTTGTTTAAGCAACGGAAAATATGCATTTTATTACCGATGTAAATTGCTTACTAGCAGCAATCGAGTCACCTGCGGCTCTGACGTCGTCACTTACACATTCTTACTAAGCAGTTACTCACCACCTATGGTGAGTATGGAAATAATAAAAACTGTTCTAAAATCCTTTCCTCTTTCCTCTTTCCGGCAAGCTATGACTTATGGATACATTACTTCCGATATGGCTAAATTTTATTAAACATGGAAGCATCACTTGTCATTTTTATTTTTTTAATTTAAAATTGAAAATTGTGTAAAATTACAGATGGATGATTTCGTTCCTTGAATTTGACTTAATTTATTTCTTTACTCTGAACGCGCCAAAATGTGTAAAAAATTAATACCCAGCAGAACCATAGTTTTTGATTATGGCGCGGTATTCTTATAGCAACTAATAAAATAAATGTGAAATTTCAGTAAATTGTAACAAGAACTCCATAATTCAGCTAAAATGGAAACAAAAAAGGGGAAAGAAAAATAAATAATTAAAACAGTAACAGCTTTTATTTAATAATTATTTATTATTAAACAATTGATAAAGAAGAAAAATGTTTGAGACTGCCAGTTGAGGTGCTTTTAATACCCCAAAGAAGACCGGAACATATGCAGTAAGGAAAAAGGGTTTAGAATTTTATAGAAACTTCTTCAAACTATAAAAATCGTATAAGAATCTCCCTAATTTGTAGACGAGCAGAATCCATTTTGCATTTGCAATGTTGCAAAATCATCGATACGTCTAAGCAGTATTAGAAACAACACCATGCCGTATCCCTTATCTACTTCATGCCAGATCCCAAAATTAATTTATAGCTAACTTTGCTTCGCCCATCCCACTGTACTTCAGCTATGCATACATTTGTACGAAAACGAACTGAACCCAGTGCTCAACTCTTTGGCCCTTCCCCATGCCCAGACCAACAAACACAAAAATCAATGATAGTGGTAATGGATTCTTTTTGTTCAAATATGCTGGCTGGTATAATTTGCGATTGTGCCACTCATGCCATGCAACCATTTCATCCATTTGGTCACTCATAATTATTCGTATATTTGAACTTAAATTGTTCATTTACAAATTGATAATTACAGCTTACGAGTATTGCAGTTTAAATTATATTTTATTAAGATGTTTGGTCGGGCAGAAGAAAATCGTCATCATGAGACTTGTACGAAAGGTCAATGACAAGCCCACTCCAACAGACAAACGGTGTACAGGAGAAACGTAGAAACGGACGGAAAAGCAAAAGGGTGCACTTTGTAAGGAGGTTAATTTATTTGATTATGCAATTGAAATGTTCTTTATGAAAGTGAGCAACAATATTTCCTACTCCATGCTTAATTAATTTTATAAAATGTTAAAATAATGACATCCACATATACATATAAACAAATAACACCACACACTTACATTCCAATGCCAGTCTTGCAGCCTCAACTAGTAGTTGTGCCTCATTTTAACTGCTCATGCCTATATTGCTAGTATAGTAAATAGCAACAATACTAGTGCTTGTCATAATCAAAAGGGTCATGACTTGAAATGCGAGCATATGTAGAACAGCAGTATTAAACGGACGCCACAGACTGACAGACTAACAGAATTTCCTTCTATTTCTGCTGATTTTACACATTAAACAATTAAAATAAAATCCTTTATCAGGAAATTATGAAAAGGCCACATAATCCTCAACGAATCTCCGTTACACTTGCACGTGCTTATCACCAATACAACTACACTCGTACTTGAACTCATTTCTATATCGCAAAACTGTTTGTATTCGCACACATCCAAACGATTAAATAATCCATCTGTATGCATGAGTTTCTGATGTACGAGTCGGGTTCGGGTTTGGGGGTTTAGACGAAAGCAGGAGACGTTATAATGTCAATAATTCATAACGTTGACAAATATTTATAAAATTATTAAACTACACACATCACGTCCTTTATATATGCGAGTGCAAGTATGTACCATAATAAATAAACAAAATCCAATAAAGTGGTTGGTTTTTGGATTTTTGGAGGGTGGGCGGGGCAGTTCTTTATTGCTTGTTTCCGAAGAGAAGATAAATTTATTAGAATAATTTTACTAATTGATTTCAAATAAAATATTAACACATAAAACAGTTCTCATTTCGTTGAGGCATACCGGAAGAATGCCATTGCTTGTGATAATTTTAATTTATTATTATACACGGATAAAATTTGGTATAGTCTACATGTATTTATGCACCACTGTTTAATTATTCTCCACAAATAATAGAATCCCAAAAAAGTTAATTAATTTTTATTAGATGAAAACTACAAGAAATTTGATGTTATCTTTCCGCCAGTAAGCCTACTTTGGATTGTCACAGTCCCCTCAGAGAGATGTGTGGGCAATCTTATAGCCTGCTCTACATTATCGTTGGGAAATGCACATCGTAAGATTGTGGCATCAGGCTGAAGCACAGAAATAACACACGAAGCTGATGAAATTAGTATATGAATACTCTATAGGCTAAAATGGGCCAAGACTTCCAGGAATTTCTCTGTACAATCATTTTTATAATTAATTTGCTTATAATTTAATTTTTAAAATTTTACTCATCTTTAGATTTCCATCGAACTGTTTAAGTTTAATTAGTAATATTTCAACAGTTTTTACAAGCAGAATATATGGAAGTACATATATACTTGAAAGAAGGCTATTTTTGTTGCTTTTCCAATCCTTTGGCCCTTCACGGACTGTAGGAAAATAGAAAAGAGGCATGCAAAAACCCACGAATTCTTTAATTCAAATTAAGTTAAAGCAGAATCCATAATTGGCATATCCTTGCAAATCTTTTACGCAATAAAGTAGCCGAAACACCAAATTTATATTCTCCTTTGTTCTCGATTCTTTACATGAGGATACAGAAAAGCGTCCACCTTGCCATGCATTAAAATTATAATTAACTGCCGGCTTTGTTTTGTTATTTTGTTATTTGGTTTTCCATTTATAAATATCTCTCCTTTAAATCTCTGCATGTTCCCTTACTCATGTTGCTTTTGATAAGTGGACTTTAAATATTAATTTCTTAATGCAATTTTGTCTGGAGGACATTATTGTTGCCATTGACTTTCATTACATATCGATGGCACATGCAGCGCAAAACTTTTTCGTATTAACTTTTTCAAAATCTATTCGCTATAATAATTACAATCATAAGAATTAATGGACTTCTAAAAATACAAAATATTTTAGAAAGGACTAACACACGAGGAAAATATTTAAAAACATTTCTAAAGCTGAACATTTTAAAAATCGCAGAAATAACCTCATGATATAAGAAAGAACAATATTTTTTCAAATAAACTTCAGTTAAATTTTTGAGGGGGAACACGGCTCCTTCCAACTTGTGTAAACTCCCAGATTAATATCACTATAACGGTTACGGACTGCAGTAGCGTGGATTGAGTGTCCTGCAGGAGCATTCATGGCTTTTAGCAATACCAGACTGCTGCGCCACGAATGCATCTATTCTACAGTGCGTCTAGCTTGCGAAATTTCCATGAAACAGCTTGTTACAACCTTTTTGTATCTCCGATAAAATTTTGCCCCCTCCTCTGTCCGCTTAGTTTTGTAATTTGCTATTTTTACGACCTTTAAGCATAAAAGTTTAAGTGGTCACATGGACAAACACATGCATACATGTTCTCCAATTCTGTTTGCCTACTTGCATGAGGAGTATGAAATTGAAAAAAGGGGCACGCACACACACAAATACACACCCATATACACAGTAGAAAACATTGCTTTGTAAATCACATTTACAGTGGGACAATGGAAAATAATTGAATTAGACTCTTGAGCAATTGTTGTTTTTGTTGTTGCAGTGGTTGTTGTCCATAAAGGTACATACACAAATGGAAAATTCATGAGTCACTGTACAGGCCCAATACGTGCCGGCGTCTCTTACTTGTTCCCCTTTGCGGTTATTCCTTTCATTCAATCACTTTGCCATTTCGGCTCACATTATTAAAAGGAGGAGATGGGTGGTGCAGCAGCATAAAATTGAGGGTAGAATTCTTTTACCTCATACCTTTATCTTTGTTGTTGTTTCTTTGTAAAATCGCTATATAGCTGTGTTTGAGGTTGAAGAGTGAGTACGCAAGTGATGTTGTGAGCTTTTTTGTTAATCAGAATAGTACTTGATTGAATGTACTTTCACAAATATTTTTTGTTGTCATTTGACAGCAGAGGGTGGGGATTGGTGCATCAGTAAATTTAATTGAAATTGATTAAGTATTAAGCATAGAAAGCTTTAACTGGAAAATATGTAGATGCTACAAGATTCAGTCTTTATCATATGAAATTGCATGCATAAAATTTAAAGCTGTGCCACTATACATGAATATATTGTACTAATTTTTCGATCAGAATAGCATTCTAGAGATAATGATGAGATAATGAATCTAACAACAATTAACGTTTCTGTGGGTGTTTAATTTTGCTTTGCCCAATTTTGTAGATAATGTACTTTAAAATACGTTATTTATGTATTTGCAATGGCATATCAATACTGTCCTGCCTGCTTGCCTGCAATTGTCCTACAGTCTCATAAAGTCACACTCACTTTTCGTTTCAAGTCACTACAGTTTGGAAGGCGAAATTCATACAGAACCAGTTCCAGCTTTAGAAAAAACTACCATGCTTTTTAGTTATCGCTGCTGCGATTGGAAATAAAGGAAAGCTGGTTTTATGACAAAATTAACTTTTCGATAAACTGAGAGGTGGAAGTCTGTACTGTTAGCTGGTGCAATTTTGTTTATAGCCCAAATAACCTGAATGCATTGCATATCATGTTTCCACGTAAATAGTCACTGTGAATAGACTTTCGCAAACAGTTTTTAATAACGTTTAATATAACGTCAGTTAATAATAACGTTTGTAGTTTTATCAAATCCAGCAATCTATAATAAAAATACTTTAATAAAAGTTGATGCGAGAATATTTTGGGTAGGTGTTGGGATTTGTGTTCTATCCTTTATTGCAATATAATTTTCAAGTCTGATATTTTTTATAAGTTTACCAAATTTGCTTAGCAGCTTTACTAATTTCGCTTCATAAAGTTTATACATAATAAGATAACAGTGAAAATAGCAAGTGGTTTTTTATGGCCGAAAAATATACTGTACTGTACGTGCAAACGCCGCTACTGTTTGAAGAACCTTCTCACAAAGTCATGAAAATATTCCTCATTGTAGAGCTGCGGAGACTTGAACTGGCCTACGAGTTTGTCGAAAATACTCTGACGTAGATGAAAATGAATGCAAAGGATAATGTATGGATTTCGTACCTTTGTGTTTTATAAGGTTCGAGTCTCTGCTAATGAGCCAGATGTTTCACTCGCGCCCTTTGTGACATGTAGATGGCAATACCAACAATATGTTAAATTGTGTTTCCCATAGCTTATATAAATTTTGAACAAAGTGTGTGCGTGGATTCATACGTGTGTATGCGTTGATGAAAATATATGCTCTGATTGGTGAAAATCAAAAAGTTTTTACATTTAAATTTGGCGACAAATTATTTCATGGACTTAAAGTTAGCTGTTTTGTATTCTGTGATCACATCTTTACAGGCGAACAGTGGAAGTCCGAACACAAATGATAGCTGACAAGTTTTTTAGTACGTTTTGCAGCGGTTCATAGGGATTGTATCCACTGTAAACGCAGGCATACAAATTGTCTTCATAAATTGTTGATATTTCCAGTTGATTGTCAAAGTGGTTCATTTAAATTTTTCAATAATACTGTTACGGCTCTTGATCTTCTCATAAAGGCCGTTCCATTTATATATTGAGTTTCGTATGTGCACGAGGGCGCCCACGGCCGCGGCCAACATAACAGAATTACAATTTCACAACATTTTACAGAGCAGAACTTAAGTTTTTGAAAATTTCTTACTAAATTCTTATTTTCAGATATCATGGTTTAAAAATGCTGGAATTTTAAACTTTTACGTATCGTGGAAATTGTTGATATTTCTGGGAATAAAAAAAAACAACCAAATACGGACTAGTAGACTTGCAAGTAGAGCTCTCGAGAATTTTATGTTCATTTTGCTTGTACTCAAAGCCAATATAATTTAGAAGTCTAGTTTTAGAAGAAAGCAAACAAGATTTAAATGAAATAATCCATGGCAAGAATTAAGATACAAATGAAAGAAGATAAAGATATAAAAAAATTATATTTCGCAGATCCGACATTTTTTCATAGTTAAATTCGCAATACCAAGTTTAAGCTGTTGAGCTAAAATTTATTTTGTAACATAAGAAAATATGTGTGAAATTAAATTCTGCAGATTAATTTCGAATCATTACTTCATATGGGTATTATATTTGGAGGAAGAGAGTAAAGTAAAAAAGTTATTAAAGACCTCGTTTCACCATCCTATGCAGTCGTACGATTTGCCAGATATTGTATCTGACAAGCAAAACTTTATGAAAATGTTAATAAAATGACAATTTTCATGCCATCAGAGTTCCTTTTACTTCAGTCAGCAAAGAAAATATGGTTTGCCTCATTCTTGTATGATAGTGTGACGCCGGCAACGCCATTTAGAAGCGATTTTTTTAAAATAGCAAAGCTAACACATCAGACTTCTTGTGGCAATGAATCGTACGACTGTCTAGGATAATGAAGCGAGACCTCAACTGAGACTAAATTATTCAATTGGAAGAGGGTGTCGAGGGAAGCCTCTCTTCTCAAATAATAAAAAAAAAAAAACAAAACGTTTCTGCTGATTAAGCCGAAAAAAAGGAATAAAATTTTCTTTATATATTTTAAATTTCTTTATTATTCGTCTTCCCACAGAAGACTGAAATCGCTCACACGACTACAAGGTTTTTCTTTTCACTTTAAAGTTGCAACTACACTTAAAAAAAAATTACATAGATTTCTGTTTTGCTTGTAAATGTATTTTTACTCTCTAAGTTCAAGTTACTTGAATAAGATATTTTGTTACAATCAGATATTTTACTACGTTTGAGTTGTATGCATGTTTTTATATGAGTGGATTAGAAGTATTTATTTTGCTTGCAAGTGCATGCACTCTTATTTTAGTTTAAACGAATACACTAAACTATTATTATAAATTCAATTTAAACAACTTAAGCTTACAACTAAATAAATATAGAGACGCACGAGTACAATTTGAATATATTACAAAAGGGAGGGGAAGGTTAAGGTGGCTTTTTAATTTAAAATTTTCTTAAACAACAATTTAACTAAGAAATCAGTTCTTTTATGATTATGGAAAGAAGGATAATGCACAAACAGATTAGGCAAGGGAGACTGTGGGAAAGGGAATGTTAACATACATATTGGTTTAAGGCATTCCTCCTTCCCTCTGATATTAATACATCGATTTGTGACAATTTTTTTCCACTGCCTGTCTGAGTTGCATAGAAACTTCTTTTAATTTAATTTAACTTAAATAAATAAAATTTTCCATAATAATTACTTTACAATTATTTTTATCCTGCCAAACTTGTCTGCTGTCACTTATGATAGAAAGGTATTGATATAAATTTTGCTTTCAGCAAATTTATTTTGTTAAATATAAGCTAACCGTGAGTTTGTAGTTATTCAGATGGAAACTTCGAAAATATTCGGAAGAGATTTGAATTGAAATTAGTTTTATTTTAAATATAAATTACATTAAACTGCATCTTATTATCAGCTGCGCCAGTCTATCACATTGGTATACGTCGTACAAGTAAGTACTCAGAAAACTGTTGGCCCTCAACGCCGCCACCTGTGCTGGCCTCGATGGTGAAGCCGGCATTCAAGAGTCTTGTTAGCACCTGCACAGAGTTGAGTTTGCAGTAGCCGTTGAGCGGGAAACGTATAATTTGGCGCCAGTCGCCTTGATTCCAGGACACTCCGCTGCGACTTGTTTGGGTGGCTTGATTTACTTCGGGAAAGACTTCGTCTAGTAGAGAGCGTTCAGCCGAGAGCATAATTCGTTCGCCCAAATCGGGTGATATATGGAGAGCAACAACTTCATAGTTATATTCGGTATTAGTGACGGCACGAGGGCTGGTTTTAATGCGTGCTGGCGGTGTTGGTGGCGCAGTCAAATAGTTGCCATTACGTACTCGTTCCTTACGCATTCCCTCCAACTGCTTAATCATAGCTAAAGAATATAAAATTTGTTAGTAGGAGAGTAAAGTCTTCATTTAGATATGTAACTCACGTTCTACTTCAAAGTAACGTGCCTCCTCCAACAAAAGTTCCAAATCGGGAAAATCGTCAGCAATTAGAAGTCTCGAGTTTCGCATAAAATTCAAAATGTGCCTAAACATGCCACCATCACGATCTATGAAATAATGCTGCTTTAACGAATCCAAAACAATTGGTATGGAACCATTAAAAAGTTTAGCTAATTTTGAGTCTGGATATTTGGTCAAAGTTTCTAGAGAACTTGTGTATATGGTGCCGCCCACATCAATGTGGACCGGAGCTGTGTAACGAGAGGCAGCTGCCACACATGGTATGCCAGTGATGGCCTTGTGATTGGCATGTAAGTAGGATGCTGCCCCGCCAGCTGAACCTGCTGTACTGCTCGAGCCCGAACTGCCACCGACTGTGCCCGGCGGTAAACCTAAAGGAGTGACTGCGGAGCTAGCTGGCGGCGTCGGCGTAGGTGAATTGGAATTTGATATAGTTGGTGAGACTGTGGGAGAGGCGCTATTTTAGAGGAATGAAGTGTGCATGTAATTATTTAGTAGTTGAAAAATGTTCTGCCTTCATTCATACAAAAGCTTACCTTATTTTGATATCATTTCTGGCATATATTCTACCTGTCGCGGACAAATCTCTAGGTTCCAAAGATTTGTTTTCTCTTTCTCGCTCTCGGTCCATATCGCATTTTTTTCTGCAAAAAAAAAAAGAAATATATTTTAATGCATTTTGAAAAGTATTTTAAAAGTTTACATAAATTAATCATGACAGCTTTTTGGCGGATGGAATATGCTTATACGAGGTGTGATAAAAAAGTAACCGTTATTTTCAAATTTTGTGAGTTATGTATCTTCGTATTTCGCATTTTTTCTGTTACTTTGGCACACATATCTGTTATATGTGTTGGCAATATCTGCCATTTTGCTTTGTCAGTTTGATTTTGACAGATAAGAAGGTTAGCCGTACATTAGTGTGCTCTTCAATTTTTTGAGCAAAAGCAACGTCGCTTGGGAACTGCTAAACGTCGTGAACTACGATCTAGATTTGGTCATAACTAGAGACGAATCATGGATGTATGTCTATGACATTGGAACCACAGCCAAATCATCCCAATGCAAGGATCCAGAGCCAAGATCGAAAAAAGCTCGCCAAGTTTGAGTAAATGTGAAGGCTTTTCTCACTGTTTTCTTCGTTTGCAATGACGTGGTCCATCATGAATAATTGCCACAAAGTCATACTGTCAATAAGGAATACTTCCTTGAAGTTAGGCGTAGTGATGTAAAAAGTGTAAATACCCAAATGGAAAATTGGGTACGTAAATGTAAATACTCAGGTATCTACCCAAGCAACCGGGTATTTAGCCAAAATGTGGGTACAAAACCGAATAAAGAAAAAATTTTAAAAAATTAAAGAATTTAATTTTTTAATAGGAATTCGATTTTTTAATAACAAATGAAATAGTTTTTAAATTTAACCGTATCCGATAAAAACTCATATCGTGTAGAGTGATTGATTCCCGATGAAGTTGAAGGTATATCGTCTTGAGCAGCTTCTAGTGAAGAATTCATGCCAATTTCAGATTGAGTGAAGAGCGTGATTTCTGCTGAAGATGGTAAACTATTTTTAAAAAGCCAGTTCCAACTGCACGGTATATATAGTATTTTTCCAGCTCTCTGTGCTGTTAAACGGTTCCTTTTTTTTTTTGAACGAATGAAACTGAGGGTGCTAAAGGAACATTCAGCAGCAGGGAGCTGTACTTCTAAGAAGTAACTCGAGAAATATGTTTGAGCTTAAATTTAATTGCTCCCAAAATAAGCCGAAGAATAAACTTTTGCAATTTTCCTTTCCTTATTCCTTTTATGTTTGGCATCGAAATGTTCGTTGTTGAGACACAGGAGAAAGATGTACGCGATTTTTCCCTCTGCATTATCTTAATTATACATACTTAAATATTATTGTAAAATTTGATTTTTCGACTCCAGTAACCGAATAAAAGTTGCTTTACTTTTTAACTTGAAAAGCAATTTAAAAAGGCCCCGAGAAAGTTCGAACACACATTTCTTATTGTGCGCACAGATGAATTTTGTTGCCTCAAAACTTGAGAAATTTATTGAACTGACATTCACATGCGATTTATTTTTGGCCCGTGTATGCACTGTGACCACCTTGAGGCATTCTTGTTTAAAGCCAAACCTTTTCTTTTCTGTTCTTTTTCATTTCTTATATTTCCTTTTTTGCTGAAAATTCGTTTTATCGCACAGCTAAACGATATAAAACAACAAATGATGAAGGGACTATTGAATGGCAAGGAAATGTCGCTGGTAGAAGGTAAAAAGGCTGCGAAGAAATTCATTACATTTTTTAAAAGGTAAATAAACGTTACTAACACAAACACGTGGGCGTGTGTTCAGCAAAGCGAAAGTATGCGGCTGCTTAATATTGTTATTTCTATGGAGGTTGGATTCGTGGGCAGTTTTTCACCTGCAAGCTAGTACATGCATAAGCATGTTCATATATCGTCAAGCGGCTGTTAATAAATATTTGCCATGATATCAGCAAATTATTTGTATTAAGCAAATCCGGTTTTTTTTTTAATTAATTTTTTTTTTAAGCTTTCCTTCTAAGAATTGCAAAAATTAAACTTTATTAAATTTTAAATTTTATTAATAAAAAAAAAAAAAACAAAATACTTCTTTTGTTTATATTTGATTTTTACTCAAGTACACAGCAATTTTGTTATTTTATTGGCAAATGGAACACCTGCAACGGTTAGAGCTTTAAGCTCACTTGTATTAAAATACTCACTCTTTTAAATCCAACACAATTCTGAAACTCAATTAGATTTATATTTTAAGAATGCTTTTGTTTGGAATACATTAAATAATTTTCCTTTCTCAAGAACTCCTTCTAATATATTCAGAGAATTAGTCTGGCAAGGCTCCTATACACCGATTTGATATAAAATGGGTCTAATTTTAGACGCTATTTTCTAGGGAAACTTTTAAACTTTTTTAATGCGTCGTTTTTATTTCTTCACATTTATTTACATATATGTAAAGATAAAAATGCCGAGTTAAATATTTGTTGACGTAAGAGTTTACGTAGTTACGTATTTGTCTTTACGTAGTTACGTATTTACCTCTAGTTAAATATGCTTTTAGAAAACGAGATTATTCTTATTCACCATTCATAAAAAGAATCAAAACTAATTAAATATTGTATTTGTGAATTGCAAAAAAAATCCAATGTCGGCATCGTATGAATTTTGGATTACCTTTCGAGGATTTTGGCCCTTTTTAGTCCCATCCTTCTCTGTGCCACATTACCACCATATACAAATTGTATCGACGTATCCACGCGGAATTTTTATAATGGGTTTTAATCCCATTAAGTTTTTACATATCTTATTATTTTGGGAACCTCCTTATCCATTCAAGGCCCTAATGCACTATCCTACAAAATCGTACGATTCATTTGTACAAAAATCTGATTAAAAGAGTTGTGAATAACACTATCATACAAGAATAATGCAAACAATGCAACTCTGATTGTATGAAAATTGTTATTTTATGAAAACTTTAATAAATTTTATTTTGCCCTAAAAATCGGACATTTTTATGTTACACTATCGCATTTCTTCAGCAGATATGCGATATTTGACAAATCGTACAACTGTGTAGGATAGTGTATCAGGACCATTATGGAAATTCGTTACGAGGAGATTGCAATGAATAACGGGAATTTTATAAATGAACTCATAATAGGAAGAGCTGTATAAAAGTTCGCTATAGAGAAGTTACACTGTACACACATCTATTCTTATTTACATGGTGTACTAAATTAACAAGTTGGGTTAAAAATTATAATAGATGTACACGTATGCGCTGAGAGTTATATCTTTTATGTTAGCCAACAGTCAACCCAAATTTTTAATCAAGTCGAATTTTTTCTCGCGATTAAATTTGATTGATGCTCCAGTGGTTGAAGCAACAATTCAAAGGCCGTCGTCTTCCCAACTTGCTGTTACAATACACACAAACACAAACAATCATTTACACAAAAACTTTTTTGGTATTCCAAATAAGGAAAATTTTATTTTTCCGAAATATAAATTAGAAGAGTTTTGTTTAAAAAATCTGTTGTAGAAAAAAAGAAGCAAATAAAATCCCGCAGGTAATCAGGATGTAGATAATATAACATGGAATATAATCGAAACGTTAGAGACAATAGGAGCTGAGTGTGTAGTAAGCAGTAGTACGAGTAGTGGAAGAACAAATACATGACATTTTAAGCTTTAAAGCCTTCAAGGCTTTTAAGACAAAATGAGGTAAAATATTATTGTTATTGTCGTTGTTGTTGTCGTTGTCGTTGTCGTTGTCGTTGTTTTATTTATTTTTTTTTTTGCTGTACACATTTCTATACCGCAGTAACGAGACTGAAATTGAAACAAAAGAACGACAGCAAGCAAGCAAATAAAATCATATAGAAGAATATTACTTACAAAAGCTTTTTGAAAAGCGTAACATATTAGCGCAGTATTAAACAAATATTTAGCTCAAAGTTCAGCATAGACAAAAACCTTACGGATGAACGCCTCCGGCAAAGAAGAGTGTGCAGAGCAAGAACAGACTGTTTACTAAAAGGAATGAAGAAATGCTTTCATACTTTTATACATCTACAATAGAAAATGCCTATGGGCGGTAAAGGCACCCCTGCTCTCATACCACCATGCAAAACACACAAACGCCATGTGGACTTGAAGTTACTGCTGCCTCAACTGGGGTAATCACGGTGCAGATAATAATCGTTCAGAGAGTCTTTTAGTATGGCGGTGAGCATGGTGACGATGATGATTATGATGATGATGATGATGATGATGATGATGATGACATATGAAAAGAAGAAGGAATCTTGCTTTCGGCATTTTGTTGGAACGACTACACTAACAACAATGCAACTAACAATAATGCAAATAGAACAAGAGCAGCGCCTAGCAATATTTTCAAAACTAACTCCATTCTATTTAGTTCAAGTCAAGTCAACCAAGTCAAAGGGAATCGAAGCAAAACAAAAACAACAAAAATATTATTCACTTCTTTTACTTATTTTGCATTCATGCATTTTTTGTACGTCAACGTAGAGGAATCTATAATTCGTTAAACTGTCGGCAAGAGTTGCAAAAAATTAATTTTACTTAAATTTCTTATATCGAATTTAGGCAACGCATATGCTATGCGTATGAAAGCCATTACAATAGTTAAAGTGGTTTGTCATTATTGCCTTTCTATTTTCTAATGTCACTGTGACAGACACCAGATAATTTATAGCGGCTTCGTCGTGAAAAAAATTAAAAATTTTCAACTTCTCATACTTGGGGTTACCGCACAGGTATTGTCTGCATATCTCGGTGGCCAATTGAGAGAGTACAACGTATACGTAGGAAGTAATCTATGTGAGTAGGCCTTTGATTCAGACGTATGCAAATTTAACATGTATTTTTATTTATAAAATAATGTAAATATACATTTTAAAAATATTGTTAAAAGTCTAGTCCACATCATTTCCAATTATTCCACTTTCTAACTACTAAATCATATATTGTAAGCACATAAGAAGCATTCTAATCTATTGGGTGGCTGAGTGTCTTCAAATCATTTTCTATTTCCCTGTATCTGGTGTGTTTTATGTTTTCTGCTCATTTTATCCATAATAGTGCACACACACATACACACAAGAACAATTTTATTTCGACAAACACATTCAAACAAACAGATATTGTGAGCATGTGTAGTTTTCTTTGTGAAACAACAAAAACTATAAACCCTTACCAAAAACATAACAAAGCCTTAAGCAATCAACTACAAATAAATATCCAGCCATGCAGCAAGCAACCATGCAGGCAAGTCAGATTGCCTGGCAGTTACTCAGTCGGCTTTAGAGATCCCAAAAATGGGGAGTACTACATGAAACGTGGTAACAAACCCATCAAAAAAAAAAAAAACAAAAAAAGATCCCATGTTTCATTTCTTTTCGAATTAAAATTCACACTAGGGGAATAAAAATTGAAAACGGCTTACACACATATACGCACAAACACTTACAAGCCGGTGAGCCTGGAATTAGTATCCACTGTATATGCACAGAGCAATTATTGCATAATGCTCGCATAAGTAGAAAAGTTTCAGTTGGTTTCTTAGGGATAGTAAGTTTTTTAGATTGTGCTCGTATTTGTTGGCTGATATTACAACTTCTGTCCAACACACACATACACATACACATCTACTGGCATTCTCGTATGTACCAACCCACTTATTGACAAATCTCTGTATGGTCCTTTGATTATAGAAAAGCACACACACCCGTGTGCTTCAGTTACTTGTATTGCTAAACTTTCTATATTCATTCCAGTTTATTTGCTTATGCAGTTTGAAAATATATTCCCTTCCTGTGAGTGTGTGTGTGTGTGTGTGTGTGTGTGTGTGATATATAAAAAATACACGAGCAAAGTACACATTGCGAAAAGAAAAAAAGTGGAAAAGTTTTGCAGGCAAAAGACCTTATCTCATTTTTAAAGTGCCTTAAGAAATTTTTGTTTCTGTTTCTGTAAAACGAAAGAAATGGAAAAAGGAAAAAATGAAACCCATACGTCAGTACACATTCCATATACCGAACATACAACAAATACATCGACGTTATAACCCTCAACCTTAGAGAGTAACCTCATGTTGTGTTTGTTCGTTTGTTTTGTCTTCCAACTTTAGCAAAGTAATATTTTTTATATTTTCCAAACATTCCATTTGGGTTAAAGGGATGCACATATTTAAGAAAAATTAATGGGGGGGGGGGGGGAAAATATGAAAACCAACGATAAGATAATTTATTAAAATATTTAAACATTTATCTTTTGTTTACTTTTTTCCATTGATACTTATACCTAAACTTTTGCTTGTGAACTTTCAATAAAAAAAATAGAAGGAAAAATGTTGGGGTATTGCAGTTGAACTTTCTGCCTGTAAATGCCGTAACGGAGTTAAAATAACACTTCACAAAGTTATCGGTATGTCTCGTAATAATTCGTATTGTGGAGATATCCTGTTAAGGAGAGTTACCAAGTCTAGAGTTTGCAAACGAAGTTGATATGCTTAACGTTGAGGAAATTATTTCGCTTAATGCTCTGAAAGCGCGACGTAGCTTTCGACAGACATCAAGTAAATATTTTTTCCTGCCCATCTCAAATAAAGCATCGAATGCAATGCAATGATATTTTGCAAAGCATTTGTAGACTCATTTGTAGACTGTTTAGTGACATATTTTATAGATCAAAGGAATTCTTAGAATCTGTATGTGGGGGTCATGATCAGGTAGAACACCGCGTGCATACTAGTGTTTTATTATCCTTTATTATCCTTTATAATGGTGAAAATCAAGCCCAGCTCACTGACGAATTAATAATATGCTAGTACTTGCTAACAGTATGCTAGGAAAAATGCCCACTGTGTATCAAATCGATCAACTAACGATTTCAAAAACTATATTTACAAAATGAAAAGTTATATTGAAACTTAACCAGCAATAAACCGAATTAAGTCACAGTCATGGCTACCTCTGATCTGCCAAGTGATGATCTCCTCTATAGCCCGTCTTTATTCATTAAAGAGAGAAGTTCTTAAGAATAGCATTTATATTTATATATTTAAAAAAAAAAAGTTCTTTCTTTCATCAAAAGGCCAGACCGTCTAGCCAAAAAATATTACTCATCCCGGTTTACTTTATGACACTGCTAAACTCTCAAAAGCGCCCTCACGTCCTTAGTCACAGTGTTAATTATATTTTATATATATAATGTCGGAAAAATAGTTTAATTTCATTTTATTAAAAAATATTTGTGTGGTTTTGTAAAATTGAGAAAATCCACATTCGAAATCAAATAATGAAATAAAAAAATTTTCCGTAACCGTAAATAATAAATATCAAACTCTTTTATTTGCAAAATAAAAAAGCTTATCCGCCATGGTCACCCATAAATAAAAAGGATCGAATAGATACAATTTAATGTTTCGCATGCAACCCAACTGTGGGTTAAATATTCAAATAATATTCGGCAAAAGGAGGCCCTAAACAGTATCGTGAATACATAAATGTGTATGTGGGTGATTTACAGTATCTTCATTATTATCTTTAGTTTAATTTTATATCCGAAACACTGCCGGTAATATACATATTCAACAGGAGAAAAACCAAGGCAAAAAAACAACAAGCACAACAACCACAACAACACCAACTATAACAGAAGTAAAAAAGCAACAACATCCATACCACATATATAAGAAAACGCAACAAAAACAAAGCATGCAGTTGTATTTTACATGAAATATGTTAAGAATGGCGCAGCAGAGGGGGCGAATTGTAGAGGAAAAGAAATGAACTAAACACAAATCAAAATATGTCCTTAGGAGAAGTTGAGAAGAATTTATAGCTGTCGGCCAATTGAATGGGCTCTCATTTCACTTTGTTTGGTTTAGTTTAACATCATCGTCATTGCCATCCAACAAATCTTTTTGTTGTCCTCCGCAACGTCATCATCTTTATTATTATTATGATCATCCGGGTTGCTGTCAGTGTGTGTACCCGCATTGTTGTTTTTTATGTATGATTCAGAGCATTGTTGTTGTTGCGACTGCCTTTTAGCTCTGTAATCTCCTCCCACACACTCACATGCCCAGGAATACTTTTATGCTCAGCGAGAGATGGTTTGGTTTTGTCATCAGTGTGACCGTGTTAGTTTTTTTTTGCAAGTAAATATCCTTTTAGTTTTCTTTACATAATTTTACAGCATTTCATTTATCTTTTAGCTTTTCTAAAATAGTTTTTAGCTAGTTTAAGCCTAATGGAAATTAAAAGCTCTCAAGGTGGAAGTACGAATTCCTCTATATAATTTGGCAACGCTTGGAAATAAAATACAAGCGGCCGTTCTTCAGCAGTCAACTTGAAAGGCGTTTTTGATGGAAAATTTAATATTCTTACTGAATAAAATTTTCGGGAAATTTACTGTAGTGTCACTATTAAGTAAAGCGATTTTTGATAATTCCGAAATTTTTACTTATTTGATTACATGTCGTGTGTTTAAACAAGTTTACGTAAATGTTGACAAGCAATTTTTTTTTTCGTTACCAGGCAAACATATTTTACTGGCTGTAAGAAGAATTTCCGAGTTTATAGAGCGCAATTTCTATTTTTCCGCTCAACCATAAATAGAGACAGTGCTGTCAACATAATGGGATATGGGCAATGTGAGTTCTTAAAATATTATATATATTTTTTTTTTTGTTTTTGCATTGTTATGTGATGCCACTGTTTTTTGAATAAATAATTTTATTATTTCATATAAGGAATATGACATCAGCCAAGTGTCAATAGCGCATATGTAGTCATGCAGCCGCGTAGCCGCGCAGCTGGCAGACAGTAGCCTGCTGTCAGCAATATAAATAACTTGAATGGAATGATTGCTTATTTGAAGAACTTTAATAATGACAATTATTTTTCTTCAAAATGCATTTCTTTTTTGTTATTCATAAAAAAAGTTTTTCCTTCAGATTGGCAATGAATATATTTCCAGATGATATTTTCATTTGTACACTTTAAATTCAAGTCTCGTGTTATTTCCAGTGGATATCGAAATAAATTTAAGAAATTTGTTTATTAATAAATTCATTTTGACTTAAATAATTTTTTTTAAATAAATGCTTTTTAAATAAATTTTCTTCATTATCACGAAATCTGGTCACACCAGCCGTAAGTGCCCAGGCGAAAGTATCCTCGCACGAATTAAATCATTTTGCTGATGAGACGATTGCTGATAAATGAAGTACAATAAACGCACGAGTTATTTCGTTCCTTCTTTTAATCACAACTTTTTTTTTATGTTTTAAAAAGAAAGACAAAAATATATATATATTTTTTTCAATATTGATTTAAGGCTTAAAGGTGAATTAAGAAGGTCTTATACATACACAAGTACCTACTCGTACTCGAACTCGTACTCGTACTCGTACTCGTATTTATATCTGGCTGCAGATGTATAATTGTATATCAGAAGTATGAAATGTGTATGTGTGTGTGCGTATTTTGATTATTTATAGCTGTAGGATGACATGCATGAGATTTTGTTCATTTCAACGCATTTTGTAATGGCTTTTTTTATACTCGTATATGGAAAGTATCGAACAATCTTTTTTGAGCCGGCATATTGAAGAGAAAATTTTAAATAGTCATTTAAATTCAGTTGCCTAATTAATTTTTATTCTACAAATATGAATATGAAAGTAATGAAATTAAAGGACAATTCAGGTGATATGTTTGATTATACCAAAGCTTGCAAAATTCAATTGAGAATTACAAAAGCGCAGTCGAAGTAGATTGCAAAAAAATTCATACTAATGCAATACAATAAAAACATTATAGTGTTTTCACACTGAGGATAAAACCTGGTTTTAAAACAAAATTAAAAACCTTAAAACCTGGATTTACCATACAAAATAATTCTCATAAAAACTTTTTTGAATTGGTTTTAAGTAGATTTTATAATATACAACCTTGTTTTATTCAGTGCTACCAAGTTAGAAAGATTGAAAACAACTGATAATTCATTCACAATTCACAAATATTCCTTCCCAAAATGTAAAATCATTTCAATTTTAGATACACATTTTTAAAATTTATGTTTTATATAAACAATAACAGCTGTCGTACAGTTTGTCAAATAAATGTGGGAAGAATAATTACAACAAACACATCTATTTCTTAAAAAAATTTATTTTATCATTAACAAAATATTATTTGACAAACTGTATTATAAAACTTGATTTTATAAAAATTGTATGTGAACACAAAATCAGCTGTTTGTAGGTTTCACACCAGAAAACTGCCAATTTTTAAGTACTTTCGCATACGAAATTTACGCTACCGAAATATTTTCGCTTCAACATCGTCCATGAAGTGTTAATTTAATTAATTAAATGTTTCTTCTCATACTCGTACAAATATTGCATTGCTGAAACTATTTTATTTCTATTTGAATTCTAAGTTAATGCGGAGCTGTATGCAGTTGCCTGTAGATATTCACGGAAAGGTGTACGTGTGTGTGTGTTCACATACCCACTGACATTAAATTTTCTTTCAATTAAACATTGTTTGTTCACCTCACCTCGGGTATGCAAAATTTAATAGTAAATTTTTGCAATAAACAAAAAACTATAAAATGTAATAGATGAATTCTCGGGCTCTTTTTTATAAAAGAACTCATACGTACCAGTATGTGGCCGTGGGTGCATTATAAATACACACATTTGTTTGTTTGTACGGATGGATATTAAAAAATACATACGTATTCATTTACATATGTATGTATATGCAGTACAAACATAAATATATATTAAATAAAAAGCTCTCCTTTGATTCGTCAACAGCGCCACCCAATACTGGATTTACCACCCTAAGCTTATCGGCATGGCGTGTAAAAATCAATAGAAATAAAGAAATAAAGTCATATCGTACACAGCAGGGGCACGAGAAATGAAGGAAAAATTCAATACTCTCCCAAAAAAGCATTTCATATGTAGTTTCATAATAAATACAATCGTACTCATGCAGGCATATTTACATATATTTTATATGTATTTATTATGCATTTATTATATTCATTCATTATTATAAGGCAGTGCAAAACTTTAGGCTTTCAGCAAGCATCCAGAGGCCTGTGTGACATATGGTGAGCAATAAAGCTTTGTAATTATCATAATTTTATGATAATTTTATCAATCTAATTATTTTACATTATACATTACTTTTAAAATTTCGCGCAATAATAACGAAGGTGAACATAAATTGCTGCTTTAGAAAGTTTGTAATGGCTGGCAGTGAGTTAACGGCGTAGCTATGAGGTTCAGGTAGTGCTGGTTATGCGCCGAAATGCAAGGACAGTTTCTACAAATATTTCCGCTGCAGCAGGTGTTTTTATCTTTTCATATTTATAAAATCCTCAGACAATTGCAACACCGTTCTCTGCTAAAGAAGTCTTAGGCAATTCACTGCTACTGTGCGAAGAGTCCTTGTTTAAACCAATTGTAAAGGAAGGACGTTGGTTTACTGGGAGGGCGCAGTTCTTTGTCATTGCCTGAGCAGAACTTAACTACTCAAAGGCAGGTATGTAATTTCTTATTACAATAGAAAACTGGCTTACCTATAAGCTAACTTTGGGAAGGTCATATAGACTTGAGAGACTTCCTAAAATCGACTCAAATAACTCAAATTACACTCATTAGTCTCATTGTTAGTTATATGCAAAATTACCAGGAGAGTAAGAGTGAGAGTGAGTGAGTGCTTAAAGCAATTCGGGGTTGAGTGGTAATTATTATTAAAGTATAATCATGGGAAGTACTGATTCCAAATAATTCGCAAACAAATTTGGAATGTTTAAAATGTGTACCAAAATGTGGTTTAAAGAAAATAGATGGACATGGGTGACATGTGTGTGTGTGGTGCATTAAAATAGTGCATCAAAACATAAAAAGAAGTGTCTTGTATTTTGCCTTTTCAAGTGCACGTCTGACGTGTCAAATGGCCGCAACTTGTGTGAAATAAAAGAATGCATAATAATGCTGGCAATAGCGATTTCTATGTTATGCTACGTTACGCAAGTCATGCCGACTGTCTCTGTTACACTACACAATCTTTAGAAGTGTAGTGTTCTGACTTATATATGTTTATCAATATTTTTCATTTGTCTAATGTATGTATATATCAATTGCTATTTCCTTATTATTGATATATCCCCCGTTATCAATGGCTTATCTGATTGATTTAATTACGCGCAAAAAACCTTATTTCATTTTCATTAAACTCCAATATAATTTATAAATGTATTAATAAATGTTTAAATATTTTAAAATGGCTAAAAAAATATGCTGATACTTTGATCCAACACTTATACAAATATTGTCAAAAAACTTAAAAACAATATGAGAATTATTACTGTCATTGGTTGTTCTCATAAGAGTTGGAACTAGTGCAGTTAGTATATGAGTTTTTAACTTGCATAATGGAAATATAAATTACATTTCAATTAACAATTAGTTTGAAGGATGTTTGAGAATAATGTGACAATGATGGCTAGCCAACCCCCCTATCACCCTCATCCCAACCCGAAGTGTTTCCTCTTCGTTATGTGTAAATGCTTCATTTTTGATATTTCAAATTCAAACAGAAAAATCATTTTCTTCATAAGGTTTTATAGCTCTTCAGATAAGTTTCATTTACAATCCTTTCAGTTAAGTTTTTCTGGTTTGGTTTCTTGGCTGCAATTCTTTTCCATTTGATGCTTAACCAATTGAATTTGTGTTATGCCCTGATTTTAGGGCATTCAACAAAATTACTTCTTTTTAGCCTAAAACCATAAACAAGAATAGATGGCAAAAAATCAACTCATGCTCAAAGGAATCAAATGCATGCAACACACACCGTCCCACATCCATTCACTCGAACGCTTGCAAATGCATACATTTACAGCTGCACATACATTTCCAAAACGAAACAGAAGAAGGAGACGATTTTTGGCAAAGTTGTGGCAACAGTACGACAAATAGCAGCGTCTCAGTTCATTGTTTAATACGTTTTGACTCGGCTTACAACTACCAAAATACGAGTATACTACAGCTTTTGTCATTGTTGTTGTTGTCTTTGTTGCTGATATTCTTATTATCGTTCTTGCAGAATTTAGTTTGAGTTCATATCAGACCGTCCTTAAGGCTTTATTGGAACTTTTTCGTTTTGGTGTGCCATGGTGTGTGTACTCGTATAGAATACTTTTTTTTCGAGTGTAAGGTGTATATTATTTCGCCTGTATGGGTACGAATGTTGAATGTGCGCTTGTGTGCACGAAATCGCCTGAAGTTACAAAATTCTATATGCAAGAACTTTAAGAATTTTAGCCAAAGTTTACTTAATGTTTGTGCTCAATAGAAAAAAGGTTTTGTTTTGATATGGAAAATTTCATTACATCCATACCCGCCCGCACTTTGACGTTTTTAATTTAAATATTAAACTAAAATCCTGCTAATCAGTGCAATTATTTTACAAAGATTTTTGTAATCCAGAAGAGTAGATGAATGTATTAAATATTTGCAGTTATAAATTTTTGGTCGCTGAATAGCGAGTGTATGGCAGTAGTTTGGTATGACGACTGTTGCAAGTTCGACGCTCAGCATGCCTTCTATGCATTTCTATATAAATTGCAATGACTTCTTCACAAGATTCCTGCCTTCTCTGTGCCTCTTTCAACTTCTGGTAAATTAAAAAGGAATGCCACAACTGGCGTGTTACACGCTCAGGCTAATATGTTCGTCTACTAGAAATACCTTAGTTTCCCGGTTCGATTCCTACTTCCGGTAGTCAAAAAAAAAAAAAATTTTTAAATTTTCTCTCAGCTGCTTTAATATTATTTATTGATTTGCTTACTTAATATTATAATAGAAGCACACGCTGCTGAGGCCATCGGCCACGGGCCGATCTTTACTATTTTGCGTGTTAAGCAACTAAAAGTTTAACGCATAATTTTCTTCATAAAAATGTTATCAAAGAAAAAAAAAAGATTTTCTTGCAAATTCAATTTCCACGACCATAATTGTGTTTCTATTTTATCTGAAATAATTCTTTTGCGGTTTTCGGTTCTGTAGTTGTTCGCCAAGTAAACATTTGCGAGCAAAAAATTTATCGCTTCTATGCAGCAGTAGAAATCACTAATAAAATGCTGCCAAAAAATAACCCTAAGCATAGCCTACTTCGCTACGAAATCTTCAGTCTACGATTTCTACCTCTACTTCATCTTCCTAATTTCGTCACAATCCATTACTGAGTCTTGATGACTTATCACATTCTGTTCAAGTTAATGGTTTTTCATTTACTTTGTTTACACTTGCAGAGCATTTGATAGGAAAGGCTTCCATCTGATTCTCTGCTTGCTCGACATGTGCCGAGGTATTATTCCATAAGATAGAATCGATATAGCATGTGACCTTAAACTCTTGGAAATCTTTATTTAAGATAACCTAAATTATTTGCTTAAGCTTGCCCATATAATTAAATAGAATTATTTTTACCAAATATGTGACACCCATAAAAATAAAACTGTGTATGAACATAATATTTTCTCAAATAAACGAGAATTTCAACATTAATAGTTAAAATCGCATTTTAAGCCGCCATTGTTGTTGTTTGCATTTTGCTAATGGGCAATAAGCACCATTGCTTTAGCACATTAGCTTAAAGGCTTTCTTTTAGGCGATAAACTTTTATAAGGCCGAATAACAAATTATCGTTAAATGTGAAAATTGTATTTCGAAACGTTTATTTGTTCGTATTGTTGGCCACAAGTAAGCATGTGATTGTCAATAAGAAGATAGACTATCTTCAGTCACATAAAATATACATTTTCTCCACATCATACATGCGGACACGAGCCGGCTCAAAATGCGTAGAAATGTCCTTGCACACATACGCACTCCCACATGTACGCATAAAAAATAAACACTGCAGTATTTATTCATTGCATGCCAGTTATTTCTATAGAATTTAATTGGTCATGTCGGGCATTTTTAAAATATTAAAACTTATATTCAGAGGTAAATATTATTTTACTTACATAATCACTTGTACTTTCACACACACACGCCCGCACGCCCACACGCCTCCACGCTCATGCAAACACTTTAAATAAAATTAAAAAATTCACTCTGTGTACTCGCAGCAAGGATTTGTCAGCATGCCTGGGTATGCAGTAAATGTGTGTTTTATTTAATATTTCTGCTTGAATGTATGGACTTAAGCGTAAGTGCGTGTGTGTAGGCAAGCACATCCGGGTAAGGATGTCTACATGGTGTTGGCGTTTGTGCGTACTTATTTGCGAATATTGCGATCACGTGCAGAGCTTATGTGTTCGCATCGCAAGGTGTTGGACTTGTTTAACTGACTTCAACACCTTACGTGCGATGATGGCTGAAAAAGTGTTAATTATATCTTTTAATTACTTAAATGAATATTTGATTTTACTTTTCTTTGTTTTTTTTCTCTTTTTGCTTTGCAGTCACCATAAACATTTATATTCTCGCTCTCGGAGGTAAAATAAACAAACTGTCGCGCGAAGAATTAATAAATTTTTATACAGACGCGTTGAAGTTTAAAATGTGTTTTATGCTCAGCCAAATTGCATAATTGAAAATGGTAAATTGGATAATAAGCATAAATGAGCTTACCGTCTGTCCCATTAGTATGCCAGCTATCAGCAATCTTGGCATATTTTCTTACGAAATTTTATAGTCAGTGATGTTTTGCACAGCACTGAAATGTAAGGCAATCATTGGGAGCATTCACAGAAGTTATCGAAAATAATAAAAAAAAATTTATCATAATTAAATTCCATAATTCTACGCTTCAATTGTTCTTTGGTAATAATACTTGGAAAGCCTGCCATTAATTAAATCATTAAACTGCAGGCAAACATACCACTCAAACCTAACAATGGAATTGTCTTTTATGCTCAGTGTACAAGGGAGCAGCCTTTTTTTTGAAATTGGGTTCAATTCTTCGTTTGAACTGACTTGACTGGAATAACACCCGTAATCGAAAATGTGCTTTGTAGACTAAATGGGTTTTAAGGAATCGACTGGAGTCTAAAACACAAATTTGAATTAGCTGGCTGCTCTCTGTTCGAATGACGCAATGTGCTGTAAGCTGTGATTAGTAAAAAGAAAAACTTAAGATAATTTGTTAGTCCCATAAGCAAAATGCGAACAACAACTATGACGGCTTAAAATGGCATCTTTAACTATTAACCTTGAAATTCTCATTTATTTAAAAATAATTATGTTAATGCAGAGTTAGTAGAACTAATTTCAATTTTAAGGCTCTCAGATATTTCGGGAAAAGAGTCTACTTCTTAATTATATGGGCAAGTCTTAGAAAACGGTATACTAAATTCAATAAATTGATATTCCCTCATAGCCATTTCGTATTGTGTTTAGACAATACGTTCTGAATTTAGATCTGAACATGATATAATTTAAAATTTTATTTTCGCTGTGAAAAGTTTGATGGGTTTCTTTTGCCAATTATAAAATCGATGGTGTGTACAAGAAGTGTCAGCCACTGTCAGTTTTAAGAACTTTCCTTTCTTAGATCTTTCCTTTCTTTGATCTTTTAATTTTTAATAGCCGGTGAGTGAGCACTCGATCAACTATTTTGACATTATTATTATTGACAACATTTATTATTATTGACAGTTTTTCAAAGAGTATTACAATCCTAATTTAGGGACCGGCGAACCCATCGGCTACGATAATGCAGTGCTCATCGTTAGTACATTCAAAGCTACTGTTTTCCTTACTTTGCTTTTTAAAGCTAAAATATTGAAACTTAGTAAACAAATTATTTGCACCCAATGCAGATCTCTGGCATAATAAATAGTGAATGGCTCTATTAGGTAGTATCATTCTAAGCATGCAAACACTATATACAAACAAAAATAAACAAATAAGCAATAGCAAATAGTAAAAGAGAAAAAAAAAGAAAAAAAAGAGACTGACACTAAATTTTCAATACCACAAAAAGAAGCAAAAAAAATAACACGTCTGAGTGGCCACAAAAAACTGCAACGGACATTGTTTTATTTCTTTCCATTGTTTAAAGATCCCTCTACAAACAGTAGTAGCAGAGAGAAATGAAAAGAAATATTTTAAGAATGGACAACTCAACTTCAGCAACAGTATCATCATCTCCATCATCTTCATCATCATCCTTTCCAGTCATGGCTACTGGCGCAGCTTTCATGAAAGGAATGACTTCATCATTAGTTTCAATACACCACAACACAGCACAATTGTTTCTTTCATTAATTTTTTTTTTTTTTTTTTTGGTTTCTTCCATTTCTAATCACACTAAACTGTTTGAGTTGCATGCATTCCATCATCCATGTTGGATGATGAGCAACACAAGCGCTCATATAAGAACATCTTGGTTAAACGATTTTTTCTTTTTTTTTTTGGTATGTTTTTGCAAGTGATGTTTCCTTTGCTTCTTTGTAAGTATTTCATTTTGTTGTTGCCATTGTTGTTGTTGCCGTTGTTGTGCTACTCACTTTTCTTGTCTTGTTTATTTTTTTTCCAAGAACAACAAAGATCATCTGCAAAGAATGAGAACAACAATAGGAAAAGTTGTTCTTCAATCTTATATGTGACACATGCATACATGATACAGTTCGTGCCATAATCAAGCACACAGAGAGCCGGAGCAGGAGAAGGGGTAGGAGCTGCCCCACAAGTGCAGAACTCTAAAATCATTTGTCTTCAATATAGTTCCAAAATTAAATAAAAACGAGTTCTATACGAGTTCTTGGAGCCACTAACTGTTAGCGATTTTAACAAGAGTTTAGTTGGGCCACTGTTTTTATGTGTTGCCTTAACGATTTATGAAGCCACTAGTTTATTCCCTGCGTTTTAATGTTATTTAAATAAATCTTTCCCAAAAGTTAGGAAAACACTCAGTGAAATAAAATGAAAAGAAATGAATTTAATTCGGCCAAATTTTTGGCCAGCAAAAGTTTTCGTTTTATTACTTTTTAACGATTTTTTTTTTGCAATAGCGTTAAAAGTTTTATTGAAAATTTTGCAAAAAAAAAAGAATTATAGCTTTAATTTTTTTAAGTATTTGATCAGCTTTAATATAAACTAGACAAATATATATATCTACAGTATATCTATATATACTCTACAGTTATTCAATAACTCTTTGCGAGATTTTTATATGGTTTCCGTGCGGATTAGTTCAGATCAGCAGTTTGTGCTTTGGCGAGAAACAGCCATACTGCCAATGAACAGTTGTAAACTTTGTAAGCTCCGTGGTTAGAATAAACTATACAAAAATCATACACGCAGGTGTTCATAAACGGTGCCAAAAAGCGTTGTAGAGTCAACAAGATTATTAGTGTCATTCTTAACGACATTTAGTAGCGTTAGAGAATCGCTCTATCGTTTCATTGTATTCTTTTACAAACAATTATTTCAGCTGGTTAAATTACTATCTAAGCTTTCGGCTTCTAACGAGGGTACTTCATTACATACTGCAAGTTCCAAGCACATTTAAAATAACTCCGCAGTTTGAAATACCCTATTTTAGCTTTGAGGCTCTCGCCGATCTAATAAAATGCAACTTTTCGTTTAAACTTTTTCGCCATCTGTGAAAATGTCTCCACACGAGCACTTACTCTGTAATAGACCCACATTGTCTTGTGCATATTATTACTGCCATTATTTTCTTTCCCCGCTCTTTGCATTTGAAGGTTTATATATACGAGTATACATGTGTTTTTCTTTATTTCTATCAATTCTGGCCGCATTTATGGCCTCGAGCGATATCATTTTTATGTCAGTTAAAAATTGTTCGCATTCCCTGCAGTTAGACTTTTGTATACGATTCATTCTTTTAGCATTCTGATGCGTGTACACTCCTGTCGCTGTTACGCGACCCCATACAAATTTTTTTTTATTGAAACGATGCATTTGGCTTGAGAGACTTCTTACCTTTAATAATGGCAACAGTAAGACCGACGTTGCAGTTAAGAATTATTCAGCTCAATGGCAAAAACTGTTTGTTTATATAAAAAAAAATAAATTTAAAGATAATAAAACGACGAAATAATGGATAATGGTAATATTAAATGAAAATTTGGCGGGAATGCTCTTAGTTGTATATTATCAGCGGATTTCTCCGAATTAATCCCACTGTGCATTGTTTCTTAATATTGTGCGTAACTTGATGCATTAGTAGGAGTCCTGCAAGAATGTATTGAACCACATTTGTTGGTGTGTGCCTTTATTTGCAATACTTTGAGTTTGTAAAAAATTACCCCCCACACACCTTAGAATTTTATTGGGGCCCAGAATATGTTGTTTGCAATTGAGTTCCCCGAAAAAAAAATATATTCATGTGCCGATTATTACGATTCAAAGTTTGACATCCTTTCATGAAACTTTTTTTCCATTTTATTGCATTAATACTCAAATAGTCATCACCTTCTAGTTTACATGTTGTGTGTATGAACACACACACACTCACACACACATCCATTTGCATTAATTTGTTCCCACAAGCAAAATGAAAAAATTGTTTGTAGAGTTTTAAAATAAACAATAAACAAGAAAAAAATTTAAAGAAGATCTTTACTTTTCTAAAAGTGTTCCTGGCAATTTACGCACGCATGCCCAAAGCTGAGAAATTGCTGGCTAAATTTAGAAATAAGTGAAGTAATGCAATATAATATGTACGTACACTGAAAGAAAAATCATTCCTTCAACTGCGAAATGTTTTTTAAGACATGTCTCGTTTTATTCTAATGAAACCTTTCTTTTATTTAATTAATTTTAGTATTACAATTGTAACGTTTTTCTTAAATTTTCTTATAAACATTTTTATATTATTGTGGGGCCTTTAAAATTGATTTAAAGTTGTTTCAAGGCATCTAAAAGAAAAAGATATAAAATTTCTACATTAATATTAAATTGTAAACAGTTTAAATTTTCCGGCGAATAGGCCGATGTACGAACCGGTGCCGTGATACAATTTTCAATTGTAAAACCAAAACATTAAATCAAGTAAATTATTGCATTTCCTTAAAACAATGAAATACATTCATTATGGTTATAAAAATAGTTCATAGTGCCGATGAACTTTCTGCATTTGTGCGATAATTACCCCGATATTCTCGCTTTTAATGACACATTATGTTCAATCAGTGTACGGGCATGTAAAAGTAATAATTCCTTAAGCATGTTTATGTCTTTCTATAAATAATATATAAATCTCCATGAGAAAACCCCTTAAGCGAGTTTTACACTTAAGAAATTTTTGGTGCACATTAAAGTTTATGATTTATATTCAAGTATGTATAAAAAGTGTAATTAATTATATTTGAATACATTCTCCCAAAATTCTATTCATTCGTTCATTTATTCACTCATTCGTCTACCGATCGTTGCCTCTGCACTTGTAGGCAAAAATTACTTGTATATGAAAGCTCATGATTATGAGCCCTTGAATATGATTATGGGAAAATATTTTCAGTGATTAAAAATTTTAAGTAGTTGTACGTATGCTAAAAGCATATTTTATTCATAGGAAGTGTGTTAAGGCCCCTAAAACAGGCCCACTACATGGAGAATATTGAAATAATTTTTATTACTTTGAATAATAATATTTTTATTAATTTTTTATAATTTCAAATTGTTATCCGTTCTTTTTTTTTTATTTAATTAATTTCATTTTACTTTTAATTTTTAGCAAATTTTTTTTGTTGATGCCGCGAACCAACTTTAAATCCGTTGCTATAATTGATTTTTAAATAAACCGTTCTAGTTTGTAAATCCTTTGCCGCCTTCGCTTATGATGCCTTTCGTTCGTTGTCGTGATTACGAGTACGCCCATTTTCATGTACACAATTGAGTTTTTTTCTCTTTCTTGTTTTTGTATTTCCGACAGCATAAAATTCGTCGTTCGTCCGAATTGTGTTTCCATCATTACGGAAGATGTTTGTTTTTTGTCTTTGTTTATTAGTTTGGTATTTAATCGTCATCAACAATAACAACAAAATAATATTAGTAATAGTTTTGAATTGTTTGAAATATATTTCTGTTTTTTTTTTCTTCGTACGAGTATCTTAAACAGATCATTGGTGTGGGTATGCCGGAGGGCATGCAAAAGGGTTAAATAACATTGATCATCTAATAATATTCTTTAAATTCTTTTTGTTTGCTTTATTGCTTCTTTCATAACTTTTTCCACTCTCTTGAAGGCTCAATCGCACTCGAGCCATATAACTTGCACACATTTGCAAACAGCACAGATGCATGCATACACACATAGACACATACACACATACACAAATGCACTCATACAATTTTCTAAGTGAGTTCATGTAGTTAAAGTTAATCAAATCGTAATTACCAGAAATATTGCTGCGGGCTTTAAACATTTTAAAAGCAAACTTGTTTTCTTTTTCTTATTCGTGGTAGTAGTTGTTGTTTTTGTATAAATAACACAACTTGTATTTGTTTGTATTGCATGTGTGTGTTGGAATGCACTTGCAATTATAACTGCTTTTGTGTGTGTGTATGTATGTTCATGTATTTTTTATCTTATTCTCAAAATCATTTATTATATACATATTTATTTATTTATTTATTTTATTTTATTTGAAATGACAAACGTAATAAACAGCTTAATTTTTAGCTTTTTTTGCGGTTTCATGCAAACTGGCTTTTCAAATAAATTTTTTTTTATTCCATTTTGTATATTTTCGTTTTGCAATTTCTGTACAATTTTTATATGCGCTCAAATAATAATTTCGTTTTGTATGTTTCTTTTCATTTTAGTTGGAATTGCCCGGAGCTGCCACAAAGGCGTTTGATACACAGGTAATAATTTTCATGTTCACTTGATGGAAAATTAAAGTAAAACTCCTTTTGTTGTATTAAATCGACATTAACAAGAACTGTGGTCAAGCACTAGGCCAGAACATTTTACAACATCGATAAGGAAATGCGAAGGCAAACACATGCACACACACACATTTATTTTTTAAATATCACGGGATAACAACTATTTGCTATAGAACTTATTGTCTAAGCGAGCATTTAATGCAGAGCTGGCAAACCAGTGATGTCTACATGACCCTTTTTAATAACAGAGATTTTTATATTTTCTATCAGCGTGTCGCGAGCTTTTGCTCTTCAAATTGTTTTGAAGCAAGAAAGAAACGTTAGAAATGTGTTAGTTCCCCATGACGCAAAAAATAATTAAAACCCCGTACACTCATGCCAACCCTGCTCAATAATAACTTTTAACTGTAATTCATAACTTCAGTTAAAGCTTTCACGATATTAATTTTATTATTTATTACACGCTTACTAAATTTTCTTGTAAATAGGATAGTTAGGCTGTATGAGAGATTTTAATAGAGCTATTGGCTAGAAAAACATTTCCAAATAGCGGATAAGTCACTTAAAGGAATAAATCTAAAATTCCCGTCAAACCTTAAGAAGGTGACGACTCACTAATAGCATTGGCTGTTTGGTTTCTCTTACACACTGCCATTACGGTGATTGTGAAGCGTTGTGGGACCATACTGACTGAATTTTTAAAATTAAACCTCATCGATAGGTCCAATTCCATCCAATCAATTTGGCAACAACTTTATTTCCAGAATTGGTCCGGAATGTGCTAAGACTGGTTTTCGTAATTATTTCAATTTTTTTATGAATTTTCTGTTCTGTTCATCATAACATGGCTTTGTTGGACTTGTGAAATCAGGCAATAAACATTAGAAATGGAACTATTAAGTTAAAGAAAAAAATTGGAATAGTTGACTACTCCAAGTATTATGTAAATGAAAAATCGACCACCCACCTATTATATAAAATCTTAGAAGACAAGTTAAAATCTTCGGGAGGGTAAAAATTTTTGGGAATAATATACCTTAGCATCTCATCGTAGCGATAGCGATTTTATTTAATTTTACCATGCCCCCTAAGATTGAAAACTGTGCCCTTTATATATAGTATACAAATTTTTCCACTCTGAAATTTGTGTGAAAATGTTAAGAGTATTTTTTTTTGTCGAAATACTGTTAAAACTTTACTGTGGTATTTTGGACCGACTCTAGATATCATTGAATTTCCGATTTGTTTCTGTATGTGTAAAGTCCTGTTATTTTATTTTATTTTTTTTTTTTTGTTTGGCTAACTGAGACCGAAGATTTATATTGAAGTTTTTACTTGATAATAAATCAAGTCAATTAAATACTATTGTAGGGCTATTGGTCCAAGTGCCTTCCTTATCTTTCTTAATTCCCAGAAAGGCAAAATCAATGGAATTTTTATTCAACATTCCCCTCATTTCAAAGAAAGAAAATGAGTTAAAGACAGTTGTCCCTTTTTCGCAAAAAAACAAGAACGAAGTTTTGTTTTTCAAGTCGGACTGAAGCTGTTTCGTCAAATGCGGTCCCCCATTTATACTCGGCGTGCGTAATTATTTGTTAATTGAAATAGAGGAACGATATTTTCATTACTACTTTCAACAAAATAAAAACGAATTAAAAGGATGTCTAAGTCCTAAGGTAACAATCATGGCACTTGCAAATAAAATTTAGAAACAAGTCGACCCTTTTCGCCTATCCGAAATTTAATTTATTATTTAATTCACTTTATTGCTTTATTTGCTTTAAGTTTAATGCAAAGATGAAATAAAGACAAAAAAATTTTTACTGGGAAATTTGCACATTAAATTTTATTTGTATGGAATATCTCTAGTCCTTAAGTCAAGTATTAATTCATATCGCTTAGCCACTGTATTCCTGCTGTTATTCTTGCGATTTATGCATTCAATTCAAAGTTTTTGCACAACAATTCTCTAAGGATTTTTTTTTTAATATTTTTATAGACTTTTAATGTTTTATTTTTCAACTACAACGTACCATTTACTTCATTGTGGATTCCATATTCCCAAGTCCATTCTAATAGGAAGCTTAAATGTGTGTATGAATTCGTAAGATTTCTATGTGAGAATTATGCCTCCAGTTATACGATGTCCATGTCAAGACACTCTCTATTGTATGAAACTAACCACTACTTGTTGTTTTCTTTCAAGTGGTTATAGCGACTGCTGCACTGTATTGGACTGTAGCCTGGCCATGGTGCAAGTATTTAGTACTGGTATTTACTGCAACTCTTTAGAAATTATACCTACGAACACGTTCACACAAATTCATAAATATATAATGTGTACACCCAGCGAGCATTTTATCTATCAAATGCTTTGCATATATTAGGGCGAATTAAGTTAGGTAGCTGCGTCTTGCAACTTTGTGAAAAAAACAAGTAGATTCAAAAGTAAGGTGGAGACGCACAACCAATGAGAAGAGAAATGACAGGTTTGACTGGATCAAGGGGTCACCATTAGGCTTTATGAATTCGCCTCGGTAGCTCCTTTCAAACTCTCCTGCGAAGTGGACTACAGTTTTGAATTTGCTACACAGTCATGCGAGTAAAGAGTAATAGTAAAAATATGACTGACGTATCTCCGGTAATGAAAGGGATGCGTGAGGCGCTGACAAATCTTTGCATTCATCTGTTCGTGTAGAAACTATTGTTTTATAAAAATATAAATTTATCGTACTTAGATGCATCATAATACTTTTCCATCCGATTGATTTAATTGAGAACCAGTACTCAATTAAATTTGTACAAAAGGATATTGGGAGGGATATACATAAAACCGAAAATCACTGCATATACATACAACGAACAAATACAGATGTAACAAAGTCTTGTGAAAAGTAATTATAATCCAAATATCACGAGTTACTTCGTGAACCATTTGACACTTCTTTTAATTATTTCATTTTTCAAAATTTGACTTAAATTGTTTGCTGGTTGCAAAAAAAAAATATATTTATATTGTACTCTGCTTCATGGTAGTAGACACGTTCAACGTATAAATGCTTCAATGCTAAATGCTACAACATTTAGCAGGCGTTCATGTGCAATTTATGTTGCTTCTCATCTCGTTTTTACTGTTGTTGTTGTTGCTGCCGTTGTTATTATTATTGTTTCAGCTACTTCATTTCAAGTGTTGGTTATTTGCAAAATTCTCAGCACATTAAAAGCTGCAAAAAGTAACATCAACAGTAGCAACAGCTGCCAGTATTGTAATAAAACTAACAGTAACGTTACCAGCAACATCTGCAGCATTTTAAACAATAAACAAACAAACAAACAAAAAGTGTAAGATACAGTAGCTGAAAATTAATTTTCCCAAATTGATATTAATTTGCACAATTTGCGCATAATTTATTATAATTGATGATTACCATAAAACATAACAATGAGCGAAGTCCACTCTAAACAACAAGTTCACAACATTCTTAGTCGTATGTGTTGTTGTAGACATTAAACAAAATTTTTATATCCTTGCAATGATATATCAAGTGTGAATTGAAGGGAACCACCTGGAGGTGCGTGCTCGTTTATTTTACGGTGCAACACATGACAAAATTGAAACAGGATCAGGGACAGAGTGTCGCTTCTTCAAGGAACATTGTTAGGCAGTTTCATTATTTTATTGCAACTCATTGTCCTTGGCCACTTGTCATGCAATGGCTACTCTCTGCCAGTTCTGATAATGGGGGATTGTTGTCTTCATGAGCACGCGAATTGCCAACCATCCAATTCCCCAAATAAACATTTGTTTGTAAACTCAAACAAATTTATATTACTAATTTAATTAAAAGAATTAATTCTTTGTGTTCAAAAGTATTCCATATGAAGAAGAAATTGCTTGAAAATGTTCACAAAATTCAAGCAATAAAAATACAAAATTTTTTTTAAATTTGTGCTTTTTTTTATTAAGCTAACGAAAACTGCAAAGCTTTTGGCTTGTCCAGAGATTGCTGCCCATAACCTGCGACATCCAGTTTAACAGGCTGTTCATTATATTTTCGCCATTCAGTTGCCAGCTAAAGTAATAAGAGCGTTACTGTTATTTTCCTTTTTTTAATTCTTTCCGAGCCTTTAATGTAATAGAAAAGCTTTATTCACTATTTTTATGCTGCTAATGCGAAACATGGGGGTGCCTCCTTATGTGAGTGAATAATGATTAGTCTAATGAACCGGAGGTCGCGGGTTCGATTCCTGCCTAGACCCTGGGTGTTTTCCTGCGGCCAAGCCAAAAGCTTTGCAGGTAGAGTGGGTTAAAAAAAAAACAAAAAAAAATATAATTTCGCTTTATTCAGGTTATTGTTGAAATCTTTCACGATATGTATAACATTCAAGTTAAAGTCAGTCTTTGAAGGACTTTCCTTTTACGGTTTTGGAATTGAACTGGGAAGTAAATAGCATTTTAGCATTCTGCAATTTATAGACTACTCCTATGATAACTCTGCGCTCTTGTGCTCCAATCTTATGAATCTTTTCTACATTTATGTTCTCATTGCTCCTATAATTTAATTAATTGGTGGGAATTGGTTTTGAATCCTTTTTAATAAAGGATTCTATTCGAAATTATTTCATACTATTTGATTGAAGATGAAATCTAAAAAATTTCTAAACTTTATTCTTTTGTAAGAACATAAAAATATTGTCAATTTGTGTAACTTTCATCCTTTTGTTTCTTTTCAAAAAACAGGTTTAAAAATTATATTTTATACTTGCATGCCGTGTTTTTTATTTTGAAATCGTGCAAAAAATATCGTGTAAAATCGTTCTTTTCTTGCATTCATTAAACTCTTTGCAACGAAATTTCTCTTGAAATCAATCATGTTGTTCAGTTAATTCAAAAATAGTTAAGAATTAAGCAGGCAGATAAAACTGCAGACATTCAAGAAAAATATTTATTTCCCATAAACACATTAATGGCCCCTTCATCAATTCATCTCAATTTTATACCCATTTGATACTGTCATCTTAAAGTATCATGCAACATTTATACAGCAACAAGAACAACAATGCAGTCGCCGATATAAAATTTATATTGCCCAAATCCCAATGTGATTTTCGTGTGAAAATCTCGCGATTTAGCTGTAGGGCTAAATATTAAATACAAGAAAAAGACAATAAACAAACAGATGTACAGACAGGCAAACTATAGTCACACCGACAGACATACAGGCATTAGCCAAACAAACAAGCAAACAATTATTTCACATACAAACACAAAAGGTGCAAAAGCAACATACACATTGATTTTCTACATGAACAGTATAAAAAGCAAAGCAACTGCAATCTCTGGACCACTAAAAGAAAAACACAGAGCAACGAAATAAGCGACGGAGGGGGAAAAACAAGATACGAGTATTTAACTGACTGACAGACGTATTCAATTGATGGCTGAATAGTTTAGTGCTGTAATAACTACTCGTGCACTAACACATGCCATTTTGTGCTAAACATTTAGAGGCACACACACATACACATACACACACACATACATATGCGAATATTTCTTCAAGTATTCATATGGTGTTATGTGTGTTGGGCTTTCGCCCAAATTCGCCTTGAACATTTGGAAATGTTTGACTGTGTTTTAAATGAAACTTATACTGCCCCGCCACTCACACAAACTCAAGCAAGGACATGAGCCTCTAAAGTTTTGAATTGAATTTTGTTTTTCTAAAAATATGTTTTTTCACACACACTCCTGCATACGAGTGCACACAAAAACGTATGTGTTAGTTTATGCATTTTGCTGGATAAAAAAAAACAATAAATCCCAGAAAAAACCGCAGCCCCCCCCAAAAAAAAAACAGCAACAAATGAAAAAAACAAAATAAATCTAAAATGGCCACAACACTGTCGCCCTTCAGGCCAAATGCACGCGGCTTATATCGTCACATCATGCCCCTTGCAATGGTCACGTTTCCGAAACAATTGTCTTCAATAGTTTAAAGCCTTTTCGTTTTCGTTGCAGTATGTTGCATTTGTAAATGCTATGTGGCCATGAGGTATTTAATGTGAATGCGAATGGGAATGCGAATGCGAATGCGAATGCGAGAGTGTGTGTGCCAGTGAGTGTATGTGAAAATAAATACAAAAATATTTTATTGCCTCGTTTCGCCTCACAGGTTCTTTCGAAGACTAAATAAAAAATGAAAAGCCAATAATGCAAGAATTAAAACTGTAAGATGCTTGAGAAAGGCCTTTAACGTGGGAGACTTGTTATGGAGTTCGTGTTCGCCATGGCGCAGCCAGGATTTATTTTGGTGTAGCTTAATCAGGCTACGTAATGCGTTGAAGTGCAACTATTTATTTCAGTCTTTCTTAATGCATCTTCTGCAACTAAAGAAATTAATACGCTCTCGTTATTGGCCCTTTTAATAAATATTTCCGCGAATGCCACAATTTTATTTTGGCGAAAAGTCACAATGAAATAAATCTCATTCAAATCGAAAGTCCATCTAATGTGCTCACTTGATACCTCCCTCCCTCTCTTTGAGGCTCACTTGCTTTAGTCATTTAATAATTTGTTCATGTGCTTAAGGAATTTTCAAAGCGAATTCATTTTAATATTAATTTAATTTAAATAAATTTTTTTTTGGTATTAATTTTGCAACAACTAATTTATTTATTTTTTTTTTTTTGTTGTCTTAAAATATAATAAATATTTCACATTCTTTTCTTTTATCGTGAAAGAAAAAATTATCCGCAGGCGAGTGTTAAAGAGTTCAGCTGACGACAACTTCAAGGCGAATTCATATTTCATATTTCTTTATAACTATTATATCCTTAAATAGATAAAAGTTTTAACTTTTCTTAATGTATTTGAAAAAGATAATTATAATGATTATAAAATAATAAAAAAAAGCAGAGGCCCAAAATTTTAATTCAAAACATTTAGTCCGTAGTATCGTGCGAAAGGGGAATTAAAATAAACTTAATTTCGCAAGTGAAAATATGCCTTCTCGTTAATTTATACTTTTTTAATAATTTTACATATATATTTTCCAAATATATATATATATATATATATATATACCAGTGAAATTAATCCAATTCAATCCCACTTCAAATACTCTGTCCGTCAATTCGCCTTGAAATTTCTTTAAATTTGCTAATAGAAGAACGTTGTAAAACTTCAGAACTTTCAAACAACATACGTTTTTTTCGGAATACTTTTTTAAGTTTCCTTACTAGGCGATATTTCGCTACAATTAAGTACTACTTTTTTTTTAATTTAAAGGCGACTTTAGTATGAAATGTCTGCACTGTTCTGTTCAGTTCTGAATCAACTATTTCCTTTTTCTTCTGTGTCTGGCTGATTTTTACAATTTCGTTCAGTCCACCCTGTACATATGTGTTATAAAAGAGAAATGACGAAAAAATTGGTTTTTGGTATTATTTGACTTTATTTTTGAATATATTAAGGTTCCACATTCTTCCAAAATTCGATTACTCAAAAACTATATAGATTTTGGAACTAAACTAAGCTGGTCTGAAATCCTTAAAATCTTTTCTTTCCGGTGAGATAAGTCGTATTGCAGCAGCTCTTACCGCTTGGGCAAAAATGTTATTGCTAATTTATATTCTCATACAAGGAATTATCAAGTTCCACATTTTTATATAATTCAATTACTAAAAAGTGTAGTAAATTACGGAAGTAAAGTAAATGGTTCTGAAATGTTTAAAAACTCTTCTTCCCGTTGAAATAAGTCGTATTGCAGCACCTCTTCCCATTTAGGGTAAATTTTATTGCTCATTTTATATGCCCATACAAGGAATTATCAAGTTCCACATTTTTATAAAATCCGATTACTCAAAATATATGAATATTTTGGAGCTAAAATGAACTGTTCTAAAATCCTTGAAACCTCTCTTTTTCTCTGAAATAAATTCCACATTTTTATATAGTTCGATTACTAAAAAGTTATAATGATTTCGAAAATAAACTAAACTGTTCTGAAATCTATGAAATCTCTTCTTTCCGGTGAAATAACTCGTATTGCAGCACTTCTTCCCGTTTGGGGAAATGTTATTGCTCATTTTATATTCCCATACAAGTTCCACAATTTTATGTAATTCGATTACTAAAAAGTTATAATGATTTCGGAAATAAACTAAACTGTTGCCATACAAGGGACTGTTAGGTTCCACATTTCTTCGCAGAAGTTTTGATCAAAAAATTTCAGGGCGAACGCCAACCAAAAGTAAAAATTAGAGAGGCATTGCAGGTGCCGTAGTGGTTCTTAAATTCAATGTAATCAAAAAAATTAAAATCAATTAAACTTTTAATTGTTTTTCATTTTAACACCGGAAACCGAATTGCCGATTTAATATACATATTACAAACTTCAAAGCTTCTGGTGCAAATTAAAATTTTAAATTTTGACTGTACGCGTTACAAACTTGGATCTGAACTGAATTAAAAATGAAATAAAACTGGGAATAGATTATTTTTTTTTTTTATAAATAACGAAATATAAATTGTAAATAATTCAAAATGCTATTGAGCAGGACTTCGGATATATATATATATATATATATATATATATATATATATTTCAGTATTGAATGGAATTAAATCGTTTTTATATCAAATTGTATTCGATTATTGAGGGGCATCAGGTGTCCCCCTTTTTTTTCTTAATGTTCTCAATTGTGGTTTTGCATTCAATGTTATTTAATATTTTTATTACATATTTTTCTGTATGCATTTTTCTATACTGTACAGTGGGACACAATTACCTCTACATTAAGATTGCGTGTACGTGGTACAGAAATAAGAAACGTAAATCGATATGAGAGAATTTATTGCAATTTTATATTTTCGGACTGCATGGAAAGGCACAGGTGGACACAAAAAATCTGTTATCGGTTTTCCAATTTAAGATCGATCCTTAAAGAATTTGTCATACGGCCCTATTCAAGTTAAAATACGGCAATTCTTATCAGCTGAGTTTGAAGGGCCGCTGATGTCAGCTGACAAAAATTAGGGAGATTGTTGACGCATTCTTTGTGACTCGGCCTTTAGATTTTTTATACGTCATGCCAATTATTTCTGAAATGATTCCACTGTTCCAAAAGTGCTCTGTTCAAGTAGGGCGCCACCCCATTGCAAGTATAAAACGTACATTAATGCATGTACGGCTAATGCATGTACGAGTGCATGGCATTGCCAGCTGACTTACAGCGGCTTTACATAAACAAGTTGGAGCTTAGAAGTGTATATGTATGTGTATTTAAATTTGTGTGGCTATGTGCGATTGTGTATTTTAGAAAAAAAAGCATTTGCTTTGTGTTGCTGTTGGATCGGGCTTCTGTTGATGATTTTGTGGAATTTTATGTAAAAGCTGATGCTTTGAGCGTTTATTTTGTATTTTCGCGACGTGACTTTGCCGTAAGATGATATTTACTGTCAACGTGTTTTGTGGACATTTCCGTTGGTTGGCAAGCATCGAACCAACACACACACACACACACACAAACACACAAATATACAGCAAATAGATATTCAGCCCAACAATTCACAACGTTTGCACAGAAGATTAGAGAAATTTTAGATTTTGGCCACTAAATGTTTACTATTAAACACATATAAAGTGTGTGTGTGGGTGTGTGGGTGTGTATCGCACATTACCATGCAAATAATTGTTGCCTCACAAATTGCTGTTGCCTTTGCTAGTGTGGTTGCTGCAACTGTCTCATCATCTTAATGACTGCTTAACGGTTTTATTTAACAGCAAGAACGGACTATTTGATGTCATTATAAACAAAACAATCACTTTTCGAGTTCGCATGAGATTTATGCAAAATGGGGGGAAGAGAAGAAAACATTTGACTCATCTGTTATTAATGATGGCCTGATGGAAGAAACGGAATGTTTCTGGTTTGAATAACTGGTTGTGGGTAATTGGCCAGTAGTTGTTTGATAATTATAAATTAGTGTCATTCATTGCACTTTTCGTTGGTTAAATAATTACACTATTTAAAAATGCATTTGCCAATTTAATATTGAAAAAAGAAAACTTTACAACGTACCTTTTTGGACAAGAGGACTCCACCGTCAATGGTGATCTTTGATCCAATGCCACAAACGATGTTCTGCAAGTGAAAAGATAATTGTCAAAGTTTTGAATCTAATGATGTAAAATAGATATTTTAATGGTCTCTTTGGATAATTTTTACAATTAGAAATATTTTGTTTAAAAATTTTTGTTTTTTTCTCTACTAAAATTGATTTAGTCAATTTTTATTACAAGTTTTTGTTTCAGAAAAAAGAGCATTCCAAGCATTGCTTTGTTAGTTTTAGAAATCCTTTGGCCGCCACAATGATTCCTTCCCACAGGATGCTGCCAAAAACCTATAAATTAGTCCGCCGCAGATGTATTTAAATACAGAATTACTTAGAAAATATGAAAATTGACTTTAAAATATTTTTAGATTTCGTGAAATCGGGTCTTACGCCTGCAGCAACAGATATTTGATTATTATAATAATTGTTATTAACAATATTGTATAAACCACAAATATTGTTAAAATTAATATTAAAATTTATTTGTATTTTGTATAATTTGTTTGCTCATGTTGGAAATGCCAAAAGCATCAAAGACAGCATTAAGTGTTTATTCGTTTCAAATTGGTCTTATTAATTTTTCTCCATTTCCCCCTACATCGCATTTTTATTTAAAATTTCAAAAAAAAAAATTCAAAAGATTTTTGCTGGTTTCATTTTTTCCCCCCTTCGGCACTTTAAGCTTAAAAAATATTTTAAAAAAATTTATTACAGAGTAATAAAAAATTTAGAAAACTTTTTAATCTCTTTTCTATTATTTAGAGAAGCTGAAAATTTTATATTGTTGAATCAAAACATGGGTCTGGTGGGTGCAAAATTATATCCCTGAAATATATATGGAGCCTTAACTGGTAACAGATAGCTGTTGTTGCTGTTACGAGGCAATGGAAATTTGAATTGAATGATAAAGCAGACCATCCCTGGCAAATGAAATTGTTTAAATTAATTGCATTGACTTAGAAAACAAAATAAAAATTTATTTATGCATTTTGATCTTTACTTCTCCATCTAAATTCGCAGGAAATTGTTTTTGTAGCGCTGACTTTTAATTAATTATCAATAAGTGATTTTGAAAACTTTTATATAAAACGCTCGATTTCAACACGTGTGTTTTTAATCCTTCAAAGTTACGGGATCATGTTGTTTATCAAAGAATCTTATTGTTCGTTATAACTTCTGATTTGTTATGAAATTGAGTGGCCATAAATAACTAAAATAATTAGAAATATCTATTTTGACAAAATTAGTTGCAATCACACTTTCTTAAAGCGTTTAAGTTGTTATGAGATTTGCTGCTAATTTTATTGAATTTTTTTTTAATAATTTTTGTATACGAATACTTTTTTTAATAAATGTTTTAAAATTCATTGCCACCATATTAAAGTTTTTCATTTTAGTTGATTTGAATTCTTTATTTAAATATGGCGTCAGGCTTTAATGCTCTACCCTGAATGCAGTGATGTCATATCGAATACCTCTATAACCCATAGCAAAACGTAAAATATATGTTAAGGGGACATTTTGTAACGAACAATTAAAATTACATTCTACATTTATAATTTCTTCTGGACTCTCAGCAGAATTGAAATGGCACCCGCTTTACAACTCATAGTTAATGAACGAATTTCTTGCCCCAAATTAAAAAATATTTCATAAATTCCATAAATAGTTTCCAAGGTGCACCAGTCGAGTAGAAGATTCTCTGTTAGTTTTATGGGTACCAGAAGGGTTAACTTAATACTAATACCGACACATTTAGTTTAAATATGAATAGTGGCAAAGCTGAGCAGAATCCAGTTGGTTGAACGACACAACACACGTTTAAAACAATAAAAAAAAAATATATATATATATATGTATATATATATATTAAAATATATTTTGACCTAAAGTTGTTTGAAACAAATTTTAATTTAGAATGCCTACAGGTGGTTTAACGTTTTTTTCCTGGCGTATGGCCTCCGGACATATTAAAATGTACTTTTTCTTTAATGAATAAACGAGTGTATTGCCATGGTTATAGGGGAGTCAATGCAATTTTGCTTTTCTTATTTTTTTTATATACATATATTTTTATTTTGTGAAATCGCTTTAGGTGTAAAATTTAAAATAACAAGAATTTTTAATTTCAAATAACTAGACATGTTTGTTTGTATGTTTGTAAGTATGTAATAATTGTTTGGAATTGAATACGAAATACTTTCTGAAATAATGCATGTTAAATATTATTTAAGCTTTTTTAGTTCAACTCACAAAAGATTTAGTAAATGCACTTTAGATGATTTTTCTATAACGCGGCCGATATTGAAACTTTTAAAAAAAATTTTCAATTTATTATTTTAATATTTTTGATTTTTATTTAGAAGTGTTTTTGTGTTATTTTGGTTTTTTTCTTTGTGTAATATTGAATTATTTAATAATTAATTGTTGTTGTTACGTTTTGTGATCGGCTCAAATGGCGTATGTCAACTAACAGGTTTAATACTATAAACACTTGATTTTATAAGGAGCGTTAAATGTGAGCTGTTGATTTCTTGTTCGTGTGAAACAAGAATTTCAAATTGCTTAAAATCAGCTTCAGCTTGTCTGTTTTGTTTATACCATTTTTCATATCAAGTAAATGCAGCACTCACACATATATATTCGCACAGCACACACACACACACTCACACACACAAGCAATCAACAAAGCAACTAAATAAAATACACAAAAACGAATTGTTCACTTCCGTTTCCGTTTTTATGACAGCCAGCCTGCTGCAATGTTTTTTATTGTATTATTAATGTTCGTTCGGTTTTTGGCCTGCACTCAGCAGCAGAAGATACTGTTGCACTTTTGTTATTGTATCAGACAAGAGAAGAAGAGCAAGTGTTGAACTTAAAAATTGCCGTTAAAAAGAATTACCTGACTTGCATTCGCGTTGAATGTCCGTATCGAACTGAATGCTAACGTATCGAACGAGCATCAACTTGAGATTCGTGCTGAAGTGTGCCACAGCGTTGCATCGAACAGCAACCATGATATCAAACTTCTTTTATGGGGTTGGCTTTGAGTGAGTGAGTGTGTGCAGGCAATTGTGTGAAGGAGAGTATGCGCTTTTAGATTTGTCGAGGTTGTACTGCAACTTGTTTGGCGTTTGTCTTTTGTATTTACTTTTATTTTTATTTTTATTTTTGTTTTGTTTTTTTTTTTCAATAACTTTATCGTTGGGTTTTCCTCCTGTTACTCTCACCACAACGACCTTGGCACATTATAATCTCTCCCTCAGCTTTAAGTGTCTAGTTGGTTGGTAGAGGTGTTTGTTTTGTTTAGTATTTTTCTTTTGGCGCGCGTATTTGTATTTTTGGGGATTTTCTTATTGCCGTCGCATTATTTTCGAATGTGACTGAGTGTGCACATGTATGTGTTTGCGGGCGCGCTTTTATGCTTTATGTATTTTTATTGGTAAACACATATTTATGGCTTGCCTTTATACATTTGTTGTACGTTGTAGTGCTTGCTTATTGTCTTGCTATTATTGTAATAATCTATTTCCGGTTTTAGTGCTGCAACAAATTGATCCCCATGAAATAGCCAAGCGGTTGACTTATTGTTTGTCTCTGCAAGCACTGCCTGTTCACTTAAAGGGTGTGTGTAACGCTGGTTCACTAAAGTGTTAATTGTTTAGGCGGCGTTTGGTTTTTCCACTTTATTTCTATACAAGTGCACAGCCTCTGAAAGTTCCGGTTTAATATTTTCGCTTTTATTGCCGTTTGTTGCAGCCACTACAGTTGGTGAGTTGCACATTTTCTTGAGAATTTTTTTTTGGCATGAAATGAATGCAAAGCAAATTAAACAATACATTTTATAGTTTTCTCAAAGTAGTTTCACCAACTCCTACAGCTCTATTTATAATCATTGTATTGGATGGAAGAAAAACTAGTTGACCGTGTAGGTCTTTATACAAATCACTTATTTATTTGCTTTTATTGCACGGCAAGCCAATATCATGGCCTTTTATGTGTTTCCATGGCCATGTATTATTAAAAATTATTTGCAGTGAATAGTATACGTTTTCCAGCTGCTAATGTTTGTATTAGCATTGGGAATAAACTCATATCCAAATATGACATTTGTCATCTAGCACAAATGTATAGTTCGGCAGACATCCATCATTTAAGCTGACAGGCAGGAGCTTACTTTTGAAATTATTCATAAAAGCATTTTGCTCAAAATAATTTAGGTTTTGTTGCTTCTGCCTAGAAGTGAGCAATTGTGGAATGCGCTGTAGTTTTATATAATGCCTGCTAACAATTTATATTAAATAAGTTTCATACAAGCACAGTCTCAGACGCCCGCTCGTACGAATCTGTATGCATTTATTCATTGAGCTGCGTATATATGTATGTATGTATGTATAGTTTTAAATGCGAATGAAATTATAGCCGCCAGTAAAAATTCTGTTTTGTTCATCATTCTCGTTGGCAGAGACATTTTCAGCAACGGCAGCTACAATAATACATATATTTTTTTCTGTTATTATTTGTTGATTTTATTTTATAAATGTATACAGTATTTATTTAGGTGTGTATGTTTGTATGCGTCTGCATTTAAAATTAAACCCTCCCAGTGTCAAAATGGCAAATAAATATTGTATGGCGTATTGAGAACTGTATCTTTCATGTTGTTGCTGATGTTAAATGCAAAGGTGGAATGAAGCAAAGTATTTAGTAGGATACATAATTTGTATACAGCATTTCATTTAGATGGTTGGATGGAATATGTGTGCGAGTATGTGTGCAGGCCTCTTTATTAACGAACGCTCACACATGCTCGCACACAGCCAGCTAAATATTCTTGCCGTGTTATATAATTACATCTGTTTGCCTGAAGGAACTTTTGTTTGAAATTTAGCCTCCAGCCAAGTTATCACAAGTTCGTTTTTGTGTCCCTTCGGGCTAAAATATGTTGCTGTTTTCAAATGTATAAGAAACGAAAGACAAAGTGAAGTGAGACAGAAATGAATTGGGTGAATGCAGAATTTTATTATTTTATCATTTTATCTGCAGATTATGAATTTTTGAAATTTATGTAAATGATTATTTATTATTATTTTGATTATCATTATTATTATTATTATTATTATTATTTTCTCTATAGTGCTCATATAAATTAGTTATTTTATTTGTTTGAATTATCAGCTAAATGGTGCCTCATTAAGGACCTTCTGCCTGCTTCTAGAAGATGTTACTAAAATTGTGAATGTCGAATGAAAATTTGTTTCCTTGTTTCTGACTGTAACTTTTTGATTTTCTGGTTAAATTGGCAGTGGAAAGTGTAAATGACATTTAGCCATTTCTAACCAATTAAATATGATAATTGCTGCACAAAAATTCTGCTAGCTGACATAAAAGAATACTCTTGAAAACCACAAGGAATTTTCTTTACATCATTAAAAATAATTTAGAATTGCTTAAAAGGTTTGTGCCCCTCAAGAATAATAAGCGGAAACTATTAATTTAATTAAAGTTATTCCAGCGGCATTTTTGAGAGAGCGAGCGAAAAAACATTTCTTTGTTCCGGCCCCTGCACAACTCAAGTTATTAAAACCGCTCGGTATATCATAAAACACCTCAAAGGTGGCGGCTAAAAAGAAACTCAACTTAAAAATAAAATTAAAGAAAAAAAATAATAATTTTGTATTTATTATTTTATTTCTATTTTATATGATGATGGCTGATGGGCATTTTATTATTTTCTTTATCATAATCATTGTCATTACAAACAACAGTAGCTGCTCGATGAGTGGCAGGCTGTACGCGCAGCCTCTATTATTTGTTGGCTCGATCTCTGCCTCACATACTTGCGAAGCTGTCCGTTTGCATTTATACCAGTAAAGCAAAGTCTGACTGGTTACTAACAGTACAATAAGTGCAATGTTATTATTTTTGTTGATGACGATGATGATGGGGACGACAGCAGCAATTATAGGCAACAACAGCAGCATCACACCATCATCCACCAATCAACTGCAGTACAAGATGCATTACCAACATTATCTTCAATATCATTAACATCATCTCTACTTCGTTTCTACTTACTACTGGTGCTACAACAACTAATACTGTTGCAAGTGCGACAAACACAACTTTTTCACAAAAGCGAAAAGCAACAAAAAAAAAAATAAAAAATAAAATAAAATAAAATTCATGATAATAATAAAAATAAAACTTTTGCAAAAAAACAAAAAGGCGAAAAAAGAACACGCAAAACTGTAGCAAATAAAATTGCTTGTGGTTACCAGAAAAACAGAATTCAGTTTAACAGAAGCAAGCAACATTATCATTATTGTCGGCAATTTTAGTAGCAGCAAGCGGCAACAGCAGCAGAATCGACAAGAACAGCTCAAATAATATTAAAGCCTGCGGCATGTTATAACAGCATTTTGTGTGCCATGCTGAGGCACTGTATGCGTGTGTTAAATGTGTGAGTGAGTGTATGCGTGTGTGTGTGTGAATATGGAGAACATGTGATGTACTCTTAGCATTTAAAATTGTTTTATATAAATTACTTGCAATTACTAATATTAACGTTTAATAATTAAATGTAGATTTCTTGTTTCTTGTTTCTCGTTTTCTGCTTTATTTTGCTTTACTCTGTTTGTTCTTGCATGCCGTTCTGGCTTTTTTATGGAGCGGATGTTGTTTGCAATGATAGAACGGCAACACCTGAAAGATAATTTTTTTTTTTTTTAGAGGAAATTTGTAGCCTCAGGTTTCAAAGTGTTACCTTACCAATGTTGCTGTTCTTATGACATTATTCCTGCTACTCATGATAAGAAGTTTCTGCTCTTATAAAGAAGCATTTCAAGTTTATAAAATCAGGTGGAGCCTAATTTTGAACTGATATCTGGTTACTAAAAATTAATGCACATGAGAACACTTCAAGAGGTTTTGTGTATAAATTGCGTGGAAAATTAGTTTATCAGTCCATTTATTTTACACGCCAACAGATAGTTTGGATCTTTAAAGCAAATGAGCCACGTTAAGACAGATTATCTGGAGAGTTGAAAATTTTCGCAGCTTAAATTGCAAATTAACTAAGTTTTTTTAACTTGAAAGAAAAATTGTAGTCGAATTTGGCTTACAATCAGCTTCATTGATTTTGGTATCTTACCTCGAAACTAATTCGATTACTTTTGTATTTCAGTGTAAAAAAACAAAAAATTAAGAATAAAAGCGAAGGGTGTGTGCCGAGAGCTAATAATACTGCAATTCAGCTTCTATTTACTTCCTACTTTATTTTGCCAGCTGAGATTTAACTGGAAGGACAGTCAATAAAATGTTTTTATTTTAATTTTGTAAAACGAAATTAATTCGCTGAAATTAATTATTTAATTTGTGTTCCTCTTCCTTCCTCTAAGTTCGATTTAAGCAAGGAAAAAAAATGGAAAAATATATCTTGAATTGGCTGGAATTCCTTGTCGAGTATAATAAAGTATATTTCAAAAACAAAACGATTCATAATCTTAAACAATTTAAGATATTTTCTTTAAAAACATTAAGATTTAATTCACAGTAACTCAGTGTAGCAAATCACAAAAAAAAAAAATTTTTTTTAAATTTTTTTAATAAAGAAAGTGATTTTAAAAAACTCTGCAGTTGCCAGTATGCTGACTTCTGGCAAGATTATCTTATTTATTACTATCCTGATTCAAGAAAATATATATTTCTTTAAATTAAATAATGATAAAATAATAATAATTATTGATATTTTTAATACTAAATAAATTTAAATTTATTTATTAAAATTTAAATAAATTTAAATTTATAAAATTTTTAGTTTATAAATTTAATTTTTATAAACTAAAACTTGATTGTACAACATAGATGCCTCTTCATCCTTTTCCTCGATATTGCATTTTATATTTTAGCATGCAAAGTAATAATTTTTAAGTAAAAAATTTCCATTCAAATTCCAAATAGCAAAATAAATTAAATATTTCTGTTCTGTTTGGAAGGCTTACTTGTCACTTTCATAAATTACTTCTATGCAAGTTGAACTCCTGGATTTTGCTTAAAAATTATTTAATAATTCTGTCGAAAAGCTTCGGAGGCTTGGCGACTTTCATTCCAAGAATTTGTTTCGGCCTAAAAAGAAAATATGGAAATAAAGTAATGACATACAAAATTATTATTATTTTTCATGAATTCGGGAAGAAATTTTACAGTGTGTGTGGTTGAGATTGCTGACCGCTCAACATACAATATTAATTACGGCGATGAGAGGAGCTCATGTATGGAATACGAATAATGGCGTGCATATAAAAATATGTGTGCCTTAAGTTTGTGACTTAATATATTAATATGTTAAGGTTTCTCTCTGGTCTACTTTATTTATGCATTTAGCGAGAGCTTTTTCTTAACTTAAATCACAACATTAATTTGTTATTTGCTTTTGAGCGGACTATGCGATATATATATATATATATATTTTTTTTTTTGTTTTTATTCTTTGGCGTGCATCAGCCTAATTGATTATTCACTCACGTTGCCAACAACTGAAGAATCTTCCTGTACATTTTCTGTGGACACGTCTGAATAAATAAGAAAATACAATATTAATAAATGTATTAAGGGCGCACACATGTGTCTACATATAAATTATCTACTTACAACAATATAAAATATCTGTAAACCACAACAGAAAATAAAAAAATATATATATATATATTTAAAAAAAAAACAGGTTCCACTTAGGGCAACATTTGCTTAAGTAAGAGAGGGGAAAATATCAACTGTCAGTATTTCAAAAATAAAATCCTAAAAAGTATTTGTCCCGAGGCGTTCGACAAAAAACCCCATTAAAAATTAATTCTCACAAAAAATGCAAAAAACCAAAAAGAAGAAAAAAAACTTGCATATGAAATTATGAAGTAAATGTAAAATGTCAAGCATTGACAGGTTTCTGGAATGTATTTAAAAATATGTTTGACCTCAAACAAACTACGTGCAACAAGCGGAGGAAAGGAAAACAACAACAGCAACAGCGGCAGCAGCAACAGAAAAATCACAAAAAAAATTTACTTTTGAAGACAACAGCTACAAATGCATAATAAATATACTCAAAACGACATCAAGAATTACTTGCTACAGCAACAACAACAACATCAGCAACACCAATGACGATGATGACAACAATAATAAATATTCACACATACAAATGTTTTCTTTTACCTTTCCTCTTAAACGAGAGCACACACTCTTATGCATACATACTCGTACATGTCATTAAACGCGGGCACACTGAAAAGGCTTTTAAATAGTGAAGTTGTGTAATATTTTTGCATATTTTAGTAATATTCTGTAAAACGAATACTGTAAAGCGAATTCAAATTTTTCGCTGTTTTCTAAAACGAATTCAGACTGCTTAACTTGTTCTTAAATCGCTAAATCGAAAGCGCTTTTGTTCAAGCAAGCCAGTAAATAAAATTAAAAAAACGAAAAAAAAAATTCTTTAAAAAAATTTACAATTTTTTCATATTATTGTTACAGGTATGAAGAAAACGATTCGTCCTCAATTTTATAGTCTTTCCATTAAAAAAGCTTTCGCAAAAGCTGTAAACCATGTACACTAAATTTGTTTTTCAAAAATTTCGCTGCAATGCGGCGTAAATTTAATTGAAAATTTATATAAAATAGCAAATTTATTGAAAATGTTAACAGGTTTTTAAAATTTCATCCTTTTAGTTAACAGCTGACTACAATGTTCCAATTTTTTACTCGGTGTTGATTACGAATGTTGCCAAAATCAAACCAAGAAGCCATTTATTCGATTTGTGTCTGAAATATAATACAATTTATATAGAGAAAAACAAAAATTTAAATTTAAAAACATTAAATCATATTGTCAAAAGCTTCTAAAATTTGCCAGAATAATGTTTCAGCTGTTCCATAAATACGATTAGTCACACAGAAGTCAACTACGCGTATATAAAAACTTTTTAAAAAAACTTGTTGTAAATATTACGCTGTTTTCTTACACCATACCGCACCACCGACATTCATGTGTTTAGGAAAAATTTCCAATTTCCTTTTTCTATTGAAATACTTTTATAATTTTCTTAGACTGTTCTCGTGAAGTTAACAATTATACATACTCGTACATACATACAAACAAACATACATATGCATTTATTGTGTAAGTAGAAAACGTCAAAGCAACGAAATGTAAACCTTCGTGACTTAAACAAAATATGATTATCAATTTTTCTCGAGGCAAAATGATTTGATGTTGTTTTATTTTTTTATTTTCTTTGGTTTCTCTCACTATTTTCCTTCGCCTTGTAGCCCCCTTTTCTACCGATGAATTTGTCTTTGTTAAGAATTAAAGATTTCTGCATACGAAATGCAGACTGATTCTTACTTACATACACACAACCCGATACACATGCATACATATATACATACATGCCGATTATTTATTCCTTGCACCCATTCACACACTCACACACACACACCTATACAAAAATTGCACAATAATATAAGATTTCCTGCTCCTTCCTTGTTTTGGTCGCTGCTTATTGCTCTGTATTTTGTAACAAAACACTGAAAAGTTTCTTTTTACCACACACGCACAGACGCCGTAGTGTGCATGTGAGTGCTACGTTTGTAATGCATTACCTTACAAAGCAAAAACATAAAAAGAAAAAAAAATTACAACATAAACAAAGTTTTGTATTTTTTTTTTTTACTTTTTTCTTGATAAACACTTTTGCACACACACACGCACACATACACAATATATTTGAGCAGGGCAATTCATGTTTGTGTTTGTATTCTTTGGCACAAGAATCAGGGCCAAAGGGTATAATTTAAATCTTTAAATAAAATAAATAAAACAACAAAAAGAAAAACAAAAACAAAAGTATCAGTTTAAGAACAACAATTTTAAATACCAAAATATACAAGAAAACAAAACGATTATTAAACACGCTGCACCACATCACAGCACACCACACCTCTCTGCCCCTACATCTATCGAAAAGACAGAAAAAATATACTCAAAAATAGAGATCAATTTTTGGAATACACTCAACAACACGGTTAAAATAGCAGTAGAGATTTTAATATTTATGCAAAGGTTTTCTTTATACCCCCTTCCCCCTCCTTACACATTCTTACCCAATACTATTTCACCTCAAGCATCTAGTGTTGTTCTTGAAGTTGAAATAAACATTTTTGTTCTGGGCAATTGATATCAAATATTTAATATTTAACACTTGAGGTATTTTGTCTTTCTTATAGTTCATGCAACAAATGCATACGACCACATACACAGATGCAGACGTACATGCATACATACATACATAAATACATATGCATGTATATGGCCACCAGATGAGCCCATAATACTTCAAAGTTCTTTTTGTAACTCTTTTAATCTTTATTGAAATGAAATATTGCTTTTCATCCGTTCTGCCTTCGGAGGTTTTAAACGAGAGGCTGCGTCTTATTATTGTTGGCCAGAATTAATACGATTTAGGCTAAAGTTCATGAAAGAATAGAGATTCTCAACGAATATTGGATTTTATTAATTACACAAAACAATTTTTTTTTTTTTGGGGAGGCGGTAACACTGTCATAAAAATTTATTTCGTCTTAAAGTTAAAATTGTTCCATATAGAATCTTTTTAAATAAAATTCCTTAAAACGAGTCAATCAGATAAATTATCATAAAAATTTAAAATTGGCCACTCTTTCCCTGCAGTTTCAAGAATGCATGCATTCCATTTAATCTCCGAGAATTTGAAAACTGCTTCAATAAATCCACTTTTGTAAACAAATTCAATTGTGTTTGAATTTTTTTTTTTTTGAATTATATAAATAAATTGCTAAAACTTGCTGCAAGAGCAAAGCTTTAAGGACATTTGATTATTATAATTAAAATAAGAAACACAGGAAAGAAACCGGAAAATGAGCACTCATGTAAATTGTAATCCTCACACATACACAAGTAAGCATTCAGTTAAATAAAATTATTCGCTTCTTACAACTACACATACATGCACGCCCAATGAAATATAAGACAAACTTGCCTTAGTATTGGGTTATGCGTTGAAAACATGCGCTGCGCAACAAGTGTTAGCGGAAGCGTAAATGTAAAACTTGACCGCAAAACTCTTGCGTTACAATTTTCCCCTTCCACCAGAGTAATATTGAAAGGGGCAGGGACGTATATATTTCGTATAAAGTGAATATATTGTTAATAACACATACCTTTTACGTACAGAGTTGTAATTTAATTTGAGAATATAATTTTGTGTCATGTGGAAAAACGTTTATTTAAAAAACAATAGTGTATACAAGTTACTTACATTTGTAAAAAAAGAAAACCTTAAGCATGTGAAGCAGAAAGCTTTTAAAAAAGTGTTGTTTTTTTCAAAATGCACCGCATACTAAAGGTACTCTTGGCAAAAAAGTACTTTGCACAAAAATCCCCTTTTTACATGAAAATATATATATTTTAGTATTGAAGAGATAAAACGTACTTTTACATTAAAGTCCGGTTTTAGAAAAATGTACTAAAGTGGTGAAGAGTACTAAGGAAATGAATTACGGTACTAAGGGATAATTTTTTGAGAAAAAAAAATTATTGATCTTAGAGCATCATTTAGGAGTAATTGGTATACTTAAATGTAGCCATATAGTTCTACATTCCATGAAAACTTTGCTTATATAACAAGGGCTGAAAAGTACTTTGTATACTGAGATACAATAGTACGCATGCTAAATGTAAACTTCCTATCAAAGAAACATATCGGAAAGACTGTTATCGGCAAAAGTTTTTTAAAAAAGTTTTTTTTAAAAAGTTTTTTGCTGCAAACTAGCGCACCTTTAGGCAAAAAATACTTCCCATTTTATTTTTTCCCCCATAAATTCGTTTGTTAATAAAAAGTACTTAATTGCGAAAAATAAAATTTATCATACTTTAATTCTTATTTTGTTTGAAAACTCAAATCTGACTCTCTGTTAAAAATGAAATTTTTTTTTGGCCGACATTTTAAAACACAATTAATATTTTTTGTGTTAAGATTTTTTAATAAAATAATATTTGCCAGATCTGAAATTTATTTGTTTATAACATTGAAGGCTCATTCATACCTTTACGAATTGGTGCGAAAGAAGTTTTCATCCTTTTTTCACACAATGGCATGCTTTTACGAATACTCAACGAAATCGTGCACATACATGCTCACTGCTTTAGCACATGATTGTTTAATGTCAACTAAATGCCAACATGATGATTACATGCAGCTCAACCTCACTTATGTTGCATGCTATCGAAAGCAACATCACTGAAGCAAACAAGTTCGATTAAATGGACTGACCGAATTTTAAAAGAGAATGTTGTTGTCTTCAGGTCAACTGCTGCATGCACATTGTTGTTTGATTTGTTGGCGGGTTGGGGTTTGCGTGTTGCACGATTCTTATCAAGAAGCCAACATCTAAATTATCAGCTATTCCAACATTACCACCACCAACAACAACTGCAATAATAGCGATATAACCGCCAATAGCCGCAGGTCACTGGAATTTGTTGAGAGGGTAAAATGCAAACAAAAGATGAACAGAACGAAGCAAAGCAAAAAGCATCAGCAGCAAAAACAAAATCTTTGATAAAAGTTGAGCTAAATGGCAGGAAAAAATATATAATGGATTGTTTAACACAAAAAAAAAGTAGTAAAAAATGGCATTAGAAATAACCGTACACCGGCGGGATTCAGGTGAAACAATTGTAACACCACCAGCCAGCCAACTCATACTTTGTTTAATTCGCATAAGAACGCAGACACACACCGCAAAAAATATTCTTAACTTCAGTCGCAGATGGTGAATGGATTGTGTATGTGCAGTTTATGAAAGTGTGCTGGCAATAAATACTTTCCCCAGAAACTGGTGCAAAGGGATTCAAAATTTTCTCTGATGTTTCAATCATCAGCTTTTCATTTCTTTTATATGTCTTTTGTATTTTTCAATGCGTTACAAAATTTTACGAAATTTTCTAAAACTGTAGAAAATATATCTGCCAAGTGGTTCAGAAATCAGTTCAAATTCGATGGTTACAATTTTCTATATCTGCGAAACAAAAATTACTATGAAATCTTTGCAGAAAGCTTAAGTATTATTAGAAAAACGGATCCTTAATGATCTTGAGATTTTTTGATTATCCACAATTGGGAAGAGTCCAAGTAGTTGTAGTGAAAAGGTTGCAGCGCGACAAGCAACTGATCTCAATTTCATTATTCGTCCTTTGACACTGAGATTTGTTTCAAGGTGTTTCCTTTCAGAAAACTTAAACTGCCATTGCATACATTCAAGTTCTTGCTAATTTAACTAAAATCTGCCACTGCCGCTTTTGCACCGCTACAAATATATAATGCCACCACCGCCACCACCAGCAACCACTAAGAACAACAATGGCAAGAGCAACAACAATTTATAAAACAACTTTATTTTGCTTAGAGTGAAACTTAGTTTTCTTGCTTTTGTTGTATTACTAACAATAATAAAAATAATATAAAACAAAACGTAATATAACAAAAAAGCAACAAAAGTAGAAACAAACAGCAACAAAAACACATCTTCGGCAATGTAACTATCGCTTGGCTGGTCCATGCTATAAATGGCCGTAGGCTCTCATCGCTCATAATTATAATATTTCATACAAAACACAGCTGCGGGCACTGCACCAGTGATGGATTTCAACTTTTGAAAATAATATACTCTGCACACACATACACATACACACATACACACACACAACATACTGTGCACACACCCATTCACTCGCTCGTATCCGCACCACGCTCCAAAATTGTATGAATACATTTTTTTAAAGCCAAACAGCCGGACGGACAGACATACATACAGTCACAAAAGAAACTAGGGTCTATTCTATAGAAGCCCTCCAGTTACTTTTTGCCAAAAATGTCTTTGGGCTAATTATAAATATAAAAAGAAAAAACTCGAAATTCAAAATAAAATGGAAATGAAATGAAGTGAAGTGAAGTGAAGTGTAATGTAGGAATAACTAAAACAGCAATAACAACAACTCTGTCAGCCTATGCCAACGCCAACGCCAACGCCGCCGCAGCAGCAGCAGCTGCAGGAACAGTAAAGGCAGTCTAACAACACCAACAAAGGGCTGACATTTATTTTTACTTTCCTACATAAATAACGGTTGGACTGTAGTTTTAGCCCATTCGCAATTGGCATGCCCCCATGAAGATACCCCAAGGGTGAGGCGTAGCAATTAATTAAAAACATGGTGGATGTAGATGGAGATGGAGAAGGAGTGCTTGCACATGCCTTGGTCTTGGCAGAAGCAAGAAGCCATTTTCCGTTAAGAGAAACTTGCTCAAACTTTTATGTCGCAACTATAAAATTAAGCTTGAAACTCTTAAGTTTTTTTTCTAAATTGTTGTTTTTTTTTTGGCTTAGCACGCTAAAGCTTATCTTATGCCAATAACATAACCATTATAATTCTCGTATTCTTATTACTACCCGTTGAAGAATACAAAAAGGCAAAATAATTGTCTCAACACAACTTTCTTTAGGAATTGCTTTCGTCATCAGTGAAATTTCTTTAATATTTTTATGCTTTAATGCCAAAGCAGACTATCTGTATACAATAACCTACTTAATTTTATATCCCTTCCCATTTTCATTTAATTACAATTTATTTTTCGCTCTTATTTCATTATAATACTTTTTCTAAAAAAAATATATATATTGTCGTAGGTTCCAACAAATGGTGTGAGATGAGCTACTACAGCGAGCCCGTTTTAATAACTCCTTTAGCCACATGTGCCACACCAGCTCATCATGCATATGAAGAGACACACACTCACACACACACACACAAACATTCATGTGCATCTAATATCACCTAAGCGAAATAACTTTCTAATAGCTTTTTTCCACCTATTTGCACATTTATTATTAAAAATTATTATTACAATTTTTTTCAGAAATATTTTCACATTTTTCTCTCTACCCATTTCAGCTTGATTGCAGATTCGATTAGAATGTGACAGAGGGGAAAATTTAGAAAATTAATATTTTATTCTAAATGTCGGCATCATTTCCACATCTCTTTAGGAGCTTGCAATTACCATTGTTGTTATATGCAATACTGGGGTGCTTATTAGGAGGATGCAGCGAGGTTGATACATAAGAATTAGGCGCATCGATTTGCATATTTAACATAATTCAATTATATTACCAAGTATATGACGAGCTTAAATTATATATTTAAAGCTTTTCCGCCGTGTAGACATTTTTAAATAACTTATCAACGCTTTTAGTTAACCAAGAGACCACGTCCTCCCAGTGCTATTATTATAATACGAGTACATTGGTCGTCAGGCTTTCTAAGCTTACTAGTGACAACACATGTTTAGGGAAGTGTAGAAAATAGTTCACACCTTTAATATTGATTTAAGAATTTCGCAGCAAAGCTTTTAAAAACTTTCTCCCTCTAAATCTTTTCTTGAAAGCTTTTTCCGGTACTTTGGACAAAACGATAACTCAACGCAACTTTAAGAAAAAATATTAAAAAATAATAAAAAAATATTAATTTGTACCACCCTAATATGCAACAGTCGCACAATTTAAAAAGCTACGGGAAAGTAAGTTTAATATTTTTCGGCAAATTATTTGTCACCGGATTATAATATGCATCACAGAACTAAACAAATTTCAAAAAGCAATTAGCAAAAATTATTGCATTTACATTAGACGGATGTTTATATGCAAATAGAGGCCTTTGTAAATAACCATCATCTGTAGTGTCACGGTCCAACGTTCCACAAGAGCTTAAATAAATATTTATGCACGGATTAAAAGTAAAAGATTTCCATATAAAAATTAGCAAACGGTAAAGTTGAAGTCATAAGGTTAGCAGCTTTCTCAAAAACCAAAAAAAAAAAAAACTCATATAAAGTTTGCATTAGCCAGTTAATAAAAATTTTCTGCACCAATAGAAAATAAACATAAATTGCGAAAATATTCTGTGAAATTATATTGTGCTATTTTTTTGGCCATCAGTATGCGTTTTGTTGGAATATTCATTGTTTAATAAATAGCTGTTGCTTAAGGCTAGTGCACCTATTTAAACGTAGCATGATTATTTTTATGTGTAGTTGGCTGTGTACATCAAGGCATAAATTAAGTTTAATTAAACTGAAAGTATAGCATGCATTTAGGCTTACATTATTATTATATTCTATTCTATAGAAATGCAGCAAAAAAAAAAAAATAATTTAAATAATAATGCTGAAATTCAAAACATTCATTATTATGACTATTATATGCCTGTTCGCCTAAATACACACATGCAATGTGGAAAGTAATTTTTTTTTTAATTTTTTTATTGTTTTGTAGTTTGCATTTTCACATGCTAATAAATAAATAATTCCTGGTTATAAATGGAAACAATCAAATGGTGAAAAACTCATGGAGAGATGGCGGCAAAAAGCAATATAAACAAAATATATTTTATTTACATGAGAATATTGTAATATTGTACCAAAATGCCTAAAACTATGCTAGAATTTATAATGTACGAGGGGATGCATTTTTAATAACTGTTGAATTATTTTCAATGAATTTGCTTCATATATTCTGCATAAAATATTATTTTACACAAAATCTTTTTCGATTTCATCAATGCTTTAGCAAATTCTATGTGTGTGAGTCAGTGCATGGACTTCAGCCCTGCAGTTAGAGTGCAGCCCTGATCTTTTCTTCCGTTCATATTCAATATATGTAAATGTATTTATAAAGGGAAATATTTTTAAAAACGAAAAGTATTTTGATTTTTTATAACTGAATAAAGTTTATGAATTAAATTCGTTAAACTTCTCTTGACTTTCAGTTAAGGAAAAATATAGAATATTATTTATTTTTATACTTTTCTGAAATGTTGTTAAAAATATCATGCCTTGATTTTAGTTTTTAGTTATATGCCTTTTACAACAGGCACGATGGTCAATTCATGTAAAAGTTTGTTTTTCATTTCCTGTTCCTGTTTTTTAAATGTCTGCCTCAGCCAGTTTATTTAGTTATGCGAACTGCAGGGCTTTTTTTTTCTTTTTGCAAATATTTATTTACCATTATTTATTTAATTTTTCGTTGTATTTTCTAACACCTAAAAAATTTCTATTATTTTATATAAAACTGCTATAAAACGTTTCAATTTATTTCACTTGCATTCGTATTGAAATTTACTATTCTCAGGCGTTGCAGTATAAACACGGCGCTCCAAATTGCCTGTAATAGAAGTGAAAAGGATCACAATAGACACAAACCGGTGGTGTTTATTATTAACAAATAAAACTGATATTTTCTAGTTTATTTTTTTGTAATTTCTATATAAATAATATATGCATTTTATATCAATTGCTTTCATGCTCTTCTAAGCAAAATATTTTTTGGTTTGCTATTATTTTAGTAAAAGAAAAATGAAATCCAAACAGCTTTTAGCAGCTGGCTTGGCGGTTTGGCGATTTTTTATTAGGTACCAAGGGGGGTGCATTTCAATTTCAATAAATATTGTATTTTTGTAAAATATTTAATTGCACAATATGTTTGCCTCAACACCTCCAAAGCTGCATAATCCATTTTATGAATTGCTTTTTTCCTAGTGCTGAAGAGCAAAAGGGGTCTTGACACGATCAACTAATGGTGGCGATATTTTTAAGTTTTCAAGTTTGATTGGAGCATTTCATTTAAAGAGAAAGAAGCTGAAGGCATAAAGTTAGTGGGGTTTTGTACATTTTCGTGGTGAATTACTTTTGAGCCCTCCATCTTCAAAAGCCAGTCATTTCAGGTTGCAGTGGGGTTTAAATCGTTAGCAGGACCACAAAATAAAAAATTGTCTACACTGGTTGACGTGTTTATATGATGCAGGTTTCCTTTCCTAAACTCCTTTCATTAAAACCTTAACACAAACTGTTAGCTTTTATTTGCCACACTGCAATATGTTTTAGCAAAATTCGAATGACATAATAATTCAGTTCAACATTCTTTCCTTGTTAACAGGACGAAATTAAATGTAAAATTTAAAAGTGCAACAAACAAATCATTGACTTGATTGCTCAAAGGTGGCAAAACTGAAAACTTTTTTCATACACTTGCAAGCATAAAAGATAAATAAAGCAGGACAATGAAACTGGAAATCTGATGCCGGAAATAATAATGAGCTTGTTACACTTCAAACTAGCTAAAGTGTGTGGGGGAATGATGTACTCCCGGAACAACAGAGAAACAAATATACATATACTTCTTGAACTGACATCAACATGTGAGTAGAAGGATTTAGTAAAATCAATACTTTGTTGATAAGTACCCAAGAATAAAAAAATGAATGAAAATATAGTAAAAAAGCAACTGACATCTGCTAAAGTATTGGAGGTAATCCACCTGGGCAGCTAAAGGTAACTCCACTTTAGTTTTTTGTGTCGTTGGGAATATAACACTGAGCTGTCATTTGAATAAATTGAAGTTCAAGATATGAAGTGTTCCAATTGACCCTCTCCTTATTATAGATTTGAAGGATGCATGAGATAAGAGACTGATAGACAAACAAGCTTCAATCACAATTACATGGCTAGAAGTATAATGAAAATGACAGGAAGAGGCTTCCAACAGCTGTTACTGACAGTCACTTTAAAGTATTTCACATTTAAGTTAAGCAAATAATTGGCTTAAAATATCCCTGTCTGACATTGAAAATATAACAAGAAATCTTTGAGATATTAAGAAGCATGCAGTATTAGTTTTTTGATATTCTGTAGAGCCCAAAACCTCTAGTCCTGCTTTAATAACTAGTATCTGTCAATAATAAATTTTTATGTATCTGCAATGACAACAGAATAAAAAGTTATTTTGAGAATTTAAAGCTACAATTACATTAGTGTGGCCGCAACAGCTCTTCTGGCGTCAAAACAAATCTCGAATGTACATGATCCCGAACAGATTACGGTAGTTGGCTGTCCATCGTTTTAAATGTGTTTGATACGCAACGATTGAGGAAAAGTGGCAACCACTTTGGAATCAAGAAGGATTTCACCATGATCTTTAGATCCATAGCCAGGATGCGTTTTCATGCTCAATGAAATTTTATACAAAATTTAATTCTCGTTCAGTTTATAAAATTCAAACATTTTCTTCAAATAGACATTCACAGGATTTTTTTTTTTTTTTTTGAAGGGCAATAAATTAAGAACATCTTTCTCTAGTTTGCGGAATTCGAGGTCATACTGTTTGTTTCACACCATGTTATGGAAAATCGGAGCAATGATAACTATGCCTTTTGAGCTCAAAAATTTCTAAAGCAGACATCAAACTACACATACATACGAATATTTTTCTATAATTAAAATAATAATATTTTTAATGCATTAATTTTTAAAAGCTGAGCCTCAACACAAATTGTGAATGCTCATTTCAAGTGAGCTCGCAGAGTTTAAGGGCAACAAATATTATATTAAATAACACCTTAACAAATGTAAAAAGTTTTCAAAAAAATCATGAATAATAACTTTTAAAATAAGAAAACTGAGTAAAACGTAGAAAAAATAAAGCTTTAAGGGATTTATGGTCATAAGCACATTAAGCAATCTAGTCTCCTTTTATCGTTTGCCTTTTACAAAAAAAAAAAAAAAACTGAAATAAAATTTAATACCAAATCGTTGGAAGGCTTCTGCCGGAAAACATTCAAAATAATCATGAGTATTAAAAAGCTCACAGCATTATTGTTACTTAAAATTTAAATATTTTCAAAGTTTTTTCTTCTCTCTTTTAGTTTTTTTTTTGTAGTTCAAAAGTTTTTAGTGGCATCGTTATTAATTCTTTTTTATATGTATGGTTTTTAAGAGAAAAAGGCTTACATATGATTTTTGTTTTATTGTTGGGGGGCAAGATCGTAATAAGGGGCGGCATATGCAAATACTTTTTCATGAAGTGCTCCGATGAATGCATACTTACCACTGGATTAGTAAACAGCACATGCCACAAAGTTCCAAGGGCCAGTTTTCAAGTTTTAGTTTAACTTTATAAACACAATTTATTGCCCCCTCTTACCTTCTCATTTTATATTTTATATATTTGATAATAACTATAAAAATTCTTTAGATACTTGTTGGACTTGATTAGGGAAAATTAAAGACGACTGAAAGAGTATAAAGCCTTATATAGGGTTGATCGGAGACGGCAGGAGGAGTTTGTATTAGAGGAGCGGCTAACACTCCAAAAGTACTTGGAAGACATGGAAATTCAAGGGTACTGAGCAGCTTCAAATCAGCCCCTCTAATCTTCCTTACAAACGGGCAATTATTCCTTAGCCGGTATCTACTGGCTTTTGTGTTACTTATTGCAATAATTGGCGATATTGCATCGCTGGGCATAAGGAGTTCCTTTACGAGCGGTCATGTATTCTTCATTTACTTCATTTTACCTGAATTAAAATTAATTAAAAAACCAGATTCGTTAATTGCAATTTTACAAAGCAAGATGAACGTTTTTCTTTTAAATTACGCCCTTTGAGGTACAGTGCCCGAGAAAATTAGCCGCTAATTTTTTACATATTTGAAATTTTTGTTATCACTGTGAAGCGTGTCACACTAATGGCCGGATAGTTGCAGAACGGCAAAATATATTTATATAGCTATATAAATATATTATATTTATAAGATATATAAATATAATATATTTATATATCTTATTATATATCTATATTGTATTTATAAGATATATAAATATAATATATTTATATACCTTATATTTATTACATATTTATATTTATATTAATATATTTATGTATTATTATATAGCTTATTTGGATACGTTGTTCTCAATAATAGGGTCCGAATACTTTTTAGCATAAAAGGTTTTGGTTATAGTAGCATAAATTATTTTAAGCACTGTTAAAAAAAATAAAGGAAATTCATGTCAACGATGAGGTATGGAATTTTTCTCGCTTATATGCAAAAATCATAATTATAACTTAAAAAGGGGGGAGGGGGTAATGAAACTCGTTAGGTTTTCTTAATCTTATTTCGATTATCACAGATTCTAACAGTTAACTTAGCGCCGTGGAACCGGCCCTTTATGGAAAATTAAAAAACAACAACCAACTGAAGTGCAATTATAACTCTGTGCTCTCTATTGCAACTTTTCTCTATGATTAGGCTACGAATCAGTCGTGTTGTTGTGTGCAGGTGTCTATGTGTGGCTTTGTGTGTGTGTGCAACAGCTTAAAGGTAAATGCTGGTTTTTAGCATGCGATAAGCTGGTATTTTAGCACAACAAATAACTTGCTATTTTAGCCACTTTGGCGTTGTGTTAAACTGCTCCTGCTAATGTAACCACTCCTGTTGCCACCAACCTCCTCTGTGGTCTAACTGCAAGCCAAGCAAATATAATGGTCATCCTAAAGCTTTAAAAATAAACATACACACACACACACACATCTCAGTTGCTAGTGTATGCTTTCTGCCATGCATGCATACTTATCGCTGCTAAGAGATTCCATAACATGGACCCAAACAAACAGTCAGACAAATGTTGCCCATTTGGCGCTGTTATGATATGTTTAGTGCATCCACATCTATTGGATGGCTACTCCCTCTTCTGCTCTCACTTTGTTTTGTTACTTTTGAGATTTTTATTCCTGCTTTATTTGTTGCACAATGTGTTTTGTTTAGCTCTGCACAATGTAATTTGCCTCGTTATTTATTTGTTTCATATTTTGTGCTCATTTTTAAACTCTTTTGATTTATTGTTTTCATTCACATGCGGGTGGGTTACTTTACAACTACTCGTACTTCAACTATTTACTCATACAGCTGCTGTGAGAGTGTGTGCTCTACTGCTTTTAATAAATAGTCTGCATTTAGGGAATTTTATAGTATCTGCATACATTTGAAATTCTTTTTTCTTTTTTTTTTTTGTGACCTGGTATGCCAGTATGAGTTCTTAAAGAGGCGGCAAAATTTTTATTTATTTCTGATTTCAAATATTAGTTTCTTTCTTAATATTTTTGCATTTTGCATTTTTTGTTCAGTAAATTATGATGTTACATTTTATGGCAAAAAAAAAAAACCACAGTATAAAAAGTTCAATAATACCGAGAAAGAAAATCGAAAAAGTATTGGCTTGTTTAGTTGTTTGGGGTCATTTTTTTTTTCTTAATTTATAACCAGAAGATTTTTTGTTTACATTTAAAATCCATAAATCAGTAAAATTAATCTCCGGTTGTATTTAGCGAACATTGATTAATTTTCTGATGCTTTGGCATCGTTTCTTTTACTCTCTTCATATGAAAGTATGTTTTATTTGACTGAAAAGTATATTTTTAAAGGTTCCGGTTGACATTTTATTGCGAGGCAAAATTTGTTGACCTGAAAGTAATGCATTTACAATTTTAATTAATATTTAAAATAAACAGTCTCATTGCAATGAAATCATTGAGGCAGAAACATTTGCTATGCAGCTCTTTAATGCAGATGAGTTTTCGAGGATTTTTGCCATTTTTGGACGCATGTTTGTCTGTTCCACATTTCCACCATATACATATTATAGCCAAGGGTCGACACAATACCTATATACGAGTATAAGATAATTTCTAAATTGTCTCTGACAACAAAAATAAATAGGTTACGACCAAAAACTTGGTTTCAAGGAAAAAAATGTCCAGCCAATATATCTCTAGACAAAAATCAATGTCCGGACAAAAAAAAAATGGCTGGAGAATAAAAATTAACATCCGGACAAAAATATTACATGCACGAAAATAATGTCTATGCAAAACGATTACGCGAACAAAAATAATGTAGAAGCAAAAAAAATTGGCGGAACCAAAATTAATACCCCCTTAAGTGCCAGATGGGCATTACCTCTATTCTGTGGAAAAGCACCATTTTCAGACAGACAAAAATGTTTATTCTACCAAAGCGGATTTTTCTAAAACAGATAATAATAAGTAGCTGGAAAGACGTACAAATATTTTATTCAAAAAAAAAAAAAAAAAAAAAAAAAAAATACAGACAATAATGAAGAGACGGACAGACGGACAACCATTTCATTCCACGAAAAGTGTCACTATTCACACAAATCACTTTAATCCACTCTCACTTTTCACCACACTTTTTACAACACACACACACACACACACACACACACAGAACACAAATACTGAAAATGCAAGTTTCCTGCATTGTTTATGTAGAAAATACCCCTGATAAAATGAGAAGTGGGTAGTAGGCAGTTTTCCTGGCATAAACTTGCAATTGTTATAAAAGTGGTGTCTATGCAATAAAGTACGAGATATTATACATCATTAGAAAGGTATCGAAGCGTACTTTGCAAAAATATATAGATTTATTTATTCGCTTTCAGTGCAGAGAAAATATTATTAAAATGAAATTTTCAAATTAGTTTTGTTTACTTTACCAGCGGCTTTCTGCCTGAACATTAATTGCATTTACTTTATTTCTATATAATCAGTACTCAATACCTGGAAAATTGAAAGAATTTTTATAAGATCTGAAGTACATTTTTGCATTCAATTCAATTTCACAAATATTGCAATCCCTATTAGATGTGTTATACAGTAAGTAGTCGCATTTAGAGCATATTGTGGACTCTGGAAATACTAGACTCGTAAAACTTATCACGTCTTCTACAGATTCTACTACAATTTGTAGTTTATACATTGCGGACTTACTGTATAAACTAAAAATTGTAGTAGAATATCATGACTTGCATAGGCGTATAAATATATATACTGGAAAGGTAATCAAAAATTAAAAAAAATTCCCAAATACAATTCTGCTTGCGTCAAATCTGTCTGGATTACAAATTGACTGTAATTTTTTTTAATATTTCAAGGTTAAATGAAGGTTAGTATTGTTTTCTCAAAGCATATTTAATTACGTAAGCTCTTACGTCAAAAGCTATTGAACCCGGCATATTTATCCGCCGGCATATCTGCTTTAGCTTGACAGTATTAGTTTTGTAAATAATTATTTCTTAAAAATGTATGCCAGTTCAGTTGTGACAAAAGGATGAGTCCTTGCTTGCTCATCAAAAAATATTGATTTATTGATAGTTTTCTGGTCTCTCTCTTTATTGTAGAAAACAGGAGGTGTACTATTTTCTCATTTACGCATTTTGCACGACGCCCTATTTGATGTCATGTAGAGGGAAAGTTAATGGAAATTCTGTATAGACTTGAAAGGATGCAGCAATTTTATATATTAGGAGGCACTGGAGAATCTTTTCGCCTCAGACTTACTGTCGTATTTACATGCAGCCATAAATATAAGTATAAGAAGTATAAGTTGACATTAACTTATACTGCTATTTTAGTATGCTGACCTGCACATTCCCCTGCACTTCAAATTTGGCCACCTGAATACAATCTGACCCTTTATGATTTACTAAGTTGTATCCTTTAAGGTTAAAACAATTCTTTCCAAGAATTGGAAAAGCAAAATTGTCATCCCTTTACCAGCCGGTAAAAAATTGCAAATCTACTTTACAATGCATTAGTGATGAACAAATGACGAGTCAAATGAACCACTTTATATAACAATTTTATAGCCAACATGCAAAATAAAGATGAGAACTTACTCTGCACACATACATGTACAAGTGCTGATAAAAACACTCGAATGCATGTGGATGACGTTACTTATATAACTGCGACCATTAACAACAATACAATTACAAGTGTATTATAAGCCAATTTGCTCCAAATTCCCTAAGGATTCACAATACTACCAAAACAAAAAATAAAAAAAAATACACAATTACTTAATGATGAGCACAGAAACAAACAAGCAAACCAGCGCAAATGCATTCGAGTATAATCGCATACACACAAACAAATGTAAGGTCGCAAGTGTGTGTGTGTGTGTGTGTAGTGTGTAGCCAGTCATACGAAAGCAATGAGCATGTGTGGAGAATTCTGTTTAAAGCCAACAACAACAGATAGATTTGGTTGTCTACTTTTCGTTCAATAGCAATGAAAAGTCGGTAAAATGTTGCCGCAGCAGATGTTGATGACGATGTCGTTCTGAATGCTGGGACAAGCAAAACGAAAAAAAAAAACTAAAAAAAGAAACAAATAAAACACATAAAATGCGTTCAGATTGGGCATTGTTATTATTCTTTAATGCTTTTTTTTTCTTTTGTGCTTGTTTGCTGATTTTCCCTTCCCCTCGCCTTGCTTTTGGTTCATGGAAATTGGTATTGTTGCTGTTGTTGCTATGAAATTAAACGTCGCGTTTTAGCATCATTCTGCCAATGTCATCATTGTTAAGATATTAAAATTAATATGGTTGCAGGCTTTAAAATTTTTATTACACATTGTATTTGTTATAATACGAGTACTCACACGTATGTGGTTGCCTGCTACAGCCTCTCTGCCCCTCGTAATGCCTTGTGTCATTGTGCGAATGTGAGGAGAAACAAGCACACACGTTTTAGTATTCATTTTTATATGCCAGTGAATGCTTTTGTGATTGGGAGTGTGTGTGAGTTCGTACGTTCGAGTATGTGTGTGGCTGTGTGTGTGTGTGTGTGTTAATCGCTTATCCCCACAAACAACAGTTATTATACCATAAGGATGTAAATAAAAATATATTTATTATAATATTTCATTGCAAAGTGAAAATCCTGAGGGCAAATTTTATATGCCACATCTCATGGTCCTGGATCTCAAATCAAATAATTTGATTTTGAGCAAACAAGTGTTGAAAATGTTGGTGATGTCACTCCGCAGATTGATCTGGGGTTATTCCTCAGTGCTGTGTAGGACCTTTAGGAGTCCATTTTACTTATTCCTCTAAAGAACTGCTGCAGTATTCCACATGCGAAAGGACTTTTGCCAATCATCTGTTAGCAACCTTATAAGGCGACATTATAAGACTGACCAGCATAGATAAATTATCCAATAAATTTTGTATTCCCAGTCCTTCGTTCCATTTGTCGCGCAGCACATGGAAACCATACAGCTCCAGAGTCTCTGAGTTGAAATCTTATACGAGTATTTATATATGCCTGCAAAAATAAATTAAAAAATTAGCTTAGCAGTCGCTGAGCTAATCACACTTTCATGCAGCTGCTACTGCACAATAAAAAAAACAAATTATAGTTAATGCGAAAGATTTTCTCACACACACCTGGAGCTAAATAAATCATAATTACTTTTCCAATGCGATAGTGGCTGCCAGCCATGACTGTATAATTTTTATGCGAGTAGAACTTACTGAGGTTGATGGTGATATTAAATCTCTCGCAACATGTTGTTCTAGTTTAAGCAGCCGCTAACAAAACACACTTGCAGCTAAATTGCAACGGCAAGCAGTAGTGCTGGTGGCACCAGCAACAATACAGTTGCAACAGCAAACAGCGGGAAAATACTCATAAGAAGATGAAAAATGAAGTTTGAATAAAACTGTGTACAGCTAATGCGGATAATATGAGTAAATGGTTCGTTGCAATAATCATAATAATGATCGCGATGATGATGATGATTGTAAGGCAGAAAAACTGACTTTTCAGCTGAATTTTTATGCCAGTGATGATGTTTTCTAATAAGAGAGCGTGTTTTATTTTTTGCATTCGCAAGGTATGTAATTTAAGGCGCCCATAGTTTTCGTTAATACTTGGCGCCTAAGACTGCTTCGCGGCTTATTTCGGAAAATAAAAAAAAAAAAACGCTCAATTCATTTCAACCGCTCAATTTTTTATGCCTTAAAAGAGTCAATCTTACATTTTTATTCATGTACGAGTATTTCCTTTATTATTTCATTATTATTATTATTTTTTTTATTTATTCTTTTGTTCTTAAGCAAACTTTCTTGAAAATTTTATTTTTAACCAACACACACACACGCACACAACGCCAGCGTTTTTGTGTGTGTATTTTGTAACACTCAGTTCAATTTCAATTGAAAATTTGTAAACGAATGACTATTAAAAACCAGCAATTTCGTAGTTGAAGGTATAGTAATTCTCATGGACACACTCACACACACACACACACACACACTCGCCCATGCATACGTCCTGTGTAGTTAAACCCAACGAACATTTTTTGGCACAGCCACGTATGTGAGTGGCAAGAAGGCGAAACTCTGTTACTTTGAGAATTGCTGCCGATGTACTTGATGAATTCAAGTTCAGATATCGAAAAAAATTATTTCTGTTGCTTAACTGAATAAAAATTTCGTTAATTGAATATAATTTAGAAATTTAAAATTTTTTATTATTGCAATGCCCCTTTAATATTTATGTGATTATTATTCTTGCGCTACATTTTTTTTCTTTATATTACACGACTGCTTATTATCAAAATTTTGGGTTTACCCGTTTCGAACCTGTTAATGATACTAGAAATCGTCAAGGTCGTCATCTTTACCTTCATCATTGCCATTTGCTTTAAGCTCATATATTTCTTGTTAGTGGCATGTTAAGTGGCGAAACCGAAGTTGAACATGAAAAAGGTTCTGCCTCGCTTTTCTTTTGCAGCAGCGTTTAACTACCACCTTAACTGCCCATAGATCGCTGCAAGCAACTACTCTTCGTCAAAATGAATCCTGAGATCCTAAAAAAAAAAAAATCCTTTTTTACGGCCTACACTTTCCTTCGATAAATTGGAAATAGTATAAAGTTATAAAAGCTTTATAAGGTTTAGACTCTTGGTGATTTCCGTACTTTGAGTTTTGCTATTGCTTTGGCTCATGTAAGCTAAAGATGGGATTGTTCTGCAAATATGTGTCCTTTCACATTGATACTGATCCCTGTCCTATCGTGGAAATGATTTAGAAACGTTCTCGTGATATAATTCGATATAAAATATGAATTTTTTTAAACTGTCAGTAGAAAAGGAATACTTTTTTGTAAGTAATCGGAAAGTGTGTGAAGGTTTTTATCGATTTCAGATGTGTTATGAAAAACGTTTACTGGTTATTATCTGCTGTCTATTTATATTCGGTATATACGAATATGAGAGGGTTGTGCCAGAAGTTTGTGACTGTTCAAAGTTAAAGAAATAATTTAGTATAAAATTTAAATTTATATTTGCTGATTCTGCCGGGCATTTCAAATCAATTGTCGCAAAACGCAGATTTTCTCTTATCACATCTAGACCTCAAATCATGACTTTGATAAATAATAATTAAAAACTATTTCATCAACTCATTAAACACATTCAGTAGCAATTTTCTGAAAAATATTATATAGCAATTAAAAAAAAAAAAAATTAAAATTATAGTCCTTCGACGCACAAGTGCTTCACTTGGCTCAAGAACTTCTGTACCCGCCTCCTTAATAATTTAACAAAGTCTGAATAGCTTCATATCTTCTTATATTTTTATTTTACAGTGATTTTATTTAAACAATAAATCGAAATAGTACCTTTAATATTTTATAAAAACGGCAAATAAAAAAGTCCTTAAAATTGTGTTTAACTTCAAATTGTTCCTGCTGCCTTCAGCTTTGAAAAATAATAAAGGTTGTAAAATATATACCTAAACTTAATATCGAATTGAGTATTTCTTAAAAAAATATTTTACTTATTTTATAAAGTAATAAAGAGAAATGACTTTGGACCGTACAATTACTATTTTGTATGCTTTGAGTAATATGAACCTGTATCAAGGATGCAAAGGCGTTTGTATTATTTAATGTTTGAAAAACATACCAAAAGAATATAATAAAGCAAAAAAAAAAAAAAAGAATGAAAATCATTTACATTTAAATGTTATTTCTTTTCGGGAACATGTATTTATACAATGAGTGGAGAATCAAGGAGCGGGTGGCTCTTTAGCTTCAGCAGCATTTAAGGAGGTTTCACAATTGTTTGGTTAAATATATTAAACTTCAGAAGGTATTTAAGCACTTGTAACAATTACTTGCATTTTTTTGTGTCCTGTATAAGACACATCCTGCAAGATAAGACTATTTCCTGACACCAGCTGTATCCAGCAAATATCCAATCATGTTTCAACAAACAGAAAATAAATTAACTTTTACTACAAGTTATATTTTTATAATAAAAAAAAATATGTATATCCATACTTGCACTCATATGCATTTGCAATATGTGAGAGTCCTTATTTTCTGCAGCACTGAACTCTAAATAAATTCTTATGCATGGCTGTGGCCAGCAATATCATATAATTGTTATACAATTTTCGTATTTCTTTTAAGAAAAGACTTTGTTACACGCTGCCACCCGAACACCTTATGATTGATAACTAGTCCTTGTAATCATTATATGTGAACTGTTTCAGAAATTATTAAGTTCCTACTAATAAATCTGGTATACTCTTATTCTCTTTAATATTAAGCAGTTAAAGCGTAAGAACTGCATTAGGCCGTAGTATAAAAGGTTATTCTGCTTAGTCGCAGATGTAAACGGTTTAAAATAACTTTTTTTTTTTCTTTTTTTTTACCTTCGACTCCATTGTTTTGTCCTTACATTGCTAAACTAATTTGAAAATGAGCAACAAAAGCTTTAGCTTGCTCCTACAAATATTTTTTTGCCACAATTAAGAACTTAAGTGATTCACAAGGAGTCCTTGGATGGTATGACTCATTATAATAACATGGTAGACAGAAATGAGATGCAATCATAGAGGTATCTCTGGGGATGAGAGACATTTTCCTCTTTCTTGGCAGTATTGCATATGTGTCATGGCTCATAATGTTGACGTGCCGTAGGGACAGCGACCTGAAATTGAATATTCTACGGCTGTTCAAAATGAAATAAAAATTAATTTTAGCAAATGAAACGTCTCGAAAGGTAGCACACTTTGCAGCTGTTCTTGCCTGAACAAACTTAAAGTATACAAGAACTCATCAGGAAAATTGCGTTCAATCATGAAACATCAAAAAGTCCTTTTTTAACTTCTCTCATACACACGCCCGTAAATGCAAATTAAAACAATCATTTGTATGAGTTATTTTGTATGCATGTATTGATGTACTCACACTCGTACATTTTACATTATGAATGTGCGTACAAATGAATTCGTATATTTTATTTCGGGCATAAAATATCCTTGTTGAATATTTCTTTTTGCTTTGATTTAAAATTACATTTCATTTTTACTCTTCATTGAATTTTAATCAATGGCTGCTTGTGTGTGTATGTTATGATTTCTTTTTTAAATAAAATATGTATGTATGTGTGCATATATGTGCTGGTATTTATATATATTTGCAGTCTGTATCAATTTCAGCTGCAACTTGCTTTTATCTATTTTATTTTTTATCCTTTGTGTGGCATGTGTGCATTTCATTAAATAACTTTTTGCCTGCAATAGTGCCAACATTCACTTGCATATGAACTTTCTGGTAAAGGATTTTTTCTCCAGCTTATAATATAAAGCTCTTTCAATATGGCTTATTTATTTTTTGAAAATAATAATCAAAGACAAGTATTTCAAATCTCGTATTAGCATATTGTGGAGTAAAAACCTTATTGAAATTCATGTATTTACGCACAATTTATTTCTAAAATGCAGGCAGGAAAAAAGTTTAGCTGTGCTCAGCAGTGACAGCACTAGAAATAATTAAACGGCTATTCATTTAATGTTGGAAATATTTGGAATTTTTTTTTTTTTTTTTGGTTTGGTTACTCCATTAAGGGAGTTCTGCATTGACCGGTAGTCCGATGGTGCAATGTCGGGGCTATATGGTGGATACATCTAAACTTCCCAGCCGATATCTCCCAGTTTTGACCGAGTCATCCGAATGGAAGAAGAAATCCTTTCTGTTCATCAGTTCTGGCCGTCTTTATGGATTACTTGCTTCAATCTCATCAATTGTTGACAGTAAAATGTAGAATGAATCGTTCGGCCAGGCTGGAACAGCTTATAGTGGATGATTCCTGTGTAATCCTAATAAACACTCAGCATGATCTTTTTCGCACATTATTTTGGTACTTGATCCACTTTTCATCGCCTGTTATCATTGACATCAGAAATGGTTAAATTTCATAGCATTTCAGCAAAGAATCGCAGATATTAATTCGGTCCATTAAATATTTCACAGGCAATTCATGTGGTATCCAAACATCGAGCTTCCTTTTTTAAATAGCTCAAACACATTTTGATGTGACGGTGGTCCAGGTCAATCTTTTCCATAATTTCATCGACTTTTTCAATGATAGCTCAACCAGACCGAGGCGAATTATTCATATCAAAATATACCCAATGGAAAATCCGAACCTTTGTTGTGCTACGCGAACTGATACAGCATTATCTCCGTAAACTTCACAAATTTCATTACTGGTTTGCGTGGCATTCTTCCCTTTTTTATGCAACAATTTCAAAATATAGTGAATTTCTTCATTATTTTCACTCATTTTTGAGCCGCTGTAACTTTTTTTCAACATCCTCGAATTTAATTTTCTTTTGGATAAGTGAAACTTAACTCAACTTCGAAGCACTATATGGATAATATAATATGATTGGTAGCACTGGCGGTATGCGACAAAAAACGTAAAGACTTTTTCGACTAACTTTTAATTGAAAATTGATAGATTTTTCAAAAGAATGAGGCCACTTGCTATGGATTAACCCCCATATGCAACCTAATTTCTTACTGTGCAAGAAAATGCGTTTTGTTATATTTCATAATGTTGTACATAATAATTTTCTGCTCGGTGTCAAGTAGGCGTTGCCAGATGCCGAGTATCGTCGATATAAATTGTCCTGCCAGTGACTGCACCTTCGCCAATTGAATATTGCAGCAACACCATTACCTTTTGTAGTTGAGTTACTAACTTTCTTAAATATTTCGATACGAATCGTTTAAATTACAATCAGATATAAGTATTTCTGCTTACCTTTATAATTATGTGCCCCTAGTGAGTGTAGTTGTGGAAAAAGCTTAAATTTCAAATCAGTTGCATTCATATTTTTATAATATTTTATTACACGCCTGAACAAAGAAATGTTGGATAATTGTTAGTAATGCACGCATGTAAATGTGATATGTAAATAAAGCACAATGGGGCAATTTCCACCATTTTTCCATTTTCCATTTTCTCATTTTCCATCTCAAATAAATGGTGTTTCCTAATACAAATGGAACAGCCATTTTTCAAATGTTGCATTTGCCTGTTTTAGTTTATGCACCTATTCCTTCACATTTAGGTTAGTATTGTAGCACCTCCTCTGGTGCTTATTAACCTCTCTTGACTTCTTTTCAATTTATCAATATTTCTACTACACTATACTGATACACAGTATTCATGGTCACTTTCTCACAGCTTTCTCGCCATTAGAAGTGAAGCCAACCTCATATCGACGTCTAGTTCTTTCGGGTTAAAACGAAAAAATTTGTTTCCAATTACTTTTGGTAATCACTATAGTTTATAATATAATAATGAAAACTTTAAATTATAAATCATTAAAAAATAAAACTAAAAAAAAATATTATAATTCTAATAGATATTTTTACTTCTGGAGTATTTTTAACTGAGTAGAGTTTTCATTCCAAAATCCCTTTCAAAGTCATTATTCAAAACCGCATTTTTTTTTTCGAATGTCAGCGCATTTGAAATTAATTACTCCATTCGAGCTTCAATAAAAAGTTTTGATAGTCTTAAGAACGTAGTGACTAGCTATTCATATTATATAAAGAAGGAATATGTAGTTGTATGTGGTTCATGTTTGCAATATATAATAAACTAATGTGATTCTCGTATTGTTTTTCCATAAGACATATGCTTGCAGAAAGAAAGCTGAAATATACATAAATAAAGTGTGGCCTTAGCAAATAATAAATTTTTGAATTCTAGCTAATTCTGCCAAAAATATAATATTATCCTTTAAATTATTAACACAATTGAACGAACAAAAAAACTTAATTTAAATTTATTTCTTTTACTTTCAACTTGTGATTACAAACAACACACCTGTAAGTCAGCATTTGAATTTTTAATTATTCATTTATTATTATATTTTTGTAGGAACCGTATGCCCCCCTCGTTTTGTATTTATTAAGTTGTTATACTTATAAGACATCTCCAAATGAAGATACTTTCTAATTGTCTTCATACAAAATACAGTAAATAATCATATTTTTTTCATATAAATAATAAAATATTTTTTTGGTACTTATAATTCATGTGCTTTAAAGGGAGTGACAAAATCAACTCTGCAGATTTAAAATAAATTTCACTTTTATGAAACCAGTCTTAAGGCATACGATTTTATTAGAGTTTTTTCTTTGGAATAATTCATAGTTTTCTTTATCATCTTATTTACTGCGAATTTAATAAAAATAATAATAATAATAAATGTTTTAATTTGTTGTCTTGGCATTTACTTTTTGCATTCACTGTACATTAAGCATGCTGCAAAGGGTTTTTGGTAATTTTTGCATTAAAGACTAAATCTGTTTTATTTGTTAAGTTGCTTTTCAGAAGAACGTTGAGCCAATTCTTCACCATATATACCTTTTAAATTAATATCCGTAAACTTGAGAGCCCACTGTCCCTGAATATTTTACACAATTTGATAATGCTTAAATATGTGCATATGCTCATGTAAAATATTTACAATGTGCATATTTAAAAAACGAGTAATTAAGAAACATAACAATAAATATGAAAAATATGTTTCACTTCACAAATTATTTTTTTTTTTCTTCAATAAACGATTTACTGAGGCGTACAATAAAATCTTTTATATTCGTTTATTTATTTATTACAAATAAATCTTAAATAATAGTTTTGTATTTAAGCAAATATTAATAAAAATATTTTTAAAGTTGATGAATAATAAAAATCCAAGTCATAGAAGAGCAGATACATAAAACTAAAAAGACGAAGAGAAAATATATTTTAAGCCTGCAGCTAATTTGCTTATAAATTACAAAAACAAAACAAAAGCAAAATAAAAAAAGAAACACACATACACACACATACACACACACATGCTCTGTTGCTTTTTCTAACCAATAAAATGGGCACTACCAGGATGAGTATTTTTAATAACTTATTATTTGCACATGTACACATGAGACACTTTGCCTAGACGCATATTTTTTGCATGGCTGTATGTGTGAGTGCGTGTGCTGAGGAGGGAGAGCGAATGAAATGCGGTGTGTGAATGTGAAACTGTTACCATTTACTTGCCAGAGGACAGCATGTGTTTGTGTGTAATTGAAAAGGACTTTGTTATTTCAATTTGTTTATTGTATTTTTCTCTTTCCTTCTCAAACAATCCCAACTTTTCACACACTCACACACAACACAACACATTCATGTATGACGAACATTGTTTTGTCCCATAATTAATCATTTGTTGTTGTGCTCATAACACAATCAAGGGGTTGTTGTTGTTGTTGGTGTTGGTGTTGTTGTTATTATTAATGATTAAAATGCATAAAATTAAAAAGCAGCAATTGAAAAGATACAAGTTGTGTATAATTTTTAATAGTTAATAATAATTTGTTTTTGTTACATTTACGTACTATAGAAATCGCCAAAAGGCTGGCAATCCAACACAACGACACAAATAAGTAGAATAATGCAAATAATTTATGAAAAAGGCATTAAATAATAACAATGTCATTTAAAAACTAAAAGTAAAATTAATGTATGCTCTGTAATAATGCTTTTTATTATTTCGCTATTAACATTTGTTTTATTACTCATTATTGCTTATTATTATTGTTCGCCTTTGTTATGTTAATTTTCAAAGTTTAATCATTTTTACTCGGATTATTATGTTTCTATTTTTTTTTTTATTAAAAAAATAACAATTACCAGCCAAAGTTTTTAAATTTTTAAATAATTTTGAAACTTTGTGTTAACTTTTAAAAAAAAAAAAATATTTATAAAATTATAAATTTTATAACTAAATTTTTATGGGCACGTATGTGTAATATGAATGCTTGAATTAAGTACTCATACGTTGAAATGCCACGCAGTAGTGCTTATGTTTCCTTTTTTTATTAGGAAATGGTGTATCTCTTTAGTCAAGTGCTGAGGCACTCGAAGTTAGTTTTGCATTTATGTAGAGCTGATAAAGGCGAAATGACAACGTCGAAGAAGACTAGCAGCGGAGAAAGAAGATTGAGACGTTTTTTGTCAATTTTCCAGCTACTCTTTAATAATAGTTGAAAAATTTGTTAAAATCCGAATATACCTGGAAGAAATTTTTCACATTAAACTTTAAAATTTGCATTTGCTTTGAGGAAAATTAAAAAGTTTCATTAATAAAATTTAGTTAATAAAATAAATAAAATAAAATTTTAATTTAAAAATGTAAATCCTCTTAGTTTTCTATATTTTACAAGTGGTTATGAATTCGTGTCTTAAATGATATTTAAAGTCCTTAAAAATATAGCGAGGAAAACTTGAGGAGTGAACAGTGGAAATTTTGTAAACTTTTCCAAATGAGAAGAAACTTTAGTTTTGCGAACTCTGATCTCGAAATTGTCAAAGTTGTCGTCTGGCAATTAGGTGCTGCTTGGCTCACGTCAACTGTTAACGTGACGTGATACTGGCAACAAAATGTCCTATTTGTGTGACCTCTTTAACCATTTTCTTACAGCTTCAAAGTAATCCAAGCATTTCATTTCATCGTATTGAATTTTACTAAAAATTTAATATTTCCAAATTCTTCTAATTGCCTTGTTTTCTTAAAAAGCAATAAATACACACATATGAAAATATTTCTATGAATTTATGTATCCTTCACAACCATAAATATTTATTTGTGGTTGCGAATCCTCCAGAGAAATGTGAGTGTGAATATTGCACTGTCTGCCTATGTGTGGTTGTGCAAGCATACTTGTTTCTATATTACAAATATAAAAAAGCCATCCACAACACAATATTTAATATTGTGCAACTTATTCATTTTCTTTCTTTCTGCCTCCTTTTTGTTGTGGTTTTTTTTGTTTTTATAATCTGCTGCAATGCAGTTGTCAAGTGTATGAGATTTAAAATATATAAAAATATAAAAACAAAATTAAAATGCTTTACCTCTAGCCGAAAATGTGTATCGCATAATAGTTGATGCAAGTAATAAAATTAAAGAAAAAAATATAAAAAGAATTTTTATACAATAAAATATACATCAAATAGTTGTCGCATGTATAAATAAAATTTTGCATGAAAGCCTTTTTTCTTTTAATGTGCAGAACATTAATAATGTTGAGTTTATCTTTGTTACATCTGCCGATTTAATGCTGAATACAACCTGCGGTCTACTCGTGTTCTGTAACTAAATGCCTCGACGAACTCAGTTGCAGCTATAAAAATTTTTGACAATCATGATGTTGCAGTGTATGTGCACTTGTGTAGATCACTGTTAAAAATATAGTTTTCAGCGTAAATTTTTAACAATTAAAATCAGCAAATCATAAATATCCATCGGAATCCGATGAGATGCCTATAAGCTGCAATGGTCGAAACCGCGAACACATTTTCCCCGTTAATTCAATAAGAAGTTTTATGATAAACAATATCGACGTCTAATCGCTCTCCGAATGCATGCAATTTTTAAAATTGCTTTCTCAGAAGATCTGCACTAACAAATGTCTTAAATTGCCATTTGTAGAGTGCTCATCTATCACATTCCAGTGCATGCCTATGCATGCATCTCTATGACAATAATAGTTACTTATATTTTAAATGATTGCACCAATCCCTCTCTTCATTCAAAGAGATACCACAAACAAACATGTTGTGGGTTTTTTTTCCCAACGAATACATCCCTCACGTTCTGATGACTTTCACAGCTTCAAAATTTTTTCCTAAATTTTAAAATCAGAATTGCTATGAAATGCAAATATATATAAGGACTGTAGAGGTCAGCGCCATAACCAATTCGTATCACAAATACTCTCTCTGTTTCTCTCTCAATATTTCTCGTATAATCACAGAGGAGTCAGCTGATTTTAATTCGTGTAGCGCAATTTTGAATTTTACATGCAGAATAAGACATTTTACATATAATTTTATATATAATTATATAGTCTTAGACTGCCCTCCCTACTTTCTACCAAAGTCTATTCATTTATCTATCATCGGCTCTTTTAGAATAGAGTTTTTTAAACGAACTAATTTACATTTGAAATTTTTGTTTTTTTGATCCTCCCTGCGCAGGCGTTACCCAAGAAAACAAGTTTTAAATAAAATATTAAATTAGGCTAAAGTTCGTGGTATCTGCAAGCGACGCAAATTCTACCAGAGTCATACTCCACAAGTAATAGGAAAAGCTAAAATAATATTGAATAAGCTATTACTTATTGACTCATGGAGTTGTCAAGGAATAATACGCTTAAAGGCGCTAGCAAAAATTTGGGCGTGTCCTTTTGTATATTGGTCTAAGCAGAAATAAATTTGATCTCTTTTCTATAACTTGAGATGTTTCTTCAAAGTATTTATAATCTCTGCCAGTAGAGAGAAGGTTCGATCTCACTTTCAAAACTAGCGGGGAGTTAGTGTGTATGCAAAAGTATATACTCGCTTGCTTTAACAAGTAATGGGTGTACTGGGGGATACCTCTCATTCAGTTACTCATATGCTACTTTGTGTTGTAATTTAAATGATTGCGCTGGGCTTTAAAAAAATTACTCCTCCATTTATTTGTAATGGGGTGTGGTGGTGGCTGGTGCAGATGCTGGCAGTGTTGATGATTGTGTTGCTGCCACTGCCACTGCCATTGATCATTATGATGATGTTGTTATTGGATGTTTCATTTCATGAGTGACATTATATTTCGTATTTATTGTGACATTTATGACTTTTGCTTAAAAGAAAAAGAAATTCAAATTATTTATAAATGGAAGTGTGTACACACACATGTAACAGAGACTTTTTTTTATTAAAATACATTCACATATAATACCATTAAAGCTCTACTTTTTTCTTGGTTTTTATTTTATTACGCTTTTTTTTTTATATAAAAAGTTCCTTTACATTCATTGTTTGTTTCTGGTAGAACCCTTAAAAAATGAAAAAATTCTGTAGTTTATATATCGACTTTTGCAGTTGGACAATTCTGCATCAATATTAATTTGAGTGAAGTTAAATTTCGAAATTTATCACCCTGGACACAAACCATATGATTTAACATACTTCTGTTAACGTAATAACAGCTCTGTTAGTCTTGTAATTCAGGGAGTGCACCTTCTAAATGGCATTCTGACCAAATTCATTTATGGAATAAAAAGACACCAGAACCCATTAGAACCAAGCACGTCTTTTTACTTTTGGTCAAGTTTTTGCTATTTTATTGAAAAATGATTAGGTAACATCACTTGAGGTAAAACGTATGATTTCCAAAAATTTTTAGCCGCCCATCACTTTCTGTTCTCCTGGAAATTGGACTTCTTCCCTAAGGATTTGTATAACTTCTAAATGTAAAAAAAGGACGTGCTTGGTTCTAATGGGTTCTGGTGTCTTTTTATTCCATAAATGAATTTGGTCAGAATGCCATTTAGAAGGTGCACTCCCTGAATTACAAGACTAACAGAGCTGTTATTACGTTAACAGAAGTATGTTAAATCATATGGTTTGTGTCCAGGGTGATACATTTCGAAATTTAACTTCACTCAAATTAATATTGATGCAGAATTGTCCAACTGCAAAAGTCGATATATAAACTACAGAATTTTTTCATTTTTTAAGGGTTCTACCAGAAACAAACAATGAAAATTCTGTACTCCTGGAATTTGGAATTCTTCCCTAAGAAATTGTATAATTTCTAAAGAAAGTCCGAGCGTGGTTCTAATGGCTTATGGTGGCTTTGCAATCATTTTGGAGTCGTCCACTTGTCCCTGCATTAATTTTTTTATTCCATAAATGAATTTGGTCAGAATGCCATTTAGAATTTGCACTCCCTGAATTACAAGTTTAACAGAACTATTATGTTATTACGTTAACAGAAGTCTGTTAAATTAAATGGTTTGTGTCTAGGGTGATATATTTCGAAATTTTACTTCATACATATTCAATATTATATGTTTTGTGATCAAAAAACAAAAAAATATTATACAGTAAACCTTTTATAAATTAACTAATTCTCTGTGGCAATTGTTACTTTACTTTTTATTATACTCTAATAGAAAAAAAAATTATTTGTAACGCCTAAAATTATGCTTGTAAAATTCTTAAAAAAATATTTAAGAAAAAATGTTTTGAATTGAATTTTTAGTCGAAGTGAATGTTTTAATTATTCAGGCTTAAGTTTGTTAAGGATTGAATTTTAGATTTTGCTGTTGCCTGATAAAAATTGTAAAATTTTTTTTAAACTATTTAAAGATATTTTTATTTTTAATATATAAAAAGCTTTTGTGTTTAGGGAAATGTTTTCAGAATACTTTTTCCAAATTTCTAGCAAATAACGATTACCGAGTTGTTGCTGCTTTCAAAGTAATACTTCTACTAAAGTTGTGCTCGTATTTGGGCCACTTTAGTTAGTATCCACTGTCTTTGTATTCCACTTTATATTTTAATGTCATTTGATATTTATGATGCTCTTCTGCAAAAACGTTTAATTTTTGTGTAACGAAAAAATTCGTAAATGTGTTCATAGCACACATTGTATCGCATTGTAGTCAAATGAAAATAGAAAAAAAAAACATTTGACATGAAATATATAATTTTGAATGGCCAGAGGCATTAATGTAGTGTTTTGAGCAAAATCAATACAATTGATGAACAATTAATAAAAAATAATTATGACGTGATTTTAATTTAAAAAGCACCGAATAAAATAGTTAAAAATATTTAAAAGTGGAAAAAATTATTATTACTTATAATGCAAATAAGAAAAATATTCGCATAAAAAAGTTTATGTCCTCGTGAAAGCTCTGCCGAGTTTTGCAATTAATTTTATTACAGTCAAATTCATTTATATCACAATTTTATTTCAAGTTACTAAAATTGAGCCCAAAGTATGCTTCCCATCTGCCAGTTCCGAACTCATTAATTTGTTACTTCGCGTAAAGAGACTTTCAACGATTGCACTTTTTCCAATATAATAGACTGTATGGCTTCTTATTGCCGACTACTGGAGAATCATTTTTCATAAAGGAAACATAAAGAAAAATTTCACCTCAAACAGTATAACTTATTATTCACAAGTATTTCTCATTAATTTTTGCTGCAATTTTCGTTTCAAAAATATCTACAAACCAAATATGTTGCACTTATATTCCAAAAGTTGCGAGTTTCCTATTAAATAAAAGCTCTACGGGAATAAATAAGGAAACTGCAAACAAACAAACCAACAAAAAAAAAGTAAGAAAAAAATGGAATAAATTTCAGTAACGTAAACCAAAAAGGAGTTAAATTTTCATTACTTTCACCACTGACCTTTGGGCTAGAAAATGTGGAAACACTTGTTCTACGCTAGTTGGGCTTTGCTTTTTTTTTTGAAATTTTTCTTTTATTTTTCTCATCAAATAACTCATTCTCCACAGGATAAAGAATATGAGCACACTTGTATTTTAAGTCTACAGAAAACTTAAAAAAAGCCTTAGGGCCGTTAAGAGCAGCGGTAGAGGAAATCAAGAAACAATAATAAGGCTACATACATAAAAACATATAAAAACATGCAGGCAAACGGTATCAAACATGCAACATTATCAAGAGTTAAATGCGAAACACAATAAGCAGACAACTGGGAGAATATGAATAGCAACAACTTTCACATGGATGCACACACACAGCCAAATGCGAACTGCTACAGGTAACATTGGGGACGAGCTATTGCACTTTATGGTGCTTTTAATGGACATTTAAAACATCTTCAGTCACTTGACTGCCGCTCACGAAGATGAGAGATATTGCGAAACTGACATACATATATACATATGTGTTGTGGTTGGCGCCGGTCGCTCATAGCGATATACCACCAGTTGAGATATCATTAAGAGTTTAATGGCTATGTGTGAGCTAATGGCTGAGGTCTCTCATTTTAGTTACTGCTGTCATTTCACAGAGGGTGCCAATTGTTGGATTCGTGGCCATAATTTCCAATACGATAACTCACAAACTAGTTGTTTGTGCAAGAAACTTTACACTGCCTGCATTTGAGTAAGGCAAACAGTAAATGCCACCTCAGGATTATTGCAGAAGTCAGCAGTTAAAGAAAATCGTACATACAACTGTGACTTTTTCTCTAACCGAAATCTTGTAGCATACATAAAAAACACTTACGGTAACAGCAGCTCAGTAGTGCTTCATCATACCGAACCGCAATGGAGAATACATATACACAGGCAGTTATAAGTATGAATTCATATGCATGTAAGGAGAGGGAAAATGTGTTTAAAATCGGCAAGAAAGTAGACTGCGGAACTGGATACTCGTATGTTGGAAAAGCACGGCGACCAGCCAGCAACGTATTCAATTTTCGCGGCACCACCACGTTGAGATGAGTCTTCAGGCAATAATGCAACCAAATTAGTTGCATTAAAATACATTCAAAATACAGACACACACGCAACCATATGCATACACACATACATACATTCTCTACAAGAACACCATCAACAACACCAACATAAGTTTATTTTGTTTTCGTGTTGCATCTTTCAGAGTTACGGGATTCACTTGCGTTCGTTTTGTTCGCCACTGACGTAACGCTGCTGACTTCCATGGAAACCATTGAATCAAAACGCAAAAAAAAAAAAATTAAAAAAAAACTCGTGCAGAAGATGAAGATGAAAATCGACAAGAAAGAAAAATAAAAAAAGTGAAACATAAATAAAACTGGGGAGAGTGAAATGCAAAAAAATGCCGTGTTGCAAGAGCAAAGGTAAAGACTTTCGCATATGACAAGGCAACAAAAGCCGGTGACTCGCTGGCAGGATAATGAAGCAAATGATGGTTGACTAGAGCGCCTGAAAGGAGAACGTATAGTCAGATGTGACTACAAATGATTGACTGACAACTGCATTGCAGTGTATTGTACTGATAGTGTGTATCTTATAGAGATCCTTAAATGCGGCAGTGTGCATGTGTGCGAAAGTTAAAGATGAGTTGAGTAGAGTTTCAGTTGAGATTATACTATGCTTTGCACACCTGGAAGCAATGAATTCTTGTAAATAGAAATGGTTGACTGATTATACATGTGTATATGTATTTAAACATTCGTAAGTGTGCGTTTCTTATATATCCTGTACTGCTGTTGGATACATGATTGTACAGATGGATGGCTGAGTGGTAGAGCAGTTGATTGTTTGTTTCGCTGGTTACTCGCCACTAACTGCGGGTATTGTCGTCAAGGTAGTCATCTCATCACTTTCTGCTCTTGGTCGGCTGCTATCCATGGGAAAATATTTATAAGAAAGTAAAAAGGAAATACGTTCAGGAAGTTGCACTATAACAACAGCCTTTTCTCACTTAAACAACTAAATACGCACATACATGGTAACGCTTATAAGTAAATATATTGTATTTGTATTTTTGTTGCATATGTTCATGGGATTTTCGCTGATGCACTCAGGAAAATAAGAATTTTTCCTGTTTTGCGACGGTCTTGCTTTTTAACGGCAAAATGGCGATAAACTTGCTGGAAAGTGATACATCTCTTATGTGCTTTCTTACATTTATAACGCACATGCAAACATATATGTGTTTGTATGCGGCTGCATGTGACTGAAGGACCTGCTTGCCAGACGCATCATTTATATGATACTTCAGGTTATTGAAAAAAAGTGCTGATGAAAAACGATTTCCGTTTGTGGACCCTCGTAGTGGCAAGCACATTCTGCTTCTGTCAAACATGCGCTCATGTGTAAGCACCACATATACACACATGGCTTTTTGAATGTCGATTAATTTAAGGTGGCTTGTTTTTGCTATCCTGGCTAAGAAATTATCCTTTAGATCAGATGTTAAGGAGTTCATTACCGAGTGTCTAGAACTTTATTGTAGCCTTTTTTACATTTCAAATTTGTTAAAGACTTTTGAAGGGGCATTTTGGATCACTCACTCGTCTTCAGTCGTATTTTCAGAGTGTCTCCAGACAAATTTTGAACTTCTTATATAGGAACTACTCAGAATATTTAGATTACTGAATAACTATAATAAATTAAATTAAAAAAAAAAAAAAATCACAGTAGGAAAAAAATCTAGTAGAGCTTTCCACTCTAACCGAAGATTCTTCATATAAATTTCAAGGGCAAATCTATTCATTTAGAAGGTCCAACAACTGCCTCATTACAATTAGACGGTAAAGTTTCAGTGAAACCAAAACAGGTAGAGAGAAACAGATTTTCGCTTGCGAAATTAAATTTATTTCAATTTTAATTCGAGCTACATATATTTTCCTATTATTTTTTTCATTTTTCACTGCTATTTTTCTTTTTATATTTTTTTTTTTTAACAAAAGAACAAAATTTATGTATGTCCTTTTCAGTGTCCTGGCATGTATACTATTCTTGGCGCAACTTTGAATGGTTATTTAACCATTCAGCAAAAATTTAATTTTTAAAAAAATAAAAAATTTTACTTTAAAAGCAGTTCAATATAATTTTTATTTTAGTAAATTTTTAGAAAAAAATTAACAAAATATTTTATATTTTTTTTTTTAATTTTTCACAATTGTATTAAATTTTAGTAACATTAATTTTGGTATTTCACTTAATTTATATATTTTGCGGCATATGTTCGGCGTCTTAATCCCATTCTCCAATTGTACGTACTATTTCCATAAGTAAAAAAGGGTTCGGACACTTTTTAAAAATATTAGGTTGCACATAAAATCCTAGTTATTCAATCACAAATGCAGCCAGCTAATAAATTAAATGTTACTAGGAATGCATTTTAAAAAATTGCTGCTAAATTTTGATTAAAAACATTAAAATTCGAAAGCACTGCACTACTGATGGGAATTTTTGCCTTAAGGTATGCTATAGATCTGGTTAATAGTTTCATTAACAGCATTGCTGCCAACACAACAGAGCTCAGTTTGTTTCGGGGTATATTTTATTGTGTATTTCGGTGTAATTTTTGGCGCTGAAAATGGTTTCACCCAAAATGTATAAATGGTCGAATTGAAGTAAAAGATTTTGCAAGAAGTTTGCGCATAAGCCAAAAGTGACAAATAATCGAAGTGGCAAACTTACGCCTAGTGATAAGTGAAAATGCTAATCGATATAGCCAGTTTTTCCAGCTCCAGAAAGGATAATGATAAATTCTTAGAGGGAGTTGGTGGAGTATATATGTATACAATATTTTCACCATCAGCCTCTACATCTGTCTTTGGCATTCAAATGAAAAAAAAACTACGGTTGTATTTTTGAAAATATTCATTGAATATATTCAAATGAATACACACACATACATACATACACGCAATTGCAAGAATTTCTATCAAAGCGATTCGTATTGAAAGTAGAGAAAAATGACTCCTCGAAAAGTAGTCTCAATGCTCGTTACTCGGAATGCAAGTCGTACTTAAACTTTAAACTTGAATGGCTTAAATTACAAATATAATTTCGGCTTTTGAGAAGCAAACATTTTCTCAGCCTCTATTCAAAAACACATGCAAGTAAAAAGCTCTTTCGGTTTATTTAAATTTTAAATTCACTTAAATTTCTTGTGCGGGAAATGAGTGTTTACATTTCAAATAAAAGAACATGCTCATGCATGTCTATATGTGTGTGTGTGTGTGTGTCCGCATGTGAGCTTGTCTACTCATCTGTATGCAAATTAATATTTTAATTGACATTTTCTATGAATCCTTTTTATTTTCTCTATATATATTTGTACTTTTATATCACACGAGCCTTTGACTCTGACACAGTCCCAAGCACAGTCACATTCCTAAACGTTGTAGGTATTAAAAGGGTTAAAAAAGTGTTTGTAAGTGTGTTCACGTGTATGTCTCACTGTGAGAATATTTTATAATTGTATAAAATAAAAGCAGAATGACAGAGAACATGTGCCAGTTGAGCTGCTTTGCTGGTTGGCTGGCTGTTTGCTTGTGGTAGACTGACTGTATTTTTTGTGGCATTGTGGGTGTGCCATGTTTAGCATAACAAGCTTAATGTGATTTAGCCATCAAAGGATTAAAAACAAACAAAAGGTGTTAATTAAATATTTTTCATCTCTTGTATGTACTTATTTTGCTCGCTTTTTGCTCAACAAATATGCAGATTAAGACAATATGCATGACAGGTTTTATGTTAATATTACAAAAATGTCATTTAAATTTAAATAAATGAAACTTTAAAATAATTAATAGACAAACAGCAATTCGTTTTAACTTGAGGCAGCTGTAAAGAAAATTTGTTTATACTATATAAATTCTATTTAAATAAATTTTAATGTTATTAATTCTTGCTGTTAGCAAATATTTTGGAAACCCCCCTTCTGTCTCTTTTCAATATTTTTATTAACGTACTCTGCTTACAAAAATCTTTGTCTATGTGTGTGTGTATTCATTTTGTATGCAATTCTCATTTGATTTTGTTTTGGACACACTTATTCAATATATAAATACTTCAAGCAATAACTTTAAAAGAAATCCGTAATTTTTATTCTGATTTGCACGACAACCGATTTGAAAAACAAAATCATCTTCAACTGGGAAAATATTGCATTTGCATTGGGCGTTGCAAAAGTGTATCCTTGCAATTGCAATTAACTGCATTGTTTGATTACATTGTCTCTGCTGCAAAGTGCATCGCCAAAGGTCAGCAATTAAAACCAAAGACACTTGACAGAAATGACTACTGCTAAATCCAACAAAATGATGCGTAATTTAGAAACAGCAACAGATGAACAGTCGAAAGGATATTGCGAACGTATATTGGCTGGCATATCATTTGGCCGCACGCGCTAATTTAGTAGCCACCAATCCATGCACTCAGAATAAAGGTCGTCTTGCCAATAAAATATCAAATAGAAGAATTCACCACGTTCCTTCCCTTTCTTCTTAATCTAACTTTTAGCTTGGCGATTTTTTATTGAATATTTTAAAAAGGTATTCCATAGAGCGATTCGGTAACCTTTTTATCACTATTCGTTGCTGTTTTTAAATGAGCAAAACTTATTAACATTAGCTGTTAAATGAGGTCAGCAAACAAATTGTTGATCTCAACAGTAGACAATCAAACTATTTACATACAAATAATAAGAAAATTCATTAACATTTATATTTGAAGGCAAAACTTTTAAAAACGTCTCAAAAAAAGAAATTTTTTTAAAATGTTGTCTTGTTTGTTATTTTTTTCGTAATTTTTTGCAAAACTGTAAAAAAGATTTCAAAATAACTTAAATGTCAAGAAGAGCTGTCAAAACTCACATCAGCGTTACGGCAAACCAATAGCTAAATTAAACACCTTTAAAATCGTTAAAAGTTGCTGAGTCCTGCCGCTGCTAATTATGTATATCAGTGTTTTTTTTTTTCTCAATAAATCAATTAACTTTTGGGCGTGGCAATGGAGGGATTACCGGAAATGGCAACCGGCACTCGATTAAAAAATTAAAGTAAATAAAGCATACTTTTAGGCTGAAATATTTTGACGTCTTTAATATAATAAAACTAGAAGTTTTTTGCTCAAATTTGGAATCTTTGGAAAGCTATTTGGAATAGAATTTTTAAATTTCATTTCGCCGGTTTATTTGATTCATTTGATATTTAATGTATACCACACTTTTCCGTGGTATACCTTTAATCTACTTTCTGTGAACTACCGGTCATCTTTTAATTACACTCAGCCAAATAATCCTACTCACACACATTTACATACTAGAACTCGTATTTTTTTCTTGTCATGCAATTCATAGTTCATGTACAGTTGCACTTCAAATTGATCAATGCAATGCAAAATTGGCCAGTTTATGTTTAAGCTTGAGAAGATTTTTTGAAAAATATAGCAAATTTATTTCCAACGTGCAACGTGCAGTGAGTGTGTAGTGCCAGTTAAATGGTTTACTATTACACACTTGAATGGTCAAAGTGATACATTGCACTGAATATTGGCTGCATTTGTGCATTTGAAAAGAATAAACAGAAACCAGTGCTCATTTACAGAGAGTCATTTGCAATGAGTTTTACAAATGCATGAAAGTGGCAAACCAGCAAACATTGTATAATGAAACAGTTTTTCAAAGGAAAAAGGCATAAACACCTGTCATGCTGGCATAATTTACTAATTTTTTTTAAGCAAAATAAAAGTAACACTTTTTTAGCTCCTAAAAGTATGCAAAAATATTATAATGTAAATTTTGAATCAAATTTTGCCAATAATTCTTGTATGGTTAACAAATAATCTTGCTTTTATAGATATTTCGTTAACTTTTTTTTTTAGAATATCTAACAAATATTTCTTTTAAAAAAGCTTAAAATCATCAAGTATTATTTCAATTACTTGATTAGCTTTTCAGTTAAGTGGCGTGCTTATCGGAGTTAAGACTAATTATAAACTAAAAAGATGAGTGTGTTCAGAACGATGCTAAACGGTGTTTGCTCTCGACGCCTAGCTATACTAGTGAAGGGCTTTAATACGGCAATAAAAAAACCTAAAACTAATTAAAATAAATATAAACAGTATGCAAAATATTAACTCTCCAGTGGCACCTCTAAAATTCCAAAAATGGGCTTGTATTGCATGTTCGTCCATGTAAATGCTTTCTGAGGAGCTAAAATGTCCTGCATCACTTTACCTTTAAATGAAAACAGTCTTGCCATAAATCTTCCCATTAAATCTTAAGCATCCTGTAATAAGGATTCAATTTTGCCTTTTCCTAAATACTCGTATATTCATTTGAAAAGTTCCTCTTCAAAGGCTGTTGGGTGGCGTATGTATGTGTGTGTTTGGGTGTATGCGTTTGGCTTTGTATAGAATGATGTTTGTTTATTCCATTCAAATTAAATGAGGCGTTATGAAAAGCAATTTATACACTTTGAAAAGCAAATTTGTGCAGTAATTCAACATAAACTCACCTGTCAAATGCAAATTTATTAAAAAATTTACTTTTTGTTTTTTGTTGTTGTTGTTTTTGTTGTAAAGCCTGCTAAATGATATATAAAATATTTTGTAATGAGTGGTCTATTTATCGCAACTGATTACCAACAAACTCTCTCTGTTGCCACGTCAATTAATGAACATTTCATTGATTCGTTGGCGGCTAAGAATTATTTTATAAAAATATTCAATTAAAATCAAGAATGCTTTCCTGCCACAATTCAGACATATGAGTCAAAACATAATTTCAGATAACCGCTGTAATCAATTTAAAATCGTATTAAGTTTTTGCAAAATATCTTAATAACATTTTATTATCCTCCAGGTATGTGTGCATGCACGTGCATGTGAGTAATTTAAAATTTTTGCAAGTAAGAAAGTCAGGAAAATATTGTTAAAAGAAAAGCGAAAAAGTTATTAATAGTTTTCGTTATTAGCAGTGTCATACTTATTATTACGAACCGCAAATTTAACTTGAAGCTCCAGCCAAATGTAAATCTCTAGTCATCTGAAAATGTCTCTCTCCGGAAAGTTCATTCATTCATTTCTGTCCTTTTACTGAAGTAAATACTGAGACAAGCTCTTCAGGGGCTTTCATATCCTTAACAGAATTTCATCATTTGTGTTTGTATTGGCTTCGGACACACATACAACTATTGAAGAACGAAAGGACACTTACGGCGAATGTGGAAAGCACACAGGAAAGGAAACAAAGTTAAATTAGTAGCAACATTGGAGGTGAATCCCCAAGGCCTTCATGTACTCACAACCCTCAAGCCAAACCAGGGACAGAATAGGAAACGAAGGAGTATGCAATGATAAAAATGGAAATAGCAAAAAAAAAGAGAGTAGGGGAGAAAATATATTTACATAAGGCAAAGTGGGCGACCTTTTAGTAGTACAGCGTGAGAAATTTACTTTTCGAAAAAACAACTCTTTTCACTATACCAGTATGTGTAATGCTTCGTGAGGGGAATGTAACCAAAGTGTTGATGCTCAAATTTTCAATACCTTTTTAGTCGGCACTGCCCTTTCAATTCCTTTAAATTGCTCAAATTTAAGGAAACAGCCTGTTTTTCACACACCTGTTTATTTATTAACCATTTACACCAAAAACATATCATACATTTGCTGAGAGGAAACCTTTAGAGTCTACTCTGCACAGTTTAAATGATGCGCTTTTAAAATCAGCATTTTGAATATTCAGTATCCTTGCATTGACAAAACAATGCTTTGCAAGAGGATGGTAGCATTCCATAAGAAGCGGTCCAACACAAAAGACATACAACTTAAGGTATAAGAGAATTATTTTGAATATCAAATATTTTTGAATCACGCTCTGGAACTTTTAACGGACAACTATAAATTTATTTATTAACGTGCTTCCAATAGGTATCTGATTTCCCAAAGTAATCTGAACACCGGTCCCACCTGGTTAATTTTAAAAAGAAGTACTGCGTGATACTCGTTAATCGTGCCATGCCGGAATTGAGAGAAGGTTGCTGGTGGAGAAGTAGCACTGCCTCTGATGTTAAAGTAATCCTTTTTAGTCATGGCATTTATTTGCCGATGAACTTAAATTCTGATTCCTTTAATCGGAATTTAAATGCTTAACTCTGCATTAAATGGTTTTTTCTTGCATATTGTTCAAATTATCACTACATCCTGTCGACTTGGATTTTATTTGCCACATTTCACAGATTCTTATGAAGAAGGAACAGTTTAATCAGTTGAGGCCTCGTGCTTGCATTTGGCTGGTTGTAAAATACACATGAAACCTTCAATTGAAGACACTTTCCTTCTTACTTCGCTTTATGACTGAATATTCAACCAACCATCCATTTATCCATCCATCCATCCATCCATTCAACCATGCATTCATTCATAGTTGAAAGGCGTTTTGTTGTTGCTCGATAATGATGTTGAATGTGTTCATACGCTCAGTCATACATTTACTTGCTACCTTCTTCTTATTCTTTCTGTTCACGACCGGCGGCTACTTTTTCTCTTATGACCGCAGGGATATTCTTCGTTGGTTTTTCAACAATTACGTGTATGTGAGAGCAACATAGACCACACATACGGCTGCATTAATAGTGGTGTGTGCTTGGATGTGTGTGTGTGTGTGTCTTAAAGCACCCTGTCACATAGTAATAATAAAAACGGTTTGCAATTCATATCCTCTCATAAGGATACAAGAGCAACAACAAAAGCATCGTTTCTATACTTCTTAAACAACAAAAATGTTGATGATTTCAATTCAGTACATTTTAGTGCTGCTGCATATTTTCCATATTTGTTGTCTCTTTTGTTATTTCCGTTTAAGTCTACGTCCTCGTCAATTCATCTCATCAGCATCAGCATCAGAATCGTCATCGTCATCGTCATCAACCTCATCAACGGGCCTGCACTGCACTGCACGGTACTGTGTCCTCAAATGCTCCAGGCCATTTATTCCAATTTGTGGTTATGCGGTGGTTTCAAGTATGGCAAGCCTCGCTTCTATTTTCAATTTCTTGTCCTTTATTTCTTTTTTACAATTCTTAAAATTCTATTGCATTGCAACTGGAATGATGATGGTGATGGTGATGGTGACACTGCCGTTCCTGAGGTAGTAACTTGTGTATGTGTGGAACAATAAGTATGTGGAAAAGGATATTTAATATCTTCGTTTGCATGTGTGGCATTTTAACTCAAGATGAAAAAAACAACACCAAAAACAATTAAAAAAAATATATAGTTTTTATTTAAGAAATTTAACCGTGCACACATAGTAGAGCATATTTTTAGGCTGATATAAATTAAGTATGTTATTCGGCACGAGTTCCTTTAAATGATTAATATTTAAATCCTTTGGCCCATAATTTTCTATAAATTAGCTCTATATTTGTATATGGCGGCGGGTGTGCTTAATTGCATTTACTTTCATTGCTGGTTGCCGTTCCCATTCGCTTCAGTTCTTAGGAAAGCTTCGTTGCAATGAATTGAATAACTAAGAAAAATAATCAAAAAAAAATTTTATTTGCAAAAATTAAAATATTAATCAAAGGAATATTTTAATTATACTGGCTTGACTTTTTTAAAATTAATTCTTGAAGTAAAAAATGAAAATTCTTACGAGTGCCGCTAATCAGCATAATCAATTAAAAATTTTCTTTCCCGTATTAGGTTTACGATATAGTATATAACGATATCTGGCGAAAGGGCATTGGAAATAATATTGATTTTTTTTTTAAACTGGCAAACTTTGTGACAGCAAATTTTTTCCCAGATGCGATTTACTTGCCGCAGTTTTTTTCGTTACGGCCAATATTTCCTTCTCTCGGTATTTTTTACATTCAATATGTTTACGTTCGGAATAAAAATTGCAACAAAAGCACAAAACATTAAAACGGAATACAACAATCCAACAACTACGTAGTGGCATAGTGTTCGTATGTGCCTTGATAATTCTCGTTTAGGTTATGTATAACGAAGTGTAAATTTGTGAGCACACATTACTTCATAAATAGGTCTTCAAAATATTTCTTACATCTGATATATTATATATATATAATCAAAGGAATATTTCAATTATTCAGGTTTGACTGCTTTAAGAATTGAATCTAAAAAATAATATATGATATATATTTTTGCTCTATTAGATAATATCTAATATATTAATCGGTAATTTAAGCATTTGTTGAAATTGAAAAATTATAAAAATTTACGCTACAAAAATTATTTGAAAAAAAAAGTATGAGAAACTCAGCAAATACATGTCATTATTTCCGATAATTTATTTTTTAAAATATCCTTTTGCGCTTTTAAACAAATTAAGAATACCAAAAATTTTAAATGTCACTGCAATAAATTCAATATCAATTTCAAATAAAAACAAATTTGCCAATAAATCCGATTATAACAAAAGTTTTAAAATTTTTATTAATTAAAGTCGAGAATTGATGTCGACAAGAGTGTTACGTGTCAATTACTTTCAGTAATTTGTATGACATTCAAGTAAGATTTATTTAATTTTAATAATTTCCTCAAGTGGTGTGAAAATAAGAATGGCGAATTAAATGTGTGTTTGACGTAGAAGGTTACGTCGTTACGTATCCAAGACAAGCTTTCAGAAAACAACACTCATTTTACATTAAAAATGTATTTGTAAATTTGTATTTTTAAAAAAAAAACAATTATCGATGACTTTTCGAGGATTTTAACCATGTTTGCACGCGTTTTTTATCTGTGCCACATTTCCACCAGTTAATTTTATTAAAAATATATACAATTAATAATATACAATTTAAATTTTAAATAATTTTTCTTTTTTTATTTATATATGAAATATTTTGAACAGCTTTGAAACAACTAAATATTAAATTTGCAAGCCAAAAAAAATCACTAAAAAAAATTAAAAATATATAATTAAAAAAAACATCTTGCTTCAGCTTTTAATTTTATTTTAACGTAAGACCGATTTTGTATAGTTTTTTATATATTAATATCTGGGTCCGGTCGACGTTGCTTGGCTCAAATTTTTCCTTTATTTTGAAGTGCCTCTGGGAGAAAATCAAAATCAATGTTTTTGATTATTTATAACAAAAAAAAAAAATTATGTATGAGTCGGTGGCGGAATACTTAACAGACCCACACGCCGCCACACGCCGATTAACTACACAAAGCCGCAGCATAGGCTTATCGCGCAGAGTTTAAAAAGTAATGATATTTCTTTACTTTATTTTTTAATTAATTTTTTTCACGAAAAGATGTCATGTTTTATTCATGTCATATATTATCGAGTTAATTAATGCCACTATGCGCTGATTAAGGACCCAACGTCTTCAGCGAAACTCGGCATATGCTTATCGCGCAAATAGGGTTTAAAAAATAATGATATTTATTTACTTTATTTTTTTATTAATATTTTTCACAAAAAAAATGTCAGATTTGAAGAGGGACCGGGCTAATTAATGCCACTAGACGCTGATTAAGGACCCAACGCCTTCAGCGAAACCCAGCATAGGCTTATCGGGCAAATGAAGATTAAAAATTAGAGATATTTTTTTACTTTTTTATTTTTTTCACGAAAATAGGTTAAGTATGATCCGGTATTGGACCAATTTACGCCGCCACACACCGATTAAGCACTCAACGCTTTCAGCGATACAGAGTATAGGGTTATCGCGCTAATCTCTATCGGGAAATACACAAAAAAAAGTAACTATTGCGCCATCTTTCGGACGAAATTCAAAATGCACAGAAAAAAAAAACTCCTCACGCCCCATAGTTTTTGAGTTCATGTATCACGAACATACACATCATTCCATTAACTATTTTTTAACATCTTCAGGAATTTTTTTATTTCAATTTATTTAAAATAAAAAAATTTAAATTTATAAAAATATAGAATACTTATTAAACTATTGATGGCATTTATATGACGCCCTTTAAATATATTTTGTAACACTTTTTTAAATAAGATTTCCCAATGACGAATATATTACTGATTAATTTTAAGGATGTTTTTCCAACACACACCATCGATCCAAAGAAATATTTCCTTTTCTTTTTTGTTTTTTTTTGTTTTTTTTTTTTTTTTTTGGAAATCTTTCTAAAAATAAATATCTTTCACAGAAGTTTTCCTTACAAATTGAGTGACGGCATCAACATCACTTAAATTAATTAAGTTGTATGAGAAAGAAATTCTCTAACGAAATTCATTAAAGAAAATAATAAAAAAAAAAAAAAAATAGTAATAAATTAAAAAAAAAAATCGAGCAGAGTGTACACAAAATCCTTTAACATCAGTAAACTTTATGTTTATTTTAACTTTTTCATAATCTTCCTACCCGATTGAGAACGTCATCTTCATAAGGAATTTCATAAACACGCGTCAACAAAAATTCATCGCCACTCCCCCCAAACCTCCAAAAAAAGGAGAAAGAAAAAGTTTTCTATCTAATTAAAAACATCTCAATGGAATGTCGACTTCATATCATCTTAATAGTAATTTTAAGGAGCAAGTTTGTATAATTTTATATTTCGTACTCTTTTAATTTTATTTATTTATTTTTTATTATTTTATTTTATTTTATTCTTTTTTAATGGAACAAGCCGGAAGTGTTGATTCTCAACATCATCATTACCAACATATCATCGTTCCTTAATTCCTTATCTCTGCAGTTTTTCTCTTATTTCGGTTCGTGTAAACAACAGCGTTTTCATATTATTTTCCTCTTTCAATTTTTTTCGTCTTGCTTGTGGCGTGGAGAGGAAAAAATATTTTATGAACTTTTTCATTTGATATTAAACATTAAAATAAAATAAAGTAAAGAGGAGGGGAGGGTACAATAATAATAATAAACACTGAAAAATCGTAAAACTTTTTAATGAGCTGAAAAGTGCGTATGAGTTTTCTTTAGTTTTTCCTTTTTTTTGTTTTTTTTTTTTCTTGTGCCTCAAAACTGTTTTTAAGCTGAGCAATGAAAGGGGTAAATGTTTGCTAATTGCAGCTCGAGCAGAGAACTTGTTACAACAGGATTATTTGCAGGAAACGGCAAAACATAAAATGAAACTTGTGTATTTTTTTGGCGGTTTGCTTGCTCTAGTTGCTTGATGGTTTAGCTTAGCTATCGGAGATGGAATCATGACCGTTTCCCTCCACGCAATTAATGAGCACGAGATTGCGATTTAAAGAGAATTCTCGTATTGCAACGGTTCTAGAATAAAAGGTTCGGCTCTTGGCTTGCTTTCTGCGGTTGCTTGATTGTATACCTTAGCTGCAAGATGTGGAATAACGAGCGTCCTCGTGCTGACGATTATTGAGCAAGAGATAACGATTTATAGACAATTCTAGTATTGTAAGGATTCTAGAAAAATATGCTCCGAATCTCGGTTTGCTTGTTCAAGTTGCTTGATTGTTTAGCTTAGCTATCGGAGATGGAATCATGACCGTTTCCCTCCACGTAATTAATGAGCAAGAGATTGCGATTTAAAGAGAATTCTCGTATTGTAACGATTCTAGAATAACACGCTCCAGATCTCGGTTTGCTTTCTGCGGTTGTTTGATTGTATACCTTAGCTGCAAGATGTGGATTAACGAGCCTCCTCGTGCTGATGATTATGGAAGAAGAGATAACGACTTATAGACAATTCTAGTATTGTAAAGGTTCTAGGATAACACGCTCCGGATCTTGGTTTGCTTTCTGAGGTTTGCTTGACTCTTTGGCTTAGCTGTTGAAGATCGTACCATGAGCGTCCTCCTGCTCAAGATTATTGAGCAAGAGAATTCTCGTATTGATTGCTTGATTGCTCGTATTAAAAAAATACCTGCCGGAATTATTGCAATAGATGTTGGTTTTCACAACAGTGCTTGTAAAGCTTCGAGCAATGAAAAGATTCTGATGACTTCCTAGCATGCACTTCGATTCAATACCTTTTAAAGTTTTTAACTTGTCCTGTTTTTAACTCGGGGAGCGATACACGAAGTTAATCTTAACATTTTCCTGTTTTGTGTTAAGCTTATTTTTCGACATGTTGCAGACTTTGCCAAAAGTTGCAAAGAGCGCTAAGAAGGAAAACACAATTTCAAAATAAGCGTTTTTAATGGACAAATTTAGAACTTATAGAGAATTAATTTGCAGAGTAACAATTTTATAAATAACATTAAAATTAACATTAAAAGCTTTTGTTTCTAAACACCTTCGAATGTCGTTAAACTTTTGCTCCATAGTAAAATAGACAATTTGATATCATATTCTTTTGACACTTGAAATTCTACACAAGGAAAAGCTGCTTGCAGAGTTGCCTCTGTGCTGCCAGCACCATTTACCGTTGCTCAAGCGATCCTTCTTAAGCAGCTCACATCCTTCTTATGGTTTCTGTTCAAATTTGCAGAATCTGTGTAAAGCTGGCAATTACCTATCTGAGTGTAGCTCGATAGTGTTTCAAGGCAGTGCGAGACCTTTGACATTATGTAAAAATTGCCGTCAATCTATGAAGCTGTTTACAATTGCCAACATTTCTTGTCTCTTTTTCTCTTCAAAATTTATTATCTCTAACTCGCAGAATTTATGAAATTGTTTTAAGCAGGTTTTGCTTAAAGTTGTCTTGCACAGATAAGAGAAATTCCAGAAGTATTTATTTCAATAACAAGATTGTCTTACACTGAGAAATTTCTGCATTTAATTGCAATCAAATCATGATTTCCCCAACGCTGACTGCTTTTATGTGAATTGGAAGTGTAATAAACGCGTAACTAGAAAACTTTTTCAAATTATCTGCCGTATGATAATCATAAAAATAATAGATGTGCATTTCAAGTTAAACAAAAATAAAAACAGCACAACTTTTTTGCTTCTTCTTTTTGCTTTACTCTTCTATTCATCATTTACATGTTGGACGTTACGGAATAGATGTGCGAGTCTCCTGCTACAATATGCTAATTTATGTATGTTGTTGTTTTATGTTGTTGAAGAAGACACGCTAAAACATGGAATCGGTATGCTGAAGCGATTGGTCGAGTCGTATTGACGGCAGCTTGTGAAAAGCGGAGAGTTTTTTTCGGAAGAAAGCGATATGTGCAGCTCTTCGGTATCATCAGTAAAATGTGGTATTTTTGTCCTTTTCAAAAGGTCCTTTTCACTAGTAATTAAATCTAATTTCATAATGAAGGAAGTTATCCAAACATCACGGCGTGGACTGCCTGTACCTGCAATGATAATTTTGGCACTTGATATTATTTTTAGGAAATGAATTTCCAATTTTAAAAAATAACTGACTTTATTGTGTCATAAAATTTTGTTGCCAGCTGAAAAGGACCTTTTAAGAAGGACATAAATAAGAAGTTTACCTGATGATACTCAAGGGCTGCACATCGCTCTCTCTTTCTTAGAAAACTAGCCGCTGCAAAAACTTTTTTCATGAATTTTGGTTCCGAATATAAAAAGAAAAGTTAATATTCTTATCTGTTGTGAAGTTGACGGCCCCCAACTATAGGGGAACATGTACGATGTATGATAAAAAAATGCTCGATTTTGGCCTTTTTTTGGTCTGTTGTATTGGCACACATGTCTGTTATATATGTTGGCAATACCAGTCATTTTCGATTGTCAGTCTGATTTTGACAGATAAAAAGGTTAGTCGTTTTTTGGTGTGCTCTTCGATCTTTTAGTATTTTTTATTAAAACTCGAGCAAAAACAATATCGCATGAAAGCGGTCGAATGTCGTCAACGATGATCGAGATTTGCGCGAAGAGGTCATAACTGCTGACGAATCATGGGTGTATAGGTAGGACTTTGAATCCAAAGTCCAAAGTCATGAAAAAAGTACATTTAGTTCGGTCAAATATGGTGTGATGCATCCTGAAGTCTTGCCAGAAGATCATGCGGTCAATAAGGAATACTACCTTGAAGTTCGCTTCATTTGCGTGAAGGAATTCGTCAGAAACGCAAAGAATTGTGAAAGAATCAATCAAGGATTTTGCACCATGATAAAGCTCCAGCTCGCACATCGATACTGGTGCATCAGTTTTTGGCCCTACTGTGTTCCTACTGTGTTCGGTGTCCCAAAACCGCAGACACCGATGAAAGGAAGGCGTTTTGCTACGGTTGAGGAGATAAAAGAAAAATTTAAAAAGGAACTGTTGGCGATACCAAAAAACCCGTTTCAGAAGTGTTTCGAGGATTGGAGAAAAATCTGGTATAAATGTATTATATCTGAGGTGGATTACTATGAACGGTACAAGATAGCTATCGATGAATAAATAAATAGTTTTGGGAAAAGTTGAAAATAACGGCTATTTTTCGATCACATGTCGTATGCCGCGTAGGTTTGAAAGAGTTTGCCATTATTGGCAAAGAAGCCCGAAGATGAAGGTGGCCTTCCTACAGACAGTGTCAGCAGGCGCTCACTGTTTGGCAGCCATCTTGATGTCTTGTTTCGCAATAACCACAAGCATATTTGGTTAGACCTCATGAAACCTGAGCAATCTGAGCAATAAAAATCCAATTACTGGCTTATGGACTAAATCACTTTGTATAAAGTGATTACAGTACTGTCGCCAAAAAATTCTAACTGGTGGCAACACTTTAAATCAAAAATAGTTGGCCTGTTTCTATTGTTCTTCTTTAGTGTTCTCTCAATTCGTGGCGTATTCTCATAGCCGTCTTAAGCATCTTTTTTCCGAATGTTTGCTATGAAATGCCAAAGTAAGAAAAAAGTTATTTGTGGCAAGCCGGCGGTGTGGCATTACTTAGCATTTTGTGTCTACTCAAACAAGTTTTCTTTTTTTTTTGCGCAAAATGTGTAATTAGCATGCAATAGCCAAAGATAATTTGCCGTCATAAGTTGTATAAAATATAAAAATAGATTCAAATTTTATTTATTTTCATGATGAAGAAAATGATTAATGACCGGTCTTAAGAAAAGTTTTCGAAAGAGATAAACAAATTCGCCAAACGGATACACAAATGGGACGGTGTAAAGCTTGAGAGAATGTCGCATAATTGTAGTTAATTTAAATTTGTTTCATTAAGTGTCAGTCTTGTTAAGATCAAGAATAAGATTTTCTGGGTTGCCGAATGATAAGCACACCGTTTCGAAATCACTCTACTTCAGCATTTTGGTGCGATGTATTTTGAACCAGGTTTTATAGACGAATTAACACAGCTTTTGAGATTGAGATTCATAACTTTGTATTGCGTTATTGCTTCCCAGCACAAGAAAGCTTTTTTGAGACTTGTTGCTTTTGTAAAGGACAGTGATCCTTAAAAGTAAATCTACAGTTTAAATGTGTCTCGTAAACTTCATCAATTGCGGAAATTATAATGTCTGTAACGAACAACCGGAAAAGCACTGTTCGAATCTCGACATTTTTTGGTGCTTTTGAGTATCAAAAAGTTGACATCATTGTATTTATAGGCTGGTACGTACACCTCTTTCGGAGATTGAATTATTGATCAAAAATTTGCTTTTTTTAAATGTAAAATCTTCATTCCCAATTAACTCTTATCAAAGAAACCGCTTCGCTCCTTAAAAATCTCTCCAAGCGTGCGTTACTTTTTTTAAGGTATTCCACTTCCACCATAAGATGGTCATGATGTTTGTATGTAAGCGGTTGTGTGTGTTCTAGGGATTAGCTTAAGTGTCTTTTGTCAATAGCCCTGAGGACTTGCGCTATATTTAAAATAAAGAAAAAGGACACAAGAATAAGCCAAAACAGTTGTATTTACACAAATTCCAGAGAAAAGGATAAAAGTGAAGAAAAAATCTGTTTCACAAATCAAATACTTTCACGTACGTTTGTTCTCTTAATTATTTTTTTCCAACATTTTCCTTGTATGGTTCCCTTTTTTTTCTTTTTTTTTTTTTTGGAAAATTAACATCTAAACAGACAGTTACAAGTTTTGCTTTTCCTTTGAATTGGCTAAAAGTTCGCTGCTAACTTTCGAGCTTCTCCTCCAACGTGAATACTTGGAAAATCCTGCCACTTTATTTTTTCCTTTCTTTTTTTTTATGTATTTTTTCTTTGCTGTCCGTCTTATTATTTATTAACTCGTTTTTTTTTATTTCACTATTTTATTGCATGTACGGAGCAGTAAATTGTTTGAAACAAAAAGTAGATGCTGATGACAGCATGACAGACAGACATATTGACAGCTAGAAATCCAGCAGCATAACAGACACATATTTCTTAGTTTGAAATTTTCATTATCTTTCATTAAGGCAACATCGGATAAATTTTGTATGTAAATAGAAAAATGGAGGGCAGAAGAATTCTTAATTTTACAGTTTGCTGCCAAATCAAAAACCCTTTTACACCCTTTTTAATGGCATAATTACTTTCCTACCCCCCAAAAAGTCAACAGAGCATCCACATTAATACCAGTAGAGCACCAACTGTCATGGAAGGGAAAGGGTTGGAAAATTTTTTAATTAAAGAAATTGGGTTTAATTCAGGTGAATTTATGGCCCGGAGTTACCAGCGAAAATTTCTTTCTTTTTTAATACAATTTTTTTTTCTCTCTCTTGCGGATTTTAAGATTGTAAATTATCAGAAGAAAGAATGCAGAATGAAGAATGAAGGATGGCAAAATTCCACTTCATTTCCGCTTGTAAAGCCCTTCAAACACAAAAGGAAAAACTCATTAGAATTAATAATCGCCTCACAACAAATTTGTTAAATAACACATACACACACAAACACACATGCACACACTTTATCTGGCAGGACCTTAATTTGCAACCCAAAATACATTCAAACACATACAAACAAAAAAAAAAAAAATACAGAAAAAAAGGAAAATTAGTTGATAACTGGTGCTGGCTGATTCCTTTCTTTGTTTAATTGTCTCTCTCAAATTTTATGGGCATAAAAGATGACCATGATATCTGGTCTCTGCAAGTCCAGTCCATTTGTTCACTCAGGCTTTTGTGGAAATATTAATAGAAAAAAATACATATACATATTTTCTGATTTTCTATTGCAATAAAGGAGTTTTTCATGCAGTTACACATAATTAAAAGTGGACCGTGAGGAAAGTTCGAGACCAAACATGCCGAGATTTCCTAAATAAGAAACAGGTATACATGATTTATTAGTACAAAGTTTTAAGCAGAGCTGCCACATGTGGCGAAATTTTCAAGAAATGTTCATTGTCTAATTCTCATTTATTTACCAAAATCTACAATTTTTAATATATTGCTTTTCTTTTAAAAATGTTTAATAAATTACAAATTTTTAAATAGATTTTTAGAACCTTGGAAAGTGGACTTCATAAGCTTTCCAATGATATATAATATGTTGCACTTTGCTATCCATACACCATTTTTATAGCAATTGGAATTTTATACACACAGTACTGCCTACTACGCAATTCTCATACTATCACGCGTACTTTTCTATATAAACAAAGAAAAAACGTTGAATTTCGCAGATTTTGTATGTGGATGTGTGTGTATATGAGAGAGAGTGTATTAAAGTGATTATGCAAATAATGTGCATCAGCTGGTTGCGATAAAGAAATTTGTTTTTAAATTCGGAAAAATGTTTCCTTCCGAGTCAGAGATACAAGCATAATAACAACACATGCGGATCCAAGACTATTTTTATAGTATCTAGGCCACTCGAAGTAAAGTTCTACTGGCGTAGTTAAGCGATATACCTTTATGATGGGATTTTTCAAAGCCCTCAACGGTGCGAAAGCAGGCTTGTGAATTGCTGAAATCAAACCCCCCGGAGGAGTACTGTATGCACCTTGGTGAAAATTTACACCTTGGTGATGTGCCCTTTGGGGAGACGGTATTCTGCGTTTCTAGAGCATGACCTTTGGCAGGCACCGGTAAAACTTGTCTGCCACTAACCAATCCATGAAATAACATGGCAACGGATGTATTTATAAGTAATTAAAAGGTAAAGGCAAGCTATGCTTGTTGGTCTAGGATTAGGTCTAGCATAACCTAATCGATTCAGGATTGAATATTGTAGGAGAGTTCTCTCTTGAGAGTTCTCTCCGAAAACACCATCAGTTGCTATATACTGCCACCACGGGTACCGGCAGCCCCAGAATGGATTTCTTTCGCCGAGGTTTGCACACATCCTGAACCGAACAGTTATCGATGACGGACTTATTTCTCACTCCACGGAGTTAATAGATTATGTTCGTGGATAAATTTGTACGGCTTTAGAGATTTTGTCCATAGACCAAGTTCGTTCCAACCAAACAGCGTTGAATGAAGTTGTGGCCGGTTTATGGTGAGGTCTCCTTTGGAGTTCACGTGGTGGCGAGTGGTTGATACCAAAAGTTGCTTGGAAGATTTCTCTTGAGTGGCTGGTGTCGTATTGATGCTAACGCTCGATACGATCCGTTCATGCGACTAGTTATCTCGGTGCTGTTGCCGTGAGATGGTTCTCCCCTTCTGAGGGCGGCCTCTCTGTAATTCTTTGATTGTTATACTTGCATGAATTGAATAGACAAGTGTGGTTTACCCCGAAGATGGCGGGGTAGTTATTCTTGCTAAGTGCCTACTGGTAAGGCTTCGGCAGTGCCGAACGTCATAGCAGGGCTGAATCTTTTAATCAGGAATTGCCACCTGTGCTTGCACAGGGGCTTAGTAAACGCATTAGTTTACTCTGTGCTAAGCGCACCGTGAAGTTAAGCCACAAAGGCACGTATTCACGTACACTGTAGCACATCTGTACTACGCACTTAAAGTAGGATTGTATAAGAATCCACTATAGTTTAGCCACCGATATTTATCAAGTCTGCTGTCACTAAATTCTACATTGTCGTTCATTATTTGTGGTGATTACGATTCTGTTCTTTATATATCATTTGAAGTTTTCTTAAAAATAAAGAACACGAGCTTTCACCTATTCGACCTATTAACATTTATAAAATTCTCATTTAGTTGTCGAGAGAGTATATATATATTTCAGAAAAGTAAAAGAAAAGAAAAATTAAAGTTTTTTTTTCGAACTGAATGATGTTTTGAGTCAAAGAAATCTTTTAATCATGCCGGCTGAAGTTCGCTGTTGGCGCTGCAGCTGTCTGGCGCTGGCAGTTGTTACAAACTTTGCAATTTGTGTCTAAACAGATAATTTAGTTGAAAATTCAATTGCTATGAACGTCCGCCAGGATAATTAAAATATGCCTTTGAGAAGTTATAAAGAAATTAACAGACGTGTTCATTGCTTGCAATTTAAGGACTTCACTTTGAATAGCTTTCAAATGTCAAGAGCATGCAATTAATGCTTTTGCCTGAAGTATTGCCAAGAATTATTTTCAGCCAAAAATATAAAGTGGAAATAAGACGGGAATTAATTTATTGAAGTATTTATTTGAAGTAATAAAATAAATTTGCTTTCCTTTAATTTTTGTGACCAAACCACGTACTTTCATGCAAATTTTCCTGCTGGCCGGAAAAACCAACTGCATTTCAGAATATATATATATGTGAGTCAATGAATATTCTGCCAGAGAATGTGGCAATTGCAATAGCAATTGTAGTTTAATCGTAACCATAATTATGGCCAAAAAAAATATAAAATCCGGATAAAAAGAAAAAAAGGAAAACCGAACTACCACACAAGCCAACATAAATGACCATTAAATGTGTTTTTGAGATTAAAACTGAAATGGCAGGAAGTGTTAAGCGGACAATGGCATGGCACCAGCAAACATCGTTGCATCACCGAGAATTCTGCCACCACAGACACATTCATTTGTAAACTCGAATCTAGCAGTTGCCTAAAATTGTTCTTTTTTTTTTTGTTTTTGCTTTTAATGGGCCTCATAAAAGATTAAACCGTAATTACCAGTGAATCCTTTTTGTTACATTAATATTACATTTCACAAATTATTTTCTTCTTTGGTTTGACCGTTTGGTGTTGCAATTCTCAGCAGCAGAGGAGAAGTACTTGATTAAAATGCAGCAGCAAATGGTTCCGAAACCCCCTAAAAAAGCTTTGCCCTAACAAAAAGCCAATATTTAATTTAATATGGCTATTCATTGGAATAGTCATTCATGGGAGTTCAGAAGGTTTCCTGTGATCTGTAGCACTATGAAAAATGATATCAATAATGAATATTTTCATTTTCAGTGCTCTGCTGGCGGATTTTACTTTCAATGATCTGTGGGCGATCTTGATTACAATGAGAATGAATAAAATTTCATTTTCCATTAATTGAAATGACCTTGTCCGTGAATTCCTAAACACTTTAAGCTTTCATATCAGGCAAATCCAAATTGCTTCAGTTTATTTCCATGATGCTCGTTAATAGAATGTTTACACTTTAAATTTCTAGATGCGCCACAAATTGCATCACAGCTTTCATATGTTGCTTACACAATTGCTATTTTTTATTAATTGCTGTTTTATTTCAGCTTGAATGTGAGACGAGCAATTCATTTAGCTTTTAATTAAAATTTCTTTGAACTTGCTTCACGAATTTTTGTTAATTTTTCTGTCTGTGTAAAGCAGGTTTCATAATTGCTTTTTTTTATCGCATGCAAATCATTTTGCTTGTATTATTAATTTATATAAAAGTGTTTTATTTTAATTTAATTAGTTCTACAAATGAGGATTTAATTAATTTAAATATATAAAGAAAAATTCTATATGGTCGATATTACAGTGAACTGCTGACAATATGAACATACACTGTGGAACAAGAAGATCTCTTACAAGCTAAGTTTTTATATATAAAAAAAAAACACTCTCGTAATAAAATTAAAAAAACTTGGCCAAGAAGATTAATTACAATAAAAAAAAATCTCCTATCTTTTATATATACTCTTCCACACTATAAAATATACAAAATGGAAATTTTTTTGCACCCAATATAGTATATGAGGTCTCGTAAATGCCACTTGTTTTAAACTTTGCCATGATGAACTCAATTTGGAACATCTTTCCTAATATCTTTCGAAATATGCAGCTTTAACGTTCGAGTTAGCCCAACGTGGTTCACAGATACTCACCCCTTCTACTTAATGAGAAGAGAAAAGTCCACATATCTTTTGGAAAAGCTGGCAATTTCGTTTCTGATATTTTGGGAATTATTTACTTTCCAAAAACTGGAATATTATTGCGCACCTGAAAGCGGAGTTCATTTATGCCGCATTATTTTCCATGTTAAGTGCAAAAAAAAAATTCAATTTTGTATACTTTTTCATCGGAAAAAACAAAAATTTTTTAAAGTCCATGTTAACTTTTGAGACACCCTGTGCGAATAAGTAAAATGAAGCCAGTTTAGTTTTAGTAGATTTTTTAGCCTAACGACTGCCATCCAAGTAAATTTACTTTAGAAGGGCCTTCCCCTACAAAAGAAAATATACTTGTCTTATTATTTTCCAGTTAAAAGTGGCAACACTTTATTAAATAAAATTAATAAAAAAAAAACCGGCAATATTGTCTGTGGGAGGTATATGTAATAAAAAATAAATATGGAGTTTCCGCTTATATGAAACCATGCCTAACACCCTGTTCAAGCAGAGTTATAATTTTTCGCGGATGTGAGTAATAACTAATACCCTGTTCAGACATATAGATTAATTTATCGATATTTATAAAATAAGCGTAAATTGTTTTACAATTTTTCATGCAGTGGATAGAATTTATAAATTGGCCATTTATTTTAAATTATCTTACAAATTGGAAAAGATGTGCAAGCAACACTGCTGGCGGTTTATTTAGTGACCCAAGAAATTTTCGTACTTGGCAACACTGAATGACAAAATGATATTTTTCGATTATTATCGATATTTTTTTTTTTTTTTTTTTTTTTTTTTTTTTTGGTGCAACAATTGACAAAAAGTTCAACTGAGAATGCCATGTGTGGCATTAAATGTGAAATGTCACATGCATGTGACAACTGCAAGCAATTTAAAAGCAAACAGCTGTGCAATTTTCCAAACGACTTATGCAGTGAGCCACGGTCTTGTGGACAAAATAGACATGCGATGTGTGACCAAAAAATAATAATTTTTTTCCAAAAGTATTTATTTATTCATCAATAACTATCTTGCCCCCTTCAAATTAATAGCCCTCAGATATAATACAGTTATGCCAGCGTTTTTTCGAATCCTCGAAATAATTCTGAAACGTGTTTTTTGGTATCAGCAACAGCTCCTGTTTCGATTTTTCTTTTATCTCCTCAATCGTAGCAAAATGCCTTCCTTTCATCGCTTCCTTTAGTTTCGGGAAAAGGAAAAAGTCAGCGGGGACAAAGTCCGGTGAATACGGTTTTATTTTTGGCCAAAAACTGACGCACCAGCATGGATGTGGCTCTTGGCTCTACCGGACGCTTCCATTGGGATGATTGGGCTTGGGTTTCAATCTTATAGCCATACACCTATGAAAGATATTCGTCAATAGTTGAGGACCTTCGTGAGCAAATCTGAATCGTCGTTAAAAATCCAAGAGCACATCAAAACACGACTAACCCTTTTATCTGTCGAAATCAAACTGACAATCCAAAATGACTGGTATTGCCAACATATATAACAGACATGCGTGCCAAAATAACAGAACAATAAAATGCCAAAATCGAACACAAGTAACTCATACGTAGCGATTATTATTTGATCACACCTCGCATTTTAGAGTGTTTTATAATGAATGGGAGGAAAGAAAAACAATACAGAACACACTGTATATTAGAAAATTATTTATTCTATTAAATTTAGAAACGCTGTTCCAAAATCTACACCCGAACACCATTAACATTTGCCAACATTTTCAAATTGCAACGCAAATCATTTTCATTTATTTATCAGCATTTTCTTTAGCATAAATAAATTTACCATTTTTGCAAGCGAAACTCTGCCTCAGCATTCCGCCTTTCCGTTAAAATATATTTTTAGGCTTTAAAAGTATTTCTAGAAAATCAGCGTCACAGCTAAACTGCTCACAATACACAATTGCGAATCTCGACGGTTGTGTGAGAATTTTTCAGATATTTTTTGCCACAAGGTCATTTATTTCTGGAACATTAATTTTGTCTATGATTAGCGGTTTAGAGGTCGGCAATTAGAAATTCATGCGGATGCCTCTTGCGTGGCGTTTTTTTTTTGTTTATTTTTTTTGCAAAAAATAAAAAAAGAGATAGAGAGACCTTACTTGGTAATATGTTGCGTTCTTTTTTTTTAATTTTTGTCTCTTTGCCAATTGATTTCTTATTATTATATATGTATTTGATTTCGTCGTTATAAAACAGATCAAACGATGTTGGGTCAGGTCCAAATTTTTTTTCGCAATAAAATATACATTGTTTACAAAAATCAAATGCGAACTAATGCCGAAAACACTCTCACTAAATATTAGGTCTCTTCATGTCATTTTTCAGCAAGCCAGCCATACTGTTTTTACAGCAAATTCATTATTCAAATATTGCTAAATTTATATTATTTAATTTTTTTTTTTATATATCATTTTAATGCAGGCTAAAGGGTTTTTCTTTAAATTCAGATTGCTTTATGTCTCAATTTAATTTGTAATTTATTTTAAAATGTCTCCTCGTTAAGTTAAATGAACAATGACAACCATCTCAAGGTTTATATTTCTTAAGATCTATTTAAAATTTATTTAAAAGAGGTCTTAAAATGGTCTTATCAAAATTATTGTTTATTATTATTCTATTACTTTTACTATTTTGTAATATATTATTTTGTGGTTATGGGAGTGAATGCCTTAGCCCAGCAGGCCAGCCTAATGTTAAAATCGATATTGTTTTCAAACCATGTGGTTTTGAAAGTTCTTTGAGATATTGAAATTAAATGAGAATTACTGCTCATATTAACACACAGACGGACCGGTGTAAAATATTCGATATTCGATCTTTTCTTCGTTTCCTTTTTAATCATACTTATACTTATTGACAACAAATAATAAGTATAAGTATATATATATATATACATATATATAAAATATATATATTTTCAAATATAATAAATATATGTATTACATATCACACATATAAGTATATGTGTGACATGCAGCAGATTTAACTATAATTTTGCCGTTTTTTGCATTTCAAACTGCGTTTCAATTCAATCGGATTTGTTACCTCTCCGCTTTAGTTTAATTAATTTAATTTAAAAATTTTATTATATTTTAATTTTTTCAATACACTTAAAATTTTATTATAAAAAATTACATTTAGAAAAACATTAAAATATTTTTTCATAAATTATAATATCTAACAAAAAAAAAAAAAAAAAAAAACAGCTGCCAAAATAAAGTTATTAAAAAACAATTAATAAAAATGTCTATAATACAGATTAATAGAATTCACAAATCCAGCGAAAGTGAAAGAAATAAAATTAGCGAAATACCGCTTTTATCGCTAATTATTTCGCCAGACCTGGAAATAAGCATGTACATTCATATTAAAGTTTATTAAAGTTCATACGTATTCATGTGTGCATTAGTTGTACAGCCCTGCCCTCGTAGCTTCTTATTGGAAAGAGTTTAGAGCTGCAAACGGGCCTGATATGGTTTTTGAGCTCTCGCTTTGCCTTAAATTAACACGCAGCATATTTGACCATTTTCACAATCCGTGCCCGGTCTCATTAGGGTCTTGTGGCAGCGATCCATACATACGCCTAAATGTTCTTTGCAGGGAGCTGGCCTGACAGGTACTACAGCAGTTAATATTATTGTTATTGTTGCAGTTGGTGGCAATTGTGGTTTCGGAATATTAAATAAATTGGAATTATATGGAAGGAATAAAAAAAATGCAAATAATACCAATTAGTGTTTTTTTTTTGTTTTTTCTCATTCTTTTTTTTATTGTTTTTTATTTTTTTGGGGGGAGGAAAGTGACTTATTTTGTTTGGAGTTTTACTAGATTTTTGTTTATGTGGATTTCGAAAATGCATGCAATTTAATAAAAGATGCGATTAGTTCGTGTAATGTTTTGAATTCGTGACGTTAAAACAACTTACGTTCGTAGCAACATTCAACGCCCCGGTGGGAGTATAAGGGGCACAAGCCTCTGTTGCTGCTGAGCACGTTGCAATCGCTGGTGTGCACACAAAAGCCGCCCACTAAAGCGCATTCACGATCTCCCTGGTACACCTTGACACCTTGGATCACTGGAAATGGACAGAAATCACAGTTATGAACAAAGAAAAATATATTTAATCTGCGTAGTGCATGATTAAGCAATAGGAATAAATAAAGCTCGAACTAAAAGTATTGCTATAAACTGTAGCCTAAATGTATGTGTGTAAAAATATAAAATAGCTTTTCGAAATCCCCTCTCTCTCTCTCTCTTAGCTTGGTCTAGAGACCATTAATTTGAGCTTTGAAAATTTACCTTTAGAGAGTGATCTTTGGTTGTACCAGATCAAAATATATGCAATTTTTGGTGCATGTAAACTAACCACAACCCAGCAAACATCTCCATATTAGTTACTATAATCTTAAAATTATACATTTATAGAAAGAGGGGTGTCGTAATATTAATTGTGCCACGTATGAGACCTTATTATGAATTTGCGGTATAAAATCTCTTCTTTGGAATTCTTGCTCCTGACCCTTCGAGTATTTCCAATATTTCCAGGGTGAAGGGATTCTTATTACAGAACTCTGTGCAACGAGTCGTCCATTTTGAATGGTTTGACATGAGGTATGAATAAGGGAATGTCTTTTGTGGGAATTTTTTATTCTTTTAAATTATGGTCTTAGCAGAGAGGTCTAACCCTGCGCCCAATTATCGAATGATATTTTCCAAAAATGTACTATTTGCGCTGCGGTCAAATAAGAGAATAGCAAGTAAGAAATTGCTTTTATAAAGCGATTTAGTGTCAGTCGTTTAAATACGCCATGAAGCTGTCTTACACTCAAACACCTCCATTCACATTTAAGTATTAAATAAACAATAATTTTATCTGTTTTGTGAAACAACAACAATAAGAATAACAACAACAACAAAACATGAAAGAAACCAACAAAAAATTTCTCTGGTAGATTTTAAAGGTGTTGTTGGCCCAATTTTGTAATCCCAGACTTGAGACTTTTCAGTGCAATACAAACGCCACAAAACAGATGCCGATTGAATCACGAGCTTTTGTTCACTACGACTGTGGAAAGAGTCAATAAACTGTCACATGTGACAGATGGCTTCGAATTTATTTTTCTTTTATTTAGAAATATCTTTTATTGAGTTTTATAAGTGCATAATTATATAATTTCCAATGGAGGCTGATAACGCAGATGCAACTCAACTGAAAACTAAAGCAAACAATTCCAAATATGTGAGAAAGTCAATCTGAAAATAGTGCCAATACGTCAAAAATCATTCCAAGCTGATGGCAAAAAGAGAAGTGTGTGCGTGTGTGTGCGTGTGTGTGCGGGTGTTTTATTAATGGTTGCTCAGATAAAACATTCACACATACAAACATACACATTTACGAGTATTTATTCATGATTTTATCATGTTTATGTGCGTTGGACAAACAAAAAAAACAAAAAGTTAAAGGAATTAAATCATTGCGTCACTGTGTATGTGTCAATGTGCCCATTTTGCTCTCAAATCATCTGTCCGCTTAATAGTCGGCCATAAATTATGTATTAAGTGGTTGACCTAATTGGCAGCAATTGACGTGCTAGCCAGCAAGCAAACAATTATTTACTTTCATTGAATCAATTAAATGTTGCCAGACTTTTGCAGCCCTATGAAAAAAAAAACAAACAAGACGAGCTCAAATTGAAAATAGTTTTGTTTATAAAATTAGCCTTACGAGTATGTGCACTGCATGCTACTGTTTATTGAATAACAATTATTTGTTGGCAGCGTAAACAAGACTCCGCCAGTAAAATAGTTCATTATTAATGGAATTGTTTATTTTCCGAGTAAAAAATTATTTATAAATTTTTTTGTTTTTCAGTGATTAGAATTTAAATTTACTCGGAAATAGTAAACAGAATACAAAAACTTTTATTTATTAATTCTATTCAAATTCACTTTTTTTTAGCAATCACGCGTGTATTGAAAGCAAATTCTTATTTTATAAAACATATTTTTTTCCAAAATGCTTCATGCTCACATAAGACGTTTTAGAATTTTTTAAAGTCCTTTTTATAATTTTGAAAGTGTTAAGCTGGAAATTTAAAGAAAAGTGAAAATTATTGTAGACGTTTTTCCAGCATCAACAAACGCTCGTTATAACAGACGTTTTTTTGGTATTAAAAGTGTTACGGCTGAGCCTTTTCACCCCGATTACAGTATGGAATTTTAAAAAGGTTGGTTGAGGGTTTGTGCAGCCTTGTAATTAGAATGAGCAGTTCACAATCAAATGTTTCGTGTACAGTGTCCTCTAGGCAGTCTTCTAAAGGAATTTGCTTTCAGTCTCGTTTAAACGAGCCGATACCCCCCGTTAATATTGCAATTACTTTTTTTTTTTTAAATAAAAAATTAACATTCCAATGCAATGTTGTGCATATTAAATAAATACTTTTTATGCGATATCAATAAGCCATCAAGCACCCCAGCAATGTTGTGACCTAATCTGATTATTGACTTTTTACTTCACGTTAATACGAATTGCTTGAAAGATTTTTCAAGCAGGCCGTACAACTGCCTCTACATTGTCTGTGGCCAACAACTGAGGGAAGATGTGGCTGCCATCAGTTTCGAATACAATCAATGCCGCCTTCACTAAAAAGCTTTTTTAATTCCGCTTTCACTCAAAGCTTGTCAATGCTTGCCGTACAGCTTTGCCTAATTTAAAAATTAAAGATCAAACATTTAAGCCTCGAAATTTGGCTGCACGTAGGCAAATTAATGCAGCTGGATAAGTAAAGTCATATATTCATTTTTCCAACTCTGGAAACATTTAAAGGATTCTTTTCACATTCAAAAGATTCTTTTTTTTTAGTTTTAACTTGTTATGAAAGTTCAATTTTGCACTCAATTACTAATTTATTTATTTATTTATTTTTTAAGCATTGCAAGGTCGCTTCGTTCAGTTGCCTAAACAGCCGACGTGTTGACAATAATAATTGCTTTTAAGAAGCTAAATCACACTTTAATCGAATAAAAAGTTCAATGGCTTCTTATTTGACGAGTTAATTTGTTAGTTGGTTCGATAGTTTATAAATAAAAATTTCTAATTTGTTGCTAATAAAATAAGTTTTATTTTGAGTGAATTTGCATTGTTGCCAAGAAGGAAAAATAGCAAAGTGAAATGGAAAGACTCGTCTGGACGTGGTAAAGTGTTTACAATGGAAAAATGAAGATTTCATTGAGCCGAAAAAAAAGAAGAACAAGACTAGAGGGAAGGTAATTTAATAACAATGAGCTGAACTCCCCTATTGTATGAACTTGTAACGAACTAGAAGAAGCATCGATCCTTTATGGCAACATTTGCAATGGGCTGCAAAAGGCGAGTGAATAATTCCATAGTAAAAGGAAGTAAATCCCAGTATTCCAGGCTTTGCAAATTTTTTCCAATGATCAGTCATAAGAATGAGCGATTGAAAAATGAATACCCATAAACAGAAACCTTTTAACTGAATATCGAATGTATTGAAGAATAGAAAGTAGTAGTGCTTGCAGAGTTGCATTCATTAAATTCCAAATACCGAATTGCGATTCTTTCATGGTAATATTACGAATCGTCAGAATTGGTAGACAGTCTGGCACTTTAAGGTCATCATTTTTCTATTAAACAATTTACAGCAGCAGCTGTAAAAGCGAAATTTTTAACTGCTGAAGCTTTAAGGATCAATCCAGAGCTTGAAAGTTTAACAGAGTTCGATATGACAAAATTGCGATCACTTAAGTAATCTTTATCTTTTCATCATTCCAAATCTGCAATAAGAACTATAAGTAATCGCCAATTATAAAAATCCAGTAGAGCTTTCAGAGCTTCTACAAGAGATCGGAGATATGAAGTAAATTTCAAATGAAATGAATTTTCTTTTGCTTTGAGAAATAAAAATGTTGTGAATCCTCCGAAGCAGCTGCATACCGCCAAAAAGCTTTCAATAACTAAAGGGGCCTTAATGTAAAGATAAGTCGTGAAATTTTAATAGAACGATCGCATTTTAATATGTCTGACAAAATTGTCAATGTCAGGGTCCTGGTCTAACGAAGAAAGTAAAACGAAGAAAGCCAAAATTGCTATTTTTATTGGTTGGCAATTAGAAAAATTTAATGTTTTTTTTTTCTTTCGTTTATATTTTATAAAAATAAATTGCGCAATAGATTATAAATAAATGAAATATATAATTTGATTTAACTGTGCAAAATAATAAATTCCATTTAAATGATCACCATTAAAATGTTGTTGCCTGCCGTACTCTCAATTTATAAAAAACAAGCAAACCAAAAAAGAAAAAAAAACACACAAAAAAAGAGCAGATCAAAAGTTCAGAAACTAATCAAGAAGCGACTAATTTTAGCAAAACTCAGAAGAGTCGACAAATGAAGGCCAGACAAATGGGGACGGGATTTGGTGAAGGATATATCCAGTCAGTTTATCTTTGCTTATACGTACTGTAAAATGATTCACTGGCATCACTGACTTCGTTGTCACTGACGTTGGCCGCGATGCAGTTGATCGCTATTAATGTGATTGCAAGTAAGCCGTACGTGTATAAATTAGATTTTCCACACATTTTGATTCGATGTTTTTTTCTTTCTTTATTTTGTATTTTTATTTTATTTTTCTTTAAAAATTAAAATATTTTTTTTTTCTAATTTTTGTTTTTTTTTTTAAATTCAAACACTTGTATAAGCCGTCACGGTCTGTTTTCAACTGAATGTTCTAAATTGTTCGATGGATCTTTTTATAAACAATAAATAATTTTTTTAACAACACGAAAATATAAATGCCACAGCAGGAATAAAATGAAATTTTAAATGATTTGTTTTCTTGTGTTTTTCTGTTTCAGTTTCTTTTTTTTTTTTTTTTATTTCTAATAAATTTGATTTGGTTGAAAGAATTTATGGAAATTTGCCCGTTAATAATTTCTGAATTTCGGTTTTGTCGAGCGGATTTGTTTTCCTCGTATTTGACGACGTGAAATGTTTCGCACAACTGTCAACGCGAATGATTTGTATGTTTTGATCAACTGTTGAAAATCCGGCCGTAAAACTTTGGTTGCAATATTGTATTGAACTCATTCAATTCATAAAAAAAGAGACGATAACTTTGTTTAGATCAGGGATGGAAAATGATACTTTTTGAAATGGGTAAAGCAATTATATTATAGGAAAACTATTTTGATGGCTCTCAAGTTGACGCTCCAATTTGTTAAATCAAACTGTGGTGAGATGGATCGGTTAGATTCCAGCAATTCATTGCACCGAACACAAGGTGACCCTTTAAACAACCTAAATGAGGCTAACCGCATTGCGGCCGGTGGAAGTAAATGACCTAACATTGTTAAGCGTTTGCAGCTGATGAAGTTACTACTTAGTAACTCAGTTAAAGTTAACTCAGTGAAGTTAATAATTAGTAATTTTAGTAGGAGACTCCAGCTATTCATTGCAGCGAACACAGGGTGACCCTTTAAACAACTCAAACTACGCTAAACGCATTACGGGCGGAGGAAGTGAACGACCTCACATTGTTAAGCGTTTGCAGCTGATAAAGTTACCGGTTAGTAACTGATTTACTAATGGATCGGTTAAACTCCAGCAAATCATTGCAGCGAACACAAGGTGACCCTTTAAACAACCTAAATGAGGCTGACCGCATTGCGGCCGGTGGAAGTAAATGACCTAACATTGTTAAGCGTTTGCAGCTGATGAAGTTACTACTTAGTAACTCAGTTAAAGTTAACTCAGCGAAGTTATTAATTAGTAATTTACTAATGGATCGGTGCGACTCCAGCAATTCATTGCAGCGAACACAAGGTGACCCTTTAAACAACCTAAATTAGGCTAACCGCATTGCGGCCGGTGGAAGTAAATGACCTAACATTGTTAAGCGTTTGCAGCTGATAAAGTTACCGGTTAGTAACTCAGTTAAAGTTAACTCAGTGAAGTTACTAATTAGTAATTTTAGTAGGAGACTCCAGCAATTCATTGCAGCGAACACAGGGTGACCCTTTAAACAACTCAAAATAATATATACGTCCCCACCTTACGGCCGGCGGAAGTACACGACCTCAAATTGTTATGCGTTCTACCGCTAGAAATAAAACTTCACGTAATTGTGGAATAAAAACTGTTTTTAGTGAAAAAAATCACTACAGTGAATCCACAACATGTTAAAATTTAAAATTCAAACGAGTTTCAGAAATCTTAGAAATCTGTAATATTTTTTAATACAGATGCTTTTGAAAGTTTCCCGATTTTGTAAAAGTAATTTAAAATTTTTTAGTTCGTAATCCGCCAACCTTCTCATAATGTTAAATCTATAACTTTAGATATTCCAAAAATATTTATTTAGAATCGATTACCATCGTGCACTTTGTCGTTGTTTTTGCCAATTTATTGTGCAATATATTTATGTCTCAATTGCTTGAGAGGTCTGAGCTTGCAATAATTTAATATCAACAAGCCATTTTAATATTGTTCACATTTTCCATGCCTGGCCTATATATTTGCTTCTCTTTCTTATTGATAGTGCTTTATGGAAAGAGAGCGATTTTTTCGAAAGTGAGCGTGTGGAATGGCGGGTAAATGCATGCCAGGAATGTTTTAAAGCAATTCGTACGCACATGCATACCCGTTTTTTATTTAGGCAGTTATCACAGCTGCAATGATAAGACAAACCCTCGATGAGCAGAGTGTGAGAATTCCATATTAATAAACGATCTTTCCTGAATGCTGGGAACATAATTTGAGCCACTGCCAGGCAAGCAATTATGAAATTACCCCTTCTCTACACTCACTGTGTTATAAATAATCTTTTTTGTTTGTTTTTATCGAAAATATAAACAGAAGAGGTTTTTCATCTGATACGTTTGTATTAGGAAGTGATACAAAGAAAACTTATTCTTGTAACAGTTGCTACCCAACAAAGAAAATACAATAAAAATGCAGATCGGTGGATTTGAAACCCAATACAATACAATGATTAAATCAATTCACTTATCGTTACAGAAACCAATAAATCTTTTGGAAAAAGAGGAACTCTAAACGAAGAGGCTTAAAAAGTGTCCTTTATCGCGAATAAAAAATGCACACACGTAAACCTGCAGAAGCAAAGAGGTTTGTTTCACCAGCAGTGGTGCTAACTTGGAGGAAAAAATACTCCGTCATATAAATTGGAAAGAAAATGTTTCTCAATTAATATGGGCGGGCAGAAAGTGGCGTAACCATTTTTCTATTGTATTAATAACTCGCCACTAATGTTTAGAGTTTATCCTGCGAGGCTTGATGCACATTCCACTATTTTACAAAATGCTATATGCGCCAGTTATCGGAAGTTTTTCTTATATTTATTGGTTTCTCTAGCGAAATATTGTATTCGCCCTGTTCAGTACACATTTTTATCTGTAGCCCCTCCATACGCAATGTGTCTCCAGGAGCTTTCATTTTAAAAGGAAAACTCCTCGAATTCATAGAAATTCTTTAACAAAATTCAATTTACGCACTCGCATACATTTCGGAATGGAAAATTCGGCAGACGCAAATCCGTTGACAAAAGTAATGTTGTTTTATAATTTTTCGGACACGTGAAGTGAAATCAGGGCAGAAGAATCTTGAAAGAGCGAAATTTCGTGATAGAAACTAATAAAAAAAAGATGTTCCATGAAACCTGCCTCATTATTATAAATGGCAGACTTTCCTCATGCTTGTCTGGATAATTTTTGGGAAAATTTCTATATGAGCTTAAAAATTCTCGCAAGCTAATTTCACTTTCACATTTTTTTCAATTCTTCTCGCTTCCTATGAGTTTTTCTTATGGTCTCACGATTTTTTCATCCGGTCAATGAAAGCACTGTTAAGAATGTTTAAAGGCGGTTTGAAAGTAAATCACGCGAATTGTCGTGACATTAGTTTCAGCCGTGTTGTACACTTTCACGTTTCATCAACACCTTTTTGCGCGTTTTTTAAATATTTTAATTGTTTGTTAATCATAAACGGTTACGGATAATAATCGTAAAAACGGTTTACTAATTTAAACAAACTTTTAATTAAGCGTCCTACAAAAGTCAATATTTCACTAAATTTAATGGCGACAACTGCATAATAAAAGTAACGAAAATAAAGTTAATGGCCGGCGATTTGTGACACATTTATCGCTACAAAAAGAAATTAAAACAAGTTATTAAATTAACTTGACGTTAAAAAAATATTGCACGCAAAGGAAGCAAATACAAATTCGGAAAGTTATTTACACACTTGCGAATATACGCGAGTAAAAATGTGCATGCAGCAAAATTACTGGTTATCTGTAGCCGTTGGGAGTCGTCAGCTTTAGTCTCTCAAGCTTTAGCCTAACAAACATACTCAGATTCTTTAGCTCTCGTTTAATATTTGTGAGTCAGCACAAAATATTGTCGCTAAAATGTAAATAAACAATCAGATGTTATTGAAAAAATTTCATCAAAAAAAAATATATAGTTTTAATGGTAATTGAATGAGAATTGGTGTTTGTGAAGCTGCAAAAGGTGTAGAGTTACAGATTTTTTTTTATTATTTTTTAGATAAAAATATATAAAAAAAAAAAACAATTTTGTAATTTAAAAGAAAAGAAAGAACTTTAATCAGTTTGTTAAACAGGCGGGCTAAATAAAAGTTCAAGAAAGCTTTAAAAGCTTTCCATCCACAAAACAAAAGCATACTTCGCAAGTATCAAAAAGCTGCTGTTATAATTTTACGTAACGAAAGCACACCAGGGATGGAAATGCCAGCGTAGCGGTTATTTAAAATGTTCCAAAACTCCCATTTTAAATGCCCAAAAAAGCTCGTATTGTTTCTAATTGCAAACCGGTACTTTCTTAACATTTGAAACCTTGCAAATTACATTTAAAGCCAATACTTGTATGACAAAGCTTTTTTAGAAAATAAAACATTTTAGAAAGCAACCCTGGAAATTTATTTAAATTATGTAATTTTAGCAAATAGTTGATAATTTTAGCAATATTATATGTGTCTGAAAATACAATTCGCATGTTCCCCAAATACAATTTAGTAGTCTAATGTATTGCCTTTCCGTCCAGACAGGATTGATTCCCTAAGGAATAATTTTTACAGCAGTGAAGTGATTTTTAAAAAAAAATCAGAAATATAATATTTACAGAAAGAAAATTACAGCAACAAATAATTTTTAAAAAAATTATTTATATTCACTTCACACACATCAATATTACTCACAGTTCTTTACTTACAAAATGGATATTTCCAAAAATCGTTCAAGTCTGTTGCTAGATTAAATGACAGCTGTCAAATCCAAAGTTATGTGAGTACCTGTGAAAGATCTATAGAGAATGCTTGACGGCAAGCAGATTTTACTCATATAATGAATAGTCAAGTTGAAAATCTGATACAGAATCGTTTGAAAATTAATGTCAGTCTTTATACTTTTATTAATCATGATTTTTAATTGGCAACTGAATGCAATTAATTTTAATTAAAATTTTTTATTAATTTAAATAAAACTATTAAAAGAAATATTGAAGAAAGCTGCTTCAGTTCCACGAAACCTATCAATGTTTCACCTCTAAATGCTGTTAAAATAAAGAGGTAGGTTTTCCACACCTGCATTCTACCACATTCTAACACATTTTAAACAGTGTTGGAAAGTTGTGCAACAGTGCGAAAGCGCTTTAAGCACACAACAATTCAGCTTTAACGCAAGAAAAGTAACCGTATTATTTTTTTAAATTTAGCTAAATATTTTGTTGCCTCGAGTTTGCTGATGGGGATCAATAACTTTATAGCGGCCGCATTTTGCACCCGAGAATATTTCATTGTATTTACGGGGCGAAGTAAAATAAATTCGTTACAGGTTTTCTTTGTATGGAATCAACAATTTCTTTCTGATAGCAAAACTGAACAAAGTCAAACGTGTCTGGTATTAAAAATCAGTACGATAAATCTGTACATGCCCGATAAGAAAATAATAACCGAAATGACTGCATGTGTCCCAATATTTATATTTCAGGCGATATTGGAATTAATGGTTATCCGCACTTAGACGTTTATTTGATGGAAAACGATTTTCCTTGTGGAAGTTTTTGCGGTTTCTAAAATTTTTCATATTCTGAATACGAAATTAAAGTTTCTCTCGGCTTGCTTTTCAATCATTTCCAGTCGCCTCCATTGTGTTTTATAGATCATGCAAAACTAAATCACAATAAAACTCATTTTATTGTAAAACATTTAAAAAAAAAAGGAAAATCTCAATTTCGTGATAGTCAAACCTTATATTATACAGGCGAATACCGGTATAGCGAAAATATTTTTACTAAGAACAAAATTAACTACTTTTAAGCAAATGAAATTATTTTGCGAAAATGTTTCAAAGATTTCGTTTAATTTACTTTCAAGACCAACATAAATCATACCATACACTTTACATTTCCAGTACAGTGGGCGTAGTTGTATTGCAGACTATTCAAAATAATAGAATACGGTATGCTTTCATTGTGATTACATTGTTATGAATGAAAGTTAAATTGTAACTGAAAAAAGCTAAATTGTAAATTTTTTCGCCTGTCTTCAATTATAATAAAAAATAAAATCTTTGTTTTTTTATTTATATTATTTATAATTATATAAATAATTATAAGGGAGTTCTGAAAACGTGGACATTTTTAGACATGGAACAATAATTCATGTCTATTAGTCTTAATCATGCCCATAAAGTAATTAAAGCTTTTATTACTTTATAACACTGTTGTAGATTTAAACACATAAAATATATTTTTAATATTAATTTTGTGGTAAATATTAAATAATAAAGTATAATAAAGCGGCAACACCGGCAACATTTTTACGTCTCAAAAAGTAGACGTTTGTTCAACTCGGTGACAGAGGCAGCAGCGGTGATCGCCACTTACTGTTCGCTCAGCTTTAATGTCATCAATATAATCGCAGTTTACTTTTGTAGCAGTGCAGTCAGTGGTCGGCCGTCATCTATATGGTTGTACTTAAGTAGGTAATGTTCGCGGAAATTCATCTTCGGGATGTTGAGATTTAAGGACGAAATTTATGTAGTGAAATGTGTCAATGTTTGACTCATCTATCGCTCTATATAGCAGATGATGGCAAAATATTATAAATACTTATTATGACAACAAAATATTAAGGACATTCACGTAAAACTTAGAAATAATTGCGTTAAAAAAACTCTTTTGAAGGTAAAAGTCTTCAATGAGAATCCATCCCAGAAAAAAAGGACAAGCCAAAGAAATTTAATTCATTTTTCTAGTGATTAAAATCGTAGTAAAAAAAAAAGGCTTGACGTTTCAAAACGGAAATAATCATTCCAATTGTTGTTTATTTTATTAAAATGATTTGTAACTCGCATTCATTAGAGTGGGACATTCATTTATTTTCGCGTAGCCAAAATGAAAGAAATTATTTATTTTGAATAATATATTTTAATTGTTTAATTACTTGTATTTTTAATTAAGTACACTTTTTATTTACTTAGCATTACAGAGATAAATTTAACACTTAAATAAAATAAGTTATGAGCACATCTTCAAACGCCACAGATATAGAGCGATAACTACTTAATCAAAATATGCTTCAATCAGTCTTATCATTATAAATACTCGTATAATAAAAATAAATTAAGGCTATTCACTTAATGAAGCAAAGCTACTCAGACACATTGTAAATGTTTAGACTTAATTTTATAAAATAAATTAGTTTGGAACTAGTAACACCTGGCCTTGCCCTTTAATAATATATAACGAGTCCTTTTTGCAGGACTCCTAACAGCTGACAGCAACCTTTGTAAAATTGGAAAGAAAAATGCGCGAATATATCACAGATTTGCGGACATGGAAGAAAAAACAATTTTAAGGCCTTTTCGTTGTCTTTTGCGCTTAAAAAATAAAAAAAAGCCAATATTTTTTCTTTTTGGAACCGGAGCCACAACAGCAACTGATCCCTGTATTAGCTGGGTAATTTTTGCAATTCATTGATGGTATAAAAATGAATACTGGTTTCAGTGGCGCTGCTCAAGTTGTTGTTGGAGCTGTTGCTGTCATCTTTTGATGAACTTTGCTCGTGGGAGAGGGGCACTACAAATATGCCGTTTTTGCAAGCACGATTCATTTTCATGACACTCTCATAGCTGGGCGGAGCGAATTCGCTGTATGATGGTGAGGGACTGGGCGGTGGTATAGGTGCTTCATTAGCATTTGTATTGGCACTGTTTTGGCCGTCACTGCATCGTCTATCCGAGCAAGCCATCAGCAAAAAGAAGGCGGCGAGAGCCAAAAATGTCGCCACATACCACACTATCGTTATAATATCCATGGTAGCTTGCGATAAATCGTTTGATTCTCGTACAGCTGTAATGAAAGAGAAAAGTTTTCATGAAGTTTGCATGTTCTACAGTAAATGTGTTGCAATTTGTTGCTAATGAATAATTGAGAACTTGTGGTTTTTGTTGTTCTTGTTGTTATTATTGAATTATTTTAAGGGGAAGCACACCGCAAGTTAAGTGCAATGCAATAATTTCATCATGTTTTCCACTCAAATCGTCATTATTATGAAGTAAATATTTCTGAAATAATTTATAACTTTTTTTCTATTTGTTATCTTGTGTTTGTTATTATTTTATTAATTTTTCTAGATTTTGTTGTTTCTTTCGCGTTTTTCATTAATTGTTGTTGCGTTAGTTTTTTGTTCTGAGCATGAATGGCTTGTTGGCTTGTTGGCTGGTAGGCTGTTTGGCTGGTTGTCATTATGAGCAACATTGAAGTGAGGAAGTTGACCGTTTAACGTAATGCCTGCTCTAGAAGTGGTATTTTTAGTAACACTTGAGGTTGTTGAATATGCGAGTATATTCGAGTTGTTGTAGCAGGAACGCGGCTCATAAAACAGTTGAAATATTTCGGAAATAAACTTCGCAATACAAAATACAATTTATAATACCGATCAGGTGCTCTAAAAATAAGTGTATTGTCATTTCAATTAATCTTGTTATTTTTTACGATAAGATATATTTTGTTTAACCTAAATATGGCCATTATAAAGGTGGCAGTAAACAGTCAATGGGGGAGGGGGTTGGGGTTGCTGTTTTTATAATATTCTATTTATATGTTTTATGAATTTTTGTCGTCGAAACTACTGCTTTGTCTGCATTTGGCACTGACGATGTAAAAATAAAGCCAGCTAGCCAGCCAGCCAGCCAGCCAAGCCCAGTTAAGCAATCCGATTTAACAACTTTAACAAAATCATCTATTTCTTCAAATAGAAAGAACATTTTTATGGTTATAATAAATTATTAATAAAATACATTTTGTAATTAATTTGATTAAATAAAATCCCTGAAAATTTATTTACATCGAAATGATAAAGAAAATGTTCTGTGGCGTGCAGGGTTGATGGCTGAAGGACATTCTCGAAACTGTACTTAATTCAGCAAAGTTTATATTCTTTTGAACCAAATTGTTTTAAAAGGCAAACAAAATGAAAAATGAAAAATGAAATGAAAAATTGCGAGTATTGAAATTTACTTGTACTAAAAGTTTATATTTGCTTCACAAAAGTTTTTCGGCCCCATACGATACGAGTATTAGTGTTCAACACTAATAGGCATAAAAGCACGTAAAAGTGGTATAAACGGCTGTGCCGAATTTTGTACACCCTTCTCCAAGAATATAAACCATTCATACACTACACTTATAATGTACACTGCAATTACATTATGTCCTCTATCTTATAATACTATATATATTCACATTGGATATATTTCTTATATTTATTACCCGAGATTATGTTGTTCAGCTAATTTTGAGTGAAGTCTTAGCAAGTGGGTTCTTAAGTTACTGTTTAAGCTCAATTTTCATTTCGAGCAAAATACAGAGGGCAGATAGACAGAGAGACGGGCAAGGCTTTGATGGAGATCCTGAATATATATCCTTGACCGGATCGCCATTTTAATGGAGAAGGTTATAAAAAGCAGACGAGTTGGAAAATTTTAGCACTTTGGAATAAAAATTGTAATGAAAAATGTTGTTGCGATTGTACGGAGAATTTTTCGGAAGATGGAATAAATATATTTTTAGTTTATTGAAAAATTTTCTTAAAACCATCACACTTCCAGATTTCGTTCGTAAGTTTTCTTCTTTTATTAAAGCTTATAAGCCGAGTAACTAAAATAATTGAGCAGCTGCCGTTTTATTTACATTTCCCGAATTAAATTAATTGAAGTTTTCCTATGAAAAGCTGTAACTTTTCTTTTCTCTTTTTCTGCAAATCTTTAATGAGACATGCCGGGTTTTCCTGACATGATTTACTTGTGATTACAAAATCTCCTCGTGCGAAATTATTAACGACTTTCTAAGTTTCTTTAAGCACTTTTCCATTTTCATTTCAAATGTTTTCTTTTTTCTATTTTTTAACTTTTTATCTTTGTACTCACTGGTTACAATTATTGTTGAATTATTATTTTCCAAATCAGCTGTTGATGTGGTTGTAGAATTTGTCTCGGTTTCCCGGTACAATGGATCGTAGTTTCGCTGGCGGTGACCGATTATGAAATGGTATGCTTGTCCGTGTGTTAATGGCAACAAAACAGTGACTACTGAAATAAAACCAAAAAAGAAACAAAAACAACAAAAAAAAGAAAGAAAAAGAAAAAAGATGAGAATAGAATAAATTGTTATTGCCAAAAGAAAAAAAAAATTAAAAAATTAAAAAATTAAAAAACTTAAATAATAAATTTTTTGTTAAAAAAAAAAGTAAAGATACAAAATGGCAGCGATGTGTGTGTGCGTTCGAAAAGACAGTGAGTGAAAATAATTTTATATCTTTCTTACTTTAGTTGTTTGATGTTTCACTGGTATCTACGAATGTATCTGCCAGTATTTCTTATCAATTCAATTTGTATTTATTTGCCGCACTCGGCACGACAGTCATTTTCACTTTGCTTTTTCCAATGCGACACTTCTGGTACACGATATTGAATTTGAGCAATATTTTATTATCGGTTGTCATACTTTACAAACTGTGACCAAAAACCAAACATTAATGCAAGTAAGCTCGTATGCGGGGTATCTATATGTATGGATGTGTGGGTGTATGTGTGTGTATATTCTATTTGTTATGTAAGATAAGATAAAAATATATTTTTTGATACTGATAACTGTTAAAAAGATTTCAGATATTCATTTCATTAGTAGATGATTTTTTATTTGAATTGAATATGATGCGGAAGAGTTCTGTAGGCATTTTAATGTGGATTATTAAGTGCCATTAATTAGTTTGCGCGTGTCACTGGGCATGTGTGTGTGTGTGGGTGGGTGTGAGTTTGATTCTGTTACTTTCTCGCTCTACTTCGTAAAACCGTGTTTTATTTAGCTGTCCTACTCGGAATATCGTAACACTTTGAACTGGCTTGGCCACAATAACTGAGAATTTATCGTTTTGATTTTTAATGGGAAATTTCTTTTGGGGAAACGTGCAAAATGAGCTTTTTACGCCTGAAGTGTTTGGCTTGGCTAGAAATAGATAAACTAATTAAGGAATTCATATTAAATTTCCTACAGAATTCCACTTAAATTTTTTATGATGGCAAGGCAAAGAATTAAAGGTTTTAATTTTGAAATTGCGCAGGACGTATTAAAATAAACTGCAGAAATTAGAGCTGCACTAAAGGAAATCTGCTTCTAGGAAAATAATTTAAAATATTTTTATTTAAAATTTAAATATTTTATTTAAAAATCAGGCTACTTCCCTATAAAAAATTTTAATCTTACGCAACAAACTTTTTCAACAGAAATTATATTTCCAATATTGATCAAATAGTAATTCAAGTATTTTTTTAGGAAAAGCTTTAGGCCGGTGTTTCCGTATTTACATATGTAATGGCTTAAGCTGGAATTATGGGAGTGTACCTTGATTTGTAATGAACTAGGATGCAGGATTTTATTAATTTTACTTGGCCCAACAATGAAATAATACTGCTGAAGAACGGCAAACGAGGCCGTACATGTTCCAGCTGCTTATCATAATCGATGTAAATTTTTTGCTGGTAGATGTTATCTGTACGCCATGTAAAAAGTCTAATAAAAAATTCACACAGGAGATATTCAGAAAAATTGAGGATAGTTTTCTTAATTTTTTTTTTACTGGCAGGGATAGGCATCGAACCCTCGACTTACGCGAACAAAACTATACTAATTACTTTAATTGCACTTCATGGGGATTTGATGGGCATTTCTATTTAAATTTGTTTAGGATTTTTTTTAATAAAATGTTTTAAAAACTTTTTTATAAAAAATCCGTAAAAAAATTTCGTTTATGGAGGTTAGAAAATTTTCTATACAAAGTTTATCTTTAATTTAGATAATTTCATTAAAAAATAATAGCATTTCGTTAAAATTACTAAAATATATATATATATATATACAATAAATATATTCTTTAAAAGCCGATGCTCAGATTAAACTCGGATTTAATAAATATATTTCCAGGTTTTCTCATTTTTATACTTTGCGAATTTATTTACTTTTCTTCCATTCTAAGATATCTTGAACTTGCACAGGAACTGCCACAGCAAAGCTTTTGTCTTTATTACAGATTCACTTCTTTGGAAATAATCTTTTGCAATAAATAAGCCGTGGTTGCTAGATATGTTTTCCTTTTCAATTTGGAATACATAATTTTATGCCAGGAAAATTTGATCAGATTGTATGTCAGCAGCATTCAATTTATCCTTACTGCAGAAATTCTTATAATAATCGAATGAGAATTACAAGAGTGTAATACTGGTATCAAAATAACTTTTGCTCTAAAAGATTCCATACAACACAAAAAAAAAATATAATTTTATGTAAATCCTTCTGCTGCTTGCAACTAGAAAGTAGAAGAAAAATGCTTCACGATCCTCCAATGCCCCTTCCAGCTCCGTCTACAAACTTCGCCCATTCAATAGCTTCACCTTTTTGAATATAGCACTCTCTTGAGCATTTAATTTGTTTTATATAAACATTTTTGTGAAATTAAATGAAAACATTAAACAACAAGTTTAAATGTAATTATAAAATTTATTATGTAATTAAATTTTGTTATTTGAATTTTTTAATTAAAGCTGGAAATGGCTGAGTAAAATTGAAGAAAAATAATTCTAATAACAAAAAATCGAAAAGAAAAAAAACTGCAACTGAATTTCAATAAACGGAGAAAGAAAACAATAAAAAATAGAATTGAAAATGTTAATCCACATGGCCATACGAATGAGCCAAACAGCAGCCAGCAGCCAGCAGCAAGCAAGCAGTATTAATTACTCGTATCTGCCTCAGATGCTTTAAATAACAATAAAAGCAACTTCGACTGGCTATCAATTATAAAGTCAAATGTCAGGTGCCGGAGCCGTGTGAATTCTGAATGCAAATGTGAGAACCTTTTTGGAGAGAAGGAAAAGTATTTGGATTTTTCAAGTTTAATTTGGCCAGATTATATAAAATGCTTATTCAGAGTTGATATTCCAGTTGTAAAAGTTGTTTTTGCATTTGTATGGGTGGATTTAAAGTATTATTGAGTTCAAATAAAAATGTTGATTGTTAAGTAAACGAAATGTGGCCGAAAAAGCAATGCGGTAGCGGTTATACAAAAATTTGCCGGAAAAATTATTTATTTTATTAAACAAACAAAAATGCAATAAGAAATTAATAAATTATTGTGAAAGCAGGTTTTAAGAGAGTTAAAACATGCATTGTGCACATTAAAGTTGTGACGTAAACTTGTTAGTAAGTTCGTCGGCTGCTAATGGCTGAGGTAGTGGGTTTGATCCCTACAGCCAGCAGAAGCGAAATAAAAATAAAGTTCACGTATTTTGCTGAAGTGATTGAATACCTCATGTGTTGATTGTTAGATGCTTCGGGAACGCGGAGATACTCAGTCACCGATCACTAAACATTGACCAGCAGACTATTTGCATCGATGATGGGAAACGGCTGAGCCTTTGCCTTTCTTCTGCCGCAGTATTTCTTTGGCATTGGTATATGCAATTAACAGAATTGTACTACAGTGCACAGTGCCGGGTCCAACTCGCAATAACTAGTATCTATTCTATAATTAGCCTTCACTCATAATGATGTCACAATGCATAGCTAGTGAAAGGGCTGGCTACTGAAAGTGTAAATCATTTGCTTTTGTTTGTTGGGTGGTTTAGTTGGGAGAATACGGCGGGTAATTATAAACTAAAATACGTATCGCTCCTGTCATGTCGTAATCGAGTAGTCCAATATTTATCGAAATTTTATGCCCACACACCTGATTCTTGTCTTTGAAATTCGTAAGTGCTGTTGCAAGGCATGTTAGACGGGCAAAGCTCTATGGCTGCCTTCAAACATCTCCCTCTTGTACTACGATGGTTTAAAATACCTAGAAAATTCTGATGGCCATAGCATTCGTTTCTTTTTTCTTCTCAAATAACTAATTTAGTTTTATAATTTTTTTTTTCTAATAATTATATTCAAGACATTATAAAAATTAATTCAAAAATTTTTAAGAACAAGCCATCTATGATTTTACTAATTATTTTCTCGCTTTATTTACATTGCCTCGATCTTTGTATCCGAACAATATAGTTGTCCCCTTTTTCCAGTAGTTTAGCTTGCACCGTCTCATTATATAGAAAAGACGTTTTTCCGAATATTTGGGATTGAACACACGTACCTCACCATGACAGAGTGGCATACTATATTAATCGTTAGCCATGGAAGTACTCTGGTAAGTTAGTATCATCATTGCATGATCGGTTCAAGGAATACATTGCATTCGTAGTTCAGTTGTAATAAATTCTTTTATGAATTTGGTTTTTTCCTTTCCTTTTCAATTGAAGAATTCTTTCCTTTGAATGTCTGCTACAACCGACCACTCAAAATTGGTATTCTTGCTTTACCGGAAGTTTACGTTGTGCCCGCTTGTACTTAACACTAATTATTTATGAAACCAATTATAACTCGCTCCTAATACAGTGGGCTTCAAACCGCAAAGAAAAGGAAATCCATTTATTGCATTCATTAAAAGACAAAAAAAAAAAATTGAATAATTTTAAAAACTGAGAAATACTTTATCAAATTATGCAAAATTAAAAAAAAAAAAAAGTCGTTTGTTTGCTTCGTTAAGCCGGCCGCCTTTTTGGTATAAACATTTTTGGCCACATTTCAAGCAGCGTATATATAAATTCTGTAGAGAATAATTATTCATTATCAATGATTTTAATTTACTTTAGCCTTTAACACCTCCCAATGCGGTTGTCAAAGCGAGCAGTCATTTTAAGAAACTGCTGTGTAATTGCCAGCCGGTATTATTTCTTGTTTTTTTTTTCTCGTCACAGGTTGCCTTTTGTCGTTTTTTTTAACAGAACCATGTGAACGCTTTCAGAGTCCAACGCTAAATAATTAAGTTGTCTCCAGTAAAAAGAACGTTCGTAATGAATGTATCAGATGGCTGGTGGAACGAGAAGTGTTACAAAAGAATGCCACTTGAAAGCGGTCACAGAATGTTGGCTTCCTGTATTAAGTGGAGTACGTGAATAGAAATGCATGCACATGCTAATGATGGTGATGATCACAATCGTGATGATGACCATGATTTGCAATGATGAAGTGAAGTCAGTGACATGTCGTTTTTAAACACTTCGGGGAGGCGTTATTTTTAAGTGAAAATAATTTTCGTTATAAACTGGAATGCAGCTTTGGAAGCCGGTTTTAGCTGACTCATGCCATATTTAAGTGAATTATTGGCCGATTTTTAATAATAACTAATTTTAAATCGTATTTCTTAAAACGAATTAGTTAAAGGCGTAAATGTTTCAAAGTTGCCAGAAAGCTTTAATCTGCCACAATGGATTCAGAAGGGATTGGTTAAACTGCATTGAAGAAAATAAATTTGAGGGCTGAAGACTCCCTCAAGCTATTACGCTGATGGAAGACAGTTGAAAACGTGTCCTAACAGTGGGCAAGAAAATGCAAGGAACAAAAAAGATATCCTCGGAACTTTTGAATAAGCAGGTAAATTCCGGAAATTAAAAAAAAATATAAAGAAAAACCGTAAGCAAGAAGTTCTCCAAAAAAATCTTCTTTCCTCAGGGAAAGTCACAAGTCCAGGAAAATAGGTTTTCCGAGCATTTCAAATTTCTTAACAAATTATTAAACGTATTTATAATTTAGTATTTTAGTGGGCTTTTCTTTTCCTCTTTTTATTACACTGCTAGAATGAATGGCATCATTATATTCAGTATTTACTGTCATTGATTAATATTTAATATTTTTTTAATTTTTTTTTTTTTTTTAATAGACAAGAAATATTTTTTGTGTATAAACACATGACTGAGTCGCATAGAAATTCGCTAATACCGCTCAGTAAGCAATTTAAATGCACTTTCCGAACAGATTTTCTGCCCCGATTTGCATCAACAAACGATAATTTTAATATTGATTTTAATTTGAAAGATTCTCAAAAATAAAGTATCACCGGAAAGAAATGTTTGAATAATCAGAATAATCTATTAGGCCTCAACTCTGTCTAAAATTCTCTCTTTCTCACTCATTCTTAAGGTTTCATGGTTTTGTAAAATCAAACTTACGGATATGCAAATTCAAGTGAGCACTCGATATGGTGCCGTTGTATTGAGACTACACTGTATCCAAGGAAAATACAATAAAAATCGTAAAAACGTTAAATATCGTGAAGGTATGAACTGGTGCATGGCGGCCCACATATTACCTATTTGTCTGCAACACATTTTCAAATTATGTAATGTAATCTTTCATTATAATTAATTTTCCTGTTATTTTATTATTGATTCTTAAATTAGACGTGCCGTGACCAGAAGAGCAGAAAACAGCTGTGCGCACTACACTTGAGACCAGCACAAGTAATTAACTAAACGTTACTGTAACCGTAACGATAGAAACATATTGTTTGTTGGGTGTGACCATAAACAGCTGTCTATCTCTATGATTATGCTTCGGTCACACGTCTTTGAAGGACTGTTGGCACATCTATACGTTTCATTAAAGCCACTGCGATATACACAATACTTCCTGCAGTTAGAAACAGTTGCCCTCATTGTGCTGAATAATGGCTTTCACTGGCCCAAAGAAGTGAATAGATTGCATTTTCTACTCAATTCTGGTTTTTTGTTTTTGCTTAATAAATTGCTGTCCACATTCTTAATTTGCTTACTTCGAGATAAAGTAAAGTGTTTCTACCATGTATTGCGTTAATCACATGATTATTACCAACAGCCGTTTCCACCATTCCTATTTTTGTTATTTTGTATTTTTTTTGTTTTAATTTTTTTTTTATCCACAGTTTATTGCACTTTTGCTGGAAAAAGTCTTATGACTTTATTTAAATGCTTTTAGCAAATAAACTGCACCTCGACATTTTTTCTGTCAATAATATTTTTAGCATTCAATTATCACTTTTCATTTATTAACGCGAAACAATATTTAACTCGTTAACAACATTAAATAGATATTGAAAATCAGTTTTTCATCTTCAATCTGACGATTAATTAACAAATCGACAGTCTAGTCTGCTCCATTCAATGTGGAAACGGGTTTTTACAGGCAAAAAAATAGTGAAGCGAAGTATTTTAGCAAGTTAATCGAGACCTTGCTGTGCTTACTCACCACTCATTAGCAGCCACACAGATTTGGCTGTATAACCAATTTGACTCAAATTCCACATTTTTCCTGCAGCTCTTTTTCCCCTTTCTTGTTCAAGAAACTCACTTTTCGAATTAGGTCGCAACCAACAAATAAAAATACTTTTGCTGCGTTTTTCTATGCAGTTCAATAGATATCACAGAAAAAAAAAACAATATATATATTTTCAGACACTTTGAACTGCTTTTTTAGCCGCAATATCTTCCCCTCTTCCTTCGATTTGTTAAATTTTCTTTATGCAAAAAACTATTTTTATTTCAAAACTAAAAACTGCACAAGACGAACGAAAAGAAAAATTTTATTTTTTTTTGTTTCAATTATTTTTTATTTGAATTCGCTTAAATCGCTTAAAGTCGTTTTGAGTTTTTACGTTAAAATACCGGCAATGTGGCGATGTTGTGTGCGCGTTAGACACATTCAGCAAACTGTCAAGTTCAAGATTGTTTACGCTACTGATCATGCAGACGAACCAAACAGCCAGCAGCAGAACATGTACTACGCGATACAACTCACTCGCTCACCGCAATTTCAAATGACTTGAGGAAAATGGCAAACACAGTCGACTGTGTTAAGCCAAACTGTAATAAAACATTTACGACCGCCATGAATTGAAAATTTGTCAAACTGTTGTTGAAGTGCAATCGAATTTCTTTCGATTTCGAAACTGGCTGCAATAAAAACAAGAGCAACAACAAAAAACACAATTTAATATCGTTTGTTTGATTTTGTTTGCGGTAATGAGGCGTATCAAACATTTTGTTCACTTGCACACAACGCAACGCAAAGACACAAAGGGGTACAGCGGCAGGCACCTGGGGAAATATGGAATTGTTATTTGTTATGGCAAGTTCGGTTGGGATGTAAAAGAACTTTTCATAATCTACCAGCTTAAGTTTGATTCTGGTTTCCGTCTAAACCTACTTTCAATTTAAACAAAGCCAGTGTTTCCAAAAAGGGGCATTTCGCCGCAAAGCCCAGAAATAGACTCCCACCGACTTCAATCTTGGAAACATTTTACTTACCCAACTGTTTCATTTGGCCACAACGGCCAGTAATCTGGCAATTTCTTTACAAATTATGTGTAACAACGTTATTGAAAAGTAGTCGTGTGTCTCAAACCCACACACCACATACCGGTAGGTGTCTTTAAAGACACCAAAAATATCAAAATATAATAAAAGTCGTGCCAGAAGTTTTATTTTAGAGCAGAATTGTCTTATTTCGTATCGCACTTTTTTGTCTTTACATATTTCTCTCGGCTTTATTTCACTTATTTTAATTTGGAAGTTTTAAAAAGTACCTTTAAAAACTTTTTTCGAAAAAAGCACCTTTTACGAAGAGGCCTTAAAAACACATTGTAATAAAAATCGACTTTACAAAAAATAACTTTGAAAATTCCTCTTCTAACATGAATCGTTGGACAGAATTGTTTAATAAGTAGTTTCCGGTACGTTTTGTCATTTTGTGTTACACACTAGTCTAAAAAGTACTATTTGCAAAAGGGCTTAAAAACCACTTTTACAAAAAGCGACTTTGGAAATAGAAATTGCAAAAACGTAACATAAATCATTGGAAAGAATTGTTTAAAAAGTAGTTTCTGGTACGTTTTGTTATTTTGTGTTACAAACTAGTTTAAAAAGTACTATTTGAAAAAGGGCTTAAAAACCACTTTTACAAAAAGCAACTTTGGAAATAGAAATTGCAAAAACATAACATGAATCGTTGGAAAGAATTGTTTAAAAAGTAGTTTCTGGTAAGTTTTGTCATTTTGTGTTACAAACTAGTCTAAAAAGTACTATTTGAAAAAGGTCTTTATAAAGGACTTTTACAAAAAGCAACTTTGAAAATTGCTTCTCTAACATGAACCGTTGGAAAGAATGGCTTAAAAAGTAGTTTCTGGTACGTTTTGTTATTTTGTGTCACAAACTAGTATAAAAAGTACTATTTGAAAAAGGGCTTTAAAAAAAAGCACTTTTACAAAAAGCAACTTTGGAAATAGCAATTGCAAAAGCGTAACATAAATCATTGGAAAGAATGGCTTCAAAAGTAGTTTCTGGTACGTTTTGTTATTTTGTGTTACAAACTAGTCTAAAAAGTACTATTTGAAAAAGGGCTTAAAAAAAAGCACTTTTACAAAAAGCAACTTTGGAAATAGCAATTGCAAAAGCGTAACATAAATCATTGGAAAGAATGGCTTCAAAAGTAGTTTCTGGTACGTTTTGTTATTTTGTGTTACAAACTAATATAAAAAGTACTATTTGAAAAAGGTCTTTAAAAACCACATTGTAATAAACCGCACTTTTATAGACAACATTCTCTCAAATAGTAACTCTGAAATCAACTGTTAAACATAAATCTTTCAGGAAGTATCTTTTAGCAAGTGCCCTTGGGAAGAACATTTTTAGTAAGAAGAACTTTTTAAAAAAGTACTTTTGAAAATTATCTGTTTAAAATATTTTGTAAGAAGCTAATTTTTAAAAATGTATCTGGAAAGAAAAATATTTAAAATCACTTACTTTTCACAAAGTACATTTAAGAATTTAACAAGTAGCGGTTCAAAAGTACTTTTTGTTTGACAAAAGTATTTTCAAGGTAGAAATACTATTCGAAAGAAGTGGCAAGAAGTTGCCATTAGAAATTGCACAAGTAGTCCTTAAAAAGTACCTTTTTGCTTGACAAGAGTACTTTTAAGAGAAAGAAGACTGTTCGGAAGAAGTGTTTCTTACAAAAGCCCCTTTCCAAAACACATATTTGAAAAATGTACCCCATTAAACGTAACCCTAAAAAGAAGTAGGGAAAATTACATATATGAAAAATATTTTATTAAAAGAGCCTTTAAATATGCTGGAGGCAATCGGTTTTGAAGTAATGAGTCTTTGAAAGACGAGCAAACAGCCGATTGGACTTAAACGACAAGAGTGAGCGAGAGAAATACCATGCGGGAGTTCATCGTGCAGGTGTGCGTGCATAGCTTTACGAAAACGAACAGTTAGGCGAGGAGTCAGTGATCGCATTGTTATAGCGGAGTGAGCGGTGTCACCGTTACATCAGCAATTCCGAAGAATATACAACCCGAATGTGTACATAACAAGTGACAGCAAATTGTGTTTCATTTCTTGACATGCCATCATCTGACTGACAGTCACTTTATCGCATAAGATTAAATTTAGACACCATGTGTGGATGTTCCCTTCAGCAATCATTGAGCACGACATAATCGTTAAAGCAACACCTCTGAGTAATGCTACTTCGAACTGCTTTATAAAAAGTTATATAATACAGTTATCTGTTCAAACATTTGCTTTAAAATGGCTTTAAAGTACTCTGATCTTCCGATTAAAATTTCCTGTATGGCGTTCATTAGCATGCAGTTTATTTAACAACAATTTAAAAATTAAAAATGTAAACAGATAAATTGGCCCGCGTATACAGGCGCATTCCTCTTTATCATTTACAATCAAGATTTGTCGATTTGAAAAGATGAGGTTTATTTAAATGTCGCATCTGCTGCATAAACGCCAAGATTATTTTAGTAATAAACGCCAAAGAAATTATTTCTCAGAAATCTTCTTCGCAGCGGTATATGTCTCTATGCATAGTTCTGCATATTTCCCTTTACAGCGCATATTTGTAGCATTTTGTCATGTGCCCCGGCATATCTTACATACACTTCCCGGGCATATTTTGTCTTGTTTAAATGTGAATAATTTTTTCAAATTGTTGGCTGCTTTAACGAAAAAAAATCTATATAAATTAACTTTTTAAAAAATAACAATTTTATTCTCGAGATTTGAAGTTAATTTATTGCTTGAAATCCTCACAAAAAGTCGTTGAACTTCGGGCGAATCCATCGTCTACAATTTTCTATAATTCTGTCACAACTTAATATTGGAATAAATCTCAAACGATAAATCAATTTTTGTAATTTTAAATCGCACTTCATTGTAAATATGAGCTACGAGTATATGACTGGAAATCGTCATGCATTAAGAGTTGGCAGTGAATATTTCAATAATGCCAGTCTCGTAAGAAAATATGATAAAAACTGTACTGGCAACTTGTAAAAGTGTTAAAAGGCTTGTAATGTTAACTTAACGATGTTTTTTGGTGTTAAATAAAACTAAACAATTTTCTTTTCCTGTAACACTGCCAGCACTATTTCTGGGCATTGTTGCTGAAATACACGCAAATAGATTTCAGCTGGTGACAGCTTCTTCATTGGTTTATATCTCGCCTAGTGTTAAAAGGCTTGTAATGTTAACTTAGCGATGTTTTTTGGTGCTAAATAAAACTAAACAATTTTCTTTTCCTGTAACACTGCCAGAACTAATTCTGGGCGCTGCAGCTGAAATACACACAAATAGATTTAAACTGTCGACAGTTTCTTCATTGGTTTATATCTCGCCTAGTGTTAAAAGGCTTTTAATGTTAACTTGACGATGTTTTTTGGTGTTAAATAAAACTAAACAATTTTCTTTTCCTATAACACTGCCAGCACTATTTCTGGGCATTGTTGCTGAAATACACGCAAATAGATTTCAGCTGGTGACAGTTTCTTCATTGGTTTATATCTCGCCTAGTGTTAAAAGGCTTGTAATGTTAACTTAACGATGTTTTTTGGTGTTAAATAAAACTAAACAATTTTCTTTTCCTGTAACACTGCCAGAACTATTTCTGGGCATTGTAGCTGAAATACACACAAATAGATTTAAACTTGTGATAGTTTCTTCCTTGGTTTATATCTCGCCTAGTGTTAAAAGTCTTTTAATGTTAACTTAACGATGTTTTTTGGTGTTAAATAAAACTAAACAATTTTCTTTTCCTGTAACACTGCCAGAACTATTTCTGGGCATTGTAGCTGAAATACACACAAACAGATTTAAACTTGTGATAGTTTCTTCCTTGGTTTATATCTCGCCTAGTGTTAAAAGGCTTTTAATGTTAACTTAACGATGTTTTTTGGTGTTAAATAAAACTAAACAATGTTCTTTTCCTGTAACACTGCCAGCACTATTTCTGGGCATTGTTGCTGAAATACACGCAAATAGATTTCAGCTGGTGACAGTTTCTTCATTGGTTTATATCTCGCCTAGTGTTAAAAGGCTTGTAATGTTAACTTAACGATGTTTTTTGGTGTTAAATAAAACTAAACAATTTTCTTTTCCTGTAACACTGCCAGAACTATTTCTGGGCATTGTAGCTGAAATACACACAAATAGATTTAAACTTGTGATAGTTTCTTCCTTGGTTTATATCTCGCCTAGTGTTAAAAGTCTTTTAATGTTAACTTAACGATGTTTTTTGGTGTTAAATAAAACTAAACAATTTTCTTTTCCTGTAACACTGCCAGAACTAATTCTGGGCGTTGCAGCTGAAATACACATAAATAGATTTAACCTGTCGACAGTTTCTTCATTGGTTTATATCTCGCCTAGTGTTAAAAGGCTTTTAATGTTAACTTGACGATGTTTTTTGGTGTTAAGTAATATAAAAATTTTTTTTTTTTTTGGTTATAATGCCAGATTCATTTATTAAAAAACAAATAGATTTAACCTGTCAACTTGGTTAACGGTTGGTTAATTTGTCGCCCTACAATGCCGACCTCAAAGTGTTTATTTTCATATAAACATGTGTATTCCATTTTTCATTTGAATTCTGTCGAAGCGAATGTGCAAGAGCAGCGATACATTATAAATATCTGGTTTAGATTAGACTTTTATATTGATTTCAGTTTTGGAAAAAGTTTATCGGAACAGATATAAAACATAACTCCGAATATAACTGATGCGATCTGTGCATGGAAGTGGTCAGCGGCCATCTGACAGAACGAGAGGGTGTTTCTTGCTTTCTTTCAATGCATGAAATTAAAATAGTATATGTTTTGTCGCCATTTACGTATTCAAAACTTTATAAAAGTCGTCTGTCTGAAAACAAATATTATTTTGTTTTAGTTAATTTTGTTATTTTATATTTGTGAACGCCAGTTATCATTTGTTTGGGCAGGTGATTGACAAGTTTTTATTAGGCTTTGTGTTTTTATAATTGAAAATGCAAAAATGCGGCGATAAAGAGAAAGCAATAAAAAAATAGGGTATCTCCCTCCGAAACTATATTTCCAATACTAAACAGTGCAAAGTGGTTTTCTACTACATATTGGCTGCCAGGCGCACCAGCCCCGAATTCTAGTCACTTTCCTTTCTAATAATTAAACGTTTACAAGCCACTCATATCGACCACATTTGATTTTTATTATTAAATTAATTCAATTGAACACGTGCGGTGTTCGACACATGAATGATGGAATAAATTCTAAATGGTGATTGAGGAGAATGTAGAAAATTAAATAAAAATATTTCCATCGTCTCAGAAACTGGTTGGGTTCCCAAAAATACCCAAAGCTAATCAGATAAAATTAAGAAAATTTTGAATTATTTATTTTTTTTTTGTTTTTTATGCCTCAAGAGAGCAAGTGATGACCTCTGGGGATCAGGTATTGAAATTGTGTCAAGTTTTGTGAGATGAACAACAATTTAATTGGATGAGTAAAGCCAAAAGCTAATTTCAATACAATGAGTAATGGAGGAGAGAAGTGAAAGAGAAAGAGAATGTGTTAAAGCTGCTAAGTGAAAGGGTACTTGAAGACCAATCAGAATGGATCCGGCCTTAAAATTAGCACATCTGCAGAAAAATGATTTTACAACCCCAATCGGAAAGTCACTTCAATATACGTGACAGGGCGATCCGGTTTTGAAGGTAATCCAAAGAATTAAAAATAAAAAGTGGCATGTCGGACCGATGGACAATGTAGGCAAAACATCTACAAAGCTTCGGCAAGAGACAAATAAATACCGTAATGTTTTATTTTAAAAAATATAGAATTAATTTGAACAGATTTAGCTTGAAGAGCAGCTCCCATCTCATATACATACATATATCTTGTAATACACTGTAGCACAAGCATATAGCCTTGTAAGGCTTGGCTCCACAGCTAAGCGCTGACTAATCGTTTAAATATTGTTTAGTCAAGCCGTCAGATATTGACTTGTTATTGATTTTGAAAATATAATTTTGCTGTTTTTAATAAGTTTTCTGGCGGACAGCAAATGAATAATAAAATGGGAATTGGCGATTAATAATTTTTAAAGCTTAAAAAGATGAATAATTTAAATTTATTTGGTCTGTTTGTTTATTTGCCAGTTTGAAAATACTTTTGTCGTAAATGTTTATTATTAATTATAATAATTATTATTATTATTATAATATAATGATTATTTTTCTAATAAAATGTAAAGTAAACTCTGCACAATGGGACTGATTTGCAAGGTTAGTGACGATGTACAACACTTGCTTCTGAACACTTTAAGCGTTCAAAGGCATGATTTACTATCCTACACAGTTGTGCGATTTCTAAAATATGGCATCTCCGCTGAAAATACAGGATAATGTGGCCTAAAAATGCCTCTGTGTAATAGATTTCCTTGACGAGTTGAAACATTTGCAAAAGTCTATGAAAATGGTCAAAAAATGGTCCTTCCCATGCAATCAGAGTTGCATTCGCTTCAAGCTGCAAGGAAAAAATTTAGTTGAATCATATTTATATGATAATGTGGCACTACCAATGCCATTTTAATGCGACTTTTTCACATAAAATGGAATCACTTCAAATTTTTGTGTAAATGAATCGTAGCACTGTGTAAAAATTTAAGAAAATTTTTAATTTTTTAATAAAAAGCAAGAGGAAGTGAACTGGACACAAGGAGACGTAAAAGGAGCGTGTAAATCAGACTTTGTGGAAAACTTGCATTAGGCTAGCTCAGTTTTATATTGTTTATTGAAACCCTAATGGTTCCACCCTTTAAGACTACTTAGGATAGCCAACGTATTAATAATAACTCCAACGTGCTGCTTGTAAGACGTCTTGACTCAAAGAGAAAAGAGAAACTAGTCATTTTGAGCTTCCCTTTTTGAAAACTGTGCCAATGTGCTGAGAGAGAAAGTCGTATACTTCGTATATTAAGAAACGTTTTCTGCCTGCCCTTGAATTTTTTTTAATGTAAAAGGGGTCTGTTTAACTATTGATGTTTATCTTCACCAGCTGACGGCTAATTTTAAAATGTCAGTATCGACAAATCGCCAGCAGCAGGTTGTTGAACAACATCCAAAGGGGGGTGCTCACCGAATGCAACGCCAAATGATGTAATTTTTGCTTAAACGCAACAACACATTTCATTCAGCAAAAAACTGCCTTCATGTTGCATTATTAAAAAGCAATTGAATGGACTTGAAATGAATCGAATTAAATGGAAGTGAAGTGGTTCCATCATTTTTATTTGTTGAGAGTTAAGCGAAGCAGAATCTATTTAAAATTACATGAAGTATTACTGACGTCCATGCTCGTGTATTTTAAAGAAATCGAGTGCTTGCTCTTGAGACATTTCAATTAAAAAGTGGATACCCCGCATGCATTGCATTCTACTGTGGCAATAACTTTTGTTTCAAGCGCACTTTTACGAATATTTCGTCGAATTTACTTGAGCACATGCCACTGACATTGACAGTGAAACAATTCATAATTAAATGTCAATAAACGCAATTGCGGATTGTGCAAAAATGAAAAATTAAATAAACACATTTTTATATTCTTTTGCTAATACGTACATACACACACACACACACACACACCACAAACAAGATAAAATGTATTAACACTCTGAAAAAGTACTTCTAGATTTTTAATTGTTGAAAGTATTGAAACACTTGCGGCTACACGTATTACAGGCCCCCTTTAGTTAAAATTGTAATTGAAATGGAATGATTAATTTTACAAAGCCAACAAAAACTATTGTAACTATATCGTCAACCAAAATGCAAAAAGCTCTAGCTTTGCCTTTCTGTTTGCTTCGAATGTTGCAGTTGCATCCTGCGTTTAAACTGTGTGCTCTTTGTAGGCTCGCTGTCTTGAAATGATTTTTCTTATGTCTGAGTTACAACCAACAGCGAGCTAACGATATGTGTTAAGCCAGGTTTATGCTCAATGCTCATGTAAATGTTATTTAGCAACACGAGGATAGATTTGAAATAGGGGCTCCGGTTTTCTTTTAAATAACCAAAACGGGACATCGCCTTGTACTCATTGACTTCATATTTTCAATAATTTTATATTTAAGATTTTAAATTTGCAAATATTTCCAAATATGGCAACTGCTGACGTTCGGCATTCCCATCCAAAATTATCATCACGAATCCCACTTCAGACAGCACTCCCTGTATACATTAGAAATGGAATGGCAGACTGTCCAGGCCTTAAGTTCTATCTTCTCATAATGGATAAAAATTACTGTTGCGCATCTTAGCAGTTCATAGGCCGACATGTCTGAAATATTTATAACATTGATGTCAGCTTGTGCAGTGTCAGCTGACATTTGGAGAGTATTTAGAATGGAGTACTTTAAACACATTGATATTGTTATCGATATATATTTGATCACATTATGTCGAGATAGAAATGGGCTCCGTTATGTGAAGGTATAACCTAAGGCCTGAATAGTCTGCCATTCTAATGTATAGAGGGAGTACTGTCTGAAGTGAGATTCGTTATGGTAATTTCGGAAGGGAATGCACAACGTCAGCAGACTTGTCGAGCATAATTCAATCAGTCTCAAATTTTTCTCGATGTAAAAATCCTAATGTTCAGTTATAAAGTGCTCTGAAATGTCAGAATTAATATAGACCTGGTTACACGGCAAGGAAAAATTTGACCACAACAAACACAACTCAACTACACGACGATCGCTGTAGTTGGCGCCTTCGTTTATGAGCGACAATGGTCAAAGAATGGTAATAAAAAAGGGAAGTATTCCCCTTAAAAGCAATTAAACAATTTACATTAATCTGAGTTATTTTTTAAATTATTTCAACTTCCCGATGTATTTTAAATAAATAATTTTGTTTTCGCCACTGCTTTCAACTAGTTGTTGACCTGAAGCCTGCCGCTGAGAATGTATCTAATGCATTACACAGCAGCAAAAAAATGTATTTACGTTAAACAAAAAAAAAAAAAAAAAAAAAAAAAAAAAAATCATGACTCAAACTGACCTACAAAGAAAATTATTTATTTCTTTGTTGTCTCCTTATTGGCTTTCTCAAATTTATTTAAAATGTTTTTTAGTCGTAACTTGCCGTGATGTTGTTTCATTTCTTACAACTCACTACTTAAAACCAAAAAAAGTGACTCATTAAATTTCTGCTGCACACAAATTTGAAAAAAAAAAAAAGTATTCAAGCTGTGAATCATTAAAGTGTATGAAAGTAAAAATTAAAACTTTTTGATTAAGAAAAAGAGGAACTTTCGAGCGCATTTCATTACTTGAATGTAAATAAATTTAAGAAGTATGAATGAATGAATAGGTCATCGTAATGAAATCTGTACAGCCTAAAGTTATGCTTTGGATTTCTTTTTAAACTGTACATACAAGTGTTGAAAAATACAGCATGCCGAATATTTGTGATTCCTACAGAAATATTTAAGTGTACTTTCTTGCCTATTTTAATGTCCTTTTTATCTTAATTTCTCTACAAATCCTTGAAAGTGTTGCATGCAGGCAAATGAACAATTTTTTTTATTAGCAAAACAGATTGTAAAATTACAACTTTTGCAATTTTTTACAGTGGGCTTTTACAAAAAATTATTATTAACGAATATGAAACACAAGTATGAAAACATTTCCGGTGAAGTAAATAAAAATAAAAAATTTGCTTTTAGTAAAACCAAAGGCGTGGGTTCAACGCCTACCAAAGGCAATTGTAAAATAAAAATAAATGCTCATGAACTATTCTCGAGCCTTTTCATATGGAATGTCCTCCAGCAAGCAAATCCTACCTCGCCGTTCTTATGGAATAGTACTTCATCTCTTTTAAGAGATTTTGTACCCCTTTCCTATAATGTTGGCAGAATGCTTTGCTGATCTTTATTTAAATTTGAATTGTTATAAATTAATTTTAAATAAAAGAAAATAAACTTTTTCGTAATAAAATTCAGAGAGTTAAATTTTATTCATGGCAGAGTATGACCAGGTAGACTGGCTCCCTTTGCAAAGCATAAAATAAAATACTTAATACTCGTATTCTACGATTTAAAGATTTTTTTTAGCGTAACTGCAAAATTTTATAATCAAAATTTATTCATAATTCTTTTATTACTTTTTTCAATTATTTTTTTTATTTTTGTACATATTAAGCAGAGTATAATTGAAATGAATTATCTTATCTGATTTTATTAAACACCACATTTACAGTATTCAAACTGATTTCTAATCATTCTGAATACGATTATCTCTTTGCTAATCGTTACAAAACACTTAGTTTACTTTTAAAGCGATAAGCTAAACGTTTAAAAATCGTTAAAAAGGGCGGTGCAAAAGAATTGAATTAAAATAGCAGGCGAGAGCGAAAATAATGATAAAAATAAATAATAGAAACATTTAATTACAGGAATCGGTATTACAGAAAATATTCTTTTTACAGGCAGTTTTTGTTTTGCAATCAAAAAAAGAAAAGAAAAAATAATTAAATAAATAAAATGTTTACAAACTATTTACTAAACATTAAGGCGTGCGCGTTTACAAACAATAATAATTTAAATAAACATTTAATAATTACAGTTGTTGTATCGCGAACAATACAAGTTCAGTTAAAATAAATTCATTAACATATATTAAATACAGTACTTAAAAATTAAAATTAATTTCAAAAACTTAAGCAAAAACTATAAATAGAAGTAATAAAATAAAATTGGAAAAGAAGAAAAGCTGTCAAATACTTCACTGTTAACGTTGCCTAACAAGATAACGAGAATACAAAGTTTCTTAACTTATTTCAGATTCTAATTAAAATTAATAGTATGTTTTTAAAAATAATAAAATTCGTTTTGCATTTATTTAAATGAGAAAAGATCAAGAATTTAAGATTTAGAATCAAGATTTAGAATTATGGAAGTTATTCTTCTTTATAATTTTTTATATTTAAACGAGATTTGCTTTCTTTTGGTTGAGGTCTCTTTGTCATCGGCGCTTTTGTTTTAAATTTAATAATTATTTAAAAAAAGGAATTTAAAGTGAATTCTTAGTGGCATAATAGTTGTAGACGTTGGGCCAGGCTGCCAACACATAACTTTCAATATCACATTCGTTGGTGCCGCGCAAAATGCGGAAGTAGCCATGTTCTCCCCACCAGGGACCCCACGAATTGGCAGCAATCTGTGCATTGAGAACAATCATTTATTAAGTTGATAACTGAGAAATTAAATTTGATTTACCCAATATTTAAGACCAGCATGTTCTTCACCCCAGCCAACCAATTTAACGGAATGGAAACCGCGAGGACTGCCACGACTAGCAGCTGTTTGCCTGTAGACACCACCCGAGTAGGAGAAGAAATCTCTGAAAATGCGCATGGTGGCTTGTACGGGACCCGAATGATAGATTTCGGCCATTATGTCGGTTTCATTTTTAATGGAATATGCTGGACCCACAGTGTACAGGTCATCGCGATCAACACCAGGTGCTGGGCGGCAACCGTTCTCGGACAATGAACGACTTTTGTGATGAACCTTGCAAGTTTCGCGGCGAGCTACATAAGGATAGCACTTTTCGTCAAGCACACTAGAGCGATATAAGAAAAGACCTCAATTATATATGCAATAATGCCTTGAACTCAACTCTGATATATAATCCCAATTATTTATATTACATAAATCACTGATTTCAGAGAAAAGCCGACAAATACAAACCGATTGATTACTTCTTTGGTTAGCAATACAATTCGATTTACATGTAATCTAAATTTCTTTTGCAGCATTTGGATTACACTAGTTTATTCTGGTAGCTCATAGTGCTACCATTCCCAATTACTAAACCATTATCGAATTAGAGTATTAAGATCTTCACTATTATCTTTGGCAATTTCTAGTTAAGAGAAATTTTAAAGCCTGCAAAATCTTTATAGCCGACCCAACCACGGGGAGAGCATATACTCATATTTTGATTTCATTATTACCCTTGTTTATGAAGGTAACGCCAGGCAGCATCCAAATGGCCACCATCGCAGCCTTGTTGTTTGCGAGTACAAGATAAAATATTTTGCGGAGCCAACTGTATGATCTCCTTGCCCTGGCTTTGAATAGCATAACGATCTGAGGCGACCGAAGTTGTCGAGAGAACCCAAGAAGAACCGCACCAGCCTAGAAAATATTTTCAAATTATTGGAAATGCAAAATTAGTATAAAAATAATTCAATAGCACACCTTGATCTGGTACATCGGAGATATACTGAGACCATTTGTCAATGGAGTTAAAGTTGCGTGGCAAGCCATCAGCCTTATTATGCAAGCGAGTCATGGCCTTAACGCGGAAAGTGGGTTCCTTGGTGCCTAACCGTTTCACCAATCCTTCAGAATACTTGCGGCCCCACCATTCATTATATTTCCGAGCAGACCAACCCAAATTTCGAATAGAATTAACATTGCTAACCAAGGCATCATCGGTGAGGCACAAATCTCTATCGCATTCAACGCGACCACCATCCAGGCAGCGGCACTCGTTACAGTTATCGCGTGTGGTATTAAACTTGTTGAAATACACACCATTATGTAGGCAGCTCATGATTGGATCGGGCTCTCTTTTACAAAATGACCGATAATCGGGACAACAGTCGCCGGCCACACTACGATCACAAAATTCATCACAGTAGCAAAGAGTATCTAAAGGCAAGCCCAATAAAAACAATTAAACCATATTTGATGGAAATGAACCATATATATATTGTTTGGACTTACTGGCAATGGGCACCGAACAAATATCGTGCCTGCTGTCGCAACAACTATTTATTTTTTGGCAATACGGTCCTGGATAATCAAATCTCAATGTGTGATCAAATGCACAGCCAACGGCCAGCAAGCCCAGCAAGCACGCGGTCAGCAACATCATCTGTCTTTTGACCATTTTGGGATAAGGAGGGGAAGGAAAGAAATTCTCCGCTTACAAATTGATCTGCAAATTAACTAAAAATTAAAGGGAAAGCATTTAAAAGATGCCAACAATCAATAATCAATCAATTTCTAAAGTTGGTTGGTTGGTTGCTGAAAGCCGGATTTTGGATTGTTAATTTTTTTTTTTTTTTTTTTTTTTTTGTTTTTTTTTTTTGTAGAAAAGAACCAGCCAGTATCGGCATAAAATATTGGCTGTCACTTTACTTTGTTATTTTGTATTTTTTATTTCCTCGTTGCTAAAATAGAGCAGCTGCAGCAGCGCCGTTGTGGCGTCTTAATTGTGCTCAATCTCTCTTTATTTGTTTTCTTATTAATTTGCTTTAAAGCATTGAGAAGAAGTAAAAAAAAATACATTTAATAAATTGAGAGATTTAAATATTTAAATTTGATTTACATCCATTCAATTAAATTCGTACTTGAGTTGATTATTTACAAAAAATTATTATGATAAGGTTGCATTTCGTCGGAATACGCCCTCTACTTTGAAAAGTATGGTTTAGTTAGAAAACAAATAAATTGTATTTATTCAGAATATCGTTAGTTGAAAAGCTATAGATACAAATCAGCTGCCACTTTATACCCTCTTCAGACCACTAAAAGTTCTACTTTTCATATAGAAATCATGAGATGTACAATTTTGTTTCCTCTTAGGAAAACTTACACTAGTTATGAGACAGTTTCATAATTCAATCCTTGTTCTGATGCGTTGACCTACAATTTGCATAAAAAATATTAAATTGCATAATTTAGTTGTACGTCTGAACGAGGCTTTGGCTTTAAACATGTTGTATACAATTTGATTTTATTGCAAGAGTACACTTACTCTCCCTTATGCAGGTAACGCCAGACAACAAGGATGGCGTTGCCGAACAACTAATTAATATAATTAAAAATTATTTTCCTTGTGAGAAATTTAAATAGTTCGATGTAAAACCTACTACTCGTTATGCTCTTTCAAGAGTTCAAAAGCAGTCGAAAATAATTTTGTTATAAAATATATATGTAATGTTATATACTCGTGTAAAATACTAAAGATTTTTAAGAAAATTTAAAGTTCATTTTAATAATACAATTCAGTTTAATTCACTCGTTACTTAAGTTTGATGTAGCAGGACGAGATTTCAGCCAATTATTTTACAGTTCCATTCTATGACGGGCAAATTCTTTTGCTGAAATTGTATTTCTTTTCACCAGAAACAAATCGTATGTATCGCAAACCGCAAAATTTCAATTCAAAAAAATATCTCTTAAGTACACACGCATTCACCCATACATGCAGACATGGTGCACATTAAAGAACTGCAACGAGTATGGAATTTCCTGCTTGGGTTACTCGGACATTTTGTTTTGAATATTTCGCTTCGAACAGTTGTGTTGCTCACTCGTTTCGAGGGTTTGGCTTTTGTCCGATTAGTCCGATGATACTTGTGCGATTCTTTCTCATAAAATTTAAGCTCATTTTATTGAAAAGCATAGAAGGTTTGGGTGGCTTGAATTGACTAGCCGCCTTGCTGGCCTCTGCTGGGCAAGAATATTCCTTGAATTTTCCGAACGCAACTGTAGATTCTTTCAACCACATGGCGCACATACACACACGTAATGTCATATTGCCAGATGCAGCTTCTGGGAGTCATTTGTATGTCTACTTTAATTTCATTTAAATTCACCAGCAAATAATATTTTATAAATAAACAAAAAAAAATAAAAAATGCAACACATGTCGGGTTACTGCGTTCCACTAAACGAGAACTCGTATTATGATTTCGTTATTTTGTCTGTCATTTTGAACACAAGAATAACAGAAAATTTCAAGACATGTCAGCAGTTTGCGATTTCCTAAAAGTTCCCGTCTGTGTGCATACGACTGCGTGTGCAAATGTGTGAGTGTGTGCGAAAGTATCTGCGGTTATCTTTTGTATGTATTAAGACATAAAAATAATCAATTTCTTTGCATACAATTCATTAATTTGCTTGCTTTATTTGGTGTTGCAAATGTAATTAAAAGTTTTGTTGTCTGTCAACTGAAAGCAGCACAACAATCGTCAATACAAGGAACAACAACAACAACAACAACAACAGCAACAAAAACAGGGACAGCCGCAATGGCAATGTAAACGCAAACTGTCAAAAAGCCATAACCAGAATGCCAACAACAAAATGAGAAAACAGCTCAAACTTATTTGCACTGAAATGCATCTGAAAAAACAAATGATCGAAATTCGAGTGGGAGCAGTAACACAAGTAGGTACGAGTACTTCAATATTAAGCTACACCATTTCCTTCAAAACTGGCAAAAAAAAAATGTTATGGTTTTTTTATGGGCATACTTGTATATTATTTTGTGGTAAAAATATATTTAAAATTATAAAACTGTATTTGCCAGGAATTACAGTATTTTTTTTTTGAAATAAATTTCTTATTGAATCGTTTAATAAAGGATTCCATTGAAATATTTAATCGATTACTACCAGCATTTGTTTAATAAATAAATACGTTATAACAAATGTAAAATGGTACAATAATATAATAATAATAATAATAAATATATAATAATTCAATAATAATGTACCTTCTGCTCAAGTATGAACGAGATGTTATCTATAGAAGGGGCTCTGGGCTATAGTTGGCGGTACTGTTATACGCTTACATGTCAAATTTTAGGGCGCTCTGTCACATAGTTTTTTTTCTCTACTACTGTAAACAAGTCTACCTCGAGTATGTTTTCGAATTTTACTATAGAAATAAAAGTTGTGAAAAGAATTTGCTTGAAATTTGGTTTTTCCAATAAGATTTCGGCTTCTGACGCCTTAAAAATGTTGCAGACAACATATGCAGATCGTCTTAAAAGGAAGGAATTGTGTGACAACAACTCATAGTTCTTGCATCACGATAATGCACCAGCTCACACGTCACGTACTGTTCGCGATTATTTGAACAAAACCGACGTTAATATCATTCCGCAAGCAACGTATTCATCTGATATGGCACCGTGAGACTTTTTCTTGTTTTCCAAACTCAAGTTATCACTTCGTGGAAAGCATTTTGAGGCGGTTGAATTCAAAAAAGAGAATTCGAGGAAGGGATTGAAAGACATACCGAAATCGGCCTTCCAAAAATGCTATGATGATTGGAAGAAATGTTGGCAAATGTGTATCGCCTCCGATGGTGATTATTTTGAAGGGGATAAAATAAATATTGAAGAATAATTAATCGTTTGTGTTTTATTCAATTAGTCTTGTTCATACTTGAGCAGAAGGTAATAATAAATATAATAATATACTTATTAATAATAATTAATATATATTAATTTAATATTATAAAAACCATAATATATACAATATAATCATAAATATATAATAATAATAATGAATGTTTTTCAAATCTTGAGTGAGTGAATATTTTTAATATCTTTACTGCCTTTCATTGAAGCAATTTTTTTTTTTAAATTCACACAGAGAAATTTTAGAAAAATTTAGACATGTTGTTGTTGGATTAATAAGAAAACAAAGAATAGCCTTTAACCTCTCTCTCTCTCTCTCTCTCTTGCTGTAACAAAAATTGCTACAATAAAAAATGCCTATTGTGAACAAGAACTTTGTTTTAGTAAAGTAACTCACATTTATATGTTTACTTAGCCGATGGCCTCAGCAGTCATACTCAGTAAATAAATAAATATTTTTACTATTTTCCTTGCCGTTCAGAATTTTTATTTTTTTATTTTGCTTTCTTATTTACTAATATTTTTCCATTTCTTTACCTTTTTTTCAGCACTTGCGTCTTTTCTGAGGTAAGATTTCTTCTCTATATACAGATTATACAATCGTACAATATTTAAATATTCTACATTTTATTACAAACTGTCAACTTTTTTATTAAACATTTGAAATTCATAAAGAAAAAGCATTAAAATAATAACGGCAACAACAATACAACAGTAATAAAAACATTTTATAATTTATGTGCAATAATTGCCAGTATACGAATAATAACCGCAATATTATCTTATACAATTTCCACCGCAAAATATCTGGTTTACACACAACAGCATTGTTTTAAGGTTAATGGGGGTTTCTGCTGGAAGAGAAAGACTCGCTGAGGTATTCAACTGATTAGGAAAGTTTTACTCAGTAGGCAAAGTAATTCGTATGCACCCAATACAACAGTTAATACAACTTATGAGTAGCCCCTCTTTTTTAATTGAAAAAAAAAAAATTTTTTTTTAATATTTTTTAAAATTTTTTTTTTTTTTTTTTAATTTTTTCTGTTGCCAGTAAAAATGTTGGTTTTGGCATTTAAGAACGAGTTTAATGTTTTATTATTTTCAAATTAGAATAAATCCAGCTCGTTTGCCGGCTTCTTGCATTTTAATCGATCTGCTAACTCTAAGCAGAATCTTTTTTATAATTCATTCCAAGTCAACACATGCAACCCACTTAAATGAATGACTTTCGCCTGCGGATAATATAAGCAAAACATTAACAATAAATAGCAGATCTCGGATTTTTTTTTTTTTTATTTCCACAAACAAAAATTATTAATTTCTATATTAATTAAATAATTAATGACTTTTTTGGCTTTCGCTTTAAAGAATACGGTTTTGATTAAAATGCAAATGATGCAAAATGATTTAAACTTTATTTTTAATTTTTATTTCTAAATGACTCAATATTGTCTGCCCCTCCATCCGCAACATTTAATTATATTCAATTATTAAAAAAAAAAAAAAACATTTTAGTCGACAACACTGAAAACGTAGAAAATGCAAATGATGGAAAAATATCCGATAATTTGAAGAGAATTCTGGCAACTAGTTTTTTTTAAAAAATAAATTGAAATCTGGTCAGTTATCGGTGACAGCGGTCCTCTTCCTCTTTAAATGAATTATTAATGATTTGCTCGCAGTAGCAGAGTCATTTCAGTAAAATGCCATACAATAGAAATTCATGCAAAATCGTATTCATAGAAGTTTTTTTAAATTTGTTTTTGTTTTTGTTTTTTTGTTGAATTTGTAAATGTTGACATTTTGGATGCATGTATTCGTAGCAACTGTCAGAAGAGGTGCTTCTTCTGTGGAATTTGCTAGAAAGTGGTGTTTGAAACCGACTAATGATATGATTCGCTACCCTACACAATTGTAAAATCTTTAAAATGTAATAATCATTTTCATCCCACCAGAGTTGCATTTACGTCAAACTAGCGTTGTAATGTAGCACTTACAACAACATTTTGTGACACTTTTACCGATTTTCGTGTAAATGAATCTTGCGTCTGTGCATGGCTTTTAGCAGACCTTAAGCCTACCAGAAGTAAATGTTTTAGTATTCGTTTCAGCCTGAATTCTATAGAGTCAGAAAAGCGATGTAGTTTCTTCCATATTAGCAGTAACTTGTAAGGCTGGTTATGATTTGCGAATATGTGCTATTCAATTTATAACTTTAAAAGAAAAAACCTTGAAAGCGGCCGATATTCCGATTTTCCGATATTCGTGCTATTGTTGACAAAAATTTTAGAACACTAGTGAACTCTTTGAGAATTATTTTATTCTGAAAATCTTTTATTACAATTTCAAATTGTTTCCATTAATTCCAAGCAATGCAAATAGTTGGCCGTACCTGACTTGACCCTGCATAACCATTTTGGATGCCGTGCTTAAAATCTGTAATATTAAAATGTTCTTCGATTGTCTCGTGAGTTCGACTAAATTGTGAATTCTGAAGTGATCATTCTGTTAACTTGAAGTACCAGCTTAGCCCCTTTCAGCACGAAAAGTTGTAACTTGGTACCCTTTCACAGATACACATCAGCCTAAACTCATCAAATCACGTGTATTTGCAAAAAGTTATGAAGACTGTAGAAAGAGTAAACCTTATCGCTTCATAAAGCTTAAGAAAACTTTGCACTTGAAGTTGGCTGCAGAATTGTAATTTGATAATTGTAATGAAATGAAAGGTCAAAAAGTATAGAAAGTGGAACGCAATGAAAATGAACGTAAATGGATGTTCAAAAGAAAATTGAAGAAGAACTGACGAAGTGCACCCGATATGTGTGAAAGGGTACTAACTGCCAATTAACAAAGAAGTCATAAAAATAGAAAAAAATTTATTAAAATATTATCATTAACTTCCCCAGCATCAAAAAAACATATATCTAAACGAAATGAAAAATATATTAAATATATCGCTTTTGAGTTGGTTTTTTCAATTAAAGTGATTAAATATATTTTTTTTATAAATTTCTATGGCATTTTTCAAGTAAAAGAAAAATTTTTAAAAGCTCCATAAGCTTTTTAATGAGTTGCACTAAATATCGATTAAAATGTTATCGAAATTGTGTTTTCTCTAAATGATTGTATGCATAGCTGCATTTCTTTTACCAGCTGTTTCTGTAGTTACTACTATGATTTCTTTAAAAAAAACACATTGAAAGCGACAAAATTTCTCCTAAAAACATTTTTGACAAATGTTTTATAAAATTAGTGAACTCTTTGAGAATTGTTTTATAATCAATTATTTTATCTCTATATATACATATATAAAAATGACGTGTATATGTTCGTGATCGATAAACTCAAGAACTACTAGGCCGATTTTGACCAAATTTTACACGAATGTTCCATGGGCCGTGGGTAGTGTTTCTGTGTAGTTTGAATTTTGGCCTACAGATGGTGCATAGTTAGTTTTTCTGTGTTTTGCCTGATAGAGATTAGCACCATAAACCCTATGCTCTGTTTCGCTGAAAGCGTTGGTTTCGTAAACAATGTGTGGCGGCGTTAATTAGTATTTTATACTTATAAAAATTAAAATTTTTACATTTTAAACTACAAAACAAAATATGAAAAAAACATAATCTGGGCGTATTATTACAATTTTATTTTTTGGATTTTTCAAAAAAAAAAATTTTTTCTATTATAAATAACTAAAAATACTGAATTTAATTTTTTCCGGGAGGTAGTTCAAAATAAAAAAAAACGCGGACCGGGCCCAGCAAAACAAATATTTTCTATGCCATTTTTGTCACATGAGGAAAATTTAAATGAATTTCGATAAGAGAAAGAAAAACCACTTTTAGCACCTTCTAATTGCTTGTCAAACATAATTGCAAGAGCTTTTAAGAAAAGCATTCCGCCATTAAGGAAATGCAAAAAGAATTTCAAATGAGTATTTTTGGTGCAAAGCAAAATCAGCATTTAAAAAATGTTTCATTTAAACAATTGTTGGATCGCTTTTGTTTATTCAGCTTTACTATCTGTGGCTAAACAAACCACATAATTATTTGCTAACAAACAAACACACTCACACACACACACAAGCACACAACTACTCGCATGCAAACGCAAAACTTGTATGGCCACTCAGGCCAACTTATCAATGATACGAGTGTGCAAACAAATAAAATTAAACATCTAAATTTATCATTATCGTTATAGTGATGATCACTGCATATTTTATTCTCCTCTTCGCTGTTCCTTCTGTGCACCTCATCGTAGTTGGCTTATCCGCAGGTGCGCTGCTTGTTTGTACTTTCTTATTCGCCAACAAATTAGAAATTATTTTCATTCTGATGCTTGAAATTTATTACAATATTTTTGGTAAATTGTTGTTTATTTTAAGAATAACAATAAACTTGAACACAAACAATATTGCCAAAAAAAAAAGAAAGAAAAACAATGACAGCGGTTGGGCGCAGCCATACAAGAAGTCATTAACCCTTGGAGGTGTCATGAGGCCTACTGCCATATAAATTTATTTACAATTTTGTTTGCATGTGTTGGTTGGTTTAGGCTTTATAACTTTTACACAACAATAAAGTTGTTATTGACGCGTTTCGCATAGAAAAATTAACGCCGAAAAATGTCGAATTCTTAAGCTGATTATTTTAGTGCTTAAGAACGACGACTTTGCATAATATATTCAAGTTTTACAAATTAAAATGCTCTAAAGTTCAAAACAATTAAGGCGATTAATATTAACATACTCGTACACGAGCGAATAACTTTTCATACGGGCAAAGAAAGTTCAACACATACGAGGCCAATTCGTGAGGTCACGTCGACAGAGCCACCTCGTATTACTAAGCGTGAAATCCCTGCGTTTTTTGGAAAAAAATGAAAATAATTGATTGAAAAGTTGTATTAACGAACAAGTAAATGAATCTAGTGCGAAAACCTCGTTACAACGCAGTCGAACGATTCTTGTAATCCTCACTTGCCGCAGGTCTCTGTTTCTCTTTTTTCCTCTGTACAATACAAAAAGTTTGATATTTTATATATTTTTTTTTAATATTTAATTTATGCAAATTATCAAAATTATTATTCATTTGCTATTAAAAACGCACTAAATTTTCAAAATAATTTTATTCAGTAGAATATTATTAATTTATCTAAAAGCACACTAAAATTGATAGCTGAGCAGAGTCAGATGTCACTTCACTCCAAACGAAATTTTACGAAAATTAAATATTTTGTATTTTTTTTTACTGTATTTAAAATACTTTTCGTAACTACGAACTTCATAAAAAATTTTTGGGATGTAAAAAATTATAAAGAACCGCTAAATAATATATTAGAATGAAAGAGTTGGAGTTCATTTTTAATAAAAAAATAACGATTTTATATATATAGAGTATATCGCTTATTCGCCTAAAGGTTTTCGTGCTGATGAGAATTGTTTTGAAAGAAGTTCCTGTGGCACGTATTTTTTTCATATCAAGTCATTTTTAAATGCACTTTATTGGATTTCTGAAAGAGTTACTTCCTCTTCTCCGAATACCTGAAGGGATTTTCTTTGCCTGCTTTACACGGTGCGGTTTCATTTCATTGTAATTACTTTTAAATCTCTGGTTTTATATCAACTCCAATTTGTAATTCTTATAAACTTAACTTCAACTTCAACTCCAATAGCTGCCTCTTGCCTTGTACACTTTTTAAATAAAGAGATCTATTTTGGCTATTCCGATAATGGTTGGTTAATGTAATGGATTTGTTTGTGCGAGGACCCTTTTTATAATGAAAAATGAAATAATCGCTTGGCTTGACATTTGTCTTCTTTCATAAATGCATATACATACATATGTATATATATATATATATATTTTGGTGGCAATAAATTGGTTCTGTCTTACATTTACTTTCAATTATACCCCGTTTAGACATAAAGTTACATTAAGATATTTTATTTAAAATACTTCCGTGTTTACACCACACTTTCTCATTTTTACTTTTTGTCAGCTATCGACTTCTACAGCTTTTGACATACCGGGCCCAGTTAGATCAACTGCTTGTGCTGTTGCTAACATTTGAATTTTTTTGCTGGCAATTGACATGCAAAACTTTCTGAAAGGCTACATTCGTTATCTTAAATGCATGCATTTTATGTTAAAATCGCAAAAAGCCTTAAGTTACGGGGTTTTTTTTTTTTTTTTTGTATGTCTGAGTGGGGTATTTAGTACTATTGTTAATAAAGTTACTTTCTATTATTACTGAATTTTATTACAAGTCTTATGTCATGGGTTAAGAGTACTCGTATATGGATCTGTAATTTATTGCCTTCTCATAAAGAAGCAAACCGTTTGTGGTCCAATAGAGAGAATGCTGCCAACTGTGGCTTGCTTTTAATTTGCAGATAAACCACTGTAGTCCCACAGCAGGCCGTATAATCATAAAAATGTTAAAAGGCCACAATATCTGGAATAGAACAGCATAATAAATTCAGAGCAAATGGCGATAAAATCTTTTGATTCCAAAGACAACATTTTATTTTCAAAACACGCCGCAATGAAAACTACATTTTGAAATAAACATTTGTAAAATGCGCCCTTACACACAACAAGTGGCTTGACGAAGCGACAGTGACACTTGTTAAATACATAAAAATATCGTGTACTGCCAACACAATAATCGCTACAAGATCATAATGAGCATGTTTTAATCGTGTATGAGAGAATTTTAAAAATATTCAAGATTTTTAAAATGATTTAATCACCATGTAGTCACATTAAATTTAGATATGAAACATATTACGTATTATCTAAATTACACGATACATACATAAATAATTTGTAAATGTTTTAGTTTAGTTTCTAATTTTTACATTCAGCAAACAAATTTCAAAAAAAAAAACAAATGAGGTTCGTGACAGGGAAGAATTAAAGCGTAAGAAGGGCGTTTTTCTATTTATTATGCGACTGTTGACGGCTCCAAATTAAATATTCTTGTGGCGAATATGCGACTTCTTGTCATTCTTTCAGAATAAATTATTTTTAGGGGCTTCTTTTAATTGTTGTACAGATGTTTACTACAAAAATATGTAAATTTATCTTTCTTTAAGGTAATTATTAAAACCCGCTAAAGCCGAATCTGGCCCATGAATTCCAACTACGTTATTAAATAACTATGAAACAACTAATTAATTTTACTTCAAAATGGATTACAGAAAATTTAAAATAATATTTTGTTTGTAATTCGAGGCTATAAAACTAAAACCTGCTCGAAACGGTTTCGAGTGTTCACAAAAGCTTTCTGTATCAGTGTCTTCCCTACTCCGTGTTTAATGAAAAGGAGACCGCAACTACTAATTGTGTTATGACATATTGATGACGAAAATAGGTCACAGTTTATGGCTATCATTTTACGAAAAACAAATCGAACTCATGTTGGAATGTTGCGTAATGTTTCACACTATTTTTAAAAAATGTGATTTCCTTAAAAGGTGATCACTTTTGATATTTTCGTATTTGCTTTATATTTGTAAAACATTTTTGGCGGGGAAGCAGCGGAATTTAAGAAGTCCTTTAGTCCAATTCATTATTTATGCATTGCAATATAAACTCAATATCTTTTAATTTAAAATTATCTAACAATATATTCATATACATAACATTTAGGCAATTCACAATCTATTGTAAAAGCATTTATTTGAAATACAGCATTTATTTGAAATCGAAGAACTTTACATTTCATACAACATGTAAACTCTACTAGAGCTTAGGAATAGTACAAATAATTCCCAAATTCCTAAAAGCTTTCAGCTCTAGTTTATTTGTTGCGCATGATATACATATTTGGAACTAATACAATGATTTCTGTGAGTCAGAAATTCACTTAGAATGGTAAAATGTGGTGTAACTTTCGATCTCATTAAACTTTAACGATATTTCAATTATATATATTCCAACTTTTGATTTTTATTTATCTGACCCTAAAAAGCTTTAATTGTCACAATCCTACATTTTGTTTTACAATTCCTTACAATTCCTTTTCTTTGTTTCAAAAACCTATCATTTTTAAAATGTTTCTGCTTTGCAGATAATTTCAAAATCACTTGCATTTTGGAAATTTAAATTCTTTTTTTTATCAATTTGCTAAAATATCTTTATATCTATTTTATCATTTCAAGTGGTCTCTGTCATTCGTCGGACAATAATTTCCAGATAAGTGAAGAACACTTTTGTTTGTTTAAAAAATATTTGGCCTGCTTAAAAATTCTGCAATTTTATTGTAATCAAATTTAGGCCACACTATTATATTTTTTTCAAATTTTTAGCGGATCTCACGGTTGTAGAGGGTAATGTAATGCAGTGTGCAATATTTTTCATATTGTACAATATTTACAAATATTATATTGGCAGTTACCTTAAATCATTAAAGCCAAAAGACAAACTGTAAACAATAATATTGTTTAATGTGATGGCCTCAAAACGCGAGCTATCATGCTTAAAGTAATATTCGTAGAAAGATCTAGTTTTATTCTTTGCTTTATAATTTGTTGATTTGCAAATTTATTTTTAATAAAAAAATTATGAAATTGAATTTTTTCTTTTTTTAACAATAAATTTTATTGACTGTATTTTAATTTCAGTTTCCACATTGAAACTTCCTGTTAAGAATTGGACAGGCAATCGTTATTTAAATTTCAGCACTTTTTCCTCAACATTGAACTTTCGTGCAAATTATTAAACCGTTTCAATATTTTCTGCAATTTTTTAAGCCAACCAACCACGTCTATATTGCCAAATTTTCTTAAAGGACTTTGATAAAGTTTCAAACATATTAAAGGAAATAATTAATTTAAAATAATAAATAAAATGTTTGTTGCATTTACATTTGAAATTTTCAAACCACCGCCAGATAAACAGTTTTCGCCAAAAATGTCTTTGCTTGCTTTCTGACGTTTTAAATTTTCTTTTGGAAACAATAACAGTTTTTTTGTTATTAATGTTGTCCTTCTAATTCTTGAGGAGCTCCTTTCTTTATTTGATATTTGCGTGACTAGCGAAAAATATTGATTACGATATTTCGCGATCGCGACTGGATGTCAACTGAATTCACAAATAAATTTGCAGCCCAACAAAACCTGCTGACACTGCTTTCTTCTTCTATCGAAAAAAAAAACAATCAAACTGTAAGAAGCCGCCGTCAGCGTCGACAGCGGCGCAAATTTCAGTACGTCTGTTGAAATGTTTTCGTTTGAATGAGTAAAAAAATAAACTAAAATATTAAATAAAATGTAAATAAAAATTGTGCACAAACCGAATGTAAAACAACAGAACAACAAATAAATTATTTTCATTGGAACAGCAAAAGAGAATAAAACGAGCGAAATATGGAAAACGAAATGAAAATTTGCAAGAGCAACTTCAATAGATCACACTCCGACAAGACAATTAATGCTGTCGAACATGTTTTTGTTTGTTTTTTTTTTTTGTTTTCTTGCTTTTCTTTGTTTGCTTTGGATAATTAAAAATAAAAATTAAAAAACCGTTAGAATTTGCTTTTATATATGCTCTAAAAATAGTAACAATGAAAATTGTTCTCTTCCACTCTTTTTGCCGGCTTGAATTCTGTTATTGGGCGAGTACTCGCAGCTGCAAATTCTTTACTTTACATTTGTTTACATTGCGTTGAGGGTTGCCATTGCACTGCATTAACAATTGTACACCGGAGTTTATTTGAAAATATTTGTATGGAAAGGAAAAACAAAAACAAAATTAGAATTTTTTGTAATAAAAAATCCCCATCGGAAATAAACAAAAAATGTAAAATAAATAAAAGTGTTTGAAAGAGAATTTTTATTTACAAATCGTATTACAGTCAAGTCACTACGTAAATTTCAGAAGTGGATGAAATAAGCACCAGCACTCTGGATCAAGTGTGAGTTTCGCGAATAAAGATATTCAACTATGAAAGAATCTGTCGAAGGCTTGAAGATTTGTTATTTCCGATATGCTAATTAGACATTGCTAAGTGTTTCCATAGTCATGGGAAATTAATAAATAATGTTGCCTTAATTGTAGATACGTGTTTTAACTGTTAAAGTGTTGTTGTTAATATTTCATTGAGTTTGAAACACTGGCGAAAAGGCAACTTCCTACATATTGTGACATTATCTGTTCAAGTGCTTTTAGAGAGTGTAAAGTAACACTTGCACGCTTGTTGGCAATGAGTACTGTCACGTTACACTACAGTTTCATGCAATTAATTCTTTATAAAAAAAAACTCTTAAAAAGAATAAAATATTTCGATCGTCGTTTTGTAATATTCAATTTAGTGAATGATATTAAAGTATTTTTTTTAAATTAACATTAGAAGGGATAATTCTAAAATGTCATTGAACTGTACTCGTATATTGCCTGAGTCATGAAACCATTTTGTTAAAAATGTTGTTTTTAAGACACACGACATTCGCTTAACACAATAAAATATGAAAAATTTAAGATAATCTGTCGGATGAGTGAAAGTCATTTGTACTAAATGGCTGCCAAAAAATTTTTTATAAAATTTGTGTGTTGTATTTCAAATGTTTTTCAATATTAGGTATCGCATTGTTATTATTGGTAAAAATACATTTTGATTTTTTTAACACAATTTCGTGCGCGATAACACACTTTCCCTTCTTAAAACTCAAAGTTTTACATAGAGATGAGTTCGTATATGCACATATCGGTCAGCACAGAAGAAAAAGGAAACTCTTAAAATATTCACCTCAACGTTTTAATTTATTTAAAGTTCGGATTCATATTCATAAGCCTTATCTCCACTTATTAACAGTTAGAAGACGAACTCTTGTCCGAATTGATTTAGAAAGTTGTCAGAAGGAAAGCAACTCTGACAATATCGACATTATAATTATAATTATTATTTCTTTTAAACTTTGATGATTTGTAGGGTAACCTAAACAGTCGGTATGAGTGTGTAAAATAGCGTGACACAAAACCGTTGTTGCCAGCTTTATTATGCATTACAATCTCTCACAAGTCACAGAAATTGCGGTCATCTGACACCTCGGGCATGCACTTGAAAAGGCAAAAAACAATTCATGATCCGAACACTTGTCAGTATCTTTTAATGCACATTACAAAATTGTTTACGAATTAGATGGAATCATATTTAATAATTCTTCCCATGATTATACTTCAATAATAATAGTAACAACCACACAACCACGAATTGCTTTAACCCCTCACTCACTCTAACTCTCCTGATAATTTTACATATGGATATGTAACTGACAATGAGACTTATGAGTGTAATTTGAGTTATTTGAGTCGATTTTAGGAAGTCACTCAACTCTTCCCTTCTTAGAAATAAAGCTGATTTCTATTGTAAGAACAATAATTATCCCAGTACCTGAGCAAAAAAAAAAAAAATTTAGTAAAATTTAAAACATTAAACTATAAATAAAATAACGTAAATGACGATTTTGTCATTATAAATTCCCATAATTAAAATAATTAAATAATAAATAAATAATAAATATTTTTCCAATGTTTTTGTGCCAATACGAGTATGTTCAGATTATATTGACGCCCATATGCCATTCATTTTACCCTTGATACGTATTTGCCCATTGCAAATTGGGAATCCTTTTTAGCAAAAAAAACTTACATCGAGTGAGCAGAAACGAGTGGGAATTTAATAATAAATCTCTCACATTTTACAGTGTCTTGTAAAAGTGTTTTTATCACTTTTAGTTTTATTTCCCTCTCTGAAAACAACTTTGCTCCGATTCTCCTGTACGTACCTGTATAAAATCGTACACAAAATTGTGTGCGCTGGCAGATACATAAAGCCACACACCCACACACACACACACACTCATAAACAAGAAATATGCGATAAGTAACAACTGCTGCAATTTTCCGAATTTTTATTGTTGAACTTTGAATCGTACAGCAACAACCAATGACGACATACTCTACAATCTACAACCAACATTTCTGCACAGTGTAAATAACAAATTGGCAATTGAAATTTTAAAAATGTCAACTTAGTCCAGCACAGTGGGACATTTCAAATCCTTCTTATTTGCAATAAACAATACTTGGAAGAACTGCTGTTGTTGGCCAATTTTAATTTGGGACAATTTCGATATACATATAATAAATATAATATATGTATATATAACAAGAATTTTTAAATTCAAACAGTTAAAACATTCATAATATGGGGCTTTCCATTAGGTGCCTGTACTCTTTAAATTTTCTGTAAAACAAATAATATAGAAGGTATCAATATAATTGTTTTTTTATTTTGAAAGATGAGACTACGTATTTATATTTCATTCAAGTAATCCCCATGCTGCGCTTAATTTACTGACTACGACCCTTCCAAATTCAAAGTATCGTTTTCGCTTAAAGCAGTCTACAGTTGTCTACCGGTGACAAGTTCAATATTCAATTACAATACGTCAATCGTTTGTGGATAAAGCAACGACGCCATATAAGTCTATAAAAGATAATCCTAATCCAAAAGGTCAAGATCACAAGATCTTGGAGACCAACTCATTAGTCCTAAGCGTTAAAAATAATGATCCACTGTATGTATGTGAAGTTGAACTGTCTTCTTTAAAGACCATGCCATTAAGGGCATCTTCATCCATTTTTGGAAGTAAACCGATTTCCATTAACGGTAACATTGTTTCCTGCTCCGGTTTTTAAAGAGGTGCCCACCAAACAATCACTTTCAACGGAATCATTGGTGTCTTATTAGCTAAGCTATTGAGCGAAAAATTCACTTCACCTGAAAACACAGTTTTTCGATAAAAATTTTTCTCATTATTTTTGTTATAAATTTTTACGATGTGCAAACGTTACTCCCCTTTATAATGTTCCACCATAAAACATCGCCATTGGAAAATATGAAGAACCCTTTTTTAATGACTGCCACAAATCCGTACACTTATTCGAAAACCATTTTTTGTTAAAGTTGCCAAAACTGCAAAGCCTCTCAAGCCAATTATAGAGTGACTCAAATACATGTGAATGCCGAAAGCAGTTCCTAATATTGAAAGTGTTTTCCAAACCCGACTCATTTATAAAAAATATCTATTTTAATCGAAAAATAGTGATTTTTTCAGCTCTTGAAAAATCTTTTTCATGTTTTGGGGCGAAGGTGCCACTGTGCAGCGCTATCACTGCGTATGCGATCTGTGAACATACATATTTCAATTTCAATAAAATTGAAACAGATCAAAAAGGGGGAGAGACTTTGCGAATAATTATTTTCTTTGGAATTGTTTGTGTCACTGATGAGCTGCTGGTGTTGGCTGTGCCAAGACCCTGTGCCAGTGGGAAATGTAAGCAACATATATGCACTTGCGAAAAAATTAAAAGAAATACAAGAACGGACTGGCTGCGAATGGCTTCTATGAGGGCGCCATGGGCCAAGGATTTCAGCAAAATTATTTCATCATTTTAATTAAGCGAAGAAATATTTTAAAGTACTTCGGAAGTGAGTGGTCGTCCCTTTAATACAGTCAAAACTCAATTGAAAGTATGATTCAGAAGAACCACCATTCAATTCTGAAATACAAATTTCGAGTTGCTTGAAAGGTTTTTCAGAAATTCCAACTGCATTTTAGAATATTTCGATACAAGTCTGTGCTTGAAGGGAGTTTTAAATGGTCTCGGATGATCAGCTTCGAATTTTTGGTGGCATAAAAGTGATGCCCTTTTCCAGTCCATATTTAAAACAAAAATGGTGAGGCAACTGAATATTACAGAAGAATATTACGAAAACTGTTTTTATCGCTAAAATCGTTGTCGTTTTTATTGCTTAATCACACCCCAACTGTTATCAACGACAAAATAAAATTACATGTAAAACATTTTTTATTTGTTTTACAACTTTTGTTCTCTTAAATGTAGTTTTTATCGCCTTTTTTATATATATTTCTCCCATAATCATTATTAATGTTTCGGAATATTATTTTATTAATCAACTACTCCCATTTAATTGCTTTGCGATTTTATTTCGTTTACTTCGTTTAAACGAAAAATTTGGAACAAATTTTTTTAAACGATTTTGCACATGGCAAAAACCAACAAACATTTCAGAGATAATTTTTTTTTTGGATTTTTATCACTGTTTATGACGAAAAAAAACGCCATAAGGTTTTCAGTGGCAAGAATTTTAAGGGAAACATTTTTCCGTTCCAATAACTATTGATTTGTTGTTTTCTATTTTATTTCTTTTATCTGAAACAATTTTTTATTGCATTTCATTATTTTTATTATTTTATGATTTCGTCCAAAATTTACGAGTACTGTGTAGAAATATGCCAATAATCGGTTTGCTAATGCCTTCAATGGCGGCAATAAATAATAAAAATAAAATTAGAAATAAATAATAAAATTAATAAAAAAAAAATAAATAAAAATATTTATAATAATAAAAATAAAAATTTATAATACAAAATAATGATAATAATAATAACAAAAATTAAAATTAAATTAGTAAAAAATAAAATTAATAAAAATATTAAAAAAAATAAAAAAAAATTAATAAAAAAAATTTATAATAATAAAAAAAAAATTAATAAAAATAATAAAAAAACAAGTAAAAAAGAATAAAAGAAAATAAATAAAAAATAATAACATAAAAATTATGTAGTCGATGGCCTAAGCAAACAGTTCTCTAAGCATAATACAATTATATTCATATAATTGTAATATTAAGTAAATAATAAAAATAAAATAAAAATTAAAAATTAATAATAAAAATAAAAATTAATAAAAAAATAATAATGGTAAAAATAAAAACAAATAGTAGTAAAAAAAATTAACAAAAACTAAAATTAATAAATAAAATAAATAAAAAAAATGTATAATAGTAAAAATAAAAATAATAAGAATACAAATAAATAATAATAATAATACAAATAAATAATAATAAAATTTAAAAGAAAATGAACAAAAAATAAAACTAATAAAAAAAATTAAAAAAATAAATAAATAAATAAAAGAAATAAATAAAAAAAGTTTATAATAACAAAAATAAAAATTAATAAAAAATAAAAATAATAATAATAAAAATTAAAATAAAATGAGTAAAAAATAAAACTAATAAAAACAATAAAAAAATAAAAAAATAAATAAAATAAATAAATAAAAAAAAATTTATAATAATAAAAATAAAAATTAATAACAATAATAAAAAAACAAGTAAAAAACAATAAAAGAAAATGAATAAAAAATAATAACATAAAAATTATGTAGTTATGTAGTATTTTTATAATAATAAAAATAAAAACAAATAGTAGTAAAAAAAAATTAACAAAAACTAAAATTAATAAATAAAATAAATAAAAAAAATGTATAATAATAAAAATAAAAATAATAATAATACAAATAAATAATAATAATAATAGAAATAAATAATAATAAAATTTAAAATAAAATGAATAAAAAATAAAACTAATAAAAATAATAAAAAAAATAAAAAAAATAAATAAATAAATAAAAGAAATAAATAAAAAAAGTTTATAATAACAAAAATAAAAATTAATAAAAAATAAAAATAATAATAATAAAAATTAAAATAAAATGAGTAAAAAATAAAACTAATAAAAACAATAAAAAAATAAAAAAATAAATAAAATAAATAAATAAAAAAAAATTTATAATAATAAAAATAAAAATTAATAACAATAATAAAAAAACAAGTAAAAAACAATAAAAGAAAATGAATAAAAAATAATAACATAAAAATTATGTAGTTATGTAGTATTTTTATAATAATAAAAATAAAAACAAACAGTAGTAAAAAAAATTAACAAAAACTAAAATTAATAAATAAAATAAAAAAAAAATATATAATAATAAAAATAAAAATAATAATAATACAAATAAATAATAATAAAATTTAAAATAAAATAAATAAAAAATAAAATTAAAAAAAATTAAAAAAAAAATAAATAAATAAAAGAAATAAAAAAAAAATTTATAATAACAATAATAAAAATTTATAAAAAAATATAAATAATAATAATAAAAATAAATAATAATAAAAATTAAAATAAATAATAATAAAATAATAAAAACATAAATAAAAAAAATATAATAATAAAAATAAAAATTAATAAAAATAATAAAAAACAACAAATAAAAAAGAATAAAAGAAAATTAATAAAAAATTATAAATTATGTAGTCGATGGCCTAAGCAAGCAGTTCTCTAAGCATAATATAATTATATTCATATAATTGTAATATTAAGTAATAAAATATTAAGTAAATAATAAAAATAAAATAAAAATTAACAATTTTAAGAATAAAAAATAAGAAAATAAATTATAAGAAGAAAAACTAAATTATGAAATTTCTTATAAGAATGAATATTTCGGGGAAAAAATTTTGTTTCTTTAGGAGGGGAAAGAAATGAAAACACAATTACAAGGATTTACATTGTGGTCCCATAAAGTGGAAATGTTCATACTCAGCCAGCTGGCTGGCAGTTTATTTTTGATTAAATTCATTTGTATGCAAAGCATGGAATTTAATTGCGGCTTTTAGCAATTTATTATATTATTTTTAATAAAATTAAATGGAAACTCATTAACCTAATTTGAATTCCTTATACGAGTAGAAGTATGCCTGCACTGGCACTTGCAGAAAAGCTGCAAATTAATTGATAACGTTCTACGTTCGGGTGGTGGTGCAAGTGCAGCGTGTGCTCGTTCTCAAATTTGTTCAACTTTTTTTTTTTGTTCTTTTTTCCACTTGTGGGTTTTTACTATCTTTGCTGGTGCTGCTGCTGCTGCTGCTGCTGCTGTTCAGTCATTCGTCATGTTGAATCATTTAATATTAAAAGGAGATTAAAAAAAAGCAGAGGCAAATGCCCCGCCAATCACTGCATGTATTTGCTGGCAAACCGCAAAATCAATAAAACTGTAAGAAGGGCCAGCGAGCGCGTGCAATGTGATCATTTTATATTTTAAGAAATACAAAAGAAGAGTTTTTAAGGAAATTTTGGTCAAAAGCTTCATTTAAACTAATTGAAATAATCAACAAACAATTTGGTTCCTTCACGTGATTCGTGGTGCCTTTTTTTCTTTCAAACTGTGATCGGTAAAGTGAGTTCCAAAATTAACTACACACACAACGAAGAAAGAGCAAAGCAGCAGGAAACAGATTTCGATTTAGATGCATTGGGATTAGTATTTCACACTACGCCCTTTCAAACAAAGTTCATAAATACAGTGAACCTTTTTTCATTAATGTAATGACAAGTTTCATTAATGCAATGAAACTTGAATTGCCGTGTTCTAAATACCGCAAATTCCGATTATGTTGTTAATTTAATAAAGTGTCTGCATTAACACCACAATGAGTTATCGCACATTGTTCAGGAAAATGTTATTTATTATAAATCCGCCACACTTGATAAAAAGAAACACGAAACGCGTAAACACAACTGGAAATGGCTCATTCCTAATTAATTTTTTACGCGCGATTTACAATAAATAGAGATTAAATAAGGCAATCAAATCATGTATTAGTTTATTGTGTGCTTTAAGCTGCGTTATTATACGTTGTACAAAAATTTGCAAAGCAAACCATATAAATTCCAAAACGACTTTATGATGTCATAAATTTAATTAATAACAATAATTTGATTTGGTTTGTTGGCTCGCACCTTCGAAATTAGCCAGCTAATGTAGCTATAATTTTATTATAGTCCGGCCAAAAGTATGTGGTGAAGACATTGTGAGTGTCGCTCATAATCGTAAGGCAGTTAAAAACACGTAGTCGTTCAAGCGCAAATAAGCGTAGGAATTGCGACGTGGAAAACTCTACGCTGCTTTGTTTCAATTTGTTTTTGGTTTAATTAACTCCAACGGCAAGGCTTTCGGCTTTTCCGCAGGAAAACAGGCAGGGTCTAGGCGAGAATCGAACTTGCTATCTTCGGTTTAGTAAGATGTTCATTATCTATTCACCTACGGAGCTGAATTAGTTGCACTTGCGACCCGATTTCCGTGCCAAACCTGCAACACTTCTCTAAGAAACGGAACCGAGTCCTTTTTGCAATTATAGTCCTTGATATCAAATACTTAGATGGCGTCCTCTTTAGGCAGCCTTCTCAAATAGAAACCTTGAGAATGTTATCAATGTAAGCAAAATTACTAGACATTATCAAGCTCTTCCTCTTCCCACATATTATAATTTAGCAATACAATCAATCCATTTGATTTGTGCTTCCAATACACTTCAATCATACTCACTGATACTGTCATGCTCACAAGCAATAAATTAATTTTGTTTAAATTATTTTGTTAATAGAGTTAATGATCGTGGCTGAGGCGAATTTTAAATTAGCATACAACATCCCAAAAGCAATAAACAAATAGATGTTACGTTTAATAAATAATTTCTAATAAATTTTATAACTTTAAAAGGAAATTTATACTTGTGACCATTTTTCGAACCTGCTGCGAATAGAAAGAAGAGGAATGAATATTGACGGGAAACGATCGCTGATATCGGTTAAATTCAAACATTTTCCCCCATTTCGTCGCATAAATGGTCTTAACTGTCAACGCAGCCAAATAAACATTTCATTCTGACGTTACAAAGTTAAAAATAACAAATGACAAATTGTTATTATGATTTCTTGTTGTTGTTTTTTTTTTTTTTTTTTGTTAATTATTAGAAGGGAATATTAAAGTAGTTTTAATGTTTTAGTGTGTAATTGATTATAAAAAGCATTAATTAACAATAATTACTTAAATGGCAAAGGAAAATGTACAAACAATCGAGTATTTAGACATTTTTTAGTTCTGCACTGTCGACTCGATGAAGCTGTACGCCAGTCACGAATATGCTTTTTAAATACAGTACACTCACGCTTCGTGTGGCCGCTGCACAGTTTTTTATTTGGTGTTATTTGCATATAAATTGTTTATGAAATCAGTAAACGAGAATTATTATTTTCATGAATAAAGCTAAAAGTTATAAATCGGATATAATTTTTCAAATTGTTGTTTCTCAGTAGGGGCTACTCCGGTATTGTGTACTAAAAACACAGCAGCAAACCACTACAGGAAGCAGTTACAGCTTCAAGAGGACAAGCAATTTTTCGGCAAAATAAAAGAATTCTCAACATGAAAAAAGTAAACTTTTTTTTTTAACTAAATGGGAATTGCAAGAAAATGTTATAATATTTGGAAATTGCTGGCTACTTTAATGGAAAATTAATTGTCTTGCCCTTACACTATTCTCATTTGGTGTTGGCCACTTGGAAAATATTGGTCTGTCTATTCATGTCGCTGGCGAAAAGACTTTTGAGAGCTCTTCTTGAGTTTTCAATTTTTTTTTGTGTTAGTCAAGTCAACCCGCAAAGCTTTTGGCTTCCTCGCAGGAAAACACGCATGGAATCGAACCCACGACCTGCGGCTTAGTTCTGCATTATCTATTCGCCTACGGAAGTGAATTAGTTGCACTTGCAAACCAGCAACATTTCCGTAAGAAACGGAACCGAGTCCTTTTTGCCATTGCAGTCCTTGATATCAAATACTTAGATGACATCCTCTTTAGGCAGCCATCTCAAGCATAATTACAGGAATATTTCGTAGAATAAGAAATTGTATGAGCAAACCAAACCATACTTGAACACAATGAATATGTCCGTCCGTTTTCATAATTTTAACACCCAACGCAATTGAAAAAATTTCAATTTAAAATTTAAAAAAATTTTCATCAAACAATACATTGGAATGCTGTACGCGTTAATTGCTTAATATTTTTATTTTCATTAATTGCTGGTATAAATGGATACAAAATGTATCTCTCGCTGTTACTTTTTATCGATATTTTTAATCGAACTACTTGGGCAAAATGTGTACGACAAGACGACTGTTTAAATTGGGCAAACCGTTCAAAATTTAATGACGCGACTTCAAACTCAAAATAAACAAACAGAAATCAAAATTGCGCTTCGTAATTAATTGATTGAAGTTATTAATGAATGTGTTTTTGCTAAAAAGAACAAACAAAAAAATATTTAAAAATAATTAATAATATTTGCTGATTTATCAATAAAACAGAAATAAATGAACGAACAAGAAATTGATATTCAAGCGATTTTTGTTTTTACTGTAAAGTAAATAGCGGATTTGTTGCAGAAGAATGTTTGTTGGTGTGTGCTTGATAAGTGTGTCAGCACAAGCAGAGGCGCAGTTGCCAGACTTCAAGGGGGTCAATTGTCAAAAACTCCGACTTCTGTGTGAAAAATCGTCAATATCGTCAAAATCATCAAGAGATCTTAGAAAATCGCCAAAAACACGTCAAATCAAAAATATTCAATTTTTTTTTTGGTTTTTTAATTGTTTTTTTTACAAGAACTATAACAAATACATCCACATATGCATTAGGAATATAATACATATATGGGAGTATATCTTGTTAAAACTTTAAAATGAAATCAGATTTCTTATACGTATAAATATGTTTATTTTTAAAACAGATAATTTATAAAAAAATGATTTAACAAATTTTTTATAAAAACATTTTATGAAAAAAATATCAGAAATTAAAAATTTTAAGAAATTTAAACTGATCTCCGATTCTAAAGAGTCGTTTTCTAAGCGACTCCGAACTTTGATTTTATTTAAATTCGCCTGAATGAATAACCGAATCGAATGGGGTAAATTTATATCCATATATTGCGAATAAAATTTGTTAAAATGTGGAAAGCGAGACTTGAATCAAAGTTTTTTATTTCGTATATTCTTTTTTCCAAAAATTCTTTCCTTCAAAAATACTTTTCAGATGCAAAAATTGCAATTTAAATTTAGTAAAATCGTAAATTTTGGACATAAAATCGTCACCAGAATATTTTGCGATCTGAAAATCGTCAAAATGCAGAGAAATCATTAGTGTTGGCAACAGTGAGCTTGACAATCTGCCTCAAATGAGAACTCAAAGCTAAACTCATCTCACTGAGATGAGAAGCCATTAGTTTTGGTATTGAACTGATTATCTACTGTGTCATAGCACCACACTAATAATGATTATTTAGGAAGCATTAACTTTTTAATTAAATTACATTTCTCGTTACTGACATTCTTCCATTTTGCCAATTTAAATGAGCGCATTCATTTCGCTATTTTTATTTGAATTCCGTACGATCAATAAAATCGTACACATTTTCTGTACATTTTTAAATATTTTTTTTTTTATTTTTTTTTCTGTTTTATTATTTATTATTTTTTTTTTTTTTTTGTTAATATTTTTCTGTTGTTGTATTTCACCTGCCCATTACCGTGCATGCATCGATTGGTAATACCATTTTAAAGTTCTTTATAAATATTTTGTGCGATATTTTGCATTTGAGTCGATACAGGAAAAGCCTTGAAACTCGTCAAAATATAGAAATCGCTTAAATGCATTTTTACTGTTCTTTTTGCTGTTTTTTGCCGACTAATCTATAAATTGTGTTAATTGAGAGGGTGCATGTTGTAAATATTTTACCGCCTCGTAAACACACGAAAATGGTGTAAATATTTGGTTTCAACTAAAACAGATTTCAAATTATCGCAATGCGGAATTTCTAATTATTTCCATTAGAAATTAGAATACAAACTGTACAGTGGATAGTCTGCAAATGGGCCAGTTAGAAGAGTTTCTACAAATATAATAAAATATTGATCGTTGCAATCAGTCTTGTAAAACTTTCATTGCTACGCATTTTTCACAAAACTCGTTTATTTGCGTGTCAAATTTTTGTCAAATTTTGTCAAAGTTTGATGGCTGATGACAATATTTTCGCGCATGTAATTTTTTTATTTTCGTTCAATTAATGCCAATTGATAGATTAAAAACAAATTCTTCTCATATATAAATTTGAAACAAAAATTATATGAAGCAAATAAATTTATGATGCCTGAGCGAACGCTGAAGGTCGTACATCCCAAAAAAAAAATGTGTATATATTTTTTTTCAAACCAAATTTGGAAAAAATGCGACTTTTCTGATATTTTACAATCGCAAAAAAAAAACTAATCAGACTTATTGAAAATAATTTAAATTGTTATTCGCAGCTGAAAACAACGCATTCAAAAGTTTTACTAAATTGGTCAAATAATTTTCTGGCGGCTCTTAAAGAGTTAAAAATTATTTTTATTTGTATAAAAATTGAAATTTAAATAAATGAAATGCGTTACAGTGTGTAAAATCGATTGCAGCTGAGAAGCGTTATTGAGCGGACTCCACCATGCTCAGGATACCCCAATGAAATTGTTCTGTAACTGCACTTTCATACGGTGTGACTTTTACGCATGCGCATCCTGTGGAAATTCTCATTTATGACCTTCCCTTTTCTTCAAAAGTGCATTTTTTTATTCGCTTCTCAAAAGTGTTTTGGCCTCATAAGGGGTTTTATATGATTTAATCTGAACATGGTGCTCTTTCTTGACGGGGAAAGGCTCCATATAAATCGTTAAGCTTGAAAAGATTTCTTCACATCTGCAAACCGATACCAGAAGACGTTCAAAGAATTGTTTCGAGTCAGAAAATTCACTTTAAATGGTTACCTTTATATCCAGTATCGGTGATATTGGAATGAAAATGTTTTTAATATCTAAAGCAGGTGAATTAACAATCTGGCAGCTCAACATCTTTGTTAACATATTTAATAACGATTTTGTTGAATTCTTTAAAAAGAATAAGATATTTTAAAAAGTATAAGCAGAAATGGCCATACATCACTTAAGGCCTCGCTTCACTATCCTACACTGTCGTACGATTCATTCACACGAAAATCTGATAATCATATTTTCCTATTTCAAAAAATCGCATCAAAATGGTGTTGCCCGTGGCACACTATCATATAAGATAAACTTTTTCTTATCATAAGAAATGCAAATTTTTAAGCCACACTATCGTATTTTTTTTAAAAGAGATGCCATATTTGACCAATCGTATGAGAGTCTAGGATAGTGAAACGAGGCCTTTATTAGGAGCTCTTGTTTTTTATCAACTTTTAAGCAGAGGGAAAACCGCATGTTTGTATTTTACGCTTTAATCTTGACAAATAAAAATTGAAAAACGCATTTTTTGTGCTAAAAGCGATTTCAAAAATCGTTTCAAAGTCGCCAGTTAAACTAGTTGACAATTTCGATAACTGTAAATCGCTACAGGCATGGGTTTGCTCCCTACCTCCGGCAGTCACAAAATAATTTAATTACCATGTACTTTTCTCAAGTACTGTAGTATGTAGTGTATTATTAGGCGAAAGTGTTGCCAATGATTATTTCATCTTTACCAGCAAACAATTATGTAAGCAAATGAAAACCTCTTTCACTTCGTTGGTAAAACGCCGTCCAATAACAGCTAAATAACAAATGGTTGAACGTCTTCTCTGTCGCAATTACTTTCTCATAATTCCGGGCAAACGCATTGCATGAGTAGGGACTGTGGCCTGAGTGCTGGCCTTACAAAAAAATCGCTAGAATGAGGAGAGGAAAAGTATGTTATCATCATTGCCAGTTTATGTCGCATGTATATCTGGAACACACGTGAATTCTTACAAGCCTTTCCTATAATTTCGAACCAACGCATTGCCTGAGTGCTGCCCTTACAAAAAAAATCGCTAGAACGAGGAGAGGAAAAGTATGTTATCATCATTGCCAAGTTATGTCGCATGTGCGTCTCCAATATACACACGTGAATTCTTACAAGCCTTTCTATAATTTCGACCCAACGCATTGCCTGAGTGCTGGCCTTACAAAAAAAAATCGCTAGAACGAGGAGAGGAAAAGTATGTTATCATCATTGCCAGTTTATGTCGCATGTATATCTGGAACACAAGTGAATTCTTACAAGCCTTTTTCATAATTCTGGGTCAACGCATTGCATGAGTAGGGACTGTGGCCTGAGTGCTGGCCTTACAAAAAAAATCGCTAGAACGAGGAGAGGAAAAGTATGTTATCATCATTGCCAGTTTATGTCGCATGTATATCTGGAACACAAGTGAATTCTTACAAGCCTTTCTCATAATTCTGGGTCAACGCATTGCATGAGTAGGGACTGTGGCCTGAGTGCTGGCCTTACAAAAAAAATCGCTAGATCGAGGAGAGGAAAAGTATGTTATCATCATTGCCAAATTATGTCGGATGTGTGTCTGGAGTACCCACACGTAAATTCTCATGATAAAAATAATTATACACACAAAAAAAATATACGACATGAAAAGGTGCCAGCAGCGGTGATAGAGGGAAGCGTTTAATTCCTGCTAAAGGAAAGCACAATCAAGCCGAAATATGAAAACTGCAATTGCAGTGATTCCAAAAGGAAAAACATTTAAAATGTTTTTTTTTATTATTATTTTTCTTTCAACACCCGCACAATTTACTATCGCCGTCTTAAGATTTAACCTGAATTTTTAAGTTTATGAGTTTTTAACACTTAAATCTTTAACAGCATGACTGCTTGTAGTTGCCGCCCCGCTTCTGCTGCTTAGCAGCCACTGGAAAGAAAATATTTGTTCAAGCTGCTGCATGTAGTCTTCATTGGTAGGCAGGTAAGAGGGTGCAGCTGCAAGGAAATTGTAATAGTTCAACAGCAGAAAGATGTTTTTTGTTTCCAATGAATCGAGAACAATTAACAAATCCATTTATTAATAAACACTTTCTTTCGTTGTTGTTGGTGTTGTTGGTGTTGTTGTTGTTGTTGTTGTTCGACAAATGCAAAGCAAATACGAGTATTCGAAACAATTTTGTGTTTTTCCACATTAATTTAATTATTTATTTGGCGTTTGGCTAAAACAAACAACACAATAAAGTCGAAAATTGTAACAAATAATAATAATTAGTGCGTGTGTGTGTGTGTAAGGTGTATGTGTGCATACGCAGTATCTGTGTGTAATAAAAACGTTTATTAAAGCTGGCGAAATTTGTTTGTATGGCCACGAGTGCGCACCTCAATACGTTGGATGTGGTGACAGAAGTGTTTAAAAATAATTACCGTGTTAATCAAAAGAAATAATAATAATATGTGAGTCACACGAGCAAATACGAGTATTCTTAAATTATAAAACTACGCAATTCTTTAGCTCAATTCCTTGTCGATGAAACAAACTGTTAAATCAAAAGCAGCAGATTCTTAACAAATGAATCATTGCAAGCCAAGTCAAATAAAGAACTCTCATTTAAATGCGTTTGAAACGTGTTAGAGCGAACAACAAGTTAAGGCAGCGATCCACCAGCGCCGTCAAGTGCTTGCCAAAAACTCAATTATTTACTTAAGATAAAAAAAAATATAGTTTTTGGTTAATAAATAATCCACAGAAGGAGCTGGTAGATGGTGGATTATCGTACGGCAGATAAATTGGCATTAATAAATACTACGTACGACATGTTTCCATATAATTATTACACAATAAGACAAGAATTTTCTGGGCCAATTAAAGATTTTTGATTGGCAATATTGTATTTAAGCTGAAGAAGATTTTTATGGTGTGTGGGCAATTATTACGTTCCCTCCGAAGATGCATGCGAGAATTATTCGCAAAAGGTTGGTAACATATTAAGCGAATCTGGAAAATTGAAAGAGTATTCCGAGTTTGCGGAGTTTGACAAATTTTCAAGGCTAAGAGTTGAACTCATTACTGAATACTGAACTTAAATGGGCTTCGTAATAATCTAATCCTAAAAGCCGATTGGGAAAAAATTTCATCAAATATTCATATTCGAAATATTTTCTGCCATTGATTGTATCAAAATTTTTAAACCGCAACCAGCAGTTGCTTTTTCGATTTAATACAATTTTTATGTACAGAATATGCGAATGATGGGAAAGTTGATTCTGTAAAGGAGACCGATCTGTTCCTTTTCAAGAACAAGCAGCAGATAATTAACAAGTGAATCACTGCCAGCGAAGTCAAGTAAAGAACTCGCATTTAAATTCGTTGATTGCATCTGTCAAATATTTCTGCACATCTCCAAATATTTAAGAAGTTTAATATATTGCGGCTTTACTCCGACTTTTCTAATTTCGCCGCACCAATCATTCGTGATGACTTTCTTCTGACCGAAAAATGTTTGTCGCCGAAAAGCCAAAAATATATATATTTAGTTTGCAAAATTTTGCTCAAGTGGCTCAAGCCGAATACATGCCAACTTCACTTTCATCCTTCTCCCCGTCTGATAAGGCAATATCATCTTTACTATTGCGCGGAGATTCGCGCCCTTTGCTTTCCACATCAGAATCCGTTGCTAATTCATTTCACTACTTCCTTTCACGTAAAACTCTATACATTTTTTATCAAATACTATGTGTATGCGCGCACATGCGCAGGTTCCGCTTTCTAACCATATAGTAAGAATACAAATTCAAAAATGTTTCTTTTTTTTTTGGTACTTCTGGCAAAATAATTCTAGTAATTCATTCCGCTGAACCGTTTCTATATTATTCAAGGGGACCGATGAGGCTTAAACACTTCTGAGATGCTTTTCCATTTCCCTTAATAGATTGACTCACTTTGCAACACTGAAACAAAGCAAAGTCGGCGTGTCTGGAAAATCGCCCGCATGGCAATACTGATGTTAATCAATCGTGCGTCAATGGCGTTTTAAAAACGGTCAATGTTTGTAATAAAAATTGTTGAGTTCAATGCTTGAACGAAGTGTGAACATTTCCAGTGTGCAATAAATTCCATTATAAAAGCCAACACACCCACACAGACACAGACACACACATACGGACATTGTGAATTGAGCCAGAGGCACATAATGAAAATCTTACAAAAGGAAATGTAAATGAAAGGCCAGGCCACTTAAAGGGCATTTCGCTTTATGTATGAGCCCCAACAAGTAACAACAACAACAACAACAACAATTACAACGATAAATTAAAACAAACAAAAATTAATCATGATTTCCCAAGTTAAAGCAGCTCCAACTGAAACGGGAGGAACGAAAAAATCCTCATCAACATCAACGCCTTCGCTCAAATCGTCCGCATTATCAACATCATTACGATGACACTTTCACTATAAAATAAATTTAAATTTAGATTTTGTCACTCACACATACACATGCAAGGAAAAACAATGAATTTAATGAGCCGACTGCCGTGAATACTGCATGCTGCAATCCAACTACGCGCATCTACAAGATGCAAACGTATCTGGCCGAACCAAAGAAAGATTTCTCTTAATTAAACATTTCATGAAAAGTATTTATTTTATTTTATTTCATTTTTTTTTGTTTTTTTTTTTTTTTGTTTTCTATTTTGTGGGCAGACAGCATTTGTTTTGTTAAACATAATTTAAATGATATAAATAATAAAAGACTCGCATATGAAATTTTTAAATGTTTTACTCGTAATAGAAAGAATTGCGATTTCCTTCATTTAAATCATGAATTTATTATGAAATATTTGTTTGCTTTTGTTTGTTCACCTTTGAATTTGTTAAAATGCAAACGAGTAATTAATTACTTTAAAAATTTAAAAATTATCCGCTACTGGCAAGTTTTTATTAAAATGATGAAAATACTTGAAATCCAATTCAATTTTAAATGAAATAATTTTTTTTTTTTTTACATCCTTTTCCATATTTGACATTCAAATCAAAATATTTAAAACGGCTCGCAAACTTCTGGCAAATCTCATTTCTGTTAGCTAAAATTTACTTTTTATCTGCTACGTGGTATAGATGATTTCTCTACTGTCTTTAAATCCATAATTCGCACTAAAAAGTCGTTCAGAATATTAAACTCTTTTTTAAAGAGAAAACAAGCGAAATCAAAGAAAGATTTCGGTTTACATAAAATCGCAAAAAAAAAATTGTATTGGAAATTGCAAATGAAACGCAAAATGCCCCGCAACATTTTGTTTATAATTTGCTGATAAACATCTTTCGAATATTAAATAACACTTTCCATCGCTCTTTAAGTTTCACATAAATTATTCATTATTTTTTTAAAAAAAAAAAAAATAAATAAATAAAGATATTTAAATCGCAGCAAATGTGAATAGTTTTTTAATTTCAAATGGCAAACAATAAAATTTGATAAAACTTAAATCAGGGATGGGCACACTAAACACTACACACTCCCTACACTACAGATTTGTGTTGCAGGAAATGAAATCTTATTGCAATGAAGGTAATCGTGGAAAGTGTCAATGGCTTATTAACATGCCAATAAAGCCGCAATCTTGTGCACCCTACTCTTTGCTTGGTGATAAAAAGTGTAGAGGGGAAATCGTTGTAAAACGGAGCAATATGGTACAATTTTACCTGCTTTTCATTTGCCACTGCTGTCAAGCAGCAGCTGATTGATGCAAACATCAACTGCCTTAAATAATAAAGTGAACGGAGATAGTTATATGTAAAGATAGTTATGTGCTATCTCTTTCATATCCGCAGAGCCAAACAATCGCATATTTGTGATACCACTTTACTTATCAGCTGTAACAGTCAGCTGGCTCTTCGATTTTACCATTCGTTGCATTAAAAAATTATTCAACATGTTTTATCTTTTATTTAAGAAGAAGACTCTGTTCCTTATCTAACGAAAAATGTTTAGTGTAGAAAGGACCACGAACCCAAAATGTTATTGCTGGTTTCTAAAACTAACAAATTAAAGGATGCCCCCACTCACGCAATAGTTTATGATATGGCCAGTGATAGGGAAAACCAAAACTTTTTTTGTAGCGCGGTACTGTGTAGAATTTCGGCTAGACGAAAATGGAAATTAAGCTACAAGTCCTAAAAAGTGGCATCCCCTATGTAAAATGACCAATGGCAACGCCTCCTTGCCACATGGCCACCAGGCGCCGGAAAAATTTTGATGAAAATCGGTAGGATTACTTTATTTTAAGGTGGTGGTGGGGCTCACGCTGGTAGTGCTTCCTGATAATGCAAATTGTAAAGAAACTGATGCTCGTAGGACCATTTTTTTCGAACTCGCAGACTCCAACGGTGTAGGAAAAGTATAAGCGAGTTTTCTTTTCTAATTTTAATACGAGAATTATACGAATTAAAAAAAATAAAATTTGCATCGTAATTTTATTGCATAAAAAGTTAACTTTTTCGTGTCAGATTGATCCTTGTGCCACCTCCTCAGCTCCCTTTAATCTCTAATTACTGCTTTACATTACCATGAACTATTCTTCCTATTTCTGCATCTCTTCTTAAATTACTTTTTTCGTCGAAATAAGCACGTTACTCAGGAAGTTTTTATCCAAAACGAGTGCAGGCTTTCCTTCTTTTCCCTTTTGCTGCGCAACCGAATTAAAAATTAAAGAGAATTTCAAAACAACCCGAAAAGGGAAGGGAGAGAGGCGTTAAATGTATGAAAACAATATAAAAGCAAAAGAAAAAAAATTAATAACAAAAAAAAAAATACACGCCCCAATAATTGTATTGGGGCAGTGCGGGTTTTGAACCAACCCAACGAACATTGAACACAACGACGTCATCAGGGTATCATGGCAAAAAAGGTTCAAATAATTATTCTCACATTACAGCAGGTAGCGAAATCGAAGATGGGATTCGATATGCCTGCGCCATGCTGAGAAATTGCCAGAAATTCTCTTGCAAATCAAAACGCTGTCGCAGTTAATAGAACGTTTTATTTATTCCGAGCCAGACGTGCCTCTGTTTTAATAAAATCAGAAGGCAAAAAAATAATTCTTAAGTTTGTTTGCCTTAAAATTGTTTCTTTAAAATATTTCAACCTTCCCCCTTCTTCGTGCAATTAAATGGGTAATATTTTTATTTTTGTTGATACTTCAATATATCTCTCGCATATCATTCTCGTGAAAAAAACTCACTAAAAATTCGGAATTTAGTTGTGCTGCCATAACCCCAGAATGCTTTCAAGTAATTGAAAATATAACTTCGGCCACAAACCCGAACAAAGCTAAAATTATAATATAAATACGTTTTTATCATAGTTCGAGGGGGATCAGATGGTTTCAAGACTGTTCTATTTGTCGTAACGTTTTAAAGTTGGGCAAACAGTCATCAAGCATTGATGCGAGTCAACACCACAATCTTCACATCCCCGCTGTAACCATACGTAAAAGAAAATTCTTATAGTATCAGCATTATTAAACAAATGAGAATTATAACATGTAGAAAGTACAAAATATTCAACTGTATGACAGAGATGATACAGGCGGCACAATTATCGCAGCTGGAAAGTACTATTGGTATTCATCTGGCATTGTTATGGATATTCATTGCGGATGTAAATCTGAATATTTTAAAGCGAATAAATTTTAGCACTTTCAAGCACGAAGTCCTGACAGCAGAAATACAATTTTAGTAAAAAATTTCTTATTCAAATTCCTTTTTTTTTGTTCGATTGATAGAATAGAAAATAAATTCTAATTTTTTTCCTTTTTGCTATTGAAATAAAAAGCAAAAAAGGAAAAAAACAATTAAAATATTTTTAATAGAATAGTAAAATATTTAAAAAGGGCCGAAGATCATGGGCTTGCTGGGTTACATCCCCATATAAAAAGCGATTAACCGTTTTTTTGTAATGTTTAAATAAAGTATTGCTATCCTTTTCTTTCAGCAATACTTTTAAAATAATGTATTCAGCCGAATGATTTTTTTCAATCTCGGCAGTTCTCTGCTTCAACAAGACATCCCTTTCAAAATCCTAAACAATTCAGAAAAGAGTTCCAAAAGTCATTAGGCAGATAAAAAGCTGATAATAAAATAATAAAAAAACCATAATAATTATAAAGCCGCTCTATCAACAGACCGATGTTTCTTCTAAATTATTAAGCCGTTCAACCCTCTTCCTGGCCAACATCATGACCAACAAAACAAGTCTTGAGTACAATTTAAATCGAAAATGTACAATTTGGTTGGCTTGTTGGTACAAAATAAATTTTCCTGCTGCTTATCATCCCCGCCTAAAGCAAACAAATAGCATGCACACACACACACACACACATTCATACACGATGTTATCATTGAAAGCAGGCAACTGAAACAGAATAACAAAAACAAGCAGACCATACAAAAACAATTTAGTAAAGTGCTGAGGTGGGGATGCCAGATTATTAAAGATTTGTTAAATACACAAAATTAACTTTTTTGTTCAAATTAAAAAAATTCAGTAGAATCGTTTACATTCGTTGTTGGATAGTTTGTCACACATTTAATTCAGTGTTCATTTCTTCTATTGGATATGGATGGCGGCCCCCTTAAAAATGTCAAAGGCGTTGGACTCTGCAGATTCCTCTTGTTTAAAGTAAATAAATTTCTTATTTTGATCTCAAATGATTCTGAGTTGGCATTCAATTGTAAAATGTTGCCATTCTGACTAATAATTTTTTAAATTGTTTTTTTTTAAAAGACTTTTAAGGAAACGTTTTATAAAACTGGCTCTACGGAATACCACTATTTTTGGCAGTCCCTTTAAAGGCAGATCTATTTATTTTTCGATGAAATAAAAACAAATAATTTAGTAATAAATAAATTATTTATTATAAATTACAAAATTATTACGCACGTTTAAAAAGCTCGAATCACACAATTTATGCAAATTGTATGCCATTAAAATTAATTTGTGTGAAAAAACAAACCAATAAATTTAAATGCTATTAAAAATACATTATAAATCTGAAACAATCGCACCAGAGTATTAATTGTGAACAGATGATTCTTATCTTTTTTTAATAACTTCGTAATTTTCGATCTGAATTTGCATAATTTTTAAGGTTTTGAATTTGTTATGGATTCTGCTGGGCCAAAAACAGATTAACTCGCACTTCTAGTCGTGTTTATTTATATATATTTTTTTATTTTTTTTTCTCAGTTGTAAATTAAAAGCGACTATAAAAATTAAGTTATTAACTTAATTTCTTTTGAAATGGTTGAACAAACCCATTGTGTTTGCAGAGGGGTTGAAAGTCGGGGACGGTATGAAATACAGAAAGTATTGAACTTAATACTGTTGGCAAAACAAAAATATTGGAATTCCAAGAAAGTTTACAAATATTATGAGTTACTATCATCAATATATCGCTTACTGAAATGCAAGATGGCGAGTGGTAAATTTTAATTATTGCTAATTTAATAAAGTTTTAAAAATTAATTGTTTTTGCAATTTAGCTCATATTCTTTTGTAGATTCTACTTTAATTATTGTTTATACACTGAAAATAAATATTTTTCTGAAGATCTTTAAAGAAGATCTTTTCAACTTTCTCTCAGATTTCGTACGAGTACACTAAAAGAAAAAATTTCATTTTCTTCATTTAGTCCCATTGTGCAATATTTTGCAAGGAAACAATTAAATGCACAATTTATTGTTGGAAGTGCTCTGAAAAGTACGTGGACATCATGGAAAATACCGCATGTGCCACCCCATCTGTTATAAAATAAATAATTTGTAATTAATTATTTACATAATGAGTCTTCTGACGTGCGTGTTGGCATTGATTGTTGAAGCAACGCACACGTTCATACTTTAAATTACGAATTTAAAAACTTTTTTTTCTATTTGATTGCTTTTATATTGATATATTGCTTTTCAGTGAAAAGAGACTTTCTCATTCATAACAGCTGACATTTAGTCGTTGCTCGTTCCGATTGTGTTTACAGAAGATATAAAAAATCAGTTTCATTTGAAATTTTCTCAGATTTCATTGCATTTAAAAAGTATAAGTACGTTTGATAAGACTCTGTACGCATTCCAATTGTTTCAATGAAAAGTTTTTAAATAGAAGATAAAAATGTTTGAAAAAAATGACACATTTAATTCCCTTGTAAAACATGACTCACTTAACGAGCACTCCGTCATCAGCTCCGTCAAATTCTAACGTCATTGTAAAACCTTCTCAAATCAATAAAAAAAAAAAACGTAAATGTACATACAAATTCATTTGCGTATGCAAATATTGAAGAAATTTAATAAACATGTAAAAATAATTCTGATTCAGATCTTGACAGACTGACTAATTGAATGGCTGAAAGATAGACTGACAGACAATTCAATTATGTTAGTTATATTACAAGCCAAGCGAAGATCATCGATCAATTGATTACAATATTAAATCGGTGTGCAAATTATCGGAATTAAAATGGAAATGAAGGTATTCCAGTCAAAACTAACGCGATCATGACAAAAACACATTCAATGCAGCAGGCGAACGGCTGCAAAATATCAAACATAAATTACACATGCTTGTATGAAAACGTCAATGTTGAGGGCAGCAAAGACGGGCGAGCATTGTAGTGGCTGTTGGCTAATTTTATGTGCCACTGTCAGCAGAAATAGAGCGTCTTGCGTTTTGACGTTTATTTTATTTAACAGAAAATTAATATTATGAATGGATTAGCAACACTGACGTTTTGATAACTTTGTCGGTATGATTTTATTTCGCCAACTGAGATATCTCATAGATCATTTATAATTAGCAATTGGCTAATGGTGCACCTAGTGTCGTTTCGTTGTGTTGCTTGCGGTAGTGAATGTGTTTGAGGTTTCTAGTGTCATATCCATAAAGGAACGACGGTCTGTATTTGCCACATCAAAAAAAAAAAATAAATCCGAGTATGAAGCTGGTAATTTAATGGGTTAGTCAGCCTTCACTTAGTCAGCCATTCTGTCCATAGTTTGCTCTGCAATTGGCCATACAGTGTGGGCGTTAAACCGCTGCAGCAACATCCACAAAAAGTACTTCAGTTAAAATTGGAATTCAATTACGGCCACAAAACTCAAATTAATTCAAATTTGCAATGAAATGCAGTTTTTTATGCATAAAATTATTCACTTCAAAACAAAAAAAACTACTAAAACTGAATAGATATAGATATTGCAATTAGAGTGAGATCGCTTATTTGCGAACATGTTTGTTTTACACTCGGCGAATTGTGTCAGTACGAATGAAAGAAATTTTAATTAAAATCAATGAAATGTTATCAGACAGCTCTTGTGCAGAGGGATTGGTTTATACACCTGATCCAGTTGATAATTAATATCATTCATATTAAGGATACTGGGTTCATTCCCCACCATGGGCAGGTATAAGAAGCAAAAACTTTCACATACATTTTTCTCAAGCGTGTTTCTATCTCTTGAGTTACTTCTTGATGGAATGTTGAGTCCAGAAAGTGGACTCTATTCGACAGCGCTTTCGATCACAAATAAACATCTCAAAGTTTAAAGCAGTCGCATAAAATTCGAATAAGTACAACTAAAAAGAGGTTTTACGCTTACACAGGTGGGCCAATTGCAGAGTGAATGGCAGACACAATGCCTGACTAACTGAAGGCTGAGTAACCCATTAAAATAGCAGCTTCAGGCTCTGTGATTGCTTTTATATTTAGTTGGCTAAGACAGGCCGTTCCACAATGGATGTGTTGATGGTAATTGAATTCTCGTTTAAACGGAAATATTTTGTCTATGGATTTTGCCACCGGAATTATAGCGAATATCGGCTATTTAACATTTGCACATCAAGGTATACATGCTTCTTCTTAACTGCTCCAGCAGTATTTCATCTAAGAAGAAAAAACCATTTATGAAAGTGTAGGCAAACTGTGACTAGTCCAACTCACTAAACTAAACTATCTCTCCCTTGTAATTTATTCCCAGGAATTATCTGACTTTAATCCTTTATCCCCTCACTGCTGCCCTAAGAAAAATATATATTTCCGACAAGAGTTTTATCTGCTTTTTAACACAGAGAAAATCTATTTGCCTCAAATTGATTATTTTTTAAAATTAAAACATTTCTGCAAACTAACGTTATTCTCTGAGTGTGTTGACCATTAAGAGGCCTCCCTGTTACAAACTTATTCAAGCTTTGAAGTAACAATCGATTGTTAATTGCTTTGATAACCTTTCAAGCAGCCATTTTGCACGAGTACGTTCTGTTCAAGTGCTTCTCCTAAATTGATTGCCTTCTAATTGTGTCTTGTGGCAGTTCTCTGACACACATTTTGATTTATTTTAATGCACTCGCTTTTCTCCCCCATAAAAAATCAATGGCAGTTGCAATTCTTTTCAAATAACTTCAACTACTTCCACACCCTCCTCCATCCTCTTCCATCGTTCTATTAACTGTAATTTGCAATGGCGGCAAAAACTATTTCACGTCCGTCTCAAACCGCCGCCTAATTAATTTATGTTCTAACGGGCACTGTTCAAACTATTGTCAAATGCCAAAATAAAGCAGAATTAGAAAGAAGTTGATTTCGTCTTCTTCTTCCTCGTCTTCTTCTTCAAAACAGTGTTTGTAAACGAATGTGAATCCAATTAAGACTTGAGATTTTTATTTACGAGACCATCAAATACAAGACATTTATTTGTTTTTCGTTATCATTAAGAATATCCATCCATAAAGTTGTATCGCGCGGCGGGCGAGGTGGGGAAAATGACGCAACTTTTTAGCACAATACAGAGAGCGAGCACTGCAATGCGAAATCAATTAAGCCGTTCAGCGAAAGGAGACCAAAAATATTGAATAATTTTTATGCAAAAACTGCACTGCCAAACAGTTTAATTTTAATTTGAAAACTTCTATTGCGGCCCCATAAAATAATCAACGAGATGACAAGAAGATGGATTTTTTAATATTTTTTTTTGTTTTTTTCTTTTTTGTTTTCTGTCGAATCGCATAGAAACATGTTCTGACTTTCAAGTTATTAATCAGCCATTAACATTTCAAGCAATTTATAGAATGTGACAGAAAATTTTAATTAAATATTTTATTTAAACTCGCGCACACATGCAAGAAAAAACATTTTTTTTAATTTAACATTTGAGTCCTTCAATTTGTTTGGCAGTGAAAAACTAATTTGTTGTAATAAAAAATTAAAATAAATTAATTAAAATTAGAAATTAAAATAAATTTATTAAAATTAAAACAAGTTATTTAAAATTAAAAATTACAATAAATTAATTAAAATTAAAATTTAAAAAATTAATTTAAATTAAAAATTAAAATAAATTAAATGAAAATAAAAATAAAAATAAATTAATTAAAACTAAAAACTAAAATAAAAAATTAAAATAAACTAATTAAAATTAAAAATAAATATAAACTAATTAAAATTAAAAATTAAAATAAATTAATTGAAATTAAAAATAAATTATTTAAAATTAAAAATTAAAATAAATACTTAAAATTAAAAATTAAAAAATTAATTAAAATTAAAAATTAAAATAAAGTAATTAAAATTAGAAATTAAAATAAATTTATTAAAATTAAAACAAGTTATTTAAAATTAAAAATTACAATAAATTAATTAAAATTAAAAATTAAAATAAATTAATTGAAATTAAAAATAAAAATAAATTAATTAAAATTAAAAACTAAAATAAAAAATTAAAATAAACTAATTAAAATTAAAAATAAATATAAACTAATTAAAATTAAAAATTAAAATAAATTAATTGAAATTAAAAATAAATTATTTAAAATTAAAAATTAAAATAAATACTTAAAATTAAAAATTAAAAAATTAATTAAAATTAAAAATTAAAAAAAGTAATTAAAATTAAAAATTAAAAAATTGATTAAAATTAAAAATTAAAATAAAGTAATTAAAATTAAAATTAAAAAAAGTAATTAAAAGTAAAATTTATAAAAAAGAAATTAAAATTAAAAATGAAAATAAAAAATTAAAATAAATTAATTGAAATTAAAAATAAAAATCAATTAATTAAAATTAAAAATTAAAATAAATTATTAAAATTAAAAATTAAAATAAACTGATTAAAATTAAAATTAAAAAATTAATTAAAAATAAAATAAAGTAACTAAAATTAAAATAAATTAATTACAATTAGAAATTAAAATAAATTTATTAAAATTAAAATAAATTATTTAAAATTAAAAATTGCAATAAATAATTTAAAATTAAAAATTAAAATAAATTAATTGAAATTAAAAATAAAATATTTAAAATTAAAAATTAAAATAAATTCTTAAAATTAAAAATTAAAAAATTAATTAAAATTAAAAATTAAAAAACGTAACTTAAATTAAAAATAAAAATAAATTAATTAAAATTAAAAATTAAAATAAATTAATTAAAATTAAAAATTAAAATAAATTATTGAAATTAAAAATAAATTATTTAAAATTAAAAATTAAAATAAATTCTTAAAATTAAAAATTAAAAAATTAATTGAAATTAAAATAAAGTAATTAAAATTAAAAATTAAAAAACGTAACTTAAATTAAACATAAAAATAAATTAATTAAAATTAAAAATTAAAATAAATTAATTAAAATAAAAATTAAAATAAATTAAATAAAATTAAAAATTAAAATAAATTAATTAAAATTAAAAATTAAAATAAATTAATTAAAATTAAAAATTAAAATAAATTAATTAAAATTAAAAATTAAAATAAATTAATTAAAATAAAAATAAAAATAAATTAATTAAAATTAAAAATTAAAATAAATTAATTAAAATAAAAATAAAAATAAACTAATTAAAATTGAAAATTAAAATAAATTAATTAAAATTAAAAATAAATTATATAAAATTAAAAATTAAAATAAATTCTTAAAATTAAAAAATAAAAAATTAATTAAAATTAAAAATTAAAATAAATTAATTAAAATAAAAAATTAAAATAAATTAATTAAAATTAAAAATTAAAATAAATTAATTAAAAATTAAAATAAATTAATTAAAATTAAAAATTAAAATAAACTAATTAAAATTAAAAATTAAAAAATTGATTAAAATTGAAAATTAAAATAAAGTAATTAAAATTAAAATTAAAAAAAGTAATTAAAAGTAAAATTTAAAAAAAAGAAATTAAAATTAAAAATGAAAATAAAAAATTTAAATTAAAAATTAAAATAAATTAATTAAAATTAAAAATTAAAATAAATTATTAAAATTAAAAATTAAAATAAACTAATTAAAATTAAAAATTAAAAAATTGATTAAAATTAAAAATTAAAAGAAAGTAATTAAAATAAAAAATTAAAATAAATTAATTAAAATAAAAAATTAAAATAAATTAAGTAAAATTAAAAATTAAAAGTCAGAATTATTGAAGCAACAAAATTTTATTGTAATAGAAAGAATAACAAGCGATTAAATAATTTCTTTGGCTGCCAGTTCGAGTAGACATTCCGTGCGAGTTTTCATTAAGTAAAGGTGGGTGTGGCTTATGCTATAAGTAACTGGTTATTCAAATTATTTTATTCGAATAAACTGAAAATTAATTATTTATTTATAAACTGAAAATGAATTATTTATCGGCATTTAAAAATTATTTGCATAAAATTTCCTGTTATTCGAATGAAATTTTTATTCGTTCGTTTAACTTGTGAGAAATGAAATTTAATCTGCTCCAGTTTTGTGGCTCATTATACGCGGCACGGTTGGCGGGGGCCAAAATGATTAATAAATTCGATAATTAAACACAATTTCACTATTTTTACAGTGGGCATCGTGTTTGAAAAATATATTTTTAGTGTGAAGTTTTGTAAATTAAAATATTTTTATTAATTATTTATTTTTATTATTTTGTAAACTTATGAACGGCACTTGCCGTTCATGCCATGCAGCGCTGGCGTAATGAGGTATTATAGATCACCAAGTAATATTCAAATATTCGAGCGTTTAGTAAAAGGAATTTTATTCGAATAATTGTAAGTTGCATTAGAATAATTTGATGCAAACATTTTAGTAATTTTCATTTATTTCTTTTATTCGAAAAGCAGGCAATTCTAATAGAAATTTTACTCCCAAAAATGTTTTCAAAAATTTATTTTATTTAATTCATTAGATTAAAAAATATCTTCTTCTTCGACACCCTTCCAAATTTGATGTATTCTAATAATCTTCCGGTTAAGACTTCTTTTTTTATTACAAATTTAAATATATAATTTTATTTCTGAATATTTCGCTCCTTCTTTGTGTAGCATTATTAGAGAATAATTTCAAAATATTAACTGGAAATGGTAGGTGGTCCTTGGACTCAGCAATTCAAATACATACATACAAAAATAATATATAAATAATTTTCAAAGTTCATACAAAATGCCGTTGCTTTGATTAAAACAAATAATTTTATTAAAATTAATAGAAACATTTTTAAATACACTGCAGAAAAATAAAAAAAGTATAAAATGAAATTATTCAAAACTCCTAAAGGTCAGGATTCGCTATCCTACGCAATCGTACGATCTGTGGGACACATTTTTTTGGACAAGTCGTGGAATTTGCAAAAGTTTATGATACCTTTCATATGATCAGAGTTGCATTTACCTCAATGTGCAAGGAAAACATTTATTTGCATCATATTTGTATGATAGTACAAATAAATGATAAATTTTTTACAGAAGGATGGATTTAGATCAGATTTTCGAGTGAACGGATCGTACGACTGTGTAGACTATTGTTAATGTATATTTTTGATCGAAAGTGTAATTAATAGCAACAACTATTAATTAACAAAATTTGTATTATTTTTAATTTGCTTAATTTTAATTTATAAATTTGAAAATAAATTTATATTTGTTTTCTTTCAGATAATGGTCGATCGCTTTGCAGAAAACTATATAAAAAGTACATCAAAAGCAAAATTTCCCGATGTTGCTCATCACAGAGAAGCCTTTTATATATCGCAGTAAGGCAGAAACCAAGTTTTATTGGCTGAGAAAAGGGAATCAAACTAAAACGCCAGCAGACGGCCAAACGGTTTCATCTTCTCTTTAATGCTCGTAATGTCAACTCTGTTTGTTTCATATCATGTATATAATTTGTTGTTGTAATTCGCCTATTAAAAATAAAATCCTTGTTGTATTCCTATCTCTCTCTAACTCATGTCCGTTCTCTTACCTGTTGTTTGTTGGTAAGTATATTTTTCACAAAATCTGTGCATAACTTGAGGCGTAACCGGTTACAAAATTACTTGAAACACTCTGTGACACTTTTGGGCTACCGGCTGACTCAAATACTTCTTAACCCCCTAAACTATGCTGTAAAAATTTTTGGAAAAAAAATTCGAAATCGACCTGCTGTGATTTGTGACATTCTGCTCGCCTGGTGTTTTACAAAAATTTTAAAGTTACACAAAACGATAATTTTCCGGCCCAGCATGCATGATGTCGATTGATGCATGAACAAACGACATGAAATGAGTACGAAACTGCGAAGAATCGTGAAAATTTATATTTTTCGACTTTTTAAAGTGTTTTTTTAACGAAATTTCTTCATTTTACGCTGCAAATGAACGAATTTGAAATGAAATATAAATAAAAAGCGAATTTTTCGAATTTTTATGTCAATTTTATTTACTAAATTTATACATTTTTGAACATTTTAATGGTGATTTCAAAAATTTTATTGGACTTTGCAATTCTGTTTTCTTCCCAGGCTTCTCTGTTTGGTCTAAAAAAAAGAAAATATAAAAATTCGATTAATAAGCGTATTTTTCTAATTGTTTCTAATTGAAACGAATTAAGTTGACTTGAAAAGACATATAAATTAAATAAATTGATTAAAAAAACGCTCAACAAATTTTTTTTTTTATTTTTTGTAGGTTGAAGTTTGTTAAATTAAATATTTCCATTAAATTATTTATTGAATTTTTTATCAATGTGAGCTTTAGATTTTTTAATAAGATGTTAATAATATTTTATGCAATATTATTATTATTTTATTATTTTTCTAAAAAGCAAATAATTTTATATAATATAATTTATTGTATCCAAATTGTAATAATGTAATATGTATATAAATATTTAATAATTCAAAAAGAAAAAAAAATCTAAAAAAAAATTAAATAATTAATTTAATGGAAATATTAAATTTAAAGAATTTAAGTCTGATTTTTTTTTATGAAAACTTTATTGTTCTTTATCGCTTTAAAATGATTCGAATACGCAAATTGTCAAAAAAAAAATGTTTTTAATAATTTAAAAAAAAAAAAATTTAAATATTCGATTAATCGATTAATTTATTTATTATTATTTATATTTATTTTTATTTTTAGTTTTAATTATAATATGAAGTGGATTTTTTTTAATATTTTATATTAAGTTGAATATTCCATTGATATTCCATTTGATATTTAAATGAATTTTTATCCGAGTTTATTGCTAATTTGCATCCATTAGAGGCACGCATGTACTTGACAGCAAAAGAATCGCCATGAAAATAATTTAAGCATGAGTAAGTAAGCCTAAGGAATATTCGAAAGCATCATTTTAACATGGCAAGTCCTTTTGGCCAAGCCTTCATAGCCAATCAATATGCTAAGCAATGGTACGATCTGCCGTAGCTAGCACGTTGTGAAGCTTAAAAGTAGGATAGTTTGCCTTTAAAATGCATCTCTGGGACAGTTTTTTTCACAAGTCGTACGATTTGCAAAAGTTTATGATAAAAAGTTAAAAAGTTTTCATAAAATTAATTATTTTCATGCGATCAGAGTTGCATTTATTTCTATCAAAATAAAAAAATTTATTTGCATCATATTTGTGTCACAGTGTGGCACCAACAACCCCATTTTCATGCGATTTTTTTAAAAATGCTTGAAATCATAACCAATTTTTGTGTAAATGAATCAACCGAGTGTCTAAGATAGTGAAGTATGGCTTTCAGGGGCATCAAGGGTATGGATTCTTGACCGAGTTTTTTGGAACTTCTTTAGGTTCAGCTTTGACTTTAGTTGGACTTTATGAAATAGAGTTTGAATAAATTCTTTGATCTGTAGTGGAGTTGGTGCATCAACCCAGTTAGTGACCAGTTACTGAAGTACATCGGCTGGCAGGCTAAAGACCTAATTTGGCGCGTTTTATTCCCGAGTATTAAAACTTTATATCGCAACAACTAGTACGCATAAATAAATGCGTCTTTATAACACTCAACATCGATACAGCTGCACTCTGCACCCCAAAGCCATGCATGGAATTCCTCAGCTCTGAATTAATTTCCAATTTGCATTCCATTAGATAAAAAACAACAAAAAATATATATATATTTAAAAAAATATCCAATGACAAGCCATTAAAAAAAAAAAAAAAAAAACTTAAATTCTGAAATGTATAAATTTTCAAAACATGTGTGTAAATATTACGTGCAAAAAGAAGCACAAATAAATTGCAATTAGAATTGAAATTTATGCAAGCAATTACGAGTGAATGAAAAAAGAAGCAAATAAAAATAAAATAAAAATAAAATTATTAAGTAAATAAATTTATAAATAAGTTTGCGTAGCGCAGATGACTGTTAATCATCGTTATAAAAAGCGTAATCGTTTGCAATCATTTTGTAGGGGCACATTTTTAATTAACTTTTTTTTCTTAATTATTTCTAAGCACGCACACGCACACGCACACACACACACACACGAAATGAATGTTGCAACAATTTCATATTAGACTAGACCGAAGTTAAAAAAAACCAAAAAAAAAACACGATTGGAATTGATTAAAGCACGTTAAAGAGCAGAGTGTCTGTCACTTAATAGAATTTAAGGTGACCAGGTTTGGATTATTTAAAAATTTTATTCAAAATATACAATGCAAAATGGGCCCACAATTAGAGGGCATCCTCTAGTTGATTTCTAGAAGTGGCACAGCATGGTAAGCCAAACGTGATTGTATGGATTCTCTGTAGTACGAATCCAGGAGTATAGCGAATTTTGGGAGTTTCTAAACACCTCTCCCTCTATCCAAAAATTTTAAAGTATTTTCTTTTAAGTTTTTTCAGTGACTGCCGCTTCCACGAAAAAGTACAGTATTTCGCCACACAACATTAATCATCATACTCGTGTAATAGCAAGTTGGTCAAACACACTGACTTTTAATCCCACATGCTCGGCAACTCCTTCAGAGTTACTTCCATTACGTAAAGTTGCATATAATATTTGCTACTAAGCGATATGGCGAAGGAGTTGCCATTCCAAATACAGAATAGTCTCCTAAAGAGCAGATTTGGCGATGCATTTTACAGCAAATGCTTCGGGTGAAAATGTGATTCAAACAATTAAGCTCAAAACAAGTTTGTGTGCAAATGCATCAGGCTAAAGTTCGTAGCATATTTTTTTTTAGCTTGAAGGAATTACAAGGCCGCATTTGATACGTGAAAATGATGTGTTGAGAGATTGTTTTGGTACACTGAGTGTGTCAAACATCAAACTCTTGAAATATGCGGTCTTTGAAGAAGCCTTCTTAAGTGTTTCCAACTGCTTTTGAAAACCATGCACGACCATGACCGGGTACGTCACCACACCATGGACAATTTTTTTAAATTTTAATCAATTAATTAAATATATTGAAATGCGAACAGTTTGAGTGTTTGAAAGAAATCAATCAGTCTGGCTAGTTGGCACTTTTGTGTGTCACTGTTTCCTTTAAACACTTTAAGCGATCAACAAGTTGTTTGTGGCCCACTGTAAGTAAAAATGCAACACAATGACTTCAAACGTGCAACGTTGTACGTTCGAACGCTGCATTTATTTTTATGCATTTTATTTTTATTTTCTATTGGATTTTGTTTTCTTTTTATAAAATGTGTTTGGCTCAAGTTCAGGGTCAACCGCTACACTACAATAAATAATGAAACTGACATTTTACACCATTTCCGATGACGGTTTGAATTATTTTTCAATATTTAAATTTTTATACAAAAACAATTTGAGCTGAAAACAATTCCAATGAAATTTAATTTTCATTGAGAGAAATAGTTTTTAGTTTGAGGGGGAAAGACGAAAAGGGAAATCAGTAAAAGAAATGAAACCACTTCTGGCAAACTCAGTTTCACAGCGAAAATTGTAAATTTTCGAAATTCAAAATAAAGTGATTGACAAAATAAATAATTGATTTAAAATTGGGAGGCATTTAAGTGGACATATTGAATAGACAAAAATTCAAAAAGTTTAGCTTTTTTCCGTAATTTTGAATCAATTCCTGATAAAGTCATTTTCAGAAGATGCCTGATAATAAGGAAAGTGAAAATGAGGGCACCAAAACTCAGCCAACGGAGCCGTGACATGGAAAGTAGTACACAATTAGCGTACCAAGTTCGGCCATGCAATGCTTTCGATTTCCAAGAAATTTATTACAAACTTTAATTTAATTAAAAATTGGCAAATATCGAGAGGAATATGAAATGAATTTGTTTGCACCAGCCGTTACATATTTCGGCTTCCGCTTCAGTCAATTAGCAGACTTTCAAGTATGAAAAGTCTTTCAGCAATCGGCTACTGTTGTAATTACTCTCCTCTGACAGAGAGCGAGTGGAATGTGTACAGAATCCACTTTCTGGTTTCGCTTTCTGGTATTGCCACTCTCTATGCATTTTCCAAATGCAAGTTGTTGTAGAAACAGTATAGTATATAAGATATAATTTGCGATTTCTTTTCAGTTACAATTTGGAGTGGGGCTTTTTATCCTTCGAAGGACGGAGCATGCATAAGCAGCAATCGGCTACTGTTGTAATTACTCTCCTCTGACATTCTGGCATCGCTTTCTGGTATTGCCGCTCTCTATGCATTTTCCACATACACTTTGTTGTGGAAACAGTGTAACCCAGTAAGATATAATTTCCGTTGTCGTTTCAGTCACAATTTCGTTTTGACTGGTGGCTGCTCAAATAATTTCAAAATACACTTCTTCAACTCCCCCGCCTGCCATTCATATTTAAGAATATAAAAATGCCAGAAATTTATCGTTACAATTAAAGCTGTGGAACGCAAACAACACACGCTGTCATGCTGCACAATTAAGTGACAGATCAGAAATTAAAATTTAGAATTTATGTCGAAAAACAAACAAAGTTGCGAATGGCAAACAGTTAAATAAAATAATATTTCGAAAAGTCATTTAAAGTGCAGCAGAGCAAGAAAAAAAGCGAAAGTGTTTGTGTAACACCGATAAGAGATCTTGAACAGAATTCAATGATTTATGGAAATGTGTCAGACACTTTGAGTTGCCACAAACAAACAGTTCGCAGTTAAATTTTAAATTTTGTTTGCAAAAAAGACAACAAAACCGTCAGTTCTCATTCACTAAGCACACATGAGCATTATCTTAAACGCGGAGGCCAGAGCTTTGCTGGGGCACAGCATAATGGCCACCAATAAATTAGGTGGCCATTATGAGCACAAACAAATAGTGCGCTCAAGCAGGCCCAAAAATCGAACAACTACAAAAACAAAAACTTGGAAAAATTTATTTATTTAAGTATGCGCAAAAGCATGTCTCCTCCCCCCCACATTGTGCTGCTCAGATAGTGATGGTATCCGGTGTGGTGTGTTGGTTGCTTCAAGCCAACTTGCTTTGTGTGTAAAATCGTTTAAAACTTTTTTCTTACAGTCCCTAATAGTATTTGCCGTTTCTGTTAAATATTAAATATTTAAATGGTTTGTGCCGAGAGGGTTGTTTCGATTCCCAGATAACTTTCTTTTGTTTAAAGCCGTTAAAAAAATTAACAATTGCTTTCCCATTAGAGCTAAGAAGTCTATTGTTCAAGAGATTTATTAGCCGAATAATTTGATTTGTAAACAATATTTCAGTTGCATTTCAATTGGAAAGTTTACAATCGCTGCCACTTCTGGTCGCTGAGTGGAGGCTTGGCTTTCACCCGCTAAAAGCAATGCATACGAACCGCACACGATGCATGTAATTCTTACAAATCTGATGAATACAAATTCAGGTGGAAAATATTGCATTTTGCTTAAATTACTATTCCACTGTTAAGTGGGAGGCACATTTCTTATTTTATTCACAGCCAAATAATTTTCCGAAGCTTATGAGAATTGATGCTTCGGAGGAAGAAATCTGAAGTTCAGAAAGTTCTTAAGACTGGTGGTTGCTGCTCATATCAGATCGGTTTTAAAAGTTTGTTCAATTTTTACAATAATATTAATTTTTTTTTTAAGTACTTTCAAGTAGCTCTCCGTACATCTGGATTAAATCGGCTATTTCCTAAAAACGATTATCACCGATTATATTTTCTTTGCAGATGCATTCCGTAAATGTGGATTAAATCGGCTGTTCCCTAAAACAAAATGATATACTACTTAAAAATATTTTATTGGAAATAAAACGATTCACTGTCCTACATAGTCGTATAATTCATATTATTCCATTCCGTTTTAGAAAAGCGCATGGCAGACTATACAAATATGGGGGCAACCATTCCCCTTTTTCCATCCTTGAAATAAATGCAACTCTGAGAATGCAGGTAAAAAATCGATCTCAGAGTATAAAACACCGTTCTTCGCCAGAATACATGTCATATGTGAGCAATGCTACGATTGTGTACGATATCGAATACCATCCTTAAAGCAAACTTTTTTTTTAAAAAAAACTTTCAATTTAAAAAGTCAATATTTTACAGCTCGAAAGAATACAAATTTAGTTTTCGCGTTTAGTTGAGAAATTCAAGCACGAAATAAAAAAAAATTGCAAAAAAAACAACAATTTCGCACTATCCGGCCAACGTGTATGTTTGCAGCATGTGGTTGTTTGTGGCTGCAGTACATTCAGTTACGGCTGGTATTGAAAGTGCATACAAATGATAGCATAACTTAAGGCGACACAAGTTAGTTACAGTTAAAGTTAAGTTGCCAGATTAGACAGAGAAAATCGTTTATTAGCACGTGCGCTTAAAATGCTTTTCCATTTAAATTTCAATAAGAATTATATTTATAATTAATTATTCAACATGTTGCTGTTCTATTTCAGCGACTGGTTTTTCTTTTATTTAATTTTTTCTACAAAAATTTCCGGCATTCTTTTAAAAAAATATTTTAGAAAAATTATAAAATTATAGAATGAAAATTTTTGTAATTAAGTAATTTATAATTATTTATGATTGGAGATGGGAAAGGGGACTTGAGTGGGTTTCATAAATTGGGGGATCCGCAGCTCAAAAACTCACCGCATGGCTATGACACGGTTATCAGACGCATAAAAAAACGGAGTTGAATTTTAGCATTTAAGAAATAATCAATTCTTTGAATGGTATGTCACCTATTTTTTTCTTTACAAGTTCTGACAGTTCAGCTGTGACAATTCATAAATCCTTCACGTTAAATGAAAGCTTAAAGAGTTTGTAAAAACAATTTCTTTGAAATAGAAAATTAAATTCTAATAAAAAGCATGGCCCGAAGAAGTGGAAATTTTGCAATGATACGAAAAAATATTTATAAAATACGAGTACGAGTATAAGAAATAAAAACAGTTATAAATAAATAAAAACTTTTATTTAAATATATGAAAGTTAAAAAAGCTCTCTAAAAGTATGTGTGTTTAAAAAAAAAAATATTTCTTTGGCACGTTTTTCGAACAAAATAATTGTTAGTACAAATTTTTATATTTTTATGCGATATTGAGACCAGAAGCTTACAAATGACGAAATGTGGAATAAAAATTTGACAAAAAAGAATCTCGAGTTAATTTCTCCTTTCCCTGTATTTAAGGGAAAATGTTGAGTAGACTTTTTGGCTAAGGAAAGACATTAGAAAATATTTGGTCTTGTATCGCTAGTAAATGCTTGATAATTATAATTTAATTGACTCATAAAGTCGAGCAACATCTGCTTTTAAAAAAATGTTGTCGTGGTGTTTCCTTCTATTGCTTGATGCCACAGAAGCATTACTTACACTCTATAGAACTCATGTGAAGAAAATAAGGTTGTGGCCGAATTTGTAGCTGCGCGTTAGTGCACAAAGCAGATGCACATCCTTAATTAATGTTTTTAAAATGCAAATTCACAAATTGTTTGTTTTCAGTTCGTGATCACCGAAAGAGATACGCGAGTATATGATTTTTCATATCGAATAAATTTAAAAATAAAATTAGAGGAACAATGCAAGTTAACTTGCAATTTTCTTGTAAAATGCATGAATTGCTCTGTTTCTTTAAGTTAACAATAAATAATGAAAATATTTGCACATTATTTTACTGATACTTCTGAAAGTCTTCGTCAATTCCATTGGCAATTACTTGGTCTTATTGAAATATTTATCTTTAATTGCACAGAAATGCATAGTCTGGTATTTACAAATGGAAACTAGTTATCGCCAATTGACTTGCATCTCTTCTCTCATTCTCCCACTACATCTCCCGCTCTCTATAATTATTTGGTCGTAACTCTCAGCAGTTCACACTAATGAGTATTTAAAGTGGAGATGACACAGTGTTTGCTTTACGCTGACGGTCAAGCATGATCACGTAAGCGATCACTGTTTGCACTCACGTGCTTTTTACACAGTGAAAACAGTTTAGGGAAAAATTATTCCGATTTGATCAAACTAGCCACGTCATTATCACGGCATTTTGCGGCAAACATAATTTAAGACGAATAGCCCGGTTCTGCTAACTTTTCTTATACAAATTTTGAATGCCAGCTGGAAATGGAAATGGTTTCATAAAACTTTCCATTTAAATTTATTTCAGTTTTTTTTTGCTGCCTCGTTTAAAGCCTTGCATCACTATCCTATACAGTCTTGCGATTCATTTACACAAAAATATGATGTGAAAATGGCCTTGTAGGCGCCACACTATCATACAAGTATGATGCAAATACAGTCGTGCGATTCATTTACACAAAAATCGGATGTGAAAATGGCCTTGTAGGCGCCACACTATCATACAAGTATGATGCAAATACAGTCATGCGGTTCATTTACACAAAAATCTGATGTGAAAATGGCCTTGTAGGCGCTGCAATATCATACAAATATTATGCAAATACAGTCGTGCGATTCATTTACACAAAAATCGGATGTGAAAATGGCCTTGTAGGCGCCACACTATCATACAAGTATGATGCAAATACAGTCATGCGGTTCATTTACACAAAAATCTGATGTGAAAATGGCCTTGTAGGCGCCACACTATCATACAAATGTGATGCAAATACAGTCGTGCGATTCATTTACACAAAAATCTGATGTGAAAATGGCCTTGTATGCGCCACACTATCATACAAATATGATACAAACACATTTTGAAATAAAATAATTCTCTGATCTTAAGAAAATTGACATGTTAGGAACATTTTCCAAAACTTTTGCTTTCATAAAAATCTGATATTTTTAGGCCTGACTATACCATTTTTTCATTCCACAAGCCATATCTGAAAGATCGTACTACTGTCTAGGATAGTGAAACATGCAATTTAATGTTTAAAAAGAATTTACACTCACTTTTGTAGGCGCTACCATGCTTGGGACAAAATGCAGTTCACGATCATGCGGCACGCCATACCAGCAAAGCATACAAGCAGCGTCCATCTCCAGTTTCAAGCATATGACAACCATATCCAACATGTTCCAATGCTAGTTTGTACTTCACTGGTGTTTTTATCAGACGCAAGTGAGTCTTTATAACTGCTGCAGACGGCTAAACGTTCATTTAGGAGATACGCTCTGGCGATCGGATGGCTGGAAACAACAAATAAAAGCAAGAAATTCAATCAGTTGGAGAAAATACGTCGCGCGAGTGCGAAGAACGTAGCGCTTGATTGTAAATGAAATTCAAAACTCAATAGAAAATTAATTTAATATCTTGTGAAAATAAATAAAAACTTGATGAACTTAATTATTGTAGACATGCAAATGAGAAACAGCGAAACAAACAAAAAATTAAATTTACTGAAATATAAAACCAGAGAAAAACACCTGAAAGTGAATTAAGGAAATATAAAACTCTCGTTTAAAAGTTAAAAACCCTCTTGGAATGCGCTGAAGCGACGCGGACAGACACTGCTGGAAAAGAAAAAAAAAACGCGTTGAAAGAATTGTTCAATTTGTGAAAATCAAAGTGCATTTTTTTTTTCAAATGTAACCATAGAAAACCCCCACCAGCCTAAACACCACGTTGGTTCGTTTCATACATGTTCGTGTTTATGTTTGAAGGCATACGCTGCGCTTGAAGAGCAACAGCAGCAGGCAACACACTAAAGCAAATAATTTTGTTTTTGTTTTTATTCTTAAATTAGAGGGGATCTCGTAATTGTTGTTGCTCTAACAAATAAAATAAATAGAATTTGTTCGTACGTTCTTTCCGTTAACACCCAAAGTGAGACAAGTTCAATAAAAGTGTATGTTTGTGTGTCGGCCTGTGTGTCGCGCTGTGTGTGCCATTGTTATCACATCAAATGGGTAACTTTGTTTTTGTATCTACTTGTGCAATTGTGTCCGTGTGCAGACATGTATGTGTGAGTCTCTTTTATTTTATTTTGTAAATAACGATCTGATGGCAATGAAAATTAATTTAAACAAAACATAGAAAAACTTTAAAATTAAATTTCTTACTCGTACTACTCCATTTTATCGACGAAAAGCTTTTAAACAAACAAACGAAAAAAAATTATTTAAACGCAGATACACGAATATTTGATCGCTCCAGTTATTACTGTTTAACTGCTGTCGTTGTGTACGTGTGTGTAGAGTGTAGAGTGTAGCGTGTAGTGTGTAGTGTGTACTTGTCGGCACAATAAGCGTAAAGATCCGAAAAAGCTGTTTTTGCAGGCGACTGGCATTTTAAGGTTGATCTTCATACGCAAGTGTCTCTACCCCTTTCGCTGTATTCAGTTACTCCTCTCTAAGCAAACAAACGTGTTCACTGAAATGCCCATTTAGCTGTTTTTCGAATATCAAGTTCTTGTGATGGTTGTGCGACTAAAACGGATTCATTTAAATTCTTTCCTGTTCAGTGCAGAGCTTTCTTTTGTCTTTTAAAAGGGACTGCATATTCTATTCGGAAACTTCTGCATCCTAATTGTTGCAGAGCTGGGAGCAGTGCAACAATTGATATGCTAAGAACGATATTTTGCTCCAAGACCATACAAGATTCATTAATTTGAAATAAGACAAAAAATTTGCTTGAGTGATGCGGGAAATACAAGTCAAGTCATGTCAAACTACCAATTAAAATTATTCTCACAAAAAGTTTGTGTAATAATTTTGCGAGATTTTTCGGGCTTCAAAGTTTTTCATAGGCAATTTTGACCGACAACTGCACAATTTGCATAAATTCGAAGCGAAGACTAAGCTTTCCCACAGAAAATTTCTTGATGATAAAAATCATGAAATTGTTTCATAAAATACATGAACTTTTTCATGAACTACATGAATGAACTTTCATATATATGATTTAGTTTTTAAATTTTTAACATATTAAAAAAATTAATATTTTTTTTTTACATAAATGATGGGGAGGGAGAAGTTAGGAGTTATTAACACTGTGCTCGCTTTAATATATTTTTATTTGACCGAATTTATATATTGCGAAATTCATTTATATATCAAAATTTTCATAAACCTTTTCCATGACAGTAGAAATTAGGAAAATAAAAAGACTGCTTGAGCTCGGTGAGGTGAACCAATATCCTTATCACAACAATATTAAACTACTGTAAGAAATATGATTGCAACGAGTAGGCCGTTCTAAACAAATTTCAATGGTACATTGTTAGTATTTTATATTATAAATTTCCATAATCCTTGAACTAGAAGGCAAGACATACAAAATCAGGTATCAAAATCAGCTGATTAGTCAAATTTATTTTTTTTTTAATTTTTTCACAAGGAAACTGGTATATACGAATGTTTTAAGTTTTGTTTTAAATTGAAACGTCCTTAAGAGAATAATAATAATCAGCTGATTAGTCAAATTTATTTTTTTTTTTTAATTTTTTCACAAGAAAACTGGTATATACGAACGTTTTCAGTTTCGTTTTAAATTAAAACGTCCTTAAGAAAATAATAATAATCAGCTGATTAGTCAAATTTATTTTTTTTTTTAATTTTTTCACAAGAAAACTGGTATATACGAACGTTTTCAGTTTCGTTTTAAATTAAAACGTCCTTAAGAAAATAATTCTGATTATTTCATTAATGAATTTTATTCCTAATTTTTATGAATAGTTTATTTTTATGTCTGTATTTAAATACAATTTAAATAGTTTTGAAAAGTTTTTCACAGAGTTACTAATTAATATGTTTCATTAAAGTTACAACATGAAGTTCAAAGTTCAATTACAAACAACAACAAAAAGAGGAATAAATTCTTTTAATTAACTTTTCAAATTAATTAAAATAAAGAACAGAGAAAAAAAATTAAAAAAATTAATTATTTTGCAATGCGAATAAGTGGAAGGAAATAAAAAGTGATAATAGAAAAAGCAGAGAGAATCTTCCCACACGCACTACTGTTTAAGCGGTTTTCCCCTTGACTTACCCACTTGACAACACTTTTGCAAGATTATGCATAAAAAAAACGTCTTTTGCATGTGTTGGTTCACTAAAAGAGACGTTGATTGAAATTAATTTCGTATATCAATACAAAATATAAACAGGAAAAAGTATGATTTAACTGTTTAAAACAAAAAATAAATAAAACAGTAATGCCAAAACTTAAGGCTGGATGAGTAAGAAAATTTCCCAGAATTGAGCGACTTGTTGTCAGGCCGACGTATACAAATGCATACGCATACATCCATATATACACACACATGCATACACATTTATGTATTTGTACTATTAAATAAACTTCCCGTGTAGATTGTGGTAAAATATAAATAAATAAATAATTAAATGATCCACACCCCCCACAAGCATAAGAAATCTATAAAGTATGTTGCATGGCCGATACTGAATACTGTCAGTTGAATGGGAAATCAGCAACGAATTGCTTAAATACTGACAAATGAAAATTTCAATAAAATTATTTTAAAGGATTTTTTGTTTATTTTCTTTTTTTTTTGTTGGTTTTGATTTTATTATACCAAATCGAATCGGAGGAGATAAATGCAAATGCAATATGTGCGATGGAAACCTTTTAACTTACTAATGAACGCTAAAGAAATTGTTAAATGAATTACTCGTGTGTGTGACTGTGTGTGTGTGTGTATTTGGCAAATGTGTTATTTGATTTTCTATTTCACTTTTATTTAGCTTTTATTCCTTCTTTTATGTTTGTCTTCGATATCTTATCTTGATAACAAACAACATAAATGTTCAAAAACCAACAATGTTTAACTCTCCACAGCAATGATTTTCTTCAACGCCTTTTATAGCAGCAGTTGCTGTTGTTGTCTGTTTTCTTGCTGCTTGTCGTAACTTAGACAAAGTGGTTTGCGATTGTATCTTTTGAAGTGCAATTCTGGATTAACTGTAACTCAAAAAGTTTTCGTTTTTCTTTTTTTCTACACGTTTTTTTAGAACTCTTAACAAAGACGCAAAAGCGCTAGAAAATAATGAAAATGCGTAAAAAAGCTCTGAAGACTGACAGCTGAAATTCAAAAGCAATTTCTTTAAAAAACAAAAGTTTCTATTAAAAAATTATTAAATAAAAATTATGGTCTCGCCAGCATATGCTTGAAGACAATTCGCTTAAAATTGTCAATAGCGAAAGTAATCGATAAAACTGTAAACTGCAATTGCAATCACGTTAAAGGGTTTCCATCGCACATATTGCTTTTGCATTTATCTCCTCCGATTCGATTTGGTATAAGAAAATCAAAACCAACAAAAAAAAAAGAAAATAAACAAAAAATTGTTTAAAATAATTTTATTGAAATTTTTATTTGTCAGTATTTAAGCAATTCGTTGCTGATTTCCCATTCTCTATGTTTTTCTATTATCACTTTTTATTTCCTTCCACTCATTCGCATTGCAAAATAATTAATTAGAGAATTGCTAAGCTAAGGTGCAATGCAAACAATTTATTTGGTCTGTTGCTGGGACTTGTTAGCAATTTGAGGGCCTCCTTAAACACTGTCACTCCGCTCAGCCTTAAAGCTGCAATAAAGCTGAGAACTTTATACGCCAGCCACTGTAAAATAATGGTCGATGACTGGTAAAACCAGCCCAGATCCCCATTAACATTACAGAACAGCAACTGCGTGCTGCAGCAGTTGCTTCTGAGTTTAAATTCCTACAATAATAAATAGTGCGATGATTATGGTCGATGACTTGTCCAGATATAGACTTGAGGCAGGCAAGAGTTTTACAAAACAGAAAAAAAAAAAAAAAATAAAAAAAACGACAAGCGAAAATGTAAAATGTAATGAAGGGCATGTAGCGGGAACAGACGAACACGGACACGAGCACGAACACGAAAAACTGAAATACTGAGCAAACTGCTGATTTATCTAGTTTTAATATAAAATATTTATATTATTATTGTTATTATTTTTTTATATTTGCAGTAGAAACGCAGATAACAAAACAAAAGACTTTTCGCATTAATAAAGATCAGTCATGTAGACAGACAATCAGAGACAGTGGAGAAAACAAAAAAAAAAAAAAAAAAAAAAATATTAAATTGACACTTCATTATTATTAATCCCATTCTAAACTTGTACTCGTAAATCTGCATAAAACTAAATAAAATTAAGTCTATTAAATAGATAAAAAGCACAAGACTGCACTGAGGAAAGTGTGGAGACGAATGATTAATTGCTGCCGTTTGCATTGAAAGTGATTTAAATCGCGTATAAATAAAAATGTGAATAAAATAATGGAATCAGATTTGTCACATAAATATTGATTCTACATTATAAAAATAACAACGAAGAATATCTGAATTGCACATATAAATAATTGCATTGAAATTGTTTTAAAGAGATAGAAGCGAAGGTGAATGAATAATATCGCACAAATCCATCTGTGAATAACAAGAAAAGGATTTCATATAAACTTTATAAAAAATGGATGTTGAATCCGATGACTCCGAGCGTTGGGAAGACTTTTTCGGTAAGTAATGCTTTCTTGAATCAGTTTCAAATAATTAAAATAATTTTTAAGTGAAAAGGGTAATGAGAAAGGGGGTAGCAGGAGGCAAAGGATATATTGTGAAGAAAAACTGGCACATGTTTTTAATAACTTTTGTAGCTTTTCTAAAAACTCTAACGAGTTTAGAATACAATTGCGGCAGCGCCTCTGCTACACCAGTAGGCGAATAGTGAACTTGACTATTAGCCAGGAGGTCTTAAATGCCAGAGTTTCCACACAGCATGAAAATTTAGCCCCACAATATCCTTTATCACTATTGATTATGTCCGCCTCCATTTGAAGTCTTCAATTTTTGGCCGGAGCTTTGCAAGTTTTAAGCTGAAAACTTTGCTTTTGCTTAAAGCCTAATGAGTGTAAAAAAATTGTACTTTATGGAAAAGTATCGGGCCACAGGCGTCAGGCACATTTCTTTTCCTAGATAAAAGGTGTATTGGTAGGCAAGTCTAAATTAATTCATCATGTAAATTATTTGAGAAGTGCAAAGATTTCATTTCGCTTTCCTTCGATCTTAAAAGATCGTTATTTTTATTTGCGATCAACAAAATTGTTAATTTTCTTGAAAATATCTAATTAAAAGAATTCTGCTTGAAATGGATCTGGTCGCCCACACCAATCCAACCAACAACATCAAGTCACTTTCACTGCTGGTTGTTCGAATGATTGCTGGCATAAAAGAGCTTTAGAAAGCTTTACAAAAAATTTTAAAATTAAACGAAATAATTTAGGAAAAAGTTTTTTTAGTTTTTGGCCGTTTTATGATTTTCACTCCACACCATTTCAAGACCTTTAATTTGTCTTTAGCTGCAAAAATGTGATTGGCCTTGGCCGCTTGTAGCTTTCGCACACATTTCTCTTCTTGTTCTTATTAGTTTTGTGGGAATTGTCTTAAGTAGGAATGTCTGGCGATACTGGCAACTTCTTTAGTTCTCAGAGCAACAACTTCTGCATTCTGCAGGCGTGAGTCATTTGAAATTTTACGGTCTTGCCCAGAAAATGTGCAACTAATTAAAGTAACAAACTAAAGTATGTTTTTAATGTAAAAGAAAAGTGATTAAGAAATATTTCCAAACAGATTTATGAGTGTTGCATGCAAACTGCGTGTACGAGCATGCGGTTTCGTGTTAGTGCTGGCTAATGCTTTTAAGATGCAGCAATTTTCACGTTCTCTTTGAAAACGGCCCATTAAACAGTATTTTCTCCATGTTAATGATTTATAAAGCAATTTCAAATTAATGATCGTTTAATCTAAGAATTAATAACACCGCGCAAGCCACATATTGCTGTCTAACCTCAATACATTTTAAATGGTTTCAAGAAGCTTAAATGAAAATTTCTAAAAACAGTATCTTTAAAATATGAAATAATACGTTATTTTTAGCCACTTGGTATGTGCATGAAAATATTTGGTAGCAGCGGCATGTCGATATTTTAACTACCCCATCAGACCTAAGAATTGTTGTTGCCGTTGGTGGTGTTGCTGCTGCTGCCAGTGCTGGTTCGTGATGGCAGATTGCTCAGAGTTCGTTGTCGACTAAAACCAGTTTCGTTTGGTCTCTCCACTTGAGTGAGACCGAAGTGATTATTACACAATAACCTGTTAGACAGTAACCACAGCAGCCAACCGCGGCAATAGCCGATATCAGGCACATCATACCAGCCCGGGCCAAGATACTCGTACACAAACACACACACACACACACACACGCGCGCCACACAAAAGAGCAAAGCTGGCAGGCAATAAAACTACCACTCAGCCAAGTAGGCAAATTTTCATGCTCATGCCAGCAACGGCAAGCAGTCACAATTTAACAATACCTTTGGCAAATCAATATCATTAATTTTTATTTAGTATTGGCCATAACTAATCGATCTAACTAAATTTTCGCAAAAGTGTATAATTTTCTTCGTTACACTACAGGATTCATTCCTTCTGTTAGTGGCATCAAGCGAACAAAAAAAAATTAAAAAGTAGCAATAAAAACTAACTTTCCAGCTAGAAGTTTGGATCATTGACACCACAGCTAGTAGGGAGCTTTCTAAGCAACATGTTGCTGGTGACGACAGTGCTTATTGTTCAGCGAAGGGGAGAGTGTTTTAAGCAGAGATATTAAACACTTTGTTACACTTTTAGTTGGTATGATGCGCAAACATTTTACTCATTTTTCATATGGACCCAGCCAGCTCGAACTGTAAACAAATAGTAAGTAATTGCAGTTGGGGCATTATTCAAAGAAGGCGATTTTTTAATGCAATTGATTAGGAATTGTTGTATTTTAGAAAGATGCACCAATAACTTTTCACAAACGTAACATAAACAAGACTTCTTTCCCTTCTCCACCTTGACGTTCATGCCACAATATGCCACAGTGCACAATAAATAATCGCATTAAATTATTGTGCTGGTTTTGTAACAAATCTCTGTTCCACAAAAAGCAAAAGATCTATAAAAGTTGCTTGGAAGCAAACTACTGCTAATATAAACCAAAATAAAAAGAAAAAAATTAAAGAAAATGTGCTTGTATGGCTCGGAAATGGTGACAACATTAGCGGTTTTAATGCTCAATCAAGCGTTTTGCCTGCGCCTTAATGCAAAAGCATATTGTGCAATGTAACCACAATTTATCATTAACATCTCTTGAAAACATTGTATTATTAAAATTTTTCCTTGCGCTCCTTGTTTTAGAGCGACATGGAAAATGACTTTTCTCTTGTTTCTTGTTGTTGTGCTTTTGTTTTTGTTTTTATTATTATTATTGTTATTATTATTATTGCTTTCATTGTTTCAAAATCATAAATCTACATGACATCGTTTGTTAAGCTGGCATACCCATACTTGCCAAGTCTGTATCCAGATCTTTTTATTACCTCTTTTCACTGCTTTAGTGTATCTTTTCTTTGGCAATGCTCGTAAGCAACAGCTTAACAACGAGCCATGTGTGTGGAAATGTATCCGAACAGGTTTTAAGTTGCTTTCGGTTTGATGCAACCAACCACCGCAATACTCGTATAATTGAAAAAATGGGCCCACGCACATTTCTGTTATTTTATTTTTCGAATTTATACAAATTTTTACTTTGTTTCGTTCTATTTTTTTCCAGTTTTTGTTATTGTGCAAGTAACGAAATAGTTAAAGCGGCATGCGCGCAGTGACAGCTGTTTTATTTATGCCCTTTTCTAAAAACATTAGCATTTTGGGCAAAGAACGGCATTTTATTCTGGTTTTCATTTCAGTTTTCGAACGACTGCAGAGACCTCAATTAGTGGCGCTAATTGATAAATGATCACTTTCATTATCGACTTTGTGATTTTTGTTTTGTGATTTTTTTGTAAATTTTTTGTGAATTTTTTGTTGTTGTTGCAAAGTTATTTTTGAATAAAACATTGAAGATGTAAAATTGAAGTGAATTATTGATTGTGCCTTAAAGGAAAGTTAAGAAGAAAAAAAATAAAATAAAATGAAATGAAATATTAACGTGGTACGCTTCCGCGGCTATCAATGTCAATGAAAGAAAACTTAAATTTTGCCATGTTCGTCTTACTTTTTTTCCGTCGTTTACGATTTTAGTGATTTCTCCTCTGACTGGGAGTGCAACTACCCGCACAAATCAGTACATTTTTTCTTTCTCGTTCAACTGTACAGGGTAACACTTTCAGTGGTTGGTGTTTCAGTGCCAAATTCTGGAAACGCTTCAAATATCTGGATAATAAAGATCTTAATACGAAAGCACTTAAAACGGGTGTGCAGATACAGCCACTTGCGTCAAAGAAGATAAGAAAAAAGTGTTCTAATGAGTTGCAAGATAAGAATATACTTTGTGGGCGAGATAAGCTTTAGCGGGTAATTAATTTGTTTAATTATAATTCGTATAAATTTTAAGAAAATATTCCCAGTTGTGTTTTTTGCTCGATTACATAAACTACGATATAAATATTTTGACAAGAATTGCTTAATTTAAAAAAAAACTTACAAAAGCTTATCGAGGAAGTTCCCGCCTTGATAATTACGGACATTTAAATACATATATTTTTAAGGTTACACATATTTCTTTTTAACTTAAGCGTGTTCCAAATTTTTTTCTTTAAATTTCTTATAAATGGTGATAATAATTTTTTTTAATATCCTACAATTTACAAAATCATTTCGCGGCAATCAATTTTCGGTTCACACGCTGTTTGAAAAGACAAAGTACGCTTAAGAACATTTTGATTTTTATTCAATAAAACAATTGTCAGCCACATTTCCATAAAGTTTACAACACTGGATTCCAAAATTCCTCTCCTAGGCGTAAAAGAGTTTCTCAGTTAAATCATAAAAGCGATCATAATCATAAGCGATTCATAAGCAATGCATTTATTTGTGGTCTCAATTGCAAGTCACTCACTGTGTGGATAATGATTTGTAAATGTCGGCAACACTGGTTAGTCGGCGCAATATCTTACTGGATTACAAAATTCCTTTCTTAGGCGGAAGAGAGTTTCTTAGTTTCTCAGAGATCATAATCATAAGCGATTCATAAGCAATGCATTTATTTGTGGTCTCAATTGCAAGTCACTCACTGTGTAGATAATGATTTGTAAATGTAGGCAACACTGGTTAGTCGTCGCAATATCTTACTGGATTACAAAATTCCTTAGGCGAAAAAGAGTTTCTCAGTTAAATCATAAAAGCGATCATAATCATAAGCGATTCATAAGCAATGCATTTACTTGTGGTCTCAATTGAAAGTCACTCACTGTGTAGATAATGATTTGCAAATGTCGGCAACACTGGTTAGTCGCCGCAATATCTTACTGGATTACAAAATTCCTTTCTCAGGCGGAAAAGAGTTTCTCAGTTAAATCATAAAAGCGATCATAATCATAAGCGATTCATAAGCAATGCATTTATTTGTGGTCTCAATTGAAAGTCACTCACTGTGTAGATAATGATTTGTAAATGTAGGCAACACTGGTTAGTCGTCGCAATATCTCAAACATTTTGGTTTGGCGACCAAGTGCCTTCGGAAAAGAATACATTTTCATTCTTTGATGTTCCAATTGCATTGAAATTCCAGGAATTTAATTTGACTTGACAATTTTTCTCGATTTATTTATTGGTCATTCTAGTTGCTCCTAAAATAATTCAGACTTGCCGATTAGCTCCATTGGAAGTTGAAGACTGTGAAGTGAAATTTTAAATATTGGATTGTATAGTGTTATGATAAAACCTGTTCCGACATGCAGCCAATTTGCTTTTCAATCAATATTTTTGGTCTTAGGAATTGCATCAAGGGGTACATGCATCCTTTCTGAAAGCTTATTTAATAAGTAGAAAAATTACATGTACCGACAATGCCATTTAAGGAAAAATTGCATAATTTGGAGACCCCAAGAATTTACTACAAAATCATTGAGAATTATTTTGCAACATATAATTCCGGTATTGTCATTTTTTGACTAATTTCCCTTAATTCGGTTTTTAGTTAAACTCTCCTACCAAAGTACCTTTTTACGCAGCAAAAGTTTTACAGAAAGAAATATTTTTTTCAGAAAAGGGAAGATACAAATTGAAATGTTAAAAAAAGAGTGGGAGTTTTGTATGACAATTTACTAAAAGCTGTGCTCGGTATGTCATCTTTCAATTTCAAATTGACTCATTGCAGATAATGTCTGAGAGGGGTAACACCTCCTGCTTGCTGGGCTCAATACTAAATACTTTCAATACCTTGAAAAAAATCAACCTGTTGTTAACAAACATTTTTGTAAGTCAAGTGATTGCTGCGTGTGAGTGGAGTGCTTTTTATAGGAAAATACCAATTCAATATTTCACGGTCTAGATGAATGTTTGTTTTGGGTTAGTTTTTTCTTTCTCTTTTCTTTGAATACGGTGAGATGCAGTGCAAGTCCCACACCATACTTTGTCCAGTTCAACTATTCCAATTTACAGATTTGTGTTTTAATTTTTACTGCGATAACATGGCGATGTGAAATTTCATCTTTCTGCCATTTTTTGCTCATTTCATAAATGCTGTTAACATCTTGCAAGTATGCACAGTGGTTCGATTTTATGGTTGGCTGTGCACATAAACTATACAACGAATAAAAAAACAAAAATAAATAATTTTTTCTTATTTCAAGGACTTGTAGATACGCGTAACACATTGAAACGGAAACCTCAATATCAGCGATACATTACGAATTTTAAATTGTTATTTGAGTAATTTTTATTGGTTTCAGAAATAATTCAGAACACATTTGACAAAGTATTATTATGCACATTTTTGGATATACAGCTGCCTCACAATTATTCAACCGAAAACATTCGATATTTGGCACAGCTGTCTTATTAAATGACCTTTTTGGGTTTCTTTACAAATGGCTCTGCTATTTAAAATTCATATTTCTGTTCTCTCTTTCAGAACAGAAATCGAAACACGCTTAATATAATATTTCAAGTAAATGTTATAATGTGGTTCTGTTGAAGGTTTTCCTTATTTGTTTCGTATGCAGCGAACAGAACAGCGAACGCTTGAGAAAACAACTTGAGTGATTTCTAAATATTTTTTTTTTTTTGGGTTAAGAAAGCAAAAACTAATTTAAAGTGATAAATAATTATATTGTAGGCGTTTAAAATATATTAAAATTAAAATTGAAATGTCGAGATTTTTTTTTTTTTGGAATTTTTAGGTATCGTTTGAAGTGGTTTCTTTAGAAATAATATAGAGGAGATTCATATAAAGTTAGAATTTGAAAATGTTTTAATAGTTCTAGCTAAATACGTTGATGGCAGGAAAAGGCTCGGTTTTATCATCTGCACTGAGAAATAAGAATGAAAACTATTTTTCATTCCAGAGCTGACTTATTTTCCAAATTTTCTGTTTTTCTATTTTCTAAATTGATATTTTTCTAAGCTTTACAGATGCTTAAAAGCTCATGACTGTTTTGTATATAAAAACTAATTTCTTTCATAACAAAAAAGTTTCATATTGAATTGCTGGCGGGATTCAGTACTGCCCAGGCCCACTGAACTCCAATCTCGCCTAAGAGTTGGAATAATATGTCGTATAATTAGAAAATGTCCTGCTCTTTGGCTTGTCAGCGTACCATTTCCATCGTCAGATCTAAAACTCCAATAGACTTTAAACCATGAAGGCATAAACATTGTTCGGTTTAATATTTAAAGAAAAACTGGCGATCAAACCACTGATCATAAGTGTTTCAATATAATTTCGATGCAGCTCTCATTCTACAGTGCATGGAAAAATGAATAGATTTTATTTCACTTAAGCCACCGTTAACGGATTTTGTCTGTCTGACTAATCCTTGCGCTTAAGTATTGTATATGAACAACGATTTGTTATGATTTGTTTAGTGAGAATGACTGCTTGCCTAGATTCGTATAGTATTGGAATAGCATTCGTAGCCAGGCTTGTATGCGATTGCAAATTATAAATAAACACAACGTTATCATGTTGCACATGAAGTAAATGTGCGAATAAATATTAGAGATATGATGAGTAAATGTTAGCCATTACTCTTTTATGGAGCCATGGAACATTAGTTAATCGACGACATAGATTGATTGACAACCTGTTGCGAAAAGTGCTCCGACCAGCCGGCCGCGTTTCATTAAACCAAAAACTTTATGGCCGCTAAATGGACACGGTGTAGCAAAGTCACAGATGGAAGGACGGACGGACGGACGGACGGATGGACAGACAGACACAGTTTGGGGGAAAAAAAATAAATAAACAAACAAACAAATAGATACATTTTGAAAACGTAGCAGACATTCTACCACTCACCATTTCGCTTTTCTTGTCTTGTGCATCGTACTGCACTCGTCCCGCGCTTCAAAATGCAAATAGAAAACCGAACAGCCATTTGTTTCAGTTAATAAAATGTGCTAGATTTTCTAAGAAATCTACTTGTATGGATTTTTGCTAAAATAGTTTTTTTCTTCCACTTCTTCGTCAACTTACCTTTGAGGCAAAGTCAGATGCACACACACACACACATACTCACAGTAACCACTTCCAGGCATAGAAGTACTGCGAGTGCAGGCATGCAGTACCTGATGTTACCATAAATGTCATCATGCATACTTTTTCCTCTGTTTCTCTCCATACTCGTACATTTGTATGCGGATGTATGGCGGTGTGTGCATGACAAAGTGCACATATATAAATACATACATGTAAACTTATTTTTAATTTTGGAATTGCTGTGCTTTTTATTTGCGACATGTTAAAAACGGAAAAAAGATCTTCTCGTTTAGATTTTCCTGGCATTATCTAGTCTCCAAGGAAAACATGATTTATAACCAATACAAATGCAAAGACTAGCAAAGACTAGTTGCTGCAACATTCCAACAACTGCTCAGACGTTCACATGAACATGCATTTGGGCTTCTCATGGAGATGAAGCCGGTAACATCCACTAACCATTTACAGTACGAGTGTATGAGCCAAACGATTGAGCGAGCATTGCAGGTAACTTATCATGCAAGCCAACCCACCAGCCAGCCAGCCAGCCAGCCAGCCACCATCCATCCATCTATCCATCGCATGGCCTCAATTTCCTTGTCATCTAGTGTTGACAGTCGCATAAAATACAAAATTCAGTAGCAACTTAAAAACGCTTCAGTTAATGTGTCAATGATTTCATTAGAAGCGTAACAAAACGAAATCACGTCTTTTAATTATTATTTTTAATTTAAATATTTTAGACCTTTCTCTAAATTAACAAATAAACTGATCCTCATTGGCCACCGTACAGAGAATTGAGCACAGCCTGTTTCGCAAAAAAATTATTTCCAACCGCTGCACAATTCAATCACTTTACCGGGCATCACCGGATTTTAACAAAAAAAATTTTTTCTTTGTAGTAGTAAAATGACTAATAATGAAATCTAAAAAAAGTATTGCAAAAAACAAATTAAGGTTTAGAAAAAAAAAAAAAAAAATTCTACTTTTCTGTGAATACACTTTGAAATTACAGAGCTGTCAGATTCCATTTGAAAAGTAGACGTGCTCTATACTTCCGGTGAGCCGAAAACTGTGATGGAATTTATAAAAAAAACAATATTCATTTTGCAACTAATATTACACCAGCTTACAATGCGACTGCCCCAAGGAAGCTGCTACTATAAACACGTCTCACTGATTGTTGGAACAGCATGGAAGATTTTCTACAAATTTCATTTGCGCACCTGCGCATATCACAGAGGAAGTTGAGTTTCAAGTACTTTCTATTTAATAAAAAATACAAATCTATACAATTCAAAGGAAATAAATAAATGTATATATTTTTGAAGACTACACTTCGAGAGCTTTCCAATGATATATAATATGTCGCACCTTGTTGTACATACACCACTATTGTATCACAATTACCATTATTATTATTCTTGCATTTTGCGGTATTTTAGGTGTGTGTGTGTGGCTGTGTGCATGTGTGCACGTGTGAGTGGGTATGTGTTTTTTTGTTGTGCTGTGAGGAAAAGTGAGAGTAGAATAAAGCTATTTGCATGAATAGTGAGTGCTTTTTCTTGAATGAAATGGTTGTCCTTCTGTCCGCAGCGTCATTATTGTCCCTATTTTTCTTAGAATAACATTTTTGTCCCTCTTTGCAGCTACTCATTGTTGCCTGCCATAGAAAGACCCATATGTCGGAATATTGATTTTTGTCTGCTTATTATTTTTATGCGAGTAATCTTTTTGCATGGACATTATTTTTGTCCGGATATTAATTTTCGCTGATTAATCTTTTTTTCCAGACATTATTTTTATCCGCACAATAATTTTTGTACAGGGATTTCTGTCCGTAAATTTCTTTTCCTTGAAACAAAATTTTTGGTCGTAACCTATTTATTGTTGTTGTCAAATGGAATTCAGAGCTTCGTATTGCGTGCACCCTGGGCTGCAATTTACCATAGACAAATATCAGTCAAAAAATGGCCAAAATCCTCCAAAGGTCAACGAAAGTTCATACGATTCCGATATTAGATTTTTTTTTTGAAATCACAAATACAATTCAGATTGTAATTCAGATTATTAAATTAGAAATAATTTTAACTTTTTTAATATTTGAGTGTTAAATAAGGTTAGTGTGGTTTTTGGCAAAACATGTTTATCTTTAGTTAAATATGCAATTACGTAAGATCTTACGTCGAAATGTATTTGCCTTGTGATATTTACCTTCACACACGTTAACAAAAAATTGCCAGCTTTTAAAATAATTTCATTTTAGTTTATGGTTTATTATGAGTAATAAAAAAGTTTAGCCGACGGCCTCAGCAAGCAGTGCTTCTACATATATTACAATTGCAATCATATAATCATATAATTGTAATATTATATAATTATATATATATTAATATTAACATTTAATAGCTAAAATTGTAACTTGCATTTTTAACTTATGTGCCAATAATTTTCTAAAAAATATTTATTTTTATAAATATATATTAATAATTTAAATAATTTTTTGTTTATTAATATATTATTAATTTTATATTTATAAATTATTTATTGAATTATATTGTTGTATTCAATTATAATCATTTATTTGTTTACTAAATATTAGAATTATATGAATATAATGGCAATATGTATGGAAGTACGGGCTACTGAGGCCTTTGGCTTCTGGCTCCCCGGGGAATTAAACCCCTGACACCTGCGTAACAGGCGGGTATACTAGCCACTATAACATCGAGGGGCTTAATTATAATCATATAATTGTAATATTAAGTAAAAAATAAATAAAACAAACTTTTAATCGCAACATTTCGGTAATTTAAGGATGAGTGTTTTGCTGCTTCTGAAATTTAGCGATTTTTAATCGAAATTTTTTTTCAAGCGATTTTTGGATTGGCTAATTATTTTTTTACTCTTCTGAACACATACTGATCATTTAAAAATAATATTGCCAGTTAGAAGTGGCAAAAAAAAAATGATTACATTCCAGCTAGCCGAAGATTTAGTAATTTAGTAACCTTGGAATTCTCAATCACTATTATGATTTTTACATTGAAAATTTTTTCTGTTTTCAAAATAAATATTATTGTTATTCGAATAGATTGAACTGCTCAATTTATTTGTTTCAATGTGCAGTGCATAATTATATAAAGTGGTTGTTATTGAACAGCAATTTGCAATTTCTAAAAGGAGAACTTGCATGAAAATCATCACGTGGTATTACGGCTCAATATATTGAGCAAATTTAATAATTTTTTTATATATGTACATTATAAATTTTTAAAATTTAGAAAATGATGAAAACAGTTTAATTGCTTGAAAAATATGTAATCGAAAAATAAAGATGATTTTAATGAAGATGAAGCTGTCGATATGCTTAAGGGGCCGAGCGTTCAGTTTATGATTCTATCTCAAATGCTATAATAATTTTACTGTCAAAAACGGTTATATATAAAAAAAAAAAAAAAAAAAAAATTTGCAAAACAACTTTCAAGTGCTTTTCATTGCCTACAAATTTATTTAATTGTTGTTTCAGTTCGAGAGAACTTTTTATCTGCTGCTTTTCTCTATCACTTTGCACAGATGTGTCTTTGGGAAACTGCCACTGGGGCACTGCGTATTTGTGTTGCTTTTGAAAATAAAAGGAAAAATAAAGAACAACTTGCCGCCTTTTTATGGCAAACGAAGTAGAACACTGATATCAATATTGTAAAATTGAAAGATAAGACTGTTTGTTTCATTCCATTTAAGCGATGCTGAATAAATGAAATTCAAACGTACGCGTACCGCTGAACAAATAGAGCCATAATCGCATATCATACATCAAACGTTCTTTTAACCGAGTGGTGTGGACATCCAATCGCATCAAATGCAAGCCCCTGTAATATTAAGCAAATGGGTAAAGGCATTTGTTCAAATGCCATTAGAGAGAAGTTCTGGTTTGCTGGCTGGTTGTGCGAGGATGAAATTATCGTGCTGTGGTCGTGTTACTTATCGTTGTAAAGTTTCCCTTCTCCAATCGCCCAGCACAGCACAGCACAGCACCACAAGCACTTTCACATTCATTGATATCAACTTCATTAGGAGCATTCCAATCATCATTTTATTTCATTATGAATTATTTTAAAAATTCAATTAAGAGTTTTCCAAAATTTTTCAACAAACACAACGAGATGGCGACAACAACAAATATATTTAGGAAATAGTTTTCTTATCGTAACTTGGCGGTGTCAATCGAATTTGGAATAACAAATGTAGGTCACCAGTATCTTTGATGAACATAAAACTTATTTAAATCTTCTCGTACGAGTACTCGCACACACACACATGCACATGCACATGCACATGCCCATGCACACTTACTGGGCTGCCCATGAATATTTGCCAATACAAGCAACTCAGCATACAGAAGCAGTTACACATATAAATTGGAAATTTTTCATCTCTTGTTATTTTTCCATTCATTCTTTCAATCATAGCAAGAAAAAGAAACCAACTTTTGCCATTTATCTTATGGGCAATTCCTTAACTTGCTTGTAGCTTGTAGCTTGTAGGTTCGTTCTGTGCCATGAAAGGCCGGAGATCAATTGAAATTGAGAAACTTTGTCACTGCTTACAATACCCTACACAGAGATCAGAAAATGCTACACAACATGCATGCCTTAAAAGATCTACATACGTGGGCACAACTGAATTTGTGAGTGCCTCTGCAGTACAATTTCGTATGTGTGCATGTGGATGTGTTTGTGTTTGTGTTTGTGTGTGTGTGTGTGTGTGTGCGTGTGCGTGATGTTGGGGCGTATTGTGTAAATGTCATTTTAGATATTTTTTGGCTCAATTTAAATTAATTAATCAATTTGTGATTGAAAGTCTTTATTCCACATGATTTCATTGTGGTTTCTATATTGTTTAGCTAAGAAAAGGAAAATCTCTCCCAGAAAATTTTTATTAAATATTAAAAGATTAAATTTTCATACAGACGTCTGTCTAAGAGATCATTCATTATAGAGGACTGTATATTCGATTGGGGAAATTCGATTGAAACATGTTTTGGGTGTTGTCCCATAATCGTCGTCACCAATCGTTAGCTCTTAATCAGGGTGTCATTTGAAGTTGTGGTTAGCTGAACTAGTTCTTCAAGGCCGTGGGTTTGATCCCTTCCTGTAGTAGTCATAAGAAATAAACATTTCTCATGAATTTTCCTCAATTGTTAAGTATTTTCGTCAAAGTGACAAGGGGTTGGTTACGTGCCCCTTAACATGTACCAGCGAACAATTTACATTGAAGATTATATATAGCTGAATATATACACCGTTCATTTCCTATTACTCTGTGCCAGTATATCTTTTTCCCCTGAACTACTTTGTCCTTCCTAACACTGCCAATTTCTTACAATTCCGTTAAAATACATTGCAAGCATAAAAACTTTTCCCTGAGTCCTGGTCTCATAAAAATTAAACAGCTGTCTGATTCGTTTCAAAAAACAACTCTGCCTTCTCTATCGTTGCTCATGATTCCGGCACAATACATTGAAAGAGTAGGAACTATTTCTGAGTAGTTAGTCTTACAAAGAAAGAATGATTAGTCAGACAGTAAGGACGTGTGTGCAAAGACATATACAAGAAGAGAACTCAAAATTTCTTTTTTGACTACTAGAGACTTTCTACAGTTTTATGGCCCCGATACTTAACGATTTTGTCCTTGATATGGATGCTCGCTCCCCTCTTGCTCTGGCTTCAATACGAGTAGAAATTAGGAACTGAGGATTGAAAATGTTTGCCTACCGCAGTCTTGCTAATTATACATTTGCACTAAACTGCAATTAATTTAAATTTGTTTAAAAGAAAAATTTTTAAATTAAATATTTAAACAGTTTTGTCCACTACTGTACATACATTTGGCAATTTGAGAACCATGCAACCAGGCATTTTACAACTTCCAACATTAAAAACAGAATTGCAAATCCTGTACTGATTGAAAATGGAGTGCTGGCTGGAGTTTTTGTCAGCAACAGACATGCGTGGAAATTTCACAAGTGAGCGAAGACCGGAAGCAATTGAAATTAGTTTTTCTATTTATAACTCAAATCTGTCTGTGTTGATGACATATTTTCATAAGAGCAGATAAACAGCTGCCAGGACACTTAAGAGTAGGGAGAGCAAACAGTTTAGTTACTTCTTAGGTCGCAGAGTTTGCTCACACCTTGGAGTTACCCCTGTTTTCATTTCTTTGTGTTCTGTTGTTTTTAGTTCGTCAAGTAGTCGCATGGAAAGCCAAATATAAAATAGAAGTTATCCTTTTTGCATTTGTTTTCTTTGTCACAATTTTCGGAATTTCCATATGAACGTGAAGAACTTCGTGACGACAAAGGCTGACCTTGTGCTTTGGTGCAGAACAAGATTTGCCAGTGCAGTATGCCGCTTAAATGAATTTTGCATCGAATGTTTCATTGCAACAGTGCCGCAATTGAACTATTGCAATGGTGCATGCCTTCCTTGCCATTTTCTCGTTCGCATTTATTGGCCTTTTGAAAGCATCATGTTTTCTTTTGCATGACGAATTAATAAAGCTTCGTTAATTACTTCAAACGTCTTTATTGAACAAATGCAGCCTTAAAATAAAGTTCTTCAAATCCATCAAAACAATTACTTGCAACAAGTTGAGGCATCTTTTTGGCTTATTTGCGAAATGTCTCGCAGTAAAAACTGAAATAGTTTTATCTAGATCGACACAGTTTGAAAAAGTTTTTCCTTTTTGACATTGTCAGTGCATCTTGAGGTTGTGTGGGAACAGATTCCAGTTTATCGCGTTGCAAGGTTCTTTAACTTTATAAATATTTGTTTAGTGGCGACCATGTTTCTCGCTGTTCAAACATGATGTTCTTGCCGAACAACAACACTTAATATCTGTGTTCGATTTTTCACATCAAACGCTGTAAACGAGTATAATTAACGATCATTTATTTGCACTTTGGGAATGAAGAAGCTGATCGAATGAAGCAGACCTAGAAAAGGCTGTCTGTGTGTGTGTTTTACTCATAAATCAGTTAACAATAGAATGCGATATAGATGAATTACAATAACAATGCATGCCGATTCTGTCTGGTGAAAAAGAAACTAATTGAGGTGACCGTATTATTTTACTAGAGGCGTGTGTGTGTTCCGAACAACATAAGAATATGAATAAGATGATTTGTCATATTTTTTATATCGTTCCTTGTGGAACGTTGTTCTGTTTATGGCTTTTGGTTTCATCAACTGCCGATTAACTAATTCATTACAGGGGTATTAGGGGAAGAAGATGATACATGAAAGTTCTAAAGAAATTCCCTTTTTTTATAGTTTTCTTAATCATTTTAAAAGGAGAATGAAATGGAATTATTTCTATAATTTATGATGACAGCCGGAGCATCATAGGGGAAAGCAGGCAAGAGGTATCGAAAAATGAGTTGTCAAGGCAGTTGTTGTATGTTTTGTGTTTAGCTTGTCCACTTTACAGTCCAAGTAATTCCTTCACAAAAGCCGGGTAAAGGAGTATTAAACTGATACCATTCGACAATATATTTGACAAGTCTTGCTTGCAATCCAAATTATCGTATCAAAATAATTTACTAATTGGCCATTTACGAGTATAAAGAGACATTCTCAAAATTTATATATTGTTACATATTTATAATATTTGTTTGCTGTGAAGAGTTGAACAATTTTATACTTTATGCTTTATGCTTGCGGTATTGTAATTCTCAATTAGTTTTTGAGACAGAGCGAAGCTTAGCATTATTGCTAAAAGCTGCTTGGTTGCAGTTCTCCTTATCAGTTATCAGTTTCGTTTACTGACCAAACCAAATGCAGGCCTACAGTCTGATAACAACCAGATAACCAAATAATAAAAAAATATATGTATAAGAATGCATGACATTTCATATCGCTACAGTAAACGGCTCTGTGAGTGTATAACTTTGCATCATAGACCTCACTTTGATCTCTGACCTCGCTTAGATCACCTAGACATCATCTAGAGACTGTTAGGGGGTCATTACGTGGAAAGTTGGAAAAATGAAACAGGAATGCAACAAAATTCTTCGACAAGTCTTTGATTTCCAAAGAAGTGAAAAGTTAAATATTTTTCCTAAAAAATTTGCTGGGTTGCGCCACAACATTATGTAGAATGGCATAATTATTTTCATTTCACACATATTTCCATGTACAGATTTATATTTAGCCCACATTTAACTTAAAAACACCTCTTATCGTTTAAAAAATGCTTTAATTTTTCAAAGTATTTCATTCAACCCAGTGCACACTGCCGCACACACACACACACACACAAACGCACACACACACATCCCCACCCATTCTAGTCTGTCGCTTGGTCGGTCGCTTTACTTTATCAAACTTTACTGGGTTACTTCTATAGAGAGACGCACGTTAATGGATTTAGTTCATGTGCCCAACTATGCACATATTTACATAAATACGTTTGTAATGCTGAGTGCGCTTGTGCTCACATGTCGCTTTCATACATCGATATCGGATTTCATAACTTTTATTCCAACTTGTTTACCACAGTCCGTCTCCATGTATTTGCTTAACAACTCTCTTATGGCTCCAATTAAAGAGCAACTCTATACATTTGCCAACTCCCCGGTTTCCCTTAAACTCTTCTTTTGCCGATACGAATCTCTTGCTTGAAAAAAAGGTGCAAATTGCTTCACAGTATTGCAAAGACCTGAGCAGGCCGACAGACCAGGCAGAACCATAAAATTAAGTACAAAATTGAATTGGGAAAAAGACTTGAATGCGCTGCGGAACTCTCACAATGCAAAACGCAAAGCCAAGAAACTTTAAATGACAAATAAATGGAACTATACAATTTAAGAAACAAAATTTAACATTTTGTAACTTCAAGCAGCACAAAAGCAATAAACGCCAAACAAGTACACACGGCACGGCACGGCCTAGAACAGAACTGACTAGAGAATTGAGTCGAGCGCAAACCGAATTTGAAACTTCTACAAGTAAATACTCGTACATGATTTTATTATTGCGGTTAAAGTGAAACAGTTTAGTACCAGTTTGTAACAACTGTCAGCAAAAACAGCAGCAATCTGAAGAAACAAATGCAGGGCCGCATATAAAATAATAACAATCGCATGCCATAAAAATGATACAAGTACGTGACTGACGTTTAAATTACAAGAAAGTACAAAAAACAAAGAGAAAAAATTATTAACAATTTAATTAAAAAAATTACGCCACAAAACGAAATGAAAAAAACTTGAAAAATTCTCAAAGTGTTGGTGGTTCTCAATTTTTAGTGTTTGAAGTCCTGCAAAAGGAATTCCAGCTACAGCAATCAGAAACAGGTAAATAACAAAAACGCCGGCGAGAAAAATATTTAAAAAAAAAACAAAACAAAAGAAAATTAACGAATCTTGGCATCGTTAAGAAGTAACTTTTGCACAACTGAAAAATGCTAAAAAAAATGTTTGTTTTAAGAAAAGGGCGTTACACATACACACATAAGTTTTCTATCTAAAAATGTTTCCTCTCCACTGGCAAATAATGCGGATGCTGCGAAAAATAAATGGGGGGTTGACGAAAAAATATTGCAAGCAGCATCATGTCTTAAACAGCAACTCTCAAACACATGCAGGCCCATCAAACTACTCGCAGGAATACACACACTTTTCGGATTTGTGGAATATAATTTTAGTAATTTTGTCACAATAGTAGGAGGAGTGGATGGTTGGGGGGGCGCTGTGGTGCGTATACTATATTTGTTACATATGAAATGGACTTCAAAGACTTTAAGATCCGTTAATTTGTTTTGTTTCGTCTGAATTGTGGTTCATACAGAAACCGTGACGCAATTAAGTCGTGTGACAGGATTCCCAGGATGCGTTTACTATATTGGTTACATACATATGAAATGGACTTAAAACTTCAAAGACTTTAATTTGTTTTGTTTCGTCTGAATTATAGTTCATATGGAAACCGTGACGCAATTAAGTCGTGTGACAGGATTCCCAGGATGCGTTTACTATATTGGTTACATACATATGAAATGGACTTAAAACTTCAAAGACTTTAAGATCCGTTAATTTGTTTTGTTTCGTCTGAATTGTGGTTCATACGGACACCATGTCGTAATTAAGTCGTGTGACAGGATTCCCAGGATGCGTATACTATATTGGTTACATACATATGAAATGGACTTCAAACTTCAAAGACTTTAAGATCCGTTAACTTGTTTTGTTTCGTCTAAATTGTGGTTCATGGACATACAGAAAGCATGTCGCAATTAAGTCGTGTGACAGGATTCCCAGGATTCTTTATCATTTTCATCTGTTTTACAAGCCTTAAGAGAATTTTTAATTTTCGAAAATAATTTCCACACTTGATTAGAGTTGTAAATTGAAATGAAAAAATTCTGGTTTTGAAAATATTTTTCCAACACGCTCTTTAGAAAATATTCCTTTGAGAAGCCGGTAACTTGAAATGTGTCATAATTTGTTTGACAGAAGCATTAAATACCGGCCAGTAAATTTGCCCCTTTACGAAAGACAACTTTATCAAAAATGTATGCTAATGAAAGACTGAAGACACTTAAGGCCAGCAGTGGCACCAAATAATTCGAATAGCGTTTTACTGTCGAGTCCTGAGCATTGTGTCGCTTAACCAAAAAGGAATGAATAAGATGTTGACTTTGAATGTGGCTTTGACTTATATGGCTTTTCAGAGAGAAGTTTCAAAAAACTTTATCCTTTTCAAAATCAAAGTAATTTTTCTCTTCTTGGTTAAAAAAGTATATACATATATTTTTTTTTTTTATAAAAATTTTCTTTTTAATAATCCTGTTAATCCTCTTTAATATCCTTTAGAGTTTACATTTTTAAAAGTATCGCTTTAGAGGGGCCTTGCATTTGCCTTAAATTGCATTGCCTTAAAAATTTAATAGTTCATTAAATTTTTTAAATTGATTAAAAAAAGTACTTAGAAAGTGCCAAGTTTAAAAGCGACTTTTTTAAAAATAAGCTTTTAAAATATTTTTCTTTTTTATTAATTTCTTTAAGAGATACTTTCGTAAAAGATGTTTCTTAAAAAAGTACTTTTTTTATATTTTGCAAAATATTTTTTAAATTATTGACTTCTAAATGGAACATTTTTAAAGCAACAGCTTTTAAAAGACGTTTTCTTGGAAAGAGCTTATCTATAAAAAAATCTTCAAAAGGGTACTTTTTTGGTACTTTACAAAGAGAGACTTTTTTAGGGTATTGCTCGAAAAACATATTTTAAGAGACAACGTAAAAAGGGAGGTTGCTTTAAAGGTACTTTTGAAAGGAACTTTTTAATGACTTGCTTAATATGTACTTTTTTTAATTATACTTTTTTTATTTTCATTTTTTCCACTTAAACACATTTAAAGTTTATTTTGAAAAGTTAGTTTTTACCAAAATTCAAACTAAATTTATTTTTTTTTAATTTTAAATAACTATTATTAACATTAAAATTGTAGGTAGAATATATGTGTGCTACGAATATGCCATTCAAATACTTTGAAGCTCAATTAAAGCTGCTTTAAATAAATTTTAAGAGTGCAGTCTTGATTTCTTAACGTATTGCCGTCATGGCAAGTTAGCTTTGAGACGGCCAAGAAGCCTTACAAGCGTCATTTGTACAAGCATACTGTGTCTTTCAACTCCCTCCTTATTGTACCCTTGACCACTTTTTCGGTACTCCTTTGACAGGAGGAGGACGAGTGCCCACTTAACGCTGTATGCACTTTACTATTTTAAGCTTTTTCATTCATGGATTTTTATTTCAAGAGTCTAGACGTTTGTAAGTGCAACGTATTCTGTTGCATGTCATGCAAAATGAGTGTGTGTTGTCTGTCGCTGGTTGTTTAATGCCGTTTGTCGTGTGTGTCTTTTCCTTGTTGTTGTTGTTGTTGTTGTTGTTGGTGTTCTGGTTTTAGCTTCTGCTGTTGCAGTTGTTGTTTAGGTAGGCGACAAATAAAACGCCTACATTTTCAACACACGAAACATTCACTTATTTATTTGTACTTGCATCTGCATATTTGCTCGTTTCATTAAATGCGTTTGTTCATGTCTTTATGGCCGATTCCTTTTTTGTTTTTTTTGGGGGTTTTTTTTTTTTTGTTGGCAAAAGGAGAAGGTACCCCAAGAGCTGTTGGAACTTACAAGGAGTTGGTGCAATCAAACACCAGCAACGGCAAATGTTGTTTGGCCTCATTGAGTACATTTGCATTTACATGCATTCATTGTGGATTTCTTGTGAATAGTCGCAGTTTTTTTTATTTTATTTTTTTTTCTTTTGTTTTATTTATTCATATTCGTCTTTTTAACACCATTTATCTTAACTACTGTTTCTTATTAGCACTTTCGTATCTGTTTGTTTTACTTTTGTGTTTTTACATTTTTGTGCATTTGCAATATCTACTCCTCATTATAAAAATTACAAAAACAAAAGAAAAAACAAAAACAAAAAAAAGGAACAACTGAAACACACATGCATGACAACAATATCAGTCAGTCACACTGCCACTATATATGAATTTTATATGAATGCTTGTAAGGTGGAAAGAAAGCACGGCAAATATTTTTGCCAATTAGTATGAAAATGTGTAGTTGGAATTTATTTGGTACGCGTATTTCATTCTTAAAAAATAAATTTTATTCCAAATGCTTCCTTGGACGGTGTAAACTCGTATTTTGTGTTTAAATATTCCTTGTCTTTAGACTGATGGCAGAGGTGGGTAGTTCTGCATGGCATTTTGTGAATGCATGTGCATTAAATTCTGCCATGCTTTGAGCATGCAAATATTCCAGCCAGCCATGCAGCCACATTATGCACACACTCACAAACTGGTGTGCATAAATTTGAGAACTTCTCATGTGGTTCATTCAACTTTCAGGGTTATGGAACGTCTTATCTGTGACGAATCACTCAATCATAAGATTGCAGGATATGAGAAAGAAATTCTTCTTTTTACTAAAAATAGAAGGCAGCACAGCACAGCACAGCACTCACCTTTTTTTTAGTTGCTGTAGAACAAAAATGGTTTTAGCTTGAAGTGTTTTAAATGCATCCGCTAAGAAGTATTAAATGCTCAAAGAAACGGAAAGGCTTTGCCTTGCATAAAACACTATAAAAGGAAAGACATTTGAAAAGAGACATTTACTGAGGCATGTCCTCCCTTTGATGTATAATTATCATATTGAGACATGTTTTTAATATAAAAATATTTTATTGTCAATAACTTGTCCAAAGTCAGAGAATATTTGAACAAAAGAATTGTGTGTTGCACATGCAGAGGCGGTTTGCATTTTTTTTTTTTTTTTTTTGTGTAAGAATTTAGACGAAGCTTTTGGATAAGACTCTGTACACGTAAAAGAAATATTTTTTGAAAAAAAAATTTCAAGTGAAATATTTTTCTCGACCTTTTCAAAGCAGCAATAAAATTTCTTTTTATTGGTTTCTTCTTCAATTGAATAGAACTAGACTTTCTCTGTGGGGCATCTGTTCAGTTCAATTGAAATCCTTTCTCTGCAATTTAATATGAAATCCGTGGCTAAAAAAAAAAATAATAAACGTTATCTGGACTAGACTTTCACAAAAGATATTTAAAATGTTAAGTTTATATTTGAAAACTGCATTTTTGCGTAGTAGATATATGTAAACTTTTCTCTGCCACTGTACCCTGCTAATCACAATTTAGATAATAGCAATTGCAACGTAGTTTGCTACGTTGCATTTTCCTTTTTATTAATTTTTCTCCATATTTTATCTAATTTTTCAAAACTTATTTCATTCTCGTTTATTAAACAAAAACTTTTTTTTCGGAATTATTTTCAATCTCGTTTTTGTTACTTAAAAATTCCTATTTAAATTTCCATGGAAACAAATAATTTATTGCTTAATTTTGTCAGCAGGTCTTCAGTGTAGTCCCAAATACCCGAACGTCAATTTATTAAGACGCCGTCTAATTTTACGGAATGGCTGTTGGCGCCTCCATTCATATTAGAAATTCTTTCAAATATTGTACGAATAACTTTTCATTTTAATTAAAGTATTTTTGTAATATAAAAAGTGAAAAAAAATTAATAAAAATTAATAAAAATTCTTCTTAAATATTTGAAGAATTTTTAAATATTTTCGATTTTCTTATATTGTAAATTAAAAGGAATGCGAAGCGTAAAGTATTTATAAATTTGTTCCGAAATGATAAATTGCTGCCTTCAGCTTACCTTCTATTGGTGAAATGTAAAATTCGATGGTTCTGCTGCTTGAAGGTGTTTTAGCTTTTACTTTCACATCTTTTTCTTGTTCAATATTGGAAAATTAAAAGTTTTCTTTATTTGAATTTATTTTTTGTGTGGTAACAAAATGTTATAAATTTTAAAAAATTATTTCTCTAGTCATTACAAAAGATTACATTCCACAATACAAACATGTTTCCTCTGTTAATTCTGTTTCAAAATTGGAAAAGTTTTTTTTTGTTTTTGTTTTTTTTTTTTTTTTGTTATATTATGAAATTTATAGCTAAATAAACACTTCTAGATGCAACAAAAAAGCTTTCAAATATTTTATTAATTTTTTTTTTTTTTTTTGGTAATACGACCTTTTCCTTACCAAAGAAAAAGTTCCTGAGAAACCACTTTGATGTTCGTCCGTTTGCTAAGAGAAAACAATTTGAATATTTTTATCTAAAAATTAACAAAACAATAAATAATTATCTGGATCTCTCTTTTGGATGGATGTGAGTGGGGGTTAGTGTGTGTGTGTGGGTGACATTTCAATGGGGGTGGTGGGCGTTCTTCAATAGTGACGAAACGCAAAACTAAATTTAACCATGAAAAGCCAAAAGAAAAGAAAACAGAATTCAGTGAAAAGAAAATGCTTTAAATGTGACATGCAAACAATGTTTGTTGCAGTTCGCTTAAAGTGCATGTGTATGTGTACGTGAGTGTGTGTGCGTGTGTGTGTTTATTGCTATTAATTTCACATTCCATTGTTGTTTACCCCTTTTGCCCGATATTGCTTGACAATTTTCCGTTGTTCGAAAACGATGCTCATTTTTATTCTTTAGCTGAATTGCCCCACCGAATATTTTGCCCTCCTGCCGTTAATGCTTTAACCCAAATTTGAGCACATACATCATGTGTGCCACATCGATGCCCACTGCTGTTTATTCATTGGTTTCTCTGTGTATGCACATCAATCATTCAGATTCATGAGTGCATTTATTTGAATATTCGTTTTTAAATTATTCTGCCCTGATTCAGGATATCGTTTTTTTTTTTTTATTGATTACAAAAACAAAAAGGGAGATCAATGCATTTGTTGCGTATACAAAGAATGGCATGCAAAATGAACGAAATCCCTTTACTTAGAGGCAGAGAAAACCACAGGCAGCGAGAAGAATATTAAAAGAATTATTGTTTGAACTAAAAATAACTGCAGAACATTCATTATTTCTGTTGTTATAAAATTATGTGTGTGATAGACAAGTTATGAGATTTGAAATGCAACATGTATTTATTCATCATTAAATGTGCACAATGCACTCGTTGCAAAAAGGCTATTCAGCATGTTTTTTGAAATTATAATTACGAAAAATTGCCTCCGATATGGAAATGCATATTTTTGTGATGAACGCATATTTTGTAATCATCTGTTAATATCGATTAGCAACATTGAGATCAAAAATGAATTAAAATAAAATAAATAGAAATATGTATTTCAAACATTTCGGTAGTCATTGAATTGACCTACAAGTCTTTTGCTTTGACTCAGACTCACTCTTGATTTTGTCAAGCTGCTCTTGCCTACAATCATCATTTGCAATCACTGACGTTTACTTTTTGGCCCAAAAGAAATATTTACAAATCTTTTATTTAAATTCTTTTTTTTAAGTTGCATACAAACATTTTTATGTTTATTTTATGATATTTTTTCGTATAAAATTATTATAAATAATGTTTTCAGCCGCATATCTCGGCAGATTAAAATAAATATTTGATTGCATACAAACCGGGCAACAAAAAATAATAAATTTTAAAGCAATAAAAACAAGAATGCATTATTTCGCAAAATGATAGTAAAAAAAAAAATTGGTAAGCCCGTGAATTTCGGTGGGAAATATTTCAGAGCTGCGCTTTTTATTGTTATCAAATTAACCTGATTTTTTTAGATTTGGCGGGGCATTCAGGCGAGTTAAAATTGTCAACTTTATTTTTGTTTATTGTGCATTCCAGAATTTGATCAAACTAGCTTAAATTTTCAAAATTATTTTATCTTGAATTTATGGAAAATATTTACGAAAAATATTTAGGGATGTCACGGAGAAGAAACTGAAAATTAAATATGAATTTGGAAATTTAGTACGTTTTCAAGTTTGAATATATGGAACAATTTTAATGTTGTATTTATAAATCTTTAGATTTAAAATTTTCATATGCAATTAATTCTTCTTTTATTCATTTTTAATTATAATATTTGGCCTACCTTTGCTGAGCTTCTGCAGAGAATTATTTGTAATTAAAAAATAAAAACAAATATTGGAATTAACATTTTTGGTTAAACTATAATCTCAATGCATGCACTCAAAACACATGAGAATTACTATGCAAATATTGAATCAAATACACTGCATGACGCGTCGTGGGTGTCATTAGCATTTTATTTATGAACAAGCATAAAAAGTACATTTCTAAAAGCAAATTACAAGTAAAAAAAAATTATTTTTGCAAAGACTTGGCAAGGACTATTGCAATGATTCATAACAATGAAAAAAAAAAAAAAATATATGTGCAACACTTAAGCCATTTAAAAAGAATGTACCATAAACCACCTCTTAATTCATTTCCTTCAAAGAAAAAAAAAAAAAAAAAATTAGAGACATTCAGTTGCTGCTTTTATAATACAATGTACACAATTAATGCAGTTGCACATGCACGTGACTAGCCCTAATGTATTTTGAGTGCGGTGCAGTGGAGAACAGTGTCATGCCTGCAACTTAAGTTTATTATTATTGTTTTCAAGTGCTTCGGCACGAGAAACATTCTTGTAGAATATCCTATACAAATGATTGCGTTTGTTTAAATATGAGCTCGCTGGAGCACGTGTGTATCATTCGCAAAGTTCAAGTAAAATTATTATTAATTGTATATGAAATATTTATAAATGTATCTATCAGTACAGTGTGGGCAATTGTAATTTAGCATGCACTATACTCCATGAAAGTAAGATCACCAATAGCAGTGCCGCAGCAGCCTGTAATCGCAGCTTTTTCATGCTCGTGACGACGGCGTAGAATTGAAAATTGAAAATTTAAATGGTATACGGAGGAGAAGAAAATGTTGCAGGAAAAGGCAGTCAAGAATGGCGCCTATAAGACACGAGATAGAGAATTACAAAACACAAAACTTAACTTTTAAATATGTAGAGAAAAGAAGGCTTTGATCGCTGTGCATTTAAGCATGTGTAGGTTGTTAAGAATATTAACATCCATATTTAACATGGCAACAGTCGATAGTACAACGTACAACTGCTCCATTCTGCAAATTCGTCTGTTGGAGAAAACGAAAACGTTTAAAAAAAAATGATTTTTTTTTTTCATTAAAAATTCGTGCCATTAGCATTGAATAGTTGTCGCTGTCGCTGTCGCTGTTGCTATTGCTAGACATTTTAAGAAAGTAGTCCTACTGACAGATTCAATTACTACGAACAATAGCAGAATGTAGCAGCATGGTGCCTTTATAAGGAATAGCACACATGCTCTGTGGATGGAGCATTCAGCAAAAGCAAAACAAAAGGTGCACAAATATTTGCACACGCTTGATGATTTAATGCATCGGAATGCATAAATGATTGATTAAGAAAACAACTGAAAACAAAAGATTAGAGATATTTTTTTAATATATGTATTTTAATAAGTGATTGTTCTTTTGTCATTCTGTTCATTGCAGGCAGTTCCACAGATTTAACACCCTCGCTATTGGGTATCTATGATTCGCTTACAACAGTTCTGGATAACAGCACCAAATCAAGAGCATTGAACAGTCATACAAGTTCTAACAACAACACCAACTTTATTAGAACTTCCTTTGCAACTAACTGTGATACTGGCAAAGAAACGAATACACCTGACGAGGATGCGGCAGTAACGAAGCCACCTTTGGATGCTTATCTTAGTCGTTTGGAGAAGTATGCCAAGCAAGCTGCAGCAAAAAATTCCTTTATCTCACAAGACTACGAATCTCCGCCGCTAGTAAACTCGAACTCTAATAGCGGCAGTTGTAGCAGCAGCTTAAGAGGCTCCTTAGAATCAGTGTCTTCGAGTGGTGGCACTTTAAACAAGCATCGCTCTAATATACGCGTTCTATCAGCTAATGTTCAACGTATTATCACACACTCCGATGCCGAAGCAGTGGATGCCGTAGATATTGAAGCTTTGCAGTATCAAACTCGTTCCAGCACACCCATACAACAGCAACATCATCGCTTTATTAAGAAAACAATCAGCCCTACCACTAATATCTACAACAGCCACAAACTTAAGCTTTCCCACATTCCCCTGTCCAAAACTACCGGCAAATTAACCCAAACTGGCACGGATTTAGTGGAAACATTCAACAATATTTTAAATGAAGACAGCGACAGTTTTCGCAATTTTGATTTGAAGACCAAAGGTATAAAGAAATCTCTTACATCAGGCATTTATCCCATACCTGTACTGGATGATGACAAAACGCCCACTAATCCTACGGCATTTAGTTTTGAGTGTCCATCGGGTAATGCGCTTGGCGCTCGTAATTTAAGTCTGCCTAGATGCAACTATGAGAAGAAGTGTCTTTTGGCAGATGCCTCTAATCTGGATGACCAGATCAATACTATGTCTTTAGAATGCCTGCCTACCGAAATTCCGATAACAGAGACTATAAATTTTGCTGTAGTTTCCCAGAATCTTAAAAATCTCACTTTAGCCGCGAGTTCTAAAGAGTTTCAAGTCACCAGCAGTAATCAAGAGCTGTGTAAGACTCTCAATAAGCCTGTGATCTCACCGAATAATAAACGTAGTCCTAGCCATCATCCCCTAACTTACGCTCGTTCCAAGAGTTTAGCTGCGCGTGATTTTTCTCAAAAAAATCTGACTATTAAACACACCAACACCCTGCCCCGTTTTCAATTCCTGAAAGATGAAGAACTTGATGAGAATCAAATATCAGCTGAAAGCTTGGATCGTTTGTCTGACATTAAGTCCAAGTTTTCACCAAAGGAATCACGTAAAATGTCTGGTTTAATGCTGCCCGATATTGCCAAATTGAAACATAGACCCTTATCGTCATCCTCCATCTGTTCCACGTCGTCCAGTTCCAGTTCGAGCTCCAGTACCGATCATATTAATGGAAAATTGAACACTTCATATTTAGCCAGTGTGGAAAGTTTAGCTGATGACCATGAGTTAACCGATCCGCATAGTGGGATGACAGTGTTTGAAAGAGCCTGCATGGAAATTGTGGATTCGGAGAGAAGTTACGTTAATGACTTAGGAGAAGTTATAAGAGGGTGCGTTTATACTCATTTCCAATAAAACAAAATAGGAAGCTAAACATTAGCGAACAGCTTTCTTAACACCAGCTTTGTAATTTATTTTTTTCCTTTTCCCCTTCCAGATATCTCTTGGATTGGAAGGAACGTGCCTGCTTAAAGCAAGACGAATTAAATATTTTATTTTCCAATATACAAGATGTCTATCAATTCAATTCAGAATTGCTCAAACATCTGTCCGATTCTATATTGGATCCAGTTAAAACTGCTAAATGTTTTATTGATCTCAAGGAGGGGTTCGATGTCTACACAACTTATTGGTAAGACCGAAACATAATATTGGCCATTCAATTCATCCAATTGACTGCTTCCTTTTAACTTTCAGCACCAGCTATCCGGAGGCAATATCATTGCTCACGAAACTGCTACAGGCCACGCACACCAATGCCTTGTTGGCCTCAACACAGCGAATGTTGCACCACACACTCCCGTTGGGCTCATACTTGTTGAAGCCAGTCCAAAGAATTTTAAAGTACCATCTGCTTTTAGATGTAAGTGATCATCGTAAATACATACATATTTAGTGTGATGAGACTCTGTACATTTTCAATTATTTCTCACTAAAAGAACTTGCGCAAACATTGTGATATCAAGGAAGTGATGCAGGCATATGAAATCATGCGCCAGGTGGCACGCAACATTGATCAGGTGAAACGAAAACTGGAACAACAGACGAGAGTGAAGGAATTATCGGGCATTTTGGATGGCTGGCTTGGTCCAGGTACATGAATATATTTTTTATTTTCTTTTTTTTTTTTTGCTTTTTCAAAAACCTTTTAAACTAAAACCGGGTAATCGTACAGAGCTCACCGTGCTGGGCGAATTGCGTCTAGAGGGGATTCTAATGGAGAACAATAAACCGCGCAAGGTTCTATTATTTGCAACCATGCTGATTATAGCCAAAGCCAAAGAGGACAATCGTTTGCAATTTAAAAGTTACATACACGTAAGTGGCAGTTAATTTGTATTGATTTTCAATTTGTTTTGTCTTCCACTCACATTTAGTCGGCTGTAGGCAGGCTTTGGCTTTTCTGTATATTAAATGTATGCTAAAGCTGAATAAATAGTTTATCTTATTTGTGTTTTAGCAAAACAATCTCATGCTGAGCGAACACTTGGCTGGCGAACCAACAAGCTTTTATGTAATACCATACGATGAACCGCGTCACCAAATCAAGTTAACAGCCAAAAATCGTGACCAGAAACGCCTTTGGACTCAACACATTAAAAGTGTTTTGCTCGAAAAGTTCGATAACATTCCACTACGAGCCAAAGAGCTGGTTTATCAGTTGGGCGATGAGGAAGGTATGTAGGTGTGATCTAAAGCGGAAGGAGCTTTTTTTTTTTTTGTATTTATTTTCGTTTTTACACAAATTGTTTTCCTTTTTCCCAACTTACTTAAAGTTAGTTAAAGTTTTCCTTTTGTCTCGCTTAATTTCTGTATTCTTTTTGTTTTTTGTTTCTTTTTCCTTAACGTATTAACTTGCTAATTGCCACCGATTAACAGGAGAAAAGGAAACACTTAATGAAATAGAATTTTTTTTTTCTTTTATGTTGTATTTATTTTGAAGTCGTGAAGAGCTTGAAATGATATTGAGCAAGTTAAGCAACCGTTGTTCCCTTGTAATTCATTTGCCATAATAAGTGATTCTTGTGTAAACTCTTTGTTTTTTCCCTTTACAGCAAGCAGGTCCTTCGGACCATTTAAAACTAATCAATGGAAAATGTGTCTGAATTAGAAAAATTAATTATCTAACAGAAAGCCCAGACCATTTTGAAGTTATAACAATCGTCTTTAATTCTTGAGCAGTTTCTGTTAAAATTTTTATTTTAACATTTATTTTCTTTTTAAACGTCCTTTAAAAAAAAAAAAAAAAAATCATTTAAGCATAAAAACTTGAAATAATATTTATTGCAAATATCTTTTTAATTAAAGTTGCTGTAAACGAATTAAGTCCTCGTCTGAACATTCTTATCATGAATAAGTAATCAAAGCGTGCAACAAACAACATAGGAATTATCCCAAAAGAAAGGACACTTTTAAGCGGGTGAAGAAGGACACTGTTATGCAAATTATTAAATGGAAAAAAATTTAAAATTTTTATTGGCAATGATTAACTAATTACTCTTGAGAGATACCCAATTCTTATTTGTTGCTCACTGTAATTTTCTCTCAAATTAAGCACTTCTGGGATATCTTTTCAAGTTCTTCTCAAGCTTTAAATTTATTAAAAGCAGAATTTTCAAATTTTTTTAAGAACATACTTCTCGAAGAACTATTAACAGTCTTTTATTAAAGTAAATATCATAATAAGTAAATAATATATAACATTAAGTTTATTTAAAATTGTCTCAGAAAAAATTTGGCTAACACTGTGACACAAAAAAAATTTATTTAACTTTCTTTCAATTTTAGTGATGTAGTACAAAAGCTTAAAAGCAAACTAAAAGAACAGCAAAATGGGTGAATTGAAATAAAACCACAAAAATTCCAAACATTAATAAAAAAAAAAAAAAATATGCATAAGAAACGAAACCAATCAAATTGACACACTGTTTTTAGGGTTAGTACTGCCAGTCAAAATGCTTTATTAAAAAATAAAAAGAACTCACCGTAAAATGCACCACTATAAAAGACACATACATTCACCAAGAGCATGGGTTCTAGGCACATTGTACTGTACTTTATATATGTTTAACTTGCACCCTACGCCTTCAGAATTTGTGTTACATTTTAATTTTCATAAAACATGTGCTTTCTATCAATAACAACGCTTTCTTTTTATTTCAAATTAACGCAACTTAATTAAGAGCTTTATTTCGTTTATCCAAAAAAAAAAAAAAAAAAAAAAAAAAAAAAATTTAATTTGTTTTATATTTTTAGAACGGAGCGCTGATAAAAATACTTGGAAGTGGAGTTTGCATACGACATCGTCCACACCCACGTATTTGGAAAGACGTAATCATTTTAGACGCAGCGAAATGCGCAATCGTTCCAAGACAAAGCGCAAAACCATATCGAACACAAATTCTTTAGATGTATTTAATGAAAGCACTCCCGCTAAGGAAGCTAATCTAATCAAGTCTATTTCTAAAAGTGCCGAAAGTATTAATGACAAGTCAGTTCAAAACAGAGATTCTACGATAGTGGAAGATGTGCTGCCACTTGCCGAGGAGGCATTAGAAAATTGCACTTGTGCTAAAAACCAAATATGCAAATGTTGCGATAATCCTCTTAGGAGCGCTGATAGTAAAACAGTTAGACAGTCAAGCAAATCATTTAGGTTTGGCTGCAAGCCCTTGAAAGAAAGAAGCAAATCTGTACCTCGCATAAGTCAGCACATAGAACACTTTGAAAAAGTGGCCAGTGCGGCCAAGGAAGTTGCAACAGTAACGAAAGATGTTAAAACGATTGTAGATGTCAATACCGTTAGCGGTAAGATGTCAACTAATAAGCGCTTATCTTCCCTAAAACGTCAAAAGAATAAAATAAAAGAGACATCCACTTTTTATATGGCTCTCAGTGAATTTGATGATTCTAGTGAAACTGTGCTAAAAATCACTGAATCTTCGGAAAATATTTTACAAAATAACAAATGCGAAGAAAGGGAAATGAGTAAAGAATTGGCTAAATCTACAAACTTTTTACCGGACGTAGTCATTAAGGATTCCCTGGATGAAGAAAATTCATTAATGTCTTCCTCTTTAACACTGACACCAAATGAAAAAGCTAGGCAAGATGCTGAGATAGTGCTAGACCTGCTTAAGCACAGTAAGGAGTTCGATAAACTGTATGCGAAAATACAAAAGAAACGTTGTACGGATAAGACCGTGCAAACCTCAAAAAGTCTAGATTTCAAATTGACCAAACAGCAAGAATTGCCGCCCGAATTGCCACCGAGACCTCCTTCCAGATCACCACCACCATTAGAAAATGAAAAAGATTGCCTCGAATACAAGGCGTTGACTTTAGAAACTGAAGAAGAAGAGCCCATATATGAAAGTCTGCTCAGAAATGTACATGTTCCCTATAAATTCTCCCCACCACTGGGCCGTTCAAAATCTGTGCAATATAACCAGGCCAAGGAAATGAAACAACCTAGTCCAAGACCAGAATCAGATTATGTAACTCTGGTGTATACAGCCGAGGGTAACTTACAAAATGTGGGAGGTGACGATATAATACAAACGCCACTGAAAATAGAGACTAATTGCAGTTCTCCTAGCTCAAATGCATCGTCCACAATCACTCTGAAGGAGAGGGATAGTTTTAACAGTGATTTGCCCACTGAGCATAACTCACTAGATTGTTCTGCCCAATTGTCCGCCAGCTACCACTGCAATCCCATTTACAATTCCATCAATGAAGTAAATCAAAATCGTAGCTATGCCCCTCGTAGCCTTCTTAAACGTCTCTGGAGCAACTCCACTCTTCTTGGTGAAGATTTGTCTACAAATCGCCTCAGTCGCTCTACTCTTAATCTAGAACGCAGAGGTTCGGATGGCTTGGAAGTGGACAGACATTCTATATTACATCTGCCTGGTAGCGAAACTATCGGTGAGCGCATGGCCCACGTCGATTATGCCGATCCTCGTACTCTATTCAGCGTCATTAAAGATGATGACCCCAATGAAATGCAAAGAGATTCCGTTTTATCTTTAACGTCCTCCAATGAGAGTGTCTGTGAGTCGAAGCCCTGCGCCGGCAAGTATAAGGGATGTGGCCATGATTTCGACTATGAGGATTGCGTTGAAGCCTGCTTGGAAAATGATTTTCGCGACTCGGCCATTTATAGCGATGACACGGATAGGCGTTTGGATAAATCGAATTCCTTTCGAAATAATAAAAACCCTCCCTTGAAACCAAAACCATCATACGTGCCACCTCCTGCCCTCAAATCATCTTTATCACCTACTGATTTATGCAAAGAATTGATTACCAATAGACTACCGGGGCCCGGTGTTATTATTTGCCCACCCAATTTAAGTCCGACCAGTACCAGAAGTTGGGTTCTACAGCAAATAGATAATTTTAATAAGTAAATTTACAAATTCAAAAAAATCTAAAACAATAAAACTATAATTTTATTCAAATGTTTAAGTGTTGCCATATCTAACTGAAAATTGTTTAACGTTAAAATTAATTTAATAATAATAATAAATAAATGTAATCGATGTAATTATTTGTCAGTATCCAAAGACTAGCGGCTTTGATCAGTTCATATCAAATGCCACATTAATGTTAACATTTTATTATAATTATTTTATATGCAATTTTATTACGTATAAAAAATGTTTTATTATTTTTCTGTTAAATTTAAGTATTTTAATATATAAAAAATGTCTACCTGTATTTGCAAATCTGCTCGTAAAAATGTCTTTTGTAATAATTATGAAAATTTTGCTTGTTTTACTTTAGATGTAGCCAATTTTATATACAACATAAATTCATAACAAATAAAATAAATTATGATAATTAACGAAAATTTAAATAAAAAACAAATTCCTACTTTTTTCTCAAGCTAAATTATATTTTTTAATTTCTTTATAAAATATATTTAAAGCGAATAACCTTGTTCTTTAAATGCAGGGCAATAGTTTTAGGAAACTAAAATACCGTCAATATCTCTCATATTATCAACGAGATTTCTTTCTTAGCGATTGATTTTTCGATAAGAAAAATTTTCCGAATTCAAATTTCGTGGGAAGAAAAAAATTATTAAGTGACAGCAGTGAAATTTTCAAGCAGCTGCTTGGCTTTCTGATAGTTTTCAGTTCGAATCCAAACAATATGGTCTAAAGAGGCCAATAGAAAGGTTCACTAACCCTTAACGACAATTATATTCCTTTGCTGTAGCGATTTTGTGATCCACCAACTTTTTGTCGTCAACATTATTTAAATTTTCAATCTGCAATTTGAAATTATTTTTTAGAAAAATCAAACAAAATTTGATTTTGAACTTAATATATAAATATATGATATAATGTAATATAATATATTATAATATAATATAATATAATATAATATAATATAATATAATATAATATAATATAATATAATATAATATAATATAATATAATATAATATAATATAATATAATATAATATAATATAATATAATATAATATAATATAATATAATATAATATAATATAATATAATATAATATAATATAATATAATATAATATAATATAATATAATATAATATAATATAATATAATATAATATAATATAATATAATATAATATAATATGATATAATATAATATAATATAATATAATATAATATAATATAATATAATATAATATAATATAATATAATATAATATAATATAATATAATATAATATAATATAATATAATATAATATAATATAATATAACATAATATAATATAATATAATATAATATAATATAATATAATACAATATAATATAATAAATATACATATACATACATATTTAAATTCAACTATATAAGATTATTATAAAATTATTTCTTAAAAATATATTTTCTAATTTCTAACATTTGTTCTCTCTATCGTTAAAAATAACAATATTAGCATCGTTTAAAATTTTACTGCATAGCAAATTCGGTAAATTTTCGTTATATTCACTTTAACGACAAGATTATAGTGGAAATCTCAGCACAAGTGCGTTTTGTCAGTGAGTATATCAGGATATATTTTTTTTTGGTTTTTAATAACATCTTGCTTAAATCAATAAAAAAAATTTGCTGAACATTGTTGAATTAATATTATGATAAATTTAATTTAAAAATCTAAAATATGTTTTCCTTAACGCATATTTTGACATTACAAAGGAATGCATTTGCCTTATTGAAGGAAGTGATTTTGCCTGTGCTGAATATCTTATATGAATTCGCCTTGATATATATTTGATATGTGAGTGTGAGTATTCAAAAGCTGTAAAAATGTTTTATTTAAAATAAAATATTAATTTTTTTTACAAATTTTTGCAAATAACACGATTGGTTTTATTAGAGAAAATCAAAGTGTGAGCAATTCTGCAGATATAATTTATTATAATGAATTCTTAATAGAGTACAGTTTCTAAAGCTTTCATTCGCAGAGAATTGGACTTGAAACATTAAATTAAAATAGTTGTAATAGATTAATTATTATTTGCAAAAATTAGTTTAATCGTTTGAGAGTAGTAATTCTCGCATGCTCATTTTTAAGAAAATATTTATAAAACTAGTTCAGCTGAAGTGAAACATAGGAATAAAATTATTGCGACTTCTATCCCTGGAATTTTTATTACATATCATGAGACATTTACGAATTTCAGCCTATTAAAAACTGACAGGTATAATTTTTTTTTTTTTTTTTTTTTTTTTTTTTTTTTTTTTTTTTTTTTTTTAACTAAGGGTTTGAATATATAATATTGAATTCATTAAATAAAAGGTAGGTCTAGAATATGATTTCTTTTAAGTCTTCTAGTCTTATCAGTATTAACTACCTGCCTTATACATTATTATGGTTACTAAGCCTTTCCAAATAGTTAGAGCGGTATTTTCTTATTTCGGGTTTTATGAAGGGAATTTTAAGGTCGTTATGTAAAGATTTGTTTGATATATAAAATGGCGCGTTTGTAATTGACCGTAAGGTATAATATAATAATGGTTTTATGGGGGGATCTTTAGGCAAAGAAATGAATAAACTTCTTAATGTCCTATTAACTACGTTGTTAGACATTCTCCATACAGCACTGAAAGTCCTTTACAACACACTCAATAGAAGTTATCAGTAATACAGGGTGGGCCAAAAGTCACAATGGGGTTTAAAAAAACGAACTTTTTTGTTTATTTTTTTTTTTTTATTTTTTTTTTTAAGATTATATAAATAACATCTGGAGAATAAATAATGGAGGGATTTACAACTGAACAAAGAACAAGAATAATAGAATTTTATTACTTAAATCATTACTTATTACTTTTATTACTTATTAAATTTTTAAACCCCATTGTGACTTTTGGCCCACCCAGTAGTTCTCCTCTAGCTGCATGGATGTATATTGCAGCTAGATGTATATTGCTCATGCCCAACTGAGAGGGATTTCATTTTATTTGTTAAATTGCCGGAAATTTTAAATAGCAATTAACATTTCTTGATAAAATTATTAATTTAAGATCCTAAAATGTTTTACACACAAGTGTTAGTTAACAATGTCAATAACGAACAATTAACTAGATCAGTCACTTTAAAAAGATGTTTAATTTTACATGTGGGGGCAGGCAGCCTTTTGCGAACAAATATTGCATAATGAGTAAAAGTATATGTAAACAGAATGGGACTACAAGCGCACAGCTCGTATAAGTATAAATTTTATGGGCCATAAATATAACATTATGAGCTCATTTTATTAATAAAGGAGAAATTGAAAATGCTTAAATGCGAATAGTTGCGAGACATCATACAGAGACATTCGCCTTGAATTCGGTTATAAATTTGTTCGCCAAAAAACATAAAGTATGTTATTTTATTACTACTTTTGTAAAATGGCTTGTGGAATGTTTATTTGCTTATTTTAATTTTATGTGATTGTGTGATAAAGTTATTTTTCTTTTATTATAAAATAAATATGCAGGCATATACAATAAAAGAAATAAAGTAAAAAGCGTGCAACTCGCTTAAATAAACAGACTCATTTACGTAAATTGTTAAAAGCATCAACAGATGAGATTCGAAAACGTTAAAGCAAATGAATGTGGCTTGACGTACGTTGAAAAATTCTCATATTTTGCAATTTCATTTTAGTTCTTATTGACATTGTAGTGGTGAAAAAGGAAAAAGTGATTCAAAAAACTTTGATTATTTTTAAAGCTGTAAAGCCTCACAAATATTTATATTGTGTTTATCATCACTTTCACCCAAAAGCCATGACATAATCGTCTCACAATTATTTCTCTTATGAATGTGAAGTATTTAACTTCCCCCTTTCAACAGATTGCAACTAGAGGTGGACCTCGTTCACGTGATTATCACTAACCACACATTATTACTGTTGGCAATAATTTGAAAACTAAAGAAAAATTTTTTTCAGTTCTTCCAGCGCTTTTTACATTTTACGCACAGCATATAAATTTATAGATTTTTTAAAATTTTTAAATAAAACATTTCAATTACTTTTCAGCACACAAAAGTGGTCTTTTCATAATCCTGATGGGTGATTAGAGTGAATTTAGCATTTTTCAAAACCATTCTCAGCTCATGGTCCTCATCTGAGCTGTGAAAACGGCTCTTAATTTTATCAAAATGTTTTATCATGAAGTAAAACTTCCTTTTTTTAACGAAACTTTACTTGCAAATCTTTCGGCTTGGGCGTAAGAAAACACCCAGCGACTAAAGCTACATTTACACGATTGAAAGCATTTTGAAGTCTCTTCAAAATTTTGAAAATTTATTTTGTTGTAGTATTTACACGTTTCAAAAATTTGATCAAAATATTCTTTCAATATGTTTCAACATATTTTGATAAAAATTTGATCAAAATAAGCTAATTTATTTTTTTTTTATTTTTTTTGTTGAAGCTAATTTACACTATTGGTAAACTTTTTATGTTCAAAATATTTACTGTGATCAGCTGTTTTGGTTCTTTTGTGAAACAATTTAATATTAATAAGTATGAACGACGATACAATCATTATCGCATCAAAATTTTTAATATTGGAGGAAGAAGTAGCTGCAAAAAAAAGAAGAAAACAAAAGGAGGATTGGGTTCGACATTTTCTTTAAGAAGGTAATGGTGTGTATTTGTCATTTAGGAATCAATTGAAAAGCAATGATCCTGACCTATACAAAAACTTTGTCCGAATGTCACCAGACGATTTTCATTATTTGCTTATCTCTGACCAGCACTTCTCCTTTTCATTTCGGTTTCTGTACGCATCAATTTAGAAATTCCACAGCGATTCGCGTACTTCAACCATTTCGATAACCAGTCTCAGTTCATCTCCTGTCCACTTTTTCTGTTGCTTGCGATTGTTGCGGAAATTATCATTTATAAACACTTAAATGCTTTTAAAAATAGTGCTATATTATTCCACAAATATATAGTTATTAAATATGTAATACTTACCAACTCATATTAATTTACTAATTTTAATTTTATTATTTAAGAAATTTAATTACGTCACTTGCCGCAACAATGAGATATAAAAAAATATGTAATACCTTTTGAATCAAAAGAATGAACATGCTGTCAAATTATTTATAGTTATCAATATTGCCAGATGCTATTTTGATGCTTATTTACACGGCATCAATGATATCTTCAAAAGTTTTGATCAATAAATTTTGTGCAAGAAATTTTGAAGAAATTTTGAAGAAAATTTGAAGAAAATTTCAATCGTGTAAATGTAGCTTAATATGAATCGAACCCGCAACATCCTGTTTAGTAAGAAGTTCACTATAAACTCGCCTACAAAACACACACACACACACACACACATACACATACAAATTGTCAATTGGCAAGGAGTGTAAAATAAAAAAAAATTATATCACCTTTTCAGGATATGGCGTGGAGAGTGTTTGTTCTATAGAGCAAAAAATTCTTACACATTTGTGTGTGTGTGTGTATGTTTGCACGTGAGAGCAAGCAAAGTTCCCCACGAGCTCATCTCCTTTTTGCTCCAAGTGTCACTTATCAGCGCAATAAAATAAATCATTGTCTACTCGTATGGATTTGTGTAACAGAAATATAATTTGCAAGAGCATTAATAATTTGCAGATTAAAGAAAATCAATGAATAGTTATTGTGTATTGATTACAAACGATTATTTGTTAGAGAAACTGAACTGTAGAGTTTGAAATAATTTTAAAACCAAAACCATTAATCATGAAATTCGTAAAATAATATGTGGATTAAAGAAAGTAACTGTACGAATAATTTATTAGATTTTGCATTTAGAAAACAGTGATGCCCAACAACAGGTAACAGGAAAGTGGCAAATTGGAAGAGTTGCTTTTTTGGATTTTGTACCAAATTAAGTACTTTCCATATAGAAAGTTTTAAGAAAAAAACATAATAACTGAGTAAAATTAACGACTTAGGAAAATGCAACAATACAAGAGCCTGAATTGTGAATTAAAATATAGCAGTTCGCTGATGAGTTCGTGAAAGCTTCTTTGATGGATTTGTAAATAAAACCGAGGCGTCTGCCATCTGTCTATTTTACTATTTTTTTAGTGCCATAAAATGTAGAAAATTACCAAAGGCAACATTAAGAAAATTATTATTTATTTGACAACTATAAATTTATTGTTTACAAATGCCAGCTGTTCCAGTGCCAGTTTTGCAAAAAAAAGCAACAGCTGTTTAACGTATAGACTGCGTGATGACATTTAAATATAAATTCATTTCATTTGTTTCGGAAATCTATGATAACTTATTATTAAAAAAATTTATATTTTTTCTCGCAGGAATTCAGTAAAAAAGCACTTTCGCAATATATTGGCGGGGAATACTGAAAAAAAATTCATAATTAAAGACTGCATATTGAAAGTAACCACTTTTAACAAGAACAAAAGACCTCCTATTCCGCGAAAGTATATAAAACTGGAACTTTTAAATGTTCAAAACTTTAAAATTATTAAAATTCATTACAAACTTATACGAAAACTATAGACAAAAGTCGAAAATTCTGAAATATACTAGCGAAAAAAAAACCATTCCGCTGATTTCGCAACGTATAAAAATCTTATTCATGCGTGTCTCTGCTTGCCCTGATTTCCATAATTCACATTACCGAAATGACTTTCATGCCCTTCAACTAATTTACATATAAATTTTATTCATTTATTAAATGTTAAAAAGACAAATTTAATTAAGCTTTTTTTGATGAAAGTCTTTACAAGTTGAAATCAAAAAAACAAAAAAAAAAAAAATATATAAAATAAATAAAAAAGTCAAGTAAAACCATTTCAAAATTCTATGCCGGTCGTGAACAACAAGAGAGTGAACTCGGCCCCTTTCAAGAACAAACAACGAAGCATACCATTTACTTTTTCCTCTATTTTGAGATGTGGCGGGCATGTGAAGATTTGAATGGCCATGATTAAAAATATAAAGCTCGTATTGTTTGGCAGAAAACAAATAATAACAGTCAAACGTTAATTAAAATAAACATTTCAAACAAAAGATTTTCATACTGAGATGAATAGATGAGCGCCCCTCATGAGCTTGCATGGCAACTGACCTAAATGCGAGAAGAAAAAGTGAACATAGCAGAGATTTAGTCAGCATTTTCAGGCTTAGAGAAAAAATTTAAAAATTCTAATTTTTCCTTAAAAAAAAAAAAAAATAATTTATTCCGCCTTTTCCCGTTGTTGCATGAGGAGTGTTTGCTTTTAATTTTCCAAATGCAGCAAATGAAACTAAATTTACGAATTTTGTAGAAACTGATTAGAAATACTTTATATGATTTTCAAAACTCCCAAAAAAAAAAAAAGATTTTGATTTCAATATTTTTATAATTTTCGCTTAAATCGAAATGTTTAGCTAAAATTATTTTTTTTTAAATAATAGAACTTCCCATGACACTGATGCTCCTTCATTTGCCTCCAAACAGGGCAGAGGAGCTGCAAAAATTTCCAACAACCGAGCTAGTTTCGTAATGGAGTTTTCGGGAAGGGGATTGCTTAACACGACACTCACTTTCAAATGCCCTCAAAAAATCAACTTACGAATGTCGATACTTTCATGTACAGAAATTTGCATATGAACGCGCATGCACTCCCTGCCATTTAAATATAAATAAATTTTTTTTTTTTTTTTTGTTTCGGAAATCTAAGATAATTTATTATTAGTAAATTGATTGTCATGAAACTGGCATAATTTCACTGTAAAATTACAGTGAGCGTAAGAAAAAAAAAATCCGAAAAACAGCTACTGGTCACTAGAAACAACAACACTACAAAAAGGGGGAGGAAAATGAAAGAAGAAAAAAAAAACAGTTTAAAAATAAAAGAAATAATGAAAGAAACAAGTTTAAAAGGCAAATATTTCTATCGGACAGGCGCTGGCTTATGCGATCGACTGTTGCTGTATAACTGCCTATTGATCATTGATTTGTTTCTCGGTTGAATGGTTTGTGGCCGATCGAAAAGCTTCAACGTCATCCTCTTGGCCATTGAGCGAGTACTTGTCGCAATCAAGCAGCTCTTAGTTGTGATACTTGTATGATAGATGGAAAGACGGGTAGATGCATGGATGGATGTATGGATGGATAGATGGATGGAAGGGGGTATTCGTGGTAAATAGTGGCAGTAATCTTAATTATAAAAATTTGACCAGTGTGATGACCGTGGCGACATTATATTCATTTACAATCGTAATTATGGCTTTTTGGAAAATTAGGCAACTGCCTTTTGTTGTGTCTTGTGAATGGCTTATTGTCTTGGCGTTAACTCAACCAATGACATCAAAAAGTACAAAAAAAAAAAAAACAAAAACAAACAACAACAACGCGAAAAAAACAACATAAATTTGTATTGATAAATTCAGTGTGGCAACAGCAGAGGCTGTTATGTGGCTGCCTTTGAGGGATAAACTGTAATTTTTTATTATTTTTTTTTTGCATTCATTTATTTATTTCCATTTATTTATTTCGTTTTTTTTTATAATTTCTTTTCTCTTGCCAGTGAAGGGGGGAAAGAGATTTATTGATGCTGACGATAATTAACACTCCCACTGCTTTTGTTATACAAGCCACGTTTCTTATGGCTTTACTTTGCGAATTCCTTTTGGAAACCTTAAAGTGTTGGAGACAGTGGTTGAAAGGCAGCGGATACTGAGAGTTTGATATGATTTTTGCACTGTCAGGTAACTTGTCCGTTTTGAAGTTTTACAATTTCTGAGAGCACCGAGTGAAAAGTAGTGCAAAAGAAGCAAAGGATGTTTAGGTGATTTAATTAGAATATTTGATTGATATCGGGTTCTCCATTAGATGCCTGCACGCTTCAGATTTAAATAAGATAATCTGTAAAATGAAACTACTAGTTTAAAGACTACTACTAGAAACTACTAGTTTAAATGGATCCATTTGTTTTATCGAGAAGTTGTTTTTTCGAAGGAAGCGCATTTTTGGCTGAATGGCTTTGCTAATAAGAAGAATATTCGCATTTAGGACGAATGAGTTTGGCATAGATTGATCCTTAACTGATATTTGCTCTAAAAATTAAGGAAAATTGTGTTTCTTTTTCTTTAAACAGTGTTGTTTTTATTTAATTTGGAAATTTGTTAATTTTAGAACAATAAATATTTCATATAATTTCTCAAAAATGAGGATAAGGCTTTTTGGAAAAAAGTTGCGCTATTAAGGAGTTCTAATTCAAAATTGTAGCTCTCAAAATCTTTAAAGTTATTTCCAAATAAAAACAATTTTTTTTAACTAATTTAACCGGCAAAGCTTTCGGCTTGTCTGTAGCAAAACCGCCGTGTTTAGCAAGGATTTGAACCGGCGAGCTCCCGTTTAATAGGCTGTGCGTTGTTCATTCGCCTATGGAGGCACCCGTACTTTTAGAAATTTAATTTTAAATAAAGCTAAAACTGAATTTTAGTATTAATAATAAAAATATTTCCTTTTAAATGTTTTCGTTATTATTATAATTAAAATTTTTTCATAATTAATATAAGCTAGTGAATTCAGATACGCCTTCGCAGCTTTAAAACATTTTGTTCGAAAATGAAAAATTTCAAAAGTGACAAATTTTAATAGCCAAAAAGGGCAGAAATGAAAATTATAAAGATAAAGCTAAAATTAAGAATTATTAATTTTAGAAAGTTAACTTAAAACTATTAAGGATTGCCATTTGAAACAAACTTCTTTTCCTCTACCAGCTTCCAAAAGCTTCAAACGTAATACCATTGTGTCCATGTGACAGCACTGGTGATGTTTTCCTTTAAATTTGCTTTTTAGTTTATAAATTATATTTGCTACGAGGCTGTCTCAACAGCGTTACGACGATGCCACGCACAGCTGTTTTGAACTATTATGAATATGTGAGTAGATGTTACAGTTTTGGTAGCATCTACGCTTTGCCTCGTTCGTTCTTCCTGCTTTCTTCTCATCGTTAAGCTTTTGTTTTAGATTTATTTTTTTTTTTTTGAAGTCTTTTTGTTGTGAAAAAACATATAAAAGACAATAACAGCTACAACTCCAACAAGGCAGCTACAAAGTTATTGTGCTAAAATAAAAATGAGAAGAAAGCCGAAAATTCAAACTTGTAACACAAAAAAGCTTTTTTCCATAATTTTTTTGCAGTAAAACCACAAAGTTGGCAAAGCAGCTGGCCTAAAAATGCTGTAGCAGAGTGGCAGCTTTACACACAAACAACAACCGCAACACATACATACCTCGTGCACGCTGTTACCCAAAGAGCATAAAGCCAACGCTTTCAATATTGTCGCGAAGCAGCATTATCCTGCGTAAACATTTATTCTCCAAATATGTTTTAAAAGCTTTTAACAATTATTCCAATAGTAAACTTGAGAAAAATTTTAATTAAAAAATGAAAAATTAAATGACAAAAAATTTAATTTTTGCGTTTCATAAAAGAGTTTTTGCAGCTCAATAGATGAATTCAACGGCGTTAAAAAATATTTATATCGAAATTTTTTGCATTCATTTTTAAACGCTACTCGAAGGCTTTTTTAAATTAGATGGTTTCGTTTCTTTTCTAAACACGTGCCTGTAATTTTTGTGTCTTCGTAGGCGAATTAATAACGCACAGCTTGCTAAATTGGAGGTAGCGGGTTCGATTCCTGCCTAGACCCTACAAGCCAAAAGCTTTACAGGTTAACTTAGTTAAAAAAAAAACATGAAGTTTTAAAACGTTTCAGAGGTTCAATCAAAGAACGAGAAAAATCGGTTACAAAGAATAAGAAACTTGATGTTTTGACAGCAACAATTTTTTGTTCTGATTTTTCTGCCCAAACCCCCCTTATTATCAAGACAAATTAAATGGCGAGCAGAGGTATTCAGCATCAGTTAATGACCCTTCCCAGCTTTAACGCATACCACCTACGCCATTGGCTAAATTAAGCACGCGCAAAATCGTTAAGCTTTAGCACACTTGTGCAAAAATCTTCTTATTTTACGGCAAAGTAATTTTTAGTGCAAGAAAGTCCGTCTAAAATTAAGTTGGGCTTTTTTAAACTTCTCGTTTAAGCTTTCTGCTATTCAAGAAAAAGATTTTGTGTTGTTCTTTTGAACACTTTTCACATCGCTTCTTAATAATAACTTCAGGAAATTGAAGAAAGTGGTATCGTTAAATGTAATCTTCGTTACGGAAATGACACTGCCTTGCTCGCTGGGTAAGCATTAAGCCAGCAATACAGACATTAAGCCACACTCATACAATTGCACGGCAACAAGTCGAAAGCAGTCAGCAACGACGGCGAGCGCTGTGCTCATGCGTTTAGACTTCTTTGAGACTCGACTCAAGAAGGTCGTTTAAATTATTTGAACGGTTTGTCAGTTGGGCGAAAAAAGTAAATTAACGGTTACATTTTTCAAATAATTGAAACGTACGATTTACTTTGTGAAAAAAGAAATAGGAAACACATACAACGAAATCTTAAGCGCGATTAAAATTGATGAATTAAATGAAACGTTAGTTTTAAGTAAAACTTTAACAACGACAAAACGGCGGGGCGAATCACTTTTACAAAATATAAACTGTTTTAATTTTAAATAAAAAAAAAAGTTTTAAAACTAACGCGGACAGTTGAAAAACGTTTGAATAGGAAAATAAAATTTTATTAAAATAAAAAGTGTAAGTGGCTGAGAAGGAAAAAAGAAATAAATAAAATGTGAAGAAAAATTAAATTTTTTTTCAGGTTTATTCTAAAAAAATCAAATCAAAATTAATTAAAAAAAAAAATTAACCGTAAAAAATTAAATTAAAGAAAAAGTTGTATGCAATTCCTTGTTGTTATTTAATATATTTTTTTTTTGGTTGCATATTATGTTGTTGTTGTTGCTATTGTTATTATTATTATTTTAAAAAGCCGTTAAACTTTAGAAATTTCAAATAATTTGAAAAAGCAACATTTAAGTGGTCGTTCGTTTGATGATGGCTGGTTACTGTAGCCGACAATAAAAACGTTGCAAGTCGTTGGCGTATGTAGTATGTACTTTTATTTACCATTATTTTGTTGCTGTTGTTGGTGTTTCTGTTGTTGACAACAATTGCAACATATTAAAGTCGGAGCAAACTGGCAATAGTGAAACAAAACAATGCAATATTAAATGCAATTGCATTTTTTAACTGCATCACATCAACATTATTATCCTCATCTGCATTCATGATGGTTTCTTTCTTTCTACAAAATTGACCAAATTATATGCATTATTATCTACTTTAATAGCTTTACACCTATTGCATTATAAACGGCCTTAATTGAAAATTGAATCAAGATATGTTTGAAAAGAAAGTAAAAACTACGATGCTCTTGAAAGGAGTTGCCTTTACAAGAAAATAGTTTCAGCACACTCTTTCTTTTCTTTAGGACGTATAGGCTTCAAGAAGTATATACAAATATGATATATTATAAAACGATGTAAAACGCTGAAAAGTTCTTCCTCTAGGCTTAAGCAAAGGCATTATCGATAACACAACATAAAGCTGAAGAAGCTGAAACTCTTTAAGTAGCCAAAAAGAGACGGATGAAAATTTTTTAAGGCCAACTGCGCAAAAGCTTTTTACTCAAAAAGCCTCTTACCCGACACTTTTACTAAAGAACACTAGCATGTTCGTCAGCCATTTTATGTGAAATTAATTTCTCTGCGCCTTTGAAACCATATTTGTAGAAAAAAGTTTACAAAAATAATTCCTTTATGGTAATTATACAAATTTCCATTTTTGTTTCTTACCTAAAAAAGACCTTAAATTCTCTAAAGTGTTATAAAGTAGGAATTGGTTCTATAAAAAAATTTCACAAACCGATTTCTGTGCACAGAATATGCAACAGAGTGAATAAGAGAGATAGTAATTCCACTGATTAGCTTGCAATGGGGCGAAATAAAGACAAGTGGCGAGTCCGTCTTATGACTAGAATTTACACGTCGTATATATAATTTACACGTATTATATTTACACGTCGTGCCTACACTGAGCAAACCATGACATCTAGGCAAAAGTCAAGTGACATTAAAAAGAAATTTAAAAACCGCTTATATTTCATCATATTGGCGTAAAACTTTTTTTTTATTTGTGTGCTACTTGACACGCACTAAACTATTTGAAAAACAAAAAGTAGCAAATAATAGTGCAAGGAAAAAAGGTACATTTTACACGTTTTTATCCCTTAAAAAATAACAGTTATTTTAATGTAGACAATTTTGTATCGTGGCTTATAAAATTTCTATTTTAAATATGGGTGGGGAAGCGAAAAATGTCTAAAGCATAAATTTTTTTGCTTTACAAAGCCATAAAATATGTATAGCGTATCCCTTTTGAACCGCTAAGAAGTACTATTGAAGCGTTCAATAGATAAATAACGTTTAGCTGTGTAAACATATTGATTACTTACGGGAATCACTGTATAAAGGCTTTGAGATACAAATTATTACTAACTCATTTGTGAAGCTTTTTTGGGCTGATATAACGGTAAATTGCAGCTCATATGCGGTTCATTTTAATAAACAAAAACTTTTTTTCAATACTTTTTTTTAAACAAATTTTATTTCTTTGTATTTTTGTTCATGTAAAATTCCTTTCTCTAACGTAATTTCAATTTAACTTTCGGGTACCGCACAAAGAGGTAGAGGTGTAACAGCTTAGTAGTTTCCGTTTTCAAAATGTGAATGTTTGTATTTGTATTAGTGCTGTGTGTGTATCGCATTTTCTTATCACCTTGAAAAATATTTGCGACACATCAGTACGAGTACGTGTAATCGCTTGCGTTTATGCATAAAATATTTTAAATTGGGAATATTGAATTGCAAGTTACTTACTGATCGTTACAAAAGTAACAAGAGTAAATGTTTATGTTGCGTTTGTTAAAGATATTTCACTTTACGCAAGACATCAAATGCTTTTGATATACAAAATTTAAATAAGAAAATGCTGGCTGAAACATAATACGAGTACATCCATCCATCTGGTAGCTTGTCCATTTTCCAGCCACCAAATGACTGACAAGTTAGTGGTGGCACTCCAGATGTTGGTAGTGAATTGATGGAGTTTTCTATAATTTACTAATACTATGGCAGTGCTTCTTATACTATACTAACTGGCAATACGACTGACTGCCTTTTTGTCAGGCGAGCAGGCTGAATGAATGCCCACTTTGACTTTGCCTTTCTGCCATCAGTGAAAGTGATTTTATTTTTGTTTGAATTTTTGTTACTTTAGTTTTTCTTTTCTTTTCTTTAATTGTTATTGTAGTTGCTGTAATTTTTACACTCACACTGCGCATACAGTATGCACTATTTGTACAAGTCTTTACATTTAACTAACCATTCATGTGCCCGAACCTTCAAATGTGATAAAGAGTAAAGAGTGCGCATGATTGTTTTACTTCTTTACTGGTTAAGTACAATTCATTTAATTTAAATTTTTTTCTTTTCATTTTATACAATTTCTTTATGATTATAATTTTAACAAGTGGTAAGCGTTTAAATTTTAACCAAAATGAATCAGGGATTCTTAAACGTTTTGAAGAGTCTTGGCTGACCGCAGGAAAATTTGTCATTTTCGGCAGCTGATTTCGCAAATCACTTTTGATTAAATGGAAGGCTATATTCTGCATAAGTAGTGCAGTAATCAGGAAAATAGCAAAAAAAAAAAAAAAAAATTATAACTTAAAATGTTTATATTTTTTTATTTTCAAATTGAGAAATATTTCCCTTTATAAATTTTTCCAAAGGGATTTTTTTTTATTGAAAAAGGCCGCAAATATTATTAGAGTGTCAGAAATTGGAAAATATTTGAATCCAAAAACCATTTCCTTGAATTGATTTCAAGGAAAAATACTCCAATCTCAAACAGCATAAAGCTAAAGGATATAGAAAAAATACTAAATTGTAAACTATGCCTCCTACATTGCAATTTAGGCGGCGGAGGAATTTTTAAAGATATTGGGAATATGGGGGATTCTATTCAAGACACTTTACTTGTTCCAGTACAATTGTTGTCCTAAGTTTGTAAAGCATGGAAACTAAACTGTGTTCAAGTGTGGAGCGGAATAGGGCAAACAGGAGCAGACTTTTTTACTGAGTTGTTTGTATTTTACGCCACAACTGTTTCATGAATCTCATTATATGGAAGGGATTTTGTTTAGACCTTTAGAGCTTTGAGTTAATTGGTATTAATCTGCCGGCCTTCTGGTTCCACAAGTACTGGAAGTATTCCAAAAGTAACAGTAGCAGACACTTTTACTGCGTTGTTTTGTATTTTACGCCACAACTGTTTCATAAATCTCATTATATGGAAGGGATTTTGCTTAGACCTTTAGAGCTTTGAGTTAATTGGTATTAATCTGCCGGCCTTCTGGTTCTAAAAGTACTGGAAGTACTCCAAAAGTAACAATAGCAGACACTTTTACTGAGTTGTTTTGTATTTTACGCCACAACTGTTTCATAAATCTCATTATATGGAAAAGATTTTGCTTAGAACTTTAGAGCTTTGAGTTAATTGGTATTAATCTCCCGGCTTTCCGGTTCCAAAAGTACTAAGCCCTAAGCAAAATACACAATTTTAAACCTATTGCATTATATCCTATATGGTTCTATACATCGATAAAGCAGTGGCAGGTGGCCACCTGAAAATTAATATGCCGAGTTATTGGGGGAATACGGCGACAATGCGTAGCCAATAATAGAAGTTTCTATTCAAAAGAAAATTGACTTCTTGTTTTACTATGATTTTAAGTTATAACCTAGACACACTGTATGGAGCTTTTAGTTCACACACCCTGTACGTAGTTTATACGTAGATTGCCACTGTTTGAGAAACTCTGCTTGTCAAGTTCACATTCTCTTATTATGTCTTTAATTTTCGATTTGGATTTAACTTTTTTTTGTTGGTTTTTGTTGTTATTTGTTTGTTACACTTATTGCGCCTCTATATGTTGTACGAGTGTACATTTCCAAAGATACACATGCCAGCACTCATTCGTATGGAGCGTTTCTTTCTATGAAACTAGAGGAGATTTTATTCCAAATGAAACAAAAATGATCACAAACAAGTTTACTTTCAACTATTGAAAGTTTGTTAACTGTTTGTTTATGCGCAAGATTTGGCGGCAGAGGATGAAGATAGCGATGAGGATGGTGATGGTGATGGTGATGGGGATGGGGATGGGCATGGGAATGGGGATATAAATGTTAATGGTAATGGGTATATTCCACCATCCTTCCTTCTTGCTGAACTTGGCTTTTATATTAATTGAGTTTGATTGAAATAAAATTCAACACACATATTATTAAATTTTTTCTCTTCGTTGCAATGATTTGGAAAAAGCGGTGAGTGAGTGCTTCACTTTATTTTTCATTGCTTTTCTTTCGTTCGCGCTTGTAAAAGTGTAAGAAGACATTAAATTAATTTGAAAGATGTTAACTGGTTTTATTAGTTTAATAGTAGTAAAAAAAAAACCTTTAAAGATTTTATATAATTAAAACATAAAATAGAAATTTTTGCACGTAAATCAGATGTGAATTGCGTATCCGGAAATCGATGTCATGCCAATAAAGATTTTGCTTGATTTTTTCTTATTTCATCACTTTATGCATTACAAAATGATAATTTTAATTATGCTTTACAAAAACGAGAAAATATATAATTTTCTTATTTTGCTTTTTGTTAATAATTTCTTAATGCTGACCTTCGGCTTTTAAAGTTTTTCATGTTAAGCTCTAAAGTAATTTAAAAATTTTGTTTATGAACAAATAATTATCAAATAATTAAATCAAATAAAACATTTTAACTAATAAAAGCCTTTTTGGAAAACAAAATTTTGTTGAGCAACAAATTTTCGATAGAAATTTTTTTCTCTGTATGATTTCTGATCGAAATGAAACGAATTTTACACACAGTATTTGAACTTAAAACTTGTCTTTAGGAAAGTTAACAGGGGCAGATCATTTCCCTACATTGAAATATGCTTGCAAGCAGATTTTAAAAACAATTTCATCGAGAGCTTACTTAGTAACATAGAGAAGTTATGTCGCTCAGGTTGTTCAAATTTGCAAAAAATTTCCACACAAATTTTCTTTACTTGAAAATTGCAATCATATTCCTGTATTGGAAAAAAATCGAACGTTTGATTAAAATTATAAATACGAGGAAAAAATTATATGACATTTTGCTAAACACTAGTAAGTTCTACAAAAAAAAAACTGCTGGTAATGAAATAGTTCAAATTCAGTCCAACAAGCGCTCAGAGACATTAAGAAGGTGGCAACATTGTTCTCGGTTTGTTTCTGTAAGAACTTTTGATGGTATTTCGTACGAAATGACGAAAAGCATAAGAGACAGAAATAAGAAAATAGCAACGATTGGTTAGAGGTCTTTAAATCTTCAGTGACTGGAGAAAACCATTCCAGTAGGGTTCACAACTTCTGCCTTCTGTAATTAGCACTGATTTGATCTACCATCGTATTAAACTATTATTAGCACGGCTTTGATCCACCGACAACTACAATCTGCTGGTGTCGCTTGTAATTGCTATTCCCATTATATATTTTTGAAAAATTGATTATGGGGAGCGGTTGCAGTACAAGAATCGCATATAAGCAATACGAATACTTTCGTAATATTTTAGAAAACGTACGTGATCGATAAAATTGGCAGTTGATGGTTGAAAAATTTTAAAATCCTGAGCCAGAACTCCTAGGCCTCTGTATCACAGCTTGCGATTGCATTGCCAGATTCGCATCTAATTATTTTGGAAAATACCACGTGTTGCATATCGCAGAATAGTTGTTTGCAGAGAGAGCCCATTCGTGGTCACAGTTTTTCTTACGCAACAGCCCAATATTTTTTCACAGATATTATTTTCACATCAAGACGAAACCGTTGCTAAATGAGCCACATTATTGCAAAATACTTTATTTCAAACAAAAAATTACATAAATTATAAACGAATTAACCTTTTTTTTTTGCCAGCATACAGTTATGGCCCTAAAAATGGTTTGGGGAAGCCCCGAAGTACATTACCAATTTAACTAATTGATGTCATGGCATTGACATATTTTACTTTATTATGCTAATATCAAAGTGTTTTCAAAGCGAAGAAATAAAAACTATTTGAAAAAAAAACAAATTTTGTATAAGAAAAAGTGTTAAATAATAATATAAACAAACAAACTTAAGCAGCATACTAATTCACACTATACCACGTACATAAAGTCATGCTGCCAGCAAGCAAACTCTCTTAACCCAATATCAAAGAATGAAAAATTTTTTTGTCATTCGACTAAATGACAAGACCGTCGAGGCAATTGACAAACTTATTAATGGGCTTGACAGTTGCTTACGAACACAAAATGCCATAATGCAGTGGACAATGGAAGTGAAGCGATTATTAGTATTGCAATAATAAACAGCCAGTTGTAACCATCATTGCTAAACATCGTTCAAACACCTTTTTTAAAAAACGAAATTATAGGAAAAGAAAATAAATAATAAATTAAACCATAAACAACATCAATATGATGGAAAAAAATTGTTAAAAAATGCGCAACATCGATTATCAACGCAACAACTTTAAATTAACGCCACCAAACACCGCTAACAGTATGAGCACCAACGCCATAATCGATAATGCGACGTCGCAGTGTGCTCTGGATGAATCAAAAAAAAAAAAAAAAAAAAAAAAAAAAAAAAAAAAATTGTTGAGCAACGGCGACACTCATACATTTCTACATAAAAGAAATTATAAAAGCAATAGTTACAAAAGTGTTCGTTAAATTAAAAAAATAAAAACAAAAATAAAAATAAAAATAAAAAATATTAAAAAACGAAATATTTATTACAACGCAAAACTTGAATCTACGAAAATTGTTTGTATTTCACAGAGAAATTAAAGAAATACCTACAACACATTTTTTTTTTTTTTTTTTTTTTTTGGTTGCCGTTGTTTCATTTAACCCATTTATAGCCCACTTAGATGCGCCAACAATTGTGGTTAATGGCCATACAATGAACAAACACATCCACACAAATTGCGAGTATCTGCAGTTTGCAATTTTTATTAAAATTCGTACATTTTACCACTCCCTCGAAATAATGTAGTTCAGTTTTGTAGTTTCAGTTCCAGTCTTATATTTTCCTCACGATTTGTGGTTACTGGTTAGTGTCATGTGTTCGATTGAGGTTTAAGATAAATTACAGGCAACACAAAAGAGATTTCACACAAATGTGACATTTATGGGCACAAGATTTCCCAACAGAGGTGTGTGAATGAAGAAATATAACAAAATGAATTGTTTTAATTAAAGTGGCACGAATCAGCAAAAAAAAAAGAGCTGCGTTGGCATGCCACTGCATCTTCCTATATGGCGAATCGTCCTCTATCAACCTTGGAAGCAATGCCTCCAGCGAAGAAGAGATGCGTCGAAATTGCCAAAGAAACCTAATTTTCCCCATTAGAAATATAATAACATGTGGATTTTCTGAAAAACTTAGCTAGAAATGTAAGTGGAGCGAAATATTAAATTAGCGAAATTAGAATTAAGCACGACAATTTAGTCAAATTTGTTAAAATTTGTGGCATTCCGCCATTTTTTTTTCATTTCTTTGTTGTATGGTTAAGCTGGTCCAGATGATTTTTAGAAATAATATTTTTGAAGGATATTTCTGAAAATACTCATTTTGTATTTAAATAGAAAAAATTATACTTAAAGGACTAAACATTTTTAGGATATAAAATAAATAATAATTTTGCTGATTCCCATAAATAAGACCTGCTGCATCTTTATTATTGACGTTTCGAAATAGTTTTAATAGTTTAATAGTTTTCACAAACTTCTTAAGAATATAAAACTTTCGAATTGTACTCTTTTCGAATCGTAGTCTTCTTCTTAAAGACTTTTGTACTAAAAAAGTAAATATTTTAAAGGGTAATTTTTCAATTGTACTTGTCAAAATTTAATTCTAAAAGGATAATTTTTATTTTGTACTCCTTTGGAGGAGTTATGTTATATTTCTATATTACTCGCCTCTTAACAATATAAAACTATCGAATTGTACCCCTCTCGTATTGTAGTCATCTTCTTAAAGACTTTTGTACTAAAAAAGTAAATTTTTTCAAACTAATTTTAAAAGGATAATTTTTATTTTGTACTCCTTTGGAGGAGTTATGTTTTTTTCCACATTACTCGCCTCTTTAAAATATAAAACTATCGAATTGTACCCCTCTCGTATTGTAGTCTTCCTCTTAAAGACCTTTGTACTAAAAAAGTAAATTTTTTCAAACTAATTTTAAAAGGATGATTTTTATTTTGTACTCCTTTGGAGGAATTATGTTTTATTTCTATATTACTCGCCTCTTTAAAATATAAAACTATCGAATTGTACCCCTCTCGTATTGTAGTCATCTTCTTAAAGACTTTTGTACTAAAAAAGTAAATTTTTTCAAACTAATTTTAAAAGGATAATTTTTATTTTGTACTCCTTTGGAGGAGTTATGTTTTTTTCCACATTACTCGCCTCTTTAAAATATAAAACTATCGAATTGTACCCCTCTCGTATTGTAGTCTTCCTCTTAAAGACCTTTGTACTAAAAAAGTAAATTTTTTCAAACTAATTTTAAAAGGATGATTTTTATTTTGTACTCCTTTGGAGGAGTTATGTTTTATTTCTATATTACTCGCCTCTTAAAAATATAAAACTATCGAATTGTGCCCCTCTCGTATTGTAGTCTTCCTCTTAAAGACCTTTGTACTAAAAAAGTAAATTTTTTCAAACTAATTTTAAAAGGATAATTTTTAATTTTTACTCCTTTGGAGGAGTTATGTTATATTTCTATATTACTCGCCTCTTAACAATATAAAACTATCGAATTGTACCCCTCTCGTATTGTAGTCATCTTCTTAAAGACTTTTGTACTAAAAAAGTAAATTTTTTCAAACTAATTTTAAAAGGATGATTTTTATTTTGTACTCCTTTGGAGGAATTATGTTTTATTTCTATATTACTCGCCTCTTTAAAATATAAAACTATCGAATTGTACCCCTCTCGTATTGTAGTCTTCTTCTTAAAGAGTTTTGTACTAAAAAAGTAAATTATGTTTTATATATTAATTTCTCAACTCTACTTATCAAAATTATATTTTTAAAACCGTGATATTTCTACCAGCTAATTTGAAAATGATAATTTTTAATTTTTACCCTTTCGGAGGAATTCTGCTAAACGCACTTATTGAGATGTGGAGTTTTTTTTTCTGCATTACTCGCCTTTAAATTTTAACGGGTAGTTTTTCAATGTTGCGTTTTCATGAAAAGGCCGATACTCTCCCAAAAGAAATATACAAAGCTTAGCATTGCATGAAAGTAGAAATTTCCAGCTTAAAAAATGTATGTTAGTATTGGCGAATATGTTAACTAAATATATGCGTTTGAAAAATATCTGCTGGAAGCAAATACGACTATCATGCTACGTGCTACCGTTTCACTTGACGTTTATGTAATTATTAATTATTTAAAAAAATATATATGTTAATTGTTTAATTTATAGATATAAATAAAATAACTTCGTAATTAACACTCAGTTAAAAATAAAAAAGTTGCTTGTATTCCATAGAGAGTTACAAATATTGCATAATGAATTGCCACATCCGTTCCGTATTCTTCAATAGGAAATCTATTTGAAAAAAATTCAAAAACTCTTCCAAATTGGATTACAGAATAGGAAGTAATACTAAAATCACTTTATGTGATTAATTACATTAAATAATATTCTGCATTATATTAATGAACATTTTCATTGTATACATGAAACATGCAACAAGTTTTACTGTATAGTTTTTGAATCAAATATATGAACATCAGCTGCCATTACAGTTTCTTTTTCTTAATATGATTCAGCAAGTGTAATTAGAAATATTTTATACTTCCAGATCTTTTCTACCTGTTTTTACAATAACTTTTGCCAGGAAACAATATTTTTAAATTATTGAAAGTATTAGAATTTATTGATTGAGCTTTATTTTTGCATTAGCAAAATAAATTTAATATAGTCAAATAAATTTTCAAAATACAATGACATACATATCTTATAAAATTTCATTCATGCAGTAATGAAATATTTGCTACACATAGTCTTTTCTTTCAGTGTGAGTATATGATTTAAGCTGATGGACAGCTAACAGCGCCCTCTTTCAAAACTTTAATAGGTTAATTTAATGCTTTTATTCCTCGAATTTCCTGTTAAAAATATATGTATATGTAAATTATTTGGGTATGTTGCCGTCATGAAAATGTTTAAAGTCAGTTTAATTAATCAAATTGTTGAAATTTCTTTTTCATTTCATTTTTTCGTTACTTTGAACTGAATAGTAGAGATGATGATGATGATAATTATGTAATTACAAACATTTCTTAGCTTCATCCAAAATAGTCCAATATTTTATGCAATAATATATACAACATAAAAGCAAATTTAATAAAACAAAATCGTAAATCCCAAAAATGGGTGTTTTTGTTGGCCAGACTAGTTGCTGTGCCTTTTTTTAGAGAGTGAAAGAAAAACAGATGATTTCAACAAAATAGTTTTTGGTTGGCTGAATAGATGGATAATATAAGAAAGTAACAGAAATAAAATGAGATTACATATAAATATTACTTAAGAGTAAAATAAATAAAAAACAAAATAACAAAAAATAATATATAAAGTGCTCATGATAGATATTGCTGTTACACAAAATTTAAAAAAGACTATTAACGAAAAAAATTTAAGTGGCTAAAATTAAAACAAAAACAAAAACAAAAACCAAAAAGAAAAGAAAAAAAATCAAACAATATAAAAAATATTTGTTATATATGCCGCATGTAGAATGGAAAAAATGGAAAAATTATAATATACTGGTACGAGTACATTTTTAACATTTATGTTTTTATATTGTTAAAAGTAATAATTTAATTACACGTAAACATTTTTAATTAACATTTTTGCATTTTCCTCAAAAAAGCGGAATAAACTTGTTAATTTATAGGAGAATATGCAGAAAGTTTTTATTTTCATTTAGTAAAAGGTAGAATCCATCAAGTTTGAAACCGTTTTTTAGAAGGGGGCATATAAAAATGTAGTTTATTATGAGAAATGGAAAAAAAATTGGTTGACATCAGTATAATGTACATCTCACATAACTGTACTGACAAATGCCTTGCAACCATATATACACTATATGAACTGATAGTCCAACGTACTGGCATAATTGTTTGTTATCATTTCATCGGAAATTGTGCAATCGCTCATAATTTACTGCCACCCACAATCTCTCATACCTGCCAAAAGAAAGTATCGTTTGCAAAAATTTATAAAACTCTACAGAAAATGAGCAGCAATTATTTAAAGCAGTTGAGCGAAAACATTGGCAAAGCACGGACATGAAAATAAAAGACTTCAGAAACGAACTCGACAAATGCAATTCACTGTTGAATGATAGCCATTTTGTCTCATTAACAATAGAAAGACTTAAGAAAAGAACTCGATTCGAAATCAAGTTGCGCGAAGAGCACAGAAAAAAAGTTTCCTTGCATTTGTTTTTTAAAATAGAAAATGTTTAAATTAATATTGATTAAAAGTGTATTTAGTTACACTGTACTCGTACAAGTAAAATAAAAGCAGAATGAACAATACTCTATAGTTTTACCAAAACAAATTATAATAAATAAAAAAAAAAAAACAAAAAACGATAAAAATGCTGCTGGTATCAAATATCACACCTACTTATAGCCAAATAAAAGATTTATGTTTTTGGTATTTTTTAAAATTTTTGTGAAAAAGGAAGACTGAAAACGTAAACAAGATTGTTTATTACGATAGTGCCAACATGTTGTAGTGCTGAAGAGGTACAAAGCATGCCTAATTTATAATTAAAATTATATTAAAAGTCAGACTAATAATAAAATGAACCATTTAAGGGTTATTTTTTTGATTCTTATGCATAAATAAATTTTGGTAATTTACTAACACATACGCACATGACTTTTATATATTTATATGAATGCATTTTTCATAGGATGCGCTTATTTAAATATTTTTGATGAAAAAATTAGGCGAGCGTCTCCTATAATCAAATATACCATTCACGTCCTACTAGGCAATATCTTGGAATGTAAATTACTTTGTACCTTAAGCTTGCTAATACTAGTTATCTTTTCAAAGACAAAAAGATAGCTTAAGTCAAAATATATCTGTACATATGTACATACATATGTATGTACATAATTTAAACGAAAGAGATATGTACTGAAATTAAGATAAAATTAAAATAACAGACAAAAAGAAAAGAAAAGAAAAGAAAACCCCACCAACGCAAAGGTGTTAAATTTTTATTTCTTTTGGTCTATTAAAGTATGAAGATTGGCCAGACAGTAGCCTACTTCCGCAGCCCAAGAAAACAACAAGAAAATACGATATTAAAATGTGTACATAAATAAATAAAACAATGATTATGATGATCATCAACATCATTTGCATAATCAATTGGGTAAATATTTTAAAATGTTTATGTAACCGAAAAAAAAGAAGAAATAAAATAAAATTAAATAAAATAAAATGTATACAGATGAATACTCATACTGGTATTTACTCACTCGAAAACTTCGCAACGCATTATTTATTTTTTTTTCATTTTTTAGTGAACATACTAAAAAAGCAAAAATCGCATTTAAATAAATCACTTCTCTTTCGTGAGTAGATTGTAATAAGGCCTGTGTGAGAGTACTTTGTGTGTGTGCGTTTGTGTGATTGAGTACTCAAAAGACAGAAAAACAACAAAAGAAAACTAACGGCTTAAAAGGCTGTATTTTAGTTGTTTTTGTTTTCAATTGTATTGAATATTGTTGTACGGCTATTTCCAAAAATTTTGCTGCTACACTTACTTTGCCCGTATTAATAATCAGCTAACGAAAATAACAACGTTACGAAAAAGCTTTTGTTTTTAAGATTTTCCACGGCCATGGCCACGATTTAAAGAAAAACAGGTTTATTACAAGAAATAAAAAAGTTTGCCAGCTTCGAACTTTGAAAGAAAAAAAAGAGCCACAGAAATAAAAGATACCAAAAGTGCTGAAAATTGTAGCATTAAAAATAATGATGAGGAGTTGCTTGATGACGAAGAGGACGACGAAGAGGACGATGACGATGACGACGACGACTACGACATCGATTAATGATAATTGGCCTGTTACGTGATTTTCAAAACCAGTTATTCGGTTTATTCTTCATTTTGATGCCGTTATTACAGAAGCCGTTGTTACAACCTCATTTTAAAAAAGTTGCTGGTTGTTGTGTTAAATTTTTTTACTCTAAATTGATGATGTGCCCTTAAATTGCAAACCAGTTGCGTTCATTAAAAACAGAATAACAACGACAACCAACTCCGGCATAAGCAACTTTATATCCTGGGAGGACTTTACACAAATCGACAAGACCCAAGACTGGTTTCCATTTTTAAGAGTTCTTGAACTAAAATAATGCAATCTGTTGCCGGGTTTTGCTTACATTTTGCACCTTTTTTTTTTTTTGTTTTTTTGGCGACATTAGCTCACTTGCTTTTCAGCAGTCATCCATGAGGCAAGTCGTTTCAATAAGCATATTGTTCATATAATAAACTTTAACCAAAATAAAGTTTCTCCACTTATGCAATGGATAAAGTAAATAAGATAAAAAAAAAAGAATTCCACTCAAACAAATACTGCTATGAAAATAAATCAACAAAATGTTATTGAAAAATCAACAGTAAAACAAACAAAAAGAGCAAAAAATTTATTATTTTGCAATTTCCGTTGTTTAATCACAGAAATATTTAACCGGCTAAGATTTGTTATTGTAAGTAAAAAGTGGTAAAGTTACTACTGAAAAGGCGGAGGTGTGAAATATGTTTCAGAGGTACTTTCGAGTGAAATGTGAGGAAAAAAAAGGAATCCCACTTATTATCTGTTAAGTCTGCATTTCAATTCACATTTTTTCAAGAAACACTTATAAAACGTTGTGACCTACTAAGGACTTCTCTTAACAGCATAAGAAAGTAAATACGAGTAAGCATTTGTGTTTCTTATGACTACATGCTATTTGATATAGAAGCTGCAGCGCAAGAGAAACTCAATGCAATTGAAAAGAGTTCTTCGATTAGAAGTGTTTAACTATAGACGACGTAACTATTGAACATTACGTGATTAACGTTATTTCGAAAGATTTGTGATATACATATATTGGCGATCTAGGTTTGGAAGGGGATTAATAGTGAGTAAATTAGTATAGAGTGAAAATTGTTAGCAAATAATATGTTGTTAGGAAATGAAATATGTTGTTAGCATCAGAGTATTCGTAAATGTAACCGCTCCAGCTTAAAAAGATACACAAATGAGTTTAGTTTTTGGTGTCGTTATAATTATGTTTCAAAATCGTTGAATTCACAACATTTGTTACAGATTACGAATAATGCATGTTGAGTAAAGGATATTGTCCTTTCTCACAGGCAAATTATGAAAGAACCTATTGATAATGCCGCTAGTACTAATGATACTTTCACACTTTTTTGCTTAAGAGATTAAATACATATTTATACAAAATCCATTACTATCATCAAATCCTGCCGACAACATTTACAACATTTACCACTCAAAGGTTGCCACTGGTCATGCAGTGCATATGCCGCGAATTAGTAAAAGAGGATAGTGCTGGTGAAAACAAAGTAGTTTATTTGGCAGAGGTCTACAGTGGCGAAGTAGGCATTTTATAAATCGCTTTTAGTTTGTTTAGGAAATAATGCAACAGAAGAGCGGCGAGGGTACACATACCAACTCGTTCATTAAATTTTAAGTCATCAGTGAGTATCACTACACTACTCAAACATTACAGCAGCCCATACCGAAGCATTTTTAATTTTTTTAATACTGTCGGAGTCATCGAACCGAAGCTCTTTTAAAATGAGTGCTATTTTAAAATTGAAAGAATGAATTATATGGACAAAAGTGAAGCTTTCCGGGAAGTTTAATAAGAGCTAAAATATATTTTAAAGTTCATTTTGCCTCGTCGTTTAATAGTGTTTCTTAACTTTGTCATCAATTTATATTATGCACTGTATTTAAAAATATATCTGGAGAATTGGAAAGTATGTTGACTCGTAGTTGTCTTATAAGGCCAACTAATAGAATGTCTACAAAACAAAAAGAGTTTGGGGTTCTAAGCACTTGTTTGATAAAATGGTGGGCGTGGCTCCTAAAATATTGTAATGAATATGTAATTAAAGTTCAAATGCTTACTTACAGATCTTCATTCTGAATTTTGGTGCTCGCTAACAATCTGAAAATAAAATAAAATATATATTAAATTACAATTTTGTTTTTAGTACAATTGCATTATTAATTTTTTTGTACAACTTGAATAATAATTTGACTAACATTTTATATTTTAATAAAAAAAAACAGTTAAAGTAAATTATAAAAAGTTTACTCGTAAATAAAACTTTTAAAATATGCACTGGATTTCCTTATCTAAATGTCCTGCTTCATATTACAAAAGAAATGATTTGTTGATTAACGTACCCCACACATACTCATTTACATATACATAAATTGGAAGGTGACCAATTGTAGATTTCTTCAATACCTCTTGCTATAACGGGTTATCTATTTTGTGATCTCAAAAGTATAGGACTGGAATTCGAGATCAGTCAAACTAAGTTGTTAAACTAATTTTTTTCCTTTCAGTGCAAAGTCTGACATTGACGAAAATGGATCGCTTAACTATCACATAACTGGCCACCAAGATCATGCGATTTGACACTGTTAAACATTTTTTAGTAGGGCTATGCGAAAGACGGTGTTTATGCAGAAAAACCTTTAACTCTTGAGCAATTAAAACACAACATTCCTCAAGTTGTGGCCTAGATACCGCCCAATATGTGCTAAAAAGTGGTCGAAAAGTACCTCAAAGGAATCATTGCTTGCAACACCTCGCCTGGTGGTCATTTAAATGATATAGTCTTTCACTCATAATAATTGTATAATAAAAAAGATATATTTTATGTGTTTTAATTATGCTTATTTTGAAACCCCAAAATGGATAACCCGTATGTTTAATTTTCACTCAGGGGGCAGTACATGTTCAAGTAATGGAGAGAAATTCGTTTCTTGCACAGCGAGCCAGGCCTTGTTAAGATATTTTAGATAGAATTTTAACGAATGTTCTTACTTTCTCGATGAAGCAAGAAACAGTAAGTGGCCAGTGACGGCCTATAACAGCAGAATCCTCTAGTGGTAATTTTAGCAACACAAACACTCAGAAAAAATCTACCATCAATATCAGCTGCTTACGATGTCGTTATCATCGCCATTGTAATTAGGCAGCCGACAAAATGACGCCGTTTCCAGCAGAGCATTTTGTAACGTGTAGTTTTGTAAACGGCGTTATTGGAAGAAAATACCGAAAATGTTTGTATACACTCGCATGTACATATTTAACAAATTACTGTAAAAAAAAGTTTTATTGGCTTTCGGTAATGGCATGAGTGTTAAAAATTGTGTTTATTTCAAAATATAATTTGTAATGACCGACTCCATAATGCGGCCAAAACTATTGGATGTAACCATCGTTAAAGACTGGTTTACGTTGATTTCCAAAATGCATCTTCTAAACGATAAAATTTATAAAAAATCAATTTGTAAATTGTCTACAGAAAGCTTTTATTTTACATAAATTTTTAGTGAGTGTGAGTTAAGCGAAAAAATCAAATCAAATTAAAAAACAAAAAATTTAAATTTTAGGTTTTAAATTACTGTAATCTTAATATATTAATTAATTTTCTGTAACTTTTACGATATTTAAATTAAAACAACTAAATACTAAATAGTAAAATAATTTCTCTATTATATTCCATTTCACGCAAAACACCATTAGAAATACATCAATAAAATTTTAAAAGCCAGTTATATTATTTACATTTATTTAATATGCAATCTGTTGCTAAATAGCTGGCGGTTGTTGTATAAACAATTTAATTAAAAGAAATATTTTCAAAGAAATGTTAATTTGTTTTCGTTTATTGCAAAATATTGAAAATATAACAAAGAAAAGATACATTTAATAACTTTTAATACACACAATCAAACTCCCGTTTAAATCGCGTATAAAAATTAATTCGGTATTTTTGCAACGATAGTTTTTTTTTGTTTTTTTAATGAATTAACAAAAACATGCCATATTTAATATTATTTTGTAATACAAAAAAAAAAAAAAAAAAAAAAAAAAATATACAGGGAATAATAAATTCGAAAAATTTCGAAAAGTGTGAAACTCATGTTGGAAATGGCTAAAAAAAAAAATTGGAAAAAAGTTAAAACGATTGCATGCGAGATATGTGCCTGCGAAAACACTTTCGCATCTGGACATGTTAGCTAGTTTGCTTAGTATATGAAATTACTTTATTCAAATTTTATGACCATTTGATTAATTATTTTTCTTCAAATCTTTCTTTTTATCTGGTCTCAATCACATAAATATTTATTTTGCGAATTTCGTAATTAAAATTTTAAAAATTGCATTGTTTACATTTGTGTTGCATTGTTGGTTAGGAGTTTTTTTTTTAATACTTTCCGCTTGTTGCACGTTGACATTTGCAGAGCCACGAAAAGTAATTGCGACAGTACGTGGAGTGTACGCCAGAGTTGTATTTATGCCCTTTTATGTTTTTCACAGTCAAGCGAACACAACAACGAGATGCGTTTTCTGCCAGAGTGAAAGTTTTTTTTTTCGCTTTTATTGTAATTTAAATTTAATCTAAAGTTATTTTATCATTTTAAATCTATGAAAAACAAGTAAAGTCCCACCACTCACAAATTCCGTTCGCTATTCTACAAAAAGTAATTCAGCCAAGTAATTTGACATCAGTGTTAGAAAGAGATTTAATTTAAGGCACGATCTCAAAGTTTCATGAAAAAAAAAAATAAAAATTTTTTGCCATAAATTATGTCTTTCACAAACTTTGCATTTTTAATACATTTAAAATAAAAGGCGTTTCCTATTGGGGGAACAATTGCATTGTTTTCAAAATGGCGCCAATAATTGCGAAATGCGTTTTTCTAAAATACATATTTAGTACCATGAGAACTTTTTGTAAAGGTGAAATGCATAAAAGTTTTAATTTATCAAAATCACCATTATAAGACAAGCTCATTCCGCAAAGCAATACAATTTGACAAAAAAAGTACCTTTTTGTAACTACTGAGAAAGTACATTCTATAAAAATCTCAATCTATGAAAAGGGAATTTTATCGCATGTACTGTTTGGTAGAGGTAACCATTAAATCGAAAGAACCATTTCTTAAATGATACTATTTAAAAAATATGGATATAATATAATATAGATATGGATAGAAGCACTGTTTGTTGAGGCCATCGGCTAACGCTTTCCTTCATTTTCAATATCGAAGGAAGGAATAAATATTAAAGAAAAATTTCATTCTATAAGAAATAACTTCCAATATTCAAGCAGCACATTTACATGAAACGTACCATTTAAAAAGTACGCTTTTTTAAAATGAACTATTTAATAGCCGCATTCAATAGAAAGAAGAAGCTTGTAAGGAAAGCAATACAATTTTTTAAATGGCGTCATTTAAAAAGTAGACATTAATTGCCAAAAGAAAAAAAAATGTGACCCCATTAAAAAAAAAATTTCCATGTGAAACTGTATCTCTAAGAAATATTAAATGAAGTAACCATTTGGGTAACCATTTAAATTTTTAATCACTCTTTTATTATGATTACTATGAAATGACGTTCTTTGAGACGGAAGCCCAACATTTTTAGATCTTTGATGATTTCATTGAAGAAGCAACTCAGGTTAGTTTTCCGCTTCTGTCAGACACGTTTATCACTATGAATTGTATTTATTTAATTTATTCATATTTAAAACATTTTATTTAATTAATTAAAAAAATGTGAAAATCATTTGTTAATGTCCAGTTCATTTGGTTTTTCTTTTTAAGCTTTTTTTGTTCATTTCGTTTAGCTTTGCTTTGCCTCTCTCAAGGTCAGTTTTATTATTGTTGTTAACAACTTACTTCACTTCCGGTTTTCTCCTGGGGAGTAGATGATTGGAAAGTTTTACACTGCACACGCCTGCTTTTCGCACACACATTCAAGATAAAAATGTAAACGAATGCTTTGTTTAAATGAAAATGCAGTTTAGTGGAAAATCAAGTTTAAAACTTCACTTAACTTTGAAAAGATCATTTAATATATATTTTTTATTTTATTTTTAATTTTTTTTTTAAGGTTTTGTTACTTTGTAGACTTGACTCCCGCATGGAGGAAATGCTTTACAACACGAAATTATTTTCCACTTCACGTGTTCGATAAGATGGAATTTTCTTTTACTTTTATATACTTTTTGTTTTATTTCATTTCGTTTTCAGACTGTAATTGTTAAAGTGTGAAGTAAGTGTGATTTGTTTGCGGTTAAATGATTTTTATTACAACATCCTCTTCAAGTGTGCTGAACTTATTATGAAAGTGAAAATCGTACAAAACAAATGACAGCCGTCATAAAATACTATTTTTCATATATCAAAGTAACAAAAAATTTTACGTATGCAAAATTTCAGAAGTTGTTTTAAACAACTTTATTTTATTCTATTAATTTAATTTATTCTATTCATTCATTATCCCCATTTATATTTATATTTCAAATCCTTTTGAAAAGCCTTGACAATGAAAATCAGTTAAAGCCCGCGTCTGCGTCCATTAAAACCGAAGACCACACATATTTGGCAGTTTTTATTTTGGATTATTTTCGAATAATCTAAACGTGTTCGGATCAATTTAAATACTTTGAAGTATTAAAATTTTAACGGATAACCTTAAAAAAATTATAGAATGGCACACCTAAAAATAAAATCAACAAGAATTTTCACAATTTGCGATTTCTTAGTGAGAGTGTATATTTCCATTTAAATTGAACAATTCCTTCTGTATTTTGTGCATTAAAAGAATTTTTTATTTATCCGCCGCCCTTTTTTTATAATTGAAATACACAAATTTCAATTTTAGGATTTCACTAATTCGATGTAAATTGATAAATAAAAATTATATGTATACTAGCTGGGGCCGGTCCGCTTTGCTGGCTGTTTCAGCGAAACAGAGCATATGGTTATAGCGCTAACCTCTATAGGGGAGAACACAAAAAAAAACAACTATGTGCCATCTGTCGGAGTGATTTCATACTACAGAAAAATAATCCTCACGGCCCATAGAGCATGCATATAACATTTAGTCAAAATCGTTTCAGTAGTTTTTGAGTTTATCGATCACGAACATACACGTCAGTTTTATATGTATATGTATATAGAGATTCTGCCTTGCACAGTGGGTTAGTGAAGATTTTGAAACTTAAATATGTATTAGTAAAAAAGGCCAGAAGATGAAATGAAATTTTAAATAAGCTAAAGAAAATGTTCACAAAAATTCAAAGGTTTTCACTTAAAAAAATTAAATAATCTGCGCCCACGGAGAAGCTGCATTTAGTTGACATTTTACAACGATTTTGAAAGTTGACAAGAAAAGCATTTCCGGCTTCCTCTGTGTTGACAACCATTAATTCGGTCACTTGCATGAGGTGTCAGATAGTTGTAAAGACATGTCCACAATACTCAGCAGCATCCACAGCAACAGCGACCTCAACATGCAACATCATTGTATTACATTTGATTACTATCTGTTTGTTCACCTCGTCTGAAACCTGTTGAAAATGCAAAATTTCCTGATTGCAAAATCATAAATAAAATACAAAATATAAATATTATGTTCACTAATTTATTTCTTCTGCTTTCCAATCCATACATCTCTTAGGCAGGGGCTACTAATGTTGATAGTGACTGCAGGCATTAAGGAAGTCCATTATCGATACCTGTGTATGTTGCTTTTTTCATATTTTTCTGTTTATGAAAAATAAAAACAATTTGATGAGATGTGGCGTCTTTATTAATACACGATTGTCTACACGTTCACGTAATAGCGAAAGCAGGAGCAGCACAAAAACAATAAATACACCATCAACGAATATCAGCAGCACCAGCACCAGCACCAGCACCAGTACCAATACAAGCATCAGCGCCAACATAAACGAAACGTCCCAACATAAACAACCAGTCGTCTAATAATTACAATTTGCAATAGCAGAAGCGCAAGCCTATTTTTAAGCGGCCGAAAGTAATACAAAACGACAACGATAACTGCAGCTAAAAAAAGAGTAATAACCGCTGCCGCAGTCTTAGAAAATTATTAAACGCTTTTAATTGCGCATAAGCAGCTGATAAATAACTACAACAACAACAACAACAACAACAGAAAGCAGCAGCAAAACATCAATAACTGCTGTAATTTAAATGAAGCTCATCCGTGATCACGAGAGTGTTTGTTGGCTTAGTCTTACTTTTAGTGTATGTATGTGTGTATATATAGTTTCTTAAACAACGCAACGAAACAAGCAAAACTGTTGTATACGGCAACAGCAACAATTGCAAAAAACACAACAACAATTATTGCCACATCGCTACAACCAATCGAAGAGCGACGGCAGAGGCACGAGATATCCGCGGCAGGTACAAATAAACTGATCTTTGCTCGAAGAGTGTAACAACAACAGCAACAACAATATAGACACAGCAAAATAAGCTGTTGCACAGGAAAACAACATTTATTGATTAAAATCAAACGGCCAACCAACCAGCAACAAAACAAATAGTTCAATGAACGGATACAAATTCATACATTAAGCCAACAAAATAATTTACATTTAAAACAATACCACCACCCTCACCACCACCGTCTCCTTCGCTTAACTTTGCACTCATTTCAAATATCTCTCAAAAGCTCGATACAGTTATCACTGTTATCCTGCAGCAACTCAGCGAACAACATCACTTACAAGCACAACTTCTCTACCAAAAATAGCAATTCCTTAAAGCTCCATGTAAAATGCAAGCAACCACACAATGCATTCTTTGGTCTCTTGTAACAGCTCTCAGCAGTTTGCTTATTATAACACAAGTCCAAGCTGTAGATAGCAACGCGCTGTATCTGCACACGCATATACCATCGCTGGCGACAACTTTACAACATCCGGATAATCCGACAACACCAAAAACCACAATTTTGCCCTACGGCCGTTCAGTCAACCAGCCACCATGGTTGCAGCACGGATCTCTGGCAAATACAGCACGTAATTTATATGCGCCTTATCAGAGCTTTTCAAAGACCGATGTGGCCCACTTTCCCAATTTATTGATACGTCCAGATGGTTCGGCAGTGCAAACGTTTGGCTCATATCGGCAAGGAAAGTTTTTACAGCACAACCGTCATGTTGCGAAAGCACAGTCTGTTAGACGGATTGATACAGGCGAAGTGGAGATTATACCTGCACCTGCTGTTGAATTGCCTGCCTCACCTCTCATTACTGTTCCCAAGCAAGTAGTACCATCCACGCCCATCAATATTAGCCGGACAGTCCGTAAGAGCAAATACACGTACATTCCCCTGCAGCAAGATACCGCCAATAATTATTTGTTGCAACTGAAACCCAAAAACAATGGCTCTCTAAATGATCTGAAACCACCCGACAGTGAAGTGGCTCCCGTTTTCCCAGAATTTTTAGAAGATATTTCCGATCAAACTGAACGAAGTGACACTGAGTCCTACAGTTCTCATGTCACATCCACTGATCGTTACGATCATGGTGACGAAAGCAGCCGCCGTGTTGGATTCTCTTTTCCTAGCTACAGTTTAAGCCCTTCAAATCCCTTCCAACCTCAAGCCTATCGTGAAGATAATCCCATTTTCAGCGACCTTTCGGCTTTTGAAAGACCTTTCAACGAAGACGACAAAGACAAGCGTCTAACACGACAGCTGGTATTTGATCCAGATGTCTCGCCTACTTCCTACTCATATGATTTCTCCTCCAGTGCAATACCTCATACACTCAATTCAGCCATATCTCAGGGAAAACAATATCGCGATGAAGTTACTAAATTTGGCGATGTTAATGGGCCCATTGCAGCCATACCACAAAGATCGCAAAGAGGAATTTTTTTTGGCGACCCTGAATTTAGAGCTGCTACATTTGCCCGCCCTCACTCGCAGCAACAAAAAAATTTCAATGAATACATCAGTCCAGCAGAGCACAGCAGTTCCCGAAAAAGTCGCTTCTATCCCTACAAATCGTCTAGAAGTCCTCGAGTGGTATTTCCAGTCAACGACAACATAGGTGCCACGGGACCCAGCAGCACCGGAACTGGCGTTTATTTCAATGACAACATAGTATTTCGAGATCAAAACTTTGGCATTAATGAATTGGCTGCTGTTCAAGATGTACGCAATGACTTCAGTCTACAAGATTTGGACAGCTCATCGGACAGCAGCACGCCATCGGCAGCCCAGTCTGCTAGTACTTTTAAAGAAAAAGGTATGTAAACAGGAGATAATTTTCTATATGAGGATAATAGAGATCTAATACAACTACTGCTTATTAAACACGCACACGGATAATAGAAACTGCCTTGCAAAGCATTATACCCAGGAAGTACGGTAACATGCTTCTAATTCCGAGAGAGTTCTGAGAATTAGGAGAATCAAATAAACGATTGGCGCAGAAAAGTCTGCGATTATAGTGGTTGACATTTTAAAACTCGAATATATTTATAATAGTTTTATAAATTTAAAAAAAAAAAATCTTTTCATACACCTTTTTGAATTTTTTTTTTGCCAGCATTATGTTGAAAATATGTTTTTTTTTGCAAATTTCGAACATTCGAAAATGACATCGAATCTTGTAAAATTTTTAATCGAAACGATTTTGGATTTTAAATCAAAACAATCTCCGAATTTCTATTTATACAGAATATTCAATAGAAAAATATTTTATATTTTTCGAATAGAATTTTCCGGTGAGGCATTTTCGACATTATATGCGAATTTTCGAAAATGTTCAAATCATTGGTTTCTTAAACTTTTTTTAAAGCAACAAAAATTACACACGACCATTTTAGCAATCTTTGAGCGCCTAAAACGCATAACGTAAAATTTTAGAGCACTGCTTGCTTCTTGGTATTTCTATGCTTTCTCTTCCACTCTCTCTCCCTTCTCTTTTTACATTCAGTTGACATCACCACCGAATTGGAATGCCAGCATCGCGGTGGCACGTGTGAATTTTTTGTAGGGTGCTGGATGACTGGCGGCCTTTTGCAGGGAACTTGTAATGGATTATTGCGTGGCTGCTGTCATCGTACAGCTAAATCGGCCAATTTACGCACTTCCGACCATGTGGGCCACACAATCGATTTGACTGATCTTCCGCTAAAGAACTATGGACCAGTGAAAAATGATCCCAGTGAGTGTTAGAAAACCAAACAGCTAATAAACCAACCAACCAGACTTATAAAAAGCACGAACAAGCCATTATAAAGTTACAAAACAATTTGAAAAGGCGGTTTGAAAAAGGTTTAAAGGTTAAATATATACGAGTGCCGAGCACTTGAATCCATCGTAACCGGACTAATCCCAAATTACCAAAAAAAAACTCTTCAATGATACAGTGGCATTTCAAAAGTCCTTTCCCCCCCGCAGAGCGCTTGCAACATAAAAAAAATTGCATGTTTCATAACCTTTTCAAATATATGTATATCTCAAACCACATTTCACATTCGATTTGAAAATATACGAGCTTGGTAATATTTTATTTTTGCACGCTATATTTGGAAGCTGTTGTATTTTTGTTGCATGATCTGAATTGCATGTCCTGGCCACTGCCAAATTTTAAAAGAAAATTTTTTTTTTAATTTTTCATATTAACTAAACAATTTTTAACTGCAAAAATACTTGGTACTTCCTTTAGTTATTTTTTTTTTTTTTTTTTGGTAAATAGTATTGGTAAATATTCCTAACGCTTCCGGTTAAAGTGGTGTAGTAAAATTATAATTTTAATTTATTCTCCTTAAGCTTACAAAGAAATTCTTAAATTATCAGATGTGAACTTTAGGCCCTCACCTGTATGTGTTTAAGAACTTCTTAATTGACTTTAACTGTGACCAAGCAAATGTATCTGTACTTTAATTATGGTTCCTGCGGAAGATCAGCCTGAAATCGTTAATCGTTTAAAAATCCTCATTTAGCGAACACACAAACACACCCACACACTCAAATGCATAAAGCCATATCCATACGCATATATATGTATAACCCAAATCAGCTGGTGTTATTTTCTTAACCGAACACTTGGTTACTGTACCTGCAAAACATGGTTTCACTGAACACACGTACACAAACACGCATGCATATAGACTCGTACATGCATACATATCTGACTTGCGTAGAAGGCTTGTTTTATTTCTGCACTAAAAGTTTGTTTTAAGATTAATTAATTGAATGATTAATTTGAATGATTAATTAAACATAATTAATTTGGTGTGTTGAAACATGGGACAAACTTATGATTTATAGGTTGCGGCATATCGTTGGCCAAACAGACGGCCCAGAGGCGTATTGTGGGAGGAGATGATGCTGGTTTTGGTTCATTTCCGTGGCAAGCGTATATACGTATCGGTTCCTCTAGGTAAGGCTGCCGGCAAAATCAACTAGTAAAAATAGTTTTATTATATTGAAGCCCCTTCGTAACTCTTTAAAAGGTGTGGCGGATCCTTGATTTCACGGCGACATGTGGTCACAGCGGGTCATTGCGTGGCCAGGGCCACGCCAAGGCAAGTGCATGTTACCTTGGGCGATTATGTTATTAATTCTGCTGTGGAACCATTGCCAGCTTACACATTTGGTGTCAGACGTATTGATGTGCATCCATATTTTAAATTTACTCCTCAAGCAGATCGTTTCGATGTTTCGGTTTTAACTTTGGAGCGAACAGTGCATTTTATGCCTCACATAGGTAGGGCTAGTATTGTTGAATTCGCCTTTGAGAACGGCAAACAGCTCATCAACAAATATATTTATTTAATTTGCATTAAGCTCCTATTTGTTTGCCCGAAAAGAATGAAGATTTTTTGGGGAAATTCGGCTGGGCTGCAGGTTGGGGTGCTCTAAATCCTGGATCTAGATTACGACCCAAGACGTTGCAGGCGGTTGATGTTCCCGTAATTGAAAACAGGTAAGAAAGCATTTTGAAAACATTGAAAATATTCAAACTCCGCATACAGAATCACTATTTAAAAGCTCTTCTCTCAAAGAAAAGTTGGGCAAAGTAATTAGTTCAAAATGATAATGAGGACTTCGGAATGTTGATTATTTTAAAAGCCGCGATAAAAATATTTTCTCCACAAAGTGCTTTAATTCTAGGCGAAATTTGCTGAAACTACAAGTTATAAACTGTAAATAATCTAAGTTACAGTTGCATTCAAAAGTTTTCTATTGAGATTTAGAAATTCGATTTTTTATAGCAAACAGAAAGTTTGCAGAAAAGCATACAGATTCCAGCAAGGAATTAAATCCGCGACCTCCTCTCTTGTAAACTAAGTCAGTGAGCGCACATGATTTTCACGTAATTAAGCGATACCAAATTGCGCAATTTAAGCTTTTTCACGTAAAGTATTCCATCTTAGCTGATTTATGTATTTATTTCTTTTTTATATAAAAAAGGGTAAATATTTTTATAAAAATGTCTAATTGATGGGAAATTTCACATAAAGCATGCAATTTATAAATTTTTCATGAATTGCATAAAAAGGATAATGCAGTTCTTCTAAATGTTTGTTTACTCCGCGCCACTAGAGACCACGCAAATGAAAAGGGAATTTCGCCTATTTGAATTGTGCATGTCAAACACAATATATATTAGGAATTGATAACAAGTTAAATTGCGAAAGTGTAATGTCTCAGAGACAACTTTTACCTTCATTTAAATTTATATGTGAACGCTGAACAAGAACGAGAACACTGTGCAAAAGTTTCTTCATTAGGAAAGCCCGCAGTAAAATCTTTAAGCTTCTAAAGGCTCATACACTGGCAGAAAAATTCATATAAGACATTTCATTAGAATTTGGCGAATATAGAAATTCTTTACGAAGGAACACATACAAAACTATTTTATTTTGTGGCCGACTTTCTTTAGGGTTTTATTTCGAACAATTAAATTATTTTAAAAGCAACGAACAAGTTGGGGCCGAATAATTTTTTTTTTCAGAATCTGTGAAAGATGGCACAGACAAAATGGCATTAACGTTGTAATATATCCGGAAATGATGTGTGCCGGTTACCGCAATGGCGGCAAAGATTCCTGCCAAGGTGACTCCGGAGGTCCTTTAATGCATGAGAAGAGCGGACGGTGGTATTTAATAGGTATGAATAAGACATGATAAGACCGAATTAACTTGCTGCTAAACGGATCAAATAATTTCATTTTAGGAGTAGTCTCAGCGGGTTACTCGTGTGCTTCGCGTGGTCAACCTGGTATTTATCATCGTGTGCCGTACACAGTCGATTGGATTTCTCACGTTGTTGGCTTGACGGGTAGTATTTAAGAAAACATTAAGCTAAACTCACACAAATGCATTCACACGCCCTCACACTCTCCCACAAAGCCAAGCAAAGCAAACAACATCTTTTGTAAATAATTTTTATATCATCTAAAGAAGAAGAATGCTGTTCCATTCTAATCTTTCCATTTCCATTGTTAAGCAAAAACTAAAATTTAAGTTTCTATTACTTATTAAATTGTTTATTGTTTTTTTTTTTTATTTGGTTTTTGTTTGTTCAATTCAACAGTCTCATCATCTCATTAATTGTAGTAGTTTTAATTGGACATTTACATTTTTTATTAAATAAAAAAATAAAATAAAATGTTTTTACTTTAAGCTTAAGTGTATTCCGTATTTATTAATCAATAATTAATGTTACTTTTTAAAGATTAAAATTTTTTGAAATTATTATTGGATTCAGATTGATCAACAAAAAGACAACGCGTCAAACTGAATGGCTATAAAATATTTTCATATTTATGCAAATTGTAATTTATTTTAAAATAAATAAAAAGAAGTAAAAATAATTGTAAATAAAATTCTATAAAATTAATCATTTGATCGCAACAGGACTTTAATTCAAACGCCATTTTTTTTTTTTTGCACAAAATTAAGAAAAATTAATTTTTTTTCTTTCAAATTATTTTAACTGATTTCATTAATTTTTCAGTCAGCTAATCACAGTTTAGGAAACTCTTCAGTTTTGGGCAATTTATTAATAATTTAATTTATGGCCAATTTATAACTTTTTTTTATTCTTTCTAATATGCGTAAATCAAGCAATTGAACTTGCAGCAGCAGAGGGTTATTAAGAGCAGCGCTCTTTTAATTGTGGAACAGCCGACTGTGTAAAAAACAAAATTTGAGGCCCTCTTGGAAAAGTAAAATCTGTAACCAAAATTACTATGTTTTTCTAACAGTTGTGCTAACGTTTACGTGAATACCTGCTGAAGAGCTTAACTTCACGGTGCACTTAGCACTGAGTAAATTAATGCATTTACTAAGCCCCCCATGCAAAGCACAGGTGGCAATTCTTGATAGGAAGATTCAGTCCCAACCAAGCGCCTTGCTGAAGCGTCCGGCACTGTCCAAGCCTTACTAGTAGGCACTTCGCGGGATAGACTCTCCCGCCAGCTTCGGTGTAATCACATCATGCCTATTCTATCCCTGTAATTCAAAAGCAAGTCAAGAATTACAAGATGGACGCCCTCAAAAAGGGGAGAACCATCTGCTGCCTACTAGCGTCTGTTGAATAGCAACAGCACCTAGATAACTAATCGCTTGACCGGGATCGTATCGAGCGTTAGCAGCAATAAGATACCAGCCACTCAAGAGAAATCTCCCAAGCAACTTTTGGTATCAACCACATGCTACTACGTGATCTCCGAGGAGGCCTCACCAACAACCGGTCACAACTTCATTCAATGTTGTAAGCCGGAGCGAACTTGGTCTATGGACAAGTTCACTAAAGCCGCACAATTTTATCCACGAGCATAATCAATTAACTCCGTGGAGTGTGAAGTAAGTCCGTCCTCGATAAAAGTTCGGTTCAGGTAATTGTGCAAACCCAAAATCACTCACAGACCTACGCAATTGAATTCCATTGTGGGGCTACCGGTTCCCATAGCACCAGTATATAGCAACTGGTCGTGCTTTCAGAGAGAACCCCCAAAAGAACTCTCCTACAATATTCGACCCTGAATCGATCAGGTTATGCTAGACCTATCCCAGACAGACAAGCAAGCTTGCCTTTGCCTTTTAATTACTTGCAAGCGCATCCGTTACCATGTTATTTCATGGATTGGGCAGCCACCTGCAAGTTTTACCGGTAGCTGCCAAAGGCCTGAGGTCTGGAAACGCAGGTTACCGTCTCCCCAGAGTGCACAACACCAAAGTGTCATTTCACCCAGATGCGTCCCGTACTACCCTGTACTACCATGTTTTTCTAACAGCGAGATATTTTCTAATGGCCCAGAGCAGTGCTGCGTAGGTTTCTGTTAAAGATGTTTCTCCCAAAAAAAAAAAAAAAAAGTAACACGATGCGTATAAACGGAAAGTGTTTGATAAAATTTGCACATTTTGCTCCTCGCAGAAAGTATTTTTTTATGATAAATTTCTATATTTTACTTAATGGAAAGTTGTGCCCAGTGAATTGCATTTTGTTTCTTTTATTTTTCGAAAGTTTATACACTCTTAAAGCAAAACTTTCAACACGAGTTTTCATTATTTTCTCGGTTTTGTGTAAAAACAAAGTCTATCTCCTGCAAGCCCTCCTAAAGCATTCTTTAAAAGCGTAATAAAGCGACGCTTAAGGCTATCAAAGCAATCCATTAGTGAAGGGCATTTACTAAGACGATCGAGCAGCACATGCAGCAGACAACATGAAATGAACAATAACAATAAAAACACTGCCAACAATAAAAATAATATTCGGAAGAATAAAAACCAAAACCAAAAAAAACAAACTAGATAACTTGTATTTTATTTTGTTAACAGCAACGGCAATAAAAATAGAAAAAGAAAATTTCCAGGCAAATAAAAGTTTCATTATATTCTTAACTAACAATTTTTTTTTTAATAAAAAAAAAAAAAAAAAAAAAAAATAAAAAATGAAGAAAATGATAAAACAGAAGATGTGAAGTTAAATAAATTCTTGGAACCAGTTGCAGCTTTTTCCTACTACATCGACGATGTTCTCGTTTGTCAAAACGGCTGACGAAGAATACTTTTACTCTTCTAAACATCAGTTAGATTTTGCTGGTCAACGCATATGGACGTTAAATTTATTAATAATTATTTTTTCTTCTCACTCTGCATCTCTGTTTTTGTTCAATGAAACGTTAAGAAAAGAAATCAGGCAACTGTAGTGCGTTAACAGAAAACGGTTAAATGGATTGTTTTTCTTTTTTTTTTCATATACTACTAACTGAGGAAAAGCTTTTGAAACAATGTTATCGATTCAAATTTCAGTGTCATTTCAATGGAAATCGCGTTATGAAAATTAATAAAAAGAAAAGTCTACGCGAGAGTTTCCGCTCGAACAGTTTTGTTAACAATGAAGAGCGGTATAGGTAGCTAGTTTGCTCGGAGTTTCCTGACCGCTACTAAAAACGTTGTGCTACAATAATCTAAAACATGCTTAACAACAAAAAAACAAAAAAAAAAAATAAATAAATAAATAAATAAATAAAGGTAAAAGTAAGAAATGAAGCATTAAATAATATGTGGAGCAGAAACTGGCTTATGGATAATTGTTGGCGACAAAAAAAAAAATATATTTTTTATTAAGACTACCATTTACTAAACATTACACCGGACATGGCTTCGCAGTCTACAATGATAAAACGGCGGCCATAAACCGTTTTAAGTTCAAAGTTTAATTCTGCCACATTAGCCTTCTTTCCCATACAATACTTACAAGTAGATCTTTTACCGAGTCATTCCATGGAAGCGGCTGTGGAATACAAGTTTTGTGTAAATGATGTAGAGGAAAAGGCCGGCAACAGTGGGAAACAAATTTGGGTCACAATATATAGAAAAAGCCTCTCTAAGGTATTCGAAAACACGATTGAATGCACATACATACATATTTCAAAAGCCATTACAGTGGGAGTCAAATGTGTTTAATGACTTGAGGATATAGAACCATTGTTTGATTAAACAAATCACTTTAAAAATGTTTATAAGCAAATGTTTCAATAGGCATTAATGGCAACATGTTTCAAATCCGCAACAGTGTAGTGCAGTGTAGTTTTAGTCATGCCATTCCACAAGCGTTTCTGTGTTGTAGATTCGTTTCAACGTTTTACTGTTAAAATTTAATACCTTTCTATATTTTCCATATTTTTTCCAATAAGTGCGTATTTATTTGCACTTAAAATTATTTTTCCAAAAGTGTCAAATAAAATATTTCGGTTGAACTGTGTAATTAAAAGAAAAGGAAGCTATGACGTAAAATAAAGTAGCGTACAGGAAGTCTTATTGAATGTCTACTCATATTTATTTGCCTAAATAATCTGTAATATAAAACAAAAATATATAATTAAAACAACGCCGCATTGATGGCCATACAGAATAAAGGCGAGACATCAATATTTTGCTTGACAGCGCAAGTATTCGCTCACGCATGCTCTTCTGCTGCTGTGTGAGAAGTAGTTCAAATGAGCGAGCTGCGCTGCGGGAGCCTCAACATGGACTTCGTTAAATATACAAGAATTCAAAAGCAATAAATTTCCTTCCTTTTGAAATAAATTTTTTTGTAGATTATTATGATTCTTTGAGTGCTTCGTTATTCCTTATCGGGGTTCCTACATAAAAATCCTTTGGGACTTTAAAAATTCCAAAAATATGTGTGTGTTTTTTTTCTTAATAAATTATTCTATATTTGTACATTCACTTTACAAAATGTTATTTTAACTTGATTCTAAACAGTTTAGTAACAAGAAAGACTTACATACATACGTGTGAATTGAACTCAATACTCTGAGACATGCGGTGAATCCAAAGAAATGTATAGAGTACTTTAATATACTTTATGAACAGTAAACACTCGCTAACTGTGTCAATTATAGACAGAACTTTGACAATCACTCGTTGGTGGGATTTATAAGTTTATTGCCTTCCAATAGTGATGCAAATATTTTATTAAAGAAATGCCAGAACTACGGTAACATCACTCCGTGTGAAATCAATGATGTGCTCATGGAATTCAATAAAACTATTTGCTGGACTATTTTGCTTTATCGTCATTTCATTGGTGACACAATCCGTGACAGGCAGTAAGTGTTTTTGTAAAAGTGATATAACAATTATCTAACCGATCTGCAATTATCTGCAGGCATTTTGAACACTTTATTGGGAGTGCCAACTGAATGTGTGCATCAAGGTGGCTCGTGGCCGTGCAAATTGTCATTTTCCTGCTGGCTACAAGGTGGGAAGCATGCGCGTGGTTGCGGCACCAATAAATGGTTGTTCTCCTGCTGCATAGCAGCCGAGGGGGATGTGTCGCCGGCCGCCAACTTAGTGGAAACGGCTCTAGTAGAGTATAATAAAAAGGTAACACCACTGCCGAAGCGAGTATTCTTCCGACGCCGTGATGACAATGAGCTTGTACTAAAAGTAAGCTTATGCGCAACCATTTCAATCTTTTGAAAAGATTTATTCATTTAATGGTTTTCCATTGCAGCCCGAGTGCGGCTTTGCGCGCAATTTTCAGCAAACCTTTCAGAAACGTATTATTGGCGGCAGACCAGCACATTTTGCCGAATATCCTTGGCAAGCGCACATACGCATAGCAGAATATCAATGTGGTGGTGTTTTAGTTTCTAAAAATATTGTTGCAACTGCCGCCCACTGTGTGCAGCAGGCTCGTCTGCAAGATATTGCCGTTTATTTGGGTGAACTGGATACACAGAATTTAGACCAAACTCAAGAGCCGTTGCCTGTGGAGAAGCACAATGTTTTGCAAAAAATCATACATCCTTTGTTTGAGTTCCGCCTGACCCAACCGGATCGTTATGATTTGGCGCTATTGAAATTGGCAAAACCAACTGGATTTAGGTGGGCCACCCCAGTGCTGGAATTTTAGTGATTTCGGAATGTTGCTAATTAAACCATTAAATGTTGCTTTTAGTGAACACATTTTGCCAATTTGTCTACCCTCACACGCCATACGTTTAATAGGCCGCAAGGGCACTGTAGCTGGCTGGGGTAAAACAGAAGCCAGTTTGGGTCAAGCGGGCACAAACATGTTGCAAGTTGCACATGTGCCCATAATAAGTAAGTTTGTTTCATACACCCTACAATTAGTTTTGAAAACTGAAGTTAATCCATTTCCGGTTCCTAATTTTTATCTGACGCTGTAAATGTTTTCTTTATGTTTGTTAATATAAATACATCTGGGCCACAGATGAACCGCGTTGTACAAGTGCTATCGCATGTGCTTCTAATTCCCGTCTTAGACTTACGAAAACTGTTGTTCTTGTGGCCGAAAATTTTATATCTCTATTGTGTTTCGTACATCCTATCTGAAGTTTTTACCGAATACCGAACTTTTATTGAAATTAATTATTTTTTTTGTATTTGAATGTAAAAACTAAGCATTTCCAATTTTCGTAACAGCTTCAACGGAATGCTTACGATGGCATGAGAGCAAACAAATTCAGGTGGAACTTTTTAATGAAATGTTTTGCGCCGGCCACTCTGATGGCCATCAGGATGCCTGTTTAGGTCTGTATTGTATGTATTGTATGCCACATTAAGTTTGGGTATTTCCCAGTCATGAGCAAACTATCAGAATTCCTTTCAATATTAAATATTCAAATATTTTATGCAAAAAAGAAATTGAATTAGAATGGCTTTTAAGCAATAGACTGGAAGATTAAAAATGGAAGAGCCTGTTATTGCTAAAACTCCTCTCTGATTAGTTTTTTAAATTTTGTGAATTTTCGTTTCCATCTCAAGCAAGTTTTCTTTAGACTTTAATGAACCACACTAATGTGGCACACAACACTAACATGAACATTCGTTAAGCATACTTTAAGGCTCAAAACTATTTTAAATATTCACATTTGCTGCAGGTGACTCTGGTGGTCCACTTATAATTAAGGAACGTGGTGAGTAGCAGGCTTAGGAATCCATCAAATATTTTTTTAACATTTACACATTCCTCTTTACATTGCACACTCTGTAGGCCGTTTTGTTCTAGTTGGCATTACTAGCGCCGGTTTTGGTTGTGGCGTTGATCATCAGCCGGGAATTTATCACAATGTTCAGAAGACCAGCAAATGGATACAAGAGGTTTTACTGCGCAATGCAATTTAGTTTATATTTAATAACCATTAAGCAAAGGCATGTCCTACATTTAAGTTTACCGTAAACATTAATTTTTTTTTTAATTTAATTTAGTTTTAAAAAAAGGTTAAATAATTTTAGCAACTGTTTAAATGTTTTTAAGTAAAACTTAATAATGAATACTATTGCAAAACAAATTAAAAGTAAAATAAATTTAATAATTTTTAATAGCAAATTGCTGTTTATTACTTTTTGCTAACAAAATTAAGTTTACGGTTACATGTTGAGCAGGCAGCCTTGAGGGAAAATAATGTCAACGTCTCACTTTCAAACAGTTTTTTAGACAATTTAAAATAATGTAAGAAGACAATGCTTTCGTGCAATTATCAACAGCTATTCTCGCAACAGCGGCAATTATTGATAACAAGTGCGACAAAAGAAGATGAGCAGCAGCAAATTTAAGGCAAAGACAAACATTGTGTGTTTCTTAAGTACATGACAAATGGCCTGACACAATTGGCGTGAAACATTACTCAAAGCAGAAAGACAGATAAACTAGTTAATAAGTCAGAAAGTGTTAAACGAAAATTATGTCATTTGGCCTCAAATATGTGCCTGCCAATTTTGGGTAAAGAAATAACAAAACTGGCACACCGCAATCAATTGCTGGTCATTTATAACAAAATAAGTTTTTTGTTGTTGTTGTTATATATCGTGTGTATTGGAACTCTTTCCAATACCTGTGCGTGAAAAGACATACGTTGAGTTAAATACGTTGTTAAAAAATATCACATGCGAATTGCTCAACGCAATGTGGTAGGTGGGGAAGGCAAAGTATTGTTGTGTAAAGTCGCAATTATGGGATATTTAAATTGCATTTGAGAAATTTCTTAGAAGCCTTTTGATTTAGTACAAAACTTTTTAGGGAGGGATATGGCTACGATAGCCAACCCATTCTTGCATCCCGTACATTACATCAAACCTTTGGAGATCAAATCGATTGAGTGCTTTAGAAGTTGCGTGTTTCTTACGTCTTCCTGTTTAACGAATATCGCTTCACGGTGCCACAAAAAGTTTATTTAAAGCGGTCATGACACTATCAAAATACTCTTGAGCACACAATCCACATGAATCACCTTAATTCTAAGGGTTTCCTTTCTATAAAAATGTTTTTTTTTTTTTTTTTTTTTTTTTTAACCAACTTTACCTGCAAATCTTTTGGCTTGTCCGCAGGAAAACACCCAAAATCTAGGCAGAAATCGAACCCACGACCTCCGCTTCATTAGGCTGAGCATTATTCATGCGCCCACGGAGGCACCCATAGCAGATATATAGTATGAGAAGTCTGATTCGATCGCAAAGTCGTGGTGGTTTGATATTTCATAGTTATATGGCGATGTTAACAGTATAAAGAGCTCTACACTACCAAATAAAAAAAAAATCCGTTGGTTGGAACAAATTTGTACAGAGAAGAAACATTTTTGGCGTGAAAGGGGTCGCGGCGTAAGAAATGCTTGTTTCTACCTCACCTGGAGTATATATATATATGTAAAGAAAATGTACCTGTGCCATCACTTGTGCCACTATTTTGTTTAATATAACAATAGTATATGCTGTCAAATATGTGTTGTCAAAAAAACACAGTTATACGGAGTAGAGCAATTAAAGTAGAGAAACAGTTATACGGGATAGCTGCATTAAAGGCTGTTTCTAATTAATTTTTAGGTTAGGTTGTATTGTTAAATAGGCTAAATAAAATTAATCCATTTTTAGAAAAGCAATTTTCTTTTTATTCTTTGGAAGTAATTCTTTACTATATAACTATATATAATGTGTATACAATTTGAAATAAATCTGTTAAAAATTGTATGGGAGCATTTATATAATATTAAAGAAAGTAGGCGTGGTCCAGAGGTTTGGTATCCTATAAGATACAAAGAAACAAATAAACTAACAAACATTCCATTTTATATATGTATGTATATAGATTGAAGAGGTTTGGAAGTGTAGTTTTCCCATATATATATATATATTTTTATATTCCTCCAATTCGAATAAAATAATTTTTAAAATGGGGGAAAATTTATTGAAATTTATTTATTTGGATGGCGAATTGGCATTTGAAATGATAAGATTTTTGAATGCGCGTGAAGTTAAACACATCCAGTTCCATATATTTTTTTTTAAAAAAAATAGGTTATTTTAAATTGCTTACTTTTTTTTAGAAAAAACTTATATGGACCTAAAGGTAGCACATTAAGCTTTTAAGATGCAGAATTAAAATAGAGAAAAATATACGAGAATTATTATTATGCTAATGTGAAGAATTGCCAACTGATAACACTAATCCAACTCTTTGCTATTCAGCGCCACTGTACAAACGGGTGACTAATGGCAATGGCAAAAGCACGTGTAATTCAAATATTTATGGCAGCAATAAATACAATCACAATAACTTATTTATTTTTCTTTTTTGCCTGATTAACACTCACATTAACACAACCACTATGCGTTGTCAGCCACTTAAATCGTTATGCAATTTACGTAAATATTCGTGCAAGACACATGTGGCTCTGGCTGTCAAAGCACGCTTGAATATAAACTTTGGTAAACGAAATTTGGGGCAAGATATAAAACGGAATTCTCTGCCAGAGTTTCTTGAAATATAAAAAGCTTTTGAAGAAGATGAAACCGTTTCATAACAACGTAATAAATTATACGTATGAAGGCAAATTTTTATCATCTCACAAATGCATTCCAATATGCAATAGTGCAAGGAGCCAGAAAAGTTGCAATTCAATTTAACCTTGACTTCTTTAAAGCTAAACTTTTTACTCATCTCTGATGGCAATCGAAAGCATTAAATTCAAAACAATCAAATTGTCAATATTTATTCAGACAGAAACTTTTTCTTCACGCTGTTTATACAAGAGAAACTTTTTTTTTTTTTTTTTTGCCAGTTTTTGGAGAAGTGCACGATGACAAGCTATAAAAAACATTTTATTGACAATAAATGCTTTGCTTTCCGAAAGAGTATCTGTTAAGGATTATGCAAGACTGAGTAGATCTCTGTTGCCAGCTTAAGCACATGCAAGGGAATGTCTCGCTTCACTCTACTTTTTATCACATTCGTGCGGTTGTAATTAAAATTGTTTCTGTATTGTGTATTGCAGAGACTATTCACACCTGGGAAATGTTGCAAATTAATGTCACTACCATGTTGTTGACAAGTGACATACATATGTATGTATGCAGTTCCGCGATCTGGCGGATACACATGGCCTCATTTGTGCTGGCTTATTAATCGTTGTACGAGTAAGAATCGAACTGGAAATTCTGGATTTTTCTCTTTAATTTACATTTTTATTGAATTGATCCGCCGATATGCAACTTCAAAACAAAAAAAAAAAAAAAAAATTTGTGGAGAACCATACAATTCTAAAACAATTCAATTTTTGTTAACTTATTTGAATTTTGAAATTTTTTATAAGATGAAATCTGAAATATTGGAATTTTACAATCCATTGCAACTTAACACTCAGCAGGTATGTATCTATTGTTTTATGCAAAAAAAAAAAATTCCCAAAAGTTTAGAGAATTTAAAACCCTTAAAATCTGAATAAATTTTTGTCCCATTTAAGAATTTCTAGGATGACTTAAAATCAGGCAAAGAATTTTTTTACTCCCTGAAGAGATCGCATTTCACCTGTAAAAAGCGAAAACTGAAAATTCAAAATTAAAACACTTAACTCGGATTAATAATCGAATATTTTTAAATAAACATTTCCAAGCACATCAACATCTTTTTGGAAAACATTTTTCGTTTTAGGCGACGACAGTTTAGCAATTTATCAATAAACAATTTAGCAACATAATTAATGGCGTTTTCTTTTCTACATTAAAAATGTTGCCCTGTGACAAGGTGCCTTTTTAAAATGTTTTGCCCGCCCTGTGAAAGTGCAATTTTCTTTATAGCGAGAAAAGTTGCCAGATTGCTAATTCATCTGCTTGAGAAAGCAAATTTTTTTTTTTAATATCTCATACAAATAAGCTGCCACATAGTGGTCTTTTGTTTGTTCTGTACGATTCTAAATATAAAAATAATTATGAAAATCTAATTTTCTGACTCTTTCAACTCAAAAGATTTTTTTTGAATATTTTTTGATAACGCTGTGCAGGAATAAAAGCCATGTGTTGTACAAGGCAATTTTTGCCCTGCTGATTTGCTCGGGGTAAAAGTGCAATGCCTTTTGCCCTGCGAAAGGGCAACATTTTTGAGAAAAGAACACAAAATTGCCCTTCCTGCGGCTGGTGTTGCCTTTTTTTTGAAGAAAAGAAAACGCCATAAGTTCCTATTTTAATAACCAAGTTAAATGAAAATATTTTTGTACTTTTAAAACATAATAGTGTTTTCACACCCAAAGTTAAAACCTGGTTTTAACTTAAAACCTACAAACAGCTGATTTTGTGTTCACATACAATTTTTATAAAATCAGGTTTTATAAAACAGTTTGTCAAAAAAATTTGTTAGTGATAAAATAAATTTTTTGAAGAAATAGGTGTGTTTGTTGTAATTATTCTTCCCACATTTTTTTGAGAAACTGTACGACAGCTGTTATTGTTTATATAAAAAATAAGAAATTTTAAAAATGTGTTCTAAAATTGAAATGAATTTAAATTTTAAATGATTTGTGAATGTAAATGAATTATCAGCTGTTGTCAATCTTTCTAACTTGGTAGCACTGACAAACAAGGTTGTATTTCAACAAGGTTGTTGGTATTTGACAAGGTTGTTTTAAGGATTGGTTTTAAAGTTAAAACCAAATTTTGTTTTAAAACCAGGTTTTATCCTCAGTGTGAAAACACTATAAGATATATTTTACTAAAGCTTTTTAAAGCTAGTAAAAAAAAATTTGTAAAGAATTTACTCTCTTTTGATTGCCGGAGCATCGAACCCACGGCCTTAGTCATCATTATGTTATATATATTTTAATTACTTAAAGTTTTATTTCATTATAACTTTTGTTAAAGCCTAGAAAATTTAACTGCTTAACTGTTTCTATGGAGCAAGACCCCGAATCCTGTGCCGGGATCCCGGGAAAATTGAAAAAAATTCCCGCTTTGCCTTGAACTAAAGTTGGGCATGTGGTTACATTTTAAATGACCTTCATTTATTTATAAAGTTCCGCATAATAACAGTTCCATTTACTTGGAAACATTTCCGAAAATCGTAGTTGCAAAATTCCCAAATATATAAAAACAACTAAAAAATATTTTGAAAATGCAGTTTAAAAAAAAATGCCAAACAAACAGGCAAAGAAATGTAAGGAAAAATGTTTTAGAAACAGGCAGTGGCGACATTCGGACCGGGCCGGACAGCTCATATAAGAGTACATAAATTGCTGAAGGAATTGAAAGAGTAAAATTGCATCGTGTAACTAGAAATATTTAAGCGAATATTTATTAAAGCATGTATAAAAATGATTTAAAATGAGTAGAAGCCGGGTGTAATGCATTATCATTGAACAGCAAATGCGAGGGTGGCTGAAAAAGAGGGGAATGCATATCCTAAACTTGATTAACAGCAGACAGCAAGTTGATAGCAAAGCAAAAGATATGAAAAAAAACCAACAAGCAACTACTGATAATTGCAACTTGTAGCTTAAATAACTTTCAACGAGAAAGCTTGCACTTGAAGCAAAAAGCTTCAGGGGAATTTAATCAGCCAATAGTAGCGAAGTAATTAAGCCGAATTAGCAATGTGGAAAAAAGTGTTTGGATAAATATTTTACTTCTATAATTTTTAATATAACCTCGTATGTTTATTGACGAGAGTGATACAAAACTTTTACGAGCGCCAGCTTTCAATACAGCCACTGACTTCACTCTTTGCTCGCTAATCAGTTTGATTTCATATGTTATTTTTTTTTTCGTGTTCACTTTCGATTTCATTTTGCTACATCTGACATTATTTGTATGTAAACATTAACGCACACTGGCTCACACCGGGCACATCACATCCATGAACAGAAATGCGTGTCTTGCATGCAGTCAGCTCGCTCTTCCATGCAGTGCTTAAGGTTGGTAACGTTAAGCCAAATTTTGAACGCTTGTATTGATGACTATTTGAAATTTTTGCCGGAGCGTTGCGAAGAGCGAACGACTTGAATCGTTGACATAGTCTTATTAAGTAGTTTGAGGCAAAAACATATGCTGATCATTTAAACGGAGTGCAGTCGAGTTGAATGTGATCGTTTAAGATTTGCGACAACCTGCCAATAACGAGCACATTTTTCTTTTATACGACGAACGTTTAACAATTCCGCAAGTTTATTGCTGCGGCTCAATAAAATAGTGTTTGCAATTTTTTATGAAATCGTACACATTTTGTGCATTCAAAATAAATAAGATCTCGTTGAATTGCATAAACATAAAAAATAACACCGACCGGCTCAATAAAAATTAGATGGATGTGAACCAAATGCTAAACGATTGAAAAAAAAAATCTTAATAAACGAATTTATTTACTAAATTAGATAGAAAACAAAATATTTATTAAATTCAAACAAAATGTGTTTCACTTAAAATTTACAAAAATCGTTTAATTTTATAAAAATAAAAGAAGCGAAGAACGCATTATGCTTAGAACTTACAAGTCGAAGTCTCACTCAGTTAGAAATTTGCTGGTGTTTTGGCTGCTGTCGCTGTTGCATATGACGGTCATAGTAAAAACATCGGCTAACTATAATGCTGTTTATAATGAGGCGATCGAACCGGAGCTTAAACAAGCCATACAAAAGGATTTACCCAAAGAAAGCAAATTTTTTGATGAATTAGATTGTAAGTAAATTATTGTGATATTGAGGTTGCATATTTGTAAGCAATAATGAAAAAGCTTAGAAAATTTAACTTTTTTAAATTGGCTATGACTTTTCAATTTTAAATAAAAATAAATAAATTTCGGAAAACAAAACTCGGCAAATTTCTTAACTATATTTATTAATTTTTTTTATTTTTTCTGAGAGTAATAACTCAGGAGTAGTCTTTAGGGAAGAAATGCCTAGCAGGGAACTCGGGGAAAAGGAGCAGGGGTAGAGAAGAAAGCTTGTTTTAAAAATTGTCTTACATTACCGGAAGTAAGCACTGCTGGAGACAAACTTTGAAATTGATTAGCAACCAGTAAATTAAGACTTCAGATGTTAAAGTAGATGAGAAAATTTGACAAGAATTTACTTTCTTTTGATTGCCGGAGCATCGAACCCACGGCCTTAGTCATCATTATGTTATATATATTTTAATTACTTAAAGTTTTATTTCATTATTCAAGTTCTGTTTTGAAATATATTTAATTCATATAAAAAAAAGGAAAAAGACAGACAAGAAATAAAATTTTTAGTAATTATAAAAATTTGTTACAGGAAAGCACTTCTAGTGAAAGCATAGATCGCTTGCTAAGCAACTCTATAATTCTTAAGACCTTTCGCTCTGGTACAGAAATGCCATACACGTATGGAATTTATTTTAATACAGTTTCTGATTATTTAAATTAAAAGAAACTAATTTAATTTAGCTAAATTTGCATCGAACCCCTCCCAACTGCAGTCACACGTATGAATACAATAATTATAATGCCGAGTAAAATTATTGCACAATATTTGCAACATAAATTATTGCATAAGATTTGCAGCATAAATGATTAAAAATTAATGTTTAAAATATCTGACTTGTGTAAAGAATTTTCCTAATTTTTATAAATCAAAAAAAGCAATAAAATTCTTCTCTTCCAAGAATTCAACAACTCGCTCGAATTGTCTTGATTTATTTTAAAAATAGCTCCGGACTTCCTTCCGCACTATTTTCGTAAAAACAAACCTGCAATCAAGTCATGTATTTTAAAACTTTTCATTCGGTTAATTTTGTAACAAAAGGAAAAGCTCATTATATTAGCATTTTGACTCACATAAATGTTTTAATTTTGCGCAAGTCCACTACAATCAGCGTAAAATCATCAGCGTGTTAAACAATTAAAATTTTTACGCATTTATGGAAAGACGGAAGAAAAAACACCATAAATCCAAGAGAAAGTGTTTATTCATTCATTAGTTTTATGAAGGTGATTCTACAGTTTCTAAATACTATACAACTTTAATGAAAAGCGAAAAAAGCTGTTAAATACAATGGAAGACATTTCTGATTCTTGTAGTTGAATCAAAGACATAATTTTACTCCATTAAATTAAACAAGCAAGTTTTTCTAAATAAAAAAAATTATTAAAATTGTTGAATTACATTTTGCACACATTTAAAATATGTGCAGCCGAGTAAAATTATTAACTTTTACTTTTAACTGCGCTTTTCGTCGCCTCTAAAATTGTTTATTTGTGCAGAAGACTAGAAGTCTTCTAAAACATTCTTCTTATTCACACCGATCATACCGGGCTATTTACTATTACTCCCATTTACTATTATGGGAGAAAATTGCACGGGCTCCGAAAATGATATATAATTGTTTTTCCTCGGAAAATAAATGTATGTTTAATTATGGAATTTATCAAATTTTATGTGTATGTATGTATTTATTTTATTTGGCAAACGTTTGATAACACACGCCCCCTTTTTAAATTTTTTTCAAAAGTTTTTTTTTCAAAGTATTTTGAAATTTATGCTGCAACATTTTGTACTATTAAAAAATTGCATTTATTGTGGCGGTAATCGAACTAATTAATATTTGTTTGATTTAATAAATCTCATCAAGTTTCTTTCCTCAGTCTTTTGTTTTCAACAGCATACACACACACACTGAACTAAAGCAGTTTGTTGTTTAACGTTACATGATTTATTATTGCCATAATGGGCACTTATTACATTTAAATACTTATAAATCCGTAGTTGAGGCCCCTCAGGTTGTACAGCCCTCCCTCACTTTAGAGGCCAATAATTGGTATCAACATCACATGGCACAAAATAAAAAAAAATAAAAACAAACAAACAATAAAAAAAAAATTGAATAAAAAATTACTTAAAATATAATTTCCCGTAAGAAAAAAAAAGGTGTAACAAAACCAGATCGTGTTATTTTATTGCAATTTTGTTACTGCTGGCTGTTATGCAGCCAAGTTCAATGGCATGAAAATTTAGAGCTTAATAAAGTAAAAATCAACGTGACATATCAATTGGAAGGTGTCCGTGTATACAAATCCAGGAAAACAGCTTTTCCAACACTAACACTCTGACAAATTCAAACATAAAATTAAAAGCAATACATTCATTATTATAAAAGAAAAATCGAAAAACTTTAATAGACCGATGGAATAAACAAAAGCAATTAATCGGTTAAAAGCCGTCAATTCATGCAACATTTGCATTAAATGAGCGGAGAGGATTAAATTTGCAGAAAGGGAGAGTGAGTAAAAGAGTGCAAGCAAATGAAATTGTTGTTGGCAATTGACTCAACTACAATCACAGCACCATATTTAAACATACAACGTAACATTTGCACTTGAGTTTGAATTGAAAAGCGCTCAATTAATTTTTTTTATTAAGGGCGAGGTGTGAATGGTTTTAACATTTCACTTTATTTATGTTATTACAAAACTAATATATAAAAAATGTTTTTTTATTTATAAAAACGTCAGTTCAATTAAATTGAACTATTGAAAAATGAACTTTTCTAAACATCGTTTAAATAACAGTGTCTAACGAAAATGTATATTAAAAAATCACACTTAATTTAACACCTTTGAAAAGCCGCTTTTTGCAAAAGTACCCATCACAGAAGGGAATAATATTATTAAAATAAAGTAAAAGTCATTGAAAAAAGAAGCTTTTGAAAATGTCTCCTTTAAAATAGGAATTTTTGAAAAAGTATTTTTGAAAAAATCACTTTAGAAATGTGTCACTTTAAACGTCAACTTTTAAAAAAGTACCTTTTTGCCAATAGATTCCTTTAGAAGAATGTATTTCAAAGATGTACCCTTTAAATGTCAACTTTTAAAAACGTACTTCTTTGCCAATAGATTCCTTTAGAAGAATGTATTTCAAAGTTGTACGCTTTAAATGTCAACTGTTAAAAATGTACCTCTTTGCCAATAGATTCCTTTAGAAGAATGTATTTCAAAGATGTACACTTTAAATGTCAACTTTTAAAAAAGTACCTTTTGCCAATAGATTCCTTTATAAGAATGTATGTCAAAGTTGTACGCTTTAAATGTCAACTGTTAAAAAAGTACCTCTTTGCCAATAGATTCCTTTAGAAGAATGTATTTCAAAGATGTACACTTTAAATGTCAACTTTTAAAAAGTACCTTTTGCCAATAGATTACAAAAATTAAATTCTAATATAAAAAAGTATATATATAAAAAAAAAAAAATTTTTTTGGCAACTCCAGCCAGAAAGCTTTTTTTCTTATTAATCAAGCGATTTTTGGAAAAAGCTTTTTTAGGACTTTTAAAATGTAAAACTTTTCGTCGTATATTTATTAAATACTTTAAATAAAAATTATTATTGTTTTAATACGAATTTCATTTGGCAGTTGTTATGCTCTGATAAACTTTAGGTATTAAATATGTTGTTAAAAATCGTATTATTAAAAATATTAAAAATAAACCAAATATACTTCCGACAAAAATTGTTGTCCACTCTAAGGGATTTAGTTTATGGGTGGCTGGATGAACATGATTGTTAATACCAATCCAACCACGATTATCGTTTATCCAAGGGCTTTAAACGCTTTGCATTAATTTCGGCAAATATTCCGGATGTCCTTGGCGTACACAGTCTACTGATAAGCCTCCGGCAATAGCAAACAAGGAAATTATTTTACTCCACGTTATATCTATACGAAAAAGATCTTTAGCAATGGCACTCAGTAGTAGGATTACGCTATCAGCTGATTGAAATTCACCACCTGGACTTCGACATATTTGGCGTGCCACACCGGAGTAAATGCGAGGATGCATGCGCTCCAGCTCATCCCCCAACACCAGAACAGCAGGAAACACTTTTCGTACGACGGATAATGTTGGTGTGCCCAAAATACTGCGTATACGCTGAAGTTCCAATTTCTTATTGAACAAACCCAATCGACGCAAACGTCTCTTAATATACTGGCCACATAAACAGCGTCCCTGTGTTATTATATCATGAGCCGGAACCTGTGCCGCCTTCCAGCCACTGGTATAGGACAATTTTCGTTTTACTACATCGCTAACATTACTTAAACGTCGCCGTGTAGAGTCCTGGCTGACTTCGAGCAATGGCGCTGAATGTAGTGTTGCCGGAAAACTGAATTTTCTTCTGTATGCCGAATTCAAAATAGATGGGCGCTAGTAATAGAAAGTTCGATGAGCCATAATTGCTACTGCTAAAGCCATTTTGCTGATAGTTTTCATTGTTCTGGTAGGGAACTGTATTCGCCATGATGTTCTCTGAATGTTTTGATACTTTGCTAAAATATAATATGTCCGCCAATAGAGGATGAGCGATTTTATTTGGAGTATCTTCTCATATCTTTATCAAACTTTGATCTGATGTTCCAATTAGATAGTAGAGTTGGATATACTTTTGAGAATGATGTAAAAAAGGTGTGAACCCGCATCGAAAATTATAATTTTAAGATCGGGTTAGGCCATTCACCATTTTGGATATCTAAATGTTTTTCCTCTGGATTTGCTTCCCAACATTAAAATGGCCATTTGTATTACACTTTGTCTCACAACCTCTGTGGCTACGGGTAAAATGTAAAAAATTTTGAAACAAAAAAAAAACCCCCCTTCAAGAGTGGCATGAACAGAGCACTGACGCTCATGTGTTAAAAAAGGACTAAGTCTGATATTTAAATGAGTTGAAAGCTTTTGCTCATGCTCAGCTGTGAATGGCGAATGAAAAGATAGTCAGGAAAAGACAAAAGCAAGAAAGCAAAAACACCAAACGATTAAATTAATTCAATTAAAATTTAATTTCTTTAAGCAAAAGAAAATAATGAAACAACAGTGAGAGAAGAAAAACCAGCAACAAAGTTTAGTTAAGTAGCATAAAACGAAAGGTTGAGTGTATCTTTCTTTTTCAACTTTTTGGTTTGAAAAGTGAAAAGCAAAACTTGCCTGAAACAACTTGTTGTTGTTGTTTTGTTGTTGCGGTGGTTTTTGTTGTTGTTGTGTTGATTATTATTATTTTGGAAGCATGCTCTAGTACTTCACTTTGGTTTCTTTTGCATTACAAACATCGTCACTGCGACTGTTCCATGGCATTTGTTTTATTTCATAAAACTTATTTCTACCTCAATCAGCTCCTTAACAATCCAAATACATGTAAGCTAAAGCAATGTTGGCTTTACATGCGCTTAGTTCTGATTTGGATTTTGAAACGTGCGGTCGGTGAAAAATTTTACCTCCCAAATTTATGTCTAGAGAAAAATCGTATTTAAAAAAATGTTCGCTCTTCTTTTTAGAAATTAAAAGCTTTCTTTTCTTCAGCGATATTGAATCTTTTTGGTTGTTGAAGTTTTTTTAAAAAAAAAAAAAAAAAAAAAACAGAAATAATTTAAAGTTATTTTCCTTTTATCTTTCAAGCAAACGTGAAAATAAGTATCACAAATGAAAATTATAAAAAAAAAATACTTTTAAAAAAAATCATGTAAAGAAAATGTAAAACCAAAAAAAAAAATAAAATTAATTTTTTCATTATAAGATTTAATTAAATATTTAAAGAAAAATGAAATAAAAGTAAAATGTAAAAGCAAGATCTTAAGAAAAAATTTGTATAAAAATAAAGTGTAAAATAGTGCTTCTACTTATTATTAATTGCTTAGAAGGAGAAAAAGTTATTTTATTATAATGACTACACTGAGAAAAAAGCAGCACTGGTACGTGAAAGATATTTGGCTGCGATGGGTATTTGAAATACTGTGTCTGCTTGTTCAGACCAGCCAGTCCTCACAGATGTTAGCGTATCCCACAGCCCAGCAGGAGCATGATCTAATAATATTAGACGCTTTAACGCGCAGAAGTGGAGCGGGTTATTATGGCGAAAACTCTGTTATGGAAATGCTAGCAAGAAGTATTTCAAAAGTGTTTTATTTTTAAATAAAAATTCTTAATTTTAAATAACTCTTAAATTACAAGGAAAATAAATTGTAAACAATTTTCTTTATTTCTTACAGTGATACCTCAAACGTGTCGTTATCGTGGCCAAAAATTTGAATGCGGCCTTTCGATATCCTGCGTCTTGGGTGGTGGCAAGCCAGTCGATTTATGTTCGGGAGGTATGATATGGTCTTGCTGTATCGACAAGGACCCCCACGAAGAAGAAGCCAACTCAAATGCAGGCCAAGTTAATAATACTAGTAAGTAGCCCAGCCTGATCGTTTGTAAAATCATACTCGTCATAGTAACGGATTTATCAAGAAGCATTTTTATTTTACAAATAATAAAATGTAATTCTTCTATTTAATGCATCAATTTAATTGTTTATTGCATTGAAACGCTTGGCTTCTGCAGCTATTATGCAACACCAGTATATACATATTTTATTTTTCTACTACTAATGCAGAATTTGCAACAATAATACAAAAATAAAATAAAAATCGCTTATGTAGAGCATTTCGTTAAATTGCCTAAATTCTATAAGGTTTTGTTAGAAAAACATTAAGCGAAGAGTGCACTGAAGTTTAGAAGACGTACACAATAAATTAAATTGTGAAAAAAACTGCCGCTCAGGCAGTCGTGGTAGAGTTTCCCAATTTAGTATGTCGTTATTTATTAATACAGCAAGAATGCTGAATATAAAAATATAATTGAATAAAAAGAAATTTGCTCTCAGTGACTGGAAAAAACACCAATCGAAATTTATTCCGCTAAGAGGAATGCTAGTTGAGGGAGGGGTACTGCATGGACATTACGTCGGTTTCGGCGCAGTAGGATTTCACTGACAGACCATTAACATGATTTAAATAGTTTTATGTATAGTAGATTTAAAGAGCTGGCCGAGGTGGATAAAAAGAAAAATATCAATAGAGTATCACTGACTGTCAAAATTTAAAAATAAATTTATATTTAAATAAATCTAAAAGATCTCCTGCCTAAAGCTAATGAAATAAAATCGGTCAAGGATTGTTTGGTTGTAACCAGTGATTTTATTTCTTTTAATTCGCTTCACATGATTTTTTATTTGTATTGAAAACTGTGATATGCCGTGGGGGGGAAATCCCTACAGAAGAAAAATTGTTTTTATTCTGTTAAGCCGCTTTGTTCTCTACACCGCTTGGAGGCAAAGCAAAACTGGCATCTAAGCGTTATTTCAACTTCTATTTCACCTTTCAGTCACCGTGCTGAAACTGATCACGTGCACATGCGCCCTGAGTTCTCATTCAACTCTGAAAAACTAAATCGTGTAGTAACTCTCCTTCAACTAGAATTTCTATTGGGCTGTTTTCTAGCCACTACGAGCAAACTCTACAGTAGGGAGTTGGAAGTAGCAAAAGAAAATTATTAAAGCAAAATTACTAATCAATAGAAAAGTATTTCTCTGGTATTTTTCTATTCATTCAAATACATTGAAACTGATTATTGCGGCGCCTAAAACTGCACCCGACGGCCATATTGTATTGAATTAAATTTGAGTTCCATATGGACCCTAAGGAAATATGAGTTTCATGCTCTGGCCATGGCCATACATACATATATATATATATTTTTCTAACAGGCGACAAGAAGTCTTAATAAAATATTTAACTTTTTTTTGCAGAAAAGAAATTCCTTCGAAATTTATTCGACTTTATATGTCTGGGGAAATTGAAGCGTATAACCTAAATTTTCTGAGGCATCGTATTAAATTGATTTGTAAATCTGTGCTAAGACGGATAGTTTGAGTGATTCCATTTAATATTTTTAAATCGGTTTAATGCTGATGGTTATTTAATGAGAAAAGTTTTTTTTTTTTTTTTTTTTTTTTTTTTTTTTTTTTTTTGAAAAAGAGCACACAATACAAACAGGCTGCTTGATTTATAATTTTCCATACCTTTTTGTAACTCGCTGGATCTACGCGTTTATTATTCGTACTGCTGAAAAATTAAAAGTGAAATTCATTTTTTCTTCTTTCTGTTTCTTTCACTGAGGTCGGTCGGTTGGTTGCCTGGTAGGTTTGATAATTTAAGACTTCATTTTTAATGTTTTTATTTTTAATTTTTTTTTTTTTTTTATTTTTATTTTTTTTTTGTTTTGTACGATTTATAAAGCATTTGTATTTTCTTTCAGTTGTTGTTTTTGTATAGCGATTGGTTTTGTTTTTGTTTTTGTTTTTCCGCCTGAGAAACAAAAGCGAATTCGCATTTTTATACAATTTCTTTTTATTTTATTTGTTATCTTTTTCTTGGGAGATTTTCTCACTTGTGATTCAAATAAGTGCTGAATAAAAATAATTAAAAAAAAAAAAAAAAAAATACTTAAATAGGAACCAGATTTAGTCGAGGGTGACGCTTATGCTTCCAACGATCTTTCTTAAATAAAATAAACAGCGTCTACATATGGAAATGGAGTTTGTTGGAGTTTTCATCACTGCCACTAGTGCAATTAATCGCCCTACCTTGTCCAATGTCTGTCTATTTGATAGTCGTTTTAGAGTGCTAATTAAGATCTGACATTTACTGTTACGTCTGTTGCTTTCTTTGCATTTTCTTTCGCTTCCAACATTGACATGACCATAGGCGTCGTCATCGGCCTCAGCTCAGATCATGACTGTGATTATTGTATAATAATTTTTGTATCATTTATTTTTCTTTTATTGTTTTTTTTGTTATTTTTATTTTCACACAAAAGTGTACATTAAAGTTATCTCACCACTTTTGTTGTAATTGTAACTTTAATTTTTTTTTTTTTTTGTTTTTAGTTTTTTCTTCTTATCAAATAAATGTGGCACGTAGCTATTCATTTCATATCGTTTTAATTACGTACAAATGAGATAATCTGTTGGGCACTCTTTGATCCCCATATTTAGATTATATAATGCAAATGAAGCATTTATTTTAGTAAAAAATAGATAAAGTAAATCATGTCGTTGCTCTGACACAAATTTGATCATGTCGAATGGAAGTGAAAAATTTTGCAACATTTTAAAAGGAAAAGTTTTTCTCACGAAATATGTAAAAAATAATTTCTTTTTTATCATTTTCAATTTGTTTTGAATGATTCAGTGATATTTCTAAACTGTTTGTGCATCATCCTAGTAAATTATTTTATTTATTTATTTATTTATAAAAGTCGCATAAGGCGACTAAGTTAATTATAAGCTTATGTGCTAGAGAAAGAGCTTGAACTTCTATGGTCTTTAAGCTCATAGAGTTGAACATAAATGGTAAAACTAATTTAATTTATTTATATAAAACGATAAAGTTTACACTCTTTAAGGAACTCCAATAATAAAATCGGATGGTCTAATGTCGTAATATATGTCATGTAATATATTAGTTGTCTAGATTTTTGAAAATTTTTTTCCTTTGAATTTTGCAATTTCCGCATATTAGAATTAAATGTTTAACCGAAATATTTGATTTATTGCAAAATTTGCATACATTTCTCTGGTTTTTATCAAAGAAGTGATTTGTGTTATCATAGTATGTCCTAATCTAACTCTAGTCTACAACTTGATCTACAACTTGATCACGTCTATTAATTTTTTTTTTTTTTGATCTTTAAACATGTTGATTATTCGAATTTTTTTCTCAAACTTCGATAGATTTTGTGAGTTAATCTTATTAATATATTCTTTTATGTACGTGAAACTATAGTTGGCTGTAGTTAATAAAGATAAAATTAACGCATTTTTTGCTTCTTTATCTGCGTGTTCATTACCCGGTATTTGTACAATCCTGGGATTCAAATGAATAGTATTCGTGGCTTATAAAGATAAATCTTTGTCTAATAATCTGAGGTTACTGGTCGTTCTTGGAGTGGTTACTGATAGTAAATTATTTTATTTTAATAAAATCAATGTAAAAAAATTAAGCATGTATAAAAAAAAATTATACGAGAATTGCATGACTCTCTCATGCAATTTAGAATATTTTAGATGTACATAGACAGCCAAGATAATTATGATACGCGTATGTGTTTGTGTAAATATATAAATAGAAAAATCATTGCAAAATAACTAATAAGAAGCAACTTTGATAAAATAGCAAAAAGCACGCTTAATTTTTACTTTCTTTAGGTGATATTATACATTTGTATGACATTTATCCAGATCTGGCTAATCACAATAAACACTACAGCAGTGCAAGTTATGCGCATGCCTTGAATCGTCCGATACATGGCAATAATTTGGGCTCCCATGCTGCCACAAGCAGCCATTTGGCCATATCTAACTATCCACACATTGGAAATAATCATCAATATCAAATCTCATCATCAGCACCAGCACCTCCACTGGCACCAGCACCAGCACCAACGCACTACACCACCAATCGCCCCTACTCCCAGCCACCTTTAATAAACTATAAACCCCACACTACCCAACCGGGCAGTGGTAATGGTTTTTCTAATGTGCCAGGGACTTGGGATCATGAAACAAATCATTTGAATGGTGCAGCGCAGCATATCGGCATAACCAATCACTTGGATAATTTCTTTGATGTGCCACCAGATCCACAAGGGCACAGGCCGATAGGATTGGGGAGCAGTGGCAACCATTTGCCGATTAATGACGCTTCCTATGCAGTGGGCAATATTTTGGATTTAAATAATGATGACAATGGTGATGAATATGGGGCAGGTACTTCCAAATATCCAGATAACTCATATCGTCCAGTACCGGGTATAGAAAAAAAGCCATTTAAATACGTTTCAGTCTATTCATTCACTTGTTTGTTTCACTTTTATCTTCTCTCTTCCACCTTGTACTTGTAACTTGTATTACTAAAAATTCTCTTTTCTTAATTTGGTTTATCGGTTGGCACACTTCCAAATCACTTCTCTTCTGGCTTGCAGTGCACTGCAGCATCACTATTTTTCCAATTTTATTAAAAGCCACTTTTGGCACTTTTATAAAAATATTAATGCATTTGCTTTTTCGCTCTCTTTTTAGGCTGTGGAGAAGTTTTTGCCCGTTCCAATCGTATTGTCGGCGGTCACTCTACAGGTTTTGGTTCCCATCCTTGGCAGGTGGCCTTGATTAAAAGCAGTTTTCTGTCGCGCAAATTAAGTTGTGGCGGTGCTCTTATTTCAAACAGATGGGTCGTGACGGCGGCTCATTGCGTCGCCACGTGAGTAAATCAAAATTATATTTTACATTACACTGCTTCCCAAGTCTGAAGTAGTTGTCTAGATAAAAGTTTGTGGTATTTCTATTGTCAATTGGCGTAACCAGTATCGCCATTTTTAATATGATCATGGATATATACAATTTCTATGCAACATAAAAATAAATACGAGAATTATAAAATTTTCATGTTTCGATTTCGAAGGATTAATGAAGGTCACAAACAGCATTATAAATAATATTTTTTGTATAGATATAAAATAATATGAAAATCATTTTTCTTTTTAGAACTCCCAATGCCAATATGAAAATACGTTTGGGTGAATGGGATGTCAGAGGGCAGGAGGAACGCTTAAATCATGAGGAATATGGCATAGATCGCAAAGAAGTACATCCCCATTATAATCCGGCAGATTTTAAAAATGATTTAGCACTTATACGCTTGGATCGCAATGTGATTTATAAGCAGCATATAATACCTGTCTGTTTGCCACCATCCAGTACGAAATTAGTGGGTAAAATGGCCACTGTGGCTGGTTGGGGCAGGACAAGACATGGGCAGAGTACGGTGCCTTCTGTTTTGCAAGTCAGTGAATTATTTCATCAATCGCATAATTAATATAATAAACTCATTTATTTTGGCTGTGATTAGGAAGTTGATGTAGAAGTTTTGTCGAACGATCGCTGCCAGAGATGGTTTCGTGCTGCTGGCAGGCGTGAAGCTATACATGATGTGTTTTTGTGCGCTGGCTACAAGGACGGTGGCCGCGACTCTTGTCAAGGTGACTCAGGTGGTCCTCTCACTTTATCCTTAGAGGGTCGTAAAACTCTTATCGGTTTGGTTTCCTGGGGCATTGGCTGTGGCCGCGAACATTTACCTGGAGTCTATACAAACATACAAAAATTCGTTCCATGGATCAATAAAGTCATATTCAATGACAGCACGTAGTATTAACTGAAAAGTGATTGATATTATCAACAGCTCGGGGTTGTTAAATTTTAAGTCATAAGTTCGATTTACGCAAAATCTTATAATCTCCAACAATTTTATTTTTCGCTTTCTATCATTTATTTCCAAGTATTGATCATGTTCTTATTATTATTTTTAATCGTTTTACTTCTCATTGAGTTTTACGTTGATTTGTTTTAACTTTTTGTGCTGAAATGTGTTATCGTAGGATTTTATATACAATATAAAAGTTTAAGTGTAACTAAGTATTTATTTATTTGTAATTTAATAGTTTTCTCTAATTAAAGAATAAAAAAAAAATAAACCATAGCAAAATGTTTTTTTTAATTTTTCAGCATTTGAGGTGTGCTGGCAAACGGTGGCTTGAGTGCCACCGAAAAAAGCTTTGCAAACAACATAGAGAAGTTCGCTTTGCTTACGAAATTTACATATACTTATAAAATTCATTCAATTTCAAATAAATTCTTCCTCAATTCTTACTTAACTGAACTGCCCGATCTCGTTATCTTATACCTTCAAAAACAACATGAATTTAATAATTACAAGCTTCTGTTTAAAAAGTTTCGTAAAAATTTATTGGAGATTTGCTTAAAATCATTGCAAATATTCCGTTGATTACGACCCCTGGAAAATCTTGTATTCAATGCGATCTTCCGAATAATTTAATCAAGTGTGTATATAACAAAAAAGCCACTATATATAAATAATTACAGACACTTTAAAAGATGGAGTTTTTTGAGAGGGATATATATTTTAAGGAAATGCATAGCGAGGAACTATAGGCATTTGGGTAGAAGGTTCTCGAATAGATATGTGTATGAAAAGGCAGAATTGGATCCAATTTCATTTTATGCGTTGGGTTTAATGAAGAAGTTTGTGGAGAAATTGCCTCATTTTGAGGGTAAAGTGATTAGGCATATCTTATCTACCGAGAAAAAGTTCAATTGGTCAAACACGACATACATATATACAGTATTGGAATTTTACAGGAACAATCGAATGGTTATCCCGGTCTTAACTTCTACTCATGTATTACACCCGGTATTCATAGGGGCTGGATGCTTTTAAGAATTTAAGTTTTAGTATTAAGTTTATAAACAATATATCCAACTCTATTAGTATATATAAGAGCCGCCAGCAAGCACTGCTTACACCATCAATTAATGTATTTATAATTATACTTTATAATTATTCTCAGATTGGATAAGCAAGTTGCATAGGCAAGAACTAGTAATGTAATTAAAATAATACATAATAGTTTAAAGTTTTCAAAAAAAATAATAAATATTTGTAAAAAAAATTCGATGTAATGGAAAAAAAGAAGCCTCAATACATAAATAACTAACTACAGCACTTTAAAAAATTTAGGGAACTTTTCATTCTTTTTTTTCATAACTGTAGACTACTTTCAGGGGCTCACAGTTATACATTGTCGGTTTAGCTTGTTCAACAACCATTTTGTCTGCACATGACGAAAATTACTCAATTCCAAATGGTAAATTGTTGAGTTCGGCATAACAGAGAATACAAAATTGTTTTTATTTGATATTTGACACGCACTAAAACTCGAAAACTAAAATTCTCAATTTAAATTGATTAGATTTGATTTGTTAACTGAATTTATGTCATATTTATTTAATTAAAAATAATTATATTCAATAGGAGATTAATTTTTTACTACAAAATATAATAGCATTGCTTGTTGTAAAATGCAGATACTTCCAAGGTCATTCCATTGCGCGCCAATGGAGATGATCAGGGATTCTCTATTTAAATAGTTTTCTTAGGGCAACTAGAAATTAAAGCAACTTCCCATTATTTTCTACATTTATTTCATAATAAGTTTAAATTTTTAATATCCTAATGAACACTTCCCTTTTTGTTTGTTGCCTGTTGCCTTTTTTTGTCATCAAATTGTCAACGAAGTAGTGAAAAATAACTTTTTAATTTAACTAAGTGGATATTTTAGTAAAAACAAAAACAAAAAAAAACATATAATTTGGCAAACAGCAAATTCAAAGTGGACCAAAACAAATTTGCTACTTTAAAAGAAAAATAAACTTTTAATTCCTCTCCATCAATAAAGCGGTTTAGTAACGTGTTCATGTCTGGTGAAGAAAGCTCAAGAAATACGAATAATATCGTCATTTAAGAGATGAATTGCCACAGATCTTTCATTCATAAAAATACTAAAAGACCCTCCACAGAATTGCTTTTGAAGAAACTCTCTTTTACGAGTAATTTAAGGTATAACGCGGCATTCAAACGCTCTGGGAAACAAAACAGCTCCCACTAATGCTAATAAAAGCAATTATTTCGTTAGAAAGAACTTGTGAGCGGAATACAAATATTGCAATGCGTCGTCGCACATCTTTTGCATGCAGGGCACGTAGTCAATGGCAATCGTATCGCATACACATTTAAATACTCACAACTACAACAACACATTCAGTCGTTATAGATATTTCTTACTTGGCTCACCACTACAAGCACATCGTGCTGAATGCATGCGAGTGGATTTTGTGCGTGCAGTTGTGGAATGCATTTATTATTTACATACAAAAGTTATTATTGCCATGAGCTGTGTAGTACTTCAATAAAATTTATAACCAGCCGAAAGTCGTTGTAAAAAGACTTAAACACAAAACATGGAAATGAAAAATAAGAAAAAGAGTGGTAAATCTGAGTCTGAATCTTAATTTGGTTTCAGTTGGGTGTGATTCGATGGGTATGTGAAACTCTGTTCCTTTTACTGCTTGCTGTAATTGACCGAAAAGAACATCATATAGTATAACTCGTTTTACAATAAGCACACTGGCATTTTGTTTTGGTTCTTTGTCATCTGTTTACTTTGAAGTCTTTAGTTGGTAAGTAACGTCTTCAGTGTCAAGGTCTCAAGTTCATAATCGGCGCCTGCAAACAAGAAGTGGAAACGAAAACTGTAACAGCCAAGTACATGAAGCAAAGAACATGCCAACAAGCATGAGCACTATAAGCATGTGAGCATCGGAAACTTAGAATGAAACTGCCATCTCGGTATTAAACTACTTGTCAGTGGAAACTACAAAAGCAAAAAAGAAAAAAAAAAATGAAAATCAAAAACAAAAATAAAAACAAAATAAGTTAAATGATAAAATTAGTAGTTTCTAAAAATAGTAAAGTAAATGAACGGTTGGATGATGGATGGATGTTATGCTGCTTACTTTAAGAATATATTCATCGCACCAGTTCTGGTCGGTTCAAGCTTCAATTATTTTAATATTTAATTCAATTAGAGTTTATAAAGAGACCAACAAGTGAGGATTCTTTGCATTAAAAGTGTCTTTTATAAGTATTTCAAAAAGAAACGTGATTGTTTAAAGAGTTTTCAGCTCAAAACTAATTAAAGTAGAAAAATATAAACAAGCTTTCCAGATAAACTTTTTGATTTGTGATAAAATTCGACTTTGACTTAAATGTATTAAATGCCAAAAAATTACAGAAGTGAAAATATAAAATCTTAAATGCTACTAATAATTTAAGAAATTGAAAAGAAAACGTGGAAATAAAATATTTCTATCGGCAAAGTGTTTTACGCAGCCTTGCTTACTCATTCACCAATAACATAATAACATTTTGAAATTGCTTTAAACTTGTCATCTCAAGTGCCGCTTGCTGGCAGAGGATGGCACCTGAATAAGTAACTGTAAATAATCAGTACTCTAAAATGTCCAACTGTGCTCAAAAACCAACATCGGAGGTTTTTATCGATAATATAGGCAATGCTTCTCATACTCGCCCTCATATGGAAACACCCATAAAAATAGATTTACTCTAAAATCTAACACAAATGTTTTCCACAATGCACACCAGCCGATAATTTATTATGGGTTCTTGTATACATGAGTGTTTCGGTATAGAAATGGACGAATGTTTGTATGCAATATTAAGCACACACAATCGTAAACAAAGCAACAGAGCCAACAAAAGTCATGCATAAAGAAAGTATTAAAGTTATTTACACAAGAAACGAGCTAACACTTGTGCTTTACACAGTTTAGTTTTCTGAAACCCTTTTATGGTTAACATAGTCAGCAGAGAACATTAGCGCTGGCGCAGAGAAGAATGCGCAGACGGACTGTATGATTAAACAGCTGACTGGTCAACGAATTGAATAGAGCTTTCGAAATAAAACTATTTGAATAAGAAACAATTCACCACCGACTGAGTCAGTCACCAGCTGACCAAATGCTTCACTACCACCTTTTGCCTCCTTGGTGCGTCCATAATCTCTTCGCATTTAACTTGTTTCAATATTTAATTTAGTGTGCTATCTTGTGGTAGTGAGCTTTGTAGTCACTAGCTAAGTTTGTCTGCAAATGTGCACAATCAAATGGAGAATGTGTTGGCCTTAATGGGAACCGTTATGTGGAGCGCGTAAGTCATTGGCCATAAACTAAACGCACACTCGCACACATGCACACATGCATGCATTAATAGAACACGCTGTTTGCAAACTGCCAACAAGTGTGAACTGAAGTAGAAGGCATTCAAATAAAAGAAGAAAGAGTTTGCGTTTGAGAAAAAAGTGCTAAAGACAACACAGCAACACATAAAAATAATTGAAAATAAAGCCATTAAGAAACACTGTCGGTCGCAGAGGCAATTTTTGACACTGCAATTACTAAATGCAAAATAGTTGTTTGCTTTCTTGCTTCTTTAAGTGTTTGTCTTGAACAAGTCTTCAATATTATTGCGCAATTTTTTTTAGATATTTACATGTTAAAACACACACCTGCGATTTGGTCCATATCATTTTCAATGATCATGTTACCATTAAAGGCATGACAGTGAAATGGACTGTGAAAAGCCTCTATACCGTTGGGTGTATTGACACCTAATTTTTTCTGGCTTTAGATGCACATTCATACAAAATAAATTTAAATTTATCTAATTAACAAATTCGGGCTTTTCAGTTCGTTTCTTGTAAATATCTGCCGCAGTACGGTGCGTGTAAAGTATCATTATCAACACGCTCGTTAACAATACCGGCACCAGTCGTGGTGGTATGAGTGATATCAGAAAAGCATAAATAATTTCATTTGATTGTTTGCGGTGTTTCTTTTTTAGTTTTCATTTATTTCTTTGTCTGAGCTTAACATTAAAGTTTTAAGCTTTTTTTATTTTAAAAATTTCTTGTTCTTGTATTCTTGAAGTTGGAAACTTTTTGGTTTTGCTTGTTTTTGTCGGTGTTGTTGTTTCCTCTTATGTTGGTAACAACTTATTTTTTATTGGTAAAAGAGTTGTATACTTAAAATATTGAAAGCATACAGTGGAACTGAAACGTATAATGCGACACAAAATTACATATAAACAAATTAATTTTTAAAACATTTCTGAGTAGAAAGAAAATGTTTAAAAGTTTTTTCGTTTTAAAATAAAACATTTTTCAAAAACAATTAAAAAAAATTATTTAGAACTAGTTCGAGTTAAAAAAGCTTTTAGAAAATGTTGTTTTAGCTTTTGGAAAATGTAAATTAAATATTTTCTAGCATTTCTTTTATTTTGATTTGGGCATGAACATCAATAAAATACTATTGCTGGTGCCAAAAAGAATGACATCATCAAATAATTCAATGAAAGAAGTGATTTTAAATACCTGCAAGTAAGTGGCTAATAAAGTGCACTTGCCTGCTACTTTGAAATGGTTAATAAAAATACTGATATATGTATATGCCAGAAGCTTTAATGCTGGCACATTGTCCAAATTCTGCCAAAGTACGCCGTCAAGTCAATTTAAATAACACATTATTTGTGACATAATTCTTGCTACTCAAATTCAAAGCATTTGCAATTACTTTCAAAATTTTTTCATTTTTCTTTTTTCCATTTAGGCACACCACTGTTTGTGGATATTTGATTGTATATAAGCATTTTTAACTTTTCATGATGAGATAGAAGGCTTTTGACGGCATAACATACTAAAGTCAAAGTCAAGGCGGACGACGCAGTTAACAGTAATGGCGAATGCGCTTACAAAGCGCAACTGAAGACGTAATCGTACCTTTCTTCTTCTTTCGCGTTTTGTATGTGTGTATATGTGTGTGTTTGAGTTGTGAGTGGTTGGCTAATCTTCTGAGTTGGCCACAGAAACATTTCATATTCATTACAAGCAACAATAACAAGAATAGCAACAACCATGTTAGCAAACAAACAGAAAAAGCAAAGAATAACAGCAGCAACCGCGACTGAAAAAAACGAATCAAACTGAACAGTTTGCAGTGCAGACCCTACCAAGTCAACCATACCAGACCAGACCAGACCAGACCCGACCAGAGCAGAACAGACCAGAGACCAAATACTTTCAGTGTTAAGTGCTTGTTAATTTTGGATCTTCAGTTGCTGTTAAACATTTGCCTTTGTCGGTAACGCTTTCACAAAAAGCGCTCGCACGAAACCCACAAAAAACATCCATCGATCCCCACATATGCAAGCACTCATACACGCACACCACCCATACATATGTATGTCGCACAACAATACAGTCTTAAGCAATATTTGCGAACGAAGAAATTTTTTATGGACATTTTTAAAAATAAACCATAGTTTTTGTTAATAAAAATTATAGTTAAAAATAAATGAGATTGCAAATAAAAAGGAAATGAAATTTCTAAAACTGCCGTCTCCAGAAAAAAGAGAAAAACGTGTAAAAGTTTTCCTAAGAATTATTAACGGTGGTTTCTGTTTTATTTATAACGACTTGTTAACGTTATTTTTTGTTTGTTTGTTCGTTTGATCGTTTGTTATGTTTTAACCGTTCCAAAAAGATGATCTTTTAAAAGGGAGGAACAAAAGAAAGTGTTAAAGAAGGGGGAAAAAATAAATAAAAACCTGTTGAAAAGCATTTAACAGAAATGAAATAAAAACCAAATAAAGTGGCAAAGACTCATCAAGAACAGTTAAATTAAAAATTTTACTTCAAATTACGAAATAAAAAAGCAGTTAAAATAGCGGAAAATCTAAAGAAAACATAAATCTTTATAAATTCTAGTGAATTAAAAGCGTGACAAGAGTTCTTTCGAAAGCATTAAACTGAAAGCAACATAACAAAAATATAATTAACAAATTTATAACTTGCATTTAACAGCTTCATGCATCCATCAAATTATTAAAAAGACAGCAAAATTAAGCGGTCAGCAAAATTCATAACCTTAAGGCACCACAAAAAAAAAAAGTCGTTGCAGAAAAGGAAACAGAAAATAAACATCTTGCAGAAACCAACGAAACGAATCAACAGCCATCAATGTCATTATTTTGAGATAAACGAGCAATAAAGTAAACACACCAGCCACACGCCAGGAGTGCCCAAGGATTTTTCGGATAAGGTACTACTAGTGTCAACAGAAAAAATTATTAGATTTTGTATGAATATATGAAATATTTCGTCTAAGGGAATATATTCTTAATACTTAAAACGAAAATTAGAAAACAAGAATTACTTGCTTTGAAATTAAATTTTTACATCCCTAATACTTTTACAAATTCGAAAATTAGAAAACGAGAGCTACTCACTTTGAAATTAAATTTATACATCCCTAATACTTTTACAAATTCGAAAATTAGAACACGAGAGTTACTCACTTTGATATTAAATTTATACATCCCTAATACTTTTACAAATTCGAAAATTAGAAAACGAGAGTTACCCATTTTGAAATTAAATTTATACATCCCTAAAACTTTTACAAATTCTAAAATTAGAATACAAGAATTACTCACCTTGAAATTAAATTTATACTCCCTAAAACTTTTACAAATTCGAATATTAGAAAACGAGAGTTACTCACTTTGAAGTTAAATTTATACATCCCTAATACTTTTACAAATTCGAAAATTAGAATACAAGAATTACTCACTTTGAAATTAAATTTATACTTCCCTAATAGTTTTACAAATTCGAAAATTAGAAAACAAGAATTACTCACTTTGAAATTAAATTTATACTTTCCTAATACTTTTACAAATTCGAAAATTAGAAAACGAGAATTACTCACTTTGAAATTAAATCTATACTTTCCTTTTACAAATTCGAAAAGTAGAAAACGAGAATTACTCACTTTGATATTAAATTTATACATCCCTAATACTTTTACAAATTCGAAAATTAGAAAACGAGAGTTACTCACATTGAAATTAAATTTATACATCCCTAATACTTTTACAAATTCGAAAATTAGAAAACGAGAATTGCTCACTTTGAAATGAAATTTATACATCCCTAATACTTTTACAAATTCGAAAATCAGAATACAAGAATTACTCACATTGAAATTAAATTTATACATCCCTAATACTTTTACAAATTCGAAAATTAGAAAACGAGAATTACTCACTTTGAAATTAAATCTACACTTTCCTTTTACAAATTCGAAAATTAGAAAACGAGAATTACTCACTTTGAAATTAAATTTATATATCCCTAATAGTTTTACAAATTCGAAAATTAGAAAACGAGAGTTACTCACTTGGAAATTAAATTTATACATCCCTAATACTTTTACAAATTCGAAAATTAGAATACAAGAATTACTCACTTTGAAATTAAATTTATACTTCCCTAATAGTTTTACAAATTCGAAAATTAGAAAACAAGAATTACTCACTTTGAAATTAAATTTATACTTCCCTAATAGTTTTACAAATTCGAAAATTAGAAAACAAGAATTACTCACCTTGAAATTAAATCTATACATCCCTAATAGTTTTACAAATTCGAAAATTAGAAAACAAGAATTACTCACCTTGAAATTAAATCTATACATCCCTAATACTTTTACAAACTCGAAAATTAGAAAACGAGAGTTATCACTTTGAAATGAAATTTACATGAGAGCAGGAAGAGCTTCTAAAGATAATTCTGATGATAAAGTTTTTTTATTTTGTTTAATAAAAAGTGATAAATTTTATAGTTAAAAATGATTTATCTGTTCCTTCCTAAACAGTTTCAAATTTAAATATCCATTTCTTATAGTGGCCTATTGAATGCTAATTCATCTCGGTGATCATCCCCTACGTCATGCCCAGTAATAATTTCATTACTTTAAAGAAACACTTTCATAAGTCATATGTAAGTGTTTTATTATTTTAATGATATTATTTCCTAATAGAAACGAAATGTTGCAAAGTTTAATTAATTACAGCATGGCTTGAGCAACACAAATTGGCTGAATAATAAGTGAAAAAGTTTTAATATTTTTATTTGTAGAATGCAAAATAAATCTACAGCATGTATGAATTTATTCGCATAGTTTAAACTATTGAAAAGATTGTTAATAATATATATTAAAACATTTCATGTGTGCAATGTAATTGTTCATTTTATTAACGAAAAGGTTCATTCATTTAAATTAGCTTTTCATATATTTTTTTACAAAATTATATTTTCATTTTAATTGCCAAAAAAGTTGAGAAATATTGGCATGTGGAAAGAAACTTGAAGGCATATACCATGAGCGCCTTGCTTTGTTAGACACAACAATATTCATAATAAGCTTAATATTTCGAAAGTTAAGGAAGAAATAAATTACAGTAATGACAGCGATAAAGGAAAATATCTACAAAAAACTGCATGTTTATGTTAAGCTAAAATCATTTTCATGAATCAATATTATTTTAATTTCACTTACAACAACAAATTAAGAACATGGTAGATGGAAAAAAGTGTGCCTTTACTCAACTTCATGGTAATTATAGTCTCTTTTAATATTTTGCACATTATTTAATTGTAAATAGATGACAACTAAATTAAAAAGAGTCTCTCTGTTCAGACAAATATTAAATTTTATGTTCACTTTCTGCAACAGTATTATTATCAATTGCCAATTAATTAGAAGTGCTTTCATAATGCAGCATAACATTTTTCTAATTTAAATTGTTGCATATCAAAACTGAATTAAAAAAGCTTCCAAGCAGATGCACTTTACATAGTGTAGAAATTAAATACCAGCACAGCTGCAGCTGTTTACACTATGCTTTTTTTCTATTTATTTTCGTTTATTATCATACAAGTGTAAATAGTCGTATTTAATTCATATCAGCTTTAGAGCTGACACACTATTTATTTTAGCCAAACAGCTACAAATCTATAACACATCACTTCCTACAGCTACTAATGGTTTCAAAGAGAAAACTTTGCGCCACTCCTCTTTCTTACACTCTTATCAGAGTGAACAGCAAGCAAGCATTAACCATTAAAACACGAAAAACTAAAAACTAAAAACTACAAACTAAAAACTGAAAAAAGAATTAACATTAAACAAATATTCAAATCTGCAGTTTTTCTGTGCAACAGAAGCATTCCTACTTTATTTCTTATATAGATCATGGAAGCCTCTTGTGTAGATCTTGTGGCAAGTTTATACACATGCATTTGTGCTCATGGTTGCTTGCTGCAACATTGGTTTGTTAAAAAGAATCAAACCTCCTGTTACTTAAGGCTTTTGACATCAAATTAAGCCAATATACGACTGGTGCACATCAGTATAAAACATTTTTTATTTTTATTATATAGCCGATCCTTTTTTTTAATTTTTTATAATTTGTAGGCTGATTTGGTCTGGTTGGGGTTGCTTTAAGTTTTAAATATGTTTTCTATACTCGTGCAGAAGTATATGAAAAGTATATGAAACGTGTACATACTTTGGGGCCAAAAATAATTCCTATAGACGCATTTGCAAACATAAAAAGCAAAACCGCATTAAATTCTGTAAATTATCACTGCACAACAACAGGTTCTTATTCTTCTTTATTAGTATACCCATCATTATTATCGTGATCGTCAGCAGCAACAGCAGTACAAGCAGAAGCAACAGATCTGCATCTGCATCTGCACCAGCCCCATCATCGTCATCAACATCATTTTCATCTGCAATATCAATTGTAGAAATGAAACGAAACTAAATAACAGCATTCCTATAAAAATAACAGCAACAAAAATACAGAAAGAAAAAATATTAAAAATACCATTATATTGCCATTACAAGCAGCTTCCTTCTTTTGCGTAGAAGAACCACAATAAAAGCGAAAAAGAAGCCGAACTTCGACCAACCAAGCAACGTATCACCATCAGCCAAAGTAAAACCAATCATTGCTATTACACTGCTACTAATACTTATAAGCCTGGTTTCTTTTTTCCGCTTAATTTTTTCTGGCATTTTACTTCTTTGTTTTTTTCTTCTTCTTCTTTTTGTGCTTAACAAGCAGCTTTATAACAGCATTGATGGGTATTCTTGTTTATTTTATTGTAACTTTGTTTTTTCTGTTTCGCCGTCTTTTTCGACAAACTTTTCAAGTGTTTTTCACATACATATTTTCTTCAGAACTCCTTCTCCATCTTAAATATCGTGCAATATTCATGACATTCGATATATAGTACGAGAAATATCAAGTTATAATATCAAAGATCTTGATTCTTGATCTAAATTAACATCAAGCAATCAATCCCAGACATAATGGCACACGCACACACACAATATCTATCAATTTAAGTTTTACTAACAATGTTTTAATCCTTCTTTGGTCTAAATAACAGCCACGTTTCCACTAAAACATAACATTTTACTAAATTGACACAATTTCTATAAGCTCTATCGCGTGTTCGGAGTCTGTCTTATTTTAATTGTTTGCTGTGGAAATATTTTGCCCTTAACACACAAAAAAAAAAAAAAAATGGAATAAGTGTGAAGTGTTGTTGCCTGGTGTTTACACTGAACATAATTGAAATTTGAAATCAAAATCTTTTAAATAAAAATTGCATTGCTTGTTTCTGCGAACAGTCAATCACTTGATCACTTCCAGCTGTAACTGGTAACGAGTAAATTAGCGAGTTTGTGTCTTAAGTCTTTTGTTTCTCTCAATTTCAATGAACGCCGCATATTAAATCACTTACGAATTCATATTAAAATCGAATCGAAAATGCCAATTGCATTTGTGAGAAATTTATTGACACCGTTTTAAAATTTTTGAAAAAATTGAAATTTTTAAATTTTCTTTTTTTTGTTTCAGATTTATATTTTTGTCAATTTGCACAATAAAACCATCTTTGGTCAGCGGCAGTTGATTTCAGTTACGAAATTACTTGATTAATTTTAGCGGAATAGTTTTTTTCTATATCACATTAAATAAACATGTAAAAAAAAAGTATTTACAACAATTCTGTGATAAAAATGATAATGGAAGTGCGTGTCTTAAGTCTTTTGATTTAATACATCCTTAAATTCCATTCATTGAAGTTCCTCGTTGTTTCATAAAATAATTGAAATTTTTTAGTGAAAATATTGCTTGCCATATTTGAAACATATTTGGAAAATCATAGTAGAAGTCAGACGCCTGTAAAAGTTTCTATAATTGTTTCCTTCAGGTTCAGATATTTTGAAGAAAAAAATTTATTCACAACACTAAATTTAGAATGTCCAATACAAAAAAAATGACTTGAAACTTTAATAAAAATTTTTTAATACAAACAAAGTGGAAAACTTTGTCCAAAGTATATCTTCTATACAGTAAATAAACTTTTTATTTTTATTAGGAAAAAAAAAACCGTTTTTTCGCTCTGGATTGTCAAATCCTATTTAGCATGCACAAAAATCGAAGGACTGAAAAATACTCAAAAGAAAAATGTGTTACTCAATCTTGAAATCTTTATGAAAAGGCAGAAAAGAAAAAAAAAATTATGTGGGCAAAAATTTCTACAACAAAATTAGAAATTTTATCATGTCAAACAAAAAAATAGTAGAAATCGACAAATGACGAGTTAATTTTTGCTGCCTTTGATAATATATTACGTGAATAGCAAGATGTGTTCAACGTTTTAAAAGTGTGCGCGTGTATTCCGTGTCACTTAAGCAAGTCAACATGAATTCTTTATGAATAATATTTTCATTTCAGCGAATTTTTAATATGTGTTTGTTCGTTCGCTTGCTAAGCAATTTTATTTTTTTATTTGATTGCTTTTCACTTTTACTTTAAAATGTTAACAAGCACTCACACCACCACAAAAACTCACTTCCTAAAATGCCAAACTGTGGGTAAAAGTAACCATTTACGGTTAGCCCTAAGATTCGGACGAAAAAAGACTTATAAAGAAAAAAAACTTTCGCTTTTTCAACATTCTCACTGATCAAACAAATAATAAAATAATATTAAAAACAGCTACTGACAACATACCAACAACAGCAACGGAAGACCTTTAAACTCACCACTACAGGAACAGTAACAGCATAAAGGAGTAAAGCATGCTCGCATATTCGTGTGCATTTAAAATACCCGTATATTGTATATAAAAATAAAATAAAAAATTAAAATTGCTCTAAAACAAAGAAACAGAAATAAATTCAATTTCACTTTTGCTATCGCAATTTTTTAATAGTTAAATAAAAATTTTCTTTCGCTGCTTGACAGTGTCATCGCTATGCACAAGTGCGATTGGACATGATGCCCAGAATTAATGTTAATTGTGCGACTAATTACAATTGGTATGGTTTTTCTTCATCTTCACGCTGTAAACAAAACATTCATGTGTTTTATTTGGGCTTAAAGCTCAGCTGGTGATAATTTAAACATCAACCAGCAGTAATCAAAGAGCGTTAACGAAGCACATGTATCGGCTGGATTCCGTATTTGTGATTCCGTATGTGTTTGCATAAAATCAAAATAAAATTTAGGTGTGAATTTGTTTTCATTTATTAATCGAAATTAGGCCAAATCTACTTAAGAACCTGTTGCTGCTTTAAGCTTAACATTTATAGTAAAAAAAAAACATTTCTTTTTGGTGGATTTATGGAAAAAATATACAAATACAAGTTTACATAGAGCTTATTTGCACAGACATACACACTGTATAGTCTGTGAATGTCTATCTGCTTAATGTGAGATGGTATTTGAATACTTAATTTGTCTCTGAAATTTAGGTCAAATAACTTGCAGGTGAAATTGGATATATTTGCCAGAGAGATAAGCAGAAAGTAGCCTCCATGTTAAGCAAGCTCCCCAAAGAGTTATCGAAAAAGTTATCACAAGAATTATAATTTTTTTTTCAATTAATTTTAGAAATATTTTACAATTATTAATGTTTGTCCTTTAAGGATATTATGATGTCTAATGCCCTCTATTTCCCGATTAGTATGCATTGTAAATTCTTAATTTTCATATCTTTAATATACTTTTAATTCATTATAAATAAAATAATAGTATTTAGCTATGAAAAGTTTGCATATATTTGATCTAGATGGTTTTTCTAAGAGTAGCACTCGAGCCTGGGAAAGCCTGAATCGTGAGAAATGAATTGTTGTAGAAAAGAGGGGTCATTTGGTCTCGACCTTGGGCATATTAAGTTGATATTTGGTAGCATTTTATTAACTTGAAATACTGTTACGGTAGATCTTCCAATAATTTGAAAAAAATCATAAGAATTGCTTTGTTTTTGTTTCTGCAGGAGGTAGTTGGCAAACTTAATAATTAATGAAGCCAAGAACAGCCCCAATAGGAATACTTTGACAATTCATTTTATTTGTAAATTTCCAACAAAAAAACTCTTTTCTCCAAAAAAAAAAAATTTAATATTCAATCAGAAATAAAAATCCTTATTTTTGGCAAATCTAAAGGATGGTAACCCTGCGTCTGAATAGTATGTTTCCCCTTTGAAATATATTTTGACTACATATAATTTTCTTTGGTCCAAAAAAAAAAACTTTTCAATTCTTCTTTTACAATTTCTTTCTTTCTGTTTGCTTGGCGATCAGAAAGTATATTCTGAAAAAAGGCAAATAATAGAAGCTGGATATTAACTATTACATTATGTAATCATTACTTTGTAAGTACTTGAATAAATATGGTATCTTAAAAAAAAGTGCTACTAAAGCACTTATTGATATAACTGGCAAAAATATGGAAGAGTTTGTATGTGAACTCAACACAGAACTAGAGAATGAAAAAATATATTTGCGAATAAGTTGAAACTTAATAAAAAAAATAGAAAACACTCAAAGCAGTATATAGAAGTTACTTAAATGAAATATTTCGAATGCAATAAATTGCCATGAATTTGCATGAATGGTAATGAATTGAATTTCGCAAAAATATATATAAAATTTCGTATATACGAATTTGTAACACAACCGTCAAATTTCTCTTTGAATACTATACAGAAATATATGCCCCTATTCTGGTTCACAACACCCACATGTTGTGTTGTACAGGAGACAACACAACACTTATACTTTTTCTAATTATGGTTTACAACATCTAGATGTTGTGTTTGTCACAGAGTTGTTCTTCAATGTTAGTATATACTTTCCTAAAAAAATGCATCTTTGAGTACAGAAAACAGACAGTTGAAAATAAAATTAATACGTTTCAATAAATTTAGCGCAAAGTGAAAATTTGAAAAAATAACTACAAGTTATTTTTATTAATATACAAAACATAAATAAGTAATATAAATATATATGATATATTTATAAGTAATATAAATAAATAAAAAGTTACAAAAAAATTTTAAATAATGGACACTAACGTCGAGTTAATCTTTGATAGTGATGAGGATACAAAGAAAATGCACGCATTCTAAAAGGAATTCTATAAAATAGAATAAAATAATAATAATAATAATAAAATTGTTTCAAATTGAAAAGAAAAAAAAATTATTAAACTTAAATAAATATGAAAAGTCTTTAAAATCAAAAATTAAGGCACATAAAAAATTAAAAAGAAATCTTTAAAATAAATAAAAAAAACATTCACTAAAATAAAAGTTATTGAAAATAAATAGTAACTAGAAAAATCTGTCAACGAATGATTTCAGAAACAATTTTCTCTTCTTACAGTGAATTATATTGAGTAGAAATTCTTTTTTTTAACGAGACAACACCTACTGAGCTTTTGTAAATTTTTGACAGAACTGACAACACTTAAAAACAACTGTTGTAAACCATAATCGCAATTTCAAAAATACATCAAATTTACAACTGTTGTGAACCATAATAGGGGCAATAATATCCGTGTAGCCAACAAATGGAAGACACGAGTATATTGCAAACAATATGGAGGAGGTATATGAGATTTACATTGTGGTGCCATTGATTACCTATGAGTGATATGCTATACAAACTGCACCGGCTCTCAGTTAATAAGGACTGATGATGGATAAGCGAATATAAGCAATTTCTTATATATAGGTGATGCTCGACCTTTTGCTTAAGCCTGTTGATTTAGGAATGAATGGGAAATAAACTTATTTATTGTACAGAATTCTTGCTTTGTTAAATCAAATTCAAGCTTAAAAATTTTAAGCTTGAAACTTTGTTTTACAATTAAATTAAAAAGAAACCAAAAATTAAATAAAATATATTAAAAAATAAATACACAAAAGCCAATTCTAAAGACACTCTCTTCGAAAGAAGCCTTTGAGCAATAATATAAAATTTGTTGCTTTTTGCTTCCATCATTGAGCTCCAAGAAACATAACATAAACTAGGCTTTCAGAAAGCCGTACATTTCAAGTCATTGCAATTTTTAGCAGTTAAATAAATCAGGGCACTGTAGCCAGCCATTAAGTTTTTCTCTCTCAAAAAAAAAAAAAAAAAATTAAGAAAAAAAGAAACAACTCAGTTGTCTCCTGCTTAAAGAAGTCAACGACCTGTTACGCAAGACGCCAGAACGGATAAATTGCAACAATATAAAATGTAAAAAAAAATCATGAGAAAGAAAAATGGTCTCTAACTAACAAAAGACTGAAGACACATGCTTAAATTGAGCCTCACTGAAAAGCTAAAAAAAAGCGTTATTTTTGGCTTGAATAAGTTCTTATGCGTGTGTGCCTCTGCGCTTCTTATGTAGTCAGCTTTTGTTCTATATTTTGAAACAAGCAAACAAAACGCCGTTCTTATTGTTTGTTTATTTTCTTTTGTGAACATAAAACGAACTTGCCATTAGCAAAATAAAAGAAAAAAAAAACCGTTTTTGTTTCTGACAAAAGTTACGAAACTTAAAAAATAGTTTTTTTAAAAAAAAGAGAAAGAAAAAAGTTATAATTTTATACCGCAAACACGTTTACAAAATCCTGAACTATGACTAATGGCCATAGAATGAAATGTAAGGCAATTAAGACTCTTTAATCTTTCCCCCGATAAAAAATGTCAATTTCTTTTTAAGTGACTCACAACATTAATATGACGAATTAAATCACTATTTAATGAATCAATTATTTACAGCAAAAATATTCAATAACAAATGAAACCACTTTTAGTCATCGCTATAAAGACTTTCTTATTTATCCTTCCATCCTTTTTTGCAAATAACTTCACACACCCATTTTGTAATAAAATTCAACATTTCCTTTTTCTTTTTTGTAACAGATGGGGACAAAGAAGCTGTTAAATACAAGTAGTTCTCCTCCCATTGCATACAAACGATATAGCAATAATACTGAAGAACAGACACCACTGCAACAGCAGCATTCCACCCAACAACAACAACAACAACAACAACACAGAGGGCATAATAGACAAAGCAACAGCATGAACAACACCTGCCTTTTAGAACGACATAACACAAATACAATGTTTACGAAATTAAGAAATTGTTTTACACAGTTTTGCACAAAGTCAACATCAGCGTTATCAGCATCGAAAAAGGAATACTCCCATCAGCAAAGAAAACGTCACCATCGTCAACATCACCGTCACGAAAAGTTGACAGAGTGTAATAGTATACCCACTGTGCAGGGTACTAGCAACATATTAAATATTATCTGCATCACAGTGACACTAGTTTTCTTGGCCTCAATCAACGGCGTTACATCAAATCCGGTTTTTGTGGACAATCCCAGCTTAGCACAGTGTAAGTTTTGAAAAGCACACGAAAAAAGCAATGCAATTAAAGTTATTAAAATTATTGAAATGCGATTATAAAAAGAAATTCTTCAGCCGCCGCCTGGTATTGCCAAGAGTTATGCGAGTGTATACCTCACTGAAGAGATCCAAAAATAAAAGGTTTAGAAAATTTTTCTAAAAAAATTTACATGTATTCCCTTTATGGAAAATCGATATATGGAAAAAGCTTTATTAAAAAAATAAAGAAACGATTGGAAACTCTTTGCTAAGGTTTCGCAGAATTCTCTAGGCAGAGCCGACCATGTGATAAGTTTTTCTATTATAAAAATAAATGGGTTTTGATACGATATTATTGGAAAAACTTAATTCCAAAAGATTTTTTTATTTAAAATAAAAATTCAATAATTTTTTCAAGACAGCTAAGAAAGCTTTATAATTTTTTGTCACTATTCTTACCATTTTTGTAGGAAATTATTTGTTTAAAAAATTTTTTTATTCTTCATACAAAATATATTGGAAAATTATTACAAACAAGCTCTCTTGTAAAAATCAATTTTATGGAAAAATTGTTATATGCCAACGATTTTTAATAAAAAAAAAGAAAAATAAAAAAAAATAAATATCGAGTTAAAGAAAAATCTTCATAGTTAACAGAGCTTGCAAAAAAACTTTTATTATGATAAAAATATTTTCAGAGCAAATTAAATTTAAAACTATTTTTTTACTCAGAAATGCAAAATATTTTTAAACAAAAGCTTTCTGGGCAAAAGCTCCCCATAGAAATCTTTAATAGAAATGTAGAAGCTTTACGATTTAAATGCTTTTTGTCTACTTCTTATATTTGTTGCAATAAAAATTGTAGTAATTTTATTACAGAAGTCTGTAAATAAATTTTAATTACTTAAAACTTTTAAAGCTCTTTTCTAAATACTGATTAAGGCTACAAACACAAATTAGTGCCACTTGGCGTGCACAACAAATATTGCAGATTTTGAAAAACTATTCCAAAACTGTCACTCAATCTTTACGTGTACGAGTACACTTTAAACTCAATGCCAAACCCGTTCAATCTCTTATTCCTCCATATTCCCAGTCGTATCTATCACACTCTGTATGCAAAGCACTTGACATCTGCAATATTCATTCAAATCATTTTAATCAAAAACCGAATACACTGGAAATTGCCACTGCTGACTTTAATACAACAGCACGCAACCTCAACTTGAATTTTATACACTTTTCTACGTTGCATTTTCCTGGCATAAAAGCTTAAAAATGTTACGAGTAAAAGTCATTAGTCGGAAGATCAACATGTTTGATCTTCAGATGTTGTGCACTTAAAATGTATGTCGTTGTTCCGTTACCACAGAGGATGGCTTCTTCTCCAACTGCTCAGAAGAGATCAAGTATCGTATCCAATGATTCTAGTGTTTTGTTCGCTCCTTCCTTTTTTTTTTTTTGCTATTTTGAAAAATAGTCTTTAAATGCACCGCGCTTGTGATTTGTTGTGAATATGAAATTTGTTTGCTGGATGTTTGAAATGTGCGGCAGAGTATATAAATATTGCACAAGAAAAGAAAGGCAATTCTAATTTTTTCTTTCTTTTTTTTGTGGTTGTTTGAAAGACTTGTTTCTAATGTTTGCAATTTGTAAACGACACATGCAGAATGGGAAACCTTAATTAAAATGTAAGAATGGGAAGGCAAAGCTTAAATACAATATTGATGACGGGTTTTTAGTGCAATTACGCGATCCTTTTACATTCACTTATTGGACTTTCCACAAAAAAAAAAAAAAAAAAAAAAAAAAAAATATTTAAGACTTATCGTTAAATAATTGGAACCTGTTTAGAAGCACTTAAGAGTTCACACATGTCATTACCAATTCAAGAAGAGCCACTGCTTCATATTATTTGTATTGCTGAACAGGGTACTAGAGAACAATATTTATATTATATTGTTTAAACTTAAACTTAAAATTTAGCAAGTGTAAATAACCAGTCCAAAATCCCTGAATGGAATAGAAAAATACTAAACTGAGGATAACTTTGATAGTCCCCATTAACACGTGGAACAAGAAATAAACTTTTTTCAATTGAAGGAGTTTATAAATTCAAAAACAGAATAACTCATTTTGGAGTTATCAGGATAAGCATGTGATAATTTTGAAAACTAGTTTTTGGAAAAAGTTACTATTTTTAAATTTTAATTAAAATTGAATATTTTGGTTAACAGCTGCCAAGAAAAGGTATTTCGTTAATGATTTCCGTAATGCGTTAACCATACGATTAGCGAACCTTTACCCCATGGCTTTTGTAAGTTACAAAGCTTTAAAACTTCATCATTTCTGAGTAAACGTTGTAACTAATGATACTAAGCTTCAGCAGAATTAAATCTCAATTCAAACAATTCAATTTGCGCAGAAAAAATTACTGACGTAGACAATTTGCCACATAATTTTTTATAAATAATAATATTTTTTTATTTTTTATAAAATAAATTAAATTAAATCTGGCACCATTTAAAGCAAGATAGTTATATCTTTAAGAAATCAATAATGGTTTAATGATATGTGGAAAATATTTCAAAAACTTTATGAGAATTAAGATATACAAGAATATATGAAAAGTAAATAAAATTAAAATGTTTCCAATTAATTTATTTAATTTAATTTTGGGACAGTGAGACTTTTATGAGTTTTTTGGAGTGCAAAAATGTAACTTCAGTCCTGCTGGTTATTTGGCATGAGATCATCATGATCTCAAGGCAAATTTTTAAGTTATCTTGTAAACAACTCAATATAAGTTAAAGTTCGTGAATATTACAAACGTTGCGGCATTTTCTTTAAAATCGAACCTTTTTAGTTATGGTGTTCTTTTGCCAAATGGTGTTTGCGTGTGTTGTGTTGTAAATATTTATTGCTTTCGGTTTTTTTATTTATTTATTATTATAATTTTTTCTTCTTTTTTGACAAGTATTTATTGCTTAAATATTTGTACTTTTTATTTTAGTTTACAATCAAGCAACAGAAACAACACAAATCTTTGCTTTTCAAAAGATAAAAATCTTTAAGATAATTACGTGAGAGAAAGTTAAACAGCTCAGTTTTGTTCTTCGACAAAAAAAGACTTCACAAACGTGCACACTAACACACACACACACACACACACACACATACACTCTTGTGCCAACTGACTAAGTGACTGACTGTTTAAATGACTGCCACTCTTCGGAGTGTGTAAGATTTTTTATTTTTTTTTTTTTTTTGTACTTTTAAGTTTTCAAAGAAAAGTGGAACATTTTGATACTCATGAAATACACAGACAAGTTGCTTGCGGGCAGGCAGCAGCTCACAATACAGCAAAACGGTGGGTGTGTGAAAGCTACAGCCACAAAAATGCGCTGGACGCAAAACAAAAATTATAGAAGAGAGTAGGCAGCATAAAGTGGAAACCTGCTCTAGTTCTTTGCTACAAGTGAACTTAATTTAATATCTTTAAAAAGTTCTTCTTTGCCACTAGTGGTTGAATACACTCTGGTCTCAAGCGTTAAAAATTACATGAGACATTCAGCAGCACAGATGAATGTTGCTGCTGATTTGTACGTAACAACTGCTACAAGTTCATTAGCAAAACAAACATGGAACCACTCCATTAAAGAACGGGGGCAGCATTTCGTTTTCAAACGTATTCTCTGTTTCTATTCCGACAAGTGAATTATATATATTTTTTTTTTGGTTGTGAGCATCAGGACACGACGATTGCAGTGTCATTTGATGTGGTCCAAGTGTCTTGAAGCCACTACTCGTATTTAGTGTACAAACGTGCCTGGTGTTTCCGTAAGCAAACAATTTACTAATAAAATGAATTAAATAATAATGTGAAAAGGAATCGTTGTTTCGCATTTTAACATTTAAATCTATAGAAATTACGAACATACTTTCAGAATTTATTGCACTGCTTGTTTTTACACCGATAAAATGCATGTAAAAAGTGAAGGAATTTTTCTAACATCTATCAAAAATATAATTAAAAAGTTGTCTGTGGTACGAACTCAGTATCTAAGGATTTCCAGGCAAAATATTTAACACATAAAAAAAAAACATATTTTTGAAAATATTTGGATATTTTAAAAGACGAAAGTGCAAAACAAAGGAAGCCAATTTGTAGATGAGGGGTAGAGATAAAAAATATTTGGCATGTACATGAAAAAAGTTTTGGTTGTGGTGACACGTTGATTGCTTTTATTTTAGAGCAATCAAAAGTGATATTCGCAAAAGGTATTAATTCGCATTAATATCTCTCAGACTTCATTCCCTTTTTTAGTATGCTTGTCTTCTTAAAAAGGAGGGGGACGATGAAGCCGGATTTGGCCTCCTTTAACCGCGTTCAATTTTATTACAGGCCTACAAAAACAATAAAACATACAAATTAACTTAAATGTTTTAAGTTTAAATTTCCGGCTTGATCACAATTAGTGCTAAAATATTTTACACCACGATATTTTGTGATTCTCATTTGTTTTTAAAAATCATAACGTACATTAAATTGTGTTGCTAACAGAGAATTTATTATTCAGAAATTAATTTTAATTTACTAATAAATAAGAAGAGAAAAATGTTTCGCAATATGGATTACTCTCTTGCGCATGTACTTGATTTCAATATGACAAAATTTTTTTATTTAATTTTCCATGCCAGTTTCTGCCTGCAATAAAGTTGTCACAAATGTTAACAGCAGCTTTTATTTGGCTGACTCACAACTTTCACTTTATTTTAAAAAGTTTAACTTTTGGTCGAAAATATTAGATGCTTAAGGCTCACAAGTATTAACAGTGACCCTCGTAATTTTGTTAATTGCATTTTAATTATGAATTTTATTGAAATTTTTGAATTTTTTAAAAACTGTCAGCTGTTTATTGTTCTTCTGTTTCAATTGAAAATTACGTGCCAACATTTTTTTTGTGTCAGAAGCATAAATTTAAAATTTATGCTCAGCTGCTGCCACTACTGCTGCTACTTCTTTGAGGCAGCAGTGACAGGATTGGCGAGTTGCAGCAAATTATTTGGCATATAATGTTTTTAGGTCAAGCGACTGAGATATATGAAGAAATTAAATTGAACATGATATAAATAACTGCTTTTAAAAAATTTAACTAAAAAGTCAAAAGCTTTCGCAACATGATGACAATAGATTTACGCAGCAGCAGCAGTAGCAGCAGTAACAGCAAACACGATACTGCTGCCGCGCTGTCCGTTTCATACAGCGAAGTTGGCTTCGCCTGATGTAGTAAGCAAACGAATCAGTGCTGTTGTGCATGTTTCGTATGTGAGAGTGTAGAAATTCAGTTTCAGGAATTTGAATATGGAAAAAGGGGTTTCGATCCAACAGCTTTATGGTTGCTTGGCGGTATGCAAGTCGTTGTGGTTGTTGTATTTGGTGGGTGATTTGACTATCAGCTAAAGACAACAAGTATTTACTTGTACGTGTCCAAGAGAGCATTTATTGTTTGCATCTTTTCGTTTTTACTGTCGTCGTTGCTTTTGTTGTTGTTTTTGAAATAAGCGAACGTTTTTGTTTTTTTTGTTTTTTATTTTTTTTTTTTGTTTTGCTATTTTGGTTGTCATAATGAAAGTAGGTCGCGTGCTGTTTCACATATTACAAATTTTTACTATGTTTGCCATCTATTCTCGCTGTTGTAGCTAATATTGATGATGGCATTAAGTATACGTGGGCAGTTGTATAAGTAAATGAAAAGTTTTTAGAGGCTAAATATTTTTAATATTTGTAAATTTAATTTTCAGAATAGTTTCTACGTCACTGGTAACTTTTTAGCCACTGTTCCCTAAATCGGATTACATCGTGAGCCATACGATTGCCAACTGGCAGAATTCGTAGTATTTGCATTTTTTTTTTTCAAGTATAAAGATAGTTTGAGCTGGAAAATACTTTCATTAGCATTTTCTATTCAATATATTATGCAAAGCCCCTCGATGGTATAATGGTTAGTGTACCCGCCTGTCACGCAGGTGTCAGGTGTTCAATTCCCCGGTGAGCCAGAAGCCAAAGGCCCCAGTAGCCAGTGCATCTATAGATATTGCAATTATATACATATAATTGTAATATTTGGTAAATAAATATTATGCAAGCCTCACAAATTTGGCCACGTGTGGTGGGGGTTTGCTGTATATAATTTCGATGAAATTATAAAAATTTCACTAAATTAATTAGAATTTTTTTAATTTAAGTAAATATTCTTACTGAATATTTTTTTTTTTTTTTTTTTGAAATAAAGATGAAAATTTCAGATTTGTTCAAGATATAAAATCAAAAAATTCTGAAATTACCTGCGTAAGCTTGACCATTTGCATGAGTTTTTTTATTTGTTGTTTTTATTTGGGTCCACTTGTCGTTGTTCATTCTAATTAATTTGTATTTGCTTTTTTGTGTCATTTTCAATGGTTCTTCTCTTGCTTTTTAAATTCCTTTCACTTTGAAATGTGTTATCTACGTGTAAAATCTGTAATTATTCTTTTTTTTTGACATAATCGGGAAGATCGAAATAAACTTTTAGACTTTTCAGATCATGCATTTGTTTGGAGTTCGTAGCACTGTCACCTTTAAGTGAAGCTTTAAAGTCTGTTAACCTTAATTGTTGGACGATAAAAGACGGATTAGTTGACTGACACTTTCGTAATCTTGAAGTTTGAAGAAGAGTGAGAGCGTATATAAAAAATTGTTGTTTGCTTTTAAGGTCTGTTTCTTTTTGTTGGCGATTTAATTTTTATAACAAAATGATTTACAATATTCAATAACAAATAAAAAACACTCTCGTCAGTTATTTAAAAAAAGACAAGATTTTCAAAGGCCTAGAAAACATTTTAAAACTGGGTCGCATGTTAATAAAACAAGAACAAAAATAATAAGAAACCCCTTTCTTTTAGATTTCCTAGTACACTGCCAGACTGCACGTGACTAAAGCCGCGAAAATTACGTTTCATTGAAATGCTAAATGCCTTTCTCGGCAATTTTTATATAAAATAAAAAAAAAATTTTTTGCAAAAGAGCTTATTTCATGCAGGCAGAATTAATGCTAATTAATTCTTAAAACACACTGACTACTTCAGTGTTAAAGAAGCTCTTGATTAACTTTCACTATAATAACAAGACGATAAAAAGTTATTGGAATTTTTGCAGGCACTCATTACCAGAGCTGGGAATAATTTTCGGTGCTTTAAAATTGAAATGAAATTTAATATTTGCAATTTCTTTGAAACTAACAAATAAGGTAGATACGAAATATTGAAGAGATAAAACGTAAAATAATTATTAAATTGAAAATAAATTTTATTTTGATGTAATAAATTGCAATCAAAAAATTTATGAGAATAAATCAATTGCAAAAAAAAAAAACTCTTCAAGTTTAAATGAATGGAAAGCGAAAACCCCATGTGTCCGCTGAGCTCCGATATCCAAGTGAACATATTTGTCTGGTAATGATATACATATGTGTAATCAAATTATAAAAATGAAGAAAGAGAGTAGCCGTCAAGAGCATGAGAGAGCAGAAGTATAATAAATATAAAATATAAAATAAAAAAAAATGATGTACAGTAATGAAGCAATTTTAGCCTCTTTGAGCCGCTTAAGAGGAAATAAATAACTTCAATTCATTTATTTGATTTAAATGATAATTTAAAAATATTCTTAACCAGCATGAAAAGCGTCATACTTGACAAGTTAGATTAAAAAAAAGCTTTGCGTAAATGTGTGCTAAAGCAAAGCCAAAAATAAAGAGTTCACAATGCTTATGGTCTGCTCCAATGTAATCGCTTCTAGTAAGAGTTATGCGCAGAATGATAAATATTTAAGAAACACAATTAATTGATGACTTCTTTTATAAGTTTCCTTCTAATCGCGGTCTTGTGCAGCAGCTCTTGCCACTAGAAGTTTACATGGTTGTTTGGCTAATTGACTCGCTGGCTAACCACTGTTGGTCCAACCGTGGATATCGCAATTTGCCGTTAACTGACCGCATTTCACAACTTCGAAGCACAGCTTGATAGTAAAAATATACAAAAACTGCCAGGCATTTTTGTTTCTCCATATAAATTGAAGGAAGTCATTTTCAAATTTATTACATTAATTATATAAAATTACTGAAGATAAAACAATCGAGATGTACAAAGGAGAAAACTGAAAACTAAAAAAAAAAAAAAAATAATAATAAAAAAAAATTCGCCACATTTCACACAGTTTTAAAATAACGAGAAAAATTTAAGTATTTATTTGGTTAACTGAAATACCACATTATGACTTATACAGCACATCATGTTCTTTGCACAGTTTAATTTTATTATAAATCACGTTAACATTCATGCACATAAATTTCTTTTCAACAATTTCCTTCTTCTATTTTCTCTTCTTTCAGTTCAATCTGGCAGAAATATACGACATTTGCCGTGTATTGTGAGGAAATCCGGCAGATCTGGTGTGTGCATGTTTGCCATTGACTGCATTAAACAAAATGGTACTCATTTGGGTACTTGTATAGATCGTTTCTATTTTGGCTCATGCTGTGATATTAAAGTGAGTTCTGGATCAATTTAATTTACAAATTAATTTTCATAAATGTTAACATTCTAGGAAGAAGAACTAATCGAAATAGCGGATAATAGCATAGATCAGAACACAATTTCACATCATTTGACACCAGATGCATCAACACTGCCCACAAGTACTTTATTTAAAGTTACCACTAACATAAGTCCTTCATATCAGCAAGACAACACCAGCACAATTGCCAGTAGCAGTATTAGTAGCACTGCGCTCAGTAGTAGCACAGCTAGCCAAGATAATACTACGCAAATATCAAATACTGTAAACCAATCGTTGACCACTAGCCCCTTAAGAGACACTCCAAGACCATCCAGTGTCCTAACGAGTTCGAGCACTGGCAAACCTACTGAGTCAACCACAACCCTCAAACCCAGCCCACAAACTACTTACAAACAATCTCATTTTGTGATACGAACTACAGCGAAACCCACCAACAAATATGCTACGGGAGGCAAGCCCTCTCACAATTCCACAATTAAAAGGAAAACACCACCCTCTAATACAACTAAAAAGGTTGCCACAAGTACTTCTGCAACTACAACTACTATTACAACGACGAAGCGGCCAATACTAACTACCACCTTTGCCACACAACAAAGAGACGAATTGCCAGCAGCCACAACACCACCTGTAAAACTCTTCACTTATCAAATTGTGGAGACTACAGTCTTCACACCCACGGAAGCTACGAACACGTTTGATTTTGCAACCACAGAAAGAGTGCAACCAAACACTGTAAAAGTTGCACAAACAATAACAGCACAACAAAATATCACAACCATAACAAATAACGAAGCTACACCTATCACAACAGAAACAGATACGACCCAAAAAATTAGCACCACAAAACCCAAACCACAAACTACAAGAAAACCACCAACAACTACAAAGAAACCAAGCAGTGTCAAGCGAACCACCACAAAACCAACACGGCGGCCAATAGCAGCTATTAAAAGCACTACAACACCAAATACCATAAATGACTTAAAAACTCAATCGAGTAGTACCACAGAGGCAATTCTAGTTGTTAATAAAACAACTTTAGCCTCCAGGCCGAGACCCAGGCCAACAGCCAATATTGTTAAGGTACCTAAGCCGAACCCCACAACTAGCACAAAACCTACCAGTGCCATCACAGCAACTACCATTCATGCAAGTAGTTCAACTGAGGCTGAAATGCTGATGCCAACAAAATCAACAGCAACCAGCAGTACTACAAAGAGCACTTCTACAACCACAACAGAGGCGACACCAACCATTACCACCACCACCACCACCACCACCAGCACCACCACCACATCCAGCAGCACAACAGCAGCAACGAGAACTTCTACTACAACAACCCCAAAGACCACTGCAACAACTACACAGAAGGTAACAGATACGCTAATTATAAGTTCTACAACCCACAAGCCGGGCTTAGTAACATGGACAGACATTGACGGTGAACCAGTAGATCCAAATAAGCCAATAATTTCTGACTGGATACCAGTAACGAGCCAAGCACCTTCAAATACCAACAACAAAGTCGAAGGTAAGTACAGCATTGGCACGTAAGGAACGCCGCAATCAACCTTATTTTCAATATTTTAAATTATTAAATTGTATTTTCAGAGAGCTCATCTGAAAATGTCACCTTTGAAGAAATGGATGTCTCTGTTTCGTCTAGTGTCAGTGCAGTCATGAACAACACGACTATAATAATAATACCATCCCAAAAGCCTATTCTTGCGGCAAGACCTACCACCACCACTACTAGTACTTCTACCACAAGTGCTCCAACTGTTGCAACAACGACAACTACACTTAAACCAGCTATTGGCCCCAGTTCGCCAATCGAACAGCTTGCAGAGTCAGTAGCTGTACCGTCTTCAGAATTTGCCTCTGTAGCTGTATCTTCATCCACAACCACATCTACCAGCGGTGTGAACACCGAAGAACTGACTACAGAAAGTTTAAATCTGAATTCTAGCACTACAAACCCGATCATCGGATTGGAAGGGGTTGACTACAGACAAGGTTAATTTATTTTAAGGCAGTTTATCATTAACTTGCAAAAAATATTTCCCTTTGTGAATATTTCAGTTTGTGGCCGTCGCATGTTTCCGGAACCCCGTATTGTTGGTGGCTCTAATGCTGCCTTCGGTCGTTGGCCTTGGCAAATCTCTTTAAGACAGTGGCGTACCTCCACATATCTACACAAATGCGGTGCAGCTTTGCTAAATGAAAACTGGGCAATAACGGCCGCCCATTGTGTTGACAAGTAAGTTGAAGATTGAAGAATGCAAATCCCAATCCACAGTGGCGAAGTTTACATCTACTGGCAACTTATCCGGTTATTCTCACTATGATAAACGCTAAAGTGAAGTATTCACAGCTTACAGGAAACACTTGTTTGTTTTAAATGTTTTTCGTCTGCGAAAATTGAAAGTCGAGAAATGCGCAAAATGTTTCGATTAAGAAGGAATTGCGCATAATGGCAATATTCTGCGAAATGCAAATAATATTCTAAACGAGTAGTATTTACGAAAGATCAATTCCGGTTAACCAATATCGACATCAAGACATGGTAACAAGTACGATCATGCATTGAACCATGACGGATGTTCAATTTTTACTCTGACATCCGATACATCACCTGCCATTCAAGTCGGATTGCATTCAAACTGTCATTTACGTCTCGAATGTTCTTTTGCAAATAATAAAGTAATAAATGAAAAAATAATATTTATATATCAACGAGAATTATTTGGCCTCTTTTCGAGGAATGAGAATTTCAGAGCCGTAATATCACTAAACAAATTTATTCCATTAAATTATATAAATATAAATGTTAAGTCGTCAGTACATGGGCCTTTTTATATGATTTTGTAAATTTTAGTGTACCACCATCTGATCTTCTGCTGCGTTTGGGTGAATATGATTTAGCCGAAGAGGAAGAGCCATACAGTTACCAAGAAAGACGAGTACAAATTGTGGCCTCACATCCACAGTTTGATCCCAGAACATTCGAGTATGATTTAGCCTTGCTGAGGTAAACCTTATTAACACAAAATACTTGAGAATTATAATACATAAATCAGGTATAAACTTTCTCAACAGATTCTATGAGCCAGTAGTTTTCCAGCCAAACATTATACCCGTATGCGTGCCTGAAAATGATGAGAACTTTATAGGCCAAACGGCATTTGTCACTGGATGGGGGCGTCTCTATGAAGATGGACCTCTTCCAAGTGTTTTGCAAGAAGTAGCGGTGCCCGTTATTAACAATACCATATGTGAGTCCATGTATAGAGCAGCTGGTTATATTGAGCATATACCGCACATTTTCATATGTGCGGGCTGGAAAAAGGGTGGCTATGATTCATGTGAAGGTATAAAAATGTATATTTTTTTCTAAGCAGAAACTGGTTATTGAGTTTTTCATAAATTTAAGGCGATTCGGGTGGGCCTATGGTTTTGCAACGTGAAATCGACAAACGTTTCCAGCTAGGCGGTGTAATTTCATGGGGTATTGGTTGTGCGGAAGCCAATCAGCCGGGTGTTTATACCAGGATTTCCGAGTTCAGAGACTGGATTAATCAAATTCTACAATTCTAGTAAAGCATTTGTGTTAAAACTAGTAGAGTTCACATGAATACGTTTAAGCTTGGTGAGAGGGGTTCTGGAGCTGGATCCCAACTAAGTAAAACTTTTTCTAATTTTAAATTTTAGCTTAAAAAGACACGTTGTATCTATAGTTATTTGTATTTGTATTTGTATATCGCGATATTATTTAATTTTTATCACAATCTATTCATGAAGTTATTTATTTTAATTTACATTTATTTATAATTTATTATTCGTAATTTAATATAATTTAGTATTTATAAAAAGTGTTTGTTTTAAGAAAATTTTGTTGCAATCATTTCCTATTGTCACCATTTCCATTTCGGATAATTTCATAATTTATATTGTTTTACTATATTAATCTTTTTTCTACAACAAAAACAAAAAATGTTTTATTTATGCTCAGCATAATTTACAATATTATCTTGTTCTTTGGTTATACATAGTAATTGGCTCGTGGAGCTTTTAAGTGCGTTAGCGCAGTCCTACAAGTATAATCAAGGTAACGACGAATGGACAAAAATGCAATACACGTGTAAAACGCACATCATTCATTTTACATACATACGAGTACATATTTTAAAGCACTTAACGAAACATACATTTCATAGAAATTTTTATATTATTAAATTAATTGTAAGTTCGATTAAAAATTTAATTAAATACAAATACGAAAAATGTAAATTTATTTATGAAAAAGTGTAATTTAAGAAAATAGAAAAAATACACATTATTTTAACAAAATATCTGCAGACTTGCATTAATATTTCTATTTCAAGGACCAAAAAATATTAGAAAAGTATATGTGGTCCAATGTAAGAAAAATTCGTTCAATATTTTTGGAGATATTTTGATATTTATGCTTGTGAGAATAAATACTTCGAGTGAAATACATTTTTAAAAAATTTCACATCAAATAATTTTTTTGTTATTCATAATGTAAGAAATTATTATTGTATTTCTAGCTTTTTATAAAAATTACATCATTGCATATAAACCATTCTTGCTTAGCGTATCAGATCTATATCTCCATGAACTCTACACATTAGGCTATAAAACTAATTTTACTGCAGGCTTATTCTGCATTGCGATACGAAAGTCAATGCGATGCGAAAACATGCAAATGCGAACATTTCCTATTCTGTGTTGCAATGTTCGCAAAGGACTTTTGTATTCACATTTCAAATGCGAATATGCGGCAAGTCGGTGTTCGGTATGGCGAAAACTAATCTCAGATACAAGGGAAACAAACAACAAGATCAATTTGAAATAATAGTGGAATGTATGATGAAAAACAACGAACTGGCAAAAGGTCATTTAAAAACTTTAACTGCAAGTCCAACTCCTGTTAGAGCAACTGCAGTATGGAAAAATATAATTTTCTAAAATTATGTAATTTCAACTTTAATTTTAATGTGTCTTGGGCTGATTTCATGGTGCACACTAAGCAGAAACTAAATAAAATAAATTACAAAATTATTAAATAAATTAATGTTATTTCGTATCCGCGATCATAAATTTCTTATTCTTTTGTAAATTTAACTTTAGGTTTTACTATAGACGAGGCGTTGTTATATTGATCGGCGTTGCCACGATTTAAAATAAAATGCGTTTGCCATTGCGAAAGCCTTATAGAATACCAATTTACTTTCGCATCGCATTTCATTTTCGCATCGCATTGACTTTCGCATCGCAATACAGAATAAGCCTCTTCAATAAACGCAAAATTGTTCTAAAGCCCTTAAAAGCCTAGTGGTCCCTATTTCCGCACCCCTTAATTTTTGCAGCAGTAACAAAATGTTTTATTAAAACCGCACAAGTAATAAAAACAGTGCTTGTAAAAACTGACATGTAAAAACAACAAATAATACCAAATAGATCTAATAAAGTCCTTAGAAGATTCCCAAAACAATAATATTAGCGGTGTTCAGTGTTCTTTACATTTTTATTGCGTTGAATTGCGTTTGCAGTTGTTTTGCGTTATTCTTATGCAACTTTGCAGTGGTTTATTGTATTGCAATGAAATTAAAATAAATATCCCAAAAAAAGTGCGACACATTAATAATAATATGATTTATGTTTTTAAATATACGAGTAAATACTGATAATGAAAAGATTATTCAGTAAAAGTTTTCTTTTCCAAATATTTAAATTGCAGTTATCAAATTCCCCATAAACGCAATTGAATAAAGTGATTTCATGATGTGCGTTCATCGGTAGTTCATAATTGAGACAAACAAAAGACTTAAGACCCAAACATGATAATTTACCAGTTACAACTATGTTCTATATGTCAGCTGTTACGAACTCAATGCATGCTGGGACAAAAGCAATATATATTTAGCGTTGAATAAATGCGATTCCATTTTGAATGAAAATGTTTAGTTTGGACTTTCGCAAGAAATTTTCATGAAGCTTTGAATACCGCAAGTACGTATACAAACAACTATTAGAACTATTTTTATCCCCACATTTGCATACATGAAAATGTTAAACTTTAGATATTTTGCAATTTCATTGGTGAAAAGCTAAACTGATTTGTAGTTCTGTCAGGTCGATCATTAAAAATCAAACTGATTCATGATACCACTTAGAATCGCTTATCAAGACCTGAAATTACACCAAATTTCATAGATTTGGTACTTTATGTATTTATTTATTTACATGTTATATGGTACTTATAAGAGAATTATTAGTATAATCAGAGGACGGCTATGGCAGCGATGGCCCTAAACTCAATATTTTAGCTGGACTTAGATGGAATTATAAAGCTTAAAATTTTTTAAAAATTTTAAAAACTTTTTAATATTGTCATTGGCTTGGACTGTGTTAATGGGGGGGGCAGTTTGAAAGGATATGATTCTATGCTTATTGGGTTGAATCTACAAAATGGATATTATTTTAATATTACCTTTGGTCAAAGTACAGTCAATTAGTGGAGAAAATTCGTTATTACTGAGATTGGAGTTTTTGACTGTGTTAAAGGGGGGCAGTTTGGAAGAAGATGATTCTATGCTTATTGGGTTGAATCCACAAAATGGATATTATTTTAATATTGCCTTTAGTCGAAGTACAGTCAATTACTGGAGAAAATTCGTTATTACTGAGATTAGAGTTTTTGACTGTGTTGATGTGGGGGCAGTTTGAAGGAGATGATTCAATGCTTATTGGGTTGAGTCCACAAAATGGATATTATTTTAATATTACCTTTGGTCAAAGTACAGTCAATTAGTGGAGAAAATTCGTTATTACTGAGATTGGAGTTTTTGACTGTGTTAAAGGGGGGCAGTTTGGAAGAAGATGATTCTATGCTTATTGGGTTGAATCCACAAAATGGATATTATTTTAATATTGCCTTTAGTCGAAGTACAGTCAATTACTGGAGAAAATTCGTTATTACTGAGATTGGAGTTTTTGACTGTGTTGATGTGGGGGCAGTTTGAAGGAGGTGATTCAATGCTTATTGGACTGAATCCACGACATGGGCATTGTTTAGATAGGTTGTTATCAATTATATGAGAATTTAAGATTCTAGTATCGCATAGTCTTAGAGTGAAATACTAAACTGATCATGTGGGATCGCAAAGTATCTTTTATTTTTATGAAATATAAATATTGCCCTTTTCGAATATAATTTCACTTAATAACTTAAAAGTAATATTTATTTCGGCATGTTGCAAATCTTTAAACTTAATATTCTTTAGTTAAAGTCTTTTTAAAATTCAAATGTTTCAATTTCACTACCGTTTGCATGCAAATAATGCAAATAAGGCAAACAACAGTTTCAATCTGGAAATTTTCTTATTTGTGATCACAAGAGATTAAAAATAAAATTGCGAGGCACTTTTATAAAAACTAAATATCTGTTCGTTGCCAGTGTTAGAAATTCTTTTTAATAAAAAGTCTTATTTGCACCTAATAATATTTCAAATTCTGTCTTTTTCAACCTTTTTGGTCTTCTTTGTATTCCGAATTATTTTGAGCAAAAGGTTATTTTTTTATTTTATTTATTTCCAGTTTCCAAGATTTCGCTTAGTGATTCTTTGGTGATTGAAGGAATGAGTATGACATGGTGATTAAAAGCCACTTGCATGACGAAGGGAAATTTTTTTCCAGCGACATGGGTATGTAGTTACACCTTGTTTAAAAGTCATTTGAATGCCGAAGGGAAATTTTTTTCAGCGACATGGGTATGTAGTTACTCCTTGATTAAAAGTCATTTGAATGGCGAAGGGGAATTTTTTTCAGCGACATGGGTATGTAGTTACTCCTTGATTAAAAGTCATTTGAATGGCGAAGGGAAATTTTTTCAGCGACATGGGTATGTAGTTACTCCTTGATTAAAAGTCATTTGCATGACGAAGTGAAATTTTTTTCAGCGACATTGGTATGTAGTTGCTCCTTGATTAAAAGTCATTTGAATGCCGAAGGGAAATTTTTTCGGCGATATGGGTATGAAGTTACTCCTTAATTAAAAGTCATTTGCATGCCGAAGGGAAATTTTTTTCAGCGACATTGGTATGTAGTTGCTCCTTGATTAAAAGTCATTTGAATGGCGAAGGGGAATTTTTTTTAGCGACATGGGTATGTAGTTACTCCTTAATTAAAAGCCATTTGCATGACGAAGGGAAATTTTTTCCAGCGACATGGGTATGTAGTTACTCCTTGATTAAAAGTCATTTGAATGGCGAAGGGGAAATTTTTTCAGCGACATGGGTATGTAGTTACTCCTTGATTAAAAGTCATTTGCATGCCGAAGGGAAATTTTTTTCAGCGACATTGGTATGTAGTTGCTCCTTGATTAAAAGTCATTTGAATGGCGAAGGGGAATTTTTTTCAGCGACATTGGTATGTAGTTACTCCTTGATTAAAAGTCATTTGCATGCCGAAGGGAAATTTTTTTCAGCGACATGGGTATGTAGTTGCTCCTTGATTAAAAGTTATTTGAATGGCGAAGGGGAATTTTTTTCAGCGACATGGGTATGTAGTTGCTCCTTGATTAAAAGTCATTTGAATGGCGAAGGGAAATTTTTTTCAGCGACATTGGTATGTAGTTGCTCCTTGATTAAAAGTAATTTGAATGCCGAAGGGAAATTTTTTTCAGCGACATTGGTATGTAGTTACTCCTTGATTAAAAGTCATTTGCATGCCGAAGGGAAATTTTTTTCAGCGACATTGGTATGTAGTTGCTCCTTGATTAAAAGTAATTTGAATGCCGAAGGGAAATTTTTTTCAGCGACATTGGTATGTAGTTGCTCCTTGATTAAAAGTAATTTGAATGCCGAAGGGAAATTTTTTTCAGCGACATTGGTATGTAGTTACTCCTTGAATAAAAGTCATTTGAATGCCGAAGGGAAATTTTTTTTAGCGACATGGGTATGTAGTTACTCCTTAATTAAAAGCCATTTGCATGACGAAGGGAAATTTTTTCCAGCGACATGGGTATGTAGTTACTCCTTGATTAAAAGTCATTTGCATGCCGAAGGGAAATTTTTTTCAGCGACATTGGTATGTAGTTGCATACATTGGTATGTAGTTACTCCTTGATTAAAAGTCATTTGAATGGCGAAGGGAAATTTTTTTCAGCGACATGGGTAGGTACCTACTCCTATTGTAAAAGTTAGCTCAATTGCTTGTAAAATCCATACTAAAACCTCAATTAAGTATTAAATTCAAAATTATGGCTTTTGTGTGTAATTTATGCTTTCTATGCTATTTCTAATTTCATTCTACTGGGAACATCGATATCAGTGCACACAAATATTGCTATCAGAAAATAATTTGAATATTCGTAATCTTTTTGGTTTAATAAGTTTTGCCTTTGAAATGGATCACTATTAAATCGCTGTAAAATCATTTATACAAAAGAAAAAAAAATAAATGATAATAAATTATTGAGAAAATAACTTTCGCTTGAAAATTTATATCAATTAATTATTATTTTATTCAAAAATTGTTTTCCACTAAATCACTACTATGTTGTAATCGAAACCAAAATGTTTGATTGCTTCAACCGGAAAGCGACATTACGAAATATTTGAAAAACATTTACAAACTTTTATATTTCACTATTTGAATAGATTTTGAATTAATTTTGTGAAATTTATTGCATTACGTGGCTTTTTTCCATATATTATTTACACATGGAAATGTATTTCTCTAATAAAGACATGAACTGCAACAGAGTATATTTCATAATCTAGTCAAACACTCAACAACACAACCAACTAAACTCTGTAATCAATAAATTTAACACGTTTTTATGTAACTTTCTGAAGATTATACAAGCCACTTAATGAGCCCCCTTAAATTTCAGGCGTATTCTCACGCTGGTTTACATTACTGATAACATTTATTCGTATGATTGATTCAACAACATGTTTATGAATCCAACACAAAATTTATTAAAGAAAAAAAAATAGGTGTGCCGGCCTCGCTGATATCCGGATAACACATACACTTTCTTTAAAACAAAAATTAATTTTTAATAACAAGCAAAATTTATAGAAAAATATCCTAAAACACAGCAAAAGTTTCTTTTTCACTAAATGCTAAATGCTTTTCTGACTGGCAAAATTTCTACGAGTATTCAATTCTGTACTTCACAAGCTTAATTGCACTTTTGAAATTGATAAATTTCGATGGAGATATTAATGATGATGCGCACGTTGCCTTAATAGGCAAATAGTATTTTCATATTTTTGTAATTAAAAACAATCATCTGTAGCGTTTCTTTAACCTCTCGGCAGGTAATTGAGTGATGAAAAAGATAAAATCAAGCGATAAATGAAAGTGTTGTCGGTGAAATAACAAACAAAAACTAAAGAAATTTATTTCTAATTTTATATGTGTAGAAAATGATTCGTGTGATAAGAAAAAAGGTGGGAAGCAATGAATGTTGTGACATGAAACATGAGCCATAGAGCCATTTATTTATCTATCAATAGAGATGGTGGAATACGAGGGGCATGTGTAAATTAAAAATTCCATTAGAGGATGTCGCTTTAAATTTTAAAAACGTTTTTTCACTCTTAAGATTATATGCTTTTTTAACATTGCAAAAAAAAACTTATAATAACCGACTTCCCCTCTTATCCTCATACAAAATGAGATCTGATCACGGCGCAGTAAGGAACAGTCGCCGATTTAAACGCCGATTTATTACTACATTATAGAAAAAACGTGGAACGCAACAGGACACTGCCTAGTACGTACGTAGAAAATTACTTTGATAATTAATTTGTGGCAACTTTTTTTAATTTTTGTAAAAATGAAAACAACTTAATCCATAATTAACTTGTAAGTGCTTCAAGCGCTTTACGAAATCCTATTTTCCATTTGCTATCGAGATATTGTAGGAAATCACGCTCTGCAATCCGCTCTTACAACATGCGACAAATACTCTACTCTGCAGGACATTAAATTGTTTTAATGGTCAATGACTTATAAATTAAGATATCCTAAAGAAAGCTCGTGGCAAGCACAAGAGCTCCTTCTTAAACATTTCCTATTGTAAAAAATCTGTCAAGTAGCACTTCTTAACGGCCGCTTACACGTAGAGAGTCAAATGAAGAGGAAGATTTCTCTTTGAACTAACGAAATGTAATTCAACAGCAATATCTTCAACCAAATACACATTAGAATACACTCTTTTTAAATAATAATTCACACAATAAAATGCATTTTAACTAGTTTTAAATATTAAAAAAGACAAATTAGTACAATGAGGTGTAAATCAAGCAAGTCTATGCAGTCTTACGTAAATACTAAACAGCAACAAAAACCTCATAAACACCATATTAAAACTCCACTAAAATGAAGAGATAAAAGCTCTCGTGCCTTAATTGCAACTGATTATATTTAATACAAAAACAAAAATACCATTAAAACAGTATTTTGGCAATTAATTTTTTGGTTAAAAGTAAGAAAAAAATTAATTAAAATATGAAAAACGAAATTTCCCTTTTTTAATTGGACAAACAAATTTCAATGTAATTGTAACTGAAAAAGATTAAAAATATTTTAATAACACGGTTTGCATTTCAGAGTAACACTGGGGAAAAATATTTTTACTTAACTTAATACACCTGACTAGATTTGGAAGCGGTTCAAGATTTGTGCTGGTTGAAAGTGAAATTTAAATGAAATAAGTACGAGGGTTACTACCGAAATTGTTTTTGAAATGAAATATTTCATTTTTCTTGATTGTTGTAGAGAAACTTTTCTTTTTGCTTTGCACACACACACACACAAGAAAAAGTTATACTTACGAGATAAAGGATTGGCACGAAAAAGCTCCAATAAAAAAGCCTCAGATTAAGAAATTCTTGTGGAAAGTGTGCATAAAAAATTGTTCACACTTCTTTACATTTTATGAAAAAGGCTTTTAATATGAAAAACTCTCTGCTTAAGAAATTTTTCTATTAATAACTTTTTCATTTATATTTTAAAATCCTCTGCAAGACAAAAAAGCTTAAAATTTCGATTAAAGAATTAAGGAAAAAATATTTCATAATTTAATTTACTACGATGGCAGGGCTTTTTGCAATTTAAGGAAATACAAAAAATTTGTTTTTATAGAAAAATTATTTTCTTTTAATTGCTGTCACATCAAAAAAATTTATGAAAAACTTTTAGCAAAAAAAAAACTTTTTTTAGGAAAAAGCTTTTTAATTAAAACTAATACAGACGAATAACGTATGAAAAAATATTATCAAAATATTTTATTAGAGAGCGTAAAACAAGCGAATGAAGGGAGGTGTATTCAATGTTGTTATATACATACATACATTAAATGGGGACAATTAAAATTTATAAAAATGTATGCAAAAGGAAGTGGGGAAGAGCTAATCTATTTGCTAAGTATTCAAAATTTCTTTAGGAAAATATTATTTTAACTTTAGAAAAAACTTTGCTAACAACTCTTTTTTTATTTCGCATATTTCTTACATTCAATTAATCACATTAGTTAATTAATCTTATTAAAAATTTTTGCTAGTTTCATTAGAAAGTATTTTAAATGTACATAAAAAATATTTGGTATTATGAAAAGCTTACACAATAAATTATATCATAAACAATTTAATATTAATTTAACTGTCTTCTGCACCTCATTACGTCTATAAGTGAAAAAAAAATAACAAACAAAATTTTTCTCTTCGCTTCGAATTGAATTATGAAAGCTATTTGAAATCATTCAACAAATAAAAGAACTGCCCCGCAGCCTTAAAAACAGTAATGAAAACAATCTGCAACAATAGTATGACTATCTCTCCAACTCTTAAGCAATAAAACAAAACTAACAATAAATTAACTTGAGCGTGAAAGAGTTGAGATGCCTTTCAAATGGCCACTAATAAGCATACTGATTTTATACTTAACACCCATTGAGATGAGGACGTTTCCATTAAAAAGCTGCCACACGTCGAACCCATAACCGGCCAGAAATGAAAATGTTAAAATTAAATCTCGAGCCAGTCATAACAAAATGTTTTGTATTTGTTGAAAGCAATTTATATAGCGTGAGTACGTAATAAAGCGATGATTAATTAATTGCATTGAAAAATATTTCCAGCACTTGCTGAAAATGTTTATAAATGAGTTTTTAATGTACAATTTATTTGATTAGTAATAAAAATAATAATAAAAAACAAAACTTACCGAAGAACACCCATATGCGTTCATTTTATTGATGATACCTGGAAGAAAAAAAAATGAATTAAATATTACAAATTGAATGAAAGTAAGTTTTATTTTGAATTCGAAAAAAAATGTATAGTTATACAGTACGAACTCGGTAACCGCAACTAATAGAAATCTAGGTAATTGCACTTAATGAGGATGTTGCAACCAGCGAGGAAAAATGATACATCAAAACAATTCGATGAAACAAAAAGTATATTCTTTATTAAAAAATTATTTTTTTTTTAACATATCGATTACTGTTGTGTGCACTTTCTTCTTATTAAGAACTAGGAACTATTTCAGAACTAGGATATCTTTTATTGGAATATCGTTTTCCTCAGCAAACTGAATGCAGGTGTTAAAAGCATGAATTGCAACTGATCCTTTTTTCATTGTAGGAGGTGTCACCTGAAACTTCAATTTCTACGGCTTCAATCTCCATGTTTTGATAAGCATTCCATCCATTCATTCAGCTTATCAAGTGTGAAGGAATCATTTGGTACAAGTTCTTGGAGCGTTGATGCAATTTTTTCTGGTTCACTTTTAATTTCTCATTTTATAACGCTAAGAGGAATATCGTCATCTTCACACACATATCGTTTAACTTATTGAACGATTGTAAAGTTGCACTTATTGAGGTCAACTTTTTTGACTAGTTGCACACGGTTGCAAAAATCGAGGAATTGCATGTATCGAAGGTTGCGATTACCGAGTTCGTACTGTATGTAATAGTAAAAAGGGAAACTATTCACTACATATTAGTGGGATTCAGAGGGATATAGAAATAATTTATTAGAAATTATGACTTTACAGGAAAAATAATTAACCAAAATGTTTGAAATATTTCCATTTCGACTAGACAACTTTGTTGCAAGCAATTTTCATTTTATGTAGGAGTGCTGAAATACCACGCCTACATTTTTATTTTTCATTTTTCATTTAAATTTTTTTTTTTTTTGGTTACTTAAAACAAAAAATGCTTGCAAGAAAATTACGCATTAACACGCTACTTATTGGAAATTAAGTTTAAGTTTAAGCCTGCAAATGAATTTACTGCATCTGCATATTTTTTGCTTGATTTTTATTTAGGACAGAAACAGTCACACTTCTTACACGATGATGAGCATGTATGGGTTAATAATTTTTTTTCTTATTTTCATGCGATTAAATCACAGTTTTTCGGGCTATTGAAAGAGACATCATTAAAATTTCAAGATGACACCGGCCACACAAGCCTGTTACTTTAAGCCATAAACCTGATCATTATAATGACTTGTTAGATGCATTTGGTTTGTCAAATTTACTTTCCTTTTACATATACATATATATATATATATATATATATATATATATGATACGTTTTTTTGTATGATTGTGGTACTAATTTTTTATTTCTTTACTTAAAATGCGAAAATGTTTAAGCGCAAAATAATTGTTCAAAGAAACAACAAAATTTATAGTTAATAACACAAGTTGTTAAAAGTGAAATTGAAGTTTGTTTTTATCATAAATTAGCCAAATATTACAATAAAGAGATCATGAAAAAATATAATTGAGGTTTGATTTTAAAACTAGAAGAAAATATTAATGAAAATATTTTAAAAAGATCAATCAATCAAATTTTTGAAGTCTGCTGCTTGAGCACTGGGAACAGAATAAATTTGCTATGCAGGCAGTTCTGGTTGCAGATTGAAACAAACTTCATACATTTGAAAAGGAGCAAATTCTTTTCTCCACTTCTTTACAAGATGAAAAATATATTTTGCCTTTTTCTCTTTATAGGAAACAGACTTTCTTTCGCATGTTTGGGTTGTAAATACAGTTTTTCCCCCGCACTTTTTCATTTCCCGACAAAGTGGGAATTTTTTTCAAATTTCCCGGGATCCCGGCACGGGATTCGGGACCTTGCTCCATAGAAACAGTTAAACAGTTAAATTTTCTAAGCTTTAACAAAAGTTTTATTACAAAGCTTTAAAAAGCTTTAGTAAAATATATCTTATGTTTTAAAGGTACAAAAATATTTTCATTTAACTTGGTTATTAAAATAGGAACTTATGGCGTTTTCTTTTCTACAAAAAAAGGCAACACTAGCCGCAGGGAGGGCAATTTTGTGTTCTTTTCTCAAAAAAATGTTGCCCTCTGAAAGGATTGCGTGAGCTTTTGTAAAAATGTTGCCGCATTGCACTTTTTGCCCTGAACAAATCGACAGGGCAGAAACTGCCCTGTAAAACAAATGGCTTTTATTCTTACACAGCATTACCAGACAATGTTCAAAAAAAGTCTTTAGAGTCGAAGGAGTCAGAGAATTAGATTTTAATAATTATTTTTTATATTTAGAATCGTACAGAACAAACAAAAGACCACTATGCGGCTGCTTATTTATATGAGATATTAAAATAAAATACTTTTTTTTCTCAAGCAGATGAATTAGCAATCTGGTAACAGAACATTTTTGTTTGCAGATTTTATAAAACATACATAAGTGTTTGGTTTTTGTTAAAAAAAAGGCAATGCCCTTTTTTCTAATTTGTGTCCTTTTCTCGCTACATAATAAAAAAAGCATTTTCACATAGCGGGTAAAATATTTTAAAAAGGCACCTTTTTACAGGACAACATTTTTAATGTAGAAAAAAAAAACGCTATTAGTTTATAGGAATAGGAACTTTTTTTAGTTTTTAAATTCCTGAAAATTTTTTCAACGTGGAAAAAATTTACTCTTGTTCTATGAAAGTAAGAATCGCTGTTTTCAAAACGTGAAGTTGCCAATAATTTTTTTTTTTTCATTATTTTCCGGGATCCCGCATAAGTAATCAAGGGGATTTCCCCATTGAAAATCCTTATGGCAAATAATAATAAAAAAAAGCAGCATTTTGTTATTAATTTAAACGTATTGCGGAAAAGGAGTTTAAAGGGGATATAAAGAATTGAGTAGAAAAGACGAACTACTTTTTTTAAAAACTAATTTACTTATAAAAACAATATGTTGTTGAAATTTAAACATTAAACCTATATATAAAAAAAAAGCTGACTTCACACAAAAAATGGACTGATCTGGATTTTAGAAGCATGCAGGAACATCTGCGAGAACATTCGATGTCAACTGTATCAATTTCCTATTATATTTTAAAATTTAATATGAACCTCGACTTTCGCTTACGTTTTATAATTATAAATCCCCTTATTATATAAATGACCTTCAGCTTAACCGAAAGAAATTTCGTATTTTTTATTTTTAATCGACAAAAAAAAATTAAAAAAATTTCTTAACTCCTATACATGCATATATCGTGTATGTTTACAGAAACAAAAGACTTAAGAAACAAACATGCACTTGCAATTGTTCCACTAAATTACTCGAACCACGCGAATCATATTAATTATAAGACATTAGATATATCTATGTATTTTAATTGAATACAAAAATTTCTTGTAAAAAATATTTCTCAAAATTTAATATTTAAAATACAATAAAATAATTTTCCATTATAATAGATATTAAGCAAAGATTATATACTATTTTTTTATTATTATATATATATATATATTTTTTTTTTTGCTTTTGTTTCAAGCAACAATAGAGCTTTATTATCTAATAAGATTAATTTTCCGAAACTATTAATTTTTATATAGCTTTATGATCCTAATTAAACAAATAAAAGCAATAAAGTTTAACAAAAACCCACTCTCACTTTTAAATGAAAAAAAAAAAAACCTTTTTCAAAGCCACAGTTTTTAGTACCTAAAAATTGTTTTTAAAACTCAGATAATGACATAGTCGACATAGAGATGAGCTCAAGTGATGTTTTTATCATTAAAGTAAACAGTGTACGAGTACATCATTTGAAATTTAAAAGAAGGTGAAATCAAACTTTTTCTCAGTCTTCTATTTTTTTAAATATAAAATTTTTATTTGGCGATGTATTCGAACAAATAATACATATAAAAATATAAAAACTGTTACTACAACTGTAACAAACTATCTTTTCATTAAAGTGCTATGAAGACGGCGATCAACAAAATATCAAACCCAACATAGGCAGAGCAGCGTACTGAAGCTACTAAAACCATTATTCATACTCTGCATTATATGCATAATCAGCAACTATTTAAAACCATAAATTTTTCTTTGGCACCCTTTAAAACGTAAACCAGTAAATTTCGAAACCATTTTATGCAACAAATTTCTTTGTTATCTCCCATGTCGAACAATATGTGTGCAAACTAACAGCAATGTTTTTGACCCGCAATTACATAAATAAAATCATTGTCTGTAGCAAATCTGTTCACCTGTTCATCGCTTTTAAGCGGTAAGCAGTAAGAAAAATAAACATACCCAGCGGAATTTGCATACAACTTCATTATCATCTTTAGCCACTGTTAACATCAACACCACTGTTAACCAGCAGCGAGAGAATGCTAGTGACCAACATCAATGTCAACGTAACAGTTGATAACTCTTTTCGTATAATGGAAAATATGTTTTAAAGAACGCAATTTTAAGTAAAAATAAAGGCAACACGATGAGCAGAGATTCAGTGCTGATGTAGACATCATACTTAACGGACGTGTTTTCTTAAGCAATAAATGCTCGTGTTTGTTTTCTTTTGTTTTTATTATTTATAGTTTTTGTATCCTCACGTTTTAAATAAAAAAAAGCACCTGTAAAATGAAACATTAACGGTTAAGCAAAATTCATATAAAAGCGATAAGCGGATAAAAATATTGCAATAATTTATATAAAAAAAATTCATTTACATGAATTAAAAAGGCACATTAAAATTGCAACCACAATTAGATTTGAAAATGATTTGTTTATTTTTACAAACTGTATAGCAATTGCACAGTTTCAACCAAAAATTATCAGCCGCACCATTAATAACAGAACAACTAACCCGATTTGTGTTATGATTAATTATTTATCTGCTCAGCAAGTACTCTCTTTTTTCTTGGCTAGCTTAACGATTGCCTTACTAACTGGTTGGTGGTGGCAGTTTGTTTGCCGTGCTGTGAGTATTGCTGCCATGGTGTTGTGCTTCATGCTAAAGTGAAAGTTTATGTTAAGCACAAATTCGTAGTCCGTTATCTTTTTGAAGACAAGAATTATTTACAAAGTTGGTCATCACTTAAACACTTCGTATTGTAACGTCCAAGCGTGCGGACGTCTATCACAGCACACATACACATAAACACGAAGCAACCAAACTGCTGCATAGAAATGGACAAACTTTTTCGTACTTTCGCGATCACAAAAGAAAACAAACAGGTGTATGTAAATTGAATAAACACGACGATTTCTTATTTACGGTGGCCTAACACTCAATACACTACGAATAGAGTAAGACTTCATTTGACATCATCCAGATCTATTCAAGTCAATGCTGTGCAATTTCGTCAAAACTATTGAAAATTGTACGTGCTCGCATTACGATATCATAATTAAAAAGGATTTTTCTCAAGCGACCTGTTTACCAATTGAGTTAATTTCAAGACAAATAATTTAATTAATAAAAAACAAAAAAAAAAAACAAAAATAATTAAAATAAAGTAAATTTAATAGTGCATTTAAATGCAAGTGTTAGTTTTATTTCAAAAGCGACAAAAATCAACAGTAAGAAAATAAAGTGGAAAAAGTACATGATAAAAGCAAAAAAGCAGAGCAATAAATACGGTAATAAAAAGAAAACTAATTATGTTTTTATAGAATAATTTCTCTTGCATTAAAATTGCACTGGAACAACGAATTCAACGACACAACAACAAAACGATAATTGTGCGTGTAGAATAGAAGCACACAAAAAAAAAAAATAAAAACGCTATATAAAAACGTTTAGTATATATGGAAAAAGTAATATAAAAATAATAATAATAATAACACACACAGATGCACACTTACAAATGATTTGCCAGCAAAAACAAAACATAAAAGAAACAAGTTTGTTGCTTAAGTCTTTCGTTTCAAAGTCAATAATGCAGCAAGAAAATCGATTCTAATAAAAAGCAACCAAACAACCGTTTAAAACAAAACCGTTCGTCCACTTGCAAATTACACCATCAATCTTGCATGCCAAAATCTAAAATTAAAAACTATTCAAATAATTATTAACCTTAAAGCAATTTACAACAAAATCATTGTAACAAAATGACTGTGCTTTTGAAAAATAATTTACCACAAAAGCGATCGCTTATATCAGCGTCTACTTCAGTTGCCATATTTTGGACTCAAGTTATTGTGACCACTTTATTATTAAGTGCTACTCTAATAATTCAAACACATGGATTTAATCCCCCTAACGCTGGTAAGTTATTTATATTTTCGCTTTTTTTTGGAAATCTTTTATTTGTTAATCAATTAAAATAGGCAAAAAATATTCCGGATTTACAAGGATATGTTTAATAAAATTTATTATCCTTATTAAAATTAAACACATTTTTTTGTTAATTATAATTTTTAATATAATATTTATGTATATAAAATATACTTCATCAATGCAATGTTGGTGTTCTGCGGATAAAAAGTTTCTACTTGCGAAATTTCATTTGTAGGTAAAGGTAAGGGGGCAACAAAATCCAAAAGAACTTAGAAAATAAATGAAATAATAAAAAGTAATTCAAATTTATTTCATTTGTTATTACACTACCATAAACTAATACCCATCACTAAACTAAAAAACATTTCTGAAAGATTATTGCAACAAACTTCATTCAATCCTTCCATTCATCAAGCGATCTTTTTATTCATGAACAACTTTCCCTCCTTTAAATAATTTTAGCATATAAAATGTATGAGAAAATATTGTATAGTATACAGCCTGGTCTTTACATACATATGTATATTCTATATATTTTATTATCAGTTGCAATATTTCATCAATATTAATGAGACGGAATTTGTCAATTAAATGTGTTTTCAAGACAATTCACTTCTTAACCTTAATCTTTGTTGATTTATTAATTCATATTTAATTTATGCAACCGAGACGAAATAAAAAAGCCGAAATTGATTGACGTTCCGAAATTTTCAAGAATCATTTTTTTTTTAATTAATACACTAAATGAAGTTTGAAAATACGACACTCTTTTAAAAAATGAAATTTAAACAAAACAAAAGATGCCGCAAAACTTGTATTAAAAATAAAACGATTTCATCAGCATTTCACTAAAAAAAAAAAAGGAGAAATGCGAAACGAAAAAGGAATTCTTCACAGCAGCTAAATATACAAAATCAAGAAATTTATTGGTAAACGAATAATTTTTCCCATATTATCTCATCTATCTCTGTTTACAAAATTCAGTAAAAGTTGTTTTTGAAACTTTTGCTGTAAAAGAAATGACAAAAAAAAAAAAAAAGAAATGTTGTGCCAATTTTTATTTACTCTTATGCTTGTGCAAAATCGCCAAACGATATCAATATAATTTGCAAGACGGAACAAAAACATATCTTTGATACTTAATAAATAACTTTTAACGGTAAAACAACAAACTCGTTTTTATTAACCCAAATTTTACTAATCTAAATTCTCTTTAATAATGATTTCCCCCTTGCACTGGTTATTCAGTTTCCGTTTCCACTGTTGTGGCATTTACGCATGCCTCCCAGCCAACCGCCAGCCTGAAATGGCATGGCAAATTTTACTTACAAGTGTTTGTGTGAAAATGTAGCGATGTGTGCGTGTGTGCAAATGTATATAAAAAAATATGTGAAAAAATTTAAGCACTTTCGAGTAGGTATGTAAATAAATCCATAAGTAAACAGTGAAAAAGCTTTCACTACTGTTGGCTGTTAAAGTTGTGTTGTTGCCATCGCAGCCGCTGCTGCGCCACTGTCATATACGAGTATATGTAGTGGTTGGTAGCAACATGCTATGCCATCAATGAGGACACAACAATGACAACAATGTCAACAAAAATAAAAACAAAATATAAACAATTTGCAGAACAAACACTACGTGTTTTACACTGGCATTAAAGAAAAGTCAAAGCGAGCACACTCATACTTACACCAGTGCAACACTTGCATTTAAACACGCACACACATATACACACATACGCGCATATACAATTGTTTATTTCTTATTAAACAATTGTTGGCAATTTGTAACAAGTAGATCTCACTTTTCTATTTCTACTACACTTTTTTTTCTTGAATTTTTTCTTTAATTTCATTATTCATAATATGCCATGATACACTTTTGTAATTCTTAAAATTCAGAATATTTAAAGTGGACTAAGTTTCTTGGAAAATGGAAAATGGCAGCTCCTTCACAACAATTTCACGAACAAGTGTTGAAAGTAAGTGTTGTTTGCTTTCATATTGAATACATTGAAGTATTGATGTATAAGCATAAATAACTTATAACTTATGATATCCTTGTCATCCTTATCCTTGGCGGGTATAAATGACAATTTTTACATGATTTAAAATCAAATGTAACATGGAATCTATATGAAAGAGCAAATTATACCCTAATTTTTTTTAAAAAGTTTTGATATTTAACGATTTTCGGTTCAAGCAGTAAATGACATGAAGGGCCCTAAGGATCCTTATTTTGATTTAGTAAAAAGATATTAAAAAAAAAGAAATTTTTTAAGAGAGGAAATACGTGTTGTGGGAGTTTTAAATGCGATTAATCAAAGGCTACACATATTTTGAATGTAAGCTGAACTGTTCCGAAATCCTTAAAAGATTTTCTTGCCGCTTGAGCAGCAAGTACTGCCGTACCATTTAACTTTTGGACAACATTTTTCCCTAAAGTTACGTTTCGCAATTTCTTAAAATTCCATTACTCAAAAGCTATAATGAGTTTGCATATATACTAAATTGTTATGAAATCCTTAAAATCTCTTTTTTCTGGTATAATAAATCGTATTGAAACACAACATCCTGTTTGGCCACATTTTATTCTTCAAGACCACAGTCCATACAAGAAAATGTAGAGTTTTGCATTTTTTTAAATTTCACTGAAAGCGCTTCTTTGCATGCCAGTAGGCAAATAGGTCACATGTACATACATGTCCTTACTAGAAAATGTTAAGTTCCGCATTTTCCAAAATTCGGTCACTCAAAACTTATTTGGTATGGTGTGGTATAGTATTCCTAAAAACAAATTTAAAACAAGCCCGGTTCCGATTTCTCTTCGCATGTTCTAATACGAGTCGAGAAACGGATAAAGTTTTAAATTCAACGGATCATAACAAACTCACTTGCTGTAATAAAAAAAAAAAAAAACAAACATAAACCCATTTGATGACCTTTCCTAAACTTTAGTTCCGCTTTTTTTTATACCCAGTGGAGACCATTTAATGGTAGATTAACATCATTTTACGCTTTTACAACTACTTCACACTGATACATACACGCACACACACGTGCAAGCACACTTACATTACTTCAGCAGAGTTCAGGTAAATTGGCAAAACTTTTATATGAAATTATTTTGCGATTTATAGTTTTATTTTTTTTAATTTTTGTTTTTAAGCTGGAAAAAAAAGAAATTTAGAATATTTCTTAAAGCCAAGTTGAGAGATTTTCTAACAAAAAAGATTTTAAACAAAAGTTTAATAGAAATCTGCTCCACTGACAGACAGATGCTAATCGCGTTAAAAGCAAATCTACTAGAAACTAAAAATATTTTGTTATTTTGCATTGTGGTACGATTTTATTATTTTATAAATTTTTTTATATTCTTTCAAACGTAAGATCTTTTATAAGAATAATTTAAATTTCTTTTCAAAGCTTTAATCGCATTCTATTTGTAACAACTCAAGCTGAAATCATTATAATTCTTAGCAACAAGTCTTGGTCTGATCATCTGCTGCACATGTCTTTGCCTTAAAAATCTGATTGCATTTTTAGATTTTCACAATGTGAATGGTGTCTCATACATTGTTGCTAATTTTTATAATTATAAAACAGATTTTATACAACAATAAACAACAATTAAATTCTACATTGCTTGTAATATTTTTAAAGTGAAAACTGTGCAAATAGACAGACGTCTTACCTTAAAAAGTATTTTCAAATACAAGTTTTAAAAATAAAATAAATAAAAAAAATTTCGTTACAACTCTTACTTTGCGCTCTCGTTTAATTGTTTTGTTAAACTTTCAATTTAAACAAAATCAATTGTTTTAAATGGATTGTACGAGTAAAGCAAATTCATGCAGCCAGTGAGGTTTGTGTAATTTTTCCAAATGAAAGTCACAAATTGCATTTTAATGTGTTTTTGGGTTTATAATAATATTTAGTTTCCACATTGCATAGCATTTAGAAAATTATATGGAATTTCGAAATAATAGAGAGTTCAAGGTTTTGCAAAATTAAAAACACAAAAAAGAAAAATTAAGATGTGATACTGATTACGAAAGTAATCAGTATCATGTGTTGCGAACTGTGTTTCTTTTTTAACAGTGGAAATACAATTTTTAATTATTAAACAATTCTGTGAAAAGAATAATTGTTTCAATCACAAAATTAATTGAAAAATAAACGATTTTAATGAAAAATATTTATGGAAAGTTTAATTGGAAACCTTTTAAAAGTTCATAAAATTTCACATATTTTGTTTTCTTTTTACTCAGTTAAAAAAAAATTTAATTTATTAAACAATTAATTAGAAAAAAAAATCATTCGCAAAGGAACTTTTTTAAAAGTTTATAAAATTTCACATATTTGGTTTTCTTTCTAATCAGTGAAAATACAATTTAATTTATTAAACAATTAATTAGAAAAAAAAATTATTCGCGAAAAAACTTTTTAAAAGTTTATAAAATTTCACATATTTGGTTTTCTTTTCACTCAGTGAAAATAAAATTTAATTTATTAAACAATTAATTAGAAAAAAAAAATCATTCGCGAAAAGTTCATAAAATTTTACATACAGGGTGGCTGATAAAAGCCGCTAACAAAAAAAAGTGAATTACTTTTTTTCTATTTAATGAATCTGGTTAATTTTTTTTATGCAGATTGACTTTTACATTTAACAAAAATGGATAACTGGGACACTGAAACAAGAATTTGAATTGTCCGCCGCTATCACGCACTGGAGTCTGTAGTTTCGGTTCAATGAGAGTATAAACGCACGTTTGCCGGCAATCCTCCGAGCAGATGGACCATAATGAGACTTGTAAACAATTATGCCGAGCATGGGACAGCCCATAGAAGACCTTACCAACGAAACCCTTCCGTTCGAATGGAGGAAACAATCGCTGCTGTAGCTGCTGCCATACAAAACAATCCACGTGTTTCGACCAGAAGCTTATCTGCTCAAATGGGTATAAGCAGACAGTCATTGCAGTCAATTATGCACAAAGATTTTTAGATTCCATATAAAATTCAATTGGCCAACAAACTGAACGCTGCATACTTGCCGATTCGCTTGGAATTTTGCCAGAAGATGCTTCAAATGCTGGAAGAGGATGGAAACATGTTGAGCTGTCTTTTCATGTCTGACGAGGCCCATTTCGATTTAAACGGCAACATAAACAAACAAAATTGTCCAATATGGAGTGCTTCCAACCCACAGCTACTCCATGAGACGGAATTGCATCCACTTTGTGTCACAGTATGGTGTGCAGTTTCATTACGCTGCATTGTCTGGCTCTACTTCTTCGAAGAAAACGGTCACACCGTTACGGTTACTGGAGACCGTTACTTAAACATGTTGAGAGAGTTTTTCTATCCAGAATTACGCCGAATGAGAATTTCTTTCAACTCTGTGTGGTTTCTGCAAGATGGTGCAGCTGCTCACAGCCCAACCTGTTATGACAGAATTGCGACGAAAATTTCCCAATAAGCTGATAAGCAGAAACTCCACATTCGGTTGGTCACCCGGGTCGCCTGACTTTTTCTTGCGGTGTTATTGCAAACAGGAAGTTTACAAAGCAAAACCAACAAATTTCAATGAACTAAGGCAATCCATTCGAGAAACAATTGCGGCTATTCCTATCTCAACCCTCCAAGCAGTAATGAACAACTTTTTGGTAAGATGCCGCACATGCATCAACGATCAGGTGGGGTATTTAAATTCCATTATTTTTAAAACTAATTAAGCTATATTTAATAAAATTGAATGAGCTTTAACATGAATAATAGAAAAATGTATTCCATACACTGAAAAAAAAATTATCTGAGTTTCTTAATGTAGCAAAATTCAGCAGCCACCCTGTATTTTCAAAATCATTAACATTTATAGCTTCAAGAAAAACGTATTGTGGCCACAGAAATTTTTAATAAATTTCCATTCAACAGCCAATTAAATTCTTCATATCATTTTCACTTGTTGCTTCTCTGCCAAGCTACGCAAGTGCTAAAGTGTAACACAATCTAGAAAATAGCAATTGTTATTAAGACTTCAATCAGGTATTTTTTCTTAACTTGTTTTTTCATTTTTCAAATCAAGCAAGCATGCAAATGTATGTTTCAGTTTAAAAGGTAGTTTCACAAATCGGGCCTGATCTCTATTTACTTTTTTTCTTTAATATGTTTTTTTTTTTTTTTTTGTTTTATTTCATACACATGTTTTTATATTTAAAACACAATTTCCATATTTGTGTCACATTGACAAACAGACGAGTAAGACAACAACAGCAAGAACAAGTAGCGAAGAAAGAAAAGCAATTCTACTACAATAAACTCGAATTTCTGGCAATAGCGATTTCATTATATACATACAAACAAAATGATTTACATATAAACGCATTTATATAGATTTAGATGTGCTCGTAGTCATACGCTCAATCTTTTGTGATTTTTGAGCTGGTTACCATTTTTCTGGTATTTAGTTAATTATTTGAAGCGTTTAGCCATCAACACCTAACCGCAATTATGGTGGGCAAAAGTGGCCAACGAAACGAACAACGGAAAATAATACATGAAAAGGCGAGCTTCGTAATGCAACTTGTCCATGTACAGATGGAATTAATATCCGTCTATACTGAGAAATATTATTGCAGTACACTATTGCCACAACGACAGAAGAAACACAATCCCAGAATATATAAAAAAAAAGTATGAACATTGACTTTGCTGGTTACCTTGAATTTGGAGGAAGGTTTGCACACTGGCGAAAGGTCAGCTTTGCCAGCATTTGGTAGGCGGATAAGGCTGTCTAACGCAATCGAAGTATTGAAAGTGCAGCCATTGTTTATTCTATAAAACTGTTGTTGGTTCATGTATTCGTTCAGTTAAATAAAATATCTAAGTTATCTTAGGGGGTCCACAAACCAAAAAAAAAAAAATAATAATAATAATGCAACCCATACACGATACAACCGTTGGTACAACTCGGTTAGTAATCAAGTTGTGTGTTGCGCCCACAAACGATAAAACCTCTTCGTACAATTTCATTTTGCAAACAATTTACAACTGGAACCAACAAATAATAAAAACGCATACCACGAAGCAAAACAAATTAGGCTTAAATTTTGTGAAGCAATAAAACAATTGAAAGCTCTTTAAGTAAATTAAATATTTATTGACATTCAAATTTGGTTTAATTTAAAAGATTTTTAATAAACTTTAAAAAATAAAACTTCAATGAACTGTTTCTAATTGCATATAATTTACTGATATTCGCTATCATTAAATAATTCATCGTAGAACTGTGCTCTAGTTTCATTTCAGCTGTATCTTCCATTTTTAATTAGTATTCACGTTAGTTTTCTTTGCTTTCAAAAACCAAATTAACCGACGATACGTCTTTCTCTCGCAAAATTTAAATGAGAATGATGTACGAAGTCGCATGACTACCCCACACAAGTTGCAACGCGTTGGCACAACTTGCCAACTTTATACAACAAAAAAAAAATTTTTGATTTTTCATACAACCGAGACACAACTTTATACAACAAGCCCACACACGTTACAATCTTGATTAGAACCTGCTCAAGTTGTACCAACAGTTGTATCGTGTATGGGTTGCATAATGAAATAAGATCCGTTTTTTAGAAAAAAAATCAACTTTGTAAAGCACATGATTTCATAGCACTAGTCTTTTGCTGGCGTTATGAAACCACACAAATTTTAGCTTTTCCGTGTGATTTTGCAATAGTGAAAACGCATGAAAACAGCTGTTTTTAATTAGTTTAGCCAAAAACAAAAACAATGGAAATAAAATTTAAATAATTATTTTTATAAAAATTTTAATTTAAATGCAAGCAGCTGCCATGTTGCCAGTAGTGGATTCAGAAAGAAACGTTTCAGTGCTGGAATTGGAAGCATACGAAATTTCAATTGGGAATTGCCTGAATTCGGAACAAAGTTGCTACTGGATGTACATGCTATTTTTTTATGCGTAATTGTATTATAAATTGTTAATAATTATTTTGCACATAAATTGATAAAATTACTTAAGTTTTATTGAAAACAATACGTTTATGTAAAAAAAATTGGAAATTTCTAATTCTTTTACCATTTTAAATTTTAATTCTTCTAATTCTTTAAAGATCAATACAAATATTTATTTTTAAATTTTTATAAAAAAAAAAAAATATAAAATTAAAACTATCGTTATACGGGGTGAGGGGAAAGAACTGCAACAGAGTAAAACGCCATCATTTTTTCATTTTTTTTTTTAAATTTTATTGAATGAAAGCAAAAAATGTCGGAAATAGCATAAAATTTTAGAATAACTTTAGATTTGTCCGAATTGGTCACCTTTGGCACGAATTATGGCTTTCAAACGGCCAATGAAGCCGTCACACGCTGCCCGAATGTTGCTCTGCGGTATTTTGGCCCATTCCCGGCGAAGCGCTTGCTTGAGATGATTGACACTTTGGTATTTTTTAGTGCCAACCTTGCTTTCCAAAATACTCCAGACACAATAGTACAATGGATTTGTATCCGGAGATTTTGGTGGCCATTGTGCGCTGGAAATGAAGCGAGGAACATGATTTTGTAACCATTCTTGGGTGGCGCGTGCTGAGTGCGATGGTGCTGATTCCTGTTGGAATGTCCAAGGTCTGCGGCTAAAATGTTTGCTTGCCCAAGGCTTCAATACACCCTCCACAATATTTTCGCGATAATATTGGACATTTATTCTAACGCCACGGTCGATTAATACTAGCGGAGAGCGACCATCATCGGAGAAACCACTTGCGGCCAAGCGAAGCAACCCTTTGGCTCTTTTGAGTCTATTTTCTTTCTATTGCGGTGTAAGTTCTTGCACTTTTTGGAATTTCAATGGCTTTACCCCGAGCTCATTTTTAAATATTTGCCGAATGGAATATTGCGATATGTTCAGCTCACGAGTCATTTTTCGGCCACTACGACGCGGATTTCGATCAAGTCGCTTCTTTACTTTTCGAACTATTTCTGCTGATGTTGCTGTTTTCTTCCGTCCACTTCCTTGATGTCGGGCTACGCTACCAGTATCACGGTAACGAGCGATTCTACGAGACACAAAAGATTTATTCACATTTAAATGCTGGAGTGCTCTAACGATAGCCACTTGTGGTTTTCCAGTCAAATATAAAGAAATCACGCTATCACGCTTGAATTCCATCACGAATAAGTTTTTTCTGGAAAATTGTCACCAAAATGCTTTTTGTACGCTTGTAAACAATACAATGAGCTGTCACTGGAATAATTTTCACAGCTGTCGGACGAGTGGTTTAGCAATGACAGCAGTCTGAAGTTGGTTGCATTTTTTTTAATCTCACCCTGTATATATATATTTTCGAAGAACTAAAACAGCTGGCGACTAAAAATAAAGTGTCTTGAACTTTCTCAGAATTCTACAAATGCCTTGTGAAAATTGTTCCTTTCACAATAAAAATCAATGGCAGCCATTTCAATTTGTTCATTTAATTAATTTCCCATGGAATTTAAAATGAAGCATAAAAGTTTAGTGGTTTTAAATCACTTTCAGGAAGACTAATTTTCAGAACATGAGAGATAATTCAAAACTAGTCGCGGTCTATTTGAAAGATCTCTTTCTCTCTCTACACATACACATACTATATATACGCATATGTATATAGAAATATATAACGCGAATACATAAATACACTTAAAAAGAAAAAAGGTGTCATTCACAAAATTATTTATGCATAAATTTATTTAAAATTGAAAAATTATACAACACTTTCTTTTCGCTTGACAGTTGTGACAAAGTTAACTTATTACCAATAAATATAATTTCCTAAAATTTTTAAACGTTACATAATTTTAATTTATTGAAGAGCCATTTGAAATGCTGAAATACTTTTAAGGCTTATTTGTTCACGCAGACAACTTAATTGCCCATTTGCTTACAAAGCGAAAGTAAAAGTTTTTATTTGCCATCTTCAACAAATTCTATTTATGGCTCGCACAAGTATTTCGCAACCCACAAACGGCAAAGAGATCAAACCGTGAATAACCCTTCAGCAATAATAGAGCAAAAAAAAAAAAAAAAAATTTATAGGTTTCAATAGTATACAAACAATTACACTGAGTCTCAAAATTGGGCCGAAGGGTTCCTTGCAATAATTAGCCAGCAAAGAATTCGTGCAACACATGAGAATTTTAAATAACAGCTGACGTTTTCTCAACTCCAATTGTAGTTGTGAGAAATATTGGATTAAAAATTAATCCAGCGAAACTTGGAAATTATTTGCAATTTTCATTATTGCAAATTTCCAGTACTGGCCACGTGTTTAACTTCTAAAATTAAATTCAGCTTTGTGCTGGAGTTAATGTCGACGTCTTAAACGCCGTCTGAACGTCGTCAACTGTCAAAAAAAAGTTGAAACGTATGAATTTGTATGAGAGCTGTAAATCTCAACGACGTCAGAAATTAAGCGCTAAAAAAGTTTAATCGATTTCCACATTTCAGCGTTTGTACGGCGTACCATGAAACGTCAAACCAATATACATACATAATTATCTGATTATTGTACTTGTTTAAACTGTTGCTTTTTTTTTTTTGAATTAAAATGAGCTCGGATAGAACATTAAATGAAAAAATTATAAATGCTGTTCGCGAAAACGAACTTTTATATAACAAACTCTCCAAGAACTATAAGAATACAGCTCTTAAAGGAGAGATTTGGAAAAAAAATAAGTAATAAGTATTTAATTACAAATATTTCAGTAAATAAATTTTCAAATTAGCAGTTTATATTTAAACGTCGTGTACGGCGTTGACATTAACAGCAAAATGAAATTAAACGGCGTTCATACGCCGTTTACGACGTCGACATTAACTCCAGCATTAGTGTTTGTTATGGTTACATTACTAGTTACACATGCAACGCCAATTCTTTCATAATCACCTCTGGTTTTTCACCTCTGCATTTTTTTAATTTCGTGTTAATTTCTTATTTTATTATTATATTTTTATATTTGTCGTCTACTAAATAAACCATCAACCCATTAAAGATGATAATTATTTATTGTTGTTATACCTTGAAGCGCCACTGTGCAGACTGTGCACACCAAAACAAATATTAATAACGTACTTCAAGTACTTTCTATGTCTCTATGCCGTTTCTTGTTTTTATTGTTGTTGTAAAAGTTAAGCACGTTTTAAATGTGAGTGAGTATCTGTATCTGTAGAATACGCCAAAGTATTTCTTGGTAATTTTTATTGTTTTTTTTTTTGTTTTTTTTTTTTTGTATTTTTCAGTATTGTTTTTATGGTCTTGTATTCTTTTTGAAATTTTACTTTCACTCTTTCACAAACGAAATCAACAACAACAAAAAGCTGAAAAGTATTATTTATCTGTACGGCTGACTATAAACATTGTACGGATGGTGGTGGTTACCAATTTGTTTTCCATATTGACAAATTTTAGAAGAAGATCATTAATAATTATGAGCGTGATGATTTTCTTTTCAATTCAAAAAAAAAAAAAAAAAAAAAAAAAAAAAAAAAAAAAAGTTGGTGTTCTTAATTGAAAGTTGTTTTTTTTTCTAAGCCATAGAAAAAGAATTTGGAAAATAAGTGAATAAAATTATAACGATGAATGCACAAGGGGTCTTTGTAGGCCACTGCCTACAAACTTACAAAAGTTAACGATTCATAAAAAAAAAAAAAAATACGTCTTATAGGAACGAGTTGTGGAGTTCTTGTCATATCTTAGAAATCTCATACAAATTGATCAACACAGTTAAATATTTTTTGCTAGAAACTGAACAACAACAATGTATTATTAACAACAAAAATAAAAGATAAATAAATATTTTATTGTGCCGGTAGACACTTTCATTTATCGTAAAATATGTTTGTTGTACAGTGATTGAAATAAATATTCCACAGTATAAAATTTTTTGCTTATTTATGGAGGGCATTCAAAAATGGAAATTTTATACAACGAGTTTTCCGAACATTGACAATTCATAAATAGAGTCTTTGCTAATCATAAAACAATTTTTTAAAAATCGTTTTTTTCCCCAAAAAAATTTTTTTCAGTATACCAATAAAAAAAACTATTGAATTTTCAAGGATACTAAATGACGTATGATTTCAAAGGCTTTCCGTAGAAGTAAGAAAGGCTGCTTCACAGCCTTATATAAGTTATAATACACACCTGTTCTATGCGCCAGGCTCATGAGCACTTCGAAACCGCTATTGATAAGTGCACAATTTTATTTGCCATGTCTTACTGTATCCAAATGACCTTCCCCACACTGTTTTATTTAAATTGAAAAATTGTTTAGTTGTAATGCAAGACCTGTTACTATAATATTTTAATACCACAACACTAAAGAAGCAGAATTTAGGATCGTAGGTATGGTTGAGGGCAATAATGCGCACATGATTTAAATAATTCAAGTTGTGTGTCCCACTGCCGCTTTTTCCTTAAGCATTGTAAGCTTTTTCTATGGTCAGTTACAAAATGTTTTTTGATGAAAGTACGAGCGTGTTGATTGTAGAAGAGCACGTACTAAGCTAGGTTTCACATTCGTACATACTTGCAACTCTCAAATGGTAACTAATAATTTAAGCACTTGTACGTAAATAGATACGAGAAGTACATGCTTGTGGAAAAAGAAATTTTTTAGTAGTCACGAGTAACAGCTTTCGTTGGTTGGGATGTGATGACGTCATGAAGAGATTTGGCAAATAAACAAGTATGTACTCGTATAAAACTACCTCGCATGTACTTAAATAAGCAAAAGGAAAAACTTTCACTGGCAATATAAATTTCTTTTGGCCAACACTTCTGCTTTTGCCGTTACTGCAGGCGGTTAAAAAAATATTGCAAGCCAACTAAAGAGACGAGCAGGTACCTGCGTTGAAATATACAAGCCAGGCTCAACAGGCAGCCGCCAGCCAGTTGCCGTGTGGTTCTTTTAAAAGGCCAAAATGCATATGCTACACTCTCATACTTGTTGTCGTACATCCGCATTTGTCGATGTTAAGATTGTTGCACGGCTCAAGTGTGTATTGCGGTTGGCGTCTTATTTCATTTTAATTCTTATTATTTCCAATCGCTCAGCCAGATTGAAATCCATATAATCACATTAATAAAGCTTGTACAAAAATGAAATTTATTTTATCTATTCGGTGCGGAGATGGAAAGCAGTTTTAATAATCGTTTAAAGTCTAAATAACAATATCTTGAACACATAATATTTAAAAAATATGATACATAAACTAAAATAATGGCCAAGAAATTAAAGAGAAATCGAGACAGGGGCAGAAAGCAAACATATTGCTATGGCGGTAACACACGTGATGAAGAAGCACGACGAATAACAACATTTCATAAAAAATATTTTACTGTATTTTAATTAAAAGTTGTAACGAGCAGATTGTCGTTGAGTTAATTAATAAGTAAGTTCCTGCACTGTACTTGGGAAAAGTAGTGAGTTCGATCCATAGTCCTGCCATAAAATAAAAAGTTTCTCATGAATTGGTTGCATGTGCCATATCTTGTGGCGAAGGCATGGAAGATAATAAGAGAGTAAAAAGCACGAACACCAAATTCATCCTTCTTCTGTACTGGCAGTTTGTCAACGGAGGAGGAACCATTTTTGAAATAATATCAAAAAAGGACTTAAAAGCAAACACTGACTTCTCTATAACTATCGCTTTTCTCCTAATTCCGACACAATGTATTGCATCAATAGGCCTATCACTAGCCTTGCAAGCAAAAAAAGATCACAAAAAAATAGGTTCAAACTTGGAACTTAGACAAACAAAGTAACGATTCCGTATAATAATTTCTTTATTCCGATTTGTGGCTGAAACTTACCAACCGCCAAAGTTCAGAAGTTCCTACTGAAAGGGCCGTTAGGGCGTTCAGCGATTGTTAAGATTTACTAAACCCGTACTGAGTAATTCAGGGACAAGTTTTCCAAAAACTGAGATTTCCCTATTAAAAGTTTTCTTTGATTTCATTAAATATTTTGCTTGAGTCATTTAAAAAAAAATATCTAACAGTTTTGCATTTTATTTGAATGGAATGGTTTTTAATTCAAGGTTTTTTATTCAGTCAGGCTTAAGTTCGCCTAACAGAATTCCCAATTAATTTATTTATTCAAACACAATTACAATTAATTTTTTAATTGCTTTAATGCTTTAATAAATTTTAATTTTTGATTACATTAAAAATATGTAAACGGAGTCCATGTTAATTAACAAAGGATTCAATTATGAAATTTTAGATTAAGGATGCGAACTGAGTGAGCGCTGAAAGCCGAGGCGAGATTGTTAGTGCGAAAAAACTGATTACATAAAAGTCAATGCAAAAATAAGGTTGTGTACAACACAGTGAGCGCCAACAACAGCTGAGAGCAAAGCCGATGTGTGCGGAGTGCTTGTTTGCACTGTTCATATATACTTTTTTTGGAAAAAAAGCAAACACATGAAATAAACAGAATTTCAGCGCTGATTCTCGCATTGACTGGGTTATACGCAAATATCCTTCTCGCTTGAAAATAAGCAAAAAAGCTCTGCTCCGCTCGGCATCAGCGCTCACTCTGTTCACATCCTAATCACACTTTGCGTAAAAAATTTAATAAAAAATATATATTTTTTTTTATTAAATTTGATTACATATTTCTTGCTAGATCAGTTATTAGAGAAAATATTTCTTCAATTATTCAATTTGCTCAGTGAAAATTAATTTTTTTTTTTTTTTACTTTCTTGCAGTGTGAGAGCTTTTGTTGAAAAAGCCACATGCGCACGTGTTGTACGAAACCACAAAATCAATTGTTTGATTAGTTTCGTCAAAGGCAATCATAATGAAAGTATTGTGTTTATAGTGGCTTCAAAAAAAAAACACATTTAGGAATGAAAATTACGATCAACAGTAAACTTGAAAGAGAAATGCATTCTTATTAAATTGTTAAGAGCACTAAATTAATTCATTTCCTCCATGTTAATATACAAGTAAAAACTACAGCGTGAGAGATATTTTGTGTTTTCAATTTTATTGATTTTTTACTTTTATTTTAGACAGAACGCAAGCATGCGCATTGGGAAAAACTTTTGTTACATGTGAGCGGTTGTTTGTAACTCTATTCATGCTTGCGGCAGTTAAAAATGTAACAGTAACCCAAATTGATTGAATTTCTTGGCCGCTGTTGGCTAATTTTTAAAGACCGGTATAATTGCAAACAGTTAACTGATTACTAGAATTAGAGATGGCATCGTGACTAGTTTTACTCACTTAATTGCATGTGATTACGAGATAAAAGAAATAAGTATTGCGGGCTCTTGCCTCACCAAACAAGATTTGATGGCGCCACTCAGATGTAAAATTATTCTTAGAAACCAAATGTTTACATCACACTACAACAGTGTGGAAAATTCTTGCAATAAAACAGAGAAAGGCAACATTGCTCCGTGTTATGGCCATCGTTATACTCATATTTATTTTAACAATTCCGCTCGAAATGAAGCAATTTGTCTGCCTTAATTAAACGTCGTTAAAAATTCTCATACTCATTGAGGAAAACTATCACTATCAGTAATCCTTCTCGCTAATCGCCTGTGAATGGAGTCACTCTCCAATTGGCAATCAGTATGATGCTGCTAATGCTGATGATTGCCGTACTCAAAGTTCTGGCTTGTAAATGAGTAGCAACTCTTTTAAGCTGGTACTCTAGCTTTTCGATAATTTATTTATTAATTAATTGCAAACATTTTTGAGAAGACTTATTATTCCGGTTGCTCTTCTCCTTTTTGTGTAACACTCGTATGTAACACTCGTAAATAGAAATCAAATTAAGAGCACCAGATATCAACCTGTCTTTCCAATTGGGTCATCTTATTACTCAGGCATTGTAGTATAGACTTTCCACATTGATTTTTATGAGTTTAATAAGATTTGATATTTATTACAAAATACAAGAAAATTATGTGAATGAAATATTTAATTGTTGTCCTTGCAAGTGTGTGCAGGAACTGCCAGCGATTTTATTGGCAATAAAAATATGTTTTATTAAAAAAGAATCGTTAAACAGTTTTTAATTTAATGTTCGAAAACAATGTCGCCAATATCAACTTTACAAATTATTATTCATTTAATATTATAAAAAGATCTATAGCGAAAAGATCTGTGTTATACCCTTCAGGTGTTATTCCCTACTCATACAATGCAGAAAGAATTAGAGGGGAAAGAAGTAATAGTTTTACCTAAGCTTTGGAGATCGGCTAAGGAGCGGTGCATGCGCGCATTAGCTGATAAATGTGTAGTGACCTGCAACCACGCCTTTGTCAGATAAGCATTCGTCACCTATGCTGTATCTCTGCATGACCTCATTTGCTGTAACCTAAACGCGATGTTATTTAAGAAAGGCTTCATAGATCAAAGACAGCACACAACTAGGCCTCATTTACTTCAGGCTTATAAAGCCTGAACCAGCCTCAAGTCTATCAAAAAAAAAAAATGGATGAAACTATACCATAATTTTGTTGCCAGCTCACATTCAAAATGTTCTTCTTCTAAAACTTGTGCTCTGCAGAGAACCCAGCCTTCCCTAAAATCGTCTAAGGAAAACAAATAAGGAAATAGTAAATAAACTGATTGGGAAGTTTATCTGTTTTCGCATTACAATGAATCTTTTAATCTCCCATATTGTGTAATTAATTTTCTTTTTGCTAAGAAATTTAAATTTTGCAGTAAAATTAAAAATTTTAAAAATGAAAAAGAGAAGAGAAGAAGAGAAGAATAGACTAATATAACTCAAATTCTTCATGATCACTGACTAAAATAATGACGGCGTGTTAGTAATTTTTAATAAATATGCTCATTTCGTGCTGTAAACTTTGTGTTTTAATTCAACCCAATTGGTATTGGGTTCATTCGTATGAGGAGTGTAAGACGGAGAATAATAACAAAATCATCTATATAATTTAATAAATATTGAAGCATTGATGCATCATGCATGCATACAGCGCACTTGCTTGTATTTACGTTTAAATGAACTGCAAATTAGACTCGTATTATAAGCAATTTTTCATTTATTTATTTCGAATCTTCACTGTGTGAGAGCAGCCCTGCCGGCAGTTCTGGTAGATAAAGAATTGCTAAACACAACAACAGTTGCTTTTAGTGTCGTAACCACTTCTTTGTTTTTGGACTCACTAAAATTTTTCCGGCAGCATAAAATTGTTCAAACACATGCAAATTGTCAACAATAATATTGACTACGCAATAATATTGGCCGTTCAAGGTAATAATTCTTATATACTCGTAGATTTCTTAAATTCATAACATAAAATGGACATAAATGAAATTGATTAAAAGGCAATATTTTGGACAGCAAACAAAAATGTGTATTAAAAATTGTAGAAAAAAATAATTTTTTTTCTTTTAAGGTTTTTTTTTTCTTTTTTAAAATGCACTGTATTCTCAAAAACTAAAAAATTTTAAAAGTAATAAAAATGCATTGAAATTGATTATTCCCAATATCAGCTGATTCCCATGCATATTTCACCGCATCCTAACACAGATCTTCAGGGAACCACACACATATGCTTCGTAGAGCAACTGCTTCAAAATTTTGTTTTTATTTTAATTTAGAAATACACAGAACAACAAAGTAAAGCAAAAACTGTTGAGGGCCTGAGTATGGTCAACTGTCTTATACCGCAGATAGTTTGCAAGCAGGGCCAAAGTTTAACACTACTCGTGCTTTTTTTGTCCACAATAAAAAATAATAAGAAAAAATAAAATCCGAAAAATGTCAATAAAATGATTTCGTATATTTCCGAACTACTGGGTAATTTGTGGATAATGTAGACGTTCCACAAGAAATTCTGACGTCTTCAAAAGTAATAGAAGCGAAACAGCTTTCCAAATTAAAAAAAAAAATATATATAAATTAATTTATGCATGTATGCGTGGTGAGCTTGAGATTGATTTTTTTTATTAGAAGCAGAAATGAAGAAGGATACAAAAATTCGCAAAAGGTAACTTGTCTTGCACAGTGGGCCCAATTTTATGTTCTTCATAAAAATGAAAATTTATAGAAATTTAAATTTTCAGAAACTGAAGTCTATTTATCCCAAAGGATCCATCCGGCGTTATGAAAACACTATATCACTTTTAAATAAAATTATCTTTTGATATACCTAAAGAAATTTCACTTTGGGTATTGACATTTTATTTTGCTTTTCGCAACAAAGCGATGGAAAAATTTGGGAATATTTCTGTTGGATTCATTTTCCGCATAAAATTTTACCAACAACGAAGTGAGGTGTTGAAGAGAAGTTCCTTAACCAGTAGACTCCTTAACTTGTTGGTTGCATTTAATAATCTTTCTCAGCAAATAAATTTTTGCATAATTTTGCTACTCACTGTGATGAAACTGTCTCTGTTTGTATACCACTCAAGACGATTTAGCCATTTTTGCTACGCAAAGTAACAAACTTTCACATTTTATTATTATTAGAAAGATGAGTGAGTGTATAAAATCAGTTTTAAAAATAATATATAAAGCCTAAAATAAAATAATTTATTGAATTTGTTTGCAGGGCTCAATAAACTGTATTTTCAATTTAATTCTTTCTTTCTTTTTCTTCTTTGCTTGGTAAACACATCAGCACAGCAAAATTAAATTTACAATTCCGAACATGTGCAAAAGAGGGCCTCATGCATGCCTTACCAGATTTAAACAGCGATATTGAATTTGGAATTGAATGGCAAACGGTCAGAACCGTCTCTTATAGGATTTAATACCTTTCGAGTTTTGTCTTTTTTAAGTGTGGTAAATTTACCAAAATTCCATATAAAAAAAAAAAAAAAAAAAGAAATAAAGAAAAGCACATTAAGGTAATGGCTTAACCAAAAAACAGTTGGCCATTACCAGCGACATTAATGTCGTCTGAAACTGAAATAAATTGTAATAATGATGATGATGATCATCTTCTGTTACACCATCAGCTTCACAACAAGCCAACAGAAGGAAAAATTGACTTTGTGATCTTTATTGTTGTTAGTTGTTTCTCCAGTGTCACTAATGAAAAACCGCAAGGCGTGCTTGTGAAGTACAATAATGTAAATAAATTTTAAAGAAAGTGAAACCACTCGAAATGAGAAATTATGTAAATGAGAACTTTCATTTTTTGTAATTTTGTTACTTCTGCAAGTTTTTTTCTCTTAATAGAGACCATCTAAAATATGTAATAAAGTTATAAATAAATAAAAAATGCAATCTTTAACTGCACAAAAATAAATTTATTTCACAAACAATGACTCAATATATTTATAAATTTTTTTTTATAATAAAAATCCTACAAATGATTTATATTTCTCGATAACATAACATATCTTTTTGAAAAAAAAAAAAACTCGTGTAAAAAGCAAGAAATTATATAAAAACATATAAAAAGATTAGCATTGTTAATTAAAATGGTTTTTTATCATTGATTCCGTTTCCGCTTTACGAAAATATATATTAAAATCAAATATGCAAACAGTGCTTACAACCGTAAGTAGCATGATACATATATGGATATTAATTAATTAATTTTTATTTTACCAAATAAAAATATAAACCCTAATTTATTTCAAAATATCTTAAAGCAGCATTTCGTTTTTGCTTCTCCTTTTACAGAGGGACGCAAATTGTTTGGAGGTTATCGTATAACACCAAAACAGTGTCGGGCTACGAAAATATTGGCTAACGAAGATCCCAGAGCCAAAGGTCCAACGATATGCATGTTCAATCATGAATGCGCACAACGTAACGGTGAAGTGGTAGGAGCTTGTATGGACGGTTTCTTATTTGGTGCCTGCTGCCAAGTGCCCAAAAATCAGTTACCAGAAAACACTTTAATAAATCATGCTCAAAACTTGTACTTCAATTACCATCACAATCATAAGTTCCAGCAACAGGAAACGGAAACTAACAAAATTGTTTCGCAAGCATATGAAACATTTGCCGAAAATTCAGCTCAACAGCAATCAACAGCTAGTAGTCATGCTCCCGATTCTAATTATGGGGGAGCATTAAATAATCACTACAATACAGATCACATAGATAATCATAAGCAAGGCATGAGTGAAGAAGCTAAACCAGCTGGCAGTACCGCCGGATCAACCGTTGCCACGACGCCACAAACAAATTTTATAACTCAAGCAAATGCAGATGCACAAACGGATGCATCACACGAACCGCCCAAAATAATTATTTACAAGGATTCTGTTAGGATCTCATCGCCTTCCGAATCTCCATACCCCGATGATTTTGTTCAAAGCACCTTAAATACCTTGTCTTCAGCTGAAGATAACAAAGTTGTTATTTTTACTACTGAAATACCGACGAAAATTGCCAGCAGTTTAAATGAGGCCAGCAGTTCCGAATCGAATTCCTTTGAAGAGGAACCAATGGCAACCACTAAAAAAACCGTTATAAAAACACCTGAAAGTACTGAACAAACTGAAATCGCACATAATGATTACAATACACAATTGTCTCAAGAGCAACCATCAACATCCGAACAACATCAGTACACTGGATCTAATGAAGATCAACCCCAAGATGAACATCAGACGGAAGCTATACAACATAACACTGCCGAGATTTTTGGTGACATAAGTTTTACTCACAGCGACATAACACATCCGGGTGCAGATGCCGATCTAATAGAAGAAGAAGATCTACAGTTCTCAACAGGATATGGACCCCAGCCAGTATTTTTACCAGCTCCCTCCAATTCCGATGAAACATACGACCAGCAATCAAATAAACTCACTTCGAATGTATTGGATGCCACTACTTCCTCCTCATCTATTACCACGCATTCAGAGTCCATTGAAACAATTATACAACAATTAAATAACAAAGACAGCAATAAGGGCCCATCTTACAATATTATCAATCACCACGAACAACAGCAACAACATATGGACCCCCCTTTTGACAATAAACCAGAAGTTGTCTCTAATCGACCTGCCTCATACGGAATCGAAGAAGATACAAAATACACTTCATTACCATCAATATCATACAATGAAATAGGTCAGAGTAATGAACAAAACGCAGCTAATTCATATGGCCAAACGTCCTCCACAATATCCCTAGCCGCATCTTCACCTTCATCACCATCACCATCACCATCACCATCACCATCACCATCTGCTACCCAATCAACAATTTCAAATGGTGCTTATGGTGATGACACCGTCCTTCAAGTCCACACTTTGCCCGAAATCAACTACAATGATTTGCAAGCATCTAACAATCCGACATCCAATTATAACAAAATGCCCGCTATTGGAGAAGCGTACCCAATAGACATGTCGTACATGGAAGAAGAAGGAAATTGGGAAACAGATCAGCATAATAATGAAAACCAGCAAAACAGCCAAAATTCATATACCACAGAGCAACATCAACATATAAACCATTCTCCTCAAAATATCATCAAACAAGAAGAAGAAGAAGAACAAAATAATCAAAATACGTACACAATTAATGCACAGCAGCAAAATGTCCATCTTCCCCACTTAAATACATATTCCACACAGAGTGACGAAGGAACATCTTCACAACCTCAAGCGATTCAAAATTATGGAGGTGTAACACATCAAAGACCCATAGCTTCCTATGTAGGGATGATTACCTCACAAAATTATAACCTACATCCATTGCCTAGTGAGGTGGTAATTTCATCGCATACTACCAAAGTTGAGGGGAATATAGAAGTCTCAACGGAGTATAAGCCAATTATAACAACTAATCAAATTATTGCAACGTCACACAAAACCACCGCAAAACCAATAAGGCAGACCGCTAGCTCAAATTTATACACAAATCGACCAACTCTTGTTACTAAGAAACCAAATACCCAGAACCCGACTAAATTCAGCAGTCAGCGGCCGTCAACAAAACCATACATAACCACAAACAGTATTATAACCCAACAAAACTATCAAACAAGTGGCCTCGACACAAAGACACCTTTACCGCCTAAACCTTTGAATTCAAAGCCCACTGCCTCATATAACCAAGGCATTCACCAGGACTACATAATCAGTTCGGGATCGACGACCAAACCAATTAGTACCCGCAAACCTACGAAAAAACAAGATGCTGCAAAACCTGCTTCTACAAGTTACATAACTGGGCCCACAACTCCCAGACCTGTAGTTACACCGCAGTTTCAATATAATCAGGAAGTTCCAGTTATTCAAGCCGATGACAAATTAGACTCGTTTGTTCTCAGCACAGCTGAAAGTTTAGCTTCGGCATCTCATCAAGAGAATTTGTCTTATGACCCTCCCCTATTTATCAGTGGCAGTTCACAAGTTCAAGGTCAACGACCCCAGTATAATATACACAACAAACCAGCATTCGTTAAAGTTCAACCCACTCAAAGACCACCGGCACCAACGGTGCTCATAACACCTAAGCCTACTAGCTTGCAAACGACGGCCAGCAGCTTCAACATAGCTCATCATACAACAGCTCTGTCCGGCTACGACAGTACCTCCTTCGTATACAACTCTTTGGTAACCAAGAAACCAAACTTTGCAGAAAATACTGCAGCGGATCACATGAGCATTAGCACTGTTAATTCCAATGACTTTGATGATCCGGGCTACTACGCCTCGCTAGACCATTCGAGGCCCAGCGGCCCGCTATATGTCTCTGGTTCCACAGAGGGGAATTATCCAGTACCAATAGACGACAAACCTGCCTTCCCCGGCTATTATGGACCGACACCTACCTACCCGGCCTTCCATGTACCTGGCGAAAAGTTTGGCTCATCCATCGAAGAACAAGTATATACTTCACCCAACGACTTCATTAACTTTCCACCAGTTCGCAATCCCAATCTAAATATGTCCGCTGCTTCCAGTTCTGTAACAAGTGACTTGGATCTCTCAACACCAGCATTTGTCGAAGATACCATATTAAAAAATAAGATGAATACACTGGTGCACAAAATAGTCGAATCTCTCCAAGGGAACTTTGAAGCTTTGGCCGACATGATAGACGAAAATAACAATAATACAGAACCCCTACAAATATATCAAGATTCTATAGCAGCAAACAAAAAGACAACCCGAAAGCCTGTTACAAAAGTCAGCAGCAAGAGACCGACAACAACTAGAAAACCAGAAGTGATCACTACCAAACGTCCAGTAATACGACGTACTACGACCAGTACCAAAAGGCCGGCTACTAGAAGAACAACCCGTAAGCCAACAACAACCTCAAAAGCCCCAATTGAAGATGATATAGTCGACGAGGAAGATGAGGAAGACGCCAATATTAGTGAAAATGAAATTACAGAGGAGGAAACGTATGGCGGAGGCGGCAGTGGACGCAAAATACGTAAGTTTAAAATGTGAAATAAATGAATAAATAAAGTGAACAAGATGGTTAGATTGGCAAATTGGAAAATTTCTTTTCTTCTTAAATCATCCAAATCAAAACTAACACTAAAACGAAACCAATAAAATGCACTGCTTCCCGCGCTCTCCACTATCTCTGTCACTTCATCTACGACAACTTCAAATGCTCGTTCTACTACTTTCGTCTCTTACTCGTACTTCAACCACTAATAGTGCAACTGCTTAGTCATCTAGTAGCCATACTATAGTATCCCTTCCAAAAAAATATTCATCTCGGCATCCCGCCTCTATTCCTCACTGTCTCCACTGTCCACTCCCATCCGTTACACTTTTAAAATCACATCTTTGTTCTTACTGTACTACTTTCCCTTTCTCCTAACCTAAACATTTCACTCCACATCAACAGAATGCGGTATGAGACCACATGTTAAATCTGGACGTATAGTCGGCGGCAAAGGTGCCACATTCGGCGCATACCCATGGCAAGTATTAGTACGCGAATCCACTTGGCTCGGCTTGTTTACAAAAAATAAATGCGGTGGCGTCTTAATAACAAGTCGTTACGTTATTACTGCAGCTCATTGCCAACCGGGGTAGGTGTTTCGAACAATTCACCACAAACACTTGAAATTCATTTCATATGCCATTTGTTTGTTTGTTTGTTTGTTCTCTTTTGCTCTCTTAAGCTTTTTGGCCTCCTTGGTTGCGGTGTTCGGAGAGTTTGATATATCAGGCGATTTAGAAAGCAAACGAGCGGTCACCAAAAATGTCAAACGAGTTATTGTGCATCGTCAATACGATGCAGCCACCTTTGAAAATGATATTGCTCTGCTAGAGCTGGACAGTCCAGTGACTTTTGACACACATGTTGGTAAGTAAATTGAGTGGGAGTTTTTTGTTTTAACTGAGCGTTACGTGTTTTTTTTTTTTTTTTTTTTTTTTTTTTTTTTGCAGTACCAATTTGCATGCCTCTAGATACGGCTGATTTTACAGGGCGCATGGCCACTGTCACTGGCTGGGGTCGTTTAAAATATGGCGGAGGCGTGCCATCTGTATTGCAAGAAGTACAGGTAAATAGAATGCACAAACTTACACCTGACTATTGGAGGCATACAAGCTTACAACTCATTATTCAAACTTCTTTAGGTTCCTATTATCGAAAATAGTGTGTGCCAGGAAATGTTCCATACGGCAGGACATAATAAGAAAATATTGAACTCCTTTCTATGTGCTGGCTATGCCAATGGCCAGAAGGATTCATGCGAAGTTAGTCAAAAATAATTATGAAAATTAAATTGTCGAACCAAAACTAAAATTGAAAATAATTTTGTAGGGTGACAGCGGTGGTCCTTTAGTATTACAACGAGCCGACGGCCGTTATGAACTGGCCGGTACAGTATCGCATGGCATTAAATGCGCCGCCCCCTATTTACCTGGTGTCTACATGCGTACAACGTTTTACAAGCCCTGGTTAAGAAGTATAACAGGAGTAAAATGAGACACCCACATCTAGTACGTGCAACCCCCGCCCTGATCTGCAGTTTTTATTGAATGCCAATAATAAACACTTTTCCATTCTCTACAACGAACTAATTAAAGTCCATCCCTAACTTGTCCACTTCGAACGATAATTATTTATAACGAAAAAGAATGAAAAAAAAAAACAAACGGTGTTTGGCTTAGAAAAGTAATGAACGAAAAAGAAAAAGAATTCAAACTGGGGCATCATATTATTTAAATACATATATAATTAAAGATTTATGAAATTTAGTTAATTAGTTGCATAAGTAGTTTAATTATGAAATATTTATTGAATATTTTTATTAATTATTGTGCAAATTTGCAAAACTATTTATTTGTTTACTTTTAATTATTTATTTTCTATTTAATTTTATGTATTTATTTTATTATAATATTTATTCATTTTAGTTAATCTTTATTTATTGTTTACACGTACTTGTAGTTAATTTATTAAGTGTTAGGAAAATATTTATTAAACAAAAATTAATGCCTTTAAAAAGTAAAACTTACCCGATAATCTCTGTCAAATGTTGTCAAATTGATTGTTGAAATTTTTAAATTGTTGCTGAAAGAAAAAATTGAAAAAATAATAAATATATAAAATAATACTGAATTGTAAATTAAAAATTAATAAAAACCTTCTCAGATGTTATTAAATAAATTTATGATGATTTTCTTTGGTAAGTTTTTAAATAAAAAGTTACTCATTTTCAAATTAACACACACACACACACACATACATACATACACACCTCTATCAAAGGAATTTTTGCATCTACTCAGACGAGACACGTAAATGCCAACGTATTTAGCCAACTGTCGTTGTTGTGCGAGTGCGCATTTCTATTCTCATTCCATCTGCTAGTTTGCCAGATAGATTCTCTTATTTTATTTTCGAAGATCCTACGGACTTATTATGAATATTTTTTAAAATTATTTTGGAACACTTTTTGATACTGAAAGATTTTAAAAAGATTAGCCAGAAGGCGTAAAAAAAACTATAATAATTAATATAATTTGCAGTAAAAATATTATGAGGAAAACGAATGGTGGGTCATAGCAGACCCACAAAGTCGAAAATTGTTTAAGACGTGTTTGGCTTAATACCGGCCACACCATAAGCAGGACACTTGCAAATTGGTTTACTCAAATGGAGAATTATTTTGTTCTCTTTACTCCGAGAAGTGGAAATTTCAGTTCGAAATATATGCATCTAGCCAGACAAAAAGGTAAACGATAAGGCCTAGTCACAAAGGATGTTTCATATGTACACTTTGTACTCTCTCCATTGCCATAAAGGTGATGACGCAAAAGGTTATCACAATCCATTAGTTTGTTAATGTAACACATGATTTTTTCACCTCTTTTTAGACACAAAGTGAAAAACCAGCGCAAGCTCTAAAAACAACGTGAATAAAAATAAATACAGTAAAACACCAAATGCCAGTTCTTAAAGTATTAATTGTATGCAGAAGGTTAAGAGTTCGCCAACATCAGCACTTTGTTCTAAAGAACATGCATTCACTGTAAACAGGCTGATATGAATAGTCAATATTTAACTTAATTGTCTGTGAAAAAAGTGCAAAGTATACGTATACGTATACGTATACGTATGACGTATCCTATTTTGTCAGCCTTAACCACAACTTACTATACTTATTATAAAATGCTTACAAAGCTGTTGTAATTAGAGAGTTTTGGAGCCTTCAATATTCATCCACATTTTACAGCAGTCAATGCAAGAAAAAATGTTAATGTTACTGATGTTCGCGTTTCTGAAAGTGTACTGTTACATATTTTTTTTAAACATAAAAAAATTTGAAAATTTAAAAATGGTTAGTAAATAAGTATAATAAATTTAAAAAGATATATATCTATATATTTATATTTAAAAAATGAATTGGTTTTCTTATTTAAATATTTAATTTAATGGATTAAAAATAAGAGACTTTTTTAAATGCATCTCTTAAAAAAAAGAATATTACCTTTTTGTAAATAAAACAACTGTTTTCAAGTATTTAAATGTACAAATTAAAAATTTATTTATTTACTTAATTGAACAATAATACAGATTTTCTTTTTTGATAGAAAATAAAATAATTACATTTTATATTAAATAAAATCAACGACAATTTATATGAGTAAAAGGACTTTTTTTAAGTGAACTTTTTAAAGAGGTTTATAATTTTTATGTTTTTTGTTTTTTTGTTTAAATTTTAAACTGAAAGTAAAATTCTAAACGAAAACTTAGTTTATGGCAGTCTTGTATGTTTCCGAACTATAAAAAATAAGAAACGAAAATGATTAGAAATGATGTGTTTGGAAGCGGATATGCCTTTTGCCAAATGCCTAAAGAAAAGGAAAAGAGTTGCATACTTACATATTTTTTTTTTGCATAAACTAAAATTTTAAATATAAAAAATATGCTTTGCTCGTAGGTAGGATGGTGTACAATATTATACAGATCTGTGTTTTGTCTCATAATTTAAAAAGAGACATAATAAACAATAACTATATAATGTACTATATCTTTCAAAGTTTGATAACCTAATTGATAACTTATATTATATACTCGTAATAGTAAAGTATGTATGTATATGATAATCTGTTTATATTTCTTTATTTTGTTATAAATATGATAAATTTTTTTATATACATAAAGAGGATTTTACACAATCAGGTGTTTTACTTAATTTTAGTTTTGTTAGTTTTTTTTCAGATACTTTTTACTTTCTTTTGCTACTTCATTAACGACAATTCTTATCAAAGAAAAATCTTTGGTTCACAGCTTTAAAAACTGTTTTATTTGTTATAATTTTTTTATAATAAAACCAAAAATTGTTCTGATATGAAACTTTCCATATATTAAAAGATTTGTTTTCCATTTCCTTATATTTTTTAATCTTATATACAACTACTGGCTAATGCTGTCTTAAATTAATAATTAGGTACACCTACAATTAATTTAAAACTTAAAGATATAATTTCTTTTATTTTCTGTAGGATTTATTTCTGTATTCTTCACTTCAATTTTTTCTTTTATAATCCTAATGGTTATTGAGTTTTTACAAATGTGTACGTATATAAAATTTATAGGTAGAGAGATGTAATCTTAAATGTAGCTGCCCTAATAAACCGAGTAATACACACTTTCTTACAAATAAATTAAACATTTTAAACGAAAAAAAAATACATAATTAATAATAATTTCACTGCAATAATGCTTATACATACGAGTACTTTAATATATACATGCGAACAAATCATTGCAATTATGAGTAATATTTTAAGAGCTCAACTGAAATATTAAATAAAAAACAACTCTTAATTGTAATATAAATATAAATTTATGTATGGATTAAATATTCAGGAGTTTCGGTGCGCAATTGAGGATTATTAATGGAATGTGCATGGGATTTTATAAAAAACTAATAGGACTAATGGGGGTAGCAGGGTACGTTTGCGTTAATGAGTTATTGGTCGCTAAATTATCGATTAACAATCAGTTTTTAACTTTATCTTCTACACTTATATTAGACAGTGTCTTCTTTATTCTAAGAGCTGTTAAGCGAGCAACTGGATTTGGATACCAGCATTCCTTCATTACTTTGGCCATACTGTGTAGCACTTCAGAAGCATGCCAACGATTAGGAATATTAGGACGCATTTTATCAATGCAAACCACCTAGAAAAGGTTCAATAATGCATACTTATTAGTGGAATTCACTTTTAATAAAAGTGAGAAATCTATGAATTTTTTTTTTTTCAAAATTTACTCTTTGCATGAAACCTATTGGATGTTATAGAAAGAGACATTTTCTGGAGAATGGAGAAGCAAAATGAGCATGTCGCAAGTTTGTTTTTAAACCCTGCTTTCTCATTTTGATTTATATTAAAATGCGCACGAATAAATTACCTTCTTCATTTCCTCTATGCTGGGATCAGGCTGCACAACATCGTAGTATGGTAGCTGATATTCATCATATATCATTCCCATGTTACAGCGCCTCGCAATTTCCCACAATATCAAACCGAAAGCGTAAACATCTGCTCTCTTGTAGGCATCAAAATGTTGTGCATTCATCGTTTCATCCAAGACTTCTGGTGCCATGTATCTTTTGGTACCCACCCGATGTGTGGAAGGTATATCTACGGAATCGTTCTTCTCTACATGCCTCACAGCCAAGCCTAAGTCACCAATAGCACAGGTAAGATTAGTTTTGACCAGAATATTTTTCGATTTTAAATCACGATGGGCAATGGCGGGTTTGCCGCGGGTACCCACAATGTCCATGTGCAGATGAGCCAAACCAGTGGCTATAGAAAGTGCCATGCTTAGCATGGTTTTGGTGTCAACTGTATGAGATGTTAAATAATCGAATAACGAACCATTTTCATGGTAATCCGTGACTAACCAAAGTTGCGTCCAAGTGCCATTATCTGCCAAGAAAACAATTAACCCACATAGTTTGTAACACATATTTGATTTGTAACTTTAATTATTTCATACCTTTATTATCTGCTGCTATGAAACCTAAAATATTTTCATGACGCAACATGACAGTCTGATAAATTTCGGCCTCTCGAAACCAAGAGCATTCTTCGCGACTAGAAAATATTTTGACGGCAACGTTTTCACCACGCCAACGTCCGCGCCATACTTCCCCAAAACGACCTTTCCCTATGACATGGCACAATTGAATCTGCCTGGCTATTGAACGTTGGACCAGTAAAGGCAGGCCAGCTAAATAGTTAAAAATTGTATTGACGATTAAATATAAGGTTTATGGAAAGGAAAAACAAATTGAATTTATATCAAACCTGAGCCTGAACCCGAAGTTGTCATTTCGATTATGTCCTGTAAGGTGTTCCCATTCAGTATGGGATCATAAACAGAATCTTCTGGAGCAAATGGTCGTGCTCGACTACCCTGTTTGCGCTTTTGCCAGTAGCACCAGGATAAGAATACCGAAACGCAACCAGCCAATGTTGCTCCAAATATAATGGCGACCAGCACCCAACTATTTATGCTCTCCTCCGGCAAATAATCTGCATATTTTGCGATTTATTTTTAAATTTTTCATATTTTTCTTTAACAATTTAACAAAAATTTTGATTTTTTTTTTTTTTTAAAGCCACCACAATATTTTTTAAGCCATTTACAAAACAATTCATGCATAATTATTGCAAAACACTTATTTATATGAATGTTGTAAAAATGCCAAACATAAAAGGTCCAAAACAAAAAAAAACAATTAACGTGCCAGTGCATTATTGAGTGGTTAGTAACAGTTATTTGTTTTAAGGGAAAACAGTGCCAGCCAAAGAAACAAAAAAAATTAATTAAAAAGCCAATAAATTTTATTAAATAAAAATGAATCAATGATATTGCATATGTTTATGGATGTAAAATGTATATGTATGTACGTATGCGTGAAAGATAATCCTTTAATAAGCTTAAAAGTAAACATTTCAATTGTTTATATACACAATTTATATATCGCAACACACTCCCATTTACGCATCACGCAAGCAATATCACTCATACGCTTCTCATACCTCTCATCACATTGTTCTATACAACATTATTTTTTAGAGCCGAACATAAAGTAGAATGCCGAAAAGCTACGACGAAGAGGTTTTCATAAACGATTGCAGCAATTAATAATAAAATTCCAACGACGAGTATGTGTATGTGTGCATGCACATACTTGAATATTCTTAATGGTTAATCGCTATGCTACGCCCATTTAAAAGCAAACTATTGATTAAATACATTTAATGCCTTCTTAATAAATCACATTAAAATTTATTTGTCAATTGTGTAGGCAAAAACTGTTTTGCTTTTGTGTTGTTTTTTTACCAAATAAAAATTTTAAAAGAAAAACATTCAAATTTGGTTCACACTTTAATTATTCGGAAAAATTCGGATGAAACCCTTAAACAAACATTAAACAATAAATAAACGAGGTTGAGCATATCGAAACAGTGTTTTTTGTTCCAATCGTTAGAAACAGTTAAGAATGAAAAGGAGGAAATAAAAAGGGAATAACAACATAATAATAAAAGACATCATCAAAACAAACATTTAAAGGAAACACGCATTCACACAGGCACATATACAGACGAGTTTGCGCACATGTACGTGTATGCGTGCATGCATCCCGTCAACAGTTTACAAATAGACTATACAAGTACAGTAAAACAATTTTGGATTACACAATATTGAAACGTTTGAGAAAACTTAACCCCGCTGTATTGCCAATGAGATTTGATTGTTGTGAGTCTTAAATACGAATAGCATGTAAATGATTTGAAATTTTCTTTTGGTCGATTTTCATTTAATTTATTTCGATTATAAATAATGGGCAATTAACTAATATTTATTTATACAGGAGAGATATAAATATGATTTTAAAATGAGTGCTAACAGTTGTCCTTTTGTCATTAATGTATTTGACTGATTTGATTTAATTTTGCTTTATTTGATTTTGTAGTAGAATTTTTCTTATTTTTCTTATAAAATGGACAATTTTTAGTTTGTTTCAATAGTCTCACCTGGCAGGTTGCCCGCATAATTTTCTCGTGTATTACAAAAATCTTCTCGGCAACATTGTATAGAGAATTCTGAGGTACTTTCGTGACACCAGGCAGGATCATCTGGTGGTATGTGGTTTTCTATAGACATGCATCTAATTAAAGTTGCAAATACACATAAATAACGTAATATTTTATAGTTTCGAACAAAGAAATTAGGAAATAAATCGCAGTAAGTATTAAACAGAAATTGCTTTATTTATTCGAGTTAGAAAAAATATTCATTGCAGTAAAATTAGTACAAGTTTTTATAACAAATACATACTGAATTCGTTATAGCAAACACTTAACATGAATTTTCATTAAATATTATCAAGCAGTAACAATGATTTATGTCATCTTTAATTTGATTGTAATATTCTAAAAAAAAAAAAACAATAGTTGCATTTGAAACTATACGTATATGAGTTATTATAGAAAAATATGCTTCTTTCTTTTCTCTATACCGTTTATTTTCCTAAGAACTATAATTGGCCAAAGAGGAAAAAGTTATTATTCAGTTGTAATTAAAAAATGCATAAAATACATTTTATTTTATGTAACACGCAAAACATTTTGTGTAACTTTTTTCAATAGCTCTGTAGAAGCTTTATGTGCTTCTGTTAAAAGAAAATTCTCATTTTCCTTTCTATTTAACAATTGTATTCGGTTTTAAGACAGCATGTTCTTAAAATAAAAACAAACTAGTTTGAAATAGTTTCTAAAAATGTTTAACTAGTAAAAGAGGAATTGTTCATCAAGAGTATCATGCCCACTTGAGATGAACTTCATAAAAAAAAAGTAATTTAAAAATAAAATAAAAATAATATTTATTTGGCTCAAATAATTCTCGGATGGGTCTTCTTAAAAGATTTGTGAAAAACCATAGTTTATGTATAACCATTACCAGTCTAAGAATAAGAGGTAACAAATGAATAATGAATGAGTATGGAAGTGTTGTGACTTCCGAAAATAATGCTCTGCAATGGTAATTACGAACTTCAGTTCCGTAAATTTTACTTTGGGCTTAATAAAGAGAAAACACTATTAAAAAATATCTTTAAAAACACGCACTTACATAAGTTTATTGTTGTTAAATGGCTGTGAATATTTTCTTTTCTTCATGCAACAGACATTCTCATTATTTCAAATAATTATTTTTAATATGCTACAATAAAATATAACATTTGCTACTAGAAATAATGCTAGGAAAATACTAGAGCAGTGCGAATATGTAAAAAAGCAACTAAAAATATTTAATAAAGGAGTAAATAAAGTTAAACTGAAGAAATATTTATTAATGGTGTTTTCAAATAAGAAAGTTAAAAATATATTAAAACAAAAAATTAATTAAAAAAAAAAAAAAAAATTAGTCAATAGAGTTAGAAATTAGCAGAGACTTGTTTGTTGTTTGTCAGAAACCAATGTGCAAGTATACAAAAGAGTGTAAAGTGTATAGAGTGTTGTGATAATAATAATAATAATAGTAATAATAATTAGGACAAAAAGATTGTAAAAAAAAATTGGTTGGTATTAAGGGAAAAAAACCGAAAACAATATTTGCATTTAAAAAATTAGCCATCATTAAAATAATCCTGTATTTTTGATGAATAGACATTTGAAAATAATTATAACAGAATTAATAAGCGAAAAATGTTAAATAGACACTTAGTGAATACTATTTAAGACAGAGTTGTAGCTTCGCACGTAGGCGGTTTTTTCTTTCCTGTGCCGAAATAAATTAGAAGCTCATAATCAATTGCGTATTGCTTCAGGTGTCGAGACAATAAGCAAGCAAAATATATATATATATATATATATATACATTTTTGCATCGAGAATTGTTTGCATTTTAGGAAGAGATTTTTTTTGCAGCCTTATGAATTTCCTATAGAGATTTGTAATATTTAATAAATAAATTATGGAAACCAATTATATTAAAGTCGTGCATAATTTCCATTACGATGCGCAATTTTGTTTAAATATTTTAAATTTATTTAGTTAACAATGCTTTTAGCAATTTGAGAGTTTAAGGACTCGACTGAATATAAGACAATAAGGAAAAAAGGAATAGAGATGTAATTATGCGAAGAGCTTTTTAAGCTGTTATAAGTATTTTCTTTTCATTATTCAGCAATAAATACAGAATTATAAGTACTAAAACTAAACTAGTTAATGCTTGGTATAATTTTTTTTTTTTTGATTTTCTAGATAGAAATAGTAGATTACTTGATTAAAAAAAGGATTATTGTGATATTTGTTAATTGGTTTGAAACGGTTTTTTTTTTATTTCGCAAATACCTTCAGAAAAACTGAGTTTTAAAAGTTCATTTTTATTGCAGAAATCCTCATGACAACATTGAACTTTATAAATATTCTGTTTTTGTTTGCTCGTCAAACATTCAAGCGGCTCTCGTTGGAGATCGTACTTTTTATCAAGGCACCTAACAAAACAAAATATGGAGCATTCAAAGAATTAAGAGGATATAAGGTGATTAGATAATTAACAAACATGTTAGAATAAACGAAAAAAGTTTTATATATAAAAAGATCACTTTATATTCTTCTGCTGAAGAGGCCACGAAGGATATTAGATTCGTGTTAGTATTATTTGCAAATTAAGAAATGAGTAAGAAATTAGAAAAATAATCAAAAAGTATGTATGTATATACAAATTCAGGTTTTTTTTAATCACATTCAACTTTGTCCATACAAAACGCAAAAGCTGTTGTTAGTTGATTTAAATGTTTTGTTTTTCAGTTGTTGAAACAATAGTAATTAATTTGGTTGGTGTTTAGTTTTGGTTTTATCGTTCATCATACGAGTAATATGTGGTTATTCTTATTATGGTTATTTTTGTAACGAACGTATTCAATATGAAAAAACAAATGTTTAACATTTTTAGGGCATACTTGCATTGCCCTTCAGGAATATATCAAAGGGGAGCAGTGTTTAGGAGAAAAATGTAATAAACAAACGTAAAAGCGGTGGCTTTTGGAATATCAGCCCACCTTTTTCTGACTCGTTAAGTTGCAACCCATTAAGGGAATCATAATAACGAATTGTAGGTTTTAAATTTAAATTGCACAAATCATAGTTTTTGCAACAAGCGTGACCACCATATTTAGCAGCTGGTCTGGCTGTTGGACCACCATTACTACCGTCGTTGCACCATATAAAACGACCGGGTGGAAAACTTTGTAACATATTTAGACATCTAATTTGTTATAGAAGAAACAATTTTTATTTACTCTCAATCATGTTGTTTGTTGGTCGTTGATGGCAGAAAAATGTATTTTATGTTATAGAAATTTCAACAAAAAAAAAAATCAAATGAAAAGAAATTAAATATCTGTATTTTCTGTACTTACATAAATAAAAAAATAATGTTTATCATTTAAAATGTTACTAAATCCAATAATAAAGATAATAAAACATGAACTTGCCTGTAGCTGAATATTAATGCTCCAGATGTCTCCTTTTGTACTGAGGTGAAGCAGTATCCATCTGTTTCACAAATATTATTGTTATCTTTGCAGATGTCGCAATGACATTTTAAAAGACCTAGAGAAAAATTTAAATTGTGACGCTTTAATTTGTGTTTCATTTGTAAATTTAAGAATGGTCATTGTAAAAATTTCTTGCAACTATAATTTGACTTGAAAAAAATAATATAAATGGTATAACGTTGAAATTTTACTTCGTAAGGATTTTATATTATTTAAACTTTAGATTGGTTCATATAAAAAATTTATATAATATATGTAGTTGCTCTATTTGCTCAGGCGCATTGAGCACACTTCTACATATGCAATAGTAAAATGAATATCGAAACTGCAGGTTTTACTAATCACTGAATTAGGCATTGTTTTTTTATTTTTGAAAAATAAAAATAGAAGAAAAAATTTTGCAAAAGAAATAAAAAATGTAGTAGGAGAGGTTGCGAGTTGAAATTTAAAATATTAAAATGCTATTAGCTCCAACAAGCTCTCGATTACAGCCACATTTGAAGACTATACAGACCAGTCGCCAATTTCTTTAAGACATATATATATGGATATGATGAAAAAATAACCGACTTACGATCACGAGATCTAATTTTTGGTTTGGTTTGCATTAAAACTGGTGTAACTTGCGAGACCAGCATCATTGGTAGAGTATCATTTGAATTGCTATTCGGCTTGGCACTAGTAGCAGAAGTTAAATTTGCTCCACTGGAGCCGTTCAAATTAGTGATAGTATCATTAAACGGCAGAATATTCTCAAGTGCCAGGTTGGTATAATTACCGTCCGCAGTAATATTCGCTCTTTCATCTTCGGCTCTTAAAGATAGACCTAAAATTTTAAAAATATACAACGTAGAATTAACAAAATCAAAAAGTAATAACAAAAGGAATAAAAGTAATAATCTTACCATGTCCAAAGTGTAGCCCTCCTAAGCATAAACACGACAGGACATAAAATATCGTAGACATTTGCAAGTTGAACGAGGATTTAATGGCATTATGAATAATACAATCACTTTTAGCAATTGGCATAATTTTTACTAGAGTATTCATTTTATATGTCCTGCGAGTTACCCAATTAAAAATCACTAATTATAATTTTACAACTATTAAAAAAGACGATTTCAGTTCCGGATGCCACTTAAATGAAATTACTGAAATGTGGAGGATCCCGTTAGCATTTCGAAATGAATAGAAATCCAGAAGAAATCAATAAGCAAGTCAGTTATCGGGCTGTGAACAGGCCATCATACCACACTGCTCTATGGAAAGCACATCCTCCGTTGTTAACATTTATCGCTTTAGTTATATTTTTGCAATGATGTTTATTAATTATACAATAAATATGAAGAAAGAAATAGCCGTAGGAGTCATTTAGTGATTACAAAAATATTGATATTATTGTTAGCAACCAACCATAAAGACAGCTCTTGTATTTATTGTTCTGTTCTTTTTTGCGGCTGTTCTTGCCTTTTCTGTTCGTTTAAAATATATTTTAAGAGTTAGAGATGGAGGGTCGGCATAATTACAGCCAACCATTTTTATTTTATCAATATTTCCATACACAAATCATTGAAAATAAACCATAAGAATCCAACATCTAACACTGCTGCATTTAATATAAATTAGCTGATTTTAAGACAATTATTTTACACATTCGCTGTTGCTATCCGTATTCGACCATATTTGTTTAAGCTTTTATTTTTCACTTTTATAAAAATTGGACCTTTCGTTTTATCACTTTATTGCTCATTTACTCTAATGTTCAATCTTTTAATTAGTATTATTCTCAATTGCAATAGTTAGCACACGATTAGAGTAAAACTAAACTATTTTGTATTTTAATTTATAAGAAAAAATACAAAGGATTATATGCACTATCGCGATATATTAGCACAAGAAGTCGTGAAAATTTCGCCATCTTTTTGCATTTGATATATTACAGTGTTACCAGTTCGAATTTTTAGCACCAATATTTTTACATGAAAATTTTTTATTTAAATTTTGTATTTCCATTTTTATATATAGAAATAAGTTAATAAAATGCCGATATATGTATATCAATTACAGATATTAGTTTTGCTACGAAACAATATGACAACTAATTAAGTACGTGGTTGTTTTCAAAGTACCACTTTGACATTTGTAATGACTTTAAAATATTGGCAGCACCAAAACCGAGTCACCCTGTATCAAAACCCGAGAGTGTAATTAAATACCAACTCTCTTATTATTGTTTATATTTTACAAGTCTTAAGATGTTGTAAGTGATTTGCAAGGGTATTGTAACCAAAGATTTTATCCAATTAGATAAAGAAAGTGAAAATTAGTTGGTTATTTTTAAAAAATTGCTTTGTTTCAAAATTATTTTATGATACAGTGCAATTGTGTGCAATTTTAATAAGTGTGATTGAATATGGAAGTACACCTTAAAAAGTAAATTTTATCAAATGTAAGAATGAACAGCAGTGACCACCAAAGAAGTACCTTAACCAACAGCACCAACAATAGTAACAATGAGGAGGCATTTTTTATATTTTTTAATGGATATCGTGTTGCTGTTGTGTGGCAAAATTGCAGACCTTCATTTTCGCCCATGGTCAAATTATGTTCAGTTAGTTCCACAGCTTTCTTGTTTCTCAGCCAAGATAAAAGTCTCTACGAAGCGAAACTTGACAATGAAAAATATGTCGTGCATATGAAGTGCATTAAACTTAATGTAATTGATGTACAGTATTGTCCAGGTGCAAAGCATGTGTTTTTAGTACTAGCAGAAGGTCTGGTTGTGAAGCAGTGCATAGTGGACAATACAAAGCCTTTACAAGAAGATTGGCTGCCAGTTTTATTCGATCCTTTAGAATTATCTGAAGATGGCATAAAAATTAAACGTATTTGTAGCTCCGCCGAGGCCACACTGTTTGTATCCATAACAGGCGATATTTATGCTCTTGGTAATTGCGGCGTTCATTTTTCTGTTGATTGTGAACCTCCCAAATTAATACGTTTATTTAAAAATAATATGGAAATCCTGGATATATGTGCAGGCGATAGCTTTTTTGTTTTCCTTGCTAGAAGAAAATGTACAAAAACTGATGGTCAGCAGTACACTTTCCATGATTATGGTAAGTGCACTTGTAATTAATTTCAACATATTTATTTATATAGTTTGTGGAATAATATAATATAGAATAATAGAATAATTAATGTATGAAAATGAAAATTTTAGATGATCTTCCTGATCTTTTACGAACGGAGCAGTCCAATAAAGCTAAATCGCCACCTTCACATTTATCTTCTATATCCACTAGCAGTAGATTAAATGATGGAGCTAACTTAGAACAAAGTACGCAAATGTTATTACATCAAGGGTACTCTCTTTTACATACACAAGTTCTCAGTATAGGATCCAGCAACCATGGTTTACTCGGCACAGGTGATCATATTAGAAGGGACTACTTGTACAAAGTGGAAAAACTGGAAGAAGTGGGTGTGTGCAGTTTGGCCACCGGCAAACATCACACAGTTGTACGCACTATCGATGGGCGGCTCTACCATTGGGGATTCAATGATAAAAAACAGTTGACAAACAATGAACAAATCTATGAAATAAGTAGTCCAACGGAATTGTGTTTTGACTCTTCCGACTTAGATCTGCCACGTGGTCATATATTGGAGGCGTGCTGTGGAGATTATCGCACGGTTTTATTGCGAACTCAAGGTGGCATCTGCGAATTAGGATCGGATCGTACATATAGTCAAGAGAAAGACTTTTTAACTTTGCAAATGAAACATATAAACAAAAAGTCATATCCCCTTCTTTTAGCCAGCGATCAACTGACACTTTACAATTGTCGTGCTTTTAAATATCAATATCAATCTTTGCTGCATCAAATACAGAATCAATTAAAGCAAATGCTGTATTTCCGTAAAAAATTTTTGAATTTAAATCAAATAATTGACAAGCTGCTGAAAGATCTTCATGATGTGCACCATCATTGGGAGAATGTTTTATATTTAGTCATAACTATTCAACATACATTTGAGCAGTTCTATCGGGGGGACTATGAACAATCTACAGAGCTGGTGGTCATTAAATGGTATCGTGATTGTATACAAATCTTTGAGTTATATTCCAAAGCTTACTCCGATACCTATTCTATAGATGGGTTTTATGAAGCGCATAAGCTTTTTAATCAGTCCTATGCTAATACTTCAAGCGGAGATGAAAATCAAGATCTCATTAGGATGTTTCAACAACCATTCTTAATATTTCCTTATATTATACAACTACTGGAACGAATACATAAACACGAAAATAACTGCAAGGAGGAACTTGTAGCGTGGAATGAATTTGCTCGTTGTAATCGAATCGATTTAGAGTTGGCAGAGTCCACGCGTGAATTCTGGCGTATTAATTCGAAAATATCTAAAATTTTACAATTTAAGACAAGAGAAAGAAGAGTTGTACTTAGCTCTTCCTCTGTACCCATAAAGCTCTCACATAGTATCGGATTAATTTCGACTACATTTATATTATTTTCGGATTGTTTATGTCAGCATAGCAATCACTTAACGGTTATACCCTTAAACGCGATATGGCTAAAGAGCGAATCGGTTGGTATACGAATCATAACACCAGAAAAAAATTTCGTATTAATACCAAAAAATGAACACAACAAGGAGGTGTGGTATGATCAACTGGAGAGTACTATTAAAAAAGTCCTAATGCTAAGTGAAAAATCAAGAATTCCTGAAGTTCGTATGATCGACTATAAGTACGCTTCAAATCATGCCATTTATGGAGGTGTCTATGTCAGAGGAAACTTTTCTAATGGTGTTATGCACGGTAAATGCCGATTGGAATATCCAAGTGGTAAAATGTATTCGGGCGATGTTATACACGGTACAATAGAGGGGTATGGCATAATGTTTCTACCAAAAGTTGGCCTTTACAAAGGATATTTTAAAAATGGGAAATTTTTCGGTCGCGGCACCTTAATAATTAGCGAGAACGAAATGTACGAAGGCAATTTTCGCAATGGCCTGTTTAATGGGCATGGCCATATGCAGCACAGCGATTACATTTATATAGGGGAATTTATTGACAATCTGAAGTGCGGTTATGGAGTATTAGATAGAACTTTAGCAGGGGAGAAATATTTAGGCTTATTTGCAGACAATAAGCGAGTGGGCAGCGGCATTTGTATTTCTTCAGAGGGCAATTACTTTGAAGGTACATTTGCTAATGATGAATTAATGGGTAGATGTGTAGCTATATTCCCGAATGGCTTTTATTATGAAGGAGAAGCTCTCTTAAATGGTCCTAATGGGGTTGGCAAATATTATATGCCCGTTGGAGATAACAAGAACGAAGATTACGTAAGTTGTACAATAGATTATAATCTCTTTTGCCACTGCTATAATAAATTTAGAGCTTATAAGGTTATATAAATCATGCTACCACCTTGTACCCTATTTGCAGAACATCGATATTTTACCGAACTCGGAAGTAATTGGTAATATATTAAGTGGTCAAGTTACTGGCCGATGGGACTGTTTACGTATTAGCTTAGGATCAATGGAAATTAATAGTAAATTTCTTAAATATCCCAAGTGAGTATACAAAAAATGTAATAACTGAAAAGTAACTTGATTTTCTATTTACTTAGCTCCCTTGGTGCTAATGTCATTGATAATTCCCAAAAATGGGTTTCCCTGTTTGGAGATTTCGAAAATGAAGTATTTGGAGATTTGACAAATGTTTCACCGAATAGTAAACCCTTGACATTCGCTTTATGGAACAAAGTTATCTCATTCATAAACAAGCAACAAGAAATTGAAAGTGAAAAGTTCGTGCCACGCGAACTTGATATAACAAATATTTCTACCGCTAATGTAGCTAATTTGAGTGATAAAAGTGGCATTTTACCCTTTCAAAACTTTACATTCGATTTTGATAAGATTAGCCTTAATTCGTCATTGTTAAGTTTTGAAAAAATCGATTTAAGCCGCAACCAGTCACATTCCCAGGATACATTAAATGGCCTAGATTTTAACGGGTTTGATCTACTTAGTACTTTTAATAAGTTAACACATTTGAATGCAGATGATAGTTGCGGTAACCACACCTATTCCTCTTTAATGGATGTTATGGAAAATTGCAACCACATAACTTTAAGTTCTTTCGATGAGACCACTTTAAGTCATAACAATTTATATGAAAATTGGTAAATTCATCATCATTACTGTTTATAGATTTCAAAGGAATTTATATGCAATATTTTCTTATCATTAGTGATCCCATGCAGTCGGAACTAGATTTAATTCCCCAATTTGGCATGACCGATTTAAATGATAAAGAATTGGCGGCTATTAAAGTGTATTTGCGAGACGCTTTTCGTTACCGCTATCATCCGTTAAAACATTTAAACGAGCGCATAACTAATTGCTTCTATCGGTCGTATGGTTGTTGGAAAATCAAAACGACTCCGCTGTTGGCCCAACAAGCCATGCGTGAGTGGGAATCTATTTCGCAGAGAGTTTATAAATTTATACGTCGCCTCTTCCCCGCTTTACCCGAAGAACATTCTATAATTGGTGAAAGTCGTGAAGTGGTTTCGCATATTACACTTCTCTATCCTATTCTACTATCGGAGGGTATTTATTCAACCCTTTTTGTATTGTACGCCAACAAATACAGCTACAAGGATGAAATTTATCGAAATAATCTATTGCAAGCCGAAAAACTTAATGACCTCGATTTAATGCAGTACCTAGACTTTGATAAGTAAAATAAAAACTTAATTACTCATTTTCTACTAGCATAAAATTAATTTGAATTCAAACTTTTTTAACAGTGACATCTTGGCCGTGGTAACAACGGAAACATTTTTAGAAGCAATTAGCATGTTGAAGGAACTCAAAGAAAAGTATACACCAATGGCAATGTTGACTGTGATAGAGAATTGTATTGGGAAAATAACAAGCGCATATCAGGCTACATTTAATGGTAATTATTCACATGCTTCCATATATGCATATGTATGTGTATTCTGCAGATAATTACACACACACAATTATCCACATATTTACAGCAACCGAGAACAGTTTAAATGCTGACTTAATAATGCCATTGTGTTTAATCTTATTGCTGCGCGCAGCGATCCCACACCTCGGTGCTGAGCTGGCGTTATTGGATGACTTAACCGATTCTAAAAATTTCAGATTTGAAATGAATGGTATTCGCGGTTATTGTTATACTACCTTAAAAGTAAGTCTAAGTTGGGTATTATAAATTTTCTCTTTTAAATGAATGTTCCTACCGCAGGCTTCGTATGAGCACATTGCTAGCAAAACATTATTTGAAATGAAGTGAATAGAAGTTGCTCAATGTATAAAATAGGGGTACGTTCATTTATATAGCTTTATTCCCTTAACCTTTATGTATGTACGTGTAATTATATAAGAAAAAAATGGAATGTATGTATTTTTGTACATATTGTGTAATTATTATTGTAGTTTAAAACATAAATTCTGTATTAATGTCGATGTTATTACGTATTAAAAATAATATTTGTTGTTGAGCGAAAACCTAGTATGAGTGTAAAAAAGAAATCCAAGTTTTCTTTTTTTTTAATTTGGAGCCTTATTTCTAAAGTCATTCAGGAAATTTTCTCATTTCAAGTTTAATTTATATAAAGCGCTATTCCTCCTCTTTTCTCTACTCTGCGACGAAACAGGCACTTTTTGTAAATAATTCCTTAACTAATATTAGCAAGGGATTTGTGAGGTATGAGAGGTAAAGGATATTAAAACCTAAATAAAGAGAATAGATTTCGAAGAAAACAAAACTACCTAAAAAAAATATAACTAATTAATTATTTAAGTATGTATGTATGGCTGTATGTATGTATATACATACATATAAGTGGTTGGTATTCAACTTGACTAACATCCTTTTTAATTCTATTTAACAATTTTTTTATTACAAAAAACACATCACAAACAAAAGTCAAATTTGACAGTGGCAAATGAAACCCTATAAAAAGTTAATCAGCTGTTTGACAGTTAGACAAATTCTTAAGTTTGTTTACCTCCCCTGTATACGACATATATATATATACGTTTTCATTTCATTCTTTGTTTACAATTTGTCAGCATTAATTTAGTGATTTTTGTTGATAAAAATTGTATTATTCTATGTATAAAAGAAATAATAAAATAGTATAACTTGAAGAAGTAGAAGGATGTTAGAATTTTGCCAGAAAAAACATATGCTCCTGGGGCTATCCCTTTTGGTTACAACGACGGTTGTAGTGCTTATATTGGAGTCACGCATGGCAACTACAGGGCCAATGCATCGCGGTAAGTCGCAACAATTCGTGATTGAGAACAATTCTACCTGCTGGAAACATGAAGAATATACCGTGATACAGGAATGCCACAAATGTTCCGACTTTGATATTGTGAGTCGCAGTTTAGGTGTTTGCATACACACCAAATACAAAGAATTACTCCGTTGCAAAAGTGGCGAAATCGTGACTAAAAGCTGTGATCGTGTGGCTTTGATCGATCAAAAACATTTTATACAATTTGAAGTTTGCTGTTTTGCAATTGGAATTATTAGCTATTTGATATCATACGCCAGAGATCGTATTCTATCAAGAAGAACACATCTCAAGCTAGAAAGGCAATTGAATCGAGTGATGTAGAAACACCCGAATTACTAAGAAATTGATTACTATTTTTTATGTATTATTTACTGTTTGAGAAGCTTGATATTTCGAAGATATAGAATTAAAATGGGCCATAGAACACAATTTATACATACTCACGTCGAATGTAAGAACTAAAAAAAGTCTTCAAAGTATTTTTACTGCATTTCGAAAGATTGATTGATGACTTTTATTGGAGCAACAAGACAACAATGGAATACTAGACGATAGAATAAAGTAGAACGTATTTTTATATAAATTTCTTTTATTCTATATGAAGTAAATAATTTATATATGAATGATAAATGAACTGAATAGCTTTTAATTATTGGTAGCAATTACTTTATTACCAAAAAATTAATCATTTTTTTGGGTGCAATAATAAATGAATTTTTAATTTATTGCTTTATTAGCCGAAAAACACTATAAGTTATTCAGTTTGAAATTAACTTAATAAAAATATCAATAAATACATAATTTTTTTTTATATTTTTGATTTGTTAATAATTAATTTAAGCGAAAAATGTCTTGTTTCACTCTGATTAAATTGATCGCCTTAAAAAAAATTAATAATACAACTTTTGAAAAAGATAACGCCACTTCTCCCCTATGTAGTGCTCGTTTGTTTTCCTTTGAACTACGTTTCAGAGAACAAAAGCTGTAAGATTACTAGGCGCATTGCCACAAACTTTAGTACTAAAGAATAATACATTGCTATCTGAGAAAAAATCTTTTTGACTAAGTTAACTTTTCCAAATTTCTATATATAGAGACTTTTGATATATATTTTTCACAATTTTCCTAATAGCTTTCCTAATAGATCTCAGAATTTTTAATTTATTGATGATATTAAAAAGCTGTTGATGAAATATAGTAAAAATAAATTAAAAACTTTTTGAATAAAGTCACAAGATTGAAATAAAATTAAAAAAATCAACAAAGAGATTATTTAAAAAAACTGAATATTTTTAAATTTCTTATAAAAGATATGGAATGTTAGATAATTCTATTTGCATATTTTAAAGGATTACAGATCTGTTATACCTTCTGAAAGTATTTCATTCTTATTACTTGCGCCAATTTGAAATTAGGTCTGGTTCATTCTTTTCAACCACATTCGTACTGGTTGGCAAACTCATGAATTCGCCTTGTTTTGCAGATGTGGCATTATTATTTTCCTTAACAGGGTCTGCATCAATTTGAGTTGTATTTGAAGAGTTGGGTTTTAATGATGTATCGGTCAACGGTAAAGGTTTTGCAACACCAATGCGTACTATACCTTTTGCAGCCCCTTTCAGAGCTTGTACAGCCTGGTCTAAAGTAGCGTTTTCCAAATTAATGTTATTGACAAATAGCAAACGATCTCCTGGTATTAGGCGTCCATCCAGCTGTGCTACACCACCCGGTACCAAGGACCGTATAACAATTAAACAGTCGTTTGAATCCATGGGATCTTGGTAGTCCAAAATTGAAAATCCTAACCCGCGATCACCCTTAATCAGCTCAATTATCTGGGGCTCCGACGACCACATAGCAAGACCAGTTAAAGGTTCTAATGATCTTGATTTAAGTTTAAATGAGTCTTCTGTTGTAGGCGACGATGTTGCCAAGTTACCATCCGATTTAGCCTTCACCAAACGATCAGAAGCTGGTACCAAATTTTCAAAGTTATTGCTCAATTTTTGTAGTGTGTCGTCAGAGAATGATATTAGTTCAGTTTTGCTACGGCCACAAACCATGCGAACATCCTGTGGTAGTTCTTTCAAAATAGCTACAACTTCGAGGTGATTCATTCCAAATAGACGTTGGCTATTTACCTCTAATAACTCATCGCCAGCCCTTAATTTGCCATTGACACCTACTGGTCCATCAGCCAAAATTGAACGTATGTAATGATGCGGCCTTACTTCACGTCCTCCTTCAACATCAACAGTTCCTTCTAAGGAAATTCCTAAGCCTCCGACAGGAAACTTTTTGATTTGTGCCACGATAACATCCACTTCTGGTCCCACAATATTTCTCCATTTGCGTACGATTTCTTGTTCGATGTCCGGTGTAAGTTCCGGCTGTGTGTAATATTTTTGATGTGTAAGAAGGACATTATTTTTGGCATGTAATGGTTCCTATTGCAAACGGAAGAACAATGAAATTATGTTGTATACCTGCAAGGTTAATTTATCTTACCATTAAATCAAGTTGATCTGATTCCGGAGCTGACAAAATATCGGAAGTTAAGAGTTTTGGTTCCTGATCATCGTGTAAGGAAATAATATTCTTATCAATGCAAAAGGTAGCCAAGTTTTTTGTAGTTCCAATGTTATTGCTTGTATTTCCCGATGTCACTGGAAGGCTTTCAGTATTTGCAGAAAATATATTAAATTCATTCGTGGGCAAAGTTTCGCGTCCAGGCAGATACGCTAAATCTGTACTTGCGCTAGAGGGACGCAATGATGCTACCGGAGTAGATTGTAAATGTCCAGTGATGTTACGAGAAGGTGTAGATGGCACAGATGGAATTTTATCATTTGCCGCTATAGCCTGCTGTAATTGCTCATATTTAGGCCCACGAAGGTAACGTTCCAGACGTAGGTTTACCACTTGTCCGGATTGTTTAAGAAGTTCAACTGCTTGATGGTTGGAAAATCCTTGAAGCGATTGTCCATCTACTTCTATAATGCGATCATTGACACGTATACGTCCATTTAAATCAGCCGCCGATCCAGGAGAGACACTTTTCACGAAAATACCAGAAAGCTCTTCTTTTTCACAAACATACCCCGCAATGGTAATCCCCAAACCATTGGCATCTTTAGTCAACTCAACTTGCAGCTTCTCTGTTTCAGGCAACTCTAATAATTCCATTATGGGTTGCGCACCACGATATACGAAGCGTTCATCTTCAGTCGTTGTTTGCGGTGTGGAAGCATTCGAGCTTTCCCCAAATATTTCAGGATATCCTGTAGAAATTAAATACCTCTCTAACTCTGCTCTATCCACTAATACTCGAGCAGGTACTACCGCGCTTCCTGGTTCTAAATTGAGTCCTATAGGTGATGGATGTTCAATTGCGCGTCCGACTACCAATCGTACATGAGTTCCAGATTGGCGAAGAACTGTGGCGACCTGCTCGGATACCATTTCTTGTAGGTTTACATCTCCAATTTGTAATATATGATCACCTGACCGTAGGCGACCATCTCTATCAGCTACACCACCAGGCAAAATTGTCTTCACTATTACACCTGATGTCCTAGCGCCAATGATACCAAATCCCAAACCCGTCCCATCATTTACCAATTCTATTGCCTGTATTTGAACATAGTCAGTGGGGAATAGTTCCACTCCAGAAAGGGAAGGTATTTTTGCATGTTGTATAATTAACGGATCTATAGCATCAGCGCCACCTTTACTACTACTAGGACTATTAGGACCCGATGCACTGTTCAAGGGAGTTGCAAGACGTTCATCAAATTCATACATGATGTCGCCACCATTAACACTCAAAACCAAGTTTCCAGCCATGTCAATATCAAAATCATTTGGCAACATTGATGGATGTTGTGTCAATTGTGCATTTAATTCCGACAATGAATCCTGCACATGCACAATTGTCCTAAATACAGGATCTTGCAAAATATCTAATATAGTTTTAATACTTTCTCCAGTTTGTGACTGCAATTTAAAATCATTACACTCCTCAATGGTTCTGTTCACTGCCTCAATCTGCTGTAAAGCGCTGGATATATCAGCGCTTAAATGCATTTTATTAATGTCTTTTTCACTTTTGGAGCAAGTCAAAAATGTTCCAATTTTTTCTTAATTGGATTAGAGAAAAAATATTTTTAACGCCACAATTTATTTCTTTGCTTATTACCCACAAATATTAAGTCCACTTTTTTTTACAATTTTATATATTTTCAATAAATGTGTAATTTTTTTCCTTTAATAAATCATAAAATAAGGCCTTTGGTTTAACACTTTTGAAGGCCTTTTCAAAATCTGATATCACGTCAATTAGTCTTTTATGTGAACTATTTATATTTGTGTCAAACAAATATTTTTATATACCTGGCACAGGGTTGGGATTTTAGTACTATTCAAATGTTTAGTACTTTATATGTGAATCGACACTGCATTACCGATTTTACTTATGTTTAACCGCTAAGGGGTCCGATTCGTTAAAATTTAATTACTCATTTTCGTACATTTGTGTAAATTTATTGACAACAATAACAAATTTATAATTGCCTTAATCTATTTGGCGGTTTCGCTACGGCAGTTATAAGAAAGGCAGAGTGGACTTTTCTGTGTCTTACATTCGGGCGCACAGCCATCTCGTAACGGAAATTTATATGCAATTTTAAAACACTTTAAATGATGTACTACATATGCATAAGTACTTCATATTTACATTCTTACATATATCATTTACATTCAAATATTTATTTACATTAGATTGCACTGCGATTCTGGAAGTGCCAACAGGTGCCTATAAGGAACAAATAATACTGGCTTAGTTGGCCGTTCGCCTTCGCTAGTGCGAAACATCAAAGTTTTGTGTTTTTGTCACAAGATAACCAATCAACTCCAATGGTTGCCCTGCCACAAAATCGTCAGTGAAATTTTATTAAATTATATTATTTTATATTGTAAAGACTTCTATCGTGCAGACTACGACTACAATGGAGAGAATGGTTCCGTTTACAATAAAATTAGTGTTTTAGGACATATAACATTAGTAATGCTGTAATACAAACGTAAGAATATGCATGGAGATTCTTCTCAGAATTGACCACTTTGCAAAGTGATGTACTCGTAAATATGAAATAGCTGATGTATTCAATATTATTTAAATTATGAAATTTAGGAAATACTTTATTAATTATAACAGTTGTTAGGCAGAAAAAAAATTTTTGTGTAGAAGTAGGTATTTTGATAAAATATATTTCTTTAATTCTTTCGATTTTCAATATTCTCTTCTTAACGCACAATCTTCAATTGTGCTCACACTATTCTTTACAAAATTAATACGAATGTAATTCCTTTTATAATCGAATTTGTTTTTTTTCAATGACAATATCGTATGTTAACAGAGCCGACGACGAGTAGGTGTATATACCAAATTTATATAATTAATTTTAATTGTTACGGAATAAGTGTTATGTGTAAAAATAATAATCATTGTTTTCACAAGTCTCCTATTTGATTGAAAATGCCTACGCATGCAGAAACTTGTAGTAATTCGACTAATGTATCGATATGCCTGCAAATGAGACCTCTAAACCTACATCGTTGGATTCCATGCGGCTTTTTATATGGGCCAAAGTATTTTTATAATGCAATTCGATTTGCTTCGTCTCTTCGCTGGGATCCAAATTAGGAAGTTCCTCATTGATTTTAGCAATTAACTTGGAATCATAAGTCAATTACAATAGAACAAATATTAATAAATATTAAGTGCTTACCTGATTTAACATGGCTACACTTATTAAAGAATTTCCACGTTCAAAATAGAACAAATAATTATTTAACAATTCGACATAAAGTTGGACTTGAACACCTATATCCAAACATTGCGATGCAATGCGTGCTCCTTTCTTCAAGCAATCTAAAGTCTTCTTTTCATCGCGCATTTCCTCTCCATTTTTTCTAAAAAAAAAAAAATTTAGATAGTAATGAGGAGAAGTTGTTTTCGTTTGGCACTACACACTTGCCACTCCAAAAGAGGGCAGCACAGGCGACCACACCTCTACACTGGTCAGGCTTTTTAAGCAGCTTTGAAGCAGCTAGTGCACAATTTGTTCTTAATGGATCCGCATTTTCTTCACTAAAGCAAGACATTTCTTCGAAAGTAGACATTATTAGGGTAATTGCCGCCAATTGTGCTTTGGAATCAGAAATTTCATCTTCATAAAGAGAAAAGGCTTGTGTCATAAATTCGTAAGCTACGGTCTCGTGATTTGTATATCCAATTTCACCAATTACCAGTGCACCCTGCAGATACAATCTCAAGGCCAATTCGGCTAAATCGGCTTTAGCCAATGCCGAAATTGTACTATGGCAATACTGTATGATTTTTTGACACTTCTTGTCCCAGTTTTCATCCTCTTCAGCCTTAACTTTATATTTGTAAGCCAATTGATAAGCCGAAAATATGAGCGGTGGCAAAACATGTTTAATGCGTTGGGGCCCACCAGATCCTAAATGTTTACGAGCTGATTGCAATATCTTATACTGCATATCCGCATCCTCAGATTTTAGCAAGTGTATGAAGCGGGCTACTATGCCTTGTTCCTCTGCAAATTCTTCGAGATCTATAGAAGGGTCTTCTGCATCATTAGAACTTTTTGTCTCGTCATCTTTAATTAAGGGAGTAATTATATTCAAAACAGCATCTGCCTGTTCTGCTGTAGGTATGGAGGTTTCGCACTCCAATACATTCATCAGCAAATATAAGGCCAACGTCTTACGAGACGTGTAATCAAATTTGTCCAGGAGAGGGCAAAAGTTGCTTAGTTGTATAACTGTTAAAACGTTGTTGTAAAAGTCGATACATATCCGCAAAAGACGGGAAAGCTCCTGATTAACAGACAATAAATGAGATATCCTAACAACAAATTTTTAAATAAAACAAAACTAAATTATTTTAAAGCAAATAAATACAAGTTAAAAAATGATCTTACATGTTCATATCGAGACATTCCAAAATGCTTACAGTGGTACCCAAAACTTTATCAACATAATCCACACGTTCTGGATAAACTTTTTGAGCCAGGCTCAACAAAGCAGCTTGCAAGGATATCGTATCTTCCAATGGCATGTCACTACGGGTCTTTGAATGCAAACAACAATTATAATATATCCATGCATAGTACGCATTTTACTTAAAAGGGTTTTTACCTTCACAATATTAGCCACTTGAACACTAAAGACCTCAAATAATTCCACTTCGGCAGGTATAATAGATTCAATAGCAGTGCCATTGTTCTGCAATATAATGAAAAGTAAAGTCAACATCATATTACATCCTTCTGAATTACACGCCTTACTTTTCCACTTCTCTGATTGTATGTTGACAAGCGATCAATTAAGCAAATTATAATATTTTTAACATTTACGCCAGTTTGCAATTGGGCACAAGATTTTAAAAATGGATCTAAAGTTTGCAAATGGAATTCATCTGGAAACACTTGTATAATACATTCCATTAAGTATTCTTGAGCAATCGCATCGCGACAACTAACCACTTGCTCTAAGATACCGGGTAAAATTAAACGTTGATATATTTCTAACGACGCGGATTCCAATTGCGACAGACGCACCAGATTCGTACCGACAAGTATTTTTAATTCCTCCCTTTCTTTTTCACGACGAATTTTCTCACTGGAATGACCTTGATGTTGTATGCGTACCCACAGTTTGTTCATTTCTGCAAAGTTTGTCAATACAAAATCTATAGCATCATAAACATTGCCTTCATGTTCATTAGCGGGAACTAAAACGTCAGGCAAAATATTACGTGTACATTGTAACAGATAATTGCGTAGAAAAAGCCCGCGCAAAGGATGTTGGACACCACGACACATTTCAACTAAATCCTTCAGTATGCTACGCTTCAAAGAACGATCATTTTTTATGTATACAATACCGACTGTAATAAGCAAATAAATACGGGGCACAATAGTGTGCGAATACTGAACCAGCTCGTAGAGATCCGTTTCCGTAGATGCTTTCTCACTCAAGTACAGTTCCAGATGGCACAGCTCATCTGTGACAACCATATCTGTAAAATTCATATGAATGCATGTACGTTTTTATTTTTGCTATTCCATCTTTAAGACAGCATAAATACATAATACAACTTACACAGTTCATAGTAACTTTTAGGCGACAAGGTTGAAGTCCGCAATTCACTCAACATGGCACTGGCACACTTTAAAGCATCCAGCATACTTTCCTTATCTAGGAAACGATTCATTTGAAATGCATGCTTCCGAGCAGAGTTAATAGCTTCGGCCAACAGTTTTTCCTGATCATCAAAACTATTCTGCATTGTCTATAAATTACCAAAAAAAATATAATTACAAAAAAAAAAAAAAATTAAGCAAAAGTCCTCTTATTTATCGCTATTAACCCAATGAAGCTAATCATCAATCTATATAGAAATTTTTGTAACCGTTTGTTAAATGCAAGTATGTATGTATGAATTGCTGTGTATTATTTTTGTATAGTGGAAACAAACAAGATGGGTAATAGCATGATAAATGTATGTGTGCCTGTGCGGATGTATGTACATACGTAAGAAGAAAAGTGTGTATGCAAATTACATGTAGCGTATATCCATAAAGTGCTGGTGGAAGCCGTTAGAGGACTATGCTTGAAATGGAGTTCAGTTAGTTTAGAGTGAAAATACAATTGCCCAGAAACCATAGAAGTACGTAGAATAATTATTAAAATTAGCTAACAGAAAGCCTAAACAGTAAAATGAATTACCATTGCACCAACACCACCTGGTACCGGTGAATAATTTGCCGAACTCCACGGATACATATTGCTCTCTTATATATATGTATATATATATTTATATATATATAAGTATACTGACTGTATGTACGTCGTTTTTCAATTTTAAATCAAAATTATGATTATATCTTCCAATAAATTCTTCTTAACAAATCTGTTGTGATTGGCTGCTCCAAATATTTTTTTTATTAGTTTACAAGAGTGTGGATATCATGCATACAATTTATTTTACATTAAACTCACCATAATAAGAATGAGAATATTTTAATTAATTATTACAAGTCAATTCCAAATAAATTTGTTAATAAAATTAAGGCGTTATTGGTGATTTTTCTTTTCCTTTTCTAAAGTATTTCTTTATTACTCTTATTTTGATGTTCTGTCAAAAAATACAGATACCGTAATAGTAGTTGTAGGTGACATTTCTGCAACAGCTGATTAATTTCATAACAATTAAATATATATGGTGTATGACGTCTCTGAAAATTATATATATATATATATATATATATATATATTAAATATTTTGGCTTTCCTGCGTCGTGAAACAAGTTGAAGTTCCGTGTTTTTGTGTATTCACATGTCAATAGCAAATCCAATAAATTTATGAGCAAATACAATTAAAAACATTTAAACAGTTACTCCCTCGTTGGGCAGCGACGAATATTTTCTCACACTGACATTTCAAGAGTAAATACACGAACTGTCAACTGGATACTTGCTAGATTGGAGCATGGAGTTAAATATTAAAATCATTGAAGGAGTTAAAGAGTTTCCATCTCTATATAAAAATAACAACAGCTTAGATGATAGGAAAGAGGCTTGGAAGCAACTGGCCAAGAAGTTGCAAATTCAGGGTATAATACATAATTGAAGCAATTTCTAAAATTAGTATACAAAATAAATTTCTGCACCTCAGAACAGCTATTAAAAATTCGTTGGCATTTTATTTTGCAACGGTATCAGCGTGATGTTAATTTTAAGTACGCGAATAAGATGGATTTTGTGAGCCGTAACACTGAAAAAGAAGACAACGAGAATTGGCCGGAATTTATTATTACTGAAGATTATTTAAAGGATGACGATTCTGAAGACCAAGAACAATTTGTCTTTTTAGATGCAGAAGCGGAGGCTTGCAATATTAAAAGCCTTCAAGAAACTGTATGTCAACCCAATGAAAAGGCAATCGTTCCTGGCAAAGAGATAAAAAATGTGGATGAAATCGATTCCAATGTAGGTAAGGAGTTGCAAGCAGTTGATGAAAAGGCAGGAAAAGCTGTTTGCGTAACGTCATCCAATGAAGCAAAGGAATATGTAACATCGAGTGGTAATGTAAATACCAACGATCCCTCGGGAGAGTGTTATGAGAAATCAAAACCCTTAATAGTAGAACGTGGAGAGGATGTAATATTTGGTGAACTGGTATCTGCGATGTTAAAACGCATGGATGAAGATAAGAAGAAAAATATTAAACGTGAAATTATGAATCTTTTATTTTCATAGAATGAGCAATGGAAGCTGCCAACCCAGGGCCCTCAAGCTTTGTTTTTTTTTTTTTTTTTGCTAAGGTGGAATAATTTTTATTCAATGTCCATTAGGTTCTACTATATTCATTGCTACGTACACATATAAGCTAATTAATTAGAAATAACTACATTTAAATAAAGATAAGATTGTTTCTGAAATACGCGAAACTTACCTTTCACATATTTTTTTGATTAAAAAGCTCTATTTCACTCATTTAATTTAAATATGTATGTAAATAAATTTTTTGTGTATATTTATGGCTACAATTATCCAAAAAAATGTCTTATTATAACGTTAATAACATTTACAATAAATATAATATTTAATAACCACGAGAATACTGGACTCTAATTAATAAAAAAAAACATTTTTATTCTAGGAAAAATTCTTTTAATTTTAATAATTTTTTACTCATATTAAAAACATGGAAAAAGTTACGTTTTATATTCCCACTAGCAGTTATGCCCTTCTGCTTGACTATATTTTATTTATTATTATTATATTTTTTTTTTTTTGCATTTTATGTTTTTTATTAAAGATAATACAGATATTGGGCTGAACTATCAATTTAGTATTTGCCAAACACGTATTCTACTTGATTTTATTATTAGTATTATTTTATTTGAAATTCCATTGTGCAGCATGTTTTATTTAAATTATGGTACTTGTTGTCTTAATATGAACTTAAAAGTGACATCAACATTTTATATCTTGTGAAAGAACAATTTATTATGGAAATTTTTATTTTTTTAATGCGTCGTGTAAATATTTATAATTTACAAGTACAAACATTCATTTTATTCACTATAATACGTGTGTATAAGAAAATAATTGTCTATTGAACGCATTTTATTGCGCTGCTTGTTTTAACTTAAATTAAATCCAACAATTGTACAGTGTATGTATATAATATGACAGCAACTTTATGCATTCGGATTTCTAAGATGCAATAAAAATTCATTTTCAAATAGCAATTATATTTTAATGTTGCAATGAAAAGTTTTATTAAATTACTATCTAATAACTGGGCCAACAAACCACTCTTTTTTGTTTGTTAAGGTTTACTTTTGGTGTTCAACTTGTTTAACTTTTAATCAATGATAATTGCTTTTAGTGGTCCCATTATCTGCGATTGTTTTCTAAGCGGCATTGTAAAAAATTTAACAAAATATACATAATTTATTTTGTATTATAGCAAATGCTAATATTTCAATTTTTTTAAATAAAAAATATATACTAAATATTTAATATAAATATATATGTATATGGATCTTATGTTATCATCAGCCTGAGTACCACTACATGTAACAAATACAGTGGCTAACAAAATTAAAACTGCAAGGTAAGAGAAATTTATTTATTTAAACTCATAGCTGTTAGAATGTGAGCATAATAATTTGTATTTGCTCTTTATTACCTTCAAATGCAGGACTCTGATGCATACTACAAGGCTTGCCAAGGAGTTACTCACACAAGTAGACACTTGTGAGCTGCGAGTTCGTTTCATTAGAATCACTCAGCCCTAATGATCTTTACAAAATTTCAATAATAGTAGATAAAGTTTCTAACAAATGTTTCGTACTACAATTTAGACTATGGGGGCAATATGCCTAACTGATCTGTGTAATTCTAAGGAACATGCAAAATCTCAAAAATGTGTGCCTTGATGTACCGTGTAATTTTAATTGTCTAAGTATTGCAATTTCTCATTTGTGAGAAATTGTATAATAGAAAAAAAAATATATGTATATATTTAATGGTAAAGAAAAAAGTTTAAATAAAAAGTTTGCAATATTAGTTGCGAAAAGCACAAATTTTATATAGCCACACAGGCAAGCAAAGTACGATACGATCCAGCTCGGTAGATACATACATAAAACGTGTTGCAAAATTGAAAAAAATATTTTGTTCAAAATAGTCAATTGCGAATAAAAATATATCTTAGCTGTATGCTGGAAAGATCGAGATTTGCAACATTTAGTTAGAATAAAATGAAGTAAACTTGTCGCAAATCGACGACGCAAAGAAAATATTCAGTATATTAATGAAATGCAATATGAACTGGTTCTGTGCCCAACCAATTTTTTGCTTTTGTGTCTGAAACGTAGAAACGATTTTTTTACGTCTTGTCGTTTAAAATACACCTTCTAAAACTCAGACACGTACTTGTATGTAGTGTATTTAGTGTACTTGTTATATGAAAACTCATTTTGAATTGCTTCTATATAAAAATGTACCAAGCAGAATTTGCGCCATTCCTTTTAACAAAAAAAAAAAAAAAAAAAATCATAAAGAGAATATATTAAAATCTTTTTTAATTAAATGCTTATATAATGTGCGATATTTAAAATAATGTCTTAAATAATTGTAAAAATAAATTTATTTATAATATTATGTGTAATTTCTGTTCAATTTACAATTATATAAAACGCGTTTAGATTTTCTTATTTGATATAAATTAAATACATACATAAATAAAATTTACAACGATTTAATTGGAATTTTAAATATTGCTTTTACGATTCTTAAATGCTTAAGAACTTGTTGCTATTTTACATTTTTATAAATTTCTTATCTTTATAAATAAAGAAATATGTTTTAAATATTTACTTCATGTCTTTTATAATATTTAAATATTTTAATTTTGGAGGGGAAATTTAAAGGAAATATTAAAAATGTTCACATAGACAAACAACATTTAGATTTTCGAAAAATAATTAACAAGTGAGTTAGTTTTTTTGTTTCACACAGTATTGAAAAATTAAATTGTATGCTTTCGTATATTTATTTATAGTTGAGAAACTGTCATACTGTATAACAGTATCGAGTATGCGGCTCTGAGCAGCAATACTGTATGACGATAATTGGTCTCATTTCTTAAAAATGGAATTATCTTGTTAGCAACAAGTATTTTATAAACATCTATTTTATATAAAAAAAATTTATTATAAACATAAATTCTTACATGCAAAAATGTGTATGGGTTTGTGTGTATGCGTAAGTTGAACATTAAATTTAAGTTTGGTATGGTGTTTTCGTGTAACCATGCTAAGGTGGACCCATTTTCTAAAAAGGTGTTTCTGCTTAATTTTACATTTTGATAGCAACTACATACGTATAATTTTTTCAAAAAAAGTACTAACTTAAATTGTGTTACAGAGAGGACTTAAAAATAAATTTTATAAAATGTAGTTTAAAAATAATACTTATTATCTGTTTGTAAAACTATAAAACGAAATAAAAATTAAGAAAGTTTTAGAACTTAACTTTGTTGGCTTTTGATCACTTGCTTTTTACAAGACATGCAAGTTTTCACAGCTTTTTGATTTAGAATCGCGAGCCCATACGCGACCCAATAAACCTTTGACCTTCAAACTGGTAGAAGTTCTTGAGCCACGATATTTGCGAGGACTAAAATTCAAAAACAAAAAAAAAAAATTAAAATAATAAAATCAAACAATTAATTGCAAGAAGGTTAAGCAGCATTTACCTGCTGTGAGCACTACACGGTGGTGATTTAACATCCGTTGAGATATTATTTACTGCACCCATAGGAGTATTGGGATTTGTGCCACCGGTCAAGCAGGTCCCGCTTAATGGCGAGCATGCTCTCCTTTTTGATTTTCTTATAGAACGTTTTCTAAACATATCCCTATAGGATGAGAAGACAAAAGAAAGACAAATAAATAAATGTTTTTTTTTTTAATAAATGTTTGTCTCTCAGCAACAGCCATATACCTTGACTTTTCAGGATTTTCGAGCTTAAGACGTATTTGTGACAGCAATCCCACTAATAATTCATCGACATTGTGATTAATACCCACTGACGTTTCTATAAATTTGCAATCATATGCTGTAGCCATGGCTTTGCCATCTGCAATGATATGAATTATATTATATTATTATATTATACATATAAATTCACATTTATTATCTCAAGTTGTTATAAAATCAAATCGTAGTTCATAATTCAACTAAAAAAATTAGTGGATACTGGATGATTTGCATTCAGTTGCTAACTAGATGTAGCCAACTCAGAAGGTGATTAAAAAAGTTAGTAAACAGGATTCTAATTAAATTATAATATTAATGATTTGTAAAGAGTTACATAAATGTTGGGCTCATTAATAAAATACCTAAGCTAATCGGTTAGGAAATTTTTTGATTTTTTTTTTTTTAAATTATTAACTTAAATTGTTTTAAAGACAGCACTTAAAAATAATTTTTATAAAGTATTAATAAAATAAGAGGCAACTATTACCTTTTGCCCCCTTACGACTCAACAATTTATTTCATTTAAAAACTTATTAGGAAAACTTTTAATCACGCCAAATAATATTCAAAATAATATTTCACAACACGATGTTATTTTCAAGCCATGTATGGCCTCAACGATGGCATTTACTGCACGCATTGCAAATCGCATGATGGTCGCTCTTTATGTATCACCGGATGCATTCGAGCAATTTCCGCTTGTGAAAGTTAATTTTTATTTCAATAACAACAACAATGCTTTGCAAAATAAGTTACTTCTGGTAATGCCAGTTACAGAATACAGTTCAAATGGCATAGAAATATTTCCAATGAAAATTAGTCAGCTATCGAACGATTGCAATAACAACAATAATAAACACTAAAAAATTTTCAATAAAAGTTAATGGATATATTTTTTTATAAAGAAAATTTGGCCAGACTGTAGAAATTAATTAATTTCGAATTACATGAGAAATAAATGTAAGTCAGTAATTAATAACTTTTCTTGTTGTTCATCTTGATCACAGTTTAGTTGAGCGGAATACCTATTTGAGTAAAAATGTAAAAATGTTGAGATCAGAGTTTCTGAAGGCAATGTTTTAATAAGGACATGGCGGGAATGAAATTAATTCGAATTTAACTTTCAAAGAAAGTTAAGCAAAAAGTTGAAAATTTTTTAAATAACTTCAAATTTCAGCTAAACTTACCATCCGCACTCACTAAACGACTGCGGGCCAAATCGGCTTTATTAGCAACCAGAATAACAGCTTTGTGGGCGATATTTTGATTTGTCCATAATACTTGCAAAATATGTTCGGCCACATTGAAACTGCTACGATCCGATGCCGAGTATATGACACAATAACCGTGGGGATCATAACTGCTAAGGCAATCATTAGGCTGAAATAAATAATAACATTTAATAATTGATTTAAACAATTAATTTGTTAATTCAATTAAACGACTTACCGCCATTTCAGCATATGCATGATCAATAAATATTAATTCTGATTCCTCGCCACTCAATAAAACTGAAACAGACTTTTCGCCAGAGTCATCATCTAGTCAAGGGAATTTAATGCGAAAGAAGCAAATTTATAATTAAATTATAAGGTTACATGTGTGTATGTATGTATGTAATTATGCATAGATTTTAAACAAGTGAAAAAGTTGTTAATAAAAATCAAACGAGAGAGAAAAATAAATTAAACTGGGTTAATGAACGTGCAGCAAGTAACAAATATTCTTCAATCGTTTTATTTATTGATTTCATTATTTATTTTTTGTTAATAAAAATCTTAAAAGAAATATGTCGTTATACAAATAAAGAAAATATATTTAAATATTTGTGTGTATGTAAGTTTTTAAATATATGAATGCAATTAATTTAAAAAGCTTTAATGCGTGATTGTAATATAATTATGCATGTAGATGTGTGAGTGTGTGAGTGTGTGTGTGTGTGTGTGTGTGTATGTGTGTGCGTTTGTGGCCCATTGATTCAAGGATTGATGGCTCAACTTGTTTACACATGTTCAATGTTAATTGCATGAGTGTGCTTTTATGAATGTGTGCAAATGTGTATGAATATCGTGCAATTTATGTACCTGCCTGATTAAAATGAGATTGATTTTAAGCAAACAGGATATTATTAAGTTCGTATGTATGTATGCGTATCCATATGTGTGGACGTATATGTACACATAACTTTGTGTGTATGAATGGATGGGTGTTCATATAAATTTTATACACTTTTTTATTTGAACTTTATAATCAAAATAAATTGAAAAAATATTTTCATTTTATTTTTTAATGGTAAACACTGATGGTTATGGGCTGTGGGCAAAAACTTGATTGGGCCATAAAGTAATATTGTGTGTCTTTTAAGGGGAAGTGCATGTTGTAAAATATATGAAAAATTTGTTTACATTGAGTCTAGACTCTACAACAGTTTTATATAAAATGTTTATTAGCAATTAATATCTGTGAAAGAAAGTTGCTTTCAAAGTACATTTATATAACTCAAGTACAGTAGAATTTCGTATAAGTCTCAAATATTGCTGATATCAGCATGTGGAAATGACAATTCAAATCAGCTGATAAGACCTGCTGGATAAATAGCATTTACCTTTACACAAAACCGATACGTTAGATTCTTATATTTCTCTCTAGATATTTACGAGTATACCACAATGTATATATGTATATCAAAAGCAAACATTTAATTTTACGTAATTTCAAAAAAAAGTGATACTTTTGTTCAAAACTCTTCCTTTGCAAATCCAGAAAAAATGATTGCATGCCATGTGTGCTTTAATTATATTTACCAAACAAGGCCACACTTGTTAAAAACTATTTGTTAAAAACTTATAAAAAGGACAAAAGCAAAAGTAAACTGATTGCCGGCCTACGTGTTCAAGGCTGATGGGTTGATTATAGAAAGAAAAATTATTTGGCACAGGCATGGTCAACTTAAGTTAAAGAATTTTTTTTTAAATTTCACTAACTTTTATTATTTGTATCATGAGAAATTTGCTCATCCGATTCGAAAGAAAGTTTTTCGCTTTTTCCAAGAGTAGCAATTGAGAGCATAGCACGTACCAATACAATGTATCGTGCCGCAATTAGAAGAAAGGGATAGTACTAGAGAAGAGGGAGTAGATTTTTTGCAGTTCACCGGGCGTTGTGGGGGTGTTCTTGTTTGTTCTTCGTCGATAAAATTTCGAATAGCATCATTAGATGGAGGACATCTGTTTAAGGTTAAAATGTACTCTATTTTTAGGGCGCAAAAATGGCAAAAAATTGGTACCTTAATACTTTTATCCTTTTTGATAACGTAATAAGCAAACCTAATATTGAATGCTGTCATTGCCATAATAAATACTTTAATCAATTTAATCATTTCTGATTTCTGATATTAAAATACATTTTTTAAGTTAAATTCAAGTTTAAATACAAATTGAGTGCATGTGTCACAAACATTGATTGGTGTTGATATATCGCTTATCCAGCCCTGAACTACTCTTATCAATGAGAGTAAAGCAATTAAAAATGTGTCAAGTTTATTTTAAAAACAACTGCAAGAGTTTCTTTCGGCTTTTTTTTTTTTTTTTTTTTTTTTTTGTTATATCAGTGCGCATTTACAGGATTGTAGGACACATAAACCTCATTTTAGTCTCTTCTAGATGATAGACGAAAATAGGTTTAGAGGAAATAAAATTATTATATGATTAATAACTGCCACTTCTTTTCAGTGCACGTCTGCAATAGCGTGGGGCAATGCCAATATTTCAAAAGGATAATTTAATGAACCGTTTCCATTATCTTGTAATTGTTTTCAAATTATTTCGATTTTCAAAGTCAACTTGAGGTTGATTCAATTTCAAAAAAAAACAATGTAAATTTTACGAAAATTTCAAGTTTCTAGTTATGGCCAGCACAGGGTTTGATTGTGATCTTTATAAGAAAAACAGAGTTGCATTTGACAGCTTTGCTGGAAAACCGTTAGCTTTCTGTACATATTTTGTTTTGACGACAACTCTTGTTTTTGTCTAAAAGCATAATAGTAGAAAGTAGTGCATGGCGAAATAAATAATGAGTGGAAATAAGTAGCTCGTATCAAATTGGATTATAATACGAATTTCAGTTTATATGGCTTTCCTAAACCTGTTTAACAAGCACTATACGATTTCCGCAAGTCTAGGAATGTTAGTTAGTAGAGGTTATTCTTAGAATTGATTACAATTCACGATTCATCGCATCTTTCACTTCTTAGTGAGACTCGAAATGACTAGAAAATGTTTGCAGGGTTTTAACAGTCATTCTTTTTACATATGAAAACGTAAAGATGTGTGTGCGTGTGTGTGTGTTCCTGTGTGTTGGAGAAATGAAAAAAAAATGTGTAAAATTGAATTTTAAATCAAAGGAATTCGACTCGTCAGTTTAAGGTGCGGAGTTCATATAAAAAGGAAAGCTATTTAAGTAAATCCACACATACATTTCACATTTGCTGATGGAAAAGTATGCGTGTATGTGTGCGTTGGTTTTGTGCCCATGAGTACTACGTACTACGTTCCCAATTACAAGTGATTGATTGATGGATCTGTGTAAGGATGGGTCTGTGTAGTGTGTGATTGGTGTGGTGTGGTGTGGTGTGGTGTGGTGTGGTGTGATGTGGTATGGGGAGAGTGTTTGTGTGTGTGTGCCTTAAAAGCTGTTTTCCTGTTATTGTGCGCTACGAGAATTGCAATTTTTTTATAGTTGGCAATTACAAAATTATAAAAGTAAATGTATGAAGGCAATATTTATGCTTGTGTGAGTGAACATGTTAAGATTATTTATTTGCTCAATGTGTAATATAACAAGGCTACTTTACTTAAATGCATTAAACGTGATTAAGAATATGCAGAGGCAAAAGGCAAAGAAAACCATGTATAAAACCAAATGAATTTGTTTTTAAAAATATTGAAAATATTGAATCTTTTTTCCGGTTATTTATAGTATATAATAATTGTTTATTTGGATTACTAATACAATATATATATATATATATTTTTTATTTTTAGTTTTTTTTTGTTTGTTTTATGTTTACCGTCAGCGGGTTTTTCAATATGTATACGAATGTTACAATTATTGCCTGCAGTCCACCGAATCGTACAAATTGTATGTTTGTGTTGAATTAGATTAAAATAGATTGCAGGATATTAACAATTTTTATTCAATAATAATATATATGTACATTTGAAAAGGATTTTAAACAAAATATATGTGTGTAGATCAGCAATTGTAAAAGAATAACTGAAAAATAAACTTTTAAAAATTTGATTCTAACGAACAGAAAATTCAGTTTGGTTGTAACAGAAATTTATAAACAAACTAATTAAATGTTTTATGGCACACGTTTCTTTAATAATGGATATTTCAAATCAAGTTAATGATTACGCCATGCGAGCAAGTATGCAATGGAAAGTGTTTTAAGTTTGAAGTTGGCTACTGTAAAACACTGAACTTTTCTATTTCCAGTAGATGGCAAATATGATCATGATAGTTGGTTTGTTTGTTTGTTTGTTTACTGTTTTCAAATTGTTTTTTTTTTTTTTGTAAAATTTTACACCAAAAAAAAAATAAGATTTAATTTTAAAAGTTAAAAAACAAGGTGAAATAGAAAATAAATAGCAAGTTTTCATAGTTGCGTGACTTGAGCAGTAAAGTTGTTTTAATTTTTGCAAGGCTTTTTATAGCTTTAGGAAGCGAGTGGAATAAGCGAGAAAGTAATCAAATTCGATTGTTATCGCGTATATTTTGTAAAGCTATTACTCGAGATATAATAGCAATTAATTTCGAAATTCTTGAGCTGGTCTGTCTGCACGCCTGCATTTTGTTTCGTGCTGAAACGAATGGCAATTATTTTTCACCATTTTGTATCAGGATATTTTGAAGAATATTTGCATTGCAGAATAATTAAATGCATAATATTTGAAGAGATCTTTATGTAAACTAAACTAGTAGGCTTTGCAGCATGTGATGTACTTATTTTTTCACCTTTAATATTGTTTAATATATTTTTTGCTAATGGAACAGGGATGTGTGTTGTTCACATCCTTTACCGACAAGCCCCAAGAACGATAAGTACAATAAATTGCGGAACTACTAAAATGCGGAACTATTTAAATGATTCACAAGTTTTAGCTGATTTAAGATCAATAAACCAGCCATGGCAAATACTTTGGCATTTAAAAACATTTTAAAAAATCATAACAATTCGCTTTTAAGTAACTACTAACAAATTATTTAACTATTCTTTTTAATTAAATTTTTTTTTGAATATTTAAGATATTAAGATTATATTGGCTTTGTTTCTTTAATTTTAATAGAGTTTAGCCAGATAAAAGCAGAAATTGTTGCCTAATATGGGAAAGAAACTTTAAGTTCTGAGTGAAAAAGTCTTTTCAGAAGGAAACGAAAAGCAAACAAGTAATTTTTTATGTAAAAACAGGATAATGAATGGTTTTTTAAAAAAAGTATATAGAAAATAACGACAGGAAAATAAATATTAATAAAGAAAATGAGCATTTTTGCATTATTAAAAACACTTACCAATGCTTGTGTCGTATGCGTGCAAGTATTCGGAAGTCATAAACTGTGAGACCAAAGAGCTTTTCCCGACTGCCGTAGCGCCCAGCATAAGAACTCTGTAACATATACAAGTGAAATAAGGCAATTACCGTCAACACTCGAATTCTGCTTTAAGTTCACAAATTTTAATTACTTGTAAGGGCCATTGCCAGGATTTGAAGTGCTGCTCTCGCGACTCGAGGCCAAACTGCAAGTAGCTGAGTTGTGTGCCGAATGCACTTGGGAGGGTTGAAGTTGAATGGTTAAATGTTCATTGCTATGATTTAAATTCAAATTACATTTGTAGACGAATGCTAATTCTAATATGTTTGTTTTTGTTTTACTAACTTACCTTGAATTAGAACTGGCGACACTGTTATTTGATTTGCTGCGTCTGCTCTTTAACGAATCGCCGCGATTTATGACACCTTTGCCTGTTATAGAGAAATGCCTTAATCTGTAATACTCCTCCTCCACACCAGTGTTAGGCATAGAGGCCACTCTAAAATATAAAAACATTTCCACAATTTTTTTTTAATACTTTTATGTGAAAATTAATTACCTGGATCTTTGCTGAGGCAAACATAATTGATTGGGGCGGCCCGATGCTCGGCTGCCAGGTGTCTTGACAGACTGCGAGCGACTGTGGTGGGGAGAGCCATACCTGTAATAAAGTTTTTTGTTAATAAAAAAAATATTTTTCCTTACTTCTAGTATTTTTACTGACCGCATTTCGAAATCTCTTAACTCTTCCAAAGTCAGTGTATTTGTTACATCCAATAGCTGGCGCATGTTGTCGTCACGTTTTTGTTTTTGTTTTTGTTGCTGTTGCTGCTGTTGATAACTTTGATGTTGTGGTCCTGCTGCTATATTAAGGGCCTGATGGTGTTGCTGTGAATGACGTTTGCGTGCCGACAATGGGATTATGTTTTGAGTGTCCTTGCCCTGCTCAACACTTATGAAATCATTTTCATTTTTGATTAACAACGTTTCAATGGTATTATCTAAACTAAGGGACGGCTGAAAGAAGAACCAAAGCTTCCAGATAAATATATTTATGGATGTAAGTGGACATAAAGAAGAAATTGTTCCAGCAAGCAAATGCTTGTTCAAAATTAATTTCAAGTTTGAACAAATATTTTATTGGATTCAGTGCATATTCTTGCTTGAATACTTTAAAAAATCTAAAAACTGGCAATAGAAAAGAATGAAATATGTATATATATATATATTTTTTGAACTTTACCATAATTTCCTCGATCTTACAATTAAATGTATAATAAAAAATTAAAAAAAATAATAATATATTTTTAACAAACTTTCGCTAAAGCTTATTTTTTCAACATTTAGTTTATTTTTATTTTATTATAAAAATTGTTTGCTTTCAATATTTCGTTACCGTTACCATAGCTTCTCGTAACAGGAATCTAACCTTTGTCATGCCAACTAATAGAGCACCTAAAAAGCCAGAACTCCTTTTACTATTGCAAGTCTAGGTGCCATATCCCAAATACCGTTTCGATTAGAAACAAGTATGGCCAGTTTAAGTTTTTTAAAAAATGCAATTTCATGTTTTTCTGAAGAAGTTACTCATTGCGGTAACGAAATATTGAAAAAAAAACAATTTTTATAAAAAACTAAAAAAGAAAATTACTTCGAACTCGATAGAATGAATTAAAAAAATTATAGTGAATAAAATTTTTGGTTATTTAAATATTCAATAGAATATTAAAAATATATTCAAATAGATCATCATGAGATCATGATGTTGACGTTGAAGCCGATTATCAGGGAACGTTTAACCAAATTTTTCCAGCACAACTGTAGATTTATACAATTTTCGATTAAAGATAAATGAGAATTTTATTACTTAAATCAAAGTGGTGAAATAAATTAAAATATTAGCAGTTTTTAAATTTTTATCAGCAATTCTATACTTTTTTAAAATTTTCAAAATGAAATTGTCACAATAAAATCGAGTTCAATAAATGTTGGATGTGTAGTAATCAAAAAGGAAGGCCGGGGTGACGTGTACACGTTTTAGTTTGTTTCGATGGGTGGGAAATATTTTTTCAAAATTAATTTCTTTCCATTTGATAGAATTGTAGAAATGTATCATTTCACTGCCACGAGAACGTAGTCGTGACTGCCCAACCAACAGAGGTAATGTTGATAGTGTGGCTAAAGCTTCGGCCGCCTAGAGTAGCAGTACTGCTGACAAAGACAAAAGCGAGGCTATATTACAATTTCCTTATTGCCATTTTCCTCAGGGAAGCACCTGCATGCACACACACCCACACACATATGCTTGAAATGGTTCTGTTTGTAAATCTCTTTTAAAAGTCTTCTGCGTGCATACATACGATTTGTCAAGTTATTACTTTAAATTTATATTGGATGGCACCTCATGGGGCCTTTTTCCTTTTTCTACTTCCTTTTAAGTGTTTGCATAATTAATAATATCTTGCTTGATATGTTTTATTTCATTTCATTTCTTCCAAATTGAATAATATTTGGCTGACAACGTGATGACAATTATTGAAAAGTTAATACGTGTCAACATTGTTTTACATTTTTAATAATAAAAAACGTGTGCTTTCTGAAATGATGATTTGATTTTAATATTTGCTGTCATAAATGTCTGAAAGTATCGTGGAAACAACACTGATCGATGATCGCTGAACGCTGATCAGTGATCTTGCCAAGTAGCCAGGCAATATTTATTTTAAAAGCGTTTTAAGAAAAATGGAAATCTGGCGCAGTGAAACTTTTTTAAATAATATTCACATGCAATTAGAAAAGCTTGACATCAATTAATTAAACTTACTTTTTGCTCCTTTGCAAATGCTCTGCAAAGCCGTTTATATAAAGGATCCATACTTTTCAAATCGATTTTTTATTACACCAAATTTTTAACGCTCACAAAATAAAATTGTGTAAGAACACAAATTTATTTTTACTTAAATGCATACGAGAAATTGCATAAAAAAATATTTGGGTTGTGCACTTGGAAATCAAATCACTTAATAAAGCAGACAATTTTCACCGAGAGAAATTCTTTCTTTGGCTTCTTCAAACGTCTGTGGACAGAAATTGGCGACGATATTTTTTATATTGAAATTTATTTTTTATGAAATTATTTTCAATTTGATTTTGCGTTGTGCTCTGAAAAGCGACTCGTAAACAAATAATAACTGATCTTAACGAGACCTCGGGTTTTATAAACTAAAGCCAGCAGGAAAATACAAGAAAAAAAAAGGTGAAAATGTGAGAAATTTTGTTAAAATTCATACGTAAAGAGAAAATTATTTTCAAGACAAGACAAGAAAGAGAAACTGGAGAGAAAGAAAATTCTGAAAAGAAGAAATGAAACGTTCGGCCAAAATAATGTGATCGTGAGTAAAAAATAATTGTAAAAAGAACAAGCAATTTATGGGGAAGGTGTATTTGTTGGAAATATTATAAAGATAACACATAAATTATCTGTTTGGACCTGCTAAGGGGGCTCTACTGGCGGAAATGTGTAAACAATAACTTTATTATGTTTTGGGCATTGAACCTAATAATACGATATCAAACAGATTTTATATATGTTGTGGCCATTAAAATAATTGTTCAGTTTTTATTTGAATATTGACATTGACACATAAACACACAAGCATATAATCGATATCTGATCGTGTGGCTTTCAAAGCCAAATGCCCGACGGGTAATTTTTAATAAATCTTCTAACTTGTAAATGTTTTACATTTTCCTCATTGTTTTTTTTAACAGGGAATTTTAAATAAATGCTCGTAAATGAAAATGGATCTTATGTGGTCTATTAAAGGCGCATTCCCCACTTTTTATAGACGGCTACTGTTCAAGGTTTGAACAAAAATATGGGGAATGTTATAACGAAAATGTGATCGAGGCAGCAAAAGTTGCAGATACACAAGGGCGTTGTGATGATAAAATAATTTGGTTTAGTGTGTGAAAAATTTTATGCAGATGTCCCTTCTAAAAGTTTTCCTCATATTGTAACATCAATTGTTTTTATAGCTATGACTCATATGAACAGCAAATTTCCCCCTTCTTGCTTTGTCTGCATCATGTGTATAGGCTGGCAAATTAATTGTATCTTCGCACTTCTGAGCTATTGATGTAATTCCTTTACTGTCATGCTTCACACTATGAAAAATTTTCTTGTTAGAATATTTTTTAGCTTCCATTTAGTATTTTTAAACATTAAAACGATTCTTTTTTGCTTGTTCATAAAAATCAGACATTTTTATATACCATGATATACCATTAAATTTTTTCATCTAAGATGTCACATTTGATAAATCGCACGACTGTCTCGGATAGTGAAACGTGGCCTCATCCACGGTATTCTAACTCTTTAGGTTCTAACTCTTTGGCCCTCACTCCCTACTCTTTTCACATCAAAGCTTGCCAGAAGATAACGTTTATAGTTTAAAGCGAGTCCATTATAAGTTATTTGTGTTGCATTTGCAACAGATTTGCTACAAGTTTTCCTTTGAATATCGGAAAGGTATTTCTTATCGCCACACCAAAAAGGACAACCTCAGATAACAATGAAAAAATGTGTACCGCCACAGAAAATATACCGCTTTCAGAAACAGTTTGTAAGTTTGACAACGACAATTCACTAAGATAGTGAGTTCTATCCCCAATTTGATTAAACTTAAAGAAATTCTTATGCATTTCTCTCTAATACTTTAATGCCTCATGTGTCAAAGGCAAAAATGTTTCCTTGTTGTAAAAGATGATTGTTTCTAAATTTTATTTTAATGCCGCTCTTTTCATATTCAAAGAAAGAACACTCGCTCCCACGCGGCAATGATTAACCAAGAAACAGACATTCCTCATTTCACAATACCAATCAAATGCAGAAGTTAATCAAAACGAACGAATTCAAACAATTAAACACTGACATTAATTGACAGGTTAATTTAAACAGGAAACAAAATATTTGCAATGAACTTGTCGGCCATTGTTTTTGGAAATGTTGTTGCATTCAATTGATTTGCTCTTTAATTTTTACTCTACACAGTGACTTTTTAGTGTTGTAAAAAGTTTAGGCTTTCCTCATATCGTATCGATTTCTTGTAGTTCTATCTGCATTTACGGAAACGAATCTGTTACGTCTTACGCCAAGCCTCTTTCCTTGAACACTGCTGACTCATGTTACAAGGGAAGGAAATGTATGTGGGAGTGTGTGTGTTCATGTGAGTTAAAAGGAAATTTATTTTTTTTTCTCTTTTGTGTTTCTTTTTGTATACTTATTTATTTTGGCAATACGATATTACTTATGAATTATGAATTAAGGTTATATAACGATTACAACACTGTTTCTTTGGCAGGAGTCCTAGAAGACATTCTTCATAATACAAATATTTTGGCTGCCTTAGCAAACTGAGTATTACGGTGGCAGAGCGCGGGTGTGGCTTCTAAATGCATATACAATTAAGTTATTTGGAGGAAAAGTATTTTTATTCTTGGTATAAAAAGATGTTCCAAAGAAAATTTGTTTGTCATTTTAAAGGATTTTTGCAAGAGATTATCTTCTTATGTTGTTTTGTTCCCGTGCACACTATGAAACTTTTCACTTTATTGCAGCTGTTTTTTTCTCCGAGCTGGTGGGGAAGAAATGCCGCAGGATTTTGCTCGATTGCTTAAACGTTTCATGTCTTAATTCGTCTAGAAATGTTTAAGTGAAATTTGCTGAGATCTCTTGGTGCAAAGGGAGAAAAGGATTAGAGTTGGCCCACATTTTGTGTACTCTACAATTCTTCATTCTTCTCTAATCTTACGCAGTCAGCATGAAGCAAGTTGTATTTAAAGGGAAAAGTTAAATTTTTACAGAGAATTATAGAAAATTACGGAAATAAAACTTTCGAAGTAGGAAGGGGGTTGTAACGGAATACGAAATGTTTCGTGTACATGCAACTTTTATTGGATTTGCTTTATAGCCATACTTGAATGAGATTAAGAAGAAATAAAGAAAGTATAGAAATATTAAAACTCCAAGGAAAAAAAAAATCTATAAAAAATTCCATATTCTCAGTGAGGGGGAAGAATGCATCGAAATGGGAACAGGGTACACCATATTTTTAAGGCAACTATTTAAATAAAAATTTAATGGTTTGTTTTGGCTTTATTTGATAGAATTTAAGCAGCAATCGGATCAGTGTTGTATTTTCGTAAGTTTACTCTCTCATTTTTTGCAAGGAGGGCAACTAATATTTTTCGAATTGTTTTAATGGGTGGTTAAGTACAAGATTTAGTCGATCTGGCCTAGAGTATTATAAGTTATATTAATGCAAATACTTCGAAAAAAATATGTGGGCATTGCAAGCATGCAAAAAAGTCAAAATATATTTATTAAGAAAAATGAGTTTATCGTTCTAGTTACCCGCCAGGTTGAATGTGGCGCATTTCCGCGTGTAGGTGTGAGGCAATCAACTGGCCCCAGCTTTTTACATTTAAGTAAATAAATATATGTAATTCTGTTCTGGTTATTGTCTGTTTATTATCTTTAGATGCATTAATTAATGGTATTTAATTGACTCACTTTTGTTTCGGTTTAAAAGCCCTTTGTGTGGTTTATACTGAATAGAGTGAATAGTCAACTGGACATCATCATGATCATGATGGGGATTATGATGATGATGATCTATTTTTTTTTTTTGTTTTATTTTTTATATAAAATTAAGCATTAATAAATTCTTCTGTATAATTGTTGAATTATTCTTTCTTTTTGCGGCAAATGACATGTGGTAAATTATATTTGCGTTTAACTTACTTGTTGGACGACAATTGTTGCTCTCGGTTGCGTGCAGACAGCCACTTCCATGGGATTGGCTGTCACGTTAATAGATCCACCTGAATTCACGACAAAATTAGTGCTGGCTAAAGAATTGCTACTACCAACAATATATTGGCAGTCACCCAAAAAGTCGTGTGCTGCATTTGAGCTTGTGAACGCATTCACTTCCTCGATAGCTGATGCTGATACACCGCTACTGTTGGATTTATTTTTAAATGACTTTTTGCGCGAATATTTTGTTGACTTTTCCGTGAAAAAGTCGATACGTAAATTCCCCAGCGGTGGGGTGCTGCTGCGTGAGTTACTAGGACTAGTGGCATTTGATGATATGCTCTCAATATTGTTGTTGCTATTGATATTGTTGTTGCTGCTGTTGCTGTTGCTGTTGGTTTTTAAATTCGTTAGCTGATTGGTGCTGGAGAGAGGACTGGTGCTTTTTGCGGCCAGATTCGACACCGAACCATATTTTGGTGGCATTTGATCAAACTTGGAGGCGATATCCTCAAACTTGTTTAATTCTATTTGCGAGTTGGGCGAATAATGGGGATTATGGGTGGGCGAGGTGGTTTTTGATTTTGGACTAAATGCATCCGATTTGGGTATGTATTTTTGTGCTAAAGAGTCTGATCGTAAGCGTTTAGAATTTTTACGCGATTGTTGCTCTTTTTGCGAAAATAATGTATACTGCTTGTAAAAGTCAGTGGACTTTGGTGATATACTGGCTTTTGATCTCTCATAGACCGAACAAGGTTCATGTTCATCGGAATCACTGGTAGTGGTTGAAGAACTCGAATTCTCCTTTAAAGCAAAACATTCGCGTTGTATGCGCTCACAGTCGATTGCTTCACGATCGAAGGGAAATAGTATGGCATCTTTATAGCGTTCACTGCCACCCGAAGAAGAACTAGAGGAATACTTACGTTGGCTTGAGCTCTGCGTAGTAGGCGAAAGTTGTTTACTATTTAGTCTGGTTGGAGAAGAGTTGCTGGCAAAAAAGTTACTCTCTTTCATAGTAGGCGTCGCAGAATTAACCTTTGACGATGAAGAGGAGGGTGAACGTCGCTTTTCGCGTTTCGGACTTGTCTTTTGTGCTGCGACAGCAATGCCGCTGCCCACTAAGCAGCGATTACGCTCTTTACCACTCTGACTATTAGCAACATCAGTTCTAGACTTTTTGCTGCTGATAACATGACCAACATCAGCTTTGTTCTGCGCCTTTGAATTGGAATTCTTTTGCGGGGAATAAGAACGCCCTTGATCCTTCTCATCATCGCACTTTGTTAAGCGTAGTGGTTGGCTCTGGTGTGTATGGTGTATTCTGCCCCGTTCGGCATCATCTTTAAATGTAAAACAATTGCGGGACTTATCATTGCAATGTGCGGACTTCGGCGATACTGGTTTGTCAAATGTAAAGTGCTTACCCCCACTTGAGGGGGCGGGTGCTGTACTAGGCATACTTTCTCTACCTGCATAGCCGACAGTTGTATGTGAATGTCTTCTGCGCGATGATAGCAATGGCGTAGTCGAGGATAGTTCGCCTGTTAAGATTGAAAGACAGGACTCTTGACTCTAATTGATTGTTGGAAGAGATAGACGAGCATAATCGAAATGAAACGAAATAAAATCAATTTTATTTTAATCAAATGTATATGTATAAATTGTGCAGAAAAATAAGAAAATAAAAAGCACAAATGGTTGGGGAGGAATTTTTTCAGTAAACAACACGGTTCCATCTTGGTAAACAATACAATTAGAATTCATTTATAAAATGTATTCTCAGAATAATTTATTGATTTCCATGCGTACAACATTTGTATGTAGAAAGAGATTATAGGAATTTAATTACTTCCTAAAAGTCACACTTGTTTTCAAAATAAATTTGTATACCGTGTTCTCTAATACGAATAGCACATAAATTTTTTTTGGAAAAATATTTGTTAATAAAAATACCAAATTGTAATATAAAAATTTTACGAAGCAGACAAAGTAGACAAAAGTTAAAATAAATTCTAAAAGCACGTAAGCAAAAGCGGACTGTTGCTGATGGCAAATAGCTTATCAGATCTGTTTAAAGCAAAATACCTCACAGGAAAAGGTATGGGGCTAGAGCAAAAGCTTTAGTACAGTAGAGCAGAGACAGACTCATTAGACGAGATAAGTTTTTACAAGACATTAAAACTTGCAAATTTAAATGAGAATGTTGAGGAAAATTATTACAGTCAAGAAAGGTTGTGGTTCACCCACATTCAGAATATGGAAGAAAATTATTTAAGAATAAACGTGTATGCATGGATATGTAAGCGAATTTGACAATGAAAATAATGTGAGATCATGAAGTCATTTTCAACTGAAATTATTGCCATTTGTGGCTGCCTGTGTGAAGAGATTGAACCCCAGATAAGAATAATGACGCAATTCTTATTGCCAATTCTTATAATAAAAATTTTGAATGAATTTAAAATGTTTATGCCCAAGAAGTCTTGCTAAAGAATATATAGAAAATATTTGTCGACTGAAACTAACTTTATCCACTTGCTAAGCTTTTACTTAAAAATGTTACGAACTTTAGCCTAATATAGAATTGCTTATGCTAAGTAGCAGAAATAGTGTGGCAACACTATTTAAAAATATTCTGAGAAAACATACCTCGGTGCTGTCCTGTAAATTCATATCGGGCCGGGAATATGATGAACAGGTGGTCAATTCAATTTCGGTGCCCTCCTGTTCGGAGTCCATCTGTATGGCGGTTAGTAATGGCTCTTCTAGGGAACTAAATATTGGCTCACTTTGTCCCGAATTATCACCTGAAACACATTCAATAATTGGTTTTCCAAATCAATTTTGTTTGTTGTTTTTTTTTGTATTTTTTTGTGTGTTTTTTTTTTTTTTTTTTTTTTTGGTTTCTAATGAGTTTGGAAAGTGTGTCAAATAAATGATTTTAAAAATAACAGAAACTCAAGTTCAAATAAACAAAATTGTGTTTTTCTTTTCCTTCAAAATGTTTTTGCGTCTATTTAAAGATCAGAAGCTGATTTAAATTTAATAGAATTTATTTTATGTGAATAGAACTAATAACCCATATTTATTACATTGAATGTTTACAGTGGGAAAAATTGTGTGCCGATGGAAAAATTAAAACTTATAAGTGAATAACCTTAACATTGCTAGTCTGTTTGGCTGTTCATACATATGCAGCCATATAAACATACATATGTGTCGGTGTACATTTGAAGGTAACACAAGAGAAAACTTGTCGTCAGTCCCTCTCCGTGCAGTCAATTTTCCATAATTATGTTAATTTTGTGCTGCCTTCTAATGACACTTGGCAAGTAGCATGACAGTAGCGTGACTATCAATAGCTTGCTTGTAAATAAACACGAAATTCGGCTATTGAATTTAAAGCTAATTTTGATTCATTTTGGAAGTAAAATTTGTTTTTGTCATGATTTGATCGAACGTATTCAAACTCATGATTGTAAGAAAACTTATTTATTTCGCTTTATGCATGCATAATCATGCATATGAGTATATGTAAATCATAGTAGTGAATGTGAAATAAAAATCAATATTAATAAAATGTTAAAAGTGAAATGTTTTTAACTTTCATCTTAAATGCAACAGCAGGAACTCTACATTTGCAGTAGCGGTATTGAGTGAAGGATGCATTTACTATTGCGCCATATATAGTGAACGTTACTCTTGAGCAACTTTGCAATAGTTTGTGCTATTGCTTATAAGCATAATGTGAAAGTAATTATTATTCATTTGGAAACTATAAATTTATCATTTACATATATCAGCTGTTCTAATTTCATAATTTCAGAGTTGCAAATGCGAGGAAGAATAGATATTTAGCGCTGAGTTGAAGAACAGCTCTCTTATCATCTTCATTGTTATTTAAATGCAGTTAGCTTTCGTGTTTCCTGGTTGACCTATCGCAAATTTGCCTCTCGTACAACTAATTGGTTATATTATTATTTCCTGTGTAAAAGCACAGGTTGTTTATTAGCCAGCAAAAATATAGGAATACAGTTAGCAATAGGGCCGGCGTATGACTACTGACCACTCTCCTTCACGAATACTTTGAAAATTTGCTTTGCAACACATTTCCACCGAATACTGAATACCGCTAATGTAAGTGAACTAAAAAGTGCGCACACGCATGCGCAAGCTGAATATTAATTGTAACTGAGAAACACATTTCGTTTAGTCGAATTGTAATTAATCTTGTTGTGTTTTCTATTTATAACGAATCATGCAATTGGAAAGGAAGTGAGCACACTTAAAGGATAATAAATAATGCAGCTACAAATAATTACTTAATTACATATTTACAGAAAAATAAATAAAAATTACCTAAATCTAAAGAGTCGCAGGTCTCTGATGTATCAGTATGGGTAACATTCGTAATCATAGTCGATGCCGAATCTGTGGATGTATTAATAATAGTGTCGCTCGCCGAAGCTGTGGAAGAACCCATTACAACTACCTTGAGTTTTGAGAGAAGAGAAACAATTACAAAAATGTTTTTAAAGCCGGAACGTTTTGCAGCACACAATATATGGACTGACCTTGGGGACACTTTTATTTTTGGACGCAATGCCAGCACCGCCTAATGTACCTTCTACAGACGAATGATATAGGACTGCGGCTGTACAAATAGCGTTTTTCGTTATCTGGCTCATAGACATGGAAGATTTGTTTGTTGGATTCGTTTTCGTTTTCGCGGTGCGACCACTTTTGAAATACAAACGCCTTAAGGCTGTGGCCGAGGAGGACGAGGAAGCATTCACACCATCGTTGTCAGAGCTGCTTGAACCGCCCGAATACAAATCTCCTATACCATTAGGCCGATCGTTTAAAATTCTAGACTTGATTTGTTGTGCTGGCGACCGGTTTGCATGCTGCTCACTATTCGCCGTTACTGAAGGTGGCGGCGTTACGTTCTTTGCTGTTTTATTTGTAAAAGTAGATTCGGCTGAATTGTAATTGCGAGAATTCTTGTTTGTTTTCTGTGTACTGGGTGGCGTTTGGCTCCGTAGTGCCAGTGCCATGACTGCTGCGGACCGCGTACTAGCACAGTAGGTAGATGGAAGGGGTTTGGGCGAAGCCTTTCTATTTGTTATTATACTTCTACTCTGTTGGACATTTGTGAAAGCCTGGAAGTGGGTAGGGGAGGTATTGTCGGAAAGGTCTGCATCTGCAAAAGGGATTATTTATATTGTATGTTGTTACAAGGCATGCACAATTTGCATATATGCATTTATTTATTGCATATTCTACATTTCTTTTAATTTTCATGTATTTTTACGAGGTCAATTACGCACAATCATTCATTCTAAAATCATCTACTTTTTCAATAGTTCATTTATTTATTTCATTATTATACAATTTTATTTATAATAGTGAGAAATTTATCTTGTTCATACAGACCTTTTCCAGCATGTGGCTTTCTTGTTGCTTTTGTTATCGACACCTTGTGGCAGTCTTCGCCCAAAGCTGTTGCTGTAGTTGCAATTTTATCAATCTTAAATAAAAGGTAAAAAATAAAAAATAAAAATTAAATATAAATACCATTTGAGAGGAACATAATTGCGATAAATAAAATAGATAAGATACACATGTACAAGGTTTATTGGTAAATGGGTATTTTGCCCCCCCATGTCTGTCCGACAGACTTTAGAGCTTTTCAAGATATTTTTATAGTTGAACAAGGCTGCAGTCAGTTAGTAAGTCATTTAGCTAAAAGCAATTCAATAAAACATCCACATGTTAACATACATATAAAATATAAGTATTTAATTGGAAATAAAATAAGATGAAGTTTCTCGTAATGCATAAGTGTGCGGGTTTTCCAATTCTTGAAAAGTCTTTATTAGTTTTCTTTGTTCTCATTGTCTTAATGATGAGCACATCGGATGGTAAGTAAGTTGTTTAATTTCATTTAAAGTGTTTTCAATTGAATCAAAATGAACAATTATATTAATTTAAACATTTAAATGAATTATAGTTTTCTTTCATATAACAAGGATACGCAGAGTTGAGAAGTGCAATAATTACGTGCAAAGTTTTCTTAATAAAAATTACGAATAATAGTAGTTTCTATTTCAAAGAGGGAGTCTAACAGAAAAGTTACATTCAATAAAAATTTATCTTGCACTGAAATGAAGAATTTCTAGAATCGGGTACTGAATGCAAGGAAAAGGTCTCCTCTCATTTTATAAATCTATGCAAATAGATTTTATCAATTAATTGTTTTGTTTGGAATATTTAGAAATTTCGTCAGAAGTGATGTATTTTTTTTTTCAAAATAAATATTTTATATTTAAACTTTTTCGATTTTTGTAAACAAGTTGTCAAGACACTCATACATTTTGTTAAGGAAAAGGATTAATAAATATATTTTCTTACTCACAATGATGTACAGATAGGTTTTTAACTACCTTTTTTCCTATAGAATAATTAGACATAAGAAATTAATAGTATTTTTACTCTAACATATGGAACATTTGGTGCAATATATAATACATATAAAATCTCAAAAATTGTTACTATTATAAGCTGATATATGGCAGAACAATAAATAAATAAATAAAAATATATTTGGCGGTATATTTTTTTAACGTAGGAAACACTATCTGCCCCTGTTTTTGCCATAATAAATTATTTGTAAAATAAATTTATCATACAGAGCATATTAATCTAATATTCATTTATTTATTAAACCAAAAAATTTAATAAAACTAGACATTTTTCCCTCTCTGACCCTTTGAAATGTAGAAAAATATTTAAATCGGTAAAATAATGGTTTGCGCGTCTTAGGGGCCGCTACCTTCAAACTTAAAGTTGCACATTCAAAGCGTTTGCTACTACAATTGTCTAAATATATTTTTTGAAGATAACGAAGAAACTCATTTTATTTATACAAATTCGTATTTTGATATAGTCGTAAAGATACTTCTGTAACTAAATGAGAATTATTGGCGCTATGTTGGAGCACCAACTGATTTTAACATTTTCCACTAGCGTGTAATCAGAAATAAGTATGCCTACGTAGCCAAATGAATAACGTACCCCCCAATAAGTAGTACGTCGCAGGTTTAATCCCTGCCCAGATCCCTTGTGACAAGTCTAAAACTTTCCCTTGAGTTGAATTAAGAAAATGGATAGAGAATATGAAAATTAAACAATAAATTAATTGATGCAGCAAAAATGATTTCATTGAAATACATTTTAAGTGACAATTTCTTCAACTTTTAGCTGTCTTTAGTAAAATGGCGCTAAAGTTTTCTTAATGTGACCAACATGTGTTTTTGACATTAAATTGTTGGAGGTGGTGATGTGATGTGTAGCACACCATGCGGCGACGACTATCCAACTATAGAGTTCAAAATTAGTCTAGAAGAGAAATGCTTGTTTCGTTTTCCTTTTCTTTGTTTGGCTGCCTTCAAACAATGTATGGCCAATTATGTAAATTCTATAAATACAATGAATTGTATTCATTTGTTTTATGAAATTTTGCTACCGCGACTAAATTAGTTTTGGCACAAAAATATCCATCCGCAAACATTTGTACAGAATATCTTTTTATACATATTTACAATTTAGCACACACACTTCAACCTATTTCAATACTAAAAACATTTAATTAAGTAAAGCAATAGGAAATGCAAAGTTTAAAACGTTTAAAAAGTTCAAAATCAACATTAAAATACTGGACTGAAGAAATAAATGAATAATGACTGCAGTATATTTTATATCAATCACTGTCATTGGCAGTATCGGCCACATTGCTCACATCAAAGAGCCTTCAATCAGTCATTATGCTGCCTTGGATTCAGCCCATATTTAAATACATGTTAAAGGTATTGGATGGATATTTAAAAATAATTTGAAACAAATAGTTTTATATTAATTAGCAGTGATATAATATAATAAATTAATAACTTCTAAATGATTCATATCAAAGATGATTCATATCAGTCTGAGGGTAATTTTAAATATGATGCACTGTATTTATGACTAATAAATCTGTGGAAGATTTTGTTATTTTTTTTTTTTTTTTTTTTTGTTGGCGAAATATATAAATCAGCAAACATTTAGCTTTTTAAGCTTAAATGTTACACAAATATCGAAAATATTAAAAAAAATATTATGGATACGAGTATTAATTAAAAACACCAGATCAGTAAGGCCATATGTCTGTAGGCCTACAAGTAACTGTGAAGCTTAAAGTTTTGCTTCAGTAACTGTCAAGTAGTCATTGCAAGAATTAACGAAATTCAAAATGTGAAAGAGACAGAAGGGTAGTAAAGCAGTAGTGTCGAGGCAAGAACCGGAAGCCTGCAGGTGTCGCAAGGCATGTATTATTGGGGAAGAGCCCTTGATCAAATAAAGTATTTCAATAAAACTCAATGGGCCCGCGAAACGATTACGTTATGAAATAAGAAGATACATTGAGCAGCGATAAAGTTTTGTCTAATCGCCACCCCTATTTGACAGTGTGCTCCATGATGTTAGGGACAAGGCAATGCCGGGGGTTGTATGTGTTAGATGGCACCTGATGGCATTTTCGTTTATGCAGACGCACAAGTACAATAGTTTGTTGGCAAGTGTTTGAATGATTGCTTTTTCCAACTTATCACCAAAGTCTTTAGAGAGAACACGATTTATTGCCAACTAATGATTCCTTAAACTTTTATTTACAACACCCGCACACACACACACACATACACTCACGTAATATATGGCATATGCGTTTCTGCTCGAAATAAAACCAAACGAAATGAAAGCCAAACTCAATCGCACTCATTCAGTTTTATGCGAGATTATTGCCAAAAAATTACAATTTCCCATATATAGCTGCAGTGATTCTCGTTTAATTGTTGGCAAAGTTTGTCTATAATATCACACATGTTGCAAAATTCGCTTCTAATGCAATTTCTAAGCTTCAAAATTAAAAGCATAACTAGAGAAAAAAATTATGGTTACATTTTTAATTGAGTTGAGCGATTTTTTCGGAACTCCTCAGCCAACAAAGTGGTGTTCCCAAATTTTAATAACACAAATTATATGCAGCAAAAATAATTTAATTGAAATATATTTTAAGTGACAACTTATATTGCATTTGTAATATTTGCAGGAATTATGTTTATGTAATGTCGCTGAGATTAGGGGATATTAAATTTACTATCAATGGCTGGATGTTCCAAAATTAATCACGTCATCGCCCATAGAAATTATTTATTTATCTCTTATTTTCTTAAGCTTTTTATGAGCACTTTTCGTTCTAATAATTAATGCTGAACAACTAATTAATTCGGCAATTAAATGAACTCGATATAATTATAAATAAATTCCGCATTTTAATAATAGTTTATTTTCTTCAGCAATAAAAACAATATGAAAAACTTGACATTGGAATGCCAATGGCATTAACCAAAAATAATGAATTCCTTGGAGAAAAATCAAACCACTATTCAGTGGCAATGAATTCACTTCCACTACAATTGTTGTAATGATGAGAAGCAATTGAATTACAAATTGAAATGTTTGAGCACAGTGTAAATGTAATTATTATAAATTAGGTGATCGTAGCGGGGCCAACAAATGAGATGATGACCTCTAAAAGAAAATATTTGTCCTTAAGTGAAAACACCTACAAACATGCATACATTTACTAATGCATGTAAGTACATTAGACCAACTCACCTCGTATGGAAAGGGTAAATATGAATTGTTGTGATTATTTTACTTGACAGATTTTCGTCATCTACCAAACGGTTTTTTTTGGTTTTTTGTTTTTCTACACAGTTGTGACGATTTGCAAGGCATATTTAGTGGATCATTTGCGAACGGTAGTCGATCAAGCATATTACCTTCAATAATACAATAGCACTGGTCTTTGCAACAATTTTCGAAAATGATCTTTTTCAGATTGTGGCCAGTGTTGCCAAAAAAATTTTATATCATTCAAGATCCTTTCATCTAACCAGAGAATGAAAAATTATCACATCTTCCTTCATTGGGAATTCTGTATTTAATAACGATGTAAAAATTTAATCTGGCCTTTTCAAATAAACTGATCTGTTACACTACAACTTACAGCATTATTTATATTCATTTTTATTGCTTAATTAGCCATTCCTACAATACTAAAGTCTATTTCAGGCTATTATGCTTAATAAAACAGCAAGGTCTTTTTAAGAAAAAAATATTTTAATGTTCCTTTTTTATGATTAGAAAAACCAGCAGAATAAATTTAAATACATGCGACTACATGCTGGGCCAATATGTGCACATTTTTAGTACAGCAGCGCCCCTCATCACCACCAGCGTCTATCCATTTATGAACAAAGTAATTTAGAACACATATCGCAATTGTTCCACAATAATGTTTCAACTCGAAACTTAAAAATGTTCACGATAAACAAAAATGATTTTATTTTTGTCAAAATTATACGAGAAGCAAAATTTCAAATCATACATTTTATTAACAAAAATCAGACAAAACCATATGAGACTTTTATAGCAGTCGAATTAAATTGGTATTAACTTTTTTGTGGCAATCTGTTAAATATAAAAATGTATAAAAGATTTCCAGTTAATATGCTTTTATCGCTCAACTGCGATATGCCTCTAAATGTAGATAAATATTTACTATTAAAAATTAAGCCAAGCGATAAATTTTAACGCCACAAAAAGGTGTTTAACAGCTTCCGAGTTAAAAGATGTTTGTCGCTCAACTGCGATATGCCTCTAAATGTAGATAAATATTTACTATTAAAAATTAAGCAACGCGATAAACTTTGACGCCACAAAAAGTTGTTTAATAATTTCCGAGTTAATAGATGTTTGTCGCTCAACTGCGATATGCCTCTAAATGTAGATAAATATTTACTATTAAAAATTAAGCAAAGCGATAAACTTTGACGCCACAAAAAGGTGTTTAATAATTTCCGAGTTAATAGATGTTTGTCGCTCAACTGCGATATGCCTCTAAATGTAGATAAATATTTACTATTAAAAATTAAGCCAAGCGATAAACTTTGACGCCACAAAAAGGTGTTTAATAATTTCCGAGTTAATAGATGTTTGTCGCTCAACTGCGATATGCCTCTAAATGTAGATAAATATTTACTATTAAAAATTAAGCCAAGCGATAAACTTTGACGCCACAAAAAGTTGTTTAACAGTTTCCGAGTTAATAGATGTTTATCGCTCAACTGCGATATGCCTCTAAATGTAGATAAATATTTACTATTAAAAATTAAGCCAAGCGATAAACTTTGACGCCACAAAAAGGTGTTTAATAATTTCCGAGTTAATAGATGTTTGTCGCTCAACTGCGATATGCCTCTAAATGTAGATAAATATTTCCTATTAAAAATTAAGCAACGCGATAAACTTTGACGCCACAAAAAGGTGTTTAATAATTTCCGAGTTAATAGATGTTTGTCGCTCAACTGCGATATGCCTCTAAATGTAGATAAATATTTACTATTAAAAATTAAGCCAAGCGATAAACTTTGACGCCACAAAAAGGTGTTTAATAATTTCCGAGTTAATAGATGTTTGTCGCTCAACTGCGATATGCCTCTAAATGTAGATAAATATTTACTATTAAAAATTAAGCCAAGCGATAAACTTTGACGCCACAAAAAGTTGTTTAACAGTTTCCGAGTTAATAGATGTTTATCGCTCAACTGCGATATGCCTCTAAATGTAGATAAATATTTACTATTAAAAATTAAGCCAAGCGATAAACTTTGACGCCACAAAAAGGTGTTTAATAATTTCCGAGTTAATAGATGTTTGTCGCTCAACTGCGATATGCCTCTAAATGTAGATAAATATTTACTATTAAAAATTAAGCAACGCGATAAACTTTGACGCCACAAAAAGGTGTTTAATAATTTCCGAGTTAATAGATGTTTGTCGCTCAACTGCGATATGCCTCTAAATGTAGATAAATACTTACTATTAAAAATTAAGCCAAGCGATAAACTTTGACGCCACAAAAAGGTGTTTAATAATTTCCGAGTTAATAGATGTTTGTCGCTCAACTGCGATATGCCTCTAAATGTAGATAAATATTTACTATTAAAATTAAGCCAAGCGATAAACTTTGACGCCACAAAAAGTTGTTTAACAGTTTCCGAGTTAATAGATGTTTATCGCTCAACTGCGATATGCCTCTAAATGTAGATAAATATTTACTATTAAAAATTAAGCCAAGCGATAAACTTTGACGCCACAAAAAGGTGTTTAATAATTTCCGAGTTAATAGATGTTTGTCGCTCAACTGCGATATGCCTCTAAATGTAGATAAATATTTACTATTAAAAATTAAGCAACGCGATAAACTTTGACGCCACAAAAAGGTGTTTAATAATTTCCGAGTTAATAGATGTTTGTCGCTCAACTGCGATATGCCTCTAAATGTAGATAAATATTTACTATTAAAAATTAAGCCAAGCGATAAACTTTGACGCCACAAAAAGGTGTTTAATAATTTCCGAGTTAATAGATGTTTGTCGCTCAACTGCGATATGCCCCTAAATATAGATAAATATTTACTATTAAAAATTAAGCCAAGCGATAAACTTTGACGCCACAAAAAGGTGTTTAATAATTTCCGAGTTAATAGATGTTTGTCGCTCAACTGCGATATGCCTCTAAATGTAGATAAATATTTACTATTAAAAATTAAGCAACGCGATAAACTTTGACGCCACAAAAAGGTGTTTAATAATTTCCGAGTTAATAGATGTTTGTCGCTCAACTGCGATATGCCTCTAAATATAGATAAATATTTACTATTAAAAATTAAGCCAAGCGATAAACTTTGACGCCACAAAAAGGTGTTTAATAATTTCCGAGTTAATAGATGTTTGTCGCTCAACTGCGATATGCCTCTAAATGTAGATAAATATTTACTATTAAAAATTAAGCCAAGCGATAAACTTTGACGCCACAAAAAGGTGTTTAATAATTTCCGAGTTAATAGATGTTTGTCGCTCAACTGCGATATGCCTCTAAATGTAGATAAATATTTACTATTAAAAATTAAGCAACGCGATACATTTTAACGCCACAAAAAGGTGTTTAGCAGTTTCCGAGTTAGTAGATGTTTGTCGCTCAACTGCGATATGCCTCTAAATGTAGATAAATATTTACTATTAAAATTAAGCAACGCGATAAATTTTAACGCCACAAAAAGGTGTTTAACAGTTTCCGAGTTAATAGATGTTTGTCGCTCAACTGCGATATGCCTCTAAATGTAGATAAATATTTACTATTAAAAATTAAGCAACGCGATAAACTTTGACGCCACAAAAAGGTGTTTAATAATTTCCGAGTTAATAGATGTTTGTCGCTCAACTGCGATATGCTCCTAATTGCAAGCAAATATTTATTATTTAAAATATTTAAAATTATGCAACATAAGAAAATTTGACGCCATAGGAATGTATTTAATAATTTTCTACAGTTAATAATTTACAAGGAATACCACCCACCACTGGCCCACATGTGGAGTTGTGCCTTGTATCGAAACATAAATATTTATAAAATGCTTTTACTGCATTTAGTAATAAGTAGTACAAGAAACTTCTGCTGAAAGCTTCCTAGAATATTATTAATCACGGCCAAACAATTATGTATATTCAAAGAAAAATGTCGCATTTAAGGCCAAGTATGCCAACGTACCGTTTCATGCTGTGACAACAAAGAAATACTCGTATACTGAAACATTTTAAAACTATTAGAAAAGGGAGGCAGGTTTGCGTCAGCTAATAAAAAAAAAGATGATGATGAGTGCTCTTGAAATTGGCCCTCTTCCACTTCATGTCTATAATCATAATAATGACAATTCTTTTCATCATCGTATTCATGATTTCAGCTTTTCCCAAGATTTGTGCACGTACACACACACACACACGGACACACACAGCCATACAAACTTTGCATAAAATGAAATCAAATTAAATTTCACCAAATAACATAAATTTTATATCATTTTAATTTCTCAAGTACCAGGTATCGGTCTATCTTTAGATTTCTGCGAACTTGTTGAATTTATTCAATTTGACATTAAAGAAATGCTGAACACAGAAACTGAGGCAGCCGCACCATCATCTATCTGCCTTATTCTACAAATTGATTCATTTATTTTCTTTTTGCGATTGTTTGGATTTCTTGTGTTCTATTTGAATAGATTAAAATTTATTTTCCGGAAATCATTTTTACTTTGTCTTACATGATGGCTTTACTCCTTGCATCCTTAAGAGGCGAGCGTCTGTATCTTAAGGAATACAAGAAATGGAAAAACTCATTTATTCAGCTGGCTTTGATTTTAATCATATTCATTTATGGTAACAATAATGTAAGATATGCTAAAAGCAACAATGACAGCGTTGAAAGTGAAGTGGGTGAATTTAAAGCTGTTGGGCGAATGTTATTCATGAAATTCCAAAAATTTAATTGCACTTAAGGATATATTGAAATTGATTGGTATGGGGTTAGCTGGCTCCTACCGCATGCTAAATGCATACCTTTAGGAAAAATTTAAAATAAAGATTTGCCTAGAACAACTGGAAATGTAAGAAACTTCTAATACAATTAATTATTTTGCAAACTCTTAAAAAAATTATTATTTTGTTATTTTATTATATTATAATTATTAATTTATTTTTACTTTGTGTGAGTTCTCTGTGTAGCTCTGTGTAACTTTCGGTTGCTGTTTATGAAACAATTTGTGGCGGGGAAAATCGTTAAAGAATTATTTGTTTTAGAAAAATTAAATTATTTTCTGCTTATTTCCATCTCTGGCATCTACCTATTTAGATGTAGGGTGTACAAAAGTCGCTGCGGCTACATATAAAGCTGCTGTTAAGTAAAGTAAACGAATTCGTCGTCATAAATCTTTTCGTGAAAATATTAAAACTTGTTCATAATAGTGTGTGACGCTTCCTTTCATTACTTGTGCGCTAAAGTAGATTAACACATTCTGAATTTTGTTTTGCTTTTGGTAAATGGCGTACTGCCAGAACGATTCTTATGCCGATTACAAATGAGGTATTGACTTGATATGTATTTAATTTTTTTTTTCTAGGTGAAAGTTTGTTTGTCTGTGGGTCTGTTGGCCTGCTACTCAGCTTTTGTTTGAATGAATTGAAGTAGCGGCGCGTAAAGAAGCCAATGACGAGAAATCAATTGATTAAAACACAAATTGGCTACTCTTAAGCATTCGAATTTCTTATATTTATTTATGTTTACAATAGTATTGTTATTATTATGAAAAATTATGTATATATGTAGATGAGTATGTACAGCCATGTCAGTTTTGTCGTGGCTGTACATACAAAACAGCCATGACATTTCTATGAATATAGAAATGCCAATCAGTTGGACGCATTGCTGCACTGAAGAAATAATGTCACGCTACCTGTGGTGTTCATGAACCGAATTGGTGTAATTAATATCTACCATAATGCGGTACCCTTGCCAGGAAAGTTTTGCAAGGAATTAATACTTTTCTAAAAACATTGAGATCTTTCTAGAAGACAAAAAAATTTGAACAATTCGAAGAATTACGTTACGTTACGTTAAAAAAAGTTCATTATATAATTTTTCTTTTCTAAGGCAGTGTATCCAACTAGGCTCTGTAAGGTTTCCTTTTTTTTAATTTAATTTTTGTTTATTTTTGATTTAGTTTATTTGTGATATTAAAGTATTTTTTTATTTATTTTTTAATTGCCGGAAGTGGGAATCCATCCCATCGCCTTAACACTTTGTACTTGGCTGACTTGCACTAAAAAAAAATTAAATTTAAAAAAAAAACTTTCTATCAATTAATTACTTCCTTTCTATATAAATTGTTTTGAAGATTTTAATTAGTTTTTAATTGTTAGAATTTGCGAATTTATTTGCATTTATTTTCAGCTCATTTTTAAGACTTTCAGTGATGTAAACACTTCTAATGGTTGTTATGGTTATTATTATCATTTCCATTTTTAACATTTTGCTATTATTCAGTTTTGTAAAAGAGCTGACTCTTTTGCAGCTCTGCTTTATAATATTACATAACATAACAATAACACTAAAAGAAAAGGTTGTTTATGCATTTGAAATGAAGATAATTAAAATTTAATTGAAAAACATTTTGTTTAAATTTTGTTTATTTATTTTGTCACTAATGAAGTGCTGAATTATTTTCTTATTGGTGTGCTCATGGGAAGAGTCGCCGATTTATTTGCTTTCAAAATGTAATTCTTTTATTTAATATTTATTTAATTTTAATTTAATTTAAAAATTACTTGTTTGCCTTTTAAATCCAGCATTATTCTGTTACACGTGTAGTTATACAGCCAACAGTGGTTCTAATGACTCTTGCATTTATGAGCCCAAGCACAGTATAAATTGCACCAAGAAATATTGCACAATAATACGGCAAGATTTAGTGGTGAGTTTAACTGATTTCACTGTTTAATATTTTAAATGTTGGCATTATATTTTTAGCATCCTGCCGGTACGATTGTTTCCTTTTCACGTAGTTGCGAAAATAAGCCTCTGGTAAGATAATTTATGCAATATTTAATAATAAATTGATTTAAAACTGGGACTTTATAAAGAACAAATTCTATTAAATATAAAATTAAATTGTTTTGTATTGTTGAATCTTTAATGAAATATTTCATCTATTTAGACAAGAAAAACTTTTTAAATCAAAACTGCGGCTTTTTAAATTTTTAATGATAATTAATTCTGTTTGTATAAGAACTTATTTCTTGAAAGAATAAGACAATTTGATTTTTCATCTTAAGACGGCTGGATTTGTTAGTTATGACGTTCTGTCGGTAAAGGGGCAATATTAAATTTTCCCCCTTGCCAGGCAATAAGGAAAATTTACTAATTAACTTTTCTATTTGCAGTATATAAATGCGGTAAAAACAGATACAACCTATAAAATGTATTTTCGTTCCTGTTCATCAGATCTTTGCAATGATTCGGATGGTAAACGTTCTGCCACAAATGCTGATCCCAACTATGGAGCTTCAGAAAATATGATTATAAAGGGAAGAGAATAAATAATTCATATGCAATACAATTTTTGTTTTAATTATAATAAAAACGATTGTTTCTTATAAATTTTATTTTACTGAAGACGACTTTATATATTTATTTGTTAAATTTAAATTATTTCATTGATGCGAAAGCACTTGAGTCTCTGCTCACCAATGAAAAAACAATTACGCCTAAAACTATGTTGTGTATCTGATAAGTTGTTACGATGTGAAGTTTTTCCGTTGTCGTCTGCATTTAAATGAATTTGCCATAGACGGCGAAAGAATATGGAGGAAAAACGTTTTCCTTTTTCTTTTATAAAATAAATTTGTAAATTGCAAAAAGCAAAACGGATATTGAGAGCATAATCTACAAAGAAGTAGACTTAAATGAGACCTCACTTTACTTTTCTTTAATTTGCATAATAATGCTTTTTATAAAAAGCATGTAATTTGCTTTTAAGCTTAAACACGTACATATATGCATATATGCATGTGTGGATGCGGGAGTATTTATTTATTGTGAGCATGGATTTTCTGTGTGTTGTGTGTGTTTGTACTCCCTTGTTATGTTTCTGTTAAAATGCAAATCAGCTGTTTTTATTATTGGACTTATAATTTATTTTTATTTATTATTTTCAGCAACCTTTCAAAAAGATTTAAATTTCGAATCGTTGAAAATTTTGTCAAGCCAACTGCCGTCTTCTCCCCTGAATATTTTCAACAATTGAAAAAATTTTAAACAAGAAGTCACACATTAAAAAAATTAAAAATTTCTTTTTTTTTTCCCCACTTCTCAAAAAAAATTATTCTGCAAAGTTTGGTGCTGCGTTTGCAAAATATTTTAATCAGATTCTAATCAGATTCTATTTTTTGTAAATTTTAATATGGATATGGAAAATGGGGATTCGAATGGCGTGTCAGAGGAACCGCTAGAGGAAAAAGCCAAATGTTTGCCGGAAACAGAAAAACTACCTGCGGAGACGGTGATTGATATCAAGAGTTTTAATACCGAAGATTTTTTGGCCGGTATCAATCTGAATGAGAAATTTAATTATTTATTGCGTTCACCTACAAAAACGCCAACTGGCACACGTCAACGCTCGGTGTTCACTTCCATAACAACTGTAAGTTTAAGCGATTTCTAAGATTAAGTTTTAGAAAAATTATAACAACAATATGTTTGAAATTGAGCGCTTGATGACACTACAATTCGAAGCCAGAGGAGCCACTTTCGTATGGCAAACGCAAACCACTTTCGTTGCTTAATTAATCACTGAACATTTTTTAAACACAGCTAAAAAGGAAACGGAATATGTATTTTGATTTGTTCGATACTCGATTCTTTTCGGTCGTAGGAGACTCCATTTGAGAGTAAAAATATTTAACCTGATTAAAAATGCGTAAATGCTTTCGGCAGCATTGAATTATAAAACTAATCCTCCAGAAGAAAGAAGATTTTAATTCAAAAAAAAAAAAAAAATAAATAAATAAATTTTTGAAAAAAATTCATTAAATTTCCATTATTTACAGCCGTCTCGTTTTAATGCCAGCGCAGTTCCATTTGTTTCGCAGCAGCATCAGATCTCCGGGTTGACACCAAAAGACACATCTACACCAACGGGTTCAATGAGTGCAAGACAACTACCGATACCAGTCCATATGGGAACTTCATACCCTCACCAATACGTCAGCTACGACTCTACAACAACCAGCCGTAGTGCTGGCTTTACACGCGGTGTTTTTAACTCCCGTTACTCCATGCCTCCGCCACCTTCCCCAATTTATGCCTATGACAATGATGTCTGCCGGATGGTAATTACATTTTCTAATTTCTCGTAATTCGACAGGCAATACTTTAAAATAAATAAATATTTATAGCCGGCCACTTTGTCGCCATCACATCATTCGCAACAATTTCCGCAAGCCATGCCGCCTCCCCCCTACGCTATTGGCCGCATAAGTGCCAGTCATCGCAGTATGGATTATGAAAATTCCACGCCGCCGCCATGTCCCGGCGCTGGACCAATCGCTATGACAAATGGCACCATACAACTACGTTTACGTGATGGCATACGGTATGTTAAGAACTTTTTCGGTTTTTACAAAATTACAACAAAATAACTATAAAATTGTGAATGTCTTATTTAAATTCAGAATTGATATGACTTTGGATAAAGCTGTGCGTGTTTTAAATCAGCGCAGTATGGTGGCCATCGCCCTGTCCCCCAATTGCAGTAACACTGCTTTAATTCATCCCAATGGGCGTATTTTACAAAGCGGTTCGAAAGTTGAGATTGTCACTTACGATGGCATGAAAGCTAATAATTATGTGTGAGTTGTGTGCTCTTTTAAAATTTAAAAGAGAGATAGAGAGAGACACATTATTTCTCTCTCTCTTTCTAATTGTATTTGTATAACAATTTTTAGGCCTTTATTAAATTTTTATTATGTTTCTCTTTTTGTTTTTGTTGCAGCCGTTATGCTAAGATGTGGTACAAAGGAGTCAGCTTCACTAGTGAGTCATGTGCTTTAATATATTTGGTGGATACGGCTGGCACACGGACCACCACCGACACTTTCACGGATTTGACTAAAGACTACACTTTAACAGTATTCTACGAGTGAGTTTTATTTAAATGCCACCATAAAATATTTAATAAATTCTGTGATTTGGTTTAAGTGACTCCCGTCATGGTCCTTCCTATGTACAAGATGCTAATGGTGTTATACAAAGCTCTTCGTACACTTGTACAGATGAAGGAACTGAAATATATGATATTAATGGCTTTCGCATCAGCCAGGCTGCAGATGGGCTTGTCAAGTAAGACGACAATTATTGTTAAAATATTTTAAAATATTTTTAAATTTTTTTAAATTTTTTTTTAAATCTTCCTCGCTTACATTTACTCAGATTAACGCGTACTCATAACAAGTGTCTTATACGTACTAGTCCCGGTAATGGTTCGGCCACTCTAACAACACCGGGTATTCACTGTACGGCATCTTTGGGCAAAACTTCGCATTTATTTGTCAGGTATTCATTTTTTTAAAAAAAATATTTGGTCATTTTTCTATTCCCCCCAAAAATCCCAGGAATTTAGAACTAAATGGAAAATTTTTTATGTATTTATACAAAATTTTAGCTTTTAAATTACCTTCAGTTTAATGTCTTTTTTTTATAAAAAGTAAAATTATTTCGCTATATATGAATTTTTAATTAAAAGCCGAAAAATTAAGAGAGAAAATATTAATCAGCTGTTTTGTTTTTAACAAATTTAAATTGTTTATATTTAACTTTTAATTTATTACTCCTGTTTATTCGTTTTTATCTTCTTCGTCTTATTTTCTTCTCTGTACAGAATAATATATAATAAAACAAAAAAATATATATATGTATTATTATTTATGATTATATGTTCTGGCTGCTGGACCTCCAGTTTTTCATTTTTATTTCATTACGTTGAACAACAACTAATAAAAGTTTTATTTAAAAGGAAATCATAAGGATCGGCAGCCTGAACATAAAATCATAAAGAATAAATTTATAAAAGTCGAAAAATTAATTATATTTTATATTTTATATATATTTTTACTTTTTTATATATTTTTTATATAAAAATTAAGTAGGAAAAGAAACTATAATGCTTAGAAGAGCGAAACTTTGTGCTGAATAGAAAACAGCTGTTTATAATGTTCTCTCTTCCTTTCGCCCCATTTGAAGAGAGTTGAGTAACATGTAATTTATAGATTAGGAAGATAAAAATTTCCCCGAGGGATGGAGTATTAACTTCAATTAAAAATTCATTAGCTTAATTTTTTGCTCTTCTAATTTCTTCCATTAATATTTTAATACAACCTATTAATAATTTCATTAAATATTTTTTCATAATTTCCAGACGCAATGAAAAACGCATGCATTTCGATGGCTCGTGTTTTATTGTTCGTAATGCTGGCCACTCGGCTGGTTTCAACGAACAGAATTTGCTTATTGTTTATTAAATATTGAATGAATATATTAAAACTACAAAATGTTACAGGAATGAGAGGACAACAAGGAAGTGTGATGCAATTAAAAAAATCCTTAATTACTGTGATGCACCCAAAAGCTGTGGCAAAAATATTTAAAAGTCCTTCTCACACATGTTTTGTTTTTATTTATATAATATTTTTCGGAAGACAAAAAAATAGGATTTTGAAAATATTTTACTAAATTATGAGCAGTTATCAAGCAGCTTCTCTATAAAGTATTAAGTAAGTTTTATATATACTCTTAGCCAAGTGGAGAAGCATGAGAATGGCGTATAAAAAAGTTACCAAGCAATTGGAAAAGCTCCTTCAAGCCAACCAATCACTTTCTGCTCTTGCTTTTTGTCAGCTTCAAATGAAACCACATAATGGCCTGAAAACGAAGGGGAGAGAGATGGAAGAAAACTTTTATACTGACAAAAAAGTAGTATAAACATTTTAAAGGATAACTTTTCGTTATATGACTGTTGTTTTTTGTTATTACAATTGTACCTTTCGGGAACATGTGTTAGTGGTGAGGAAAGTTATCCCGTATGAAAACACGTGAATGTAACAGCTCCTGTATGAGCTGAAGCCAAAAGCAAAGAACAAAAGCTCGAGGAAAACCAAAAAGTGTCACTCATGCATAATTGTTTTGTAGTTTCCCCACAAAGTAAAACCGCAGCATATCCTTCACAATAAATTGTACCTACCACACAGTTTGTGTTACAAATGTTTCTGTAGATCTTAACGTCTGTCTGTTTGTTTCTCATTATTAATTTTTACTTTTATAAATTCTTAGCGGTTTCTTCTTATTGTAATTTGTTCAGAGTCTTAGTTTTTAATTAGTGAATATTTTATATAATATAAACTATGTTAATTCTCAATATGCCAGCATGTTATATTATTTGTGAAAAAAAATATTTGTTTTTTTTTCGAGATATTTGGACCACAATCTAATCAAATTGTTTAAGTAATAAAGAAAATTCAGTTGTATTATGAAATTTTCTAAATTGGTTTTATTTAAATATTTTTTGTGGTGGTTTATATGCGATACATGTATTGGTATCTCAACTTTCTATATATAATTTGTCAAGGATTTTTCAAGCCTATAAAATCTGAATACTGTTGCTGAAAATACTTGTATCTGAAAATATTTTGCATAGCAGATCTGTGCGGAATTAATTTTTTATTCTAAATTTTTTCTCAAGTATTGCTACTGGTAATTTCAACTTTCTATATATAATTTGTCAAGGATTTTCCAACCTAATAAAATCTGAATACTGTTGCAAAAGTGTTTGCAATCAATCAGTTACAATCTGAAAATATTTTGCGTAGCAGATCTGTGCGGAATTAATTTTTTATTCTAAATTTTTTTCTAGTATTGCTACTGGTAATTTTCTCACCCTGTTATTTGTAATGCTTTCAAAGCTTTTCAAAGCTCTCACTATTCACTGTAGATTTGCTTAGCGATCACTTTAATAGCGCGCAATTTTTATCATCTAGAAAAAATTAAAGCTTTTTTTAATGCTTCATAAAAAATTAGTTTAAAAATTAATTTGTCCCAGAAAAATATTTAATAAATTACAGCAGTTAGAAAGCTTTATAAAATTCTTCAAAATTTATGAGACCCCACATGATTACGATATTATATTTACAATTTTTTTAAGCTTACGCCACTTTGCTTTTCAACTAACCATATATAGCACGAATATAAAAACTATGCACTTTAGTGTAGTATTTACCGATTGCCTAAACGAAATTAGTGAACTGAAATTGCCACGTATCACCTAGAAGTTGTGACGTAAAGCTTTACTGCATAGACAAGATATCCAGCAATTGAGGGCAAGAAAAAAGGCCAAAAAAAAACACTAAATTTATTAATTGCGCCTGTGGCTTTAAGCCTTTTCCATTCATTTTTGTGGTTAAACGAATGGCAAGAATTTACTGTGGCGTTGAACACTTCACCCCATCCCACTATAGTCTACGAAGAACGAATCAATGTAAACAAGTTTTTTTCTTTTATTTATTGATCGCTTAACTTTTTCTGGTTTTAATGATGTTTTAAAAATAGCGAACGAGCGCACCCCAAATTAAATTGAACATAAAAATGTTATAAATAAGGACATTCCATGTCGGATACGATAAGCACTAGTTAGGGCTTCCGTAAGCAGTGTTTTCCCTTTTAAAAATAAGCTTCCATAAAAATTAAATTAGCGTTAAAAGAAAACAATAAAAGCAAGTACTGCTTCGATGCTCTTCAACTGGATACGTATTAATAATGGCGGACAGGACGTACACAGTTATAGGCAACGATTTTTGACGGAAAGAGTTTCCGGTACAAGGAAACTTTTAAAGAAATAAATATTTTTCTTTTTTAGTGCTTCTTTGGCGGAAACAACAGAATCAAATTATTATCGTTAATACTTTGAAGTACTCGTGAAGTACTTTGAACAGTGGACTGGCCAAAGCGGGGTTTAATCATTAAATACGCGTACCAGTACCAATCGTGGCTGCTCAAAGATTAAGTTTTCCACAATTCCTTCCCATTTAAGAAACACAAAACAAAAAGTGAAAGCGGTCTTATAACCTATGGGTTTCTGCGAATAGACTACTCAAACATGATATTTTTTTTTGATTTATTCCATTCGGTTTGCTATTCATAAACAGTTTCCTTAGCAAATTCAGTGTATCAGTTACTCCCTGCAATGGCCAGTGTTAATGTTATAGATTTCTTTTCAATGTCATGGTTACTTTTCGTCAGTAATTTGGAACGGAAGAACGGAAACGTTTTTGTCTTCCTTTAAAAAGGCATCTAACGAATTTTGCACTCAGTTGTGTAGAAAATTTAATTAAAACTTGCGACACACACCTGAGTGCCGTCAAAGGAAAAAAGTTCACACTCTTCCATATTTACAAACAGTGTTGCCATTGGCTATAAGAGTTTAGTTGCTTTCCCATATTCAATTTTATTTAAAAAATGAATAAATTCAGAAATTTTATATTGGCAGAAAAGTGGATAGGATTGTAAATGTGGATTGAAATATTTTTAAATAATTTTTTTTTTTTTTGCAAAACAAACACCGAAGTAATGAAAGCAAGCGAATTCACTTGGAAATATTGGGCGAATTCAATCACTCGAAATTACACTCAATTAAAATATACATATAATTATTACAAAGTGTTTTAGCCTGCACATTTCTACAATATTCCCATTAGTTAAAATTTTCGAACCAAATTTGGGACCACTTTTAAAAAAGTTTTTGTTTCACTGTATGCTTATCGGTATTCTTCTTAAATTTTTAGGCAAACATCGAAACCTAAAATTTTTTCAAATATTTCAGTGTTTCTTGTATTTAACTAAGCGAATATATAATATTAATTTCAATATGAATATAATTACAATATGGATAAAAGCACTGGCTGCTGGGGCCAACGGCTACAAAATGGTATATTTCGTAACAGACCCAATGAATTCGCCTTAAAGTCAAAATTATACTAGAGTCTTAATCTGATATTGCAAGAATTGGCCTTTTGTCATTCTAAAAAAAAATTGCTTTTGGATTAACAAAAAAAAAAAAAAAAAATAAACGCAAATATGTTTGTTCTCGATCCTGCAAATTGTTAAAGAAAGGAAATACTTATGATGGATATGAAATGTATCTATGAAGCTTTCATGTAATTGCCAAATTATATAGATAATATTGTGTCTATTAATTTGCAAACTATTAATTTTCTGAATACAATAAATTTCTTTCCACAATAGAACGCCTTACATTTTGACTGAGAACACCAACTATGGCAACGCTGGTTGCTAATGTAATTATATAAGTGTTGAAAACTTATAAACAATATTAGAGATTGCCCTATAAGCCAGGGCTTTAGCGCTTATATATATGTATGTGTTGCTGGTCAACCCGAACAAGCCATCAAGGAAAGGTTCCTGCAAAATATTGCAAACGACGAAGAAACTATTGATACTCATAGAGGAATGTCGATTCAGCCTCCATAATGACGTTTCTTTACTCACATATATTTTGAGTTTAGCAGCAAGCAAAGTTTATAACATATTATCCATCAAAATATCGTGGAAAAATGTTTATTACAACTTTATCACTCAAATTATGGTAAAAAGCTTTATTAGAAGACAAAATATACGACATAATCCGTATTGTCGATAAATTTTCGACGACGTTTGACAGAAGACGATTTACATGCTTCCTAATGTTCCACACATACATTAACTTTGTGAGAACGCATTAAATAAGTGGTATGCCATTAACGAAACAAGTTCCGTACATTTAAGTAGCTGCATAAAAAAGCTTTCCAATTACAAGACAGTAATTGTACCACCAACAAGCTGACAAGAGATTAATTTCAGTTTCGCTCCTTATCCAAGTTAAATGAGCACTTTTCTTTTGGGCGAAATCATAGAAAACCATGAAAAACCCATTTCCAAATAACTTTATTCAAGTAATTTTATTTCATCCGGCTGTAGCAGCTGAAGCAGGTACATTAACGCCAGTGAAGTGGTTCAACGTACAAATTACTTTTTCACGTTACGGCGCAATCTTTGACAATTTGATGAAATAAATTGTTCTTTATTTCCTTGAAGCGAACTTTTCCAGAATCATTTACAATCTTTAATCATGTCATCCTTTAAATTACCCGAAAAAATGCCAATCAAAATCAGAAAAGAAAATTCCAGCCTGCCAGCAACTCCTGCAAATACAATTATCACAACAGCTACGAGGAGGATTTTATAAAAATATATTTTCAGGTCATTGTTGAGTTGGGTCAGCAGCAGCAAATCAATAATTAACTGACAGTGTGCATCTATCCGAATCCACTTGTTGTTATTGTGTTCAGCCCAGAGCTGGATTTTTATTAAATTTAAATACTCATGTCAATGCAACAGTCAAAGTCTCAACAGATTATCCTTGTGTGTGCTTCTGTAACCAAGCCCTGTATGGTTCCACAAATATTTAAGTGTTTACACAAAACACAAAAGTTTTTGTTTAAATAAGCTGTTGGTTTCTATGGGTTTTAATGAAATAAACAATTTTTAATGAGACTGTGGTAATATTAAGCTGGTGCAAATACATTAGGACGTTTCACAGCATAAAGTTTTTTTATAATAAAACAGTTTTTTTGGTGCATGTTAAAATGTAAAGCAATTTTTGGGGAACAAAAAGAGTTGTCTTTGTCCCTTTATCGCTTTTTTATTATTTTATTTTAATGTCACGTTCTGTTGGACAGCTTTGTTGAGTGTTCAGACACAAACTGTTACATAATTTCGGCAATTATGCGCCGAAAGTTGAACCAAGCTACTTTTTACCCCCGCATCATCTTACAGGCCAATTAGCTGCAGTGGTAAAAGTGCTGCAACAACTAAATAAAATACCGGACCAAATTTATTATAATTCATAAATTATTTATTATAAATTGACAATTTAATTTAAATTGTCTCATAAATTAATTTAAGTTGCCAATGCAACCCTTCAGAGGGTAAACCAGCAAAAAATTTTTGTACTTAACACCACTGGATGATATTAAAATGAATATTTGAAAAGCTATAGAGGAGTCCCTCTTCTTTATTTGAGTCTAATATGAGAAATTGTATTTGGATTGTATGTTAATAACTCAGTATAAATTTATATCTGTCCAGTGCATGTTCGAGCAACCCGGCAAATATTTGCATTGAAATGCTCTAATGTAAGCATTTCATATGTGCTCACACACCAGTGCACATCAACTATCTGAATCTCTGGTTGGCTTGAGATAATAACTCGATTATAAATTTAATCAAGAGCAGAACTCTTTTATTCCAATCTCTGCTGTTGTCGACATTTATAAAGAGCATAAGCTTTTGAAAATTTAATTAAAGTTTAAAATAAAAAAACCAAATGCATATACATATATGTGTATCCTTAAGTATGCAGGGTCAAGTATTAAAGCCAATATTTACAATGTCGCCACACTGAGCAGTATTTAGTGAAGGCTGTAGTGGAGGGACAAAAATTATTTGAAACATATTGATTGATTATTATTACAATATTGGAACTTTGCGACGTTTTTCAACCGTTTATTGATTTTCTTATACACACATTTGGCAAATTTAATAAATTTATCGCATTACAGAAATATTTAGAAATATATTTGATTTTTTTTTTTGAATTTGCATTATAAGAAAAAGGAATTTTTGTGATCTGTTATGTTTTTTATTTTTTATCGATTTTAATTGCAACACTTAGTTCCTGAAAATAAATGTAAAAATAAGTCATTTTTCTTAATATTAAAGGGCATGATTCACTATCCCACACAGCCGTACAATTTATTCACATTTGGTTTTAAAAAATCGCTCCGAATTGGCGTTGTAGGAGACACACTATTATATAAATTTGATGCAAGCAAATTTCTTATTGAATTCATATTATAATTTATAATTTATATATCATATCGTTCGACTTTTTAAAAAAAATCTAAACCACTAAAACCATCTAAACGTTGTCAAATCGTCCAATATAACTTTATAGGCAATTTTAATAAATTTTTAGTTTCTTAAGAATTCGCCTGCGAAGCGATTTTTTTTATTTTCGAAATTTTACGATTTTAAAATTCTTATGATTGCTGAGGAAATTTGAATGAAAGAATTTGAATGAATTTGAATTTGAATTTAACTACTCATCAATCTTTGAAAACTGATAACTTGGAATCGCAGGGAAATATTCGAGAAATTAAGCCACTCCTGAAGATAAACAGTTTGAAATGTTCTGAAGATATTTCTGCGTATAATGAAATAAATTTCAAATTACTCTTCGCAACTGTATATTGTAAAATTCACCAGTTAGTAAATGCGTCAATTACAAATAGAGATGGTGGGTCCGATACCCAACTCTGGCAGTCACAAAAAAAAGTACTCATGACTTTTTCTCTAGTGGTAAACTGCGTTTGGAATGCGTTTGCTCACTCAATATTTACTAGCTCATAGTTTATATGGTGGCTTTTCAGCATCACTATTCGAACGGAGGCCGAACTCCATAGAATACGTCGTAGGTATATTTTGCATTTTTTTGTTGTTCGTTAACTCAAAGTACCGAGGTTGGGTACTTGTAACTTTTTGCGTACGTTTAGTACTTTGATATGTGTTATTTGATTTTTTTAGAACATTTTTATTCAACTGGTTTTTAGTGCTTGTTCTTGGTTTTTGATTTTACATATAAAAACAGCTGATTTGATATCAGCTAACAAAGTATTTAATTTGACAGCTTTTTTCGTTGCCACCTCTACATTAGTTGAAAGGGTAGAAACTATGATAGAAACTAAGGGTAGAAAGGGTAGAAACTAGCGAGCTTAAAACGATTATTAAAATGTTATAAAAAACCAGCTGAAAAGCGTCAACCTAGACACCGGACGCCCTAAAAAACCATGCTCTGTTGTGTAACAGCACCTCTTTCTAGTATTTCTGCCACAATGCTGTGCATGACTAGGCACTGCCCCTTTAGTTGTTGGGTTAGAAATCCATTTTTTGGGATTTCACCTTTAGTGAATCTCTACAGATTTCATTGATGAAAAGTATTTCTTTTACACTCCTATAAAAAAAAGGACTAAAAAGTATTCATTCTATAATAGCGGAGTTCGAACTGAAGGCCGAACAAATTCATTTATTTGATGTACTATAAAAGCTTTATAAGCACGTATGATTGTTTATACTTTTGTGTAACACAGAAATTAATATTTAATATTCGCCCCAATTTTTGTTCCACATCGGCAGCGTTTCAGAAACAGAGCCACTTAATAATTGATATTTCATGCATATGATGCGTATATACTATTGAATTTCACATTGGATTTCCCCAAAAAGTGTTTAGTTTAAAGCACAAAGGACCTTAATTTCCTTTTGATTAATTATCGTTTGTATAAAATCAATATTATTTTATTAGACAGAAAGTTTCGCAAAACTTCTCTAATTAGCATTGAGTTGGAAGAGAAAATACTGAATGGCACAAATGCTTATTATGCAGCAACCTTTTAACGTGTCTATTTTGTATACATTAACTCGTGTTGAAAAATAAACTTTTAAGGCAACAAGCAATTTAATTATAATAATTTTGAAAACGAATGTTCTTAACAAGCAGAAAATTTTTCAATTGAGTTTAAGGCAGTCCTTTCACAATTTTTCTTCTTTTCCGTATTTAATAAATTTCTTGTGCCTGCCGTTTAGTGTTCACATATTCATGGCAGTGTTGGTGCGACAACTTTTTAAGTTTGTTTTGATAATTACACAGTCAAAAGCTCTCTAAAACAGCGTACTTGTTTTGTCTGGATGCAAATTTAATAAAATTCTCAAAATATAACAACATTAAAGAGAATAAATGGGCAGAAGAAGTGCAAATGTCTACGACTTTCACTGCTGTTTCATGGCATGCTCTTAATTACATCAAAACACACAACACATATACACCCACACATACCTACACACATACATACAGATGCATATGCATAAATGAAAATGTGTTTGGCGCATTTGGGCTTGTGTATCGCCGCTCCAAAACCAAGGTAATGTAAGTTGTGCCATCCCAGGCTTACAGCAGAAATAAAAATATCCATTAAAGTGTTAATAGTTGAGGACACGTTATAAGAACACGTTAAGTAAATCTAGCACGTCAATTGATCGCTTCGCTCAAATTCAAGTGTAAAATGCTCTACACGTATGCAATACACTGTAATGGATTGCCATCCAAAAAAAAAAAAAACATTTTAAATAAGTAAATGTTTTTTACTGGTTCGCATTTCAGCTGACGATATGCATTTCTGTAAGCAAAACATTTTGCAAACTAGTCAATGACACTTTCCTTGGGTCAATGCTTTTGTAACACATTTTCGTTAGAGCATGTACGAGTCTTATATTTCATAGACTGCTTAATAAGTGTTTGAAATTATTAAATTCGTGTCACCATATTGCAATGCCTTCCAAACCAAGGCATCCTTGATGAGGCCTTTTTTAATGGCAACAGATTTAAAAACAGACAAGTATAATTATTGCCATATAAATAGATTCGCAATTAAGGAGGGCATGAAGTGAAAGTAACTTTAATACAGAAATGGAAGTTACCGTGTTGGAGAGCCTCTATTCTCCCTGGAAATATACACACGAGTGTTTACTGTAGATTCTTACATCTTATTGAATTGTAATTATGGGACGAGTATTCCAAAGGGAAGTTTTACGAAATTTAGCAATAGAGTTTTATTTAAGAAAGTTTTCCTTTCACAAGGCGTCAAATGTGTTTCACTTTAAAAAATATTATTTCAATGGCATCTTAAATGCAGAGGTGGACTACTGGCAATGGCATTATCGATGGAGGGCCAATTTTTAAATTTTCTTTTTTGTGACTTCCAAAGTTTTTGCCACCAAACAATATTTTCAAATCAGTCGCCATTTTTAACGGCTTTCGATACAACAGCTGAACCCAGGCATTGCGACTAAACAAAGTAAAAGCCACTTTTATGTTTCTTTGTATTTAAAATAGTACAAAACCCAAAAAAAACTATCAGTGGCCACTCCCCGCAATAAAGTAAAACCTTAGCAGACAAGTTTTTTAACGTCCGTTTAAGTTCTTGTATATGCCAGCTACATATACTGAAAGACTGAATTAGGGAAAAAGAACTTAACTACTGCTTATCGAAATTCTTCTTTTATTTACTGTTTAATTTTATTAAAAGCCCTTTTCTTAAATTCTTTTAAATTATTCAAGCAACAGTAAATACTTGTTTGTGTCTTAAATATGCTTTTTATAAAAATTCTTACAAAATGTCTCTATCAAAATTATGTGTTATAAGTACTTATTCAAGTAGTGAACTCGTCAGTAATCCTTCGATCAAACAATCTTGAAAAATGAGGCCAAAACTTATTATGATGCCAATTCCCTATAATCAATTAAGAAGAAAATTTTTCAAATCTACACATCAAACAAATTGTATTCGATGTGAAACTATTTTATTTTCCTTGTAGTCAAAGTCTGCTGGTGAGTTTAGTTCTGGCAGGAAACGAAACGCCCGAGTTAACGTCACAGAAACACATATATTATATACATACTTTTATAATCACTTTACCTAGTTAAGACATGGTGAAACCTTAAGGTAAAATATAAATTGTTAACCAATAAACATTAAGAGTAATGACGAAAATCCTAGACATGATTGTTGTAACTAAATAACGCATAAAGACATACATATATTATAATTAAGCAATGCTAGACATTATTATTCTAACTAAGTAAATCCTAGACATGTATTATAATTAAGCAATGCTAGACATTATTATTGTAACTAAGTAAATCCTAGACATGTATTATAATTAAGCAATGCTAGACATTATTATTCTAACTAAGTAAATCCTAGACATGTATTATACTTAAGCAATTCTAGACATAGGTATTTTAACGAACTCATGTCTGTATGATAACTACATGCTATGTAATGTAAAGACGAGTATAAATAAGAGCAAACTCTTAGACTCGATCTCTTTTCCTTCCCAGACTTAGTTCTATCAACACGCAGTTGTACGACTGCATAGAACTCGAATATAAGTAAGTTAGTTTGAAGAAAGAAAAATATATATTAAATAAAGAGAAGACGCATCGCGTCGAAAAAATAAATATATTTTTTTTCTATTAATTCCAACCTCTAGACCAACTTTGCCATGCAACAATCAAAGGAAGCGACAATAAATTGGGGAAATGCTCCGGATAATAATAAATTTCATTAAGTGGGAAGTATTTCTTACAAAAATAAATTTTATAGTAAATACATTTCTTAACGGAATCGAATTAAAAAAGCTTTTAAAGAAAGTCAATCTGCAATACATTTTAAAAGAGTATCGTCTACGATTAACTCGTAAGATAATTAAATTAATTTTCCTATTTTTTTTTAATTATTTTAAAATATTTTGATTTCTCCGCCGTTTAAATTATTATAACGCTCTTTTACTATTTTTAAAATACGACTACTTTTAATTATTTAAAAAATTTTCTTAACAAAAAAAAGGATGTTTGATATTTTCTAATAGATCCAATATGAAGTATGTCATGATATAATCACATTTTAAAAAGGAAGCATAAAAAAATTTCTTTGATCTCTGTTGATGTTTCCGGTAAAAAGGCAATACCGCTCGCCAATAAATGTGAATGTTTCAGCACTCGCATTAACTAAGTCTGGGCAACATGACGTTCCCAAACAAATTTGTAAATGGGTGCCTCCGTAGGCGAGTGAATATTGCTATTATTTTCCTGCGGACAAGGCAAAAGCTTTGCAGGTAGGGTTGGTTAAAAAATTTACATAAAAATTTATTTACATAATTTTATTTTATTAAAAATAAGTATAAAAAAAATAATTAAATATAAAAATGAGAATACTTACGTTTTGATTCGGTGCATTGTCGGTGTTGTTGGTGGTGCAGGTGTTGGAGGTGGTATTAGTCGTTTCACGGCAGCTGGCTGCCGAGGGATGAGGTGAGGTAGGTGGAGATGGTTGTGGAATTGAGGGGCCCGTTCTATTGCGTAGACGGGCTAAAGCACTCCTTAGGCCTTCCGTATTTGGTTTCTCGGGCCCCTTTCCAAACAAAATACATCCACAAAACACTTTGAATGTTTTATAACGAGTTTTATTGGATTAAATCTTTTTTTCCTGTTAACTCTCAGCAAACTTTGCACAAATATTTTTTTTTTCATACAATTTAAGTTATTGCCGTTTTTTCTTTGTTATTTTACTTTGTTATAATGGAAAGTAATGACTTCTAAAAGATTTGTGTGTGTGTGTGTGTGTGTGTGTGGGTTGTTTTTTAAACTGAGAGAACTTTCAGTTTCCAAATGCGAGTTTTGATTTCAATTCCATTTCGAATCCACGAAAATTTTTTCTTTTAAAGTAGCGCTTTTTAGATACATGGCCTGTTCAGAGGTATTACGTTTAGCATAAATTACATTAATTTATATTATATTTTATTTATTTATAATATTATGAAAAATGTGTTATCCTTTTCTATTTAATTTGAATAAAATTTCTTTAAAAAAAAATAGAAGCCAATCGTGTTAAATAATTAATTACGATTAACAAAGTCTAAAAACGCAAATATGTAAATTATTCAAGTCGATGGTTTGCTTTAATTTTAATTGCAATAAATTTGAATTAAATAAACAATTTTAAAAGTTTCTTACATTTTCGTATTGCTTAACCACACGAAATAAATAAAGCGTCTTAACCAAACAGAAACTTAACAGAAATATAACAGAAAAGAAAAGCTTTGACTAACGACGGCTTTAAACGCTTTTATCACAACAGCAGAAGAAGATTAAAAGAGTTCTGAAAAATTATACAAATAAATACAATTAATATCTCAAACTAAAAAAAAAAAAATATCTCAAACTATAAGAAACAGCAGAATGGAAGTAGAAATTAGAAAAGGTTAAGAAGTTCATTAACGCTTTGAAAGCTGTTTAAAAATTAAATATTCTAAAGAGCGAGCAAAACTCGCAAAAATTACCAACAATCTACAAAACTTTATACAAACAATTAAGAAAATTAAATAAATAAATGGCATTAATTTATTAGTTTATAAATTTTATAAGCGCAGATTTTAACAGTTGCAGGATTTTTTAATAAATTTCAGCTTTGTTGCCTTCGTGAAAGTGGCAACAAAAATTTGTTGAGTTTGTCTGCTAGAGAGAAAAGCTTTTAAAAAAGTTTTATCAGTTGGTAGAAATTCGACGACTTTACGCTGCATATTATCGATAACGGATTTGCCATGTTCCCACATTTATATCCCTGCCGCTGGTACAGAAAGAATATATGTTAACTTCGTTCCAATAATTTTTCAGAATAACGAAGTAGAAGCTTTAAAGCTATACTTTCTTTATAATAAATGAGAAGTTTTATCTCCTGGCTTTGCCATTTTCCGTAGTCACTGACAGCTTTTTGATATTTCAACCATTTTTGTATTTAAAGAAAAAATTCCATTGGCTTTCCTAAAATTCCTAAATTAATTTTCTAAAATTTGTCTATGCTTACACTAACCCCTATAAATGTTTCGCCTGATTTACTTTCAGCATTTCTCTCTATTAAGCCATCGTTAGTATGGATTATGGATGTTATATGATGCAGTGCAATAAATTAATGTAGCCGTGTACATAAGAAATAATAATAATAATAAATGCTGTGGCTATTTAATTAAATATAAATCCAACTGAGGTCAAATTTTGTAAGATTTTGCTCAAAACACATTTTAAAATGGCAACTTTCTTCTATTTTATGAAATATAAATGCGTAAGTCAAACTTATTTGCTTTTGTAATTAAAATGAATAGATAAACTTAAATTGAATAACTTATGCATTTCTACTGGATGGATACATGTGTTTGTGTATGGGTATGTGTATGTGTATGTGTATGTGTGTATTATATTGGTTTCAATTTATATTTTAAATTACTAAACTTTCAACTTTAATTAAACTTGATTGTTTAAACTTTGTGTGCCAGTGCAAGTTTATAATGAAATTATTTTATTTAAAATACAACATAGTCCCACAAACTAGAATTCTCTTGAGTGGGAAATTGTTCCCTAATTAGAATAATTGGGTCTGTATACATTTATTTTTTGCATTAAGAAGGGCACTGTCATCGCTTTAAAAATTTAATTAAAAATACTTAACCGCATTATGAATAGGTTTATACGAGCTAACCAACTCAGTGCCGCCTAAAATGTGTGTACTTGTATGGATGTGTGCAATATGGCTTATGTGAAACTACTTGTTTATGGGTTTAAGAATTCATTTGCACTCTTGTTAATAAAAGTTCAATACAACAGATTAGATTAGTGCAATTCGTGCAGCGATTGTACTATTGTTTTTCCTAAATGAGTTAAGTGAACTAGTGGAGCTTTTACTGCTCAGTAGTTTAGTTTTTAATTTACAATTTATTAGCTGTATGAAATGGAAGGAAAAAGCAGAGAAAATACTGATCCAATATTTGTTTAGTTGTTACGAGAACAACAAGAACAGCAAGCTTTATTGCTTTTTTGCTACTACGGGAACCCCTTCATTAATTCAGCTGATGATTTGCTGGACTAGACTTGAACTAGTATTGTTCGTTATTATTTGTCACACTTAACTGAAAAGTAAAAGGTGAAAGTGCATTTGGAACTAAATAAATGAGACTACATAGTTGCGATTCATAATAAAGTTGGCAAATACTCTTTCCATACGAGTATCTCTTTATTCGTATTTGGGTCGCATGTGATTAATCGTTCTACCTCACACGTATGTGGCCTTTGTTCCATTTCCCTTTAAGATGTTTGTTGTAGGTCATAGATTTGATTTATAAAATGTAATACAAGTAACCGTAACATGTAATATATGAAATGTGTATGTCCGTTTGTGTGCCAAGTGGTAGTAAGTATTTACTTGCATGAGTATTTATACTTGTATGTATGACAAAAGCATAGATATAAATAAAAAAGCATAGATAAATAAACATGTACAAATGGAATTGATTATGCATGCAATTGTATATATGTATGTGTAGATGTATTTAATTCACACATGTACATACATTTGGCTGCATGTAAGTATGTGTATGTATTTGAGTATGTTTGCAAGCACTAGAACGGAAATGACTGAAGGTGTTTTTTCATGCTTTTTCATCGTCTATTTGCTCTTCATAGTTCTCCCAACATTCTTCTTTTGCAATTTTACAATCAAAACGACGCTGTGCAATGTTTGTAGCCCTCATTTGTGTTGTTGCTCTTGTTCTTTCTGTTGTTTTTGCTGTTATTATTATTATTATTGTTATTGTTTTTGTTAAATTTTTACTGACCCAGTTATGTGAATGGAAATTGCAAAACATACTACATACGAGCGCATGTACTCATATACACACACAAATGTGTACACAGTAGTATGTATGTAAACATAAGTTAATGTATGTATGCATCCATGTACAATTAACAGTAAACAATAATAACAATAGCAACAACAATAAATGGCGTACGGAAAAAGAGAATTAAAAAGAAATTGAAAAATCACATTTTACTATTAAAAGCCAAAAAAAGAAACAAAAACAACAACAATAATAAGGTTTTTTTTTTCTACGCTGTTGTGAAATATTTGTGTTTCTCTACTTATTTAATATTCCATGCAAGGATATTAAAGGAGAGAAGTAACAAGAGGATTTATTCTATTAATGAATGACTAACAAGTGTAACGGCTTTTAAGCGGTGTTACATTTAAAGAAAATCAATACTGAACTTATAACAGAATCCAACCACTTACATTAGTGTGTATGTATGTATTTACGTAGCTGCGAGAGTATGATTTTTTAAATTAAAATTTGATTTATTAATTATTTTGGTAACATTTATTACGCTGTTTTAAATAAAAACTCCTACTAATGTTCAAGCAAATCCTAAAATTGAAATTTTGTTTCTTTTTTGTTGGTTTTTTTTTTAGTTTTATTTGAAATCTATTGAAATACAACAATCTGCCATAATAAAAATTTGGTTACATATTCGGTCCGATATTTGATAATATTAAATTACTGTTTATTACTATTTCGAGAAAAAAAAAATTGTTGTCACTGCCTTAATCACTTATGAATGACATGAACACGAAACCAATATGTAAGAAAATAAGCGATTAAGTTCCTTTGCAAAAGCAACAGGCTAAAGTTCATGCACATATTATATAGATATTTGTATGTATTTTCTGTTGTTTAGGTCTTTTAACACTAAAAAAAATATTTTTACAGACTGCAGTCTTTTATTATTAATTAATTTGTTTTTTCTAGACAATGAAAATATTTTTATTAATATTTTTTATTAAAATATTTTCATGAAAATTTTTTTTTTTAAATTTTGCAAGTAAATGCATAATGAATTGAACTTTGCATCAATTGATTAATTTATAAATCCTCATAATGATTGGGGATAAAATTTTTGTATCCTTTTTTGATCTTATTTTAATATATAATTTATATTTTTTTTTTCAATTTGTGTTTGCTTTAATGCAACTAATTCTATGGCAAAAATGTGGCTCTGTTAGGTTTACTAGATGATGAAAAAAACGGTTCCGTAGCATAAAGTTGATGTCTCTTATACATATGTATATCTCAGCCTAATTTTTTGGTACAGGACACAATAACTTACGAACGCAATATGCCGTCAAGTGGCTTTGGCTGTTCAGTTTCTGGAAAATATTTAAGTTAAGCATTTGTTTTAAAAGCTAAATCAGTGCTTTTAAATAATCTTGCAGTGTACCGGTATAGAAAGGAAATGAAAATAGATATTAAAAATCTGGAATTGTATTTTAATCTTTTTTTAATAGGACTCTTGTCGACATGTTTGTTTTTATAAATATTTATGCCAACAAAAAGTGCTAGTACGTGTATTCGTACACATATGAGTATGCTACCATCTTTCCTTTAAAACACATTTAAACACTAAGCATTATCTATTATAATATAGACAAATATTTATATACATATGTGTGTACATGCATAAATACATCATATCATATTATATATGTACATATGTATGTAGCTTGAAATACCCGGAAATTGAAAAATAAGACATCCGAGTCTGCAGATTATATTAAAATTTATTCTCATCGTTAAAAAACGCAACGTGAAAACAAATGAGCCGCATTGAAATGCAATTAAGGACAAAACAAGGTTTCGACGAGCAAATCAATGCATGTATTACGCACAGATTAAGCAAATTTTAGAATCTAAATGAGGGCATGTGTGTATGCATATGCTTGTGTGGATTTCTGTGTGCTATAAAGCCGATTTTAATAACGATTGAGTGCATTTAAAAAACAGAATCTAAATTAAATGTAAAAGGGGGCATACAATTATTTTACCTTCACCCTTTTTTTTATATTTAGGTTTCCTTCCGTTTTTTCTCTCCCTTTCATTCTGTTTGTTTGTTTAAAGCTCACTTAACACGCACACATACTTACATATGCACACAATAATATTTATGTCTTGCCACTAAAACTATACGTAACTGTGTTTAACTGTTTTTTCTAAATAGGAGTACATACACACATGCATGCTCTCCTAAAAATATTTATATGTAAGTACATCTCTTGTAATTTTAATCTACTATAATTAAATGTAAAACTATCTAAACTTTTTTTAATTTTTAAAACTTTATCACGTTTTATTTACTTTTCTTCTTAATAACTTTTTAACTTTCAATTTCTTACTGAACAACATTTACCGTACACGTCTTATTCACCCAATTCAATCAACCATTCACGACAAATCCCTGCTGCTAACTAATAAATCTAAAATGTTGAATTCACCATCTAACTTATGCTCTTCTCAAAAGGGTAGACTGACAATGAATAGTTATTGTAAAATCAGTATTCTCTTTCAAGCTCTTTACGAGTGTTACCAACATTGAAATTATACTGGGAAATGTAAAGGATGTAAAGGATTTTTGTTATTATTTCTGTTTTGTTTTCAGATGTTGCCGATGTTTGGTTTTAATATTTTTTATTAATTTTTTTTTTTATTAATAGTAATGTAAAAACATTAAATATTAATTAAAGATGAAAGAGAAATATTTGCTATTTTTCAACGTTTTTATTGTTCAAACGAAATTTTAAAGATATTGTTTTCTACATGTGTCGCAAATGTAAATATATATGTATGCAGATTAATATACTTATCAGTGACGTATTCACATTCATGATTAATTCCAATTTTATATAAACTAAAATTCCACTAATACATCTGGCAACACTGTTCCCAAGGTATTAATCCAACCAATGTTTATTCGAGAGCACTCATTTTTTCCTGAAATTCTTATTTCTGATAACAACAATAATAACTGTTGAGAGAGTGAGAAATTCATTTTAAGAATTCCCGCTATTTCACAACAACAACAAAGTGCTAAATTGAAGCTCAGCTGTTTTAAAGAAATGCATTATGGAGCAGCACTCCAATAGTAATCTGGCGTTTGCTTCTAAGGCTATTTAAACCAAAATGTTTTGTGACTTTTTCAAAAGTGAACACTTGTTATTGAATACTAGACTCATTCCGATTTAACGGTAAAAAAATGTGGTTTGAATATTTCTCTTAACATAGATATATACATACCTAATTATAGTCCATCACATTTTACACCGAATTTTAAAATTTTTATTCGGCAGTTCAAAAAAAAATGGTTACACGCATGTCATAGATTTGGTGCAAAAGAGTATCAAATTCAAGTTTCTCTCAACCATTTGGCCAAAGTAAATAAAAACAATTCAAAGCCATTTATTGCTAGTGCACAACACACATTTCCTAATCAATTTTTATTACATACATTGTTATAATACGGCTTTCATTATTTAAACTTTACAATAGCACAGCATAATGAAATTAAGAAAAAAAATATGTATAAATATATACATATGGATGTATATTAAGCAACCGCTTTCTTTCACTTAGTTTTGCATAATGAGGATTTATGATATTTCAAATATCGAGATTATTATTAGATTCAGGCAATGCAAGTTTTAGGAGACAATATTAAAATTATATATGTATATTTGTAATAGACTATCGTGTGAAGGAAGTAATAAATTTATAGATACACATGTATTCACTCGTATGGATGTGTGTACACAAAATATATGTTTTTAGATTTTAAATTAAAAATTCGCTATTGGCTGTCTAAGAACCTCAATCTAAGCAATCGATTTCTTAGAAAAAAAAAACATTAGGAAGATATATGAATTTCTTATGATTTTTCTTGACGATTAGTCATTATAGGAAATGTGTGTTGGGTGTACCCATATAAGCAATTTTGAGTGTCTGACACAACATTACCGGCATCTAACAGATAAAATACACAACTTAGTAATGTTTTTCTTTTCATGGCATACCAGTGGTGAAGTAGTTAAAATTATAGGACTTTTTTTTTTTTGGTAGTAAAAAGTACCATTCGCCTTTTTGCTCTGCAAATAAAACTTGTTTAATATACTTTTTATGAGTGTTATCTTTACAAAATACTACAGTTTCGAAATTTTCAACACTTGCACTAAAAGGAGAAAAATGTCTTTAGTACTCCCACGCTCATAAAGTACTATTTTTGCCTATTTTCGAACGAGCAAAATTTTTCAACTTCCATCCCTGTTGACTATTGTTTGATATGCCAGCTAACAAATGAACATTTCTCTAGCCATTTAGTATTCGAGCAGCTGTTGCCGATGACAGACATTGTTTGTGGTTAGGCCTTTGTTTGGATGGAAGTGAAAGGCTAAAGTGAACAAGTTTTTGGAAAATGGAGACAACTAAAAATATAAGAAGGCGCTTAATACCTTCCCCAGATCCAACTGCGGCTAATCCGTTATTAAAGTGCATCTACTCAAACGATAAAGTAAGTAAAGATGTGCTTACATTTGTACATTAAACTCACCTGGATTTCTGTGGCAGCTTATGTTGATAAGATAATCAGGTACAGGTGCATTATAGAAATATAATTTGTAAGCTGAAAGCTATACAGAAGTATTTTAGTTTGTTATTGCAATTGTTTTAATCGCTTTCTCCCTACGGTATTATCCCAAAAGCTTACAACTTCAGATTAGTTATAGAAGTCGGCTCAGGTCTACGTTTGTACTTCAGGTAATGAAAAATGTCTTTAGCTAAAGGCCAACTTTTGGCTTCTCTCTAAAGGAAAAATAACTTAGTTATGAAAACTAACTAATGCAATAGCATAAATAATCGGTGATATCTTATCAGAAAAATTGTATCGAAATTTAAAAATATAGCAATAAAAAACTTTGCAAGTCACAAAATATTTTACGCTTAAGACTCATTATGAATGTTCATATCGTTGGCACCAAGTAGAAAGGTCCTAATGTATGCATTCAGTATGAACTGAATATAAATTGAAATCTGAAAACAAAATTTTATTGTAAAAGAAAAAAATGGCAATGATATATGTATATATATAGAACGCGTTTGTAAAATTGTTGTAACTCTTAATTAGGATAAGAGAATTTTTTAAAATTAAAGTTATATATAATAAAGTAAAAAATTTAATACTTGTATTATCCCCACTAATTACAGTTTCAAGCATTAGAATATTTAAAAAAATAATCCGGCACTCCAATCAAAGTTTGTTTATGCTCTATACATAGTTAGATGGAACTAGACAATATGTGTATGACTGAACTCAATCAGGCTTTATGATTTTCGAATATGGTTGCATCAACTACATTTTTCCTTTGCATGTTGCTTCGGAGCTTCGTACTGCCTATTCCTTAATCATGGATAACAACATTCCAGCTTGTGCCATCCGTTGTGGAACGTTTGATACTTTAGGGGATCGTTAGGGGGAACAAAGGATAACCATAGTTAGCATTTGCACTGTAAAATATTTCAATCCGATAGATACTGAGTTCAGTACTCACTTTCTTCATAATTTTCATTAGAAATCAATATGCAGTTCCGACTAAAAATACATAATAAAAGCAATTGAAAATTCATTAAAGTAATTAAATTATAAACAAAAGATACAAAAAGTTGTTTCTCGTTGAATTGGGCATACAGCGCAATATGGCATGACTTATCAAAAATAACTTGTACAACGCGATAGGATTAATAACTCTATAACGCAAACAAAAAGAACTATTAAATTAACTTATCTTTATCACTCTTTTTATCAGCGTAAGGGCTTTCAAAGGTTCTTTGCAACACGCACCACCATCCAATGGTATTGGGCTCCGATCTTCCTGTCATTTTGGGTTATATTATATTGCTTTATTAGTATACCAGCATACCATCGGTTACCCAAACCTTTGAATATCAAAGATGAGACCAAATTTCCAGATTCCTTTATAGCCGAACGTGCTGAAATACATCTGCAGGAACTCGTTGCGCTGGGTCCGCGAGTAGTGGGCAGCAGAGCTAACGAGCATGAAGCTATTAATTTCTTTATGAATTATTTGGACAAGTTAAAGTCGGAAGCTAAAGATTTGTATGAAATTGAAGCAGATATACAAGTCGCTTCGGGCAGTTATTGTCACTGGGAAATGGTGAATATGTATCAAAATATACAGAACTTTGTAATTAAAGTCAGCCCCAAAGGATACAATGGTAGTTCTTATTTGCTGGTAAACAGTCATTATGATTCGGTGCCATTTGGACCGGGAGCTGGCGATGATGGTGCCATGGTAGCAGTTATGTTGGAAACATTGCGCGTTTTAACACAATCAAATAAAGTTTTGAAGAATGCAGTGGTATTTCTATTTAATGGTGCCGAAGAAAACCCCCTTCAGGCCTCGCACGCTTTTATTACTCAACACAAATGGGCGAAATATTGCAAGTAAGAATCGTAACTCTTAAGACATTTATTGTTTTTTTTTTTGGTCAAAATATTTTTTATCGGTTTGTTAGGGCACTTATCAATTTGGATTCAGCGGGCAATGGTGGTCGTGAAATTTTATTTCAATCTGGACCCAATCATCCTTGGCTTATGAAGCATTATCTTCGAGCCATTGTTCATCCGTATGCTTCCACTGTGGCTGAGGAACTATTTCAGAACAACTTTATACCCTCTGATACTGATTTTCGTATTTTTCGTGATCATGGCAAAGTTCCTGGCCTTGACATGGCCCATCAATACAACGGTTATGTTTATCATACTCGTTTTGATGTTCCCGAAATCTTGCCTCGAGCAACTCTGCAAAACACTGGCGATAACGTCTTGGCTTTAGTACGTGAACTAGCAAATGCTCCCGAGTTAGAAGAAACCGAGGTAATTGAAAAAAGTAGATTTTAGCTCAATTTAAGCTGGACAGGATAAGGTATCTACTCATACATATATATATATATATATATATATGTATATATAAAGATGTGTGTGCATTTGTATGTATGCATTAACATCAACGTGCCCACATGGAAATACCCATAAAATAAAATACTCCAAAGTTGAGTATTACACCAGCACTATAATGTAACTCTCATATGTTGGTATAAATTATACCGTCTTCTAATATTTAACTGAGCTGTCAAAGAAATTGCTGGTGACTGACGGTGCTGGAAAGGCTGGTTAGTTGTGACAAGTGTCTCTACTATTTTTCATAATTTTAATAAGGACACGAAGATTATTATTGCCACATCTGGGCAATATTAATTTAGAACATTATCAATTAGCAACCAACATTTCTCGAACAACCCAAACTTTTCTTCTTCCATAGAAATACTCTGAGGGCCATACAATCTTTTTCGATTTCATGGGACTATTTTTGGTTTTTTATACTGAAACTGGCGGCATTATAACCAACATTATCGTCTCATTGGTTGCCTTAACTGCTTGCTTTTATTCATTCCTAAGAATGTCTCAAAATACCGGTGTAAAATTTAAAGCCGTCCTGAACCGTTCTATTCGGATATTTGTCGTACAAGTTGTAGCTGTTGCCACCGGTGTGGTCTTATGTTTGCTTGTTGCTGTATTTATGGACTTGCTGCATTTATCCATGGCTTGGTTTTCAAGTAGCTGGTTAATTCTTGGACTTTATTTTTGTCCCCTGTTTTTTGGTATCGCCATCATTCAAGCTGCTTATTTGCACAGAACTAAAGATGTAAGTGCGTCATAAGTTGCAACTTAAAAACTATGTCTATTATATCGAATTTGTTTTAGGATCATTTTCCAATTGGACATCGAGTCCAGCTCTTCCTTAATTGCCATTGCATTTTTTTGGCCATGACCACTATTGCCCTGACAATATGCCGCATACGTTCGACCTTCATGCTAATGATTGTTATATTGTTTTATAGCGCGAGCTTGATTTTCAATTTGATTTCAAAGCTCCACGAGAAGCGTGAGTTATGAATTCCAATATTTTTTTTAGTGTGAATTTTTTTTATATACAAACATGCCCACATATGTACCTATTTTTTGATTTGCAGCCATACTTTGGTTGATTCCGCATATTATTTGTGGCATACCACCATTCCTCTTCTACGCCTATATTTCTCACGGGTTGTTTGTTGCGTTTATACCCATGACTGGCCGCTTCGGATCTTCTACTAATCCGGATTTACTTATTTGTGGGTTTTCGATTGGTGTGGGCATTTTAACCGGAGGTTTTATGGTGAGTTTCCGTTATGCTCCTCTGTATTACAGAATCACAAATTTTAATTTTCATCACCAGATTCCAGCTCTCAGTTTATTCCATAAATCCAAAACAATTATATTCTCTTTGTTGGCCATCACCTTGCTTTGCTTAATCGTGGCTGCTACTCCTTTAGGTTTTCCCTACAGACCAGAGACAAACGTTCAGAGATTCTCAATCTTGCATGCTCGTCGCACATTCCGTGACATGAACAACGATATACGATTTGTGGAAACTGGATATTTAGTTTTTCCTCAAGACAGACGAAGTTATTTTATTAAAAGTGAGTTAGAGATAAAAAAGAACGAATCAAATTTATTATATAGTATATTCGTAAATAAAGTAAATTGGAACAACTTTCGGGCAAAGTACTATTACAACAACAAATAAAAAGTTGCTTTACTTGTTAAAGCTCTATAACGAGTTTGAATAGCTCAGCGAAGTTCCTACAAAATTGCCTCATTTACGAATATAATGTTAATAATTTTTTCAAGATCATATAACCAATATGACATTGGCCCGCTCAATTAACGATGAATGTGAACGCGAAATGGTTTGTGGACTGCCCTTGTACAGCCACAGATGGTTCAGACAAAGGTAACTTTAACATAGGAATTGACATTTGTTTTTTTTTTTGGCAATTTATTCCTTATTTGAACAGCACATCTAGTATTTGGATACCTGGACCCAATCCAACATTTATTTCCATACCCTCTCTAAAAGTAGTAGCAAAAAATCAAGTTTCTGGAACAAAATTGCGTTACGAATTCGAATTAAGTGGTCCGGATCATATGACGATTTTCATAAGGCCTGTGGCAGATGGCAAAATTACAAACTGGTCTTTCCATTGGACACCGTTGCGTATGGACTGGCAACCACCTTATTTTATATATTTCTCTTATGGTGTAAAAAATGATCCCCTTAAATTTTGGATAGAGATTGAGGTGAGTTTTTAAAATAAAAACACAATTTTAAAATAGAAAAACAAAAATTAAATAAAAATATTTAATTTAGAGAAACTCTGCTGATTGGAGCATACCTGCATTAGAAATTGGTACTAGTGGTCACTGGAATCATGATGAAAATATGCAAACTGATGATTTTCGACAATTTTTATCAAGTTTCCCAAAATATGTAGCAGCTACAGCTTGGCCAGCTTCCTACGATACCTGGTACTATTGAATGCTGTACATCCCTTTTAATTAATTATTAACAAATAAAATAGGTAAATAAATCTTTTGATTTGTAATAATGTGTAATAACTTTTACAGAAATAATGTAACGAACATTGTCTAGAACGTAGAACTCAAAGCAATCTACGAAATCCGCAATGGAAAGCAATTTTCGTGTACATCTCCCAACATTGTATGTAGGATGTGGCACATCAATTAATTCTTTTAATGAATATAATTAAATGTTCCAATTAATTTAGTTACATTAATTATTATTTCAGCATTTCCTCAAAATCATATGAAATGCAGGCATCCAGACTCACTTTAGAAGACAACCATTAATCCAGGCTATTCCAATTTATTCCAACTAATAATTACTTTTGTCTGAGGCAGAGTTACTTGAAATTGAATAATGCATTTCCTGAATTTTAATAATGTATTTAGTAAATTTTTCAGAACATTGCCTTTAAAGTTCTCCAAATGGTCGTATTACTCGCTTAAGCTCTAGCAAGGCGAATCCATACCGAGTAAAAGTGATCTTCAGCTGATAAATCTCTTGTTGGTTTATGCCGACACAGAAAACTTTCATATACGCCCAAAATAATTGCTATAGTAGGATATTGCAGTATAATACCTTTTATTTTACTCAAAAACTCCCAACTACTCTAAATTTTTAAGGAGCGATCTAAAATTACCAAACGGGAGAATGGATTCCTTCTCCACCGACATATTGAAATAAAGAAATTGGTTTCTGTAATTACGTGCTGCATTTAAAATTGTTGTAAATTATTATATAAGATAAATTTCATTCGCTACTTTCTTATTATAGAGCACGTTTATCTAGAGAGAGACATGCTTGCGACTCCAAATCGTGGGCAAAAAGTTTACGAGGCTTTTGGAGAGTAGTAAAAATGGCACCTAATGGGATATGAGGTGTCAATATTGGCACATCTCTTTTACATAATTATCTCTCTCTTCCTCTCTCTCTCCCTCTTCCTCTCTCACTTTCTCTCGTGTTGTTGTTCCATTATACTTTTTTAATGTATTTTCAATTTGTAGGCGTATTAAATTTACAGTTCACAAACAAGAACAAATAAGGCAATAAAATTGATTATCATTTGGGGCCTTCCCCCCCTAAATGACAACTTGTTTTAATTGTAGTGTTGTAAAGCTGGTCTAGAAGGGTATTTTGACTAAGCTCGTCAGTAGACCTTGACTATAGAAATATAAAATGGATTTTGAAATTGTTTTTCATGAGTTTTTCAATACGAGCACAGCATGACAAGGTTTGGATTACCTTTCAAAACTGAAAGCTTGAAGGCGTACGGATGAGCCTGGTTTTACATTTAAAAAACTTCATTTTTGGGTGGATTTTAGAAGCTCCAAAAAGCGCTACCTCGATGCAAATCCACTCATCCAAGTACATCCAATTATATATACTTGGTGAAATTTACGAAAGAATGTGTATATATTTTTTGGTAAATGATAAATGAAAAGGCATTCGCGACAATGTTTTTAGATTGCAATTTAATCTCGTTCGTTCCTCGTGCTACATTCGTTGTTCTTTTGCAACGACAGCAAATAAATAATACACTATACAACTAATACTACATTATTTTCGGTTTCTTAAAATTTAAATTATAATCTCCAACTTTCGACTGAACCCGTCCAAGAGGTAACGTATGCCCACGCTGGAAAAGAGGCCAAAAACTGTCTAAAATCATTTGTATTATAGATTTCTTCATGGATCTTATGCCCCATGATAGCAACATCGAATGTTGAACCTGTCCAATCGTCACTTTCACGCTGAAAATTTCGTAATGAATTAAAATTCAACAACACTTTCTCTCCATTGAACTTTCTAAATAATTCTTTACCTCAAATTCCAAGTTGAATCTTAACGGTGTGGGATCTAAGGCATAAGAAAAGTAAACAAAATGGGGAGCATCAAATTTCTCTTCCAGCGGTACTTTGGTAAATGACCAGTCTACCAATTTTGTACCATTTAGAGGTTGTATGAACATACTTATGTGGTCTGGCCCCGATATTTCCAGTGTGAACAAAACATTGCGCTGCGAAGTTTGTTTTTTCGATAATATTTGCAATTCAGGCCAACCACTATTAACCGGCGCAGAGCCTGGCACAAAGAAACTTTGATCCCTGTAAAAATTTGTTAATTGTAACTTGATGAAAACTATTGTAATAAGCTGCTGAAATACTTACTTCCATCCTAACCATCTGGTACTGTAAATGGGATAGCCGCACATTAGCTCAGTATCACAATCGTTATCGATCGAGGTTTGAAGGTTTGCATTTTCAAACAAGAAATCAATTTCATGTGGACGCCGATCAATTGGCACCACATAGAAACCAGAATCTTGACGGCGTATTGACATGGCTGGATCACCATTATGAAAGGTACGAGTGGTGTGCTACAGTTGAAAAAAGTATTTATTTAATTAAAACCTTCTGCTTTTCGATAAATTCGATATACAAATGGCATAGAGGGCATGCGAAGGCCGGTGTTATGCTACTATTTGAAAATGTAAGTTTAAGTTTTGTTAACAAACTTACCACGACGAAATATCTTTGTGGAGATTCTTTTTCGACATATGGAAAGCCTACAGGAGTGGCGGCTAATATAATAAATAACACGCATGTAATGCCAAATAGGGAAATAATTGTCTTAGATTTGCGGAACAAACACAGCAAAGGAATCTGTTTTATTTGAGAAATTATAATAAAGAAGAAAAAAATAATTAGAAATAATGTAACAATATTTGGAAATCATACCAGAAAAGATGCAAATAATAAAGTCATCAGAACGGTGAAACCACCAATCATAATCTCGGGGTTGGAATTGGCCCCATCTCGCCCCTGCATTGGAATAAAAATAACATAAAAGGCATAACAGATGTAAGTATACAAGAGGAATGGCAATATCTGGCACGCGCAATGGGGTATAAGCCAAAGGAAATCTATAAAACAATAAATAAATAGATGACCAAAATGGAAATGTCCTTACCAGCCAACTTACTTTTCTTATGGAAACAAGACACAATATTCAATATCACTGACAACGTATAGGCGCCGATACTTAATACAACCACAAAAGTTGAACGCACTCTGAATGACATCATGATTACAGCCAAAATAGTTAATATCAAACAATGGGCATGCATCAATAATTGCAAGGCATAGGCCAAGGGCAAGCCATGTTCCTTAGTATAGCTTAAATAAATCGCAGGCAATATACCCAGTATAAAGAACGTGGGGCAGAAATATAAACCAAAAACAATCCAGGTTTGTTTATACCACGCCATGGATAGACCGACCGCATCCAAAAACCATGTAATGAATGTTGCCACGAAAATCGAAGCAATTACAGTGCCAACTTGTATGGAAAATAAAATACCGAACTTGCTAAATATACGACGTCTAAACATTCCCGTCTGCTGACCCATATTCCAAATGTAGGCCAAAAGGGTTATCCAGAAAGCCACACATACGACTATGTTTACAATGAGGCCAGTTTGTTCGGAATAGCACACTATAAACCATCCAAGAACATCAAAGAATATCTTGTGTCCTTCGGCGTATTTCTAAAAGCAGGATATTGAATAATTAGGAAATAAGAAAACAATATATAAGCATATCTATAGTGAGGATCATCAGGATTTCAACTCACAGCTGGGTTCTCTAACTCTTCGGCATTTGCCAAGGCTTTTGCTAAAGCCAACACATTATCACCAGTCGATTGATATGAATTTCTGGAAATTTCATTGAAACGATCGTATTTCGTATGGTAGACAAAACCATTATAAGTTTGAGCCATATCCAACCCAGGTATTTTACCAAAATCTCTAAAAATTCTGTAGTCGGTGTCTGAGGGCACAAAGCCATTTTGAAATAATTCCTCGCCCATAGTATTGGCATATGGATGCACAACGTAGCTTGCATAATACTGAATATATGTATATCAAAATTGTGAAAAACTTTCGGGTAAAAATAAATGGAAATAAATTTGAATATGAAAATACCTTCAAAAGCCAAGGATGATCGGGACCAGATTGGAAAAGAATTTCGCGACCTCCAGAGCCAGCCGCATCTAAATTTATTGCAGCCCTAAAAAATTTTATAAAAATAACAATAATTATAATTTTAAGAAAAGATATTCGCACAACCAGAACTGTTGAAATAGATATTCCGTTTGGAATGAATTCTGGTTCATTCTAGCAATAAATTCATTATGAACTTATAATCAAATCAGTTTTTTTAACGGCATGAAGACTATCGATATCGATAACGAAATTTTGACAATGTAGAGTGTCAAGCTGAGTTCACCCCTCTGTTCAGTAAGTTTTTCTAAGTAATCGCGAATCAATATCAGGAAGCATCAGTCAGCTATATTTCGTTCCACAAAGACGACACAGTCGATTTATAGCAAAATCAATTTTGCGACAACTTTATTTCCAGAATAGGCATAAATTGGTTTATGCCATTAAAGCAGCCACGCTTTTTACACTGAAAGAAAATACTTAAAATAAAATTGTCAACCGTTGAGCTGATGTGTAGTCATCGGTCATGTAACTTGTAGTCATGGGAATCATATTTGAAAAATAAATATATTGTGTCTTGGTATGACTAGGCGGAGTATCTACCAGATTGTATTAAAAAAAATTTTCCAACAATATTTTTGTCGTGCATGATCATTTTAAGTTCGCATGCACTTAGAAAAACACCCTGTAGAAAATAATAATCGACTTTGTAAGTCGCTGGGAAATTCCATTAATTACATGCTCATAATTTGAACCACAATTCCTCCAACTACAATTATAGCAAAGATATTGCAAAAGTGGCAAAAAATTTCGAAAAATCTATCATCGATGAGAATTATAAAAAAAAAAAAAATATTTATCTGCAGTAATAAAAAGATAAGCAAAAACTACTTTTTAGATACTCGCCAGATATTTTTTACTCACTTTACAATCTTCGACCACTTGTGCTGAGTGATGAAGGCATGAGAACCCTGCATTGGATTCTCTTCGGCACCATTGAACAGGAAGACAATTGGAAATCTCAGTTCAGTCTCATACTTCGTTATAACTCTTATAGTTTCCAACATGGTTACAACCATTAAGCCGGCATCGCCAGCACCCGAACTGCCTGGCACCGTATCATAATGGCTGTTGATCAGAAGGGCCGATGTGCTGTTGGAATTTTTCGGACTCACTTTTACAATCACATTTTGTATGCTTTGATAGCAGTTCACCATTCGCCATAAAACGAAATTCCCTGAAGCTATTTGAACGTCCTCCTCAATATCAAACAAGTCCAAGCGGGCCTCTTCACGAATTTTTGATATTTCCGCCAACAAAAAAGCAACAGCTGACTGCTCATTGGCAGGACTACCCACAACCTTGGGGCCGATTTTCGTTAATCTGAGCAAAGTGTTTTCAGCTCGTTCTCCTATAAAGCTGCCCGGATGATTGACTTCATCGGCTAAGCTAAGCGTCTCAGGCAGATTATGAAAACTGGCTATAACCACCAGATAGTAAAGCAGAAACCAAAAGGCTATAAACACTGGTGCCCAATACCAGCCGAACTTGCTGCGGTTGTATATAATTTTCATATTCTCATACTTGGATGTCATCATTGCAAGTCAGTGGAAGAGTCCTGCAGCTAAAATATAAAATAAAAGTTATCTTTTACTGCGTGTCTATCTAAACACTCAAGAAAGTGTCTTTAAAATGTTTATATCGGTAGCCGCCAAGAAAAATTATCATATAAAATTCAAATTAAATGCATTGTGCGAGAGAAATCTTTCGCTAGAATGAATTGTCCATGAGTTGAGGCTGCCCTGCAGCTTTTGCGTTATAAAAATGTTGAAAGTTTTTAGCGAAACAATTTCTAAATTTATAGAAAGTTGGTCAGATAATCTTATAATCTCAAATTAATATGTTTCTGAGAAATCAAAATTGGACGTCAATGTCATTACAGTATCTGCACCCACCAAAAACACCATGCACAATTTCAGCGGGCTGGATTGCATTTTCGCCTTCATCAAAGAAAGGTAAATATTTTTGTTCTTCGCTTTGTAGGGCAGAATTAAGCGGAACCACAACAAATCAAAGTACAGAAGAAGTTTTTTAGGGTGAACTGTCAAGTTGACAACGAGCATAAACACGACAGTACTTAAGCGATACTCTGTGAGCTATCGCTCACTGCAAATATCTGGCGAGAAAAGAATGAATTCCTCTTTCGCCAATTCAACATATAGACACATGCACACGCACACACAGCCACACACACACACACCCACACATATTTATATCCGTACGAGTAAGGGATCTTGAGGAGCCCATTGTTAAGGATTTCAAAATCTTATACCCACGGCAGAAACTCAACAATTAAAAAAAAACCAGGAGCGTTTTGTTTATGTGGATTTATCTTTGCTTTGCTGTTGTAAATATTTTTTAAAATTATTATTTGCTTCTCCAGTGAAATGCAGAGCAGGGCTTATCAGCGTAATTAAATAAGAAACAATTCATTCCGCATACTTTATGAGCAACAAATATTTATTTTATTTTCTACAGTGGTGGGCTAAAGAAAAAGTACCACGCGCGTGTATTTAGTGTTTAAATAATTTTGTGAAAAGGCTTGCACGGCCACATATGCAAGATTTTGAAAACAACTCAAAAGCTTTGCCTTTAAAGATAAAAACACTAGCAAATATAATACACCTGACACTCTTTTTACACAATATTAAACAATATTAAAATATTGCTTTTCGAGTTCCTTTCAATTCATTAAATGTATTATAAAAAATAAATTACATTTTAAAAAAAGAAAAATAAAATGTGAAATTCATTAATATAGAAAAATAAAAATTGCAAAATTTTATAGCTCAATGCATACGTTTGCGTGCGACGTTAACATCACTGCCATTATCAGACTCATTTCATTTACCTTCTTGTGAATATATTTCTGGATTATCAGCGCTAATCTCCCCTGTCAGAGATATTTCCTGCGAACTATTTAAACGATTTGTATAGGCGAGATTGTAAAAAAATTCATAAAATATTAAAATTCGTATTGAAAAAAAACAAGCCGTGTTAAAAATAATATATTTCCTTTTGTTTAATCAAATTCGCGTAAAAAGAGAATGAGGTGTAGCTTACATTCTATCAAAATATTTGCAAATTCTAATATTTTAATCTGCTCTTTATTATTTTTAGTTTCAATTTTTTTTTATTAAATAGTCACTGGTATTTATCAGCTGGACGTGTCCAACTATGGAGTGTGAACTAACCGCTTCACATTTATTAGCGCATAATTAAAACTAATTCATAAGCACTAAGAACTTATTTACTTGTTTATAAGAATATTTTTATGACAAAACTATAAAAACTAAGAAACCACTTGAAAATATTGTTTCGAGTTTGTTATTATTTATCAAGTAGCAATAAACAAATAAACATATAAAATATTTAGCGCAAAGTGTTCCGCCTACCAAATAAGTTAACACACGACCCGATTAGCAAATTATTATGAGAAATTCTTGTTAACTTTGAAATTTATTAAATACGCTAAATGACTTTTAATCTTGAAATGTTATATCACTATTAAATGATTTCCAAAACTATTAAAAAAAATATTATCTGCAGCAAAATTGGCATAGAAATTATACAACATGCGAAAATATTTATCGGCCCATATCGAGCAGGGCTGGGATTAATTGCTAATAAAACAAATTTATTTATTTTTTCTTGTAATTGATGTGAGCTTTGATAAGTTTGCTGAAAGTAAGAATTTTAAAAAAAAAATTGTATTTCGGAAAAAGTAAGAAAATCTTTTCATTCAAGAACAAAGATTTTCGATTTTATATATAATTTTGTTATTTTTATATATTTTACTTTTATATATTTCCGTAATGCTGTTTTTGTACTACAATATTAATGGAAACAATTTCTTTAATATCAGTCATACATTTTCTGAATCCGGACTGGAAAGAAATTGGTAAAAAAGCTGGAAAAATCGGGCTATATAAGCCCCGATCTTCTGTCAATAATTATTTATTTGTTAAATAATTTATGTGCTGAATGTTTTACAATGTAGTCACAAAGAAATTTCTTAAAATATTAAAATCACAGATGCGAGAGACGTTCGAGAGAGCGTTCCGGACACGTGCAGTACTTGTCTTTACTATTAATTTTTAATCGCATTAACTCAACAAACTATATGTATATAAAAGTATTAAATATTAATTAAATTTTTTTTGGTATTATTTGTGTAATTCCCCCGAGTTGTGTACATTAGCTTAGACGATTAACTCACCAACTAACACGGAGAATAAAAAACTTAATAAATATAATATCCAGTCTAAGGAAATAATATTCGTATACCATGACTAATGGCAAACGGATAAGATAAGGATTTAAATAATTACCTTTTGTTCGCTATAATCGCGGGCGATAAGAAAATTCTAATATATGTAGAATAATAAATACAATATAAGAACTTGTTCGATTTCCAGCCATTTATATTCACAAGCAGATGAGCCAAAGGGGCGACTTTGGATATCATTGAAGCATTTAGAACCTTGACTGATAAGCAAACCCATTCGGAGTTGTGTAGCAGACAACTAATTTGGTTTGAAATTATCGGTGGTCTGAAATAGTCCTCCAAATGGCCATAAAACTACAAAACCTAATAAGGTCATTTGCCTTTAAGCACTAAAAGGATTGTAATTCATCTTTTCTAGATAATCCATTTAACAAAGTAACGGCTAACGGATCAGAGAATATTTAATTATAAACATTATACGAGTTATTTTTGGTGCCCACTGTCTTTTATTAAACATAAAAGTGGCATTCCATTAAATTCCACTTCTTCTTATTATCATTTACTATTGTTTTTTAAATTTATTAATTTCATTTGTCATTTTTTATAAAAGTATATAAAAAAAATGCTTTTGTTGCAGAGGTGGGAATACCATTTTTGAAAAACTACAATTTTTCATTTTTTAAGTATACTGGTTTCAAATATTTAATAAAATTTATCCTTTTTAAGGAGAAAAAAATAATTAAGGATATCTCGAATAAATTTCAATGGTAACAAGACTTTGTGAACATTATTGCCAATTAAATTGGAATAAGTGGTATAAACACAATGGGAACGTCATCAACAAATTGATGACGTCCAGAAATTCGGCTGCTGAAGCCGATGGTTTTTGCTAACGTTGTATCTGTGACTTTTTGCTCATTGAGGTACACCAAATATTTTAATTTGGCTTCAAATCAATGATACCTTTTTTTTACATCATAATCCCGATTTTCCATTTTCCCATCCCCAAAATCCTCTTAAGAAAATATCATTAGAAAGAAACCAACAAAGAATTTCCCAAGGGAAAAGTTGCATATATGCCGATCTGATTGCTGTAAGGAATTTTGTTTTATTCCAGCAAATTTTACAATTTTATTAAGAGAGAGGAAGAGAAAGGCACTCACACATATTTGATTTGGAAATATGTATGTAAATAAATGTTGTTTTTGTTTCATTGTGTTCATTGTGTTGTAGTATTTGTTGTTTTGTTCGCTACCTGGACAAGTTTTTAACTAAAATCAATCCAAAAAAAAAAAAAAAAAACAATAAAAATATGCAATATAAGCGAGATATCCCCAAAGCTGGCAACGCTGTTTCAAATTTTCCATTCTTTTAAACATTTTTCTGTAAAAATGATTAAATTAATTACTAAAACGTTAATGAAAGCAATTATTTGTTGTTTGTCGAAACGAGATGCAGCATAAAACTTGTCATGCTACCAATTTCGGACTGCACAGTGGTCGTGTGCATTTCACCACTCATCTGTTTTGTGTCCTACCACGAAGTATGCTGCACACATCCATTTGCCTTTCGTATCACTTGTATTGGTGTCATCACAAAGAGAACAGAACAATGAAGCGATCATAATAATAATAAAAATGAAAGTATTTAATTTTTCCTCTGGCTAATGTCAAAATACAATACAACCAAAATAAACAAGCTTAATCAGTTCATTGTGTTGCATATCTCTTCCCATAAAACAACAACCGCAACAACAAATTAATATTCTTTAGGGAGCACAATTTACGTGAGTGACTGACAAACTGAGTGTGAAAAAATATCAATGTTTTGGTTTGCATTAATTGGATGAATTGTGTTCTTCGGCAGCGAATTGGGTATATAAGCCTCATGCACTATGCCTGCATGTAAATATTAGGGTGTTCACTACACGATTAATCGAGTAAAACATTACTTATAAAATCTATTTTTAAGGAAAATTTTCCGACTGTAAGAAATTAAACTCTGCTTAAATGATGATTTTAAAATTTGTGCGTCTATTCTATTACTGACAATTTAGGTAACAATACAGGTATCGATTAATTTTTATGGTTCCTCTTTTATATTTTGCTCTTTAATATATTTTCTGAATTTAATCGATATTTCATTAATAACAGTTAACCTCCTAAGGAAATGAAAAATTATTATTATCATAAAAATATAAAAAAAAAAAATTTACAAGAAAATTAAAACGAAAACTGAACAAAGAGCTCAATTAATATTTATAAAATAATATTTATAAAACTTTCATTTTAATCTTTTCAAAAGTCCAGACAATTTGGTAATTGATCTGTGTGCTAAGATATCACGCATAGATTATATAAGTAAGCTGTGCTTGGAGAGTTGATTTTGGCAAAGAAAGGAAAATTTTAAATTTATGTGCATGTTAAAAACAGAAATAGAAAATTTTGATACAAAACGATTTACTCGATTGTTTGAATAATTTTTGATATTGAATTGAGTTAAAAAATTATATAAATAATACAAACCAGTATCAGCAGAGTTTTAGAAGGGTTATCGACTTTCAATTTTTGGTGAAACGAAAGTTGCTCTAATCAACTAAACTAAAACGTGTGCCTGATTGTGGAAGTACAGACTGGTACAGCCAAAACCGACGATGATAATTGCAAATAGAGCCAAACGTCTTCAGAGAATACTTTAATACTTTTTATTTTTTTACTTTAAAAATTATTTGTGAAACAAAATATAGGCGATATGATCACAGCCGTCGATGATGGCACAATTCTATCCGATGATGCTTATTTTTAATAACACTACTCTGGAGCATAAGTGAGGTTCAATGGAAAGTCTTTATACACTTCTACTTGTTCAACACCAACTATTTGGCGTATTACCGAAATTTTGAAGTGCTCAGTAGGCATCGGCTTTTGAAACAATTGAAGCTTATATTCAAACGAATAGAAGACACCTTTTCCTAAAAGGTTAATTGTATACCTATTCATGGTTGAAGCAATGAAACTAGATCTGAACTTGTGCCTTACAACTAACGCCGCGCAGTAAGGCCTCGTTTCACTATCCTATAAAGTCGTACGAATCGTTAGATTTGCAAAAGTTTATGAACATTTCCACAAAATGATCATTTTCGTGCGATCAAAATTATTCTCTTACAACCAGGAAACATATATTTTTATATCAGATTTAAATGATAATGTAGCACCAGCAAAGCCATTTTAATGAGATTTTCTTAAATAGGAGGATATCACTGTCACCTTTTCGTGTAAATGAATCGTACGACCCTGTAGGATAGGGAAACGAGGCTTTTTCGTTGGATACAACAATTCCTTTAATAATAATTTATAATTAAGAATTAAAAACCAGTCACTGTTCCCGTTGTTGACATCATGTGATCATTCACTAATTATATCAAGCATTTCTAATTGTCAACACAAATAATTCTGTCGGAAACCAAGAAATTCGTTCATTTCTAATAATAATTATTTAGACTAAAAATGAAATATAATTTTGTTTAATTTTTTTTTTTTTTTTTTTTTTTTTTTGGTAACAAGAATTATAATAAAGAATATCAAGTTAACAAGACGTATGTAAGGGAGAAACCGACGACTTCATTACTTATCAGTGGCACATTGTGGTCGTTTGGCAAAGTAACCAATAACTGATAAAAAGAGAGGAAATGCATTGAGGCGGATAACAATTTGATATCCACAATATGACGTCCACTTAAGAGTCGGTTCTCGATTTAAGAGAATTAAGAAGAGATAAGTTGAGGATGGTGAAATTTGTTTTCCGTATTTCCGCAGAAGCGGAAGAGTCGAATAAACAATTTTATTTTGAAATAATAGCAAGTGGGCCGAGTGCAGTTGTTGCGTTCATATCTGGCATGGGACTTTCACTGGTTGTGTGATTTCCAAAGCTGCCAGTTTCAGTGGTAGAGGAACATTTTTCTCCATACTCGATGAATATAAAAATATATAATAAATAAAAAATAAATACAATATATAATAATTTTCACTCTTGCTTTTACCCATTTACATAACAAAGTGGCTATAGAATGAAGCGTAATAATAGGGAAACCTGTAAAGAGAAAGCATCGCAAGAAATCCAACAGCAACGATTAAGCTGAAGACGCCAATGGACTGCCTTCAATAAACGTCTGCACAAACAAGATCTTTTATTTTCAACGAAAGATTAACCACTTTTAACCACTTTCATAAAAGTATTTAAGAAAAATAATTATACATCACGTAGTTTCTTTATTTGGACCTTCCGAAATATGAGCCAAGCCAATGACAGACGATAAATTAGTTAAATACGTCAATTTTGATATATTTTTCTCCATTCTGAATTAATGAATGAAGTTTAATTCAAATGTCTGAAGAGTAATTTGTAAAATTTGAAATATGAATTGTTTGAATTGAGCCACTCTGCAGTTTGCAAGGCGGTGTTTTTCAGTGTTCGTGATACGCTATAAAAACAAGTAAAAATGCTAAACTCGACTGTGCCAAATCTTGTATACCCTTCCCCAAGAACATCTTCCATACCTTTTTTTTGCATACTACAATTATACAGGACCGAAGGAATCTTTAATGTTGCACTTGAATTAGGCAATTGAAACTCAGCAGCGAGTTTGAGGGCGAGGCAAGCAATATGGCTGCAAATCCAACTCTACGTAGTTTCAAACCTGTTTTTTTTTGTATTTCTACTTAAGAATGTATAAAAGAAATTTTTGGCTATATTTCTTTTATTTATTACCCGATTCTGGTCATTTTCATATTGTATAATTGTGTGAAAGCACTGATGGGGTATTAAATTTTTATATTTAAGCAAAATTTAAGCTGCCACCGCAACCAAAATACCGGGGATAGAAAGCGTTATAGACGGACAAAACTCATTCAAAGTCCTTTCTCATATGAATCTAGACTTGTATAATTTATAGGCTCACAAACGAATATTATTAAACCTAAATGTATCTTTTTTGGAGGGGAAGGATATAAAAATAATTTCTTTCTACAAATTTTTCAACCAAAAGGATTTTCCCAAGCTCTCACAATTTAATTTTTATTTTCAATTTTTATATAAAAATTTTGAATGAAAGTAAAGACGCATATTTGGCTTATTAAAAAAAAAAAAAGAAACATGTGATTTGCTACAAATAAGCTTTTCCAATTTTTCTGAAATTTTATTGAAAATTAAAAATTGTATTTAATTTTAATAAAAGAAAAATATTTATGAAATATATATGTATGTGTGTGTGTGTATTTTCTTGCAGATTCCAAACGATAATTATCTCTTAACATTTCCATTTGACGGTCACAACAATTGATAAGAAGTTAAAAAATAAAAACTGAGGCTGTCTGTAGCTCACTAAATGTGCAATGATTAAATGGGTGATGATTATAATGATGATGATAATGATGATCCACTTTAATATTTTTATATTTTTTTAAATTATTTTTTGCAGTGACTAATTGAGTTTTGTATTCATTGTGTAGCGTCTATGCTAAACATAATAAATTGCGAGTATGTAAGGGATCAGGGTCGTAGAGAAACTGGGAGTTTTACCTTGCCAGTGCTGTAAAACAAGTGATTTTAAATTGTTCTCGCTTGTAATGCAACCCATACACGATACAACCGTTGGTACAACTTGAGCAGGTTGTAATCAAGATTGTAACGTGTGTGGGCTTGTTGTATAAAGTTGTGTCTCGGTTGTATGAAAAATCAAAATTTTTTTTTTGTTGTATAAAGTTGGCAAGTTGTGCCAACGCGTTGCAACTTGTGTGGGCTAGTCATGCGACTTCGTACATCATTCTCATTTAAATTTTGCGAGAGAAAGACGTATCGTCGGTTAATTTGGTTTTTGAAAGCAAAGAAAACTAAGGTGAATACTAATTAAAAATGGAAGACACAGCTGAAATGAAACTAGAGCACAGTTCTACGATGAATTATTTAATGATAGCCAATATCAGTAAATTATATGCAATTAGAAACAGTTCATTGAAGTTTTATTTAATTTTTTATTTATTTTTTTTATTTTTTAAAAATCTTTTAGATTAAAAAAAATTTGAATCTCAATAAATACTTAATTTACTTAAAGAGCTTTCAATTGTTTTATTGCTTCACAAAATTTAAGCCTAATTTGTTTTGCTTCGTGGTATGCGTTTTTATTATTTGTTGGTTAGAGTTGTAAATTTTTTGCAAAATGAAATTGTACGAAGAGGTTTTATCGTCTGTGGGCACAACACACAACTTGATTACTAAGCGAGTTGTACTAACGGTTGTATCGTGTATGGGTTGCATAATAATATTACTTAAAGAAATCAACAATTGTTAAATACATTGTAATAATTACAAGAGGAAACCATCGCCGCCCTAAAAATTGATTAAATGTCAAGCAATGAGAAGTTAAATATTTTTCACTTTTTTAAACCATTTTTTGGCTCCTCGAACTTAAATGTAACTGTAAATGCATTTATATGTATTGCTAGAAAAATTTGTTTTTTAATCAAATTGACTGTTTCAAATTAATTTCAGCTTGCAATTTAAAAACAATTTCATGATTTTTATTCATTATTGTCTCATGTGGTAATAAATATTTCTAGCTAAGAAAATATAATACAGACTTAAAGCTTGAATAAGTCGTGACATAAGAGGATGCATAAACAGCTGTTTACTGTTACTGGCAAATATCAAAATTCGATTGACTTCTACAGTGTTGCCCATAACAGCTGTTTTCTTTGGCTAAAGTTGTATCACATCTAATTCAAGGTTTTATCTGATGCACTTGCATGCAACACTGCGCCAAAATACATAAATCATTTTATAAAATTATTGCATCGTAGCAAAAAACCGAAAACATCTGCCACACTCTCAATAAACTCGTACGAGTGCAAGCAAAAATACATTATAATTATTTATTTATATAGATTTACATAAACATATATTGCGACAACACTGGCCGTCATTTTACACATAAATATTAGAAATATACAGTAATAACATTTCGGCTCACGTAAACAAATTTTAAAAGCTTAAATTTATTACAAAATATGTGCTCGTTATGGCTTTTCTACTGCATATTGCTATTCCCTATGCCTATAGGTCAAACCAATAATGAACTGGCGCTGTGTAGACGTACTGATATTTTATACGTACATGTCCATACATAAATATATATGTATATAACTTTGTGTGCATAAGCATAAATAGATTTCTCTTATAAACAAAAAATATTCTTAAGAAATTATTCTTCTTTATGTGGGATTTTTCCTTAAAAAAAAGATATAAAATTCGATGACACTTTTGCTTTTAAAATCAACTCATTAAAACTTTAAATTTAACATACACAGCAATGCACACACACACACACACACACACACACACATTAAAAATAAAATGATATTTAGAACATTTTGGGAGGGAGAGTTATTATTATTATGTATACGAGCGACTCCACAAAGGAGTTAACACAGAGGTTACATATATATAACTGCCATCTCCCACTCTCTTTCTATTTCTCTTTTGATCATCTCTGGTGAACTTAGGCTTAAGTAGGTTAAGTCATAGTTTTTAGTTTGTTAAGCAATACGGACGAGGTTACACGTCTTCGTAGAAGACATAAATAAAGACAAACTTATTCCATACTCGTTCGTATCTCCAGCTTATTTATTGATACTGAAAAACTAAACTAAACTAAACAATCGATGCTAAATAATAGCAGTAAACCTTTACATTTGTAAATTAATCTAATAAACTAAATAAAGACAAACTTAATTACACGTCTTCGTAGAAGACATAAATAAAAGTTCTTAATTAAGGCAAATGAAATGCGCACATTTTCTTTTAAGAATGTATTTCTGTAAATGGGCATACAAATGCAAAAATTAACTTCTGAACGCACGATATTATCAGAGGTTTTACATAAGCATGCACAACCATGCACGCACTTAAATACATATGTATGTATGTACATGCATCCACATGTAATCGAGATCATAAATGTCTGCATATGCAAACTCTGACGATCAAACTGTTAAACAGTGCAGCTCATTATTATTATGATATGCGTATAAATATTTACAGTTGAACCTCGACTATGCCGCCCTCTATTAAGCGCATACATACATCTACTATGCCCTCTCTTAAGTATAGTAATATATCTCCATTGATCATGCTTTGAGTCCATTTTACTGTGTAACACGCAAGGTAAAATCAATAACTTAACTCATGTAGGCGTCTTCACTTCCTTAAAGCATGGTTTGAAGAAATAAATACACCGAACAAGTATTACTTATACTCATCCAACTCTTGGCTGTATTTTCAATTGGCAGAACTTTTAAAAGTTCTGAAAATCAGAATTATTTAATTTTAATATAACTTTCTTCAAGCGCGATTTTCGATTATGCCTGCCAATAACGACACCGTAGAGGCGTATAATCGAGATTGAACTGGTTTTCTATAAGAATAACTACGGTGCACGTACATCGAAAGGAAACGATAAATACACGGATAGCGATCTGCTACAAGATTCCACATCAGGGATGGCATTGCGAATTTTAAAATTGTACCAACTGACTTTGTGCTAGAAGACATTGCATTTGTTTTGTTAATTATATTTATTTTTTTTTAAATTATTGCAAATATATACGATATTCAAAAAGAAGAAAAAATATCCATGACGATTTTAAATTCGATTTGAAGTTTATTGTACTAAAAATTATTGCCAGTTTAGAAACATTTCTTAATTAGAAATTGCCATAAAAACATTTCTGTCGAGTTTTTTAAGTTTCATTACTACAGTCGATTTTGTATTTTAAAACTTTGCCAGAATTAAAAAAAAACTTTCGGATTTAAACAACATACAACGAAAAGATCACCAAAAATTAATTTTCGTATTTAATGTTTCTTTTCAAAATCAAACTTAACACAAGTTGTGTCCTACGAAGGTCAGTCAAAAATTTAAGCACAGCTTCAGTATTTTACGAAAATGTGGAATCAAAAGACGAATTAGTTATCAATGCCTGCAAACTGCATTTTTGTTCCATTTTTGTTGCACTACTAAAACTGAAGGTTTTTTGGAAAACAAGTGAGGGCCAGACAGGCTTAAGAGCAGCACCTCAGAGGATCATGTAAATACATCTAGTAAATTTTTTATTAGAGATCTAAGTAAATTGGGAAAATTGCACTTATTTTTTTGCAAAAGTAAATTTCCAATATACATTTATTTATTTATTTTTTTTTTTTTTTGAAGCATGTGTGCATGGTATATTCAAACTTCCATGTTTATAAGCGATTGATGAATTTTAAGTAAAAATTTTTTTTAGCCAAACTGGCTTAACATTAACTTTAATCATCATTTACGATTACGGCCGGCTTTGTGTAAGACTTTCCGCACAAAACAAACACAACTACTGAGCATTACATTCGTAATATATTTTTATCTCTGCCCAGCAATAATTAATATGCTTTACAACAAAGACCGTTCAAAGGTTGCAAATGCACGATTAAAACAATTTTTAACACTGATTTTTTTTTTTTGCAACTTAATTTTTTTTATAGTATTTATTCATTATTTGGTGAGTATTTATTCATTATTTTGGTGTACACATTTGAAATTTATTGTCTCAAAAATTATTTATTTATTTCGTTCATTAATCATAAAATACATGATTTTTTCCGACACAACAAAATATGGGAAAATTATGCACTCGCACTCACACACTCACACACTCGTACACAATGCCACAGAAATAAACCGCAAAAAATCGTTAGACTGAATCTTGTTTGCGTGCGTGTGCATGTGTGCTCACACGTTCATATCTTTAATGCTATTAAACGTTTTATTTATTTGAAAACATTTTATATATGGAAACAAAATGAAATAAGCAACAACAAAGACAAACAGCGGCAACACCCGCCACACTAACATCGATCTTGCCGGTCTGAATCTTTAAGCACTTCTGCTGGTAGTCTGATGTCTTTGGGGCCAATCGACATCAGCGATTGTCTCAGATTTTTCTCAACATAAAACAATACTCTTTTATTCAAAATTTTCTTTTACACGTCTTTGCCTTAAGCCAGCCGCATTTGTCATGATTATAAAATTCATTATTTATTTATTTTTCGTAAGAGAAAATTAATCGAAAATTCTCTTAAAAAAAAAAATATTGTGCAATTTTAACAGGAATGCAAGTAAACAAAGTATTTTGAAATTCGAAATCTGATTTATAAAATGTATGCGTACCATACAAATACACAACGGCCGCAACGTTTGGGGTCTAATTGAACTACTGAACTTCTTGCCATTGGACTACATCCATTTTATAATCATGCCGGTACGCATAAATTGTGCTTCTTTTTTACATTCATCATGAAAATTGCTTTTAGTTCTTTATTTCCTTAACCACTCACGATAAATAAATTGACTTGGTGCTCGCTCGCTCGCTCTTAAATTAAATAATAAAATCGGTTTTTCCAACTTGTTCCAAAAATTCTAGTGACGAATGCATTGAAGTTTATGCATTTGTTTGTGTGTGTGTGGGTGAGTGTGATTATTTTGCCGGCTACGTTGTTATACTCGTGCAAAATAAAAATAAAATCATGTAAGTAAGAACTTAAAAATGAATTGGCGACTTGCGAATCTCATCACTTTAAATGGTCGACACACCCACTAATCCAATTTATGATAAACTTTTGATTTTCTACAGTGGAGGCCGGGGTTTCTTGCAAATCTGACCAATGCCTAGAATAGTCAGTCATAGAATAGACAGTCATACAATTTTCTATTCTCTTTTTTAAGAAAAAGGCTTTTAAAAATATTTAATATCTTTTACACTTTTATCTAGATACACATGTATGTATGTGTGTATGTATGCATGCATGTGTGCTTTTAAAAAATGCTGATAATCGAATCACAATTTTTCTAAGCGAATACAAACTATGACTGCTGAGTTAATTTGAAAATTTAAAACTATTACGATTAGAGAGTTTAAATATTTTCCTGTAGACACATATTTTGACATATATATATCATTTAATAATGATATAAAGTGTATGATTAATTATACATTCAAAGTTCGACAGCAGAATAAGTTAATATTTTATTTGAATGATTAAGAAGCGATTATTTTAATAGGCTGCAAAAGATTTTTTTTTCCTTTTTAAAGAAAGTGAACAATTTTTATTGCTGAAAGCTATTGAAAATAAACATTGGCAGCAGAAGTTTAATCGGAAAAAAATTATATAAAATCAATAATTAATTAATAAATTCAGCTAAACAATATACATCCATATATTATTTGGATGCTGGCGAAAACATAACTATAGGAAAATAAATGAAAGGAAATACGTTTCCCAGTTGAAATAAAGAAAAAACAATAAAATGGAATACGACTCACATGTATGTGCCGATGTTTTAATGGCTATTTTAATGTTACTTGAGCGTGTTTGGGAAAGGCTGGTCAACTTTATTGATAGGCTAGAGCATTGCCGCAATATGTGATGCATTTCGCGACAAGGTATTTATATTTATATTTTGCATATTCAAATTGGTCGTCGACCGATACTACTCCCAATACCATCCCCTCAAATATAAATACTTTTTACCGCCTGGAGCTTTTTTAATCTTCTTAGAAAATACCAATTTCGACAACAACAAATGAATGAAATAAATTTATTAAACTTTTTAATTTTTTGTGCGAGCACGATTTTCTGCCATCATAAATTCTTTATTCACTTTGATTAGAAGCGCTGACCAAAGACATACTGTATAACTGATTGCGTGTCTCGGTAGTACACATCCGTGCACATAATAAAGGGAATGTCAATACCCCAAAGTATTCCTGCTTCGCAATATACTCATATAAATGCGCTCGTTAGTCACAATTTAAAAGAATGCTATTTTCGACCAGAATCATGAATTCTTTGATAAGCACCATAAAGCGTCCAGCACACATTTTAACGTATTTTCTCTTAATTCTTCTCGTAACCTTTTGTCTTGCCAATCTTCTTTATTCGCCCCATTTCATTTCTGTTTAATTACTTTAATCATTTACGATTTTGAAGCATTGAGATAACATGCATAAGTCCTAATTGGCAAAGCAAAATGTGTGTAGATGATTTGATATTTGAGCGATATAAATAGGGCTAAACGATTCAATTAAAATTTAAGTGCGCGCCATTAAAGACGTGTGACGTGAAACCGCTTGAAGCATTACAGAAAGCTTACAAGTATACAATATATCGCGAATTTAATAATTGCTCTTGCTTTCGAAACCAAATTTATTATTTTCCAAGGATAATAAGTGTTCCCATCGAGCTATAAAATGCTTGTACGTATTCAAAATTAAAAGCTTTAATGCCAAAAATTATAAATTAAATGTTAAAAAAGAAATTAAGTATATTTAAACAGTGCAAAATAGAATTATAAATAATTTGATAAACTGGGGGACTGTGTTTTTTAATTACGCTTCTTCTTAAATTATTTACTGTGATTCTTATTTAAAAAAAAAAAAAAAATTTATTGAAATGCACAGTTAAAATTGTTTAACGACATACAAAAATAAGGAGATTTTGATTTTTTTTTTTGTGAAAACCTGTTTAGAAACAGCCAAGAATTATGTAAGATCTATCATAGTCTACAGAACTATTCACATACCGGCTGACAACCAATCAAGGAAATTTAAGTTTAAGGAGGAAAACTGTTAAGAAAGAAATGTTAAATGCCTTTAATTAAATCCTTTTGAAATTTTTTTTTGAGGAAGGAAACCTCTTTAGAAACAGCCAAGATCTATCATAGTCTACAGAACTATTCGCATATCGGCTAAACACCAATCAAGGAAATTTAAGTTTAAAGAGGAAAAATGTTGAGAAAGTAATGTTAAAAGCCTTTAATTAAATCCACTAAATTAATTTTTAAAAAGCTGAACATCATAATGGCATTTCTAAAAATTCTTAATCTAAAAAAAAAATCTATGTTAGTAAAAACATTAAAACAAAGGAGAAGAGTAATTTGTCCACGTAATGCAAAAGACTAAATTAAACAAATTTAAGACTCCGCTCATAAGCAAATATTATTTTTATTCTGTTAATAAGGGTTAGAAACCCACAAAATGGAAAGCATTTTGGACATGCGAGATAGATTCGCAGATTTGCTTAAGCAAGCAGTGTTAAAAAGTACTCCAGTTGCCTGGAATCAGCTATCATTAACATAATTAAAAATAGCAACTAACTATTAGATGATAGTTCCCATAAAAACAAATGACATGCATTATATCTTTTAATTAATTATTAATTTTAGTAAGTGTCGTGGCCTCAGGTAGTTCAAAATATCATTGACTAATAATGGCCTACGGCAATACAAAATAAAAATTTACATGAATTTCCCTCAAGTGCTTTAATATCTCATGTGTTAATTGTTGTTGGAATGTTTACATTGATTGGTTGCTGCAATAACATGCAGCATACTTTTAGGGTTCAACACAATACTTTGGTAGCATGCAGAAACCGAAGAATGTCGTTTACAATAGTATGTGTGTAAGTGCATTACAAAAGAAAAGTAGCAAAAAGAATTCGTTAAATTAAGCCAACGAGACCCCTATTCGTTCAATTATCGGATATTGATTCATGTACTCACTCGCTCTGTATGCGAGAAAAGAGCGAATGTATGGCAACTTCTGCTCTGTTTTTGCAAAAAAAAAATTCCCCTTAAAGGCAGAGAAAGAAAAACTTTTTCCGAAAGAAATGGTGGATTTAAAGATAATTTTGATTTTTTTGGGAAAAATCAAAGAGTTTGTTACTCAGTTACTAACCATATACATTTATTTATGTATGTATGCGTGTATGTATTTCAAAAAATTTGAAGGTCACACTCCAAAACAAAACTAGTGCTCAAAAAAAAAAGAAACAAACACACGACTAAGAAAAATATTAACTTAAAAAAAAAAATTGTGAGTTCGGCTCAGTTCGTAAGTAATGTTAAGTAATCTGTGCAATTTAGCGATACGTTCATTCACGAGCTACATTAGATGTAATACTCGTGCACTCATATTTTAATAGTTGTTGTCAACATTTCAAAGTTTACGGCTAAGAAACTGCCATGAAGCAAATAAGAATTTAATTTAGTATGAATTAACTTAACTTTAGTAAAGATTAACTTAAAAGATTTAATTTTCTTATTTTGAAAACATCTATTTGTCTAATTAATTAATTTTAAAAGCTTCTGAAGCTGTTATTAGCAATAAATGGATTATAAAATTTTTCCTGATATAAATGAAAACGTGCATTAATTTAATCTTTTATTTATAACGATCTACAAGAATGCCGCCCTTTTGTCTGCGGCAAAAGCAGATATGATTAATTGATTTTGGCCATAGTAAAAATTTATAGGCCAATGAAATAATTAAAATTGAATGAATATTAGTGATATCAGAAATATTTCTATATCTCTGATAATAAAGGCGAAAGGTGAATGCACAACCTCATATAATTTGAAGTAAATACGTTATGAAAAGTGATGGCATATTAATTGAAAAATGCTAATTAATTGCTCAATAAATTAAGCAAAGATGGAGTTTTGCTCACAAAGAATTAAGTCTTATTAATTATAATTACTTTAAAAATACCGAACTAATTAAGAAGTTCACAATGGCTTTCCTTTTCCAGAATAAATATGTATCTAAGATTTTGTCACAGATTCATATAGAATAATGTTTAACAGATATTCTAAACATCCAATAAAGGTTATCTACAAACTTTATTATTTTAATGGTCATGAGGCTACAGCCGAATTTCTCTGTTAGATTTGTTTCTACTTATTAATTATAATTACTTTAAAAATACCGAACTAATTAAGAAGTTCACAATGGCTTTCCTTTTCTAGAATAAATATGTATCTAAGATTTTGTGACAGATTCATATAGAATAATGTTTAATAGATATTCTAAACATCCAATAAAGGTTATCTACAAACTTTATTATTTTAATGGTCATGAGGCTACAGCCGAATTTCTCTGTTAGATTTGTTTCTACTTATTAATTATAATTACTTTAAAAATACCGAACTAATTAAGAAGTTCACAATGGCTTTCCTTTTCCAGAATAAATATGTATCTAAGATTTTGTGACAGATTCATATAGAATAATGTTTAGCAGATATTCTAAACATCCAATAAAGGTTATCTACAAACTTTATTATTTTAATGGTCATGAGGCTACAGCCGAATTTCTCTGTTAGATTTGTTTCTACTTATTAATTATAATTACTTTAAAAATACCGAACTAATTAAGAAGTTCACAATGGCTTTCCTTTTCCAGAATAAATATGTATCTAAGATTTTGTGACAGATTCATATAGAATAATGTTTAACAGATATTCTAAACATCCAATAAAGGTTATCTACAAACTTTATTATTTTAATGGTCATGAGGCTACAGCCGAATTTCTCTGTTAGATTTGTTTCTACGAAACTGTGCCTATTGAGAATCCAGTTAATAATAAACCAGCTTTTTGGTTATAACAAATTTCTAAGAAATGTAGTTAGAGCCAACGTAGCCTACGTAACATATTTAAATCCCTAAATGCATACTCGTATGTGGCCGGGTCGAGAATTTTATTGAAGAAATAATAAATGGTTACTCAATAAATAAAGTATCGTATCATTCATTAAATTAAAAGGAGTATATTAATAATTAACAAGTCATTATTGATAAGTAACCTCTTGATTCAATTCTTTTTGGTTTAAATATAAAAAGTGCCACTGACATTTGTTAAAGGTAACTCAACTTGAAGCAGTAAATAAGTTTATAATGTCAATAACAATAGCTGGCAATGGCAAGATATTAAAATAGCACATTATTTCATTAAAAAAAACAATTAAATTCTATAAAAATTATAGGGGAAAGTAATAATTGAAATTACAAAAATTTCACCTTTTTACACCATCTCGTTTCAGTTCGAATGTGTGGAAGTGCCGAAAAAGATTAGTTGGTATTATGCGCCTGTTTTTGCTGGGCTTTGGTTTGTACTCTATTTAACAGTTGTTATTCCACAAATGGACCACTTGCCCAAAGCTCTGCACAAAAAGGATGAGGAAAAGTATCCACATAGATTTATAGCTGAGCGTGCTCACTTAATGTTGAATAATTTGGCTAGCATTGGACCGAAAGTGGTGGGCAGTAGGGCAAATGAAGTGCTGGCAGTTGAATTTTTAAGAAAAGAAATTGCCAAGATTCAAGAGCAGGCCAGTGACTATTTTCAGTTTGAAGTTGATGTACAAGAAGCCAGTGGCAGTTATTTACATTGGGCAATGCTTAATATGTATCAGTCTGTACAGAATGTGGTGGTTAAGCTTAGTGCGAAACAAACGAATAGCGAAAATTATCTTTTGATAAACAGCCATTACGACAGTGTGCCATGTAGTCCCGGTGCAGGTGATGATGGTTCAATGGTTGTGACCATGTTGGAGGTTATGAGAGTGATCTCGAAGTCTCGCGGTCCGCTAAAACATCCTATTGTATTTTTGTTTAATGGTGCTGAAGAAAATCCCTTACAAGGCTCCCATGCTTTCATAACACAGCACAAATGGGCCAAGAATTGCAAGTAAGTCTAGCCACATACGCAACTAATGTTTTTTTTTCATTGCTTACAATATATTTAAAATTTTTAAAGGGCTTTAATAAATCTGGATGCTGCTGGCAATGGTGGTCGCGCTCTTTTGTTTCAATCTGGGCCCAACAACCCCTGGCTAATGAAATATTATCGCGAGGTTCCACATCCATTTGCCCACAGTTTGGCCGAAGAAATATTTCAGGCAAAAGTCGTACCGTCGGATACAGATTTTCGTATATTTCGCGATTATGGCAGTGTACCTGGTAAGAATATACATTAATTTCATTATTATTATTAATTTTTTCCCTGGAATCATTCAAGTTTATTAATTCTTATTTTGTTTGCTTGATTTCTCATCACTACATCTTTTACAAAACTTTCTAAACATTATGTTGAGGCTGGTATTCTCAAAAATTAATTGAGAATTACAAACACACAAAAACAGATTCTTTCGATATGAAATTTTTTCACTCTTCTTATAGCCAATAAGAAAAATAAATAAAAATAAAAAACAAATGAGACACAATGAATAAATTAGGAGAAGGCTCTAATTAATAATAAATTTCTTGAATTACTTAAGGTCTCGATATTGCTTACGTGTTTGGTGGTTACGTTTATCATACAAAAAATGATCAGGCCAGGTTTGTGTCAAAGGAATCATTGCAAAACACTGGTGACAATGTTTTGGTGTTGGCCAGGGCTATAGCAAATGCTCCCGAAATGGATGATCCCAATAATCCGGTAGGAAGAAGAAAAATAAAATAATAAAAGTAATTTTTAACCATTTTCAAAAATTGTCCACAGCGTTACACCGAAGGACATGTTGTATTTTATGATTTTATGGGGTGGTTTATTGTGTTTTATACCGAGAGTACAGGAGCTTTCTTAAACGTGGCGATCTGCATTATAGCTGTGGCCGCTATATTAACATCATTGACTGTTATGGCATCTCGATCGGGTCTAACTTGGTTATCGGTTTTGAAGCGCTATGGAATTTCGTTTACGATACAAGTTGTGTCGCTGTGCTTCGCGGCCGGTCTAACAATTCTTGTTGCTGGCTTATTGGATGGCATCGGCCGGCCAATGTCATGGTACTCCGAGAATTGGTTAATTATAGGTCTTTTCTACTGCCCCATGCTCTTTGGCATGGCCATTTTTCCTTCACTTTATTTGGAGAAAACAAGAAAGGTAAAACACATACACGCACACAAAAATAATACTTTTTATTCTACATTTATTTTCTTCAGGATGCTCTCAGTTTGGGTTATCGGATACAATTATTTATGCACTCTCACTGTTTGGTTTTAATCCTTTTAACCCTTTCACTTACCTTGATGGGAATACGGTCCTCCTATTTGTTAATGTTGGCCATTATATTCGAAATTACTCCTTTAATTATTAATTTAATAACTAAATTGCATGAAAAATCTTATTGGTTTGCGGTCACTACTTGCCTTTGCCAGATATTACCGTTCATCTACTTTACTTCGTTAGCCCGCACTTTATACCTTATATTTATACCCATGACAGGACGTGGGGGAGCCGACGGTATGCCCGATGTATTGATGAGCGGCATAGCGATATGTATAACGATGCTTTTTGCCGGCGTTCTTGTAAGTATTTTTTTCTCTTCTAACATTTTCTATCAATAAAAAAAACTCTTAAAAGCAAATTTATTGAATGATATTGCAGATGCCCTTATTTTTGTTTTTCCACAAGGCGCGTACAATAGTTTTAACGTTTCTTTTGATAGCGGCCTTGTCAGTCATGGTTGCAATAACTCCCATAGGATTTCCTTATAGAGCAAATACATCCAGACAAAGATTGTCTTTACTCGTAAGTCTTGCTTAAAGCGAAAGTTGTATCGAAAGTTTTTGATATACACGAATTTTCTTAATTTAGCATGCGCAACGCACTTTGCACGATGCTGACGGCAACGTACGCTTGAATGAAGCTGGAATTTATGTTTATCCTCAAGATCGCAACAGCGATAAAGTAGGCGGTAAGATCATTTTAATACCGCATTTAAATTAACAACTTTATAAAATTCTTCTTGAAAACAATTGTAGAGCTCATTAAGGGTTTGGGTGAAATGCATGAGATTAGCGAATTCTGCACAGAGGAAATGTTTTGCGCTGTACCTGCTTATAGCCATAGATGGAATAAAGCTCGGTAGTTATAAAAAATAATTTACAAATAATTTCCCTCTATTGGTATTTTACAATATATTGTAGAAATAGAAGCTTCTGGATATCCTTTGATGAATTTCCAATACTGCCCAGCGCCCAACCCACACTAAGCTTAAAGTCCAAGACCAGTTTGGAGACGAGTACAAAGCAACGATTTGAATTTGAACTACAGGGGCCAGATCACATGACAATTTTCATAGATTTAAAGGGAGAATCAAATTTAATTGGCTGGTCGTTTAATGACGCCATGATAAAGCGAAAATGGCAGAAGCCTTTTTTTATTTACTTTTCCTATGGGAAAGATAGTCGAGCTTTAACCTTCACTATAGACGTTGAGGTATGAGTTAAATATTGATTGTAATTAAACATTGATTGTAATGGAAAAGTTAATTTGAAGTTAATTTCTTTTTTAATTGCGTTTAGAAAAGTAGTGAAACTTTTGATACTCCCTCACTAGAAATTGGAATTGGTGGCCATTGGACCCATCAGGAAACACAACATACACCAAAGTATGCTAAAACTCTAAAAGATCTACCACCATACGTCACCGTCTCGCAATGGGTGGCCTCATATGAAAGTTGGTTATTTTAAGTACCCAAGAAAATTATCTAAATAAATTCAAAAGTTTTATTTAATAAATAATTTTTAATTAGTATAAGTTTTACAATGTTGCAAATATTTTATCTATACGATTATTTTATAGCAATCGGTTTTAAAAAGTAAATAAAGTACAAAAACTAATTTCGTCATGTATGTATTTATGTAGTTCAAAGCACATTACGACAGCCTTCACAAACGTATAATAATCACTTGCCACGGCAATATGAAGCACTTGCTTTGCTTACAGAATACCGATTGCAAATGGTGATATTGTTAAGAGTATTCCAATTTCATTAACTGCTTCACAATTTCCTTTTTTAAGTTTTCCATTTCGTTTTTCAAATTGTTCGCTTTCTAAACGTCGTCTGGCGTTAATTGTAGATTCAATCATGATTACGACGCAAGAGGCGAATGTGAGAGCAAATATTACTATATAAAACTTAAAGGCCTAGTCACATAGTATACTTCATACGTATACTTTGGACTCTCTCAAGTTTACGCAGCATCAGCAAAACGAATTTTGTATACGAAATTTACCCAAAAAACTATAAATTTTTTACACACACTGAAAGCAGCGTAAATAGAGGGGCAAATGTACTCTGTCTTTGCTTCTCGCTCTCTCTATCACTCTCTCGGGTATACTCAATAAAAGGTAATCGTATAAAGCATTTGAATTGCATTAAAAACAATATAAAGGGTGTGCCAAAATTAAAGCAAGATATAAATTGTGCCTTACAATTGATGGAAGATTTGAATTGGTCGCTCTTAAAGAATTAGTATTGCCGTCAAGTTTAATAATAAAAAGCATTGAACGTTGTATCAAATGGAATATGCCGATAAATAATTATTAATTTCAGTAGGAGTGTTCTGTCAGCACGAAGTGACATTAGAAGATTCCTTACAAATAAGCATGATCGCACACATGCAGTCATTAATTTTATTTTATTTAAATATTTGATTTTAAAGAAAATTTAAGCTTAATTTACACCGCGACAAAAATACCGAGGACAGATGCAAAAAAAAAAGAAATTTGTTGAGAAATAAATTATGGCCTAGCGAACCGGTTACTCCTGGAAGTATCTGGACCGTATGAGCAAGGCAAATGATACCGGTTGCATATCCCGCGAATAGCACAATGAAGAAGCTTTCTGGTAAGGAATTACTAGAAAGAGGAAATTGTGCAAAATCCAACAAATTGAATACATTTTCAAAACCTTGGCTTGAGTGCAAATAAATTTAAAAAGTCTTTCTGTGGGTTGTCTGCATAAACAATGGAGGCAAGGCAGGTATGGAATCTGAAACGTCTGTCCTAGTAGTAGAACTTTTTCTCCGAGTGGAGCAGATGAGAAATTAAAAGGAATCTATCAATGCATTGTGCATTAGTGGAACCAAAAGGCAAAACCGTTCTTGGCATTCAGTAATCAATAAATAAAAATAAACGAACTCTCCTTTGTTTGCGATTCTGGTGGAACAGTCATAACAGCTTGCCCACTTATCTCAAACAGTGAAACCAATCAGCCAATTGGGACCATAAATGTATTTATGATTGTTCATGGATATAAAAATGTTTAGAAAATTAAATGTGATAACAATAATTATTTAATGTTTGGCTTCTCTATATTTCGTTATTTCAATTTAGCACGCCACGGTAAAGGGTGGTAAAGAGATCGAACTGATTGTATAAAAAAGAAAATCCCATAAAGAAAATGGTGGAAAATGACGATATTGTTAGTGATTTAGAAATATTTCGTATTAAGTATTAATTAATAAACTTTCTTCTGGCAGGAAGTGAATGAAGAAAAAGATGTGGAAAAAATGTTGTTTGAGGGCGTGTCCACCCCTGAAAAGGCGGACAGTAGATTAGAATGGTACTGTGCTCCAGCATTTTTACTTTTTTGGCTTGTTTTATTTTTTTCGATCGTACAGCCGCTGCTCTTACAGTTACCCAGAGGTTTAACAATGGAAAGTGAACAGCAGCATGTCGGCAGATTTATTGCAGAAAGAGCTGAGCGTATACTGTATGAATTTGATAAGATTGGGCCCAAGGTAACAGGAAGCAATGCTAATGAAAATATTACAATGAACCTTTTAAAAGACGAAGTGGAGAAAATTCGTCGAGTTATGCAGGATGATTTGTTTGATATGGTTACAGATGTACAAGTAGTATCGGGAGCTTATGTTCGTTGGCCCGTGCTAAATATGTACCAGGCAAACCAAAATTTTATTGTGAAATTAAGCAGCAAAAACTCAACATCAGAAAATTATCTTCTGATAAATAGTCATTTCGATTCAAAACCCGGCAGTTCAGGTAAATATGTATGTGCAGATTCAGTCTCGTATGCATGTACGCACCCATACACATGCAACAACACAGAATTGCTCGTTGTACTTAATATTACATATATCGAACCATTTGTTAAGGTGCTGGTGACGATGGTGTCATGGTTGTGGTCATGTTGGAGATTCTACGTGTATTAGCTACAAATCGTGTAGCTTTTAAACACCCTATAGTATTTCTATTTAACGGAGCTGAAGAGAATTCCTTGCAAGCATCTCATGGCTTTATTACCCAACATAAATGGGCCAGAAATTGCAAGTATGTAGATAAACAAAAATTATTAATTTGCATAGGCACTGCATAAAAGTTGTATTAAACTTTTCAGAGCTTTAATTAACTTAGATTCGGCTGGTAGCGGTAATCGGGAAATTGTCTTCCAGTCTGGACCCAACCATCCCTGGCTTATGAAAGTAAGTAATTTAGTATAATTTTGGGCATATTCCCGAAAACGGACCACTTCTTGTCTCATAAAAATTTTTTTGCCTATGCCTATTTCTTTTAATCATTTCCCGATTTGGCGATTTTCATATTGGATAATTTTGAAAAAACTCAGAATAAATTGGTTTTTCAATTTTTGATTTTGAGCTAAATTTTAGCTCAATTTATTCATTGAGACAAAAACACAAAATAATACCGCGGACAGACAGATGTACATACAGACGGACAAATCCGTATCAACTTCCACACTTATATGGATCCAGAATTATATACTTTAGAGGGTCGCACACTAGTGTTGTAGAAATTAGCAACCACATTTGAAACCCACATATATCACCCTTCTCTCCTTTGTGATGGAGAAGGTGAGAAAAAGCTGGTAGATACTTGCTGGCATGAGACCAAAGTATATATTTTTCCACATAAATTCCATCCAACACAACAAAATTACGAGACTAATTATGAATGTTAGTCAATTACACTGAATAAAGAAGTTAATCGTACAAATAAGGCAATTAATCCAACGTAATTGGATTTTTCGTTTGATATATAAGAAATAAAGCTGATAATATTTTAGAAAATATTTATATCCATAATAAAAAAAATTAATACATTTTTCCTGATGAGAAATGGCCAAAGTATTAATTAATTAAATACATTATATTTTTATTTTTTTAAAAAAGACAGACCAGCAACTGAAAATAATCAGAAATCACATTGAAAAAGGTAAAAAAAAATATTATGGAATTTCAAATACTACTTCTTTAAGTATTTTCCAAAACTTCAATGCATCGGAAGAAAAAAAAATTTTAAATTTCAAATTAATAAATTTATATATTCTTAGTACTACAGCAAGCACGCCGTTAGGCCGTTTGCCACAACTGTTGCGGAGGAACTGTTTCAGACCAATATTATATTATCGGATACGGATTTCCGCATATTTCGTGACTACGGTCATGTCCCTGGTAAGTAGACAAACCGATTTTTTTTTAAATAAAATTCTCTACAAATTAAATTCCTTTTGATATTGAAGGTTTGGATTTCGCCCATTTTTATAATGGTTATGTTTATCACACGGAATTTGATAAATCTGATATTATTCCGCTGGGAACATTGCAGGCGACTGGCGACAACATTTTAAGTCTCGCCAAAGCATTTGCAAATGCGCCCGAATTGGCGGACACTGCGGTACTTGTCAAATTTGTACATGTCACATTTAGGTAGAAATTTTAAGAATGTTTCCTTTTTTTCAGAAATATTCAGAAGGTCATTCGGTCTTTTACGATTTCTTGGGTATCTTTTTTATATACTATACAGAGACCCAGGGTAAAATTATAAATACCTGTGTTTCAGTTATCGCTATTATAGCAGTTGGCGTTTCTATAAGGAATATGGCTGACATGTCCTTGATAAGTATTTCCAAAATCCTAAAAGTATACGCTTGGCTTTTGTTATTGCATTTAGTTGGCATAGCTTTGGCTCTCCTACTGCCGCTTTCAGTGGCAGTTATATTTGATAGCACAGATCGGTCGATGACTTGGTTTGCCAGCAAATGGTTGGTCTTTGGTTTATACATGTGCCCCTCATTATTTGGCTTAAGCCTACCCAGTGTATTGTATTTAAGTCGAAATGAAAATGTAGGTTTTGCCAGTAAAAATATTTTTTTCTGCTGCAAATATTTTATATCATTTTCGTAATTCGCCAGGATAAATTGAAAAAAAGTTTTAAGATTCAATTGTTGCAACATGCTCATGCCTTTACTCTGGCAGTTATAATTGTATTGGGCACATATAATGGTTTGCGCAGCTCATATATATTCTTGGTACCATTACTTTTTTATGTGGCAGCATCACTAATCAATCTCATTACAACTTTATATCGACGGGGTAAGTTTTTTCTACCTTTAAAAATAATTGTTTTATTCCTTTTTTATAATTTCAGACAATTACTGGTGTATTTTCATTATTTTAAGTCAAATTGTGCCTTTCATTTACACAACGTATCTTCTACTACTTTCGCTGATTGTTTTAATACCCATGATGGGTGGCTCCGGTTCCACCACCAATCCAGATTTGTTAATAAGTACAATCTGTGCATTAGGCTCCATATTGAGCTTGGGATTTGTGGTAGGAATATAAAATTTTTAGTTCATTTCTATATCTAGTTTTTTTTTTTTAATTGTTTTTACGCTACAAAATATTTATATGGTATATGAATTTGCGCCTAATTTAGAGAGCACTTTCGATGTTAAACTTGAAAAAGTAGAAGAACAGAAAAGGCTTGACATTGGCCGTGTTGTAGATTTGGATTTTGCAGAATCCAATCCAATTCGCGTAGAATAAAAACTTTAGCCAGAAGAAAAAATTACTTTGTACAACAAAAAATTACTTTTAAAAAAAAGTATCGAAATATCGCAAAAAAAAATTTATAAATAAAATAAAATAAAATGGGAAATGGAAAGATTGAAAAAAAAACTAAAACAAGACTAAACGAAAATTTATATAAAATGATTAACATTTATAAGTTCTATTATTTAGATGCCCTTGTGGAATATGTTCCGACGCCCAAAAATGTTGCTTTCGCTATTGTTGTTAATTGCATTTATTTTCGCTATAATTGCTACAACACCTATTGGTTTCCCATACAGGGCAAAGACACATGTGGCCAGAGTTCATTATATGGTAAGTTTTACATAATTTTTCTTCTATTTACAGCACTACACTGAAAATCTTCAAATTATAGAATGTGCGTCGCGTCTTTTACGAATATGATGGTTCTGTAAGTCTTAACGAATCTGGCTATTACTTTGATTTGCAAGACAGACGCTTGCACCATTCCAAACCAAATAATATTAACTTAAGAGATGCGAAAAATTTATCGTACGACTGTAGTCATTATATGATGTGCGGTTTGCCACTTTTTAACCGCCTTATGGTTAAGAGAAGTTCAGAAGGCATATGGCTGCCTTCGGAGGTACCAACTGAGCTCCCTGGAATTCCAAAACTGGTTGTTCTTAACAAAACTTACAATGCCCGCAATAACATAACTCGTTTTGAATTTGAATTAAGCGGCCCACCACATATGAGCATATTTTTGCTACCGTTGGAAGGAGCAGCACTCTTGGACTGGTCGTTTTTAAAACCTGTGCTACAAGAGCCTCAAAAATATCCACCACCTTATCACATTTACTTTACCTATGGCAAATTATCCACACCCTTGCTCTTCCATTTCGATTTTAAGGTAATAAAGCTTGCTAAAGTTACGTAATTCCTAATAAATATTTTTCTTTAGTTAACTAACAGTAGTGGGGGCCAGCCTTTATTCGAATTGGGCATCTCCGGCCACTACATAAGCTCTGAATATCCTCGTGGAAAACACGATCAGCAATTTATGGAACAATTTCAAGACTATGTGTTTGTTATGGAATGGTCAAGCTCTTACGAACGTTTTATATTTTAAGGAAAAAAAATATTATTTTATTAATTACACTCGATTTAAAAATGTTTAACATTTACAAAAGTAAATTTCCATTACTTTGTTTTATTTACTTGATTTACGAGTATATACACAAAACTTACTTTTATTATTTATTATTATGCATAAAAAAAAATCTTTTCACTTTCCAATTATATACCTCCAATAACCTTTTGCATAGCACGATTAAATTTTCTGAAAATAGAATCATTTTGTTTTAAACCTTCTAAAAGCGTTATCACTGGACTGACTTACTTAGAGATAAGTGGTTCGCCGGGTAGATAAAAAGGATTGCAAACTGCGTCAGTGTAGAGCATGTGCACATTGCGGAACATCTATGGAAAGACGCAATTTTTTTATTATTATTTATTAACCGACGATCTGCATGACTTTTAAATAATTTTAAATATCCACTGGAAAAATTTTAAAAATTATACATGAACCCACTAACAGGTGATTCACACCGTAAAGCTAAACCAGCTTAGACACCTCTATACTCAATGCTATTCACTGCTTATATCCCTTTTTAACTGCTCCACTTTTGAAGCCAATCAATGGGAATCTCTTCCTACCTGTTAACCTTGCGAGTATTGACTCGTCCACATAGTTTAATAAAAAAGTGAAATTTCATAGTAATCTAAGCTTTTTAATCAAACAAGGCCGGTAATAAAAACAAAGTGTCTCTAAAAACATCGGAGAGGAAAACTCCACGAAAAAGTGTTATTTACGCGCCTACTGCCTTTTTTGTTGTTCAATCCGAATTACACACAAAACATGTTTCATACACAAAAATAAAATCTTTTTCCACTTACCGCTCTAACTTCATTTTCCCTTAATGCTATATTTCCGGAGTCTATAACCAGTATGAATTTAATTTTGGTATTTGTGATGAATGCATAGCTAATAGTAAAAATATTTAAACAGACATTGCGATTAAAGTGTAATCAAATAATTAATAGGAAATTGGGTGGACCAACATTTTATGAGTTTCAGTCGAATACAATAGACCCAAATAGAGTTCCTTAGTGTCTGATCCTTTTGGCCCAGGAAGGCATTTTTCTTCAAATATATCGAGGGCAGCATGTACTCGATACTGTAGTTCTAGTTCTTTGGCCAAATCGGATGAGGAAAAGTAAAGAGGGGCATTCTTGTTCACAAAAGACTTTCATTTAATATTATTATGAATTGTTTATCGCAAGAAGTGTTTACTTACATCTTTGCCAATAATTGATATGCAAACAGCCATTTCACACAATACCTTTGCTTAGAATATACTAAAAGCAGCTGCTCGAACGAATTGTTAAAAGTGAAGTCACGACTACAACAACGTACAAATTTTGACATTACAATTCTACTGTCAAATTTTTTCTTAAGCAGAGTTGACACATGCAAAAAAGAAATCAAAAATTTTGCAATTTAGCTGGACCATATGATCATAAATTGACGACAGAAGGTCACCGCGTGAAATTGCCTTTGTATTATTTTGTATTTGAACATACAAAACCCGACCGACAGAATTTTAGTCTATTTAATTTGTCACTTTTCTGAACACCTCTTTTAATTTATATGGAGGAATAATATCAATTATACAGTATGAAAAAATCTATGGCAAATAATAGAACTAAAAAATTGTTTACCATAGCTTCATCAATTTTTCACAGAAACAGCTAAATAAGAAAAAATCAATCGCAGAGTAGACCATTCCCTTGACATAATCCAATTCCCATATAGCACTAGTATGAATTTTCGCTACAATATTAAATGTGTAAATTGATAGAATTTGTAGGTGAATGTTAGTCCATGTTGTTGCTTGGTTGCTGGTAGCCATTTTCATTCCAAGTAATTATAAACCGAGGATAAAAGTTAACGTGTTAACACACAAAATCTGTATCTTAAACTATTTTAATTTTAGCAATCTTAAAAATTGTAATTATATTTTATTCAGCACACCACTGGTGATCATTTATATCTCGCACTTTGCTCTCATACTCTTTTGCCACTAATACATTTTGTATGCATATCTTTAATTCAAAGAAACAACTTTTTCCAAAAATTTTAAAACAAATTGTTAGGAGAAGACAAATTTATTAAAAGTAGTTCGATTTCCAACATTATTATCAGTGGTTTCTAAATGTTTGTTTTTTATAAATCCTAAAAAAAGTTATAAATGGAATGAATACAAGTAAAAACTTAAGATAATAGCACATACTTCACATTCGCTCCCGATAGGTGTAATCCTCGCATTGCTTGCTATTTTGAGCAGTTTAACCTACGAAATTGCATTTAAACGCTTACGACGTTCCAACAATCTTTTCTCACGTTCAAATTCTTTCATACGTAAAACATAATCCTGATATTCGCATTCCATGTATGCGTGCCTTTCATGATGACATTTATATAAGAAAGGGAACACATCAGCACGACATGCACGGTATTGTAATAATTTATCGGCACAGTAATCTCGTTCATTCAATGCGATTTTTGCAGAAACCAATTCTTCCTTGGTAGCTTTCATAACTCGCTCTTTTCGGTCTGGCGCTCCGAATAGAGGATCAAATGATGGCACGCAGTTGGGGCCTGGCGTGGTATCGGGATGAAAAGCTCGCCCGTACACATTACCCATTTTCTTGTGGAAATATATACGTATTTCTAACTCGGTTAAACACACTAAGCGAATTTATATTACGTAAATCTTCTGCACTGTTTATACTTCATTTAAATGTATACAAACGTCAGTGAGACTAAATAATTAATACCCAGCAAACATGTGCTTATCTAGTTAATGAATTGTAATCCAATTTTTGCATATTATATTCTGGACCAGTTTTTTTTTTAATTCATGGATCCACTCCAGAAGAAAATGATTATACATACGAGTTATTTAGTTTAAATACAATAGATATTAAGAAATGTTTGAAATTTTTGGTGGTTTCTTATAAAACTAGTTACAACTTCGTACACTGTTTTTTTAAAAGATTAACATTAATTATTCAAATTAATAAGGTAAAGGCGAATACTAATTATATAATTATAAGTAAATTATAAATAAATGTTTTTATTAACTTTCAATTCACAAAGCGAACTTAGAAGATCGTACGTCATAATATTTGTGTTTTAAAACTTCTTTTCTTTATGTAATTTCAAAAACTATGTTTAAAATATAAGAATATTATATCCCAAAACAAAAGTTCCTTTTTGTTGCGTCATTTATGTAGAGATAGCTAATACAATACGTTGCTACCACATATTGATGGCATACAAAATTGCAAATTGCTAAATATATATCTTCTGATACCAAGGCGAATGAATTTGCCTTGTCTAATACATTCCTTTTCAACTTAACTGCCGGCGGCTGCATATACAAAAACGACGGCATAAACTAGCCGACTGAGAACTTCTCGAGGTGTCCCTCTGGTCACTCTCAATAAAAGCAGTAGAAGATATGTTTTGAGGTGTTTACATTTACTTTATTTTCTTTAACAATTTTTTATTAAGCACTGTACTCCCTACTAAAACCTAATTTATAAATAAAATATGTTGATCAAATCCGAAATCACTTAATAAAATATTTTCAGGCTAAAAGCCATATGTACAGCGAAAAGTTTAATCCGTGACAACATCTCTAATAGTGACTAATATTTGGAAGGTGAAAAAAGTCGATTCTAATTTAAATATGTAATACCTACGTCATATTCAAGAGAAATAATCATCATATACCATTTGGAAAAGAAAACAATTAGGGAAGCGGTGAAAATATTTATAAAGTATTTTTAAAATTTTGTATGATATGTATATTCAAATGCATATTATCTACATATATGTATTATGTAGAGCATACCATTAAAAGTGCAATAAAAGTGTATACCATTTTCGTACAGAGAACCAAACAAATTTAACAAAGTTTCTATACAGGCAGAAAAACAAAAAAGAAGCAAAACTTGTTTTTGAGTGTGGAGTGTGTAGACTGTGTAAATACATGTGGTGGCTGTTGAATTTTGGTCTTTTCACAATTTTTTATACAAAACATAAGAAAGAGAAATGAATGTTAAGTAGAGTGAAATGAATTAAGTTCAAATTTCGTAAAAAATAATATTTATAGCGATTACACAAGCCGTAAACAATAGAAACAACTAAACACAGTCGGCCGCGAAGAATACTTGCTTACATACATGCATACATCTGAATACGTTAAAGGTGGAAACAACCAGACTAAATTACAAATTTTTGTTCTGTTTTTAATGTGGATTTTTTTTTGGTTGTGAATGTTGGTTGTCCAACTTTATTTGTTATAATGATTTGAAGTTTTAACGACACTCACACGTAAGTTGTCGTCTTCGTCATCATATTGGAAAGACCATAAATCCATACCCCGTACTCCACAAACACTTGTAGTAGGCAACCAAAATAAAAATTTGAAGATGTCGTCGTCAATTAAAGTGGCAGTCAGGGTTCGACCCTTCAATACAAGGTAAATAAAATAGCACAAATTATTTCAAAATTGAAATGGTTGAGTATAATCAATAGGATTATAAAATACATATATTAATTAATATTACAAACATATGAATATAATATTCATATTATATGGCTGCTGAGGTCATCGTATAAGAAATGTAGTGAAGTAACCATTAAATCATTACAGGGAGTTTGATATGGATGCTCAATGCATTGTGGAAATGGATAATAAGAAAACTCGTCTGTTGAAGCCAAAAGTGCAATCAATGCGTGATTTAATGTTCAATGACTTTACATTTGATTACTCGTATTGGTCATTTGACAATAACGACCCGCATTTTGCCACACAAGAACAGGTCTACAAGGATTTGGGCACAGATGTCATAGACTGTGCTTTTGAAGGTTGGTAGAACAACCCCAATACTTAAGGGATTGTATTTCACGTGTTTTGCTTTCTTTAGGTTACAATGCGTGTGTTTTTGCTTATGGGCAAACAGGATCAGGTAAAACTTTTACTATGATGGGCAGCTGCGATAATCCTGGTCTTATACCACGCATTTGTTCGGAACTTTTTGCACGCATGCGTGTGGGACAGGTGTCGGGCACTAGCTATAAAACACATGCGAGCTACTTGGAAATCTACAATGAACGTGTTAAGGATTTATTAGGCCCTCAAACTAGTGGTCATGGACTAAGAGTAAGAGAACACCGCACAATGGGCCCATACGTAGAGAATTTATCACAGCATGCAGTAGCTGATTTCGAAGAAATTCAAGAGTGTATTACACGGGGCAATATACAACGCACAACGGCCAGCACAAATATGAATGATACGAGTAGTAGAAGTCATGCTATATTTACCATAACATTTGTGCAGGCCAGATTTATGAATGATATGCCCAGTGAAACAGTATCCAAGATACATTTAGTAGATTTAGCTGGAAGGTAGGAGAACTTTTTATTAAAACTAATATTGTATGTTTTTAATATTTAATTTTTGTTTGTAGTGAGAGGGCAAATGCTACTGGAGCAACAGGTCAACGGTTAAAAGAAGGAGCCCATATTAATAAATCGTTGGTCACTCTGGGTAGTGTAATATCAGCTTTAGCTGAGCAAGGCAATTCCTCAGCATCGAATCTCACCGGTGGCAGCTCGAAACGGGTTTTATACATACCCTATCGCGACTCGATACTGACTTGGCTGTTGAAAGACAGCTTGGGCGGCAATAGTAAAACTATTATGATTGCTGCCCTCTCGCCAGCTGACTGCAATTACAGCGAGACACTGAGCACTTTGCGTTATGCTAATCGTGCTAAAAATATCATCAATAAACCCACAATTAATGAAGATCCAAATGTAAAACTTATACGAGAATTGCGTGATGAAATCAACAAGCTCAAGTCCATGTTAATTGGCGATATCGTAAGTTAAACATTAATTTATACTATTAGGAGTGCAAATAATTAAATTTTTTTAATCGCATCATGTTCAGCCTTCCATTAAAATGTTGGAAGATTTACAAAAGAAAGAAGCACAAGAGAAACATCTTACCGAAGAGTGGACGGAAAAGTGGAAAGAGGCTCAGTCTATACTTCAGGAGCAAAAGAGTTTAGGCTTACGAAAATCTGGTGTCGGTGTAGTACTGGATTCCGAAATGCCCCATCTTATAGGAATACATAATGACATCACTACTGGCGTTACTTTGTACAGTTTGAAAGAGGGTGAAACATTTATAGGAACCGATGAGGCCGAAACACCACAAGATATAGATTTGAGCGGCGAAGGCATACGTCCTGAACATTGTAGTATTGTTCTCAAAGATGGTATTTGTACACTACATCCCAAGCCTCTAGCGCAGTGTTGGCTTAATGCCAATTTAATTGATGAGCCCACAAACATTTTCCAGGGTGATGTCATTCTTTTAGGTCGTACAAATATCTTTCGCTTTAACAATCCTACAGAAGCTGCAAGGCTACGAAAAGAATGTAGTCGTTCACAATTAGATATGTCTAGATTATCGTTAATTACATCCTCGCGTGAGAACCTGCTAACGTCTAGCTTTTGTTTAGACGATGACACTTCTTCGTTGAATAATAGCACGTTTTCGTCGCCTTTAAAGCGCAACGATAAACAATATTATCCAACAAAGCCTATGTCACGTGACGATCCTGAAATACAAGATGAAAATCGCAAAATTTTAGAGACAATTGAAAATGCTCTAAAACAATTAAACATTGTATGTGAAGAAAGCATATGTGAAAGTGAAAGGCAAGTAATATATATTTTTTCATTATTAGGAACGTGTCCAAATGCATGATCAGTACAAGATTAAAGTGCATAACTTAGCCGAAGAACTTAAACGTTTGGAGAAAGAAGAGAAAAATAGCTTAGAGTGGTTACGCTGTTGCGAAGAGGAACTTATGGCCAGGAACGATATGTTGCTGTGGGAGAAGAATAATGAAAAGGTTCAGGTAAATCGAATCCATTTTTAAGTTTGCAACACTTCTAAAATTTGCTCGTATTATGTATCATTTCAGACGGATATTGTCTGCAGGCAAATCTCAGCTTTACAAACCCAGCTCGATTCAAAAAAAAGAGATTTCTCGGAGTATGTGGCCAAGGAGTTGCAAGAACTACAAGATTGTGGTAAATTAGATGAGGTTTGTATTTTTTGTTTGTATAGAAAGTGTGATCAATAAATAATTGTTATTTTTAATTTCTTCGAAAATTATTTATTATTCATCAATAACTATCTTGCCCCCTAAAAAGTAATTCACCTAAGATATAACACTTTTATGGCAAAGTTTTTCCCAATCCTCGAAACTTCTTAAACGCGCTTTTTGGTATCGCCAACAGCTCCCATTTCGATTTTTATTTTATCTTCTCAATCATAGCAAAACGCTATTAACAAAAAAACAGAGCTTTTTGCGGTCTTGGCTCTTTCGGACGCTTCTATTGGGATGATTGGGCCTTAGTTTCAATTTCATAGCCATTGGCTGATATTGAAAAAAACAAAATGCCAAAATCGACCATACGTAACTCAAAATTTGAATATAACGGTTACTTTTTGATCACACCTCGTAAAATTATGACAGGTTCATAATATAAAATGGCCCCCAATTTGCAAATACTTTTTACTTAGATTGATATCAAAATTGATCCTGCCGTCCCTTTAACACATGATTTGTTATTACTCGCTGCCGATTCGTTAGATTTATTTGCCGCACAGTTTATTAAGGACACAGTTAAGAAAAATGTAAGTTTTTAACTTTGAAAGGAATCACATTTGAAATGTTTTCAAAATTTATTTATTTTTAATTACTTTGCTTGTTTAGTGGCCGCAGGCCTACTGATGGATGAGTTTGTTTACATTTGTTTAACCTCCTTTTACATGTTACAATTTCAGAATGAAGATATATATCGCTTAGATGAACAAATAACTGAAAAGGAGCGTATCTTGAAAGCCAGTACCACTAAAATTGCACAAGTAGATGAAAATCTATTGCAAATTGAAGAGCAGTTAGACAAGTTGCGTTTGCAGCGTTTACAAAAAGAAGCTGACAACAACGATCTACAAAAAAAGAAGGAAAGGTGAGATAACTAAAATATACAGACATTTTCCGCACCCCATGAACTATAAAAAAATTTAACGATATTTTGCAGCTTAAAATTGAATTTAAATAAGAAGTCCACAACTGACATGAATGTGCAAACTGAGAACGATATTTCTTGTAGAACTGATACTTATGAAACCACCTGTGATACTTTTCATACAGCTCAAACTAATTGCTCCAACCTCAGTTCACCGACTATAGCTGAAGACGAAATTACTCCTCTGAGCAGTTGTACATTATCAATAGGCGATATAGATGACGATAATGCTGATGACAACGGCAATAAAGATGACACCAATTCAGACGGCACACGAAAATCACAATCATCCCAATCCTCCTCAATTGCCACAAACACAGACACACAATCAAGCTTAAAGAGTGTCAATACGGGGAAAACCTTAAATACTCCGAATGCTTTAATGAGTGATAGTGGGGTTTGTTTGGATACTGTTAAATCTACCAATCCCAATAATTTCGATGATATAAAAGTCTCTGTCAATAAACCTGCAAATAATGGAATTTCCAATTCTGATGACGAGACGGCCTCATGTTCGTCCTGCGAAAATAGTGCTAATTCTGACATCATGCAACCTCAGTGTGCGATTCACAATTTGCGGCAAAAAATAGCTGTACAGAAAGCTCTTATTATGAAAAATCTCGAAATGAATGTTAACAAATCCAAGTTAGATCAGCAAATCTCTGAATTGCAGGAGCTGCAGAAGCGTTATGTTAAAATTGAAAAGCATTTGTTAGAATGTGGACAACGTACGGTTGATGAACATCTCTTATGCTGTCAAACGAATGCTGAGGAGCTCGAATACGACAACGAGGAAGGTGTGGAAACATCAACATGTTATACAAATGCAACTTCTCCGATAGATGAACCCAGTTATACAACGAACATGACACGTTCATGGCCATCAGCTAGAGATTTTTGTAAGTCAGTCACATTTAAAGTCGGTCAGATGTATGACGAAAACCTAAAAGAAAATATATCTTAATTCCTCTTTTAAAATGTGGGTAAAGGATTAAGTTAGCTAAAGGTACTTCTCTGCATCTCTCAATGCACAAAAATTTGGGCACTATATAAAAAAATCAAAATTACTATAAATCAAGGCAAAGTTAGAAGTTTTTTATACCATCGTTTTTAATTTCAGCAAATTGTAATAACTTCGGTATGGATTCGCCTAACTTTCTTACTAACTGCAGAACTGAATAGAACGTCAATAAACAATTCTTAAAAACTCAAAACTGAAACAATAAAAATGTAAAAAACCAAAAAATATTTGTCCCTACAGTACGTCAAAAATCCAAACCTTTAGCGAAGAAAAAGGGAAGTTATTTTTCCTATTAATTCCCCTAATTATTTCTGGGTTTACCTCCTTTCTAGAAGCTTCTGTCACCATTGAAGTCAATTTTGGTTCAAAAATTAAGAGAGATATCTTTACCTCCCTAATATCCACGTTATCATCTTTTGAGGAAAGCTTCTTTGTTCAAGTTAATTCTTCGCGTACATTTTATAAGAGATTATGAAAAAAAGTATTTTTGTAATAAATCAGCAAAATAAATATATTTTTCCATTAAAACTTTTTTTTTGTGGTTAAGTTTCCGCCATATTTCTTCCCGACTTGAAATGTGAGTGACTGTATGTAAATATGGGCTGTTAATATTTTTTCAGCTGAGACAGAAAATGCCATAACTATACCCACATATGTGATACGTGGCGCTGGCAAGCAAACTCATTATGAATATGAAGTTCGAATAATTTTGCCAGATGGTAAACTGAATGTATTGCGTCGTTATAGCCGCTTTAGAGAACTGCATTTGAGTATGAAAAATATATATGGAGCCAAGGTAAATATGGTTCTAAATTTAGTTGAAAAATCCGAAAGAAAAGCTAAAATTCTTCACAAAATTTCAAGATTTTCATTTCAGTTCTTTTTACATTATTCTTATTTTATTTTATGGAGTTTAAGATTTCATTGTTTTATACAAACTTTTACAAAATTATTAACTTCTGAAAAAGTAACTAAATATTGAAAAAAAAATTTTTTCAATGAAATTTATTTCATTTTTTATATGTCTATAATTTTTTATAAAGAATTATATCGTAAAGATATTTTTCTAAAAAATAATTTAACAAAATTTTATTTAATATTTCCAATATTTCGCTATCGCGTTGTGGATAGCCTGCGAGAATGCAATGTAATTGGATACGAATTTTTAGTTTTACCACATGAAACAATTTTTCTTGTATAATTTTTCAACTAAATTTTAAATTTCTATTTTGCAAAAAATTAAAAAGAAACAATTTAATAAATAAATTGTTTAAGCGAAAACGAATTAAAAATTTTATATTGTTTTTAGATTACTGCCCTGCATTTTCCACCTCGCGAGCTTTTCTCTTCCAACAGCGAAAACGTAGCTAAGCAACGTAGACGCATGTTGGAATTGTATTTGCGGCGACTCTTTGTGGTCTGTTCACGGATACCGCAAAGTCCCATTTATGAAGGAGCCGGCGGACCTGGCCTCACTCGTGTCTCTTTAGCTCAATTCTCGCCCTTCTTCAAGAAGGGCCTTTTCGAGAACGGCAGGCACGGGACGGGATAATAGTTAGCCTACTGCTAAATTATCTCCTACCTACAGTGTGTCTTTTAATATATTTTTATCATTTATTACGTTATATGTCACAATCATGATGGTTATTTTAATGGATTTTCCTGCAACTTGGATATAAATCAATTCATTTCAATTTAGATGAGCTTCTACAATCAAAATGTATGTAAGTATTCCTTACGACTGCTTATTAGTTTAATCATTTAACGAATGGCGGTATTTATTCTTAATTTTTATCAGATAAAACGTTGTTGTTATTTTTTTTAAATCAATTTAAAATTTTTTTTTAGTAATTTTAATTTCATTCTGTTTTAGATGATTTTTTGTTTACTACATGCACTCTACAGTACATCCTACTATACGATAAAATACATGCATTATTCATTTCCTTTTTTTTCTCTTACAAATTAAATCTCTATTTTTTTACTATGGTTTTTATTTGATATTTAACATTCAGTAACATATTCAGTAGAATAATTATTTTTTTACTTGAAAATACAGGGAAATTGATTATTGTGGCGTGTCGGCTAGGTTATGTGCCCATTTCGGGGCTACAGGCTACCTTTGCTTAAAAGCTTTCGTAGTACAACTAGTTCTTTGAGCAAATTCCAGTTGAAAATAAATGGAAAGTTTCAAAAATATTAAACACCACAATCAATTCAAATGCGTGCATACATTCATTGTCTTATACATTTCCATATTGGCCGTTTGGTTTTCAACTCAAATTAAATGTTTAAACTAACAATCGTTTCAAGTTTGTAGGGGCGTACGCTAAATGTTTTAGCTACGCCTAAACTGATATGTATATGTGTTTAATGTTATACAATTTTGAGTTTCAAATATTTGATTTTTATTTCGCCTGAAGGATTGAATTTCAATAAAATTTTTGTTTTAACAAATTTATATTATATCGATAGTTTTGTAAGCTTTGATAAAGTATTGTCAGTAGGGCAGCCTATAAATACAAATTTTTATTAATAAACATTCCCCATATCATATTATATATTGTGTGTTTTTAAGTGAAACTAGAAAAATAATTTACAGTATTTGTTTTCAGAACTTTTTGTTTTAAGTGAAAAGCTCTTTTAAGACAATATCGTACAAATAATCAAAAAATAATGTTTTACGCCTTTTAATTATGATATAAATTTTATTTTTAAAAGGTATATTTATTACTTAGGATCTAAAGTGAATCCTAATTTATTCTAATAAAATTATAGATAAAAGGTTTGTTAAGTTTTATTCAGGCAATATGCAGGCTGTTTTTCTTCTTTCTGTAAAGCTCATGAAGCTTGCACTTGCCAAAAATCTGTCAATCTTCATTCTTTGTTTATTAATCACGGGAAATCTGTACGCAATAAAACTACTTGAAACCCTTATTTTGTATTTAAACAATTTTTTATATAAAATTTTTTTGTATTGGAACTGTCTCTATAAGTATATATATACATACTTACTATACAATACATATACATTATCTATTTCAAACCTAAATATGTAAATATATGATTTTTTACGTATTAGATTATTTAATTAATTTGATTTGTTTAAGGCATTAACAGTTTTATTGATAATTTGAAAAAATAATTCTTTTCTCACGTTAATTTGCATTGGAACATTGACAATAATATTTATTGCCCCTTTCGCCACTTAAACTTTTAGCTTTATAACTTGTCCTGATACGCTATTACAAATTGATTGCCAAGAAATGTAAGACCAATGTGAAAAATATATAAAATATATATAGCCAATATACTAGTATACTCATCGGTTGTCGACACCTTCCACAGTATTTGCCCAACTAGCACAATCTACTATATTGTCAGCAGCCAACTGTAAGTGGTCGCGATGCGTAGGTCGTAAGTTTGATCCCTACTTCCGGCAATAAAAAAAAATTATAAATTTTTTTTTAATTTTTCTTCTTTTATTTGTTAATTGGTGCTCGGTCATGTAAAAGTAATTAATAAAATGCTAGTAGAATCATGAATCGACTCTAAAATCTCTCAATATCTCTTGCTTAAATTACGGCCGCAATGCATTCCACCCATTGAGTGAAATGAAAATTGCATCTTGCCATAAATGTGGATGTGTTAGTTGTTATTTAAGTTACACTAATAATGCAAGAATTATCATTAGGGAGAATAATAAAATTGCGATAATTTCTATGCGCATTTCATCACAGCCCCCGCTAAGGCCGAAACTTTTATACAAAATCTTCTTCGGGCAACTGAAGATTTTTTCAAGTTCAAAGTAAAAGTAATGTGGAAAAGGATTCATTTCCTTGCTGAGTGGCATTGAAGATTCATAATTGTCAGTTTGCAACATTATTTGTGTACAATAAAATAATAACTATTTTAATTAATATGTATAATTGTTACTGCCTTAAATGTATAATAATTTAACAATCTCATATCTTATATGAATGTACGTGCAAACAACTTGACAATAGTAAGTAATTTAGTTTTAGTTCACATCTTTTAAATGTTTAATTTGCATCCTATTAAACTGTAAATAGAAACTATAGACCACTGAGCAAATTCGTAGGTAGAATGAAAGTTTAGCAGTAGATGTAGTTTTAATTGATTTCAACACTTAGTTAGTTTATTAATAAGAATTATTTTTATAAGTAAAATTTAATACGTCTGCAGCGTAAAAAATTAATATTTATGACAGAACAAAATTTTTCTTAGTTTAAGATTAAATGATCAAATGTGATACAGAAATTGCAATCCATTTACTAATAACAAACTTCAGTAAATAATTAAATAAAGTAAATGTTATAGAAAGCTAATAATAATTAGTAGTCTACTATATAATGTTTTTCTACATTTAACCAATATTAATAGATTATTTGTGTAAAATGTAAAAAGACTCACGAATAAAATTGTTAATAATTTAATAAAAAAAAAAACTACTGTTAATAATTGATTGCCGATTTAAATTTTAATACTATATACTATACTTACTTATACATATATTTGATTAATTTTTTCTTTACACGAAAAGTATTACTCAAATAATTAAAACTTGTTGAAAACAATTGCCCTTCTTAATTATAAGTTTTTTAATATAAATACATCGCTCTAATAGCGGCAAATTATCGCAGATGCTAAAATAAGAATTTTGAAAAACATAATTAGCAAAATCAAAGAGGTTCATGTAAAACCTCAAACTCAGCTGATTATATTTTTGCACCCTTTAAAAGGTCCTTGTTTTGCATTATTTGAGAGAATCCATTTATTAAATACACAAAATATTTTTTTTTCTCTTACTAGTAGAACTTTGAATAGGGAATGCCCTTTTTGTGAAAAACATACATTCATGTTTATGTTTTTTTTTACTAGTAGAATTTCGAATGGTAAATCTCCCTTTGGTGTAAAAGTTCTGCCAGTTCTGCATTTAAACATTCACAATTATCCATTATAATTTTATAATATGCAGTCGAAGGGAAAATCAAAATAATGCATGGAAAACTCCACACTCAGCTGATGATATTTTTTCTTGCTTAATCGTGATCTCTTGCCAAAATTGCTTTGTTTTTTCCACTTTATTTGGCAGAATGCTTGATCGTGAATTCGTCGAGAAGAAAGAGTACAATAAATAACTTTTCAAAAATTAAGCTTAAAGTAATTTGTCGCTATGGGCTCAATATGTAACTGAAAATAGGCTTAAAATCTTACAACGTCTTATTTAAACCAGAATCAAATTTATTTCTTCCATACAAAATACTTACACACACTCCCAAATGATTAAATTTATCTGTTTGTTTAAGTATGTATTCTTGTAGTTTTTTTTAAATAATTTTTTAGGCGCATTTTTAGTAGGTAAATGCGTACTTTGTACTTTTGTAATTAAACTTACAAAAATAAAATTCCAAAAAAAATTAATGTTATTTTAAGCTGTTTTTACTAATAAAAATCGTTTCGTTTTTTCTATCAAAAATTATTCTATAAAGACCTGGTTTTATTGATTTCATGGTACTATAAGGAATTCCAAATGGCAGGATATTTTAACTCTTTTAGGCTTATTTTAAATATGTAATTCAACTTGCAAAAAAAAACAAAAATCCAAAAAAAATGTAATGTTATTTTAAGCTGTTTTTACTAATAAAAATAGTTTCCTTTTTTCCAAAAATATTTCCGTGATGTTCTGCTATTTTAACAACTGTTACGACCCTATTTAGTCCAGTCAATTGTGCCTTTGGGTGCCTCCGTAGGGGAGTGAATAATGCTTAGCTTAATGAAGCGGAGGTCGCGGGTTCGATTCCTGCCTAGACCCTGGGTGTTTTCCTGCGGACAAGCCAAAAGCTTTGCAGGTAGAGTTGGTTAAAAAAAAAAAAAAAAAATTAATCAACTTTACACGTAGATGAATTAAACAAATAGAGAAATAAACACTTCTATGCCAAGCAGGTTAGTTTTTATAAATAAAATATATCGTTGGTTGGTTGCAAGAAGAATGGCCTCAAATGTTGTTTTAGTGATTTCACTGTATGTATATTACGTTAATATATTGAAATCATTAAAAAATATATTGCAAAAAGATGCTACGGCCTTCCGAATTCCAAGATATGAAAATACAGGTAAAAGGACATTTGGGGACTATTTTGCTTCTTAAGTTTAATTCGTAAGATAATCATTCTATATTTTATTATAAAAAAATGAAATTAAACCGTTTCAAAGAAAGAAATTTTTTCACATCCATATATAAATAGTAGAAAAAATTAATCCTGAAATTAAGTTCATAACTTGCCTACTGGCTTACAAACATGCATACGTATGCATAAACAGTAATCCAACTCAAGCTATTACGAGGACTTAGTTGAGGAGTATTTAAATGTATTGGTAAATTTTTGGTTGTGGATCTGATAACCACCTTTAATAACGTCTGTCATACCCAAATGCCTTTTTGTCTATAATATTTAAAAAATTTTGATGCATATATTTTTGTGTATAATCTTTTTTTGTTATTTATTATTATTTATTACAGTTTGCAAGATTTGTGAATTTTGTTTGTATCATTTAAAACTAATGTTAGATTTGTTTATGCCATAATGAAATAATTATGTATATTAAGCTGCATTGTTAATATAATGTATACTAGTAGAAATTCTTTTCTTAATAACTTTTAACAACTTTTTTTTTGTTTTGTATAAAATGTGTGATTTAAATTAATAACGAGTTTAACAATGGTTTATTTATAAATATATTTTTTATTAATCATAATTTTTAAAAACTTTTTGCAAAAGAACTGAATTGTTGTCAATGAATAAATAAAATTGGTACACTTAGACCTCAACAGTAGAACCTCATTAATAAATAAACCTAATCATGGAAAGAAAACAATATCATAAAAAGAAAAAGAAGCAACAAAAAAAAAATTAAAGAAAATATTATGATAAAAATAGAATGAAATGGAAACACATTTGGGATTTAGCTTTGACTAGTTAAAAATAAAAGAATACAATAACTAAAATTTAAAATGAGTGCAAAAACAAAAAAAAAAAAAAAAAAAAAATTACTTGACTAAAAATTAGCAAACAAAATAGTGCATTATGTGGAAACTGAGTGCAACAAAATATGCATGTATGTAAATGATTTTTGCTGGAATTAATGCACTATTGCGTTTTATATAATAAATTTTGAAATAGTAAAACAGCAAGTTAATATTAAATAATCGTTAATAAGTGTTGTAACAACATTGGCATAATTTCTCAAATTTTCCACAATATTTTTTTTGAACTGTTAACAAATTTCGAGCTAATATTCAGCTAAATTTTCACAATATATATGAATGTCATCTGATATATTCAAACTCTTTCCACATAGTTGCCGGGAAACGTGCCAAAGCAGCCAGTACGTTGTGATGTACCAACGTACCAGCCATCATCACATTTTTCCAAAACGTGCACTATATCGCCCTCTTCCAGCTCTAGTTCGTCAGAATTTTGCGGACGGTATTTATATAAAGCTCGGTATCTTTAAATATGTATAAAAAAAATAGCTAAATTTTACTGCGATTTAATTGAAATAAGTAAAATTACGACTTACACCAAAGGTGTTGAACTAGTGTCAACATGTAAAATATCGGTTTTGTGAACATTACGCGTTTCTCTTAATATGGCATTGGATGGCTGATTGCCATTCCGCGTAAGGCTATTGAATTCATTATTAATGTTTGTGCGCAAAACATCTAGCGAGGGGCGAGCATTAACCACACTTACTTGTTGTATTGTGGTTGTTCTGGCCGCAATGTCTTCAGCACCAATATCAGTGAGCACCTTAATTTTGTATTGTAGTAACAGAAATTAAATGGTTTATCAAACTTAATCAATATGTACGCATACCTCCACATATGATACGGGGAATATGCCTTTACGATTGGCAATTCTGCCCTCAAACCAATTGTCGTCTACTCTACGCGTTAAGGCCACCAACTCACCTTTGTTTAGCGAAAGTTCCACTGCAGATTGGGCTTGAAAATTATATTTGGCTCTAGCTTGACCTTCTGAGGGTTTACGGTATACATTTGCTTGCGCCTGTATTGGTTGCATTGATTCCTTGCTAATTATCTGGAAGTTGGCCAAATAAATAATATTAAATTTGTTATACTATAACATTTATTCCTCCACCTTCAGTTATTATTATTTTCTATGATATTCATTAAAAATTTTATTTTCCTCATCTAATTCTTAATTTAATTAATTAATTGTTTAGAATAACAAAGAAAATAATAATCATACTCATAATTGGAGGTTGAAGAATCTAGAATTATAAAATTTATATATTAATACATTTTTTCTGTTAATAATACAAATAGTACAGAGTGTAAATAGTACAAAATGCATTTGCGGCAATTGTATTCAAATTACTCAGAGAGTCATCTCTCTTCTTCTGTTTCAAATCATTTTGTTTGCTTTTCGTTATGGCCATTTTTTCTTCATCTGGCAATGCCATGCAGTTTGTATTGCATATTGTTGTTGCTATTTGATTGCGATTTTCATGCTGTAAATGTTTGATGTTAAGCCAAATTTAAGATGAATTTTCAACGCGACAAAAATGCAAAAAATATTACTGAAGAGCATTGAACTGATATATGTATGTGTGTATATCGCAAGTAGATCCCTATCGTATATGAAACGTATAATGGCTGTATAGCGAAATGCAAAAAGGATATTTATTTACAACTACAAAGTGAAACGATATTTTTATTATCATGTGAGTTCTTGACTTCTCTTCTATTCTTTGTGATTTGTTTTACAGTACGGTGAGAGAGGAAAAATGTGTACATGAAATAATACCTCAATACAATAGTGTGTGTATGCATGGATGTGTATATTTTTGTGCGAGATGGAAATGATAACAACACGTGTAAAATGAGCATGTATTTACGCATGTTTGCCGTATGTGTAAATAATACAGACGTAATTGAGGCATCAATTATAATTAAATTGTGAATTCCTCTGAGTTCTTGAGAATGCATACAAATATTTAATTCCAGTAATAAAAAATTTATAAATAAATAAAAAAATATTGGTATATCTTTGTATATAAAATATCTACAAACATATATGGTATATTATGATAAGTGTGGCTGTGCAAGGAAAAATTTAAGTGGCTTTCAAAAATGATTCATTTAATTAATTACAATAATAAAAAAAAATACATGAGCTTATAATTGGAGTACGAATGTAAATTGAAAATTTTAACAACTTCCATCGGACAAGGAGTACGAAAATTGCAACTTTCCGGTAAGTTAAATTTTTATATTTACAATTTTTATATTTACATTTTCAAACAAAATATTTTGTTTTTGTAGTAATTTTAATTACTTTAAGAATTATTTAAAAAAAATGAATTCTTGTTTAAGAATCTCTACTTCTTGTGGGTAGCTGTTTACAGAAGCCTAGCAGGTTGGTTTTCCCCATTTTTGTAATAAATGCGTTCAAATTAAATGAGTAAAGTGCAATATTATAAGCTATAAAAAGAAATTCGTGGACAAACTATTGGGTTCCAATTTTAAGCAAACAGCTGCTATTGAAGTTACACATTTATTAACACAATTAGAAAAACATTAAATGGAACATCACATGTTAACAAATGCTTAGCATAGAAAGACATGAGGAATTAATTTATGGCAAATATTTCAGTTTCCAAAACTTTTTTGAATTAATGCTTTTATTAGATAGCAAATTAGAATTTTATAAATTATTAAATTCTATCATTTGTTTGTAACCAAATGCTACTCATATTGTTTTACTAACCTCAACGTAATTAGCAGGGAATAATCCAATCATGGCATTATGCTCGCCTTCATACCAATTTTTGTCAATGGCCCGCTTTATATAAATAATGTCGCCCTTCTTAAAGCTCAGTTCTCTGCAAGTAAAATTAGGCATAGGGATATATAAATTGTACAACTGTTTACTAAGTACTCACTTTGAATTCTGGGCTCGGAAGTTATATAGAGCTCTGGCTACGGACTTGACTTGATTTGTAGTTTTTGGCGCCAAGTCTGCTGGAAAATCGTCATAGCGATTGAGAGGTATTGGAGATTTCTGAGATGGCGTAAAATGGTCTGTGTGACGACGTGAGTTCATATCTTGTAGTTCTTGCAGGTATTTACGGCGTCTCTCTTCTTGATATAATTTTTGCATATGCTCTGCTTGACGTATGGCTAATTCTTCTTCTGACAAATGATACTTGTACTCCTGGCGGACGGGTGTTTTAAAATGAATATTTACGTCCGATTCATAGTAACGATGGGGAGAGACTGATGGCAAAAATAAAGAATTTATTTTTATAAAATTGTTTCTTTCTGCATAGAAAATAAATCTTAAGAAATAAGTGTTTATATTACATTAAATGACTCATTAAATGGTCATTCGATATGATTTCACTCTCTGTTTTTGAAGCTGTTATTTTCTTTGTGTAACTGAAATTATGTTCTTTCACTGATAGCAACAATCCTAGAAAATCCATTATAATTATAATAAATTTTAAAATCTATATAAATATTGGCAATATTTTTAAACGAGACAAGTTTAAGTGAGATAAGTTTCACATTTTGTAAGACCCGATTTGTTTTTTAATTACTATGAAGAATCGAATAATTGGCAATGTATTCTACTTTATGCAATTGATAATCTTGTTTCATTTCAAAGTTTATAGAAGAGAATTAAATGACAAAAATTTTCAATATAAATTTTGCTCTGGTTTTGTAATGAAAAAATCCTTTAATAGTTAAAAATAAAACATGTCAAGTGTCGGCAATAGATTGTTCTCAAGTGCAGCAGTACATCCAAACGTACATGCCATGCAGATAATAATGCTTTTTCGTTCAAAATATTTAAGTATTTTAGTATTTTATTTTGCTTTTTCCAGGAATAATTTACTATCCCTGCCTTTTATAATAAATTCACAGCGCTAATATAGGAAATCGCTTAAGAGATTCGATTGAAACGGTGCGAGCATGCGTGATTGAATTCATATTAAAAATGGTCTGCTTTTCGACCTGATGTTCTTGGAAAATGATTTTCGTTAAACATGCAGTGTAGTGCAATAAATAAATAAATCAAAACCGAATTTTTGTATATTTTGTTTTTAAATTTAATATTTTTGAGCAAATTCTTCTGCTACATGTACGATAATTTCTACTCCTCTTACATAACTTGAATTTTGAAAATTTCCTCTCACGGACATCATATTTAACCAATTTCCATTTTATTATTACTTTTGCAAGAAAAAACGAATTAATAATTAACAGAGGAGTCTCATTAAAAAAACCGATAACTTTTTTTTTTAAACACCTTTAAAATCCACTTTTAAGTTGCCACTGTCAAATAATAGTTAGTTGCTATTTTTAATTGCACGACTAGTCTTTCACTTTTTTTATAAAGGTTAGACTGGCTAACCGGCTGTCATTCTGCCGTGCCTTTACGTTTAATTGCAGTTTCAATATTTTCGGCTTTTTATAAGATCTGTATATGGAGTATGGAATAACCCATATTCTACTTGCACACATGCTTATGCTTGTCCTTGTATTTGAATTAAAACCATTTTAAATGGTTTTTCTTTTTTATTTTTTTCTTCTGATTTCATTTCTTATTTAGCTTTGAAGTGTAACAACGATTTATTCATTCATTCAATCAATCCTCCTCATTCTCTTTAACTCACAAGCTGGCCGACAAGTCATAAGCAATATAAATGATGATTGCAATGTGTCTCAAATAAACGGCGCGCTTAATTAGCCATTTCGAGTAAATAAACTTTAAGTGAAAACAAAACAATTTAAAATTAAAGTTACTTTCTTTTGCTTCGGCTCATGAATGAAATCTGTCAAAGATAACCTGCTCTCAAGATTTACAGACAAATGAACTGACTTGACTGACTTTGTCAGCCGCTGAGTGTGTTGACTTTTTGTAAAATATAAATTGTTTACGTTTTTATGCCTTGCAATTGCTTTGAAATGCGAGCTTTTGATAACAGTTTATTAACATTGAAATAAGTGATTGTATAAGTTATTTAGGGACACTATTCCTGGTAAACAGACGTGATTAGTCTATTCGTGTAAACCAGTAAGTAATTGTGTGACCGCTTTAGACTTCTTCTGGCGATGACTAATGAATTGTTGGGCGAGTGATGATGTCTTGTCGGCGAATTTCATTGTTATTTTCAATCTCTTCTAGGCATGGCCATAGGTCACGTGCTTTGCCTTGGAATTTGCAGTCACAGTGAGTGAATGTGAGCACAAGTATGAAATATAATAATAAAATAAAGAGAGGAACTTGTTAAATTGAAATGCGGAAATGCTTTGAGGCTAGTGAGTGCGAAGGTTTACACTCTTCCATCTCCAGAGGTTTTTAAAAAATATTTTTAAAGTGAATGTTTATATCTAGATACTAATGTATCTATGTGCGTGCATATCTGGTTCTAATTTCGTGCTCATTAAAAACTATATATACGCAGAGTCAAATACTAATAAATTAAACAAAGTAATGAATATGTAAAGCAGTTGTTATGCGATCGGTATCTAAGTAGTAAAAGAAGTTATTTAAAAAAAATTTATTAGAATATTTAAGTGGTACTTAAACAGGCTTACCGGTAGATTAGAAATTATTTTCTTAAATGATTTCGAATTTATTATGCTGTTATATTGTAGATAAAATATTAAGAAGCAAATGAGAATTGCAGAAAGAAAACTAGTTCGAAATTTCATTACTGAATAATTTTTTAATTTATAAATAATGTTATTAATAATTTTCCACCTGCAATATACCATATATGCAATTGCTGATTAGAATTATGGAGATATTTCAAAGTTATATAATGCGAAATTATTTGATACGGCCTGGCGTTGAAAAGCTGTGAGGAATGGAATTAAAGTTTTAGTTGGTGGCATTTTACTAGATTTGTGTTTGTTGCTGCGTTTTTAGTGACGATCTAAAAAATCAATTTACAATAAAATTTGCCGCTGTAAGATTTCAAGAGAATACAATTTCGCAATGATTGTTACGAGGGAATTTCTAAATGCGAAAGCTTAGAAGCAATTACTAGACATATTCTTTCCATTTCTATATGAAAGAAATTAAATGAAACTCGTGGCATTACTCTGATGATCCTGCTCCACGAAGCAGCCACACTTGTTAATTCCTTTTCCAATCTTATTTAAGAAGCAACTTGAGCCCATCATATTTTTGCTTGTGTTTTCCCCCCCAAATTAGATTAAATCTTTGCCATAAGTTTTATGAGTTCTTATGAATGTGCTGGTAGTACGTGTACTATGCTTGTCAGCTTTGGATTTTTCCCTATTTTTGTGCAAGTGCTATTTTTGCACATGATTAAACTGCACAACCACTTTAAATACTCGTTTCTTAAGAAATTCAACCGATTTTAGTGTAGAGCGGATTTAAAAGCAACTTCAGCTGGCAGTGTTCAAATGTGAACATCTTCCAAGCTATTAAGCTGTACTTAAATATGACTTTAGCTTATGCCTGCTTTAAACAACTGCATGATTGGCCCCATTTCATTATTCTAGTTCAAGGCAAATAATATTTTGTTAGTTGTTTGGGAAACGCGAAACTTTGATGCGATTTCTTTAAGTTTCTATATATTTATTTGTTGCGCTTGTTTGTTGTGTTTTTAGAAGAGACAAAATTTCATTTCACTTTCACTGACAGACAACAAGCTGCCAGTCACATTTTGTTATTATTATTTTCATTTGTCCGCATTTACCAATTTTTACTAATTTTTTTTTTTTTTTTTTTTTGTTTTGCGTTTTCTTTTTCTTGAGTTAATTTTATTTACTTATTATAATATTTAGTTGGTGCAAAGTACATATATATGAATACAAGGTTTGTTTGATTTTTTAAGCAGATACTTTTTTAGCTTGGCACGCACACATTCATACTCTCAATTCTATAGCTTTAAAAATGCTTATTTAATTGATAAATTGATAAATTTTTACATGTTCTTTTCTAAACTGTTTATTTAAAACGAAAGTGCCTACATACATATTCATGCATGTGTGTATGGTAGTTGAAGGCACGATTGCTGTATGAGAAAAATGGTAACTTTACGCGAAAGTTTAGCACAGCAACAAACAGCAGAGCGTTATAGAAATGAAATTCACTGTTTAAGCGATCAATCTAAACTAAATGGTCTGGCGCAATTTGCTGGTCTTAACACTGCCGTGAATGCTTCTAGTGAGTTTAAGTTCATTTCTCGTTTATTTCATTTACATTTACAGCTCTCTTTCTCTTTTGAGCGGCAGCAAGATAAAAACAGGGTTCGGATAATTCATTGTTAAAAGAAATCTAAGAACATGTTCTCTTTTTCAAGAAAATACGAGTATATAGTATTCATTCTATATTACGGAAAATATTTTGAGGAATTACATATATTTTGTTCTAACATTGGACGGAAATTAATTTCAATTAATTAAAATTGCTTTTATATTTCGTACATTTTCGCCTCATGATCAGGAACAGCAGAAACTTCATTAGTAAAAAACTTCATGTAGTTCGGTGAATTAATTGATGATGACCAGATTAAAAAAAAAAAGTGTGCGAGAATTATTAGTTCTCAAACAACCTGGAACGTACAAAATTTTCCAACACTCAGGACTGTTCATTTCACAATATTAGAGAATTTCACTATGATTCACAATTTTACTCTTTAAAATTAATGTTTTTTCTTCTAAGAAGTCACGGGTCTGCTAATTTTCGTATATCCGCCGAAAATTAGCAGACCCGTGACTTCTTAGAAGAAAAAACATTAATTTTAAAGAGTAAAATTGTGAATCATAGTGAAATTCTCTAATATTGTGAAATGTTTCTGTCCTTATAATAAAAACAATGTGGCGTCTAGTTAATCACGGCCAGTTGTTTCGTATCGTGTTTTTTATTTTATACCAACTTGTATAATATTTTTTTGATTAATTTTGCTTAACCGCACCTTAAAGCAGGATATACTCTGATACAGACAGGAAAACCAAATACACAATTTCCATGAACATTTCAAATTGTCAAAAAAAAAAAAAAAAAAAATACTTTTTCGTTGATACCGAAATATTAAAAGTTTTTTCCAATTAGCGGGAAATTTTAAAATATCTTCTTTTTTTGTTTGGCGGTGAAACTTGGGAACAAAATACAGTTTGTAGACAAATTCATTAGACTAAAGTTCGGAGCACACTTTCTAATACTTTTCATCCTCACTTTGCTACAATTACTTTTTAGAGTTGAGAAACAAAATCTTAATTCAAACGGTAGTGTATTTGTGGTTGTAAAAAACAGTGGCTTTTCCGAGAACGGATCGGTTGGAATTTTTGGCGGCAAGCATTGAAGCCCTTAGCTTGACACATTTTTCTGAAGGCATAATGAGAATTGAATGCCAATCGTGCCATTCAATTGCATAGAATGTTGTCACTGGTTTTTATTTGTCTGTTAGGAAATTGCATACGAGAAGTATTAAGAGTATTTAATATTCTTCTAATATCTTGGTTATTAAGTTCGCGTATTTTTTTTTTTGTAGCAATTTGTTGTCATAGAATTTTATGCATAATTTCACTGTGTTGTTGAGAGAACAAGAAGCTTTTTCCAAGCTTTTGTTTTAGTTTTTAAAATTATTTAAAAATTTAAAATTGTTTTTAGGCACGTGGTCGGTTTATATACGTTTTTATTGTATATATATTTTTTTTTACTAGTACGTTAATAATTTGTTGTCATTCTCAATTCAATGTAAACGAAATGGGGAAAGACGCGAACATATTTAAAAATATATAAAAGCAGGGCTTAAGCTTCAAGCTTAATTTCATTTGATTTCCGATTTTTTTATAAATAAAATATCTTTTATATTTTCTGGCGGATTATTAAATTTGAATGTAAATTTTCTTTTCGTAGATAATAATTCTGGCATTTGGAATTTTCTTAGTGCACTGTAAATCGATTTTATTTGTACTTGAGGCACTGCTCAAGTTTACGCGGTAACACTTGGAGACAGATGACTTCCACTGTTTATATATAAGATATTTTTTCAATTAATTTCCAATTTTTGTTTTATAATTTTATTGGGCTTCAGGACTGGATTTCATCTGCAGGGAATTCCAAATCCAATATTCGCCAAAATAGGAACTCATTTGAATTTTAGTATTCGCGATTTTAACTACACGGTCCAGAGCTTCGTGAACTGTAGTTTGACACGGACGTATTTCATCATATTTTTTTAAAGCCTACTTCAATTGCCTAATTAAATTAACAGTCAGTTCACCGAAATTATTGGTTTTCAGTTGCGCTCCTCTCATGGAAAAATTTATGTTCGTGTGCATGTGGGTCACTTTAAATAGAAAACAATGTATGCATGTAAGCAAGTAGGGAGGTGTGGATGTAAATATGTATATATAATGTATGTACAGTTGGTATTTGATATGTTTAACATACGTGCTGCATTTGCCGTTTGCCTCAGTACTAATGGAAGCGGCATGTTAATGGCATTTTGATTTGCCAAATAGGCTTGTCTATTAGTGGCCTGGGGCGTGTATGGCAGATTGCGGTGACCCGTTCTAATAGCAACGTCATACGTTGTGTGTTCCGGTGCTAATGCAGATGTGCTGCGTGATCTGTGTGGCTCTCGGTAGACCCATAATAGTTTGCCGCAGTTGGCTACATCGCAATAAGCACTATAATCTTTATCAAATTGGAATGAACGCGCTGGATGATGCAAATACTCGGGAGGTGCGTTATCCAAGTAATTGGAATTGCTTATGTCTAGTATTTGTGGCACACGGTCATCGGTTTTGGGCGTTATTCCACGTGGAAATGGTTGGCCATACACCTCCAAATGTTGATACTGTGCTGGACGTCGTTCTCTATTGTTGTACATCTCCTGTTACTTTTTGTTTGATTGGTTTCTTGTGTGTTTGTGTGTGTGTGTATGTGTGTTTTTTTTCTATTATTAATTAATTAGAAAACTTGGAATTCAGGTAATTAGTTAGCGGACGAATTAATGTGCGTAGCGCTTTATTTATTTTCCGCGTTTGTTTTTTACTGTGACTAAAGGTAACATAGTAACGATTTTGCTATTTAGCATGGCTGACGTTAAAGGAGTCATGCGCAGTTTGAATAGTTCTGAGGAAATGCAGGTCAATGCTTGTTGATTGAGTCATTGATGTAGTGCTCATATATTGATTGCAAGAGTTTGCGCTAAAAGAGGGTAGCGAAAACCAAGACCTATATTCTAGACCCGCTTGCTGCAACATTTATTTATTGTACAGTAAGTGCAAGAAGTGATTGGACGCTTCGCTGCACATGTGTTGCTGTTACGAGTACACATTTCATTCAAAGCCAACAATTTTGGTTCTTGCAAATGGTCTGCTCTTTTAAAAATATCTTCAAATAATAATGAAACTCACCTGCTCTGTGTTGAAGTAGTTCACCTTTTGGTGGTGGTGGAAGTTTTGGGGTCGTAAAATCATAATCTGTTTCGCATCAAAATAATTTTGAAAAGGTTAACCAATGTTGGGTCGTTGTATACATACGGGTACACACAGATATATAGAAAAATAAAGTATAAAATAAAAGTTTGTATAAGTTTCAAGAGCTTAACTTCTAAAAGCGACTAGAGCTTAATTAATGGAACAATGAATGATGCCTGAATGCCCTCCCAGACGTTAATAAGCGTTACATTTTGTTACGATGAGTGCCTTAACAACTAGCAGAAATGAAAGTATTTAATATTTGTTTAATAAAATAAGTAAAATGGAACCTTTGAATGTTACAGCATGTTCGCGCTTCGGTGTGAGGGGCGACCATTGCAGTTTTGGTAATTGTTTCTGTTTTATTTCAGTTGCATCAGGCACATAACGTGCCTTGGGCGTATGAATCTTGGGATCGAATTTTTGATTTGCAAAAATGTCTTGAATTTTTTTACTATGACGAATGCATTTGGATGGTTTTCCCCGGGGGGAAGAGTGGTTGCAAGTAGTTGTCTTTTGCGGTTTTTGTACGGCAGTTGTTTCAATGATGTTGTTGTGTGTGGGACTAGGATATCTGTGAGCAATCCAATTGGCGGTCAAAAATTGCGGTATATTGTCCCTTATATCTGGCGAAGAGTGTGACAATTGGGTTTGCATGTTATTGCCCTGTTGGTTTTCATAACGCACTTTTAAACGTTCCACTATACCGCTACTACTGCTTTGACTCCTAGTCGGACTCGGTGACTTTTCCCGCTTATTTTGTATGTTACCCAAAACAGCAGTTTTACTTATTCTGTCAATGTGTGGCATAAGACGGTTCGTTAGCGGTGTCGGTGACAGCATTAAACGTTTTCGTCCTCTTTTGGGTTCCGCCTCTTCTTTTATGGGCTTTAACAATTTATTTTGTATCTCAAATTTATGAGTTATCCAAGATACGTCGCCATTGTGTAAGATGTCTTTTGACTCCGATTTGATGGTATTCATTTCAGGGTCGCTGCGCACCTTCCTCAGCTTACTTAGTCCAAAAAAATGATCCTGTTTTATATTCTCATAACCTAAACTTTCGAACTTGTCGCGTATTTTTTGTACTTCTCCCGTATTTACACGTTGCAAGTAGGAAGAGCATTGTGACTGTGGTGATGCACTGCGTGAATGGCAGCATGGTTCTATAAATTCCAAGCTACTGTATGGCGAATAATCTTCAGAACGTTGATAAGTTTCACTGATATCATCATGATATTCATCTGGCGGTCTTTTTTGGGGGGAGAGCATGTGAAAATTTATCCGTGAAGAATTTTTCTCACCAAAAATACCACATAAGTCCGTTAACGAGTTGCTTAATTCTTTGTGATGACTGTACCCTCGATATTGTTTTAAACGCATTTTTTCCTCAATTTGTTTCATGACTTCATCCTCATCTGGAGAAGAATCTTCGCGAGCGCGATAAATTGTTGTTGAAGGTGTATCATATTTTCGTTCTTCGAAGAATTTAATTCTTTCTAAAATATCTTTAGGGTCTCTGGTATTTGAAGAAGTGTCGGTGCTTTTAATATAATCCATTTTTGGTGCTGGCGGAATTTCAGGAGGTTGTTGATCATCGCCTTCTTCATCTTCAGCTTTAACATTTTTATTATCTATTGTTTGTTCTATAGGTGCATTATTATGTTTCTTTAAATTAATTGCGGTCAGAGCATTTTTCTTTTTCAACACAGAACCCAAAAGCTCGTCTCGGGTTATTGAAGATTTGCAACGAACTTTCAGAGCTTGAGATGATGTGGGTATAGTATTCCGTTCCACTGTTACAATAAACTTTTCATCATCTTTTTCTATTGGTTGTTTGCTCTCTTCGTACGAATATATTTCACTGAGTTGGTGATTGACTTTTCGAATCTGATCTTTGGGTAACGTGCTAACTAATTCGCTAAATTGGGCCTCCGGTCCAGGGGACCTGTTGCGATCAACCTTTTGAAATTTTTCTTCTAAATTTTGGGCCAAATCGGCAACAGTATTGCGTCGCCAATATTTCATATTAACACACGGCTTATGCTTCTCATCGATGTAGTCTTGTAAAAAGTTAATGCTTTCGAAATTCTCTCTCAGATCTTCAACAGATTTTTCGCGAGAGTTCAATCCTATATCATGCTCCTTGCGCCATTTTACATCATTCACATCTTTCGGCAAAAATAAGAATTTTTGCGCATGTTGTTCCTGCTTCAATTTGTTCAATAAGTAACTCAATTCCTTTTCATCTCTTTCATGTAAGCGTACTTGGCGCCATTCCTCAAAATCCAGAAGATCGCTTTCTTTTCGTATAGGCTTAAAATTTGGTTTTGAAGTGGATTTTTCTAATTGCCCCACTCGTTCTATGGTGTTGTAAAATCGATTGAGCTCCACAAAGCGCTCTGAGTTGCGCAGATAGCGACAAGTAGGGCTGTGCCGGTCATTCGATGCTAGGGAAGTGGCACTATGTGCTAATTCGTCGCATAAGTAGAGACCACGCTGGGAGCGATCTTCAGCACTAGACATGCTACTGGCCCGTATTACCTTATTTGTTTGATTAGAACGGCAACTATCAATTTTGCGGCGAGAAGGCGATCGCACGTTACGATTTAAATGTGGTGCCACGCGCACTTCTCTGGTGGGAGAGAACTCCTTCACTTCTTTATTCACGGTGGGATCACGTGTTTCAATATAACCGGAATCGCATGTTTGGGTTTGATTACTTTCTTCAGATTGCAGCCGATTGCGACTAGGACTGAGGCTTCTAGATTTGTGAACAGAGGCCTCGTCAGCTGTATTGCTGGGCAAAAGCTTTTTGAGGCCCACGTAAGGTAGAGAATTTGATTGCTGTGCATTAAAGTCGTTCCAAAAATGTGTCTTATCACGTACCGTGGAAATACAGGAATCCAGTGATCTCTCAATAATTATATTACGATCTATATCATCTTGCTTGGGAGTATACTTTCGCTGACACACGTACGACATTTCTTGCAGATTTTGCTCCGTTGGAGTATCTTTTTTATTTGTATTCAATTTTCGGTTTCTATTTTTCTCTTTTGCTAACTTTTTGCATATTTTAGATGAAGTGTCTGCTTTTGTAGTGGTTTTCATGCCCTTGGTTTTTGGTGGGCCTATTGGCGGGGAGTGGCCCAAAGAATACGTAGAATTACTGTCTGCCAAACTGACGTTTGAAATAGTTTTTGGTAACTGTTTGGCTGGCAGTGACTTTTCAACTTTCCTTTTTTTGGCAACAGTTGCACACTCCCTAGAAGGGGGTATCCATTCAGTATAGCCGTAATGACTTATGTAAGGTAAGACAATGGTTTGTGAAGAGGTATTTGTATTATAGAAGTGAGCTTGGGTCCGACAGCCAGTGCAAAAACGTGGCATTGAACGACTACGTGTCTGTACGGCACATGCTGCCAGCGTTCGTACGGCTTTTTTGACATCCTGCGGGGACTTCATTGCTGGATCTCTTAAAATATTTGTGCTGGCTTCAAAGGTATAACGACTTAAAGGCAAAGAATTTTCTAAACGCTTCTTCTCTTCTGCAAAAGTGCGCTCTTTCGAAACGGATCTACCAAAAGCTACAGGGCTACGACTATCGTTGCGCTTTGTCTTTAATTGGAATGATTTTCTTTGAAGACTGCAGGTTGTCCCAAAATTTTGCTTTCTAAATGTTGCCCTCCTGCTCTCTAAGGCTGAATTTATTGCAGGCACTACTGCTCCCGCAGATTTCGAACGGTACAGGGGAACTTTACGAGGACTCCTACATAAAATTGTTGTGCTATATTTATTTGGAGCTCCTAAGATTGGACTTTCCGGCCTCTGGAAGCATTTCTCATGTCTGGAGGAAGAGCTAATCGAAATGGGTATACCTCGAGTAGAATTTTTTACCATCGATTTAGTGTACAAGGATTTACGGTTTGGTGGCGCCGGCGGTACAACAGTTTTCGTTTTCTTCGTTTCCAGAGCTATAAATGATGGCAGACTTTTCGGAATTTCAGGAAACATTTTAATTTTACTGGCAGCAATTTAATTTCCTGAACGTGGCAAAGAAAAACGTTTATTGTACTTTCTATCAGTAACATTTCGTAAAGATTTGGGTGCATTTGTATAAGAATTGCTGGTGGTGAACAAGTTGCAACGTCGGTGACGTAACTGTGTGCACTAAGATTAGACGACAATTAGACGAAGTGGGTGCTCTAAATTTCCCAACTGCTTTTTATTTATTACTCTTTTGCTTTTTAAATACATCTTCCACTAAGACTCTCTACAAGTACACTTGCTTAGCTTCTAATTCATAAATGTATCGTTAGTAAGTAGTTACGTGTAATAAAAGTGAAAATAAATTATGCGAACATGTTTTTATTTCTTTTCGTATAGAGTAAAAGTGATTTTATATGTGTTAATAATGTTTAAAAATATATGTTGCGTATTAGATACAGACTTTTGTCATATAATTGGGAAACATTATTAGCTACTACAACTTCTCAGAGACAAGGAAACCCCTGCCGGAAAGTTTGTAAATATTTCATGTGTTTTAACTAAGAAGTGGCAAGTGCTGGTTGGAAATTGAACTTCTTAATATCGCTACGCCACTGGTAACGCCTCAATATTGTGTGCTTGTGATTCTTAAGAGTTCTATTGCTTATGGTGTTCATTATTGTTGTTATTGTAATCATTCTGCTGCTGAGCTGATATACACTATGCTGCTTGCTGTTGTACGCTATGCTTCCTAAGAATTCTACTGCTGGTAGTGATTAATGTTGTTGTTATTTTCCTCGTAATTATTCTACATATTAAAAGCATTATTAATGTGGCGTTGCCAGCTGCACCTTATTTTGCTTAGTTTTGCTGTTGGCTGTGCTAAGATTTAAATTAACGTCTCACTACTGGCTGGTTCTGAAAACAATTAATGTGTACGAAGCTTAAACAAAAGCTTCTTCTACTAACATTAATGTATCCGTAATGTAAATAATGACAGTACCTCTCAGAGTAGCTGATAGGAGTTTCGTCAAGTAAATAGCAAACAGTCGAGTTTGCAGTAGAGTCCGCTAATTTTAGTACAATTAACAAGGGCAGCAAATATTGTAGACGTAAAAATGTATAAATAAGATTTTTTTCAAGTTCAACTTTTTACTGTAAAATAAATGTAGTTTCTCTACGAGCCCATATCCCATAGAGTTATTCTTAGCCTTATTCAAATTACATTTGGCAATACGTCTCTGCTTTATATACAGTGGGGAACAAAACACTTGCAAAGTAAACAAAGACCAGCGTTATGTGTTTATACTACATTTCATAGTTTTTTTTTTTTTTTGCCTTTCTATATTTATTCTATTATCACAAATCGGAGATAATAAATAAAATATTACCATCGATATTACTTGAATTCCAATTTTTATGTTATATGATATTATGTCGCGAGATGTAAGGAAAAATTGAAAGAGCACAAGAGCTTTGAAAGAACTTTGAGGCATTTTGAAATTGTAACAGTTTTTGATCTACACTGCATTCAATGCCAAACAAGTCCAGATCTCAAGTTGTCCAACTTTTAATATTGCGATTGCTTACGCGCTTAGAAAATTTTAGTCAGAAAAAATTATATAAATCTGCACTTACACTTAGCAATTTTTTTTAGCTTGTAGTACTTTTAAATGGCCATTATGAGGAGGAAATATATATATATATATATATATATATATATATAGATTTTATGTTTGTTTTTCTCTCACTCTCACTTGGAATGAAAGTTGCCTGTAACAAAGTTTCTTGATCTGGTGCTGAAATTGTTAGTTTCTGAGATGATGCTTAACCTTTAACCCATAATTAATAATTATGCTTAATATAGCAAAACAAACCTCTCGATTTTTCGGGAGCTGGCTTACGGAACCCAAAGAGTGGGGGCTCACCACCCGCTTGTACGCTTTTGTATGCTTGCTTTTGTTCAACGGGACTTAAGGGACTACTTTGGGGAATTTCTTTTCTGCGGAAGACCAGATTTGAGTCACTTGTATAACCGGATTCTTTCGCCAATGCTCTAGAAATTATAAAAAATTAAAGATCGAATTTTTCTACTGTTTCATTTTTGGAAGTTATAAAAATACCTTGAAAGATTTCCTTCTGTGTAGTGAGAAGAAAGCTTGCTTTGTGGATCCAGTTGCTTAAGTAAAATAAAAAAAAAATTATATTAATTTATGCATTAGAATAATTATTTGATGAAAAATATTAAAACGGAATGAGTTATTGTTATAATTTTCTATAGTTCTCTTACGATATGGGCAAAGCCGTATAATTTAACACTTACTCGCAAAGCTTCATGTCTTTTCGGTATTTCAACATGAAAAGTTTCAATTTCGGAATGTTCCTTAAGCCACTTTTTTTGTAAGCAGAATAGTTAAATTAAAAATTAATTAACTCAGAATCATCCTAAATTATATTTAAGCTTTTTGAATTAACAGAAGCGTGCCAAAACTTTATTCTAAAAATATATTTTTAAAATATAAAAATTTCTGCATCTCCACTTCTTAACTTGTCTTAATATTAAGAGAGTTCGCTTTCAGCTGTGCGAAAAACTGATTATTTTATAAAACTAGTTCCTGTTCACATACTGCAACTTTTGAGCACCAACATCTTGTTCAATATCCGTTTGAAGTGGCTCTAATTTTCTCAATAAATCCTTTTAATTTTTTTTATGTAAATCGCCTTTTTTTTAGTTTGTGAAAAAAATTTTTATTGTGGAGAAAACCAATTCTTAGCGAAAGACGGGAATATGATACGCATTAAAACGAAGGTCAAACTCAAAAGTTCTTTAGAAACCCTCATACATACAATATTTCTAGCTGAAAACTAATGGCGTTTTCTTTTCTACAAAAAAGACAACACTAGACGCAGGGAGGGCAATTTTGTGTTCTTTTCTCAAAAAAATGTTGCCCTCTGAAAGGGTTGCGTGTTCGTTTCTAAAAATGTTGCCCTTTCGCAGGGCAAAAGGCATTGCACTTTTTGCCCTGAACAGCAGGGTAGAAATTGCCCTGATTTTGTTCTTACACACCGTTACCAGACAATGTTCAAAAAAAAAGTCTTTAGAGTCGAAGGAGTCAGAAAATTTGATTTTAATAATTATTTTTATATTTAGAATCGTACGGAACAAACAAAAGACCACAGTGCGGCTGCTTATTTATATCATATATTAAAATAGAAAAAATTTAGTTTCTCAAGCAGATGAATTAGCAATCTGGCAACTGAACATTTTTGTTTATCAGCTGTTAAAAAAAAGGTATTGCACTTTTTTCTAATTTGTGTTCCTTTTTCACTAAATAAAAAATGACATTTCCACTGGGTGGACGAAACATTTTAAAAAGTCACCTTTTCACAGGGCAAAATTTTTAATGTAGGAAAGAAAATGCCATAAGACTAGTGAGTTGCTAAATTCCATTCAAAAAAATTTACTTTAAAATTTATTGGAAGAACTTGCAATAAAAACAGCTGATTTAACATCGAATAGCAATATATTGGCCTGTCAATTCTTTTCATGGACAAATCCCTGTCAGCTGTAGGTGTTGAGCCACCACATATGGTGGATTCTGATTAACGCGGCCTTAACAAAAGTTGCAATATGTGAAGCGGTACTGATTAAATATTGAAACCAATTTCAATACAGAAACTTATGGAGTTCTAATTACAAACTTAAAAAAAATTAATTAGCAAAATTTGCATACCACATTAAAGATGTCCATAATTTCGTCCCACCACTAGAAAAGCGAATAAAATATTTGATTTTTTTTATTTTAATTAGAAGGTTTTTAATTGTTAATTTTTTGTAACATTTTTAGCCTGAACTGAACACAATTATAAATTAAGTACTTAAACTAATTAAAAATAAAGAATGATTAACAAAACACCTTGAAAATGGAAACTGGATCAGATAATAAAAAGATGGTAAAAATGACTCAATAGAAAGCGACAGTAAAGCAAACAAATGTAAAAGAATGATTTCTTAAGATGTAGTAAGCAGTGATAATGGCAGCCTTAAAATTGTAAACAGTCAATTATGGGATAAAACACATATTGGGGGATGGGTGTGGAAATAGTGCTTTTTGGCATGCCCCTGCTCGTATTCCCCTACACCCTGTTAACGTAAAGGAGTAACTAGTTCAAGCATAGAATGTACTACACGAATTATTTAAAGAAAAGAAATCAAAATTTTTATACTTCGTTTTCATATTTAACAATATTTCAGATATTCGGCTTTAAAGAAACTGAAATTCAACATTTTCGTGTGGATAAATATGGGTTTAATAGGACACACAAATTTGCCGAAAAATTAAAAGCTGCTGCAATACGAGATTGTGCCCTGGAAAGAAGAGCTTTCAAGGATTTCAGAACAGAATGCAAAACTAATTCTTTTTTTTTTGTATGTACATACATGTGTCCACTTTGAGAAAAAATTTTCCCAAAAATTAAAAGGTGCGACAATACGGAATCTGATCCCTAAGGAAGATCTTGCAAGAATTTCAGAATAGTTTACATTATATTCAAAATCAGTATAGATTTTTAGTAATCCAATTTCTAAGAATGGGAAACTTAACTTTTTCTTGTGTATACATGTGTCCACTTTGAGAAAAAATTTGCCTTAAAATTAAAAGGTGCGACAATACGGAATCTGATCCCTAAGGAAGATCTTGCAAGAATTTCAGAAGAGTTTACATTATATTCAAAATCAGTATAGATTTTTAGTAATCCAATTTCTAAGAATGGGAAACTTAACTTTTTCTTGTGTATACATGAGCCCACTTTGAGAAAAAAAAATTTGCCTAAAAATTAGAAGGTGGGGCAATACGTACTATGAGCCGGAAAGATGATCTTTCAATTATTTCAGAATAGTTTAGCCAATATTCAAAACGATATTATCCAGTTTGTACGTCTACGTATGAAGTGATGATATGAAATGATGACTCTGTTAACTTAAGAGACTGTAAGAAGAAAATGTTTAAAATTCGCAGACCCTGAGAGTGCAGAGCATTCCAGCAAAGCTACCTTCGAACATATAATTTTACGTAGGTGGAGAACTGAAAGGGGGAGTTAAACATTTTTACAAGTTTTAATGGAAATTGAACAGCATTATAGAAGTTTCTACAAAATAATTATGGTGAGCAGAGCAATATTGTGAAATTGATTCCAAAATGTATCAAATATACTAAAATTTTAGTAATTCTCATATAGTTTGAATAGCGATTTTACGTTATGCATTCGCATCAATAGGCCGTATTAATTTTTTGTTAGAATTTCTTAAATTAATCCATGAGGAAATGTTTTGAAAGATTTCAAGTAGCACGTAAAAATATTTAAGTCCAGGCTTTTATAAAGTACGCAAATGTCATATATAAATATAATAAAATGTAGACTAGAATTAAGTAACGGATAATTGTGCTGAAGGTCTATCAAAATTTTGTATTAGATTTCGGTTTTTAGAGGACTTGAAACGGAAATGGAACAATTTGAAGCATGCAAGGACATGAATATACGAGCATGATGGAAAGGCGAGAGAGGTAGAAGTAATTAAATAAGTGATTAAATTTGACTCACTTCTTTCTTTTCCTTTTCTGATACGGAAGAGTGTCCGGTCACGTAATCTTCGATACGGCCGGGCTGATTTTTATACGAATTGTGGCCTGATTTAACAGGTGTTGGTAGAGTGCCGTAAAACCTGTGAAATGCAATAGATTCAAATAAATTTATTTAAATAAGAATTTTTCTTGCAAAACTTACGTATCGTTGGTTCTGCGTACGTTCAAGGCTGATGAAACCGATTGCAAACGATTTGGATTTACCGTACGGTATTTTATGGTCGAGTAATCGGAATCGTAATTTGGCTCAGGCTCTGACTGATAACCATTCGGTTTGCTATACTGATTACGACCTATTTTGTTGTTGTTTTTTTTTTTTTTTTTTTTTTTGAAATATACAAAGATTATTAAAATATCACAAAAAAAGAAGAAGAAGTTTTTACAAGGCTGAAAGGCAGGCAGAAAAGCAGGCAGAATAATGGCACGTAGGTTAAATTTTTCTATATCTTGCATTATTTTTCTACGAAAGTGAATAGCTGTCATACATACGTGGGTTAAAGGGGATTAGTTTCAGATTATGTGCTATTAGGTGTGTTAAATGTTAAAGTATCGTTAATACAAATATTTAGTGCTCTTTTGAATATTTAAGATTATTAGGGAAGCGAGACACAATTTTATACGAATGTTATGAAACTTTATATTTATTGCTCCAGTGATTAATTTGTTAATAATGCCAATTAATTCTTGTTGCTAACTAAATTTTATGCTGATTTAAGTCATTATTAGCTAAATAATAAATCAAGCGTAACGTCAGCAGATTCCAGATACACTTTGTATTTATTAGTCGCATCTAGCATGAATGCTTTATTATTTTATTTATATATATATATATGTATATGTATGTATATCGGATATGCAGATAAAAATAATTACAATATAAAATGCTTAAATGGATGTTTGATTTTAATGCATATAATAATAAACAAGCCAAGTTCAACAGCAATCACACAATTATAAATATGTAGTACTTTTTATTAGATCATTCTAATGACATTCACCTCTTGGTTGCTTGTAGCGGATCACACAATCTTCTGTTTGTATGTATTTGCATTTATGGCATATTGAAAATAAACGCATTACGAAAATGTATAATTATTTATTTTTGTTTGCTTATTAATTTATATTATTCGTATTTTTATTTTTATTTTTTTTTTAAATACGTTTGTTTAACAATTGTAACAGATGAGCATTAAAAAAAGCGTTCGCACAGAGCCATATTCAATGCGCATAAACCAAAACGAAAAAAATTACTAATAAACAGTTTAATTGGGGCTTCAGTTTAATCTGAACGATATAAAGCGGCGTTCACATATTTTTAATTGTTCTACAAGTACTCGCCATACAGACTGTATAGATTTTTGCTATCAGCACTCATTATCGATTTATTAGTTTATTAAATTTAAATGAGCAATAATTTTTACCAGCTGAATGGGGGCGGCTCAGACCAGATTTGGCAATTGCAATCTTTCATTTCCATTCCAAGACTCTAGACAAATTTGGAAAACTACTATACACAAAAGCAAAATTCTCTCTCGCCTTAAAGCTGAACTTTGGAATTTTGGAAATATGAAACCTTTCCCTGCATATGCATATAAGGGGCGTATACAATTTATCAAAGAAAGTGTCCTTTTGCTGGCTGCTTTTAATCTAAAAATGTGCGTCTCTCTTAAGCCACTACGGTTTGCCATTTAAACAACACATTAGTGGTGTCCACTGTTTGCTGCATGTGCCATATACTCCAGCTTATGTTGAGAACCTTGCAAATTGCAATCTCTTATTTCCATTGCTGTTTATATGAAGACTATATAAAACTACTCTAGACAGATTTGGAAAACTACTACACACAGAAGGAAAATTCTCTCTTCCCTTAAAGCTGAAATTGGGAATTTTGGAAATATCATACCTCTCCCTGCATATGCATATAAGGGGCTTAGAAAAATTTATAAAAAAAAGTGTCCTTTTGCTGGCTGCTTTTAATGTAAAAATGTGCGTCTCTCTTAAGCCACTACGGTTTACCATTTAAACAACACATTAGTGGTGTTCACTGTTTGCTGCATGTGCCATATACTCCAGTTTATGTTGAGAACATGGCAAATTACAATCTTTCATTTCCACTGCTGATTATAAGAAGATTTTCCATGGTTTCGTGGCACATAAACTGATCCGTTGCAAAAACTAGTTTAGAAAGATTTTTTTTTTAAATCACTCTCAAACAGGTTTTGGGGGGAATAAATTTTTTTTATTAATTTTTTTTTAATATTTATTTAATATTTTTGAATATAATTAATTTGTTTTATCAATTGCAAAGAAATGTAGAAAATAAAAATCGAGACAGTTTTCATACCAATATTTTTTAGTAGGACCCCCGGCTGGCAAAAATTATTGTTCCTGAATAATGCAAAGTTACGGGCACACAGTGATACTACTTAATGAAATAAACGTGACCACTACTTTAATAAAAGAAAATAACAGTTGCAAAATAAGGCAGTATTTCGCAAAAAATTATTTTCAAAAATATTTATATTCTTTAAGCAGTTACGCGACTTCATCAGATATTTGATCCGTATGACCCGAAAATTAGTTTCCTAATCAATTGTTCAGCCTTTAGCTTCAACTAAGCATAAATATTTTATAATGGAGTAACAAATCTGAATAATCGCCAATGTGCTTAGATAAAACTGAACGGTCTTTTTTATCGTTTTGATTTGATATTGTTTAGTTACGTATCATACCGCCATGTTTCTGCTTGTGAATGGTTTGGTATAAACGCTTATACCATTCATGCTGGTGTGGTTCCTTTACCTCCTGTTCACGGCATGGGCGGCAAAAATTAAAGAGATAGACAGAAAGTAGAACAAGACGACATTAAACTTGAACTTTTGTTGTTGTGGTTGCTTTTTAACAATTAAAATTGTGTTTATTGGATTTGTTTATTACCGATCTTAAAATGATGGGCATGCCGTCATTGGTCATGGGACCAATGCCATCATACTGTCTTCTGCCCAACTGAGCCATTTTCTTAGGACGCTCGTTTTCCGTTTCCGGCTCACTCATATACTCGTGTTTTACCTTATAGACTGTAAAAAGCTTTACTTATTAGTACTAAACGACGTTTAAACAAATTTTTCTTTGTTAAACTACAAAAAAAAAAAATAAAAACAACAAAGTACAGAAGTGCATGCACACAAAGCAATTACAAATTGGACTTGTAGGATCAGTTATATAAGGGTTTCGCCTAAAAGGATTTATAAAGTTTACAAGTTATAAAGTTTCCTTCTTCTTGTTTCAGTCATCATTGACGTCAAGTGTAATTTAGAGGATTTAAAATCCAATTAATGAGAAACTAAAAAGATTTATTTACTTTTAGAAACATGAGAAATCTGCAAAAAAAAAATTTTTTTATTTGGCCGACTAGTTTAAACATAAAAAAATATGCGATAAACATTTTTGTCCATATTTTAATGCTGTTAACAAGAAAATTCTCCCACAACTTATCTGTCATAAAAATAGATTGAAAGTTTTTTTTTTCTGGTTTGGAATATTTTTTTAATGATTTCAATAGCGGTCAGACTTATAAAAGAATTTTCTGCGTAACTTTTTGTTAATAAATTTTTTTTATGTATGGAAAGAAAAAATATTTTTTCGCCAATAAGATCATTCATTATTGAATATGCTTTTTACAAAACTCTTTATAAATTGCTTTCTAGGGCTAAAGGATGTTTGCCAATGACCTGAAATTTTTTTTTTTTTTAGATTTGGTATGACTTTCTTCCTATAAGCCTGCTGGTTCAACTACACAACCCAAAGTATATTTTCCACGTGCCAATTTGTGGAATTGCGCAAATTCTTTGTGTTGTGGAAAGGACATAAAGTGGGAGTGATCAGTAGATTTGCCAAATTTTCCCCTCTTTCTAGTTTTAAACTCATACTTACTGACTTCATTAGGCTTACAGAAGGGGCGACCTCTATCAGCGAGATGTTTTATTTGGGGTCGACCATATAAATCCGAGGTCGAAGCGGACCGTTCGAAAGCTAAGGAGCCAAAAATAAAATAATAAATAGTTTTTTTAAGCCATTTTTCGGCTCGGTATCAAATAGTAACAGTAAAAGAAGAAATAAGTACTTTTGATTTTATCCGAAATACCCGATTTCGGCAAAGCACCACTGAGAGAGTGTGATGAGCCCACACGCGTTAGGTCGGCGGCTGCTTCTGATGCCACTGAAGTAGCTGTATGTGAATTTGTTGGATTGTGGGGTAAACAAGAGGGAGTTGCAGCTTCCTTATTCGAGCAATTCCAGGGCGGCAGTGTGGCTTCAGTTGAAGTTGATAAAACGTATTTGCGTTGCAAAGTGGGCGACTCGAAGTGAACCGGCCGAAACTCTTTCCGGCTAGAGTGTGGCGATGTCTGCGGTGTCCAGACTGGTTTTAAAGGTGGCGGCGGTGGAGTTGGTGGTGCCGATTTATTATATTCACTCAAATTAGACCAAGATGAGGAAGGTGTCTGATTTTTGGGCGACCATATGCCTATTTGTTAAAATGATGTTGTACAATTTTAAATACGACTTTGAATTAAAAGGAAGTGATGCAACAACAAAAAGAAAACATTTCGCAGTCATAAAACAACACAAATCAATTGACATTAAAAGTTTTGATTTTTCTTTCTAAATCGACACTGCAAACAGAATCTAAACTGCTGCGACCACCAAAAGCGACCTTCTTGGCGTCTTCCCTATTTAACCGCAATTGAATACGAATGCTGGTAAAAAGTGGCGGCAAATAATATTCTTACAAGTGAAAATTTAAATACTGACTAGAGAAAAAGTCACAGTTGGCATCTGTTCAAGAAAACCAAAGATAATGAAAAAGAAAAAAAAAAATTTTTAAAAAAAAAACATATAAATGAAAAACAAACAAGCAAATCATTTCGTTCGAAATCATGCTGATCGTGACGCTGTCGATTTAGTCGATGACTCATTTGCTTATCTCCTGAATGATGGTCGTTGCTTGTAAAGATTTTGGTATAAAATGAAAAGTGGACACTGTAGAGGTGGCGTTGAATTTCTTATTATATTACCTTCAATTCTTAAACATTTTTTAATTTATTTTAAATAATTATTTATGTATTTGCTACTTTGTACGAGTAGTGTGGATTGATTTCCAAATGTTATTGAAAGTTATATCAGATGTGGACAGAAGTGGTTGCGATCCTTTTAATGAAATAAATTATTTTAATGGATATTAAAGTTCTTTTGCTTGCTTTAGATATTTAATTTATGTTGAAAAGTATACAATTAATTAATTGGGAGCCATTAATGTTACATTCTAAATTCCTCAAAATAAAATAATTCCTTAATAGCAAATGCTATTGTATATTCTATTTGGATTGGAAAAATAAAAATAAAATAGAATACTTCATAAACGATGAGTGCATTCAGATTATAAAATGATAAAAATTAATTATTTATTTCGTTTTTAATTAATTCTTTCTTGTAAACCACTGACAAATCTTTAAAAATAATACATTTTCAATGAGGGCTGTGCAAGTCCAAACAGTGATCGGCTAACACGAATACTTAAGGAGGATAATGTGTAAGAAACAAGAGTCATGAAGAGTTTTGAAAATTGATTTCTAATCAAAGATAAGGAAGTGGAACAAGTCATCAGTATAATTGCAAGGATAAGGCTGGCTGACGAACCTCCCTTGTAATACATGGAAGCGTCTCTCGCATCATCGTAATTATATTTCAGGTGCAGCCAGCATTGGCCTGCGAGAATATTACATTTCACTCCCACAACTGAATCGATATATTAAGGTTTTTGATGTATTTTATAGCTAATCCGTTGCGGCTCCCTGTGTGAAGATGCACTAATACTTTGCAAATTTACATTAAGTAAATTTGGTACGGTTACTTTTTGTAAACAAACACGAACTATTTAAGTAAGAGAGAAGGAATCCCTTTTACAGTTTCCGCGAACCTGTTTTGAGAGCTCACTTTGAAATATTCTCGTAAAGATTTTTTAAAAAACCAAAAAAAAGAAGAGCCGAAAAAAAATCATTCAAATTAATGTCACTTTTATTAAGTCCGTTTACATTAAAAAAAAAAGCTTCTTCATACAATGAGCCGACCAGTTCATTCATAATTTAGTGTAGGAGTTTGTGTTATAAAAATTTTTATGCTCGTTGTCAAATAAATACTGATTTTTCTAATAAAATTAGTTTGTGAACTGATAAACTATGTTTTCTACATGCACTACGAATTAATTTATATTCAACTTGTGCTGTGAATGACACATTTTTAATGAGATTCATTTTCCACTTTTGCATCCCGTTGTTCTGTGTGGACCACTGTGCAAAGTATTTAAATTTATCTAGTGATTCACACTGAAATATATTATGTGCAGTTATTTGGCAACAGGTTGTCGCAGTTAAGATTTTTGTTTACTTGTTCAATTTATTTATTTATTATTATTTTGTTTTATTTTTTTAATTGATTTATTTAAAATGAAAACCCGTTTGCAATTCGCTATTAAATACGTTAACATTTATTTGAGCGGAATAATTTTTAAAATAACGAATCACATATTGCGCCAGTAGTGGTGAGGGGCATGTGGATGTGCTCATATATCTAATTGCAAAAATTTACATACGAGTGTTCAGCTGTAACATAATACGAAATAAAATTCTTTCTTTCCATTTTAATGAAAAAAGCAATTAATTTGGAATTTTAATGGTATTGAATAATAATAATTCACTTTTCAGCATACACGGCACACACAATGTTTGCAAAATGTGAGGAGAGCGGAGTGGTTATTTTAATATAATACGAAATTAAAAGTCAAATGATATGAAATTGACGTCAATTTGCAATAAAATTTATTTTTAAATAAAATCGTATTCTTGGCATTTCCTTTTTTTCCACATCTTTCTTTTTTTTCTTGTTAAAGAAGGATTTGGTTATTTTTATTTTTCTCTGTGTGTGTGTGTGTGATAAGAAATTGATTCGAATATTTGTATATTGGAATAATTTGTTATTTGCTCACTTTAATCCTTTCAATCGTTTGTTTTGAGTTCGTATACCGTAATAGAGTTGCTGACTCCGTAAACGTCAAATAACAACTAAACTTTGTGTCATGTCACAAACACTTTACGCATGGCAGCTGCCGCTATCAAATAATACTTCAGATAAATGCTGCCTGTTACAGCCCCCTAAACTAATGGCCCAATAATAACAAGAACAATAACAATAGCAATATTTAACAACAACAACAACAACAACAACATGGCAAGAACACAAACTATAAAACCAACCAAAATCAAATCACAAATTACAACTTAAACAACAACGACCAGCGACCACCACAGCTTTTATTCTGTTCGGTTCGGTGCGGTTCGGTTCGGTTTGGTTCTGTTCTGTTCTGTTCTATTCTGTTGAACTTGTTCGTTTTGTTGCTGGTTTGTTTGTATGTATACATTTAAAACGGGCTTGCTTGCTTGCAACCAACTTTATTAAAACTGCTGGCTTATTATTGTCACTGTCTACTACAACTCTCACACCCAGCAACTGCCGGCCAATTGTTGTTCTTTCCCGAACTTGCCTAAATAGCACTACTCTGCAGTCTTCGATGTATTTAAGCACAGCCGTGCCGTAACAATAAATTTTATTAAAATAGAATTATTTTACATTACAAGTCTATTGTCAAGCGGTTTTATGATTTACAATAAAATAGAATTTAAATAATGCAAATAGGATGCTTTGCCAGAAAGAAAATGTGAAGATTTTTGTAAGTTGTAGTCAGTAGCAATTGAACAAACGTAATGTTTCATTTGATTTGATTTCATATCGATTTAATTTGCTTTTGTAGTCATTGTATTCGATTGCTTGTGCCAGTAAATGATGACTGATGGTTGTCTCACCCTGTTTTGATGGGGCACAATGCAACCCAAATTGAATAATTATATTAGTTTCCGGTCTCAACAGATTCTGTTTTTTTTTTTTATTTTGGTTTTTGTTTTTATTCGCAAAGTTCTTTTTAACTTACAGCCATGGAAAATGTTTAATGAATTTGTGAAATTTGTAGTGCGTAATCCAAAAATTATGCTTCAGACTTCTTTTTTAAGTTCATCTTGAAAATTGCCCTTAGTTGCAGAATTTTACCGCGGAAAAATGAAAAAAAAGTTATTGGATTTAAGCTTTATTTTTTGTAATAAATTCGCCAACAACAAAATACTAAGAACGTGGGTTCAATACCCACATCCGGCAGTCATAACAAGCACATTTTATAGCATGTAGTTTTGAATTCTTTTGATTGTATGCAATCAATTTCGATGTTAACGAGCAGCCACACTATCTTATTGGCTTACTGGTGCGATGTTATAGTATAATGTTTAAAATGGCAAACAAAAACAGTTCAACACTATGACACTAGGAGCTGTGCAACACTTTTCTATCTTTTCTTCAACACATTTCGTCTCTACCGCTTTTTCATTCTTGCAGTTCCGTCACTATGCATTGTATAAAAAGAGGTCACATCTTTCATATAAAACTTCTCGAATAACATTATACAATAATATCGAGTCAGTAGTCCCCACAGTTTGGGCAATGTCATCAAACAAATCCAAATAACTTTAGACTGTAAGAAATACCAGAATGGGGTATATTTGAAAGTTTAAAAAAGAACAGAGAATGAGACAGTTGACACCACAGAAGCGTATTAAAAAGATATAGATTGAAAAGAACTTTGTTTGAAAGCAAATATTGTATTGAAGTACTATATTATCTAATAAATATTCGAGTGTAATTTCCATACAATCTATGGAAGTAATCGAATTGTTACAATCGCTTTTAAAAGCAAATCAATCGTAAAGTTGTTCGCCTAAAAAGTTTCTGTTTTGCGTTTAAGTTAATGTGTATGTGAAATATTCTAAAATTGTATTCATTCTTTGCTGGTGAAACTGTTTCATCCGCACGGTTCATCACTTAAGGCGTGGACAAGGTGTGCCCTCTGTGCTGAGTATGGCACCACAAAAAAAAAAAAAAGGTTCATTTCAATCACAGTGGACATAATATGTATTTCTTTTTTGTATTGTTCTATTTCGGGAATTTAAATTGCTGTTGTCAATTTGTATTAGAATTTGTTATTAAAATTCAAAAGCTTGAGGATTTTAAAAATTCTATTTTCTTCCTCATTAATAGATTTTAGTTTTATTGTTTTCTTTTTCGCTGATGTCAATAGATTCTTACATGTAACTGAATAGTAACTGACAATACTACTGGTCATTCCAAACAATAAATTCGTATTAGGAGTGTACGCACAGCATGTGCATCAGGGTGTACATGTGCCAGTTACAGTAAGAAGTTTCAAAGTGTGGCAAATACTTTATAGTTTATTTAAGTTTGCTTAAACAGAAGGATCGGTAAATACCCTCATTCAGGTGTGGGAGTTGTCAAACACATTCGATGCATTACTTTTCCTCAAAAGGTAGTTGATGTCAGAGTTATTTGTAAGTGTAACGGATTACTTGGCAGGGGTCATAAGATTATATGAAATCGTTATTCCATTTCCAGAAGTTCTGGTTTTAAATCGATTTTTTAATTAATAGAATACCATTAGCCTTTCCGACGATTCAACCCCACTTTTGTTTAGGACAAGGAATAGAGCCATTTAGCGGCGCCATGACTACTACAAGAAAATGTTCAATTAAACAAAGTCCCAGAAAATAAAATAAATCATACATTAATGAATACTGAGGAATACAACTTTGATCCCGTGAAAAGTTAGTAACGGCTTTTCGTAATAATTTTGGTGCAATTGAATTTTCTAATTCTTCTAATTAATCTACTTTCATAAGGTAAAGCTTTTTTATCTACCAGAAGGCATAGTTTCTTTCTTTCCATACTTTAATTCCTAAATTCGATTTTGTCTTATTTTATAATCCTATTAACTCCACCAGCTTGTACTTGTTGAGAAATTCGACGTTCTCTTGGAACTCGTAATAACATACGCTTATTCAACTGTCAGTTCTCTATCGAAATCCGATATTAAATTTATTTGAGTGGTCGGCTCTATGACAGTCATTATTATGATGGCAAGCATACTGTGTTCGAACAGTGCATTTCAGTTTCTCCAGCAAATCCAACGCCTGCAGTAGATGTTGTTTGAGTGCTCAAGCGATAACTGATTTAAATAATTATAATATAAGTAAGATAATCGAAGAAACATAAAAAAACATAATTTCAATAATTTCCGCATTCATGTTGTAAAAGTGATATCTGTACTACACCACACTTAATTTATTATTATGTAAATAATAAGTATGAATGTGCTGAACTGGCCTACCCACCTTACGTTTGTCTATTAATTTAATTTTAAAAGTTATTGAGAGTTCAGGATATCATGCTTTTACGTTTTTCCCCTTTAAGAGTAACTAAATGGTAGTGGAAATGGATAATCTTGAATTGAAAATTGTATTATTTATATTACAATTTTATTATTTTGTCATCCATTAGCGAATGGCAAAAAGCGAGAAAAAATAAAAAATATATAAAATCACAGTGCAAAGAAAATCGTGCTCTTGTTAACTTGTAATATTATTAGCTTCCTTAATATGGAAATGCCTTAACTCGTATTTCGTATAAATCGATTTTTTGTTCTTATAGAGAGTTATTATGAAACTTATAAACATTAACATTCCTTCAGACATTTTCTTCTATAACATAAGCAAAACTTTCGTTAGAGCTTTTCTTTGAACGACTATATTTTTCTTTGACTCTTTTGAAATTGTTATATTGTTTTTTAAAAATAGAAAATAAAATATTACGATTATTTTATTACTTCATATTTTAAACATTTAAAAGTTTAACTAACAATATTTCTATAAATAATTTTAATGTAATTTTAGTTTAATAAATAATATATTTGTATTTCAAGTAAATTTTATTCAAGCTTTTTCCTTGCGAAAATAAATATATATACTCGTATATGAATTTATTTTTCAATCAGAACCCTTCTAAAGATAACTCTTTTAAAGTTTTTAAAAACTTTTATTTTCTTTTTAATATTGTACTTCCTAGAACTTTTGCATCCGTATGGCGTGATATTTCATGATTCATTCGAATCCATAAAATTTTGTTTAGGGGAATTTTTCAAAAACAATATAAAATATATTACGAATGAGAATTTTGAAATATTTTAATTTCTAATTTTATAATTTAAATAAATTTAAATTTGAACTTTTTCGTAAAAATTTATTGCGGAAACGTAAGTCTCATATCTAGTATAACATGAAGTTACTAAGCCTGCTATGGTGAATGTAAACACATTCGATGCATTACTTTTCCTCAAAAGGTAGTTGATGTCAGAGTTATTTCTAAATTTTCAATTCGTCGAGCTAAGAGCAATATGTTTTTCACACTCACTAGAGGTGAGAAAAATTTTTAGTCACTTTGCGGTTATGAAAATATTGTAAAGCTCTTTGGAATGATTTCCGGCAAATCGAGTCAAGTATTTTCTTTGCTTTTAGAGAGAACAAACTACCTCTCCAGAATATATATTTAAATATAAATACAACACCAAAAACTATTTAGCGAATTGTTATTTCATCTGCAATCTAATAAGTTGCTGACGACACACAGTTTGAAAGCTCATAAAATTTATTAAATAAAACATTTTTTTTTCTTCACAAATTTGACACAAACATTTTTTTATATGACTGATCTAATCATTCATTTTAGCAAAGTCTACACAAATGAATATCTACCCGCACATGTATTTGAACGATATGTGGTAAAATATCGTGTGAAACATATTCATATGTATGTATGTATGTATGTACAGGCAAAAGTGCGGAGAGATGAATAGAAAAACAGACACATTTATTAAGGAAATTTCAGTTAATGGGGGAATTAAATACGCATGTTTAGCTGAATGAGGAGCATTAGAACTAAATCCATAGTACTAAGTAAAAACAAATTAATTAAAATTTAATAACTGAATAATATTTTAATATGAGATCTTTTTCGACAAAGCGAAATTAATCCATGAAAACTCTATATTTTTCCGCTTTCCTCTATTGGTATACAAAAATTTATTTTGTCATTGTTTATTATTACGCGCTCGCTTCGATTAAAAGTTGCTCAATGTCCGAATCGAGCTTTCGCTTTCATGTGCATATAATGTGTAGACGCACGCTTATTTATGTCTGCTCCTAATTATATAGACTCTACGATTTGACTAAATTCTCTGCGCTTGTAAATAGAAGTATAAATAAATTAAATATTTTATAAAAACTGTGACTAAAAATAGCGAGCAACAATTTATTATTTTGTTTTTATTTTTTTTTTTTTTTGTGAAAAATGCTGCGCTTAACCGAAAGAGTTATGAAATTAAATTGAAAACAAAACTTCTACTAATTACAACCTTTAACTGAAAACGTTTTTACCACCGAGTATGAGAACACAAAAAGACGTTACAAAATATATTTTAAAATCTGAATGCCAATATGATGTGATGGAATGACATTTGAGACAACATGTTGAGTGTTTGTTTTATGAAATTAACTGCGAGGTTGAAAGTTTTTAATTTACCTGTTCCTGTAGGTGCCTTGGCCTTGAATTTCGGTGCAAACATGCTGGGTGATTGAGCCTTTTCTGTAAAATTTTTCATACAAACATTTGCTTTTGTTGAAACAATTGACATAAACTGACGCTAATTTATTTCGGTTTTAAATTTTATTTAATGAACAATCAAAACACTTAATTATGACGCTTTTGATTAATATTTCCATCTTTCTTGTTTAACAATTAAATTATATTTATGTTGTATAAATATCTTATTTTTAATATTAATTCTCTAACTAACCCTGTCCCATATTTTCGTCGACTGAAAAACACTTCGTAAGAAATAAAATAATAGAAGAACAAGGAATCGGCAAAACACTCTGTACGCTTTTAAGGCCGACACTCAACTTGTTTGCTTAAAGTTTTTTTCTTTTATTATTTTTTAAAAATTTCAAAACTAAAAAGACGAAAAACCAAAAATTCAAATAAAATTATTTTTCACCACTAATATACACCATTATCATTGTTGTCATACCCGCACGACTGAGTAAATAAAAATAAAAAAGCAAAAACAACATTAAGTAAAATCATTCTCATTATCAAAAATTACAAGAACAATAACCAGAAAAAGTAAAAAAAAAAATGAGAGAAATTGAAATCATTGATGTAAATAGAAGAAAAAGCAATTTTTGGGCATGTGTTGTGTATAACTGTAAAAAACTATGCATACTGTGTATGTTGTTGCTTCTATTTCAAATTGACCGATATTGTAGAACAACAAAATGCAGAGAGACAAGAGCGCACTTTTAAAAGGCTGCCCAATGTAATACAACAACAACAACAAATAATAATAATAATAACAATACACCCACTACAAATCTCTTGATGAACATGTGTTAAAGCCGAAAAATAATAAAGGGGATTTTAATACAAGTTGTCACTTTTAAGCAGCAAAAAGATTTAAACGCATTTGGGTTGGACACTTTTGTACAATCGGCCTTTTCTTTAAGATTATAGCAAATTACACGCATGGATATATGCATGCGTATGTACTTACATACTTATATGTATGTATGTATGTATGTAGGGAATAGTTTTTTCAAAGCAGTAAAAAATGCATATCGCCAGCTTATTATAGTTTTAGGGAGATGGATTTAAAGCAGGAAGCCAATTAAAAAAAAAAGCTGGCGAAGACGAAGGATTTATGTAAATAATTTGTGTATGAGATACTCCGGAAAACTTTAACAGTTATTATTATACGAGACCTCATGCTTTTGAAGAACTATTGGCCACCAATAAAATAATTAAGTAACTCTGTCGTAATAAAGTTCAGTCCAACATCATTACCTGTAAGAATCTGATAACCATTTTCAAAGAGCATAATTTGCCCGCTATGTTTCATAGCGTTATAGTTATACTCTGCTGTCAACAATTTGTCAACATCACAATGTTGCTAAACATTTTTATAATGCTTGAGAAAGATGAACTAAGAATATCTGTAGCAATTCACACTGAGAATTCGTTGCTTCTGCCATGAGTGCCGAGCATCTTTCAAATTATAGCGCCATTTTTATTTATAGAAAGAAAATTTATGACGTCCAAAGTTATTTATGCGCATTGAAAGTGTGTATGAAATACAGAGGAAAATACAAACAATTTTTGCTTTGAGAATACATAATTATGATTATGTGAGTTCGTACATTCTTGTTTTGGAGAACTATTGGCCACCAATATAATAATTAGGCATTCAATTTCCGTCTCTAACCAATTTCGCTGCATACTTTTAGGGCTGACATTCGCAAACATAAATAATTCAGACGAAGTTATATGGTCAAAAATAAATTTTTCGTTATTATTTGCAAATTTTTAAATACCAGCTTTATGGCATGTGATATAAATAAAGAGAATTGATTTCATTATTAACTTTCCTAGTGACTATTACATGAGATTTTATTTTCGTGATCACTCACGTGGCATGATATTCATCACGCTACCATACTTAATGTAAATAATGTTTCCAATACAAAACATTCTCACATTGTTTTAGAAATTCAGACAGGACTTTTCACCTACTTAAAGAAAATATGTAATATTTTAGAAATATTTTTGATCACTCCCACTTTAAATACTTAAGAAAAAAATATTTTAAGGTATAAAATTTTTTTTGTAAAAGGATTTTGGCATAGAACATAATTTTGGGATAGTTCTCAAATTAAAAGCAAAGGAAGGTAAAATTTTGATGATATTAAGAAACATGCATTACAACCAAATGTGATTCTCTTGTGTAGGGAATATTTAAACAAATAGATACTAAGGGGATTACTACTACTTTTTACTTTTTATTATGGGTTTTGATTTCATATTTCTCACCCACCATTTTGAAATAAAAATCCTTTAGCCAACTTAAGATCTTTATCGATTTCCTGTAAGAGATCGCTTTCAGACCAGCTGCGGCGTTTTGTACTTGTCGCAAATCGTGTTTGATCCGTCAATTGAGGATCTCGAGGACGGGCGGATGCCTGATGAACTCTTGGTTTATGGTAATGTAACTTGGTATCTATATTTAGAAGAACCAAATAGAAACATGAATACATAAGAGCAAAAGTAGGAACATCAAAAATCATAAGAATATTCAGGTATACTAGAGCTGATATTTTAAATTAGTTCGCCATCAGTTTTTTTTTAATTTTAAAACTGTTTAAGAAAAACTTTTTCTATTCGGAAATGGTGTAACTTTATTATTATTAATTTTTTTCATATACGAAAATTTAAATATATTTTGCATTTGCATTTAATATCTTTACTCTGCAATCAGTTGTCACTGCCAACCATTTTTTCCGTTTATTTTTAAAACAATGATGCATTCCATTTGCAAATTAAAATTATTTTTGTTTAATTATGTGACCACCTAAATGTTACACTTTTCTTTTTATTCTATTATTAATTCTAAAATAATTCCAATTATTTGCTATAGCAATTTATTTTGAGTTTCTAGCTACAACATCTTGTATTTTAATACTTTCTCTGTAAACAAATAACTATGAGTAGAACTATTTTTTATATGTACATATGATGCACACATCCATATACACACATCTATGCATATATTTATGTGTATGTAATATGGATATCCATACCTATATGTAGGTCTTTACTTGCTGGTATTTATTATGGACCATCTGGTTATTAAAAAGCACGAAACAAATACTTGAGTCGTTTAATGAAAATTTCCCTTTATCATTTAATGAATCTCTGCCACAAGCTAATCCAAGTGCAGTCTTACTGATGTCATAACCCACATTTTGAAATGAAACAGATTTATTCTTTCATAGACACACAACTTGCACACACAGTCACATAAACACATAAGAAATATGTTTGATAAACAACGAACTTGTGAAGCCCTAAACTGCGAAACTGAAAAAATATTAATATAAAATAACACATATTCAGAACAGAGTCAATTGTATTGCCTTTCCAAGCTTTAAGCAGGGCCAGCAGGTACGTCGTTAAGAGTAGAAAAATTTTCCAAATATTTGAAGTAATAAGAAATAATTAAATCCTGATATAATTTTTTATCAATCCTATATTATTCTTATTCCTTATAGAGTTGAATATATTTTTTAAATTTTTTATAAATAAAATAATAAAAAGAAAAAATGTCAAAATTGAACAAACTACTATATATATACTAGTATATATATCAATCGAAATACATAATTACATAGATAAGAAAATGGGGGGAAAATTTTGTGTAAAAGAAAAAAAATCAATTTGTAGAAAATCCCTAAAGGAAATAGAATAGCAGCAATTAAATAAATCAAAAGTTGGTCAAAAATTTTCAATTAAAAATTGTAAAATGACAACCTTGTAAAGGCAAAAAATCCAATCCCACTAGAACACACTATTATTTATTCAAAATCTGGTGAATAATAATAAGTAAAATGCAGCTGAAGTTTGTCCAAATAGGATTGAGGACAAGATAAGATTACCGTCATACAAAACAATCTTCTTATACCCCATTAAAAGTTATTAAATATTTAATATTTAATAATAAATATTAAATATTTAATATTTAATAACTTTCACATGGAATTGGCTTCACATATCGGTTGTGACTGTCATATAAACAAACTGCAACAATTTCTAATATTTGATCTTTTAGAAATAAAAACACATCTTTATAAATTGAGCTGTTTTATAAGTGTATACAAATGGACCTGCTCGGAAAGTTCTTTCAAGTACCACACGGAAAAAGCATGCCAGCAATAGCTTGATAAAAGTATTTAAGAAAATATAAATAAATATTTCAAAAATACTATTATTATTAAATAAAAAAATTAATTCAATTGAAAGTTTGCAGGCTATGAGCAGACCACAAGTATTCAAGTTATTCATAAAATTTGATTTATGCTTTTGAAATTTTTTTTTTTAAATGATTTTAATAAAGACTAGCACTTTATCAATATTTTTTTTCTTTTTTTTTGCAATTTAAAATACCATTTAATTAAAAAAAAAAATTACAAAACAAAATTGAGTCATATAAAGTGAATGATCCTCCATTTCAGTAGACTTTATTGTTCTACGAGTAACAATTATTTCTTTGAGTTCAAACATCAAAGATGCAATCTTAATTAACCAATCATGCCGTCTTTGCTTTTTCTCACATCTGTTTAAAATTAATAAAGTGTTTTACTAGAAATTAGAAAATAAATTTAATCATAAATAGCACCCAGTGGTTTTGTGAAATTTCCAAAAATATGGTTAAATTGGAAACTTTTTTGTTCTCGATTAATGATTATTTTTTATATACTGATACTCCTGCCTTAAAACACTCTTATCATTAAAAGAAGAATCGGATAAGGTTTCTTCTTTTACACTTCTTTTGGCTAAAGACTACGTGATGAGCTTCATTAGCATGCTGTGAAATACACGCAGTGAAATGCTCGTAGGAAAGAGCTGGCTCACACACATCAGAAATATCAATTTCGATGTGTTTTTAACTAAAAACTTAATACTCTACTGAATATTAATTTTGGAATTTTAGTGCAACCTAATATATCTCATTTTAGGGTATACGATTTTTTTGTTTTGAAATCCGAGGAGGATGAGTTCAACCGATAACTAACTAACTCTCTTTTAATATGCATAAAAGGACCAAGTTTTCCTCATGTATTAATTAAATAACGATATAAAACGATTTCGCATTAATTTTTCTCAGTGTAAATTGTAAAAAGCAACTAGAAAAGTCTCACACTATTTCCTTAAAGACTTTTAAACATAAAATAACGTGGGAATCCAGCTGTTGCCGGGATTTTTTTGCAGTGTAATTTGGAAAAGCCAATATGTATTTAAATTCAGAGATAATACGAGTATTTGCTCTCACCTGCAAACACGGTCATTTCACAAACTATTTCACAAACTTACTATTCTACCGATCGACGGATGTTAGCCAAAGTGACCTGTACGATCACATAATTCGTAGAACCCCTTCAGAACTAAAGGGTATTTTCCAGCTAAATATTAACGCATACATGTATAGTATAACGCATGTATATGCTGCATAATAGAGAGTGTGAGAAATAGTGCATTTACTTAAAATAAGCTCTGTTATGCTTTTAATTGTTGTAGTAGTTGTGTGTTATAAAATTGTCATCATCATCATCATGCAAAGCTTTTTTGAATAAATAAAAATGATAATTTAGTTTTTCAAATTAGAACAAATTCTACAGTTTTTATTTAATAATTCATTAATTAAATTTTGCAAAACGAAAAACAGAAACAGTATTTTGATTCAACAATTGCACAAACATTAAATTATTAATTATACTAAAAATTTTGAAACATTTTTCTCCTACTTTTATTAATTATTGTTTATTATTAAATTTTTTTTTTTTTTTTTTTTTTTTGGGAAAAATTTACAGTTGAAAAGTTTCACAAAAAATACATTAAATTAAAGTTAATAAATTAATTTTTGTTGCTTTCATATTTTAAATTAAAGAACATACATATTGGAAATGGTGTAGATTAGTAAGAGGATATTTAGTATTTGTAGTAGTGCTGTCAAGGATTTGATAATAATCTTGGAGTTTTATTTAATTAATTTTTTTTTCTTTTTGTATTAAAAAGTAACATATTTTTTGTGTTTTAAAATTTGTTGCCTGTGTTATGAAAGTTTCGCCAATAGTTATTAAATTCTTCAAATATGCGGCTACGAAATGGTGACTTTCCAAACATTTCATCAATTGAACCGGGAAACTGTGTGGAAAAGGGCGAAGAACTTGGAGAGTTTGAAGATAAATTTGAAAATGATTCTAAAGTGTTTCTATTTAGTGTTGAGACGGCAATGTTACGATCACCATTAGCATGGCTGTTTATAGTGTCATCGTAGTAGTTATCGTTATCGTTATCGTTTTTATAATCATCGTTATCATAATCTACATTGACGGCGCAAAACATTTCGGCAAGGGATATTGAAGAGAAAAAGAAAAGTAAAAAGAAATAATCTAAATAGCATAAGTGCATACATATACACACACATTCACAAAGAGAGCTGTCAAGGATATGATAATATAAATATATACAGTGGAATATATATACGCATACACACCAGGGTTATGAAGCCGCTACACTTTGAAAAGGTTTGGTTATGGTGATAGGGGAGGAGGAAAATGCATACTTCAAAGGAAATGAATGGAAATAAAGGATCTGCAAGGATCTTACTTTGCACAAACACCACTATGACAAATCAGAAAGTGAGTGAAATGGAAGAAGTTAAGAATTGACCACAAGATCGGAATACGCACTATTGAAGTGCATACTTAAGTGATGAAATATTGTGAAATGTGAGTATGCATATGTGTTCGTATCTTTTTGTGTGCAGGCAGGGCTAAGAGACAGAGAGGGAGAAAGGGAGTGTGTGTGTTTGTTATATAAATGTGTTTCAATTTAACTTTCTCCAAGCCGTCCAAGCGGATAAACCTAATAACGCAGCTGTACCCAAGGCGCTACCAACACCGGTTAAACTAAATAATGATTCTGATACTGAATGTGAAGTTTGTGTAATTTCTTGGTCATTGTTATTAATAGTGGCATTGGTGTTACAATATGAGCTTGCTGAAGCAGAAACTTTTGTGAATGGCTCTGCTTGAACAGAGGACTCACCGTGTCCGTGCTTTTCCTGTAGCATTGGAGCGCGCAACGTTTTTACTGTCTTAACCACTGATGACTTTTTAAACGCTCTGCTTATAGAGTTATCGGTGGTTTCTTCAGAACGTTCCTCCTCGTGATGGTGTTCGCGATGACCACCCTCAATATTTTCCTTCTGACGATTAGAGAATTTAGCAAATTCCCGCAAATGGCGCGGTAGACCACGCAGATTAGCCTCTTGCTCGCCTTCAATTACTTTCATAGGCGGTATATCTTCCGCCTCACTATGTTGGGCTTGATTAATGGGCTGGGATTCGGCACCCGATTCCCAATCGCTGTCAGCCGGCATAGCCAATTTGTGACGTCTCTCCTTAACACGACTCAAAAATTCCTCACCCATATCGGTTTTATGTCTTGCAATCGCCTCATCTTCTTGAATTTTGGATATTTTTATTATATTTTGTAGTCTGCGATTTTCACGCTCGGCTACCTTGTTTAGCCATTCCTCGGCCATTTGTTGTCTAAATACCTCATCTTCGGTAACGGTTGGTAGCTTTTGGGCTGATCTATATTGCAAAGAGCGTATTGGCGCTACAGGTGATGTTGGTGTTGGATCCATTTGCATAGCGTGAGCTTTTTCGGCTTCTTCCATCAGACGCCTGCGCTCTGATTGCAAACGCTCGAATTCTGTGCGAAGCTCTTCTTCTTTGTTAGTTATATACTTTAATTGTTGCTCGTGTAATTCCTTTGGCAAAGAGGCACGCCTTTGCCGCATATCCTCCTCTTTGACGTGGCAGCTATCTAACGGGAAAAACCCAGTAGGCTGTGGAGCTGGCGAGATGCCTCTTCTTGTTGTTGTGCTTATATATTTTGGATTAGGATCTCTTTCAATCATTGAATAACAACTGCCCAATTTGGGTCTGCTCTGCTCAGGTGCTCCATTTAACATGGGGGCATGATGCTGCCTTGGTACGTTATAAGCATTGTACTGATCGTAGCACTGTTGTTTGTTAAAGGATAAATCATTTGTGGAGGCAGTAAGACGTGGAGCCCTAATGCCTCCCGGTCGTCTTTGATAACATATGGCGACCTCTTTAGCAAATGGACGCACGATATTCTCAGACGAGCCCAAATCGCTGGCATATTTAGACCAATCGTCTTCATGGTTTTGGTACTGCGTTTGGTTGCTGTATGTGCGCTGTCTACTGTTCAGATCGTCACTGAGATTAAACATGGACTCAGCTCTGCGGAAACCGGCGTCATTAATGCACAAAGAGTTAGAATTCTCCATTTGTATCGGTATTTGATAAGTTTTAGGATGTTTTGGTAGTGGTGGAGGTTCATCGTGTGGACTTGTACATTTTTCAGATGCAGATGCTGCTGGTGTTGTGGTGTTGCCATTTTCAATGTGGATAGGTATTTCATAAGTACGGCCCGATTGGTGATCTACGACATCTACATTCGTTCCTTGTGGCCTTGCAAATTTCAAGGAGCGCGATCTCATTGACCTTTCAATTCCTTGCTCCAACTCTCTGAGGTGTTCACATCTGGTCTTGTTAAATTCTTCAATTTGTTCTTTTTGCCGCATATGAATTCTATTCAAATCGAACATTGACGCCGACTTTTCGCGTTGCTCTCTTTCGGCTTTGCTATTTTCCAGCTCCTGGTGCAATTGTTTTGAAAGATCATCGAATTCTTTGAATAACCTTTCATGGTCACGAGTTAGCGTTGTTGCTTTACGATCATAATTATGGCGATGATGCGTGGTTGCTTCCGAGGTGGCATCAACATTATTATTCGCGTTCGAGGTTACTTTTTCTGTCGTCGCCGTTGTTGCTGCCGACTGAAATGATGGCAACGTGGCGGCAGCATCGGCAGCTGCCTTGGCACGGTGCCTAAATTCTTCGTACGTGTTTTGTATTCCGCTCTCTGTATCTTTCTTTTTTGTGAAATCTTTTTCGACCGTTTTTGCACTCTTGTACTCGTCATTAACAATATTGTGAGAAGTTTCTGTTGTGGCGAATTTAATTATTTTTTCACTTTGTTTTGCTGATTGTTGTTGTTTTTTTTCTAAATCTGACGTGTGTTTGGTTAAATTTAAAGCTGACATAATTTCTTGCTTATTTGTATAATGAGCTGATTTATCTTCCTCTTTACCTGCCGGCATAAAGCTGTTGCTCTCCTCCTTGAACAAGGACGTTTTCACAGGAAAGCTACTGAATTGATCGGGTTTATTTCCCGACGTTTTGCTTTCATGCTTCGTAGTGGAAAAATCTTGAGTCACTGTACCATTTTCAATGCGCTTCTGAGCTTCATAGCAATGAGTTTCAATGCTGGAATATCTTTTGGGCTGTGTATTCATAATTTGACTACAAAAGGGTTCAGCATTTGATGATTCTATGTTGGAGAAACGTTTGTTTTTCTGATCAAAAATATTCGTAGAGCCAATGGCGGGGAACATTTGTCCTAAAGTTTTTTCAACACTTTGCATGGTGGTGGATGTTTTATCCTCGGACAAATGAATGAATTGATACGAGTTCTTTAAAAAATCTTTGCTAAATATTGATGTAGCTGATGGTGGTTCTTGTTCTGCGGCTGGAACACTGACATTGTTTGTCGTTTGCCTTGAATTATTTTCATACGCTGATGATGATGATGATGATGATGTTGTTGATGATAAAGCTGCGGCCGACAGCTTTTGTGTATTAGCATTTGATTCGTTTGTATCTTGCATAATAGAAAGCAGACGATGCTTGTTCTCTTCTCCATCATTTGTTCCGTTAGTTGCAGCTGGCATTTGTTCATTATCGTTACTCAAGTTGACGTCATTGCTCGGTTGCTGTGTATCAATCATTGGGGCTGTAGTTACCGTTCGTTTACTGAGGTTTTTTGCTTTAGATGCGGTTTCACTCGATTTGACCGGCACTGGTGGGGGTGGGATTTGCGGGGGAGGTGGTGTTATGCTTTTGCGTAATTTTTTCATTAGTGCTGTAGTTTCAAGAAGTTGTTGTTCAGCCAATTTTTCTCTTTTTAAGTGTTCTAACTGCTCCTTAGTATATTCATGGTAGCCCCGACGCTCAACAAACTTTTGATGGGCATCAAGCAAATCATCTGGCTTTTGCTGGGGTTTTTGTTGTATATAAGAGCGTTGGGAGGGTGAGAGACATACCAATACCTTTGGGTCGTGGGTGGTAGGTACTCCCAGCCAAGATTGATCAGGATCTTGGGGCGGTAGTTGTGGTCTATCGGGTGACGTTTTTCCTACCTTGAGCGATAATTGCAAATCGTCTATGTGCGGCAGTTCCGGCAAAGGATAAGGCATACTTTCTGCGCTATTGGCGTCTTTTAATGCACCAGCTTCTCCAATATTTTGAGCGATGGTAGCAAGTTCTTCTAATACTGTATCACCGTACGGAAAGGTGGATAATGTTTCGGCGCACAGTAATCTTAACTTTTTAGGGTCTGCTGTAGAAATACAACTTTTATCTGACGGTTGACTTTGTTGGATAAAATTAGGCTTGAGATCTGAAATTAAGGATGCTTGAACTGAATCACTTTTGTCACTTTGATCGGTAGCCACGTTAATAGCAGTACACTGACTTAAACTCGTACTGTCTGAGCAATGGGAGTCCATGGATTTTTGCCGTGTAATAGAGGATGTGAGCTGACTTAAAGCTGTTTTTAAGTCCTGGGAAGTAGCATGCAGTGATTGTGTTTGGGAATCGTGATAGTCTACGTTTTTCTGAAGCAAAGGTAAAGCAAAGGAAGTGGTGGAAATAGAGGGAGGAAGTGCAGAGACTAATTTGTTATCACATTCATCTAGGCATTGTTCTTGTTCGTGTTCTCTAGAAGGAGGTGGTATGGGAGGTGGTGGTGGAGATCCTCTTGGCGAAATTATAGGATAAAACGTGTTACTATAATTGTAATTTAGTTTCACATAACCGTTTGCAATGCTGTTTGCATTATTACCGTTTGCCTTTACCGTATTGTCGTTACCGTTGTTATTTATTATTATATCGCGTACCGTATTCATATTTGCGTCTCGTGAAAAAGACCGTGATGTTTTCGCGTTATTAGCCGCGCACAAACTACTACCGCTGATAGCTTTAAACGATTCTTCACAACTATTTTCTAATGTTCTAGTGGTGGCCGTTGTTGATGTTGTTGTTGTGACAGGCAGTTTTTGAGTGTTTGAGAGATTTGTGTGAGTGTTCACATACGTCGGCGTAGACAAAGACGATGATTGTGTTTGTGGTTTAGGTGATGATGATGATGATGATGATGATGATGTTATTTTTGGGGTGGTTGTTGCTGTAGTTGTGTGCTGTGAAGCGATTTCGTTAATGGATGAGAGCACAGATGAGATTTGCTCTTCGATTTGGGCAAAAACAAGCTGATCGTTCGCAGGTGATGACGGCAATGATGATACAAGTATTGAATCTGTTAGGGAATTTGCATTTAAGTTTGTATCTATTTCAGCTAATGATCTTGTTTTACTGACTGTATCTGTTGTTGCCGGTATGTGCGGTGTTTGGGCAGTACTATTGTTTACAAGTTTATTAATATTTATTATTTCGTTATTATTATAACTGTTGCTTTGATTTGCACAAAATTCCGGCAACTGTTCTTCTATTAATTTGGCAGTGAATGCTGATGTGCATTGTGGTGGCGATGATGTCAGTGATTCATAACAGATGTTATTTTCCGTTTTCTTGGATATGATATCTTTCGAATCTCCACCCAATGTGATTTCAGGGGTAGTTGTGTGAATATTTTCAAACAATTCTAAATCGTGTAAATCAGACACACTGCTGGAAGCGGAATTGATAAAAACAACTTCGGCTGCTTGGGCCTCTGGTGACATACAACTCCGCACTGTGCTGCAGCTTTCGTCGGCATTGGGGACATCATGCAAACGTGCTGCTACAGATAGGGCTACAGTCTCTTCCCTAATTACCTTTGATTTTCTATTACGAGTCGACTGTTGTTTGTGGGGTTTGGAAAAGTCTAAAGAACTTTTGGGAAATTTAGCATTTAGTTTTTGAGCTTTACCTTCTGTAGGACAGTTAGTAGAACTTTCTGATGAAACAGATCTGGATAAGGGGTTTTCGGAATTATCGCTTAACTCACTATTTTCCTCGGAAATGCTATCCAAGAATCGTGGATTTAACATTTGCGGCAAAAAGTGATGTTCAAGGGCAATACGTTTTTGTTTGCGCGATTGCTTCGGCGTGGTAGGTGTGGTACTGTAGGATGACGATGAGGACACTTCGGTTATGGATTCCGATATTTTTTGATTTTCATCTGAATATTCTATGGATGATTCTGCCTCACTTACAACGGGTGACCTGAGCTCCTCTAAATCACTTAAATTTTCATCACTGATTTCCACAATGCTAACTTCAGATGTGGTTGGTTTTGTAATCGATAATACAGGGTCCTTCATTGTGGGTGAGGTTATCTTTGGCATTTCGTCTTTATCTTCAAGTAAAATTTGGTGTACAATAACTTTTGATTGTTGTTGAATTATATCCGGTTCACCTTTCGCTACTGGAGAATTTTTATAAATATTATCGCCATTATCAGATGAGTTATTTATATTTTCTTGTGCATACACTTCCTCTTGTATTTTACCTTCTCGTTCGTTGTCTTCTTCCTTATAGTTATCAGCTAATGTGACTATTTTGTGTATCATAACTTTATGCGGCAGCTCTTTCAGTTCGCACTCATTGTCTGAGATATCCTTTCTAATTATATAGTTTAGTGACTCATTGTTTTCTTCATTCTTTTCTTCTCTCTCTTTTCTGACAAGTTCTTTTGAAAGTTGACTACTTTGGGCCTGTTCTTCATAGCCATCCTCGTCTGTAAACACTTTGTGAACTATAATTTTTGATCCATGTTCCGGCACTTTTATATCACTCTCTAATATTTTGTTGACATTATCGGTTGTCTTTCTTGCAGTTGCGATAACTTTCTGTTCCTGCTCATTGCCATTCTTTAAGATGTGCTCTTGAACACTACTGGCAGACGTTGTAGCTTCCTTTCCGTCAGAGGTTTTAGTCAATGCCGCTGTGATTGGTATCACCTGATTTATTATTGCATGTTGAGCTTGTTTTGTTTTGCCACTACTAGAATCTTCGCAGACAATTCTATGCACAATAACCTTACCTAAGGGGGAGTTACTAGGCGTGATCGCTGTCACATTGGTTGGTATTTGCTTGGTATTGTGGAGTACGTCTACGCTTTGTGAGCTGATTGAATGTTTTTCATTGTTGATAATTTTAGATTTTTCATTACCCATATTGGCATCTGCTTTATCTACGTGTTTATTTCCGATATTGTTATCACACCGCGATGGCTCATACAAAACTGTGTCATTCGTTTCTGTGGGCGCTGCAAAGCTGTTGGTCTCTGCCTCTTTGGCAGTTGTTACAACGGTGATGTCTGGTACTTTTTCTAATGCCTGCTGATTTGCATGCACTGCATTCGATCCATCTGGTTTTTCGTTGGCGATTTTGTCAACGTTTGCGACATGTTTCTGTAAACAAATTTCAGTTGAGTTTGCCACTAGTTGGTTGGCAAAGGGGTGGGGTGGTGTTTGCAATGCGTGGCCGCTGGTGTTGGCGGTTGCTGATGATGGGGCAGACTCTTTATTGCAATTTTCCTCTTTTTGGTTTGCTTGTCTCTGTGGCTCTTGTTGTTGTTGATGCTCCAGTGGTTGTTGTTGTTGTTGTTGCCTAGTTCGTTGTTTATTTTTGTTGCGATTGCGATTTTTATTGCGGTGCTTTGGCATCTCTATTTAATCTATGCAATTATTTACAAGTTGTCGAGTTTTTTACTCCTCCTCGATCTCTCTTTTTTGGTAATTTCTTAATTTCTTTTTTATTATTATTTTTATTTTTTTTTTTTTTTTTGTTCAATTATTTGTTTATATTATGCTTTATAATCGTTTACCTGCAATGCCGTAAGTAATTGCGCTTGCCAGAGATGGTGTTGGTCAGAGATGGTTTTCTTGTTAATGGTATTCTTCTGTAAAAAACTTTAACAAACTTCAATATCCGTTACGAATTTAATTTCCTTTAATTTTTGCATTGTTTTCATACGAATTATTTTTTAAGTTCAAGATTTTCCTCTTGATTGCATAAGTATTCTTGTGGTTATAAAGACACATAATCACGTAAGAAAAGGATGCAGATGGTTTTAGTGATGATGGTGTTGTTGGTGACAGTTGAAGGGGAAGTGGTGAAGAAGGTAGTGGTGGTTTTGTTGGCGATATTGCTGATGAGTACTAGAAATGTTTGCTCAATTATCAGCAATAAAAGATTTATTTTTTATTTTTTTATGTATGTACAGTTGTAGTATGCATTTGTTGGTGTGATTATTTATCTTTTTTTTTATAATAAATTTATATTTTAATTTTCATTTGTGAAAAATCTATATTGAATAGGAAAACTTTTTGTAGGCAGCAGCTTTTTAGGAAATCGTTCGTTCGTACCATTCGACTTTAAGCGACTGAAAACACTCATGTACTGCTCCCATAGCCCAAAGGCGAACGTCGGCGAAAAAAAGCAAATAAATTAGGAATAGAAATAAGCAAACACACATAGAAATCTGTTACGAAAAATAAAAATTAACGGCCGTCCGCGATTGTGACACGGATTTAGACAACAACAATCACAACGTATCAACTCAATAAAACAACAAATCTCTTTAGAAAATTTTGAAAAATCTTTATCAATGATAATGTTGTTGTTGTAGATGTTGTTGTTGCTGCCGCAGCTGATGTGGTTGTAGCTACTGTAGCTTTTCATTAACGTTTTCGTCTTCGTCTTCGTCTTCACTTTAATTCAGCTCAATCTTCCAATTATGTATTGTTGTTGCTGATATTTATTTACACAGAAGAGCGCAACAAAATGTTATACTTTTTTAAAAAGAAAATATTTCATTATTTAAAATGAGCAGACAACACGATAGACAAAAAACAAATTTCCATATAAATATTTTAGAAGGAATAGAAAATGGAAAATTTTCAGCTGAAAAGAATACTTGAAATGATCCCTACACTTCGATAGGCGTCTGTCTATTGGATGCGATGCGTTTTTACTTTATAGAAAAAGTTTTATTAAAAAGAAAAATATTCTAATAGATTTCGAATTAGCCAAACTATTTTATTGTACGAGTAAATTGTTATGCGCGTGTCAATGCATGTGCACAGTGATGCTGTGAGAGGAATAAATTGCTAATTTTTTTCTAATTTGAATGCATCTGTGTATTGTGGGTATGTGTGTTTCCAATTCCAAAATTATTGCAATACGCATCAGAACTTTAATTTTCTATATATAAGTGAACTCATTTCCCAAATTATTTAAATAGTTCAATATACAATTTACAATTTTATTGCTTAACTCAAAATCTAACAGAACGAAAAGTATTTTTAGCTACTAAGCAAATTGACTAAAATTAAAATTTTTTTTTTATTATTTTTCCAAATGAATGTCTGGTTTCAAGCGTACAACCGTACTCTCTTCAAAAAATTATTTTTATGAATTTTTTATTTCTAGAAAATTGCGTTTTAAAAGACATTCGTGCCAGGAAAAATAAGTACTATTTTAAAAATTATAAACAACTAGAAAATAATTTAAAATGTACTTTTTTTTGGGGAAAAGTACTTCCTAATATATTACATACATTAATAGATATTGTAATTGGAAAGTACGGTACGGAAATTGGAAACGGTACTTCTAATATAAAGTTGTTGCAATGAAAAGTACTTTTATTAGTGATTTTCATTACAAATGTACTTTTAATGCAAAATGCTAATAGTTAAAGGGATTTTTTATTAATAGGGAATTTGGGAAAATGTAGTTTGAATAAAAATTACGATTTTCTTTAACAGGCATATATAAATTGGATGTGTTGTAAGACTGACTGTCTTGTGGAATGCTTTCGCTAGAAATTTCCGCTTATTGGCAAACTTAAAATGTACCCCAATAATACAATTAGAATCACTATTTCAACTCACATAACCTGACTGGAGGTTACACGCCACTAGTCCAAAGCTTTATTTTTAGTACCTCTAAATTCGGTGGTTTTTGTACTTGATGATCTTACATGTCTCGGTGTTGAAATTGATTAGGAACTGACATTTGGATTCCATACTATGCACCCTACATCAATTAAATTTGTGTTATGGCTTCTTTGGCCATAATAACGGCGAAGAAAAGCTACTCTGTAGAGGGAAAGAGTTCTGTCTAGCAGCTAACTTGATAAATAGGAATAAGATAAAATGATTAAATCAGAGAGCGGGGCACATGACTCAAACCTTAAATATCTAGTATTATATTTCTTTAAAATAATGAAATTTTAATGTTAAATGATTTTGTGTAAAAGATATATCTTATAAGATCTAAGATTTCGATAAGCCGCATATAAATGCGACATATCAGCTTTCTTTTGTTGTAAGAGTGGAAAGATGGTTAAATGCTTTTCCTAGAAAACTCCGCTTACTTGATATATCTTCCGGATTATAATCAGGAACATAATCTATATAATCTACAATTTTCTAATAGCAGTTTCGGCAAAAAACCCCAATAAATTATTTCGATTTTAAATCATAGTCAGGAGGTATATATATTTAATTTTTTATTATAAAACTGCCAAATTATAACTATAAAGCTCAATTGCGATAAATACTTTTAATTAAATTGTTGCCTGAGACTGTTGGCCGAAAGACTACGTATTTGAATTAAATGATTTGAAATGAGAATCAGTTTCTAGAAAAATAATTTTATATTTAATAACATTTATAAATAAAACGGGAAATTCCCTCTATTTGTTGCTTGAAAAAAAAAAAATCCGAAACTTGTTATGATATGCCCGCACTCTTAACAAGCAATTGAGAATTTCATAAGCACAGTTAGAGAAAGCCTTGAAAAATCTGCTTAAATCTACACAACAAACAAATTTATCTTTTCGCACTAAGAGACAATAAAAGTATCCTTTGGACAAAAATTAAAAATATGAAAATGTAATATTAAATGAAATCTATTATTATATGGGGGTTTCCCTAATTTTCTATAACCTCTTCAAATTTGCAATTTTAAATAGATATAATAGAATTTTGTACAGGTTGTGTTTGTTTTTAAAAATTATAACAAAAAACAATATTTTTTAATAAAATATTTCCTAAACTAATACACTTCCATCTTGTGTAATTATATTAATTTATAATAATAAATTATTCCCTGAAGGAACTCACCAAAGATTGGCAAATGAATGGAACTTGCGAGATAAGAAAATAAAAAAAGTAAAGTTTGAAGAAAAATTAAGTAATAGAATATTTTTTCAATAAGAGATTCTTCACTTTTTAAAAATTCATATTTTACAATAATTATTTCTCAAAAACAATAAAAAATTTAGAACTGAATCTTCTAGTCCAACTGAATGGTTCTTAATCACAGGAATGTTTTAATTACTTTGGTTTAAGTTCGCTGAATTTAATTTAATTTTTCAATTAAATCATCTATTAAAGACAAAATAATTTTTTTTTTGTAAAATATTTGTTTTACCAAAAAACTTTTATTTCTCGAATTTTATTTCAACAGTTTTTTCGTATTAATAGCAGCTTCTTAAATGGCAAAACCATCTCTGTGGCATGTTGATTTACATATAAGTTTCACTTGCCCAATGTATACCAGCTGGCCAATGGAGTTAAACGAATGAGATAACTTTTAAAATTTTCCAACCGGTACATCATGCCTATTCGATTCGTAAGAAAAATGTTTGCTGGGTTATGGAAATAATAATATTAATTAAAACTGCAGTATTTACATTACAGTCCACAATGAAAGCGAATTACAATAAAAAATATGGTGTAAAACAGAAAATAATAAAACATCTAACTGGAAAGAGGGAGTAAAATAAAGTGCGGGGAATTTGTTGTAAAGAAAATGTTCTTGTTACTTTTGCATAACCAGATAATTTCATTACTTTTTCTCATTAATTGCACAGACAATGCCAAGAAAGTAGACCCATTAAATAAATGGAGGGTCAGTCAATTAATCTCAAGTATTACAATATTACCCCTGGATAAGCTTTTGCAATACAAGAGTATTTAAAGTTACTTAAAACGTTACTGCACAGTGGGGCTTTTATAAAATAAAAGCGAAGAGATACAGGTTGCATTTGCTTGCAACTTTGCAATATTGGACAAGTATGATATTTTGAAATTATATTATCTAAAATGCAGAGACATTTAAGAAGCTGTCCCGGATTCAGCTGGCATCTATTTGCTTTGTCTCCACTACTATTTCGCTAAATTCTTTTTTTCAGTGCAAATTGTCTGAGTGATGTTTATTCAAAAAAAAATTACATTTCCTTTAGAAAAATATCCACACAAACATTTTTTACTTAAATAATGTGGTTGTTTGTATGTAACAGCACACATGCTTGCAGCCACACACACACACACACACACGCACATGAATATACGTATAGCATTTATGCATGCTTTTTAGCTGCACTGTATTATTATTTGTATTTATTTAAATAGAGCGAAAAATATTTTTCAGTGCATCTCTAAAAGGAAATGACTGGAGCGGCTTCTGTTTTCAACGCGCACTTTTTCGAATATCGATTCTTGCTAAATATTCACCGCTATCGGATCCATACTATCAGAACATTCGATTTTTGCACTTTTACAATTTTAGTTGGCATTGTCCGACTACTAGACGTCATTTGCGTCTGTGTTTTTAAAGCACAATTTATTTCTTCTTGGGATTTTAGTAAATAAACAAATGAATTTGTTGAAATTATACAAGTGCACGTACTTAACAGCTAATAGGTTAAATGCGGGTAATAAGAAAAGTTTTTTAAAAATTATTTTGAAAGTTTTTAAAATGTGTATTTACCGCACAACGATCGCGTCTGTACTAGAAGGGCTGTAGTTTAACATTTTGCAGGCCTAAACAATGCTGATGCGCACAACAAAACACATTGTGTATTCTAAATATACACAAAAATGACAACAACAAATCGACTGCAACAAATGCAACAACACATGCAACATAATGTTTAAATTAAATACGTACGATTGGCTTGCGTCATCAGCCCATAGTTCACAACATATGGATGTTGGGCAAACTGCTGTTCTTTTAATTGCATTGATATTTACGGGCTTGCCAATGAGCGGGGTAGTAGAAGGGTGAAGAGATACTTGCAGCATTTTCAAAATATCGTTTATCAAATACATTTTGAAGTTTTTAAATGCAGGTAAACTACTTGTACAGACGTAGTGTACATCGGACAGACAGACAAAGAGAATAAGAAACATTTTTCGAATATCTTTCTTGCTCACTCATTGATTGGTTAAATGGGGGAAACCATGCGAAATCTTACGGTCGGGATGAGTTGCAAAGCTTGTAAGGAATGAAGTTGCACTCTGCTTATCACCAGACGTGGCAAGAAAAATTGCTAAGAATCTGATAGTTAGTGAGTCCAATGACTCTGAATTTTCTATCTTGGAAAATTACATTTATCGGTTTTAAAACCAAAACCATATTCAAATAGATTTTTCTACCAGTTGCAGCACACAGAACTAAACAAGAGCAGAACACAACTCTTGCATGTGGTGCGGTGCCTTTTGAACTCGATTTTGCTTTTACATGAGCGCATACGAGAGAGAGACAGAGATATATAGAGGTAAACTGAATGCATTATCACTAATTTAGTGCTACTCTCTTACAATGAAATTAAATTGAATTCATTAACGCTCGCACGTGATCCACATCAATCAGATGAATGTGCAAGCTTGCCCGTCTCTGCCTGAAAGTCTGCACTACTAAAAAAAATAGTTCTACTGAAATGTTTACATTCTATTGAACATTTTTAAATAAATAGATCTATTCAATTAACCCTACAATGCATGGGAAATTAATTGTGATAAATGTTGGCAATCTGGCCTTCCTTTATTAACATGGGAAATCAACTTAATGAAGATGTTGTAGATAAATTTCTTAAACAGTAACAGATGTATCTAGATAATAATAGAACAATAATGGATTTATTTAGACATAGAATGGAAGAAATTGTAAATACGCCATTAATCTTTAGCAATGAAAATATATTAGAAATACAATTGCAATTAGTGCCGCCTGCACTTTGGCAACTTAATTCCATCGGTATTGTTGTAGATGGCCCGCCTATACGTGCCCTGCCTGCATATCCGTTTGTGCAGAGTTGGCAATATAAAGATACGATAAGATAAGAGGTATTTGATTGAGACATCAGAAATTTGTGTACGAGTGTATATTATTCAACATTTTTTTTTAATTGCACAACAAATAGAATAATTTTAAGCAATCAACTGATTAAATGCTTTGACTTGCATTGTGTTTTCAATTTTTAGTCTTTGGAATGCATGTATGTTAACGGTCAGCTGATAAGTGTACAGATAAATAAAAGTAATCCGCTGATTGATTTCTTTTCCGTTTAGTTTTTTCACCATTCCATCAGAAGTTCTTTAAAATTATTGTACATCATTTTCTTGCCGCAAATGTCATATTTTGGTTTGCCAATTACTCTCTTTAAAAGTACCAGGCAATTTATATGCAATCTACCAAACTTATTTAAAACTGCAAAAGCACCAAGTGCCAATTTCTTCCCCAGTTTTACTCTCTAAACTTGAAAAGGTTTCATATGCCGTTATAAGTTATAAAATGTCTTTATAGCAAAAGTGGAAAAGTTCCAAAGTACCAATTTGTGCAACAGTTTTACTCCCTACAGCTGGGAAGTAGATTTACATAACAAATCTATCTAAAAGTCAAAAAGTACCAAAGTACCAATTTCTTCGCTAGTTTTACTCCCTCAAAAGAGCCTGTTTTTGCCAATTTATCTAAAGGTGGGAAGGTACCAAAGTACCAATTTTTGCACCAGTTTTTCCACCTACAAGTACTCATGTGACTTTTTTCATATGCTACCAGCTTAATTCGCAAAAATTTAACAAAAAGCAAAAAGTACCAAGATGTCAATTTCTTCCTCAGATTTAGTTCCTAAGCGTAGCCCTCATTCCATTATGGACCATATGCTTTTGTAAGTTAAATTTTTTAATTGATTTAATTTAAAGAGACTGCTTGTTGAGAGGTCAAGAGGGTCAAAATAGACTCAATTGGACTCAACACCTGTATTAATTAACTAAATTAAATTCATGCAAATTCTGTTTTGCTTAAATTCGACTTGTGCATTTTTACGAGATGAAAATGTCTGACTTACTAAAGAAATCTTCTATTCTCTATTTTCTATTTTTTCTATTAATTTGCAAGTTTACGTAAAGTCAGATTAAGTATTTGAAAGTTCATATAAATGTTCTGAATACTGAGTTATTGCAATGAAAAATGTTTCGAATTATATTATTTTTAGAGTATATACAGTGGCTTGCATAACTGTAGAAGCTTAATCTTATCATTATTTCAAGGAATCTTTAACTTTTATCAAGTTTTTGAAAAAGCTGCCTTTTTTAAAAAAAATTACGTAACAGTATACGACTATAAATATTTATTTATCGGTAATTATTTTCAGCGCTAATCGATGATTTAATTTTGCTTAAATATTTCAATTGGTTGCACCTAAAATGCATACTCTAGTTGGGAAATGTTTATTAGACAAGTTGTATATACATTTTTCTATTACGTTGCACAGTGGCACAGTTCGCTATAAAGCTCTCAAACGAATCTTACTTTCTTCGTTGGCTAATTTCTTGTCTTATTAATAATATAAACTTAATTTATATTTTCTTTAAAGATATCATTTGAAATTTAAAAGAACTTTTCAGAAATTAGTAGCGATGTAAGCAAAAAAGAATTAGTCAATAACACTTTCCGGGTAAATTCTTCTCTTCACCCATTCGATATATTACGAATCAGAATGTGGCAGGCAAGTTTTGGTTTTTTTTATGCAAATTTAATTTAAATATATTTTTTTCTTGTTATGCGAGCAGGGTAACACGAAATAATATGATAGAGGCAAACAGCTGATTTTTTTAGTTACCGGTTAGTTTGATTAACATTAAGTTAACATTAGGGAAAAAGCTTATTGGAAGCTTAATAACTAATATGCTTATTAAAATTTTTAGGACTAGGAGTACTAATAAGTGCAATAGAAACTAAGTAATGCTTCATAAATCGTATTTATAATTATAAATATTATTCATAACTTGGTGCTGCAATTACTACCAGCTGGCAAAAGAATGCAACCCTACATATTGACAAGTAGAGAAAAAAAAATATCGATAATATTTTTCACGATGTATAATGTAACTAATAAGAAAGTTCATGAAGTCATCTGCTCCTTATAAGTTGTATATAATCAATAAGAACAAAATGGCCTGCAATACGATTGGATTGCGTTGAACAAAACAACATCTTATAATATGTTGGATGGACTAAAAATGACTGCAAGTAGCACGTTCTTTGAATATATGAGATTGATTTAAATTTGTTGCCACTTGTTCAGTAAAATAATGCCTGCTTTAAATATAATCAAAAAAAAAAAGAATTCGCCAGCTGATAATTAAAGTGTTAATAAAAATGTAGAATTAAAGCCTTGTCTCGTAGAATACGTCATACATGTAATTTGTACTCTTTCAACTGGCAATTAGGTTAAGCTACGTATATCCATATCGGCCAGCTTACGATCAAGTACTAAGTTGCATTTGTTCAACACTTTGACAATTGGCAGTTGTCAAAATCCATTGAAAAAATGTCAGTTTAAAATTTATTACGGGGACTTGCAATAAAACAGCTGATTTAAAAAGTCAGCACTTGGATGTTTCAAAACTCATTTCCCAGTTACCAGGCAGTCCATCTTGCCTGCTTCAGCTACCATTAATTCCTGTTTAACTTCAGAAGCCTGCCTACGTTACGTCACGTTACCCTGCCTACATCATTTTGAAATCAAATAAATAATTTTGTTGAAATTGAAACAAAAATTTGTTTATTCAACCTGCCAAGCAGTTTTTGTTGTAAACAAGTAACGCAAGAATTTTTTCTCCATCACGCAAACATGAAAGCTCTCTAGTAATGCAAAGTAGAAGGCCACGAAAAACGTGACCAGCTTTTAGCACAGTGGGCCATGGTGCAGTTCAAATTTAAATATTTATTCCCTTTGAAGTATTGAACGGCAGGTGTTAGATTTGATAATTGAACATACATTTCTCTTTTTTTTTTTTTTTTTTTTTAATTGAGATTTCTCTCCATTTTAAAAATTTACATTTCCGGTTTTTTACGTCTTATTTGATTTTATTTTATTTCTATTATATTTTTGCTTACCGCAAATTGAATTAATTATTTACCTTTTAAGACGTTTAACTTTTTTACACAATTTTTATTGTATTTATTTTATATATTTCGTTACTTCTCGTTCCGAAACACTCTTATATAATAATTATTTATAAAGCGAAAAAAATTAAGACATTTTAATATTTTCTAATATTTTTTTTCAATTTTGTATTTCTTTGTTTTTAAACAAGAACGACAATTTAATACGATATTTTAGCCAACAGAATGAACAGCCATAAAATCATTTTAATATTTTACTGTTTAACTTGACTTATTTCTTCAAGAGACGATCGCAACTCAAGTGGTTTTTCGTACGTAAAACATGAATGATAACAACGTCAAAACGATATTGGCGAGAGTTTGAGAATAAAGTTGTTGCGATAAGTTTTTTTTTTTTTTTTTTTTTTTTTGGCTCGCGCACACTCGGAAATATTTACGGCGATCGCATTTAGCCCCCCTGTCGCCATCGCATTACGACTTTGTATTCCATTTTTCAATACTGCGAAACACAATACACTTTTATTTAAAATCTCTTTTAAGGCAGCAAAATAACAAACAGCAACTTCTCATTTTGTGTTTCTAAATTTATTGTGTTTCTTTTATTTGTTTTAATTTTGTTTAAACATTTACAGGTGGCAAAATTAACATTTGACTGCGCGTATTTACGTGCTCTCAAGTGGGCCGCCGTCTAACGTTTTTAACTCCAATCCACACAAGAAAGCACAAACACTAAACTCACACACAACAGGCCAGCAAAAATAGAAACAGACGACAACAGACTGAGCAGAAAAGCTCCCGTAATGTGTTTGAGTTTATAACTTCCTGCTCCTCTTTGGCTAATTGTTATTGGTTTGCTGAAGATGGTTTGCCGGCATTAGTTGGGCCAGAGAGGAGAGGTGCGTTTATTCTAATACATTTCGTATTTAAATGTAGTTGTAGTCGTTCTTCTCAAAGACTCGTCAAATTATATTTAGAAAAACTACTGATTTTTTGGTTTTTCTTCTATTTTTTTTTTTCTATTTATTAGAATTAGAAACTCGCAATACAACTGAAATTGTTGTTTTGCTCTTCTCTCTATCAAAAAAAGTGGGAAGGGCATACATGGGTTTGATATGGGGATGTCAATTGCTACAGTGTTAGTATGCGACCCTATAAAGCATATAATTCTAGAGCCATATATAAAAAAGGAAGATGACTGAGCTTTGTTCCGTCTGTCCATCTGTCTGTCTATCTCTCCTCGGTATTTTAAGTTCAGTTCAGAATTTTCTCAAATGCAACTCTGGTGCGGCAATCATGCGCTCATATAATTATTGAAAATACATTAATATTTATTATGGTCTCGGAAGGCAAACCAAGTAGCCGATTTTCGTATGTGGCAATTAATTGGTGTCCATCAGTCTGTCTTTCTGTCCTCGTTATTTTAAGTTCAGTTCAGAATTTTGTCAAATGCAACTCTGGTGCGGCAATCATGCGCTCATATAATTATTAAAAATGCATTAATATTTATTATGGTCTCGGAAGGCAAACAAAGCAGCCGATTTTCGTATGTGGTAATTAATTGCTGTCCATCTGTCTGTCTATCTGTCCTCGTTATTTTAAGTTCAGTTCAGAATTTCGTCAAATGCAACTCTGGTGCGACAATCATGTGACCATATAATTATTGAAAATACATTAATATTTATTGTGGTCTTGGAAGGCAAACAAAGTAGCTGATTTTCGTATGTGGCAATTAATTGGTGTCCATCTGTCTGTCTATCTGTCCTCGTTATTTTAAGTTCAGCTCAGAATTTTGCCAAATGCAACTCTGGTGCGACAATTATGCGCCCATATAATTATTGAAAATACATTAATATTTATTATGGTCTCGGAAGGCAAACCAAGTAGCCGATTTTCGTATGTGGCAATTAATTGGCAGCGCCTACATGGAGTTCCTAGAAGAAATCCTTGTAATCCTTTGAGGGGAAAAAGCTTTTTACACACACATAACAAACCAAAACAAAACAAATAAAAGAGGAACGCAACAGCTGTTTACTAGTGTTCCCGCAAATTAGAGGAATTGTATGAGTGGACTGTGGCAATTTCTCTTTCGCCAACTTGTAACAAAATTATACAGGCAATCCTGAGACGGCAGATCTATTTGCCGCAATCCCCTGACTGCGTACTTGCGTATGCATTGCAATGAATTTTATTAATATATGATAAGAAGCAGTTTGCTTTATTTTTTGTATACGAGTATACTGACGTCTCTGGCAATTGCAAGTAAGGCATTTATTAGTCTGCCTATGCCGCCATTTAGTTGCGTTTGCTTTTGTTTAAATTTCACTTTTTCTAGCACTCATTGTTGCTTAACTCGCAAAGTACCTTCTGACATAAATACGCTAAAAGCATGAAGGCAATCACAGCGGACCACCATTAGCGAGAAGCGTTTACATGCTTACACGCACCTTAAATAAATATTTTTTGGGAGTATTTTTTGATAATTTTTTTATTAGTTTTACTTTTGAGTACAGAACGTTTCACTTAGAGATAGTGAATCATTTTCTCTTTGATGATAATTGTAAATGCGTAATTAAGTGTGCAGCACGTCTGTAGTACACCCGACCATTTCCACACATACACACTGTATTTACGTCCGTGTAAAGAAAATAAAAAATATATATTTTTTTTTTTGAATTATAAAATTGTGGTTCCCCCTGTTACAAAAATAGGCGCACGAAGAACGTTACTAATGATTTCTTAATTATTGGAAAGCAATCAAAATATTTAAAAGCTCGGAATTGGTTTATTTATACCAAACGAATGTGTTGACGGCACACTCGTATTAATTAAAATGTGTTAGTAATTTTTGATTTCTGCTAAGAGTTCATTGACTGACCAGCAATACCATTGCGAGGCAGGCACTTTAAACGCGGTGGAGGGTTCTTACCTTTTTATTAATCAATAAATGGCATCTGCTTTTAAGTAATTTTTACACAAAAGGTGTATTGCACAACAAGGGGGTTCACTTAAGCCAGCAAAAGTAAACTTGTTTCATTTTAGTTTTGGCACACGTTCTAAAAATACCAATCATTCTGATTATTGTGCTTTATTTGGACAAGTTGGAGAGTCAGATTATAATCTTTGGTGGACTGATAGATTGACAAACATTGAACACTATCTTTTTCGAGCTCGCGATTTTCTTTCAAAACTTGAATAAATTTAAAAATATAAAAAAAAAATAAAAAATATATATATATGTATTTTTTTAACCAACACTACATGCAAAGCCCTTGGCTCGTCCGCAGCAAAACACCCAGGGTCTAGGCAGGAATCGAACCCGCGACCTCTGGTTCATTAGGCTGAGCAATATTCACTCACTTACGGAGGCAGCCATATCATTCTAACTCTAATTTACTTATTAAGTGTTATTTGTTGTTATACTAAAATGTATAAAATATACATATTATAACATTTGTAGTAATTCTCATTTAGTCTTTAAAAGCTTTAAAAGCTCTAAAAGTTTTTAAGTTATTAATTTTTTCCTGGAAAATCTCTTTACAACATTATTTCTTATATGTACATACGTTTAAAGGAATTATTTCCTCAGTTCATTAAAAAATCTTGAAATTTTTCTAATTATTTTTAATCAATAAAACTAAAAACTTTTTATTGCCATCATTTTGCTCGAACTAAAAATTTTTGATTTTTTCTGTGCTAAAAATGGAGGGAAATGGTAACGAATTCCCCCCACCTTACATTTTCAATTTTTTTTTCTGTTCTTTTTATTTTATTAAAAATAAAAAAATAAGCACAAGTTTTTTCTATTATAAACCAAAATTTCATTTGGGTATTTTACTTTTTTTGTAGTTTGTGTAAATTTTTCTTGTATTTTTCATTTTATAAAAATATGAAAATGTTTGGCCGCCTATTTATTAAGCTTTATTAAAGAAAATATGCGTCTATAAATTTACATCTCTAAATCGCTCCTTATCAAAGTCATTCCAGTCAAAGACTTTCGAGGCCTACAAAAAATTTCTTTTTTAATTAATTATGTAAACATTTTGTCCACTCCTTAAAAACTGAAACTGCTTAACTTTAATTGCTTTTAAACATGTTTTAAGAAATATCTTTTAGTTTGTTGACTTTTAAAGAAAAACAGTTTTTCGATAAAACACAAAAATATTATTTTAACTTTATTTCCTCTAAATAAAAGTCTCGAGGAAAACTGTTTTCTATTTTCTCTCACACACTTTAAAAACAAATTATTATTGTTTATTTACTTGAGTTTATACATAAATTAAATATAATGTGTTAGAATGATGGAAAGCAAAACACTTTGCTGATGCCCTACAATCAAATGAAATGCTAATTAAGTAGTGTAACGGGTTTGCTGCTATTTGAATGTAAATTCGACTATGTAATGGAAACGTCTATTACATATTAGAGAGCTGCGCATGTGAAACATTATAATATTATAGAACAAACAACATTAAATAAAAGTAAGCGTGGCTGAAAAAGAATGAAAGAGGAAGGAGAGAACACTACTGAACTAGACCCAGCTGAAGTACTATTTTAATGTTATTCCTCGTTATTAGTATATACAGCCCTTCGATGGTATAATGGTTAGTATACCCGCCTGTTACGTAGGTGTCAGGGGTTCAATTCCCCGGGGAGCCAGAAGCCAAAGGCCTCAGTAGCCAGTGCTTCTATACATATTGCAATTATATTTATATAATTGTAATATTTGATAAATAAAATAAATAAAATAAATACTATTGTTATCTGTGTGAAGCACCAGAAGTCGGGAAGCGTATTACAGTATATGGTATCGATCAAAATTTAACTCTCAAATGCATTAAAAAAATACTGCTTTTTCTTTGAAAGTTAATAAGTTTTTTGCAATAAATTAATTAAAGAATTAGTAATTACACGTTTGAAAGCTTTTTAAAGATTATTTCAGCACACAGGCCCTTTCCACAACATATGCAAATCAATCGCATTAATTATATAATACAAATTATATAATAATAAATAAATATATAATAATAAATATATAAATAATTATATAATAAATTATATAATAATAATATAATTATTATAAACAAATAATCGATATTCCACGATGAACCTTACTTAATTTTGTTTTCAATTAATATATCGTAGTTATTAGAATATTTTATAAGAAAGAAAATTTTCAAAAATTTTTATATAAAAATATATCAGATCAAGGTGTAGTTTATAATAATATAATTATATAATTATATAATATCTTTATGATTACACGGTTTCAAAACACACACCAGATGGAGAATTGAAGGATTGCTTTTAATTGCATTATGTATATGTATACAGATATGTGATCAGATATGTGTAAGTACATGTGCAATCACAAGTTCTTATGAAATGTGTTGAAATTTTGCTATAATAAGCTCGTGTCTTGAGTTTCAATAAGCTATATGTGAGCAACTGTAAATATGCTACAAATACAGTGGGTTAAAAAAAGCATTCCATTGGGTACTTCGAACAGTACGTACCTTATTTCGTGCATTATGTGTTAATGTTCTAGTGCACTCATAGTGCTTGAATGGTTAATGGCGTATTTGCTTTATAGTAATGTTTTGTGTTTATTTGTTGTTCTTCAGAATGAATAAAATAAATGCTCCTGTAGTGTACAGTATATCATATCCGTTTTATATCTTTTTACTGTGTATGGTCTTGCTCAACTGCATTTACTGTGTACAGATACTTACGAGTGAAATCATGAACTCGTAGAAATGCCACGTGTAATTAAAGCAAAGAATTTCAAACATTTATTATGTGTGTTAAAGCGAATTTTATAGCATTTTCTTGTTCAAAAATTGTTTAAATTATTTTAACATGAACATCGTACAGAAATTGTATTTCCAGCTGAATAGCCCAGACATTTTTTCCTTAACCTGCTATTGCAAAGAGTTAACTCATGCACATAAATCTTTTAACATTAACCTGCATAGTAAGTACACTCTATTCTGATGTACATGCGTATGTGTGTGTGCACACGTTTATTCATGCATAGATTCTCACAGATATAAAAGTTTTTATTGCAATACTTAAAAACTTTTGTTGATAATGCTTATTATTCATATAATGGTTTGCGCCGAAATTCTCTAGAAAGAAGTTATTTTGGTAACAAAAAATAATTTATTGAGACACTTTATAGCGTATGACTCTTAAAATTTTTCTTATTTATTAAAAAAAAATTTGTTTTGCGTAAAACTTATGATTTTTAAGTCTAAAAAAAGCCACTTTTATGAAAAGTAAATTTTAAAAAATTGAAAGGACAAAAGTTTTATTTCAATCCATATTATAAACGACACAAATAAATATACGATTTTAATGTTTCAAATGGCCTTTAACTTGTTCAAACCTGCTGAATCTTGGCCAGTGCAAACTCAAGTCCGCAATAGAAACACTTTGCATTTAATCTAATTTTGTTATACGTTCGCAACAAACTACATACATATTTTAATATGATAAAAGATTTGTTTAAAACACTTTAATTAAATTATTTAATTAGCGATGAATATTAAACTTGGTTTTATTATTAAACGTGAATTGTAAAAACGATCCTCTAACTTTTTAGTATCTAAACTTGTTTTATCAATTATAAACAAATGAATAAATTATCAGCAAACAAATAAATATTAATTAGTAAGTAAAAAGCAGAAGAAGAAAAATTCACACCATAAACTGCAAAATAGAAAGAGAAAATTAACAACCATTCAGTTTTGCGAAAATTGTACTTCACACTAATAAATAGAATGTGTTGGCTGTTACGAAAAACCGCGTATCTCTTAAAATCCAACACAAACCCCATAACTACTTTTAAAAAGTATAACTTCAAAGTCGATCCTCGTCGTACTTTGGGGGTAATAAATTTTTTGTATTAAATTCTAATTTGAAGAAAGGTCCTGTTAGACGGCAGGAAAAAATGAATAATTTTATTTATATCGCAAAAACAACTACCAAACATTGAATTTTCCAAATACAAAATATGTGCGTGACAATTATTGAATACATATCAGCTTATAGCAACACTCCCCTTTTTTTTTGGTTCAATTCACTGGCCACAACATGCAATCAGAGACAATGCAATTGATATAATTTGTGATTGTTTCAAACTGCACTCAATACATTTTAAATATAAAGTATTGGGCAACTTAATTCCATAACTTTTCCAGTTCATGTTTAAAATTAACGATTAATTCTTAGAAAGGAAATGGTTGGCAAAGTCCTCTAACTTTACAGCAGTCAGCTAATTAAATTGATATTAAAATTGTTCTATTTTTTAGAAAAAAAAAATTTTTTTTATTTCATTTACTTCGTGTGAAACTGGTCGGTATTACCGCAAATATTCAGCCAAACTAAAAACTAATAATTCTCAAAAACCAATTGAGAATTTATAAATAGCAGAAAGCCATGCAAAATAAGTTTTGCAAAAACTACACAGCAAGAAAATTCTATTCCACCTGAGTCTATTGTAGCATTTCATTGAGAAATGAAATATTTAAATTGAGAATTTACTGAATTTATTGTTGTATGAGATATTGTAATAATTATAATGAATTGAGAAATAATTAAAATTGAGAAATGAAATATTTAAATTGAGAATTTATTGAATTTATTGTTGTATGAGATATTGTAATAATTTATTTATTATTATTGCATGATTTCGGCTTATTTTTTTCCAAACTATTTAATTGAAGGTCTGCTGATTACTTTGGTTTTAGTAATGCAGGCAAACAATGATAAATTCAGTAAAAGAAAATATATAATCAGTTCGTTCGTGTATTTCTTACACAAATTTACATTAAAGTAAAACCCGTTCAAAGTAGACATAACGGACATACGCTATTATACATGAAAGCCACGTACCAGTATACATACTTATATATGTATATTATATGTGTCAATGGGTATGGCTGTGTATGTTTATGTGTGTTTGTAGCGTATGTATTTTACGTATTTTGCAAACAAAATAAAATATACTTTAATTATATTCCTGTTTTTTAGTTGAATTCATTTTGATCGATAATTTTTGATAAATATTTCACAAAATCATTTTGGGCAACTTTTTTTATGATTCTTGTCTTTTAATTCAGTATTTAAGTGATGGTAATACTTATTTGGATAAGCAAAATAAAAACAAATAGATAATGAAAATAAATGTCAGCAAGAAATGGGGGTGCAGAAGACAATACCGTTAGAGCAAAAAAAAGAAGAAGAAGAAGAATCCAATACACTCAGAATTTAGAATCTTAAGCAGTCAGTTCAAATTCCAACTTGCATACAAACATGAATACACAAAGAATACAGCCATATGCATACATAAATACACACACACATATATATATATGTATATCCATACATATATTTCGCAGCACATCTCAATTTCTAAACCATTTCAATTAATTAATAACTCTCACTATAAAACAAGAGCACAACGCACTGATCTGCGACCTTCAATAGAATGTGAAATCCAACAACAAATTAGAGAAACCAATAGAGTTGAGAGCACAAACATAAACACTGAGTTTGCAATACAAACGCACATACTTACAAATGAAATGCCAATAGAATAGACACACATTTGCAACTTTTCGTTCGAACTCTCATCAATCATGTGTTAATGGAATTTTGATTTTCTTTACTGCATTTTCATTTCCTACAAAACACTTACTCTTCTTCCTCCTCTGAGGATCTGTTTTGCATTGTTTATGTTTTTCTCAAGTTTTCACATTAAGGACAAATAAATAGATACTAGTTGTCTGAAGTGCATACAAATTAACTCACATCAAATATAATTCAAGAAATGCGCTGTGCGGCTTCCACACCACGTTCATTCTAAATTCTAATCACTTCGCTTCTTTATTTCGTTTTTCGGCTGAACCCAACTTGACTTATTGAAATTTGTTAAGTAACTGAAAATTATTTGTTGATATGTAAATATATAAGTATGGTTGTGTGCATGCATGTATCTTCTACGTGGATGGGCAACAGTATTTGTGTCACGAAATAGAAAAAAAAGTCATTTTACACATACGGACAGGACAGACAGAGTCATACTCAAACACATTCGAGAATGCTCATGCATACGAGCACAAACGTACTGCGTATGAGCACTATTTGAACAGTCATGCATAAATGCTTGGCTTAACTTGTTATTATTCTAATTTGTTGTTGTTGTTGTTGTTGGTGCTGTTAAACGGCGATTGTTAGCTAACGAGAGTAAATTGAAAAAACGGTGTTGTCAATTCTAAAAAAGCGACTTAAAACAAATTGGATGTCCACGTAAGTTTTTTAGGTCTCTGGCGAATAAACCATAATAAAATTGATGATTGATGGGATATATAGTGGATTTGAGGTCGTTGTGGCAATCGGATGCGGCGTATTGAAACGGTACGAGCAAAAGTCTGGCGACAATATAACAAATTGCTGCTCAATTGTATCACGACTGTAAAAAAGAATGAAATAGAATCAGATGAAAAAGAAATTGTTTATTGTATTTCTTGATTGTGCTTTTGTAATTCTCATTTGTTTTTTGGGGAATAAAAGTATAGTATAATACCGTCTGGAAATATTTTTTCAAATTGCATAATCTGTCTCGTATCAGTTGCATGATATGTAGCACATTGTAGCGCTTAATATTAATGATAATGCTTTGCGCTTTTCCATTTTCAAATAAATACATATGTACTATGGATGACACTGACCATAAATCTGTGGCAAAAGTTAAAGTCTCTCGGAAGCATTGCACTGCTATTTAATATAATATGAAATTCATTCGCCGTAAGTGGAGTAGTTTTCTTCTCATTTATTTAGGAATGGCCTATATTCCACAAGCTGCCCACTAACAGTGATTTGCCAACAGAGACTTACTAAATGACTATCAGCTACCTAAGTAATGGAGTCCCAATGTAATTTTTATTCTGCTGCTAGAAATATTAGTTTAAAGTTCGAGGAAAGCTGTATAGCAAATATTTATGTTTTCCATATTCCACTAGCAACAAATTAATTTTCATCTTTAAAAACAAAAAAAAAGTATATTAGCAACACTTTATGTTAATTGTTTAACATTGGGTCAGTCGGAAGGCACGAACCGCATATCCGATAGTTATTGCTGCCTCTGTCACAACTGCTGCAGTTCATTTTCCATTTATTTCATTGTCAATGATAATTAGAATACAGCACCACCACCAGTTCCACTGAATTACCACTACACTTGAAAACTGTTGCCGCAGTATCAACAATTATTGACTCGACACAACCACATCGGGGATTGTTTGGATGTCATGACAGTCATTTTGTCCCAATGGCTGGTCACCACATATCGACGATGAAAAAAATTTACTAACGATTTGCTTTTGCAAGTGTTCGGATCAGGGATGGCAAACACATTTCTGTCGGAATTATTCAGTATAAACTTCGAAGCTATTAGCCCTTTAAGGCCCATGCAATCAAGTCTGTTCTAAATATTATTTGTGTGACCGATTTTTCGACAAGTCGTATAATTTGCCAAACTTTATATAAGTTTTTCTGAAATGATAATTTCCAATGCGAACAGAGTTGCATTTTCTTCAACACAATAACTACTTTGCATCATATTTGTGGAATACCGTGGCACATACCACATAATTTTTCGAAATAGTCGGGAATCATTTAGATTTTCGTCTGAGTGAATTGTTGTACGCCTGTGTAGGAGAGTGTAACATGGCCTTTAATGGCCATCAAATACATCTCCTTTAGTACGCGCAATTTAAAACACGTAGTGCATATATTGTGTTAAATCAAAAATTGGCAGTATTCTAGAAATTTCCCTAATTTGCATGATTCGTTCCAAATTCCGGAAAACGTTTTCCTAAAATAAAATACCTTCTCGCTTAGCTGAAAAATTAAATCGAATAAACAAACAGATAATGATAGTGATAAGAAAATAATATAATTTAAAAAATCTCTTTGCCATCCCTGGGATATATTGTTCAACCGCGTCAGCGCTCTGCCAAATGCGTGATATGCCGACTGCTCGCCGGCAGAAGAGGGAGTTTTCTGTTATTGTTTACAAATTGGGGTGGGTGTACTAATTTTCATTATTATTTTTAATAACATTGATGACAATAAGTAAATATGTGTGTGAGCATGTGTGTGTCTGTGTGTAGTTTAGTTTTTACAAATTTTAAATTAAATTAAAGTTTACTTGTATAAACATTATTATGTGCGTATGTTGCGGTATATATACATACATACGAGTACAAGTGACAAATTGTATGTTTGGATGCAACTGTGTGGAAAATTATTGCAACTAACTAAGCGAAAGACGAATTTTAAATTGCCAAATTCCAATGGATATAGTCCCTGGCCTTGGGGCACATTAAGTGAAGCCGCCCAAGGACTGACTGACTCTGATGCTTTACCTGCACTGCGGAGCGCACATATCCTCTGCATGTGTATTCATAGTAAGACGTTGTTATCATAATAATAAGAAGTGGGCACCCCTACTCTCCACTTCCTTAAGCAATTTGCAATTTAAAATTCACTGATCGCGTTTTTTTCACTTCTTGGCACAAAACATTTTAAAAAAAAAATCATCAAACACTTGTCAAACAGTTGCTTTCATAAGTTTAACTAACTTGCATACATTCACAAGTATTATGGAACGTAATTCGTATCAATGTTGCATTCGATATCGAAATCGCTTAAGCAACTTTTATTTACGTGAAATTGTAAACAAACCCGAACTGTGCATACATTCAAATATAAAGTATGTTTAATTTGGAAAAATCAATTTTTTTTTATTATAAATTGCAATCAATTTTAGTTACTTATGTACTGTAAGGTCTCCTTTTATGCGGTGGATATGCTCTACAGAAAATCTCATATAAAAAATTCTCATTACTTGCCTTGGAAAAGTAGGGATACGTTTCGCAATTTTCCAAAATTGTAAAAAACCAAAATAATGAGTGAAAATTAATTTAAAACCGAACCGAAGTTTGCAGCAACTAAAAAATTTTGGCTGCTTAATAAATTAAAATAAATAAATAAACTTTTAAACCTTTTTTTTTAAAAAAACCTTTTTTGAAAGGTAATTTAGTTTGAAATTTTTTTTATTATTCCAAATCATCTGCATCAGCAGAAGAGACTGTCTGAGCAATAGATATTTGTGGTAAAGACGATGGATTTTCACAAAAGCGATTGCAAAAGCTCACTGACTTCTAGATGTGAAGACTGTTTTTTACATGCTTAAAGAAATAGTGTGAACTTTGAGTGCTCCACGATTTTTAGGAACTGCCTATATCCGTACTTAGTATTATAAGCCGATGTATATGTTTGGTCCACAAATTTTTGGTTTAATATAAAGCGGGCAACTTTAATGTCGCATGAAAATAAACCGCATAAAAAGAGACCTTACAGTACAGAAATTTGATTATCTGCCTCACCTGTTTCATCAATTTTAAGTTTGATATCCAAATAACTGCCAATAGTCTGCTTTGAGCCTCCTTCCAATAGCTGATCCAACGGATCCTTTATCAAATTACTAAGAATTTATATATATATATATATATTTAATTTACGAAAAAAATCGAAAAAATCTTGTTTAAGGACCACCTGTTTAGTGCCACAATTATGGGTTTTCGTTGCATTATTAAATCCTTAATTTTATCATTGTCTAAGGATACTCTTTTCCGCACGAAATCCCGATAATCCTGTTCAGTTTTAGACTTCTTTCTTGTTAAACTACAAAATTTTAGCATTTTAAGCTTTTCTCTAATAGAGCGCGTCTGTTTCGAACTCTGATTTAAAGAAAACTAAATCAGATCACTGCGACGAATTGGGGGGCGTGTTGCTGGGAATTTTTTGATGCATTAAAAATTTCAAAATATTTAATGTCTTCATTATTAAATATAAAGAGAGAATAATCAATAAATTTAAGAATGATGGCATTGAATGATGATATAAAAACTTATATAGAGGCAAACAACATTCGCAAAAAGAACTGTAGCGAACGTGGCAGCTCTAACAGCTCACGGACAAAATTCTTTGCTTGTTAAAATGGTTTTGAAAGTGGCAAAGAATTTTTGAGATTCCTAATCTAATAATGAGGTCTCCGAAAGCTTACCCATGGCATATAATCAATAGTATAAATTTGTTGTTTATTGTAATATCTGGTATAATAAACTTCTATATGCTAATTGGTATGCTAAATGAATAAATAAATTCACAAATTTCCATTTCGGGCCTCGCTCAGCTCTTAATTCGTTGGACAGACTCCTTTCAGATGTAAGAAAATATTTAAACAGACATCATCGACTCGATCCCAAATAAGCGAACCATACTTTCTGGCTGTGTAGTCGAAGGCCAGAATTGCTCTACAATTGATGCATTTATCGCGGTAATGAAACAACAAACCCACTGTGGGATGCACAATGGTTTCAGAATAGCCGGGTGCGGCACGCCAAATCTGATGGTTTCCCATTTCGACTACAGCATGTGTGTTGACAATACATTTGCTGCGCGCATAGACTGGTAAAATGTCTAAATTCCTTCTGATTTTCGTTTGAGTGTAGAGGTTGCGATTAACGGTTTTCTCGGGAACAGTGAACTTGTCATCGCTGTCCTTTTTGTAAAAAAATACATTTCGAAAGACAAAGGCCGAATTCAGTCCTTCATCACATTGCAACAGATAATGAAATAGTGAATTGTGCTTGAGAGGCATGAGGATTTCATCAAAGTCCACAATCGCTGCATAGCGATAATTATCCACAACGTTGGCCCTGTAGACACAATCGTTGTGTTGCGCTACCCTGCCATTGTCATACAAATCATCTAAGTGTTCTTGTAAATCCCAATCAATAATATCCGCCAAACCTTTGTCACGATAATGATCAAAAATACGTCTGATATCTGAGGTCGGGTCAAGCTGGTAAAAATAAAAATGTCTGGCGCCCATTATGCGATACATTTCAATAAATTCTACAACTCGCAAAGCATCGCTGTAGTTAGGCTGAAGAGAAGCTACACACACAGCTAAAACCGGCTTGGATTGGGCAAACAATTGCTCCATGTTCCGGGGATAACTGAGTAAAATAAATGTATAAAATGTCATGACTGAATGCGAATAGTTTTGAGGCAGCGACTCACCTGATGGGTATAAAAGTGGGACTCAAAAAGCTCAATTTATTCGATTTGTATTGCAATGCCACCGCCTGCGGAAGATGTACTTTTTGGTGGCCAATTTGTTGTTTGTATAATGGGCAAACAATCGCAAAAGCTGCAAATTTCTGATCATGATGTTCTTTCAAAGGTCTGGCTACTTTTGCTTTGACATCGCTCAATAAATAATCCTCAGATCTGCAATTTCAGGTGAAAAGTTTTCTTTATTTTCTTTTTTATTGCTGCGAAAAGACTTGGATGTTAATTATATTTGGAAACTTCATACAGAGATGAAATAGAAAGTAATTTAAGTAACCTTAACATGCAACTGATATCGTTTTTAAATGACAGGGGAAGCACCGCAAATACCCGTATTGAACCCACCGCAATTGAATTGTCTTCTCTAATGGGCTTAGCTGAAAGTAAATAAAAGTATTTTTTAGTTTTAGTTTTAGATATTAAAATAAACAATTATTAATTATTAATAATAAGAATTAATCACTCAGAAAATGGAAAATTCAGAGAAAGTTTCATCTTGAAATTACACTGTTTCCAAAAAAAGTACAATCTGAATTTTTCTTTCCCATCCTATAATGCAGATAAATCAAAGAATTCATATTTTCAATCTCCTTGTTTAATTTTTTTATTTAATTTTTAAACACAAGATTGGTTTCCTTCAATATTTCAAGATTTGAAATTAAGAATTATTTTAATCAATACTGATTGCTGGTGTGCTTTCATCATATCAAACAAACTTTTTGTTTGAATTTATTAAAAAAATTTGTTGAATAAAATTAATAAATTATTCATTAAACTACAAAACACACATAAGCTTGTCTCGCTCTTACATCTATAAGCTTGAAATTTGGTTAGAAAATATTAGATATTGTTATATAAGATATTAGATACAAATGAGTGAAGATATTTTTTGAGAAATATCGACAGAATTCGTGCTCTTGTAAAGATTATTTTATTGAAAGAAACCAAACACTAATAAAATAAAAAAAAAAATTTTAAATTTGAAAAAAAAATTTTTTTTCTGGAATTTTTTTAAGTATATTAATTTTTAAAAATCTTTTCTGAAAAGTAAAAATTGCTTGCCGAATTTTAAGAATTCTTTTTCTTTGAGTGCTGTTGAATTAGTTGCCAGTTGAGGCTCATTTTAGAACTGAAAACATTCTACCTACGTAGCACGAGGGCCTGCCAACTCCTCTCCCTCTATTTCAAATTCTAAGCAAATTCCTTTATTACTACTTGGCTAGCGAAAGCAGCCACTGAGCAAGCACAGATACTTACACGAGTAGTACTTTTATTAATTTTATATTACACAATAATTTTATATGGCCTCAACGCCAAGGACGAGGCATTTTTAAGGCAAGTTGCCAAAAAAAAAATTTTTCCTTAAATAAAAAATATATTTTAAAATTAAAAGCATTTCAGCCAAGTTAAGAATATATTCTTTACATAATTACTCAAATGTAGATAATCGTTGAATAGATGTCGAGTAAGGAGGTAAATTGTTATACTCCGAGCCTAAGAAGCAATTACTACCACCTAGACTATGGTATTCTAAAACTGGTTAAATTTTTTTTTTTTTTTTGCGTACTTCCGCACAGTGATCACCATCAAATTGAATTTGTAATTATTTAATAACTGTAAAAACAAGCAAGTCAAAGTTCAAAGTTCAAAGGCTTCCATTAAAATACTTTTGGGTCTTTAGAACACACATGGACTTGTGAAATATTTAATGAAATTTACCTATAATTTCAACACGTCTATCGAAATAAGCGGAATAGATTTTATGCTTCAGCGAGACGTTGCCAATTGATCTCCATCTGTTGTTGTAATTCCATGTAGTAGATGAAGGCTTCAGAAATTCCATGGACTGCTGGACATTTTTAATATTAAAACTCAACTGCTCGTTCTTCCCATGAAAAATAATTGAATAAATTTGAAAAAATAAATTTTTTTTTTTGATTTAGAAATAATACTTTTCAGTTATTTAATAATATTTTTTGTAGCTTTTACTTCTTAAATTTTCTTTAAAAATTATTGTTTACTTATAATTATTATTTATTACATCATAATGATTTTAAAAGATTTCCAATAATGAACTTGAATTATTATTCGTTATTATTATTATTCGCAATTAATTATTTAATTTTATTATTTTGTTGCCGCGGCTGCGCAAACGGTTAGCCAAATTTTATAATTATTAAAAAGACTTTTTTTTAAAAGAACATTCACTTCACACTCATTCTTGCAATAAATTTTATAATTTTTTTCTTAGTTATTTTTCATTCAATCTTATTTTTTTATAAATTATTTAATATTTTTCCCCATTTTAAGCACTTTTATAGGAATTATTTTTCTCTACACGTTGGGCAACTTTTTCATGTAATAGACGTTACCTGAAGTTGAGCAAAGTTTTAAGTAATTTACAAATTTAATAAAAATTAAATAAAACTTACGGCATGCGTTATAAAGGACACGTACGTCAGAATTAATAAAGTACTCGCTATAGCCGCGGTTAAAGCAAAATAAATATACTGCAAATGAGTCGTATCTCGGATTAACATTTTATTTAGTTGTGTTTGATGTAAAAACAAATTGTTTTTAAAATTTATTTAAAAAAATTACACATTTTTCATATCCTTTTTTGTTGGATTAATTTAATATTTTTTTATTGTGCAATTTTTAAAACTGCTGCTTCTACACTTTATTTGTTGTTTAGTTGTTGTTTATTTCTTAGCCAGTGTTTTAATGAACGCCTTCGTATCTCTTGGCTTGTTTGCTTAGTGGAACCACCAGCAGGTCATCAGTCATGGTGTTTAAAATGCTTCAACATCGTAATTGTACAAAATAAAAATGTGAAATTGACAAGCGCATAATCTTAGTGTTGCACACTTTAACTGCATTTCTTATATCACTCGATTATTCGTAATCAATGTTTGCAAAAAGCACACGCAGTTTCCTAATTAATAATTTTTTTTTTATACGTTCACAATATAAAGTTTTTATGAAATTTCGGGGCGGACATTGTACCTCTTCCTTGTTTTCAATTTTAGATATTATTAAGCCTTAACTCTCTGCCCCTCCCTTTTCTGAGTATAAATGACCCGGGTCGTATATACTGCGGCAGTATAGACGACGACGCAGAGCACAAATTTTTTGATTGCGTCAGTTGGATCGCCCATAAAAGCGAATTAAAAGAATATATTGGTGATTTACCTCCTGAAGGCATTGTTAACAAAACGCTAGAGTGTCAAGACCTTTGTAACGCGGTTAGAAATTATGCAGAGTGCATATTGTGGAGAAAAAATGATCTCGATGCAATACAGCTAATCGTTTCCTCAGGAAGTGGGATGGGAGTACTAACAATATGAAATTATTTACTTAGACAATATTCCTAACTTAGAAGTACGAAGCTCTTCAGTTAATTATTACGAGATGAAATTTCTAATACACCCGAAATTTGCATCAAAGTAGGACAGATAGGTAATGTAATTACAATTATAAATCTGTAGATTACTAGACTTCTAACATTTAGATTTAGCCAACCGACGTTACGCCGCTAAAATGATGGACCCCGCCGATGGGTGCAAAGTAGTTTCCTGTATGGGACTTTCAGTCACCTCCTTTCTGAAGTATTATAGGGAAAAGTTTGCGTAGGAAAGAGTTAACAAACGTTAACCGCTGGAAAGCCCGAAGGGATTTTTAACCCTCCTCACAGTCAAAAAACACAAAAAAATAAGTATCTCTGTAGAGTAAATTTAACCTCTTTTGTGTTTTCCCCCAAACTATACTCTCTACATTTCTGTCCCTCGTAATGGCGGTACATTGCATTGCGTGAGATTGAGTACAAAATCCATTTACATCAATAAAAAATATGTATTTAACCTTCTCCTTGGGAATAATATTGTTTTAGTTGTAATGAACTAAGGAGATTTTGGGGATACGGAAATTTAAATTTGGCAAGAAAATGGCACGTTTGTTTGTTTCGCTTTTACATCTACAACCCTGAAATTTGAGTAGAACACAGACTTCAATGTTGCGAACACAAACTTCAGAAACAGAAAAAATGGCTAAGGTCATGCTACACTATCCAACACAATCGTACGATTCAATCATACAAATACCTGATGTGATTCCACTCTATTTAAAAAATCGTATGAAAATGTAGTTGTTTGGGTTTACACTATTGTTTCTGGATTAAGATAAATACAACTCTAATGCATTTTTAGGACACACTACCCTACTTTTTCAGTAAACATGCCGTATTTTGCAGATCTTATAGGATAGTGAATATTTCGAGAGAAATATTAAAAATACACAATTAATTATTAAAGTTTTATTTTGTATAAAAAACCAACGACTAAAATATTAAATAAATATATTATTATTTAAATTAAATATATTTTTTTTTTTGGTGAAGCCCAGTTTTTTATAATATAGAGACAAGGAAAAAGTTTGGAATATATTGTATATATGCGCTTTGTAGGAATACAAAAAGTCCTGAAGAAGTTTGCCAAAAGCGAATGAAATACTGACTAACGCAATAATGAAAAATACTTTAATTCAATATTTATTTCTATTTCAAAAGAAATTCATTTGACGAGATATAGACCGGTAGTCAACCTATTAGGAAACATCAAAAAAATATATATTTGTTAGTTATTCGTTTAAATTGGAGACGCTTTTTACCATCTCTAACTATTACAAAATCGAGGTGTAATTCTACAGTGTATGTTAATAGTAATCGCACAATTGCCTTCTACTTAAAATAAAGAGAAACTGCCATTATCAATTTATATTTAAAAGTCTTTCTGTTGCTTCATGTGATTTGGCATAAGCAATTAAGACCAGATGTTTCTAAGGGTAACGATTCACTTCCATACGATTTGTTGAATATGACATGTCCGTTAGAAATCTATGATAGTGTATCCTAAAAATTTATTTGTGTGACAATTTTTTTTACAAGTCGTAGAATTTGCTACACTTTATTAAAGTTTTCATAAAATGATCATTCACATTCGAGCAGAGTTGCATTTTCTTGCAGCGCCTAAAATCCATTTCTATGCATCATATTTGTAAAATAGTCTGAGACTTATAACGCCATTTTCGGATGGACTTTCATGTCAAATTTTCATGTGATTTAATCTTACGACTATACCACACAGTCTATCCTGTCCTGTGTGTTTCCTGTCTTTAACCGTTTACCGATCAGCTGTCACGATATGAAAGGAAGCATTTCTAATTATGTTGCCTCAACGAAATTTCAATTTCCCTATGCTACTGCACTTGGGGCCTACGGCTCTAAGTCTTGCTGCATACAAGAATTAAATCGGCCTGAAATTTGTTTTGTTGCTTGAGGAAAGTCAACGAACACATTTCACGCACACTGTACTGCCTCCGTATGTTATTGTCAATTGTTTTTTCTATTCTTTTTCAAGCACAAGTCATTGTCATAGACTAGTGCGGTCTTGTTATAATTACCCTCTAAGGTAATTCTATTGATTCGCCTTTTAATTTTTCTTAATAAAAATAAATAAAGTAAAACAAAATAAGAGAAAAAAAAGTATGAAGAACAATAAATTGCTTGCCGGAGGAAAACAATGCTTTCGCACTTCCAGCCCAGAGGAAAAGGGGCAAAAACTTTTTACCATCTTATCCACATCTGTGGCTCATAATATTTTATTATTAATTTTTCTTATATTGCTTTCACATAATCAACAACATCTTTTATGTTTATTTGTAAACTGAATATGTACATGAGTACGTACTTATACTCGTATCTATGTATGCATGCTTGTGTATATGTGTGCATGAGTACATGAGTACATATATATAAGATTATGTTCAAGTATATTTAGCACATTTTATTATAACTTTATATATAAATTTCTAATATCAAACACACGAACATTCCCATGCATCTATAATTAATTTTTTTTTTACTTTTTTTTTATTTTTTTTGCATTTTCCTGCTACTTATAAAAATGGAGAGGAACTTTTCCAAATTTTAATAACGTGTGTAGTGTGTGTGTTTGTGTTTCTGTTCTTTTAAGCACGAATAATATGAAAATATTTAATGAACCCGTTAATGTCACTGCTCGCAGAATAATTCTATACAACTAAGAAAAAGTTAATCGGACCGCAGCGCAGGCTGCTCCATCACACCATTTGATCAAAATTTTTGAGCATTTTTAATTATAATATTTTTTATTTTCAAAATTTACAAAATGAACAAAATTATTTCTGTTTGTTGTCACGCCGAGATGTTCAGTTCATTGGGGAATTTGTTTTAAGTGGTTGTAAAAAAACACCATTAACATCAATTTGAATTTGAGAGACTAACTTATGGGCAATGAGACAAACAAGATGCGAACAAGGCGCAAACGATCAGTTGAAAGCGGCATACAGAAAGCACTTCCTTTCTGGATTTAAATATTCCGAAACTGGATCGTTGAAAGTGAAATTTAAAAACGCGGCCGAAAATTTAACTTACACAATTTGAGAGGGTTTGAGAGTTTTTTTAGTGAAGTCCATTTTTTTGTGATACGAGGTGTGATCAAAAAATAACGGTTATTTTCAAATTTCTTGAGTTACGCGTGTTCGATTTTGGCATTTGTTTTCTGTCATGTTGGTTCACATGTCTGTTATATATGTTGGCAATATCAGCCATAATCATGCCTCTTCTACCATGTTCAACGAACTTGGCCCTGACTTTTTCCTCCTCCCAAAACTGAAGACATTAATGAAAGCAAAGCGTTTTGCTACGATTGATGATATACAAGAAAAAAGGAAACAGGATCTCTCGGCCATACCAAAAAACGCGTTTCAGAACTGTTTCGAGGATTGGAAAAAACGCTAGCTTAGATGTATTATATATGGGAGGATTATTTTGAAGGGGGCCATACTCATGCCTCTTCTACCATGTTCAACGAACTTAGCCCTGACTTTTTGCTCCTCCCAAAACTGAAGACATTAATGAAAGCAAAGCGTTTTGCTACGATTGATGATATAAAAGAAAAAACGAAACCGGATCTCTCGACCATACCAAAAAAAAAGCTAGCTTAGAAGTATTATATATGAGAGGATTATTTTGAAGGGGGCCATACTCATGCCTCTTCTACTATGTTCAACGAACTTGGCCCGGACTTTTTCCTCCTCCCAAAACTGAAGACATTAATGAAAGGAAAGCGTTTTGCTACGATTGATGATATAAAAGAAAAAACGAAACAGGATCTCTCGGCCATACCAAAAAAAAAGCTAGCTTAGAAGTATTATATATGAGAGGATTATTTTGGAGGGGGCCATACTCATGCCTCTTCTACCATGTTCAACGAACTTGGCCCTGACTTTTTCCTCCTCCCAAAACTGAAGACATTAATGAAAGCAAAGTGTTTTGCTACGATTGATGATATAAAAGAAAAAACGAAACAGGTTCTGTCGGCCATACCAAAAAGCGCGTTTCAGAATTGTTTCGAGGATTGGAAAAAACGCTAGCTTAGATGTATTATATATGAGAGGATTATTTTGAAGGGGACCATACTCATGCCTCTTTTACCATGTTCAACGAACTTAGCCCTGACTTTTTCCTCCTCCCAAAACTGAAGACACTAATGAAAGGAAAGCGTTTTGCTACGATTGATGATATAAAAGAAAAAACGAAACAGGATCTCTCGGCCATATCAAAAAAAAAAACGCTAGCTTAGAAGTATTATATATGAGAGGATTATTTTGAAGGGGGTAAGATAATTATTGATGAATAAATACTTTTGCAAAAAATTAAAATAGCTGTATGTTGAGTTTCGAGGAATACGCAAAAAGCTGGCGAAGACCCTGACAAAAAGCGAACGAAACGTTGACTAGTACAAAAGCAGGTGAACGAAAAACTTAAAGATCTACTTTTATTCAAGGTGTCTCATGATGCTTCAAAATCCATTGTGATTCCAATGTAGCGTGATTCTGCTCTACTTTGAAAGTAATAAAAAGTGTTACGATACTTCTGTGCGATATCTGTATAAATTCTAAACTATTCCATTAAATGGAATGAGGAAAAAAAATCTGTTTTAGGAGTGAAAGTTAATGATTGAATAAATAATTTTATTCCCTGACTCTTGTGGAATCATGCGCTTCATTGATGTAGTTATAAAAGCTACAAAGTTACATTACTACATTTATGCAAAACCTGTCAAGAAATAAATGAGAATTCTAAAATCACATAATCCAATGGATTACTATCACTAATAGAAATTTCTAGTAAAGAGAAGAAACGGCATTTCAGAAAAGGATTAAGCGCTGGCACGATGCTCCAATGAAAGACAGTCTGTAGACCAAATAATCCAAACACGTACCTATCCATTTGCAAATGTATAAGTATTTGTGGAATGAAGGCGTTCTTACACACACTATTGAACACCAAGTCTCAGTATTGTAAACGAATATAATCTCGCAAGCGTAATTAGCAAGTAGAAGGCCTCTTGAACCAGAGATTCAAGGGTTTTCCAATACCCAAAATCCCCTTACTTCACTTCAAATAAGAAAAAAAGTAATATATGCACTAGTGAAAAATATTACATTACGTCCGTAGCAATGCATTAGGCCGAAATTTAAGAAGAGGAAAAGAGCGGAGAAAGCAAAATATATTTATTTTCCTGCTGTTTTACTTGACTACTCCCGGATGAAATACTTCTACACAAGAAGCGAAGGAGGCATGTGCTCAGCTGTATTTAATCATTAATATATGAGATGTTGGAAAGAGTTATGACAATTTTTTTTTTTTTTTTATTACAGCTAGAGAAAGTCGTCTAGTGTAGCTCTCAATATTTGCAATTTGTTAAATGCATTTGCTACTGTTTCTGTTTGATGTTAGAAATATTTATAATACTGGTAAAGAAGGTATCTCAAGACCACGAAATAAACACAATACTCACAGACCAATGCCCTGGACTAAATTCAGAAGAATTTAAACAATTTCTGAAAGCAAAAAGTATACAATTGATATTTACTGCAGTTAATGCCCCATTTTCAAATGGCTTAAATGAAATATTAAACCAGACACTGGTTGATAAAAATAGACGCACGCTAAATTGAAATAAAAAGAAGATAGCATGGACAAATATTGCAAAGAGGTACGTAGAGAAGTATAACGAAACGGAACATACAGTCACAGGATTTGCCCCAAAATACCTACTGGAAGGAGAAAACATAAATATTTTACCTCACGAATTAAATCCACAAATCATGGATGAAGACTTAGAACGAGATGGAAAATTGGCTCTAGAGAACACGAAAACTTCCCACAAAAATAATAAACGACGATATGATCTACATAGAACGGAAGTCAAATTAAATAAGGGAGATTTAGTTTTGCGTGGAAAATGGAAATCGCATGAACAGGAAAAAGCTGGACGAAATAAGAATTGGACCATATGAAATATTAAATAAAATTTCCAATTCAATATATGAGGTTAACTCCGGTCATAAAAAAGCAGAATCAAATTTTTTTTACATAACCAAGCTTATTCCAGTGGAAACGGATATACATTGAACAATTACGTATAATAATATAAGTAATTGTCCTTCTCAAGGGGGAGAGATGTAAAGAAAATGTACCTGTGCCATCACTTATGCCACTATTGTCTTTAATATAACTACATATATTCTGTCAAATATGTGTTGTCAAAAAAACACAGTTATACGGAGTAGAGCAGTTAAAATAGAGAAACAGTTATACGGGATAGCAGCATTAAAGGCTGTTTCTAATTCATTTTTAGGTTAGGTTGTATTGTTAAATAGGCTAAATAAAACTAATTCATTTTTAGAAAAGCAATTTTGTTTCTATTCTTTGGAAGTAATTCTTTACTACATGAAAAACAAAAACAATTTTCATTTCCATGACAAGTTTTATCCCAAAAAATTTGCCCGCAAAATTTAATTTCTCCATTACAAATGAAACTTTCCTGTCTGGTGGCAAATCCCAAAAATGGTAACATTCGCTTCAACACTTCTTAAGACAATTTGTGAACGCAGCCAATGTGAAGTTATGAGAGTTGCAAGCAATTGTGTTACAGAATTGCGGATTGCGCATGCGTAATGAACTTTTGTACGTAAATACAACTGCAGCCAACTGCACTCAATATAATTTTAATTTCTTCTTTTTATTATATTTTTATTGAAATATTTGGAAAATATTTATAAAAATTATTAAAAATTAAACACAAATTTTCGAAAATTTATAAATAAAATTTTTTATAAAAACGTACGCTTTCTATTCATGTTTAAACAATTAATATTTTACTTTTAAATTTGTTCGTTTCCAAAACACGTACGATATAATTATTTGCTTAAATTTGAACTCCCTCCGCATATATAATTCCGCAATAAAATTCTTAGAAAGGAACATTTCCATATTTTCCCATACATCTTTTAAGAATTCTGTCTGTTATCACTTTGTTTGGAAGCTTCATCAGCGTTTTTATCATTTTGCATATCACTGCTCGGCATTGGATCATTAGCATTTTCGTTAGCATTGGACTTAGCTGGTTCTACGGCGATAAGATTCGAGCCCCGGTCTAATAAGGCACCGTAACCAGAGCTATAAGAGGAGCAAGAAGAGATCTTTTTTCAATAAAATTACTATTCTCAAAATAGCAAAACTTGAAGAGAAATTATTAAATTAAACTGAAGAGTGACTGACTCTTTCGGAAATAAATTTACAACAGTTTTCCAACACATATTGTATATGTGTTAAGTAGTTTTGCATGTGTGTGTGTGTATGAATGAAGGCATGTATGTATATACGTACATGTGTAAGAAAGCTATTTGAGCCGCTACACCTGCTACAACTTACCTCTGTCGCTCACTATTACTTTTACTACCGCTTTTGCTAGAAGTATTACTTCTTGAATTCTGCTCCTCTTCTCTAACGTAGGACCAGCTGCCCGGAGAGTTCGAACTTTGCGAACTCTCATTTTGATTGCTGTTCGGGTTTGTGTTGTATGTGGACTGGGAAACTCCCATATTATAATGGCCACTTTCGATAGTACTAGAGCTCACGCGTGTTCCTTCCTCTGGAGGACCATACGGGCAATTTGGTCTTCTAATGCCACACGGGGAATTATAAGCAGACTGGCCCAAATAACGCTGATCTTCTTGTGGCTGCCTATCATTGTAAGATCCCTTATCGCCACTATTATATCCTGACTGCCCTCTGAGTAGTTGTTCGGTTTTTTTGTGGGCGTGGTCATTTTGGAGTGATTTGATAGTTTGGTGGTATAGAATAATTTAAAGGAGTTGGTGCACTTGTTTGTTATTTGTTATTTTGTGGTGTTGAGTTGATTTTATTGTATGTTGTTTTTGTAGTTGTTGTATAATACATGAAGTTCAAAGGTTATTGTGTTGTTGCCATTTAAAATATGTAAGTATATAAGAAGAGTTATAAATGTACTTGTATGCAGGCATTGGGAAAGATTTTAATCCACTAAAAATTCTTGTACTGGCAGTTTCTTCTTTTCAATTTATTAATAAATAGAAAAAAACTAGAATTCTAATTACACGTTAATTTTTAATCAACGTGAGGAAATTTTAACTTGGCCATTGTTGACATTCGTGTTGACTTGTGAGCTGCTCCAAAAGGTCGTATCGCATAATCACAACATAGCAACACTACTTGAAAATTTTTTGCCAAAATGGCAGAGTTCTCTGCTATAGGGAATAACCTTAAGAGGCAAAAAAAAAAAAAAATCAGGCGTATAAAAGCTTTTTGGCCTTTAGAAATCTCAAGAAGTTCTTACTGCTTACTTTATATGGAAAATATATATATATAAAATATTCTTAAGTATTTACACCAAATTTTAGTCCTTTTTACAACATAATAACCAATAAAATAATGCACGCAACGTCTCAGGAAAAAATGTTGTATTTAATTTTTTGTCCAGCATTTGCACTGCAGCCTTTTGAAATACAGAATGAAGTGCCAACATTTTAACCAGGCTTTGCATTACCTTATTTTAGTATGTGCCCTTTAACCCTCAGTACACATTAATTCCAACATGTACTTCACATACATAAGTTAACTCACAGATAATAATGACAAAAATCATACCTCATAGAGTAGCGATCGTAATAATCACGATTATATCCGCCATAGCCAGCTGTACCTGCACCAGTAGGGCCATAGCGGCGCCGTTCATAGTAACGATCTGTATAGAATAGTTACTTAAATAAAAGAATGAATGAACGTAAATATTAGAACAACATCATACCTCTGCCATAATAATCACTAGGAGCGCGATCATTGCCATAATAAGGATCACGATTGTCGTAGCCATAACCTCGACTTTCTCCACGATCATAAGCTGGTGGATAAGTTGCTGGTAGTTTTTCATAGGGGCTCCGACTACGGCTATTGTAGCGATCATAAGGCTGTCTGCCGCCAGAATAATCATATCTAAAGTGATAATTACATACATTTATACAAAGTTATTCCACAAGGCTTATATCAAGACAAGAACAAGCCAAGAACTTTTAGCAAATAGTTAAATTTCTAATAAAACAGATGAATACCTAGAGCCTGAATACCGATCTGATGTTCCGTATTTATCGCCACCGTACCGATCTGGGCCATAACGATCATTGCTATAGCGATCAGCGCCATAACGGTCATATTCGTAGCGGTCGGGTACTGTTGCTGTATATCTATCGTATTCATAGCCACGATCATCGTAGCGGCCATAGCTGGGATAATACCAATTTCTGCCGCGATCATCTGCAGGTCTTCCGGCATAGCCACCATAAGAACGACTGCGATCCTCATCATACCGCCTTTGAAGTGAAAGAAAAAGGAAAAAAATTTTTAAAGAACCCCGCGACAAGATGGTAATGCTGCAAAAGGTGAATTGCACTTCTCCCTTTTCCAGCCACTATTACTATTTTAATACCTCAAACTCAACCTTACCTGTCTTCATAGCATGTCACACATCGTGATTGTCGATTTTTACCGTAAATCGAATCCAAAACAGCAGAAGGCAGAACTCGTTGTTTGTCATCAGTTGTCGCATATGATGCTTCACCTTTGCTATCGCCCACTGTCGGGGCACTTTCCACCATACAAATGAACCATTGCAAAATACAAAATGCAACAATTAAATAAAAAATCTAAAATGTGAAACGAATTAAAACAAAACGTACCATTGCAATTCAAAAATAATTTTCATAAAATATTCAAAGAGTGTGAAAGTTTTCTCCAACTGCATTTACTAAAACTATAATTATGTTTAATACAACTAATCAATGAGTGTTTTAATTGTCGTTATTAAATTGTTTCATCGTCGTGCATAACATTTTATATTTTAATGTACTCTTTTCACGTTTGACTTAGTAAAGAGTTTAAAATAAATTAATTATCAGTATTTAGTAGAAACATGCGAAGCGCGGAAAGTAGGGGCTTCACATTCATATTTTCATAACTGCATCCTAGTTCGACATCCGCTTTCGAAAAATTAATGTCTTAAGCAACCAATAGGAAAAGGTGTCGAAGAGCTGTTAAAAAGCTAAATCTTTCTTGTTACCAGCCCCATTGTGCAATATGGAAATATTATATTATTATTCTTCTTAACTAAACTTAAAGCAAAACATTCTCTGATATTTATTTGCGGCCAACTCAAAAAGCGCCTCTGACCGTGACTGAATATGAAAATCCGTAGATATTTCAATTTCTTATTTAAGCAAAAGATCCTGTTTATAAAAAAAATGTATTAACATTAAAATTTATTTTAATATTTGCCTATTTTTCGAGTTTTTTTTTAAACAATATTGAGAAATAATAAACTCAAATATTAAATTCTAAAAAATAATTAAACTTACAAATAGATTGGCAGGATATTGATCAGCCCAGATAAATATCACTTTGAGAACTATTCCATTTTACGCATTGAAAATTATTATAAACGTCGTCAATGTTCCCAAAAATTTGAAGGATCATTTTTAATATTAATTAAATTAGTTTTGAATTTAATTTTAATTTATAGTGTTCCACAACGGAAACAGGAAATGAATTTGATATACAAATAATATTTATATTTCTATTAGTATTTTTGAGAGTATTTCCGTTTTTTCGTTTCCGTGTTTTTATTACTCGCATTTTATAGAATTTAATATTTCAAATATATTATTTAAGACGAAATTAAGAAGTTTAGCAGACAGGCTCCGTAATCATAGCAATGCCTTGAATACGTCCTTATCAGATGCCAGTGAGGAATTTGTAAGTTTAAAAAGAGTACGAGTTTTAGAAAAAAAATTTTCTAAAATTTGAAAATACATAAATATAGCATTAATTTTAATTATTTTAAGTATAAAAGTGGTAGATATACTTATATAAGATATACCTATATATACAAATATTTAATATGTTTTAGTTTCCCTGGAGGAGAGATAGTTTTTAAATAGTTTGAAAAAAATATATTATTTATTGATATTGTTTGAAATAATGGCCTGAGGAGGACTCAGAGCTACCAATATATAAAAATTTATTTTATTGTTAATGGGGTTTTTCTAAAAACGAGCTTAATTGTTTAATAAACAAATTTTAATAAAGTAGAATAAAAGGAATGAATACAAGATTATTTCAGCGCAATTAATCTCGAAATGCATTTTCAAAATATCTTGTCAAAATTTTTTTTTCAACGGCTTGTTAAGTTTTTTTTTTTAAATTTAATACCAACCGGTATGGAATTGGCACGTTCTGTTAAATTTGATAACGGAAAGATCGTATATATTTTTGAATATATTGTTTTTGAAAATCTTGCTTTCGGCTAGATTCACCGTATCAGTTCACATATCGACAGAATATAAATAGATATAAGTAAAGTAAATTCTTTTACAATCTGCAGTATCTTTCGCTGTCCCATATTTGCGCTTACATAATACTGATTACTCGCAATTCGATGGACATTATTGACACAACAAAAGCAAGAACAAGCGAAATGTGCAATATCGTAGTATTATTTATTAATATTTTTTCTAAGACCAACATTGATGAGCTCACACAGTGGATTGGACCAGAAATATGAGGAAGAGGAGAATATAAGGAGAAGACAGAGCCGTTTTGATGTATTTTATTCATAGTTTTTAGTTCGCCGATGAAATACTGCTACTGAAGGAGGGCAATATAAATTGCTTGCTGTCATTTAAACATTCCAACACATGAGCTTTTTTTCCTACCGGAGTTGGGGATCTAAATCATAACTTTGTTTTGAAACTCACAAAGAAAAAATGCCTTTGAAATACCCTATTGTTTTGTCAATATTTTTATTATTTATTACTTTCAGTAAAAGTATACTTTTAAATTTATTATTTCCAATAAAACCCCCGGCCTCACATTAAGCGCTTCAATTTGCATATTTGTTTTAATTATGTCTGCACATCAAAACAAAATCACTCGTTTCTTTTGCTAAATTGCACATTAACATATTTGAATATTTTAAATTTTCCGCCAATAAAAGCAAAAAACAATTCAAAATAATTTATTATTTATTAACACTTTTTGCGGCCTTGGTTTACAGATCAGTGATTTTTTTATTGTAAATATATAATGTAATAACGATTTAATATGCTTTATATGCTGTAAGTTTTGTTTTTTTTTTTTTTTTGCTTTTGATAAACTTTGTACTGCGCTTAATTTCCTTTTTCCGTAATGAAGTTGCGATTAAAAGCAATTATAATAGCCTGCCAGCTTTGGAATTTTAAGTGCGTACGTAACATCCATAAATAATACCAGGTGACATAAAAACGATGCTAACCAATGTGTAACCGCACTTCCATACAAGTTTTGGCTGGGCGTGCTCGCATTAATTTATCAGACATTATAATTTGGATTTAGCTTTTCCCACTTCCCACATAATGGGAATAGTTCTTAACACTTTCATTATGAAAACATGACCTCTAAACTGACAGCGTCAAAACAAAAAGCTTACGAACACCCGCATGTGTACGTGTACCAGCATGCACAGGTACGTACACAAAATACGTTTGGATGTGTGTGTCTGTGTGTAAGTAAATTAAAACGAATGTATGATAAATAGATTGGGGCTTAAAGGCAGCCACATATGATTGTTTGCTTATTAAAAACCAACGATATTTTTTCATACAGCATTGATATCACCCTGCTCGTGAGCTTTAAATTGGTCTACTCTCCACGCTTTGCTAGTCAAGCATCAGGAACAACTTCCGGCTAAAAACGGTTCAAGTCGCCATACACATTTACGAGTATTTTTGCTTTTAGACGTTTTAATTTAAAACCACTTCTTTTTTTTTATTGTTAATCAAAAGTGATTAATAATTTCATATTCACTTCACAATGTGCGGTTGGTCGCCTTTTGGCTTAATTATGGTCTGACCAAAACAAAAAAAAATCCCAAAAACAAAAACAAAAGCAATAGCAAAAATGCCTTCTGAAAAGTAAACAGAAACAAAACTTAACTGGACCAACCCCAATTGGCCAAAGGAGAGTGCGAGTGAGTACGCAGATGTGACTGCCTGTGGAATTACGACGATGACTACAAGATTACTTTTATCCATACAGAGCGACGGCTATTTATTATTCATTTGAACTGGTAATTGTTCTTTAATGTAAATATATAAATTTTAAAGTCTTTCGCCTGCTTTAAGCTGCCGACTTGCTCTCTTCTAGTCGCAACAACTTTACTAGACGTCTGGCAATTCACAAATGCCTTCAATTAACGAGATAATCTTTTTAATTAGTTTGAGTTAGAGAGAATTTTTATAAATAATTATTTTTTAATAAATAATTTTTCAAGCTGATGGATAAAATAAACTTTTCATTAATTATTCTCTTCTTAATTATTCAGCTTAAAAATATAACATTCCTAAAGCGTTGTTTATTAGCTTTTTAATTCGGTCGACATCCTTTAGATATCGCTGGTTTAAACGAAAACCTATGCAACTGATATTTTCATTTTATTTCCAAGTATTAAAGTTTATCTACATATATGGGCGTTTCCACGTGTGGTAATGTTAATAATGTTACTTTAGCAGAATAAAATGTCAATGGCTACGGCTGTATAACTTCATGTATGTAATCGTATGGAAACAAATTTTTAACTAAAACAAAATTAATCAAATTATGCTTTTGATTGAATTTATAAAATTTTTTTAAAAATTCTTTGCGGAAAAGCCTTGACCAATTCCAGGTAGATGCATATTTGTAAGCCTTATAGTACCTCTATGTGTGTATGGTAGAAAATATTAGAAGTACACATTCCACACAAAAGGCCTACCAGGTAAAATCAATACATACATATGTATGTATGTATGTATATACGTGGTATGTATGGAAGCACATGTGTACGTGTATGATATCTACCTGGAGCAAAAATATCGGTGTTTTCTGCAAATTCAACATGTAAATTCTCTTACAAACATTTTTGTTTAATATAAACCGATTATACACATCCATATGTATGTACATATGCGTTCGTATATATGTATGTACGTACATATGCATAAGTGCATATTGCCTATATTTGCCTATTCTTTGTATGTGTTTCAGTTTTATAAAATCATTTTCTTTTGTTGCTAAATAGTACTTTATTTGTGTAAATAATGTACACCTGTGCCTCTTTTTGCACCACACTCTCATGTACTCTTATGCACAAAAGTAAATGCGCAGTAATTACTGAAGTGGATAAGTTTTTTATAAAAAACATTCAGAGAACTAAAAAGTTAATAATTTTATGAAATATTCGGAAAGCTCGTCGTATTTTCGGTATTAAGTATGGTTTTCATTTTTATTTTTTTTTTATTCTACTTTAAAATTTTTAAGTAATTTGCACTTTTTTTAATAAAATTTTAAAGAACCTGAAAATTGAAGCATTTAAGGCAAGAAATAGAATTTCTTTCAGTGTAATTTGCACTTTGCTCCAGCTCGAACTTAATATCCTTCTTAGTATGTCTGAATTTTAAACTTCATTTTTCATTTATTTGTAGTTGCATATCAGACTCTGTTTCAGGCACTTTCCTACTGGTTTCATTACTTGGACAGCAAATTCAGCAGCAGAAATTTGTGGGCCTACTTTGAAAAAAGGCTGCATTTGAGGACTTGCACATATTTTCATTTTCGTCAAAAGCTTGTAAGTACGGCGCAGTTCAAGTCCATTTTCTTAAAAAACCGTGTTGTTTCCAAATTCAAAACAAAAAATTATGGAGAAACTTTTTATTATAAATATTATTTGGCTAAAATAACTTTACATGTATGTTATTATGCACTGTATTTTCATATTGTAAGTATTCTGCTCTGTCAATATATGTATGTATATATGCATGTGAAATTGAAAATCGTATTGCCACAATGCTTTAAAAAATACAAAAATCTAATTTCGCAGTTTAATATTAATTAATTACGCTGCAAATCTTACCCTTCTAAAGGCGATCATATTCAAATTTGCCTTATAGTTACACACAAAAATAATTCCACACAAGCACAGTTTTTCTTCGAAGAACGTTTTCAAATGTTTTTTTTCTTTTAATCCTTTAACAAATTTCTATAATTGGCTTCTCATATTTCTACAATAAAAAGTTAATAATAAATAAATTTTGCAACCACTTTGTTTAAGAAGCAACACTGGAATGGCTCGATTTGTGACCTGTCAACCATATTTATGTTAAAGTTGCTAAAATTATAGAACTCCAAAATACAAAAAAAAAAAAAAAAAAATGGAAGTATAAAAAAGAAAAAAAAAACATTAAAAATATCACGCACCGATGAAAACGAAGCGCTTTATTTTTTATAGAGAACGATCAGCATTGTCATCGTGGCCATTTCTGCAAAGGCTGCTGCTGTCCGTGAGTTCTATTCACACTGCTGGAAATGTTTATTTAAGTTTTCATTTACGCAATTGTTTAATTAACAGAATTGAAAGAGAAGATATTTTATATTAAATTAATACTTGAAAATCTTGGTTAAGAAATCTTAGTTTTTTCTGAGAAGGGGATTTACAAGCTCACGCATACACACAAGCACATGTAAATATACATTTACATGCGTACATTACAAACGAATGGATTCCGTATACACATGACGATAATGATAATGATGGCTGTTTAATAAAAAATAGAAATAGCTAATATAAATTGGGTGAATGCCGTGAGAAGCATTGCTCACGCGTTTGCCACTTGCTAGGATAGTGACTAATATTCATTTATATATCCTTCAAGTGGCAATTTATGTTCACGACATATTTAAAAAAATATTGATTCACTTGAATTCAATTTTAATTTCGATTTAGAGAACGTCTCTGTGGCTGTTTCTTCTACACTTCATAGCAAATTTATATATCACTCTCCATCAAAAAAGGGGAAGGATATATATCGCTTTGAAATAAGAATTATAATTTCTAAGTATTTAATTCTGGATCCATATAAAAAAAAGGCGATTGGGCTTTTTCCGTCTGCCTGCGGTGTAAGTTGATCTTAAATATTCCTTAAAATATAAAGTTTAAAAACAAATCTGTTCAGATTTTTCTAAAAATTAGCAAAATCGCCAAAATCGGATAACAAGTAAAAGGAATATAGCAAACAAATGATTTTTTTTTTTTTAATTAATAAAAATTTCAAAATTAAAGTTTACTTTAATGAAGTATAATTTTAGTGTATAAAATAGCTATAGAGCGTATTCTTAAAGAAGGGTATATTAGATTAGGCCCTGTCGGTTATAAAACCTTTCCTTGTTTTTTGTAACTTGTATGTTCTCTATGTAATACAATTATTTATTTCAGCTTATTTTTTTTATATTTATATCATTTGACTTTTTAAAAATTTTTAATTAATAAATTTTTTTTCGCCGGTAAATTGTAGAATTTCGGAATTAATGTAAAAGTACACAACACCAATACCATGATCGCAAGCGTTCATTGTCGTGAGTTGAATTCTATTCGTCCCACCATCTCTAACCGTTGCATGTACGATTGTGATAATTTTGGCTTTCTACGTTTGTTAGACCGTTAATTCATTAATTTGTGGTTTGTTTGAATTCCTTGGCAATATTTGACCGTGGCCGTGAATTTGTAGCAGGTTAAAAAGTTCTTCATTTAAACATCTTAATTTGAAATTTGTTTGCGGTGACATAATCTTTACGCTTTGATGGCATTTGGTGGCAAATTGTGAAATTGCTAAATCGTAGAATTTATTTTTTCTGATGAACGAAAAATTATGAAATTTGCTTTTAGTGTTTTACGCTTTTGAAATTAGAATTTAATAGCCAAGATTGCGAAGGTTTACTTCTAAGATTCAATAAGGAAAGTAACCTCCAAGTAACGTCTTCTGTAAAAATATAAGAAGCAGCAATGCTGGTATCTGGCACGATTCCATTGTATTAAAAATTTCGTGAATAACTGATCTTGCTTTCATCCGACGGTTGGTTGTACTCCTTCAAGCATGATCGATGGGCGTAAAAGCGGTTACGAAGCATTTCAAGTAAGAGGTCATTAGAGGTCACACTTATTTTAAGTTCTAATTAATAATAATTATGCTTTAAAATTTTATTTTGCTAAAATTTATGTACGTGTATCAAAGCCACAAATAAAGATTTTACAGCCTAAAAAAAAAAAAATTTTGGCTAAAAAACGAAAAAAAATATTTTGACTAAAATTAATCAGTGAAAAATATATTTATAAAAAAAATTGTATTCCTTCTTTTCTATGATATTGATTTTGTTTATTAAAATTTTTGCTCATGCAGGTTGAAAAATAACTAGATAAAATGTATGCCCATCTTGATATAATACGATTGACCTTTTACTCGAATTTTTTATAAAATATACATAAATTTTTAACAATTCAAATTTATTTTTCACAATATTCCGACACTACTTTGAGTGCCACCTTCAGCTAATTATTAAAAATATTAAACAGTATTAAACAGAAATTAAAATAACTAATTTTTGGCAATCAAAAAAAATGCAAACTAACGAATTATCGCAAAAGAATTCTCGTTTTATCAAATTTCGTTATATTTAATATACTTAATTTTTAAAGTACACATTTTTGATCGTGTGTAACGGATTATTTAAAAAGAAATGCTCTTTTGAATTTCTTGCAAGGAATGATATAAAAACTTTCTAATAGTTATTTATTTTTTACATTAGCAAAACATTTCTTTTAATGGTTTTTGTATTTTAGACACAATTTTTTAAATAAAAATATGTTATAATTTTATATATATAAATATGTATATTTTATAAAAATACTACACAAGTTTATTAAACTATAAAATACACGTAACAACTAATAAATTAAAAAACGTAACAACTAATTACAAAAATATTGTTTATCCTAAATAAAAGAATTTTTAATAAAAAAAATATCTACATAAACTCACATGATTAGAAATTTACAAGAATATTATCTCTGTATCAAATTTTGTAAAATATTTTAATATTAATATAAAAGAATAGATTAAAATTTAATTTAAATTAAATATTTTTAGCATGATGTCAAGAAAAAAAGTGTCATAAAATTTATATTCAAGCACAAATAATTAAAAAAAAATACGTACTGTCGATAGTATGAGTTTTGCTTGTGAAAAAATCCCTCACAATCCCATTGACTACAATATGTGCAAACATATGTACATATATATATGTATATATACATGTGTATATAAGCTGAAGCTATGCGTTAACCGCAAGTTATAAATTATTTCCATAGCATTTTGGTTGTTGGGTTGCATGTTAGCTGGGCTTTTGTGCATGTAGGGATTCTATATAAACATTTGCTTAGAAAAGCTTTTTTTTTATTAAAGCTATTTTTAATGTGATGCATTTATATGTATTATTATATCAACTGCAGTCGAAAATTAAAGTACTTCGAACAACATCTAAAAGAGTTTATATTCAACAGGTCGCACCTAAAAAATACATAGAAAAAAAATATTCAACAAGTTGGATCGTGTAAAGAAAGCAAGCAGTGTTGATTTTTTAAGTACTTTGCTTTTGAGCATTCACAAATCATCTGTGTCATCATTGCCAGCAATAATGATGTCATTAGATTGTGAGTATTCATTTTACATGTTCGGATACTCATTTTAATTTATAATTTTTTACATTTTATATTAATTTTTTATAATTTTATACTCAATAACATTATATAAATTGTTAATAAAATGTATTATTGATTTAAATACGTATGTTTATATAAATTCTTTTATATTTTGAATATGCGATTATAAGTACTTGGTAGCCGAACGTATTCGCTGTTGACTATTAATGTCTAGTTAATTGTTACATTCACAGCTCTAACTATCATTGTCGCATTAACAGATAGAAAAGAAATTTCTGCATTTTTTACGTTTTCTTAAAACTGTTTTTTGTTACTTTTTGTTTAATTTCTTAAAAATAAGAAAATACTTTAAACTGGTGGAAAATTACAAGAGCAGCCAATTTAAGGCAAGTTATTTGTTTAATTAATTCAAGTTTAATTGAATTGAAAACCGGATTTTGGGTAAAAGATTTTTGGATAGTTGGATAGAAAACAGTGATTCATTTTCATTATTTCATTTCACAGGCATAGTGTATATAAATATGTAAGTATGTTTGTGGATACATACTTTCTTAATCCAATCTTATGTTTTGCATATGTATGTACATACATTTAAGGAAAGATAAATGCTAAATATCATTTTTATATTCTCTACTACAGTGTAACCAGAATGAAACTACAATTTTAGAAAGTAAATTGTTTTCGGTCAATTACAACAAAAGAAGAAAAAAACAATATCGTATTAATAAAACAAAGAAAATATTTTTGCTTTTCTGCGCTTCCACATTTATGATTGATCATTTATTGTATTCACATCATAATTTACGGGATTTGCTCTTTAGCTATTTTTAGCGGCGCGGACAAAGGCGTTTTGAAAAATTTACAATATGTTGTTCTAAATGCTGTCCGTTTTCAATTCTACACTGGCACCGTACATTTCCATTAATTTGTTAATAATTAGTTTCCTTTACACACACATCCGCATACAAGTTTTTCTTCTTAGTGCGAATCCAGTATTTTGATTTGTTGACTCCATTTTGAGAACAACCACCCTTAAATTGAAAATCGCACTAAATTTTCTGGTTTTATTGATTAACAACTCTAAAGAATTTTAATAAAACTGACAAGTATTTCTTAGTAGAAATATTTTAAAATGTAAAAATTAAATGATTTTTTTTTTATTACAGTTTGTTATTTAAGCACAAATATTTCTTGCTGAAAGCACAAACTGTTTACTAATTTAAAATGGATTCTGGTAATGAATTCCCCGTAACTCCCAGTTCATCAGGAAACAATGAGTGAGTGTGATTTACTAATTAGTTTTTAATAACAATTTTCAAAAAAAAAAAAAAAAAAAAAAAAAAAAACAAATGTGCTGCCGCGAACGCTGCATTTAAGTTTTTTTTTTTTTTTTGTAATTATTATAAGAAAATTTGAATAATATTGCATGTAGTTTTCCCGTTTTACCTCCACCACCATCTGCAACGAATCCTTCTACTTTTCCTAGCAATAACAATCAACAAAATCAATCTAACAAACGCTTGCAACAAACGCAGGCCAAAGTGGACGAAGTGGTTGGCATTATGCGTGTAAACGTTGAAAAGGTATTAGAACGTGATCAGAAGTTGACAGAATTGGGCGAGAGAGCTGATGCCTTGGAGCAAGGTGCATCCCAGTTTGAACAACAGGCCGGTAAATTGAAGCGGAAACAATGGTGGGCCAATATGAAAATGATGATTATAATGGGTGTTATTGGTGTATTTGTCCTGACTGTCATAATTGGTAAGAAGTCATATTATTATAAAGATATATGCATACATACATACATGTGTGAGAAAGACTTTATACCTTAAGGTTCTAAAGCATATTCATACTTTTGAATTTAATCGCATAATTTAATTTCATACATTTTTCAAAACTTTTTCTGATTTACTAAGTTTCAATAATTTTTTAAATATTTATATAGTATTAGGATTCTAATCTGAATGATAGAGTCTGTTCACACCCATGAATGTTGTACAAGATTTCTTTATTAATTGTCTATTATTTCTATGCAAATTTTAGGTTAAGGCAATTTTTTTTTTTAATTTTCGGGATTCTCAATAGTTGTGCGATTTTATGACTTCCATTTTAAGAAAAAAAAATCAATATACAATTCGTAGTTAAATCGGCTGCAAATCAACACTAAGGATTAGAAACAAAAAAGTTGGTTTGTTAAAACTTTTAGTTAATCTTGCAAACCATTATCAAGGAGTGAGCAAATATCACAACTTTTTAAATAACTTTCTTCTTCGAAGTATGCATAATATTTTAACTCCAAATAGTTAAATAGTTTAACTACAGTTTTTGACTACAAAAATAGGTAAAACTATCAAATAAAGATTTAAAGTAAAAAGAACAAATATTAAACGAATAAATTACAAAAAACAAAAACTGTATTGAAATATATATTTATCGGTATCAATAGCTTGCAAATATTTTTCTTCGCCAAATAAATTGATTTATTTGGTCATGCAAAGATAACGTAATACAAATTTCGATCATATCTTTGCCTTTTCTTGCAGTAAGTCTTCTTTATTAGAGTTGCTAAAAGAAAGGAGCTGTAGTATACGCAATTTTAAAAAGTTCAAAATCAATCAAGTGAGTTTCTTTCATTTGCTTATTTAAAGTATTTAGTTGTATTGTTTAATTACCTTCTAATATGGCCTATATTTGTATACTATTTCCAGTTTCTTTGATGCCTTCTGGGAGCAGCAGCAGTAATGATTCTCTACACGAAAATGCGGCCACTAAAGCCCCCAATTAACTTGCAAACATTGAATATTGATAAGTGAAAAAAATTTAAAAGTATATACTACAAGAAATAAATATAAACAACAGACTGTATATAATAATTTATATATAGTTCGTGGGAAACTAGAGCCTTATTTACTATTTACAAAGATAAAACAAAATTATATTATTTTTCCAAAAAAAAAAAATAAAAAAAAAAATAAGGTAAAACGGCTTTTTATAGCGATAAAAACCGAAAAAGAAAATGTTTTAAATTACCACTTTATTATAAACTTTTTATTTAAATATTTTGCAAACAAACAAAAGGCAGAAAACGCAACAATTTAAATTTTTTTTTTTTTTTTGCATGTACATAAAATATTTATTGGTATGAATTAAAATCTTAAAGAAGTTTGAAACAAATATTTTGTGATTGATTGTTTGTTTAAATGTAATAACTGTAATAATGAATAAAATACAAAATAAAAATGTAATTAACAACTGTGTAACTAAATAGGAATACAGATTTAAAAACATAACTATTGCATTACTCTTATTACTATTTCGGAAACAATAGTTACTAACTAAAGGCTTGAGCAAATCAGATAGCATTGATCGCAAAATAGTCTTCAAAGGTGGATGTAATGGAAAGATGTCATGAATGCTATAAAGAAAGAATTGATAAGTTACAATAAAATAGTTATATATAATTTTTATTGTAATAATATCGTGCGAAATATACGACGCATAGTTCTGTTTCCTGACATTTTTCGAGTTAAATTTTTGCATTAAATATGTTTTTAATTGATTTATAATATTAAGTTAAAAAAGGATTAAATATTGAAACACAATAATTTTACAAAAATTAGATTAAAATAACATTTATTGATTATTCTTAATAATAATTTATGTGCGTAAATATATTTTTAAATGCTTGCAACTAATTCGTGCTGCTCATAATCGTATATGGATTGAAGTTTTACAATTCCGTCAGTCTATGTTAATAATTCTTTGAATAAATATAATGCTATTTGCAAATAAAGAAATCATATTCAGGAAAGTGAGCAGCGTGTAATAATTGCAGTACTTCGATTCAGCTTGATAGAACTTTACAGAGCCCAGTGAACGTCCCCAGATAATGAAGAACTTTGCATAAAAAAAAATTTATTTATACATTATTTCTTTGTTTATTCTATATTTAAACATCATTCCATTTTTAAAATTTATATTCCGTAGAATATTAATTTTTTTATTTAAGAATGTATTGAAATTGCTTGTTGGGAGGTGGGATAATAGAGACGAAAAACACAGATGCTAATACGCGTTAGCACCAGTGTAATTTATATGGCAGCCGGATCACACCCCCCTGCAATCAATTTTAATGCATCAAATAAATATTTATTTACATGAAGAGAATTTGAAGCTAAAAATTATAAATTTGGATAAAACCAACCACATGCTTATTATTATTTCTACTTACAATGGATAGAAGGAACGCCATTACAAAGGTGATGGCTATTTGTACATAAATAAAGCTGAATTCAATTGTCATTAACAAACCGATTGCGGTAGCCAAGTAATATTTCTGACTCCACAAAGAAATATTCTGCGCTGCCTGAAACTCTTCTGTCTGCAAATCAATTGGCTCAAAACTAAAGTAAGTTAAAATATTTCATATTGCACTTCCTAAATACTCACCGTTCCTCTTACAGCCAATCCGAAGCTTATGCTCCAGACGAAAACTGTATAAAGCAACGCATATATAAATGTATTAAAGTTAGATTCAATAGTGGGCCGAGATATCGTCACTGAACCTAATTCCACCTGAAATGGATTCGAGTTAGTAGGGACGTTCGTTAGAACGCAACAAATGAAGGGTTTGTTCCCTTTCAATTAGCACTTTATAGAAATTCGTTTTAGTATAAGAAGAATGCAGTTACCAAAGCGAGGATGTAAATAATAACGATGCTCCTGGGCCGCCTTTTTGCATCCTGTTTTAGCACGTATTGCAGTAAAGTCAAGATTAAAAAATTAACAAAAATAATGGCGATGATAATATAATAATAAATTATTATAAATATTTGAACCGATTTTCTAAAAAAAAGAATAGTTTGGACAAATTCATCATTGAAGTGAATTGTTTTATGATATTTAATTACAAATCAGTCAGAAACCACCATTGCGTTGCTACTCCAATAGTAAATAGAAAACTTATCACATAGATTTTGCAGGCAAATTTTTGATTAGCACTTCGCAGTTCCTTCCGAGGCGATGTGGGTTCAATCTGCCACTGCAAGGCTTCTAATTGAGCCGATCTGTGGCTTTCAAGCTCAGTGCAATCCGATTTTTGTGTATGCATTACCAATAATTTACAATTTCTTTTTGTATACTCGTAAACAAATGTCAAGAGCAAAAGAATTTTTGAAAACTTCAAAAAAAAAAAAATATATAACAAACTTACAGTCATACACCTATAATCTTAATTTTGGGGCCAGGAAGATTACTTTCATATTTTCATTAATTATTATTTATTTTATTAATTTATTATTTTATTAACTATTATTTATTTTCATTAATTTGTAAAGAATGATGAATATTCAGTGCTTTTCATGGGACGCCAATTTATTTCATTATATTCTTGCTGTATTATTAATTAATAATTAATGTTTTATTATTTATTATAAATCTTTTGTTTGAAACTGTTTAAGTTCTGGTCTTCCTTGAATGAGGCGAATAGAACGAAAATTAAAGAGACACATGCATGGCGATTCCTGATGAAATTACTCATATTGAACGGTAAACAGTTTTATTGTTTCCCGAAAATGTTAAGAAATACTGAAAACAATAATTAAAATAGAAATAACACATATCAAGATTGAGAATTGAATGCAAAGGGGGAAAATAAGCGAGTCGTTCTATCATTTAATACAATGTATTGACCATATTTATAATTTTATGATAATTGTTGAAGAATATCGCATTAATAAGTTTTCCCCTATTGATAAAAAGACATTTCTTGTTTTCAAAGTATCCGATTTTTATTTATATTGTTGAGCATTTTAAATATTTTTAAATAATTCAGATATATTTGGCCTATTTCTTCAAATAACAGTTTATTATAAATGTTGAAAAGACAAACGAAGTTTTATCAATTTGTTTTTGATCTGCATTAATTTTGTTTGCATGTAGTTAGAAACTAAAGCGGAAAACCTATTGCGGAAATGTAAGTAAGAATCGCCTTGTATTAATTGGATGGACTTCCGTTTTTATTCGCAGAGTCAATATGTTAGTGCCGCCAACAACCTTTCATATAGTGGTGCCACAATGGACATGTACTTATTTGAGGCAACCTGTACTAAATTTTGATAACAGGAAGACTCGTATACACTTTCAGCCTGAACTTATGCAACGGAAAATTTTTAAACAGAAAATCCACCTGCTGCTTATACTGCCTTTATGGGCTCCTGATGTTTTGCACAAAAATCAGGTTTAAAACTTGCTGTGCGACAGCGAAGCAGCACACTCACACACACCTACACAAATCGTTCTACAGATTAAAACAATCAAATTATTGTCGTTTTAAAGCAAATTTGCTTTACATACACATTTATTCAATTAATATTTTTTATAGTTTCTGTGTATTTATATATTTTACATACATTGTTTAATTGAAATAGTTAATTAATTAATTTTACAAGCATATTCGAAAATATATAAATATATTTTAATTATACACACATTAACAACGACTTTTAAAGCATAAGATAAGTTAATGGAGACGGTAAGTAAGACGGTAATAAGACACAACAACAACGTACAGATAAATACATTTTTAACTTTCTTTGTGGATGCGCTACTATTATTTTTAATCATAAATATGACTGATTTTTATATATACTATAGTTATTGCTGGCACAGCAGTATGCATACGGAGGCAAAATATCTCCGATTCCTTTGAATAACAATTCGAATCACATCAATTTCAAAGATGAACAGGCAGTAGAGGAATCTTCAGAATTATTTGATGGCTGGCGAATTAATTCTAAAAATTCATCTGACGACAATGAATCATCTTCAGAGTTGCTATTAAATATTTTTGGCTTAATAACGAAAAAGTCTTGAACTGCAGAGACTGGTGATGTTGCGTGGCCTTCCTTTAATACCTCCGCCAAACTACTGCTTTCGGTTTTATCGCTTTTGTTTGAAGATTTTTCAGCTAGTAGATCGCCTTTGGATGATTCATTTAAACTAGAACTATTTTTATTTTGAAGCGAATGTTGCGATGAATCAATATCATTTCCATAAATCGTAGCTTTGGAAGCTGGAACATCTGCTTTCGCAGATGATAGCTTTGCATTTAACATTTTAAGCTGAATATTGCTTTCATTGTTTAATACTTTTAAGACATCTGGAACTAAATTTAAGGATTCAATTCTGCCCTGCAGTTCGATTGAATCTGAATCAACGTCATTAGCTGCTGCTAATGATTTTGGACAGCTTTCATTGGTCAGATTAGAAGAACCCGCTACTGCAATTGATTTAATTAACCAATTCTGGTCGGGAGTGGTTTTAGTTAGAACGTCACGGGAGTTACTACGAGTAGCATCTGTTTGATGCTGGTAAACGTTAGCAGTTTTGGGCTTTGGTATTGAATTTATGTCGGGAGCTGACGGTCTTTTCACATCTCTTTTATTCACTTTTATCGAACTTTTTGTTGTGTTTGACGGATGGAGTTCACTGGCATATTGTATTTTGTTAGTTGGTACAAAATTTGAATTTGGCGGTCGCAGTTTATGAAAATCCTCAAATATTTGGACGCTGTTTGCACTCGTTGTTGGAGAATCTGCAGTTATAATGATGGGTATGACGTCATCTGTAGGCGTAGGCAGGTTAAATATGGTGTCGCTAAATATGGCGTCATTATATAAATTTAAATCTAAATTTAAATAACGTTTGCCGGGATATAAATCGGCAGAGTCGGGTTGTGTTTTTATCCTACTTTCGGTTAGATTCTGCATTGCATACGATGATTGACTGGGGCATTTATAAAACTGATATTGTGTTAGTGGGGTTCGGACACTATTCACCGATTTCGTAAAGTTCTTTATTTCATATTTAGGCGAATATTTGTTGTAAAAGGGCAAGTTATTCCGGTGCTGAATGATGTCTATTGGTGATAACTTTGTATTGTTCAAGATGGCCAGATAATTCATGGGGCTCAGTTGGAGAGTATTCAGGATCCAATTCATTTCACAATCTATAAAAATGATTATGGAAATATAAAATACTGTGTAAAATATTTAAGTAAAAATATCAAATACTAAAAGTTGCAAAGCATGTGTGTATGTATGGAAGGTAACTAATTTAATATTTCATATATATATACTTATGTATACATATCGTTGGCTTCATATGAAAATGCCCTAACCCGATTTTTTTGTGATTTCAATGTTTATAAAGTTTACATATTGAAATCATGAAAAAAGTGAGTTAGGCCCTTTCCGCAAGAGAACAACGCTGTAAGTGTACGTATTTGAAAAGACATTTGACAGCAAATAATTAGTGCAAAACTTTAAATTGAATAAGTAAATATTTAATAATCAGAATGTTCATAAAATTGTGCGTCAACTGGGTTTGCTTTTATAAGAATATTCCCATCGGAATTCCATGAACAGGCTGTACTTTTATTTACATTAGTCTACATAAATTATCAAATTGTTTATAATTACTTGTATTTTTAATGATAAGAGTAGCATGCTAGTGAAAATTGGCGACTACAATACCTGGGCTTCATACCTTCCAGAGATTCTTCATCCTCACATATGGAATCGTGTTCAACGGTTTTAGGATTGCCAGCGATTTCTCTATGGCAATCGACTAACTTTGAATTGGTGGTATGCGAATTCATAGAAGTTTGCACAACCACATCCATGTGAGAGTCTAGGGAAAATTGTTTACCCGACATGAGTATACCACGGACACGACGACGCATTGAAGGCGATTCTTGATGCTGTTTAGAGACAATTATGTAAATAATAAAATAAAATAAATAAAATTTGCTGCTGAACTTTGGCAACTGGATGAGTTGGTTTTTGGAAAAGACCTCACGTCGTTAGTCCCACAGTTAGTCCCAGTTGCGAACTTATCAACTTACCGCAATGCGTATGCCAGCATAAGTTTTGGCCAAAAATTCATCCGCATCAAAGAGAGCCGCAAAAGAACCATTAACAATTTTTGGCGATAGTGGTGAATTGGACAGTAACAGACTTGAGCCAAAGCCCTCACATTTTTCTTTGGTATCTGAAATAATTAAAATATAATTTTTGGAATTGCAATCTGCTGACAACATTGAGCATAAGTATTGCTGATTGCGTCTAACAACCGCTGCTAATACTATGCACAACATAGAATACACATTCTTGAGCAGTGACTTCTGAATTAGCCACTTTATATTAGAAGAGATGAAAAATTTCTTCCAAAGTGCCAAGCACTTCTCTATTTGTGAAGGGAAGTGCGTAATTGGTTTTGTTGTGGTGGTGCAAGTGAACGAATCAATTGTCATAATTGCCAGCTAGATCAGCCAAATTTGCGATATAAATCCAAACGAAAATTCGTTCAGCGAAATAGAAATTATTAGAATTTTGGGCAAACCTTTTAAAAATACTCGATTGGAGATCTTTATGTTCATTTCATCCAAAATGGCGGTGGCTGAATTTTTGATTTCCATCCAATCTCTTAGTATGTCATCAACTGTGGTGTGGGTTGAGGTCACCGTAAATCTTATAACATATTTGCCCTTCAGGGAAGAGGGTATACAGTGCAAATTGCCACGATGATTAAGGCGCTTTAGAAGGCGCTCGGTTATTTCATTGTCGCCTTTTATGCGGAACACAACTAGACCTTTGAAAGAAATCCAATAAGCATTTGTTAATGAAATGAGTATATCGGCATTTGCCAAGTGATGGACTGACCTAAATGTCGCTTGGCCGGTATTTCGAAACGGTGATCGGCCAGAACCAAAGCTTCGAATTTTTGTGCTAAACGCACACCTTCGCGTATGTGACGTTGTAGACCCTTTATGCCAAAGGATCGCAAAACAAACCAAATTTTCAAAGCCCGAAAACGTCGACTCAGTGGTATTTGCCAGTGCATAAAGTCAACGGCAACGCCAGAATTCTCATGCTGCAAATACAAGGGCTCCACATTAAAAGTGCGATGCACTGCGGTGCTATCTTTGACCCTACATTTCCAACAGACAAATATTGAAACAACTCATTTAATATAAAAAATTCTAAAAATTATCTGGAAATGCTCACCATAAAGCTGTGGCATCAAAATGAATCATTAGCCATTTGGAGGGATTAAAAGCAATCGAGTCGGCATGCTCAATGCCCTTAAGCCAAGTGCGAAATTCTGGACATATAAAAGCACTGCCAGCATAAGCAGCATCAACATGCAGCCACAAGTTAAATTCCCGACACACTTTACCAATTTCTTCCAAGTTATCAAACGAGCAGGAGCCCGTTGTGCCCAAAGTACCACAAACCTTAAAGAAAAATGAGTGTAAAAGAAGCGGCATAGAATGAAATGGCAGGCCGGAACAGATGAAAAATAATCACATCAGTCACTTGCTGACAATTTCTTGCTTTCCTGCTTCGCCAATCCCTTTCAAAGGGATGGGGCACTTTCGTTTTTATTTTCTATACCAGAGATATCATTTCTTTTAATATTAGTTCCGTGATTGCACACTCGTAAAACTAATCGGCTTTTACTTGTTGCTGCTGTCAGTCTTACTGTCAAACAGCACAAGTACAATTAAATTATTCCCCTCTGAATTGTTTTTGTTTTACCATATTTACCAACAATAGATTCTGTCTTGGTTGTTCTTTTTGTTCTTTGTTATTTTGTTCCTGTCTCACTCTCTCTTTAATAAATAAATGCGTACACATCTGTTGCCGGCATCGCACATTAAAAATGGCTTAATTATTGTTGAAAGCACAACGCACGCCACAGACAAAATAAATATTTCGAATCCACTGGCGTTTTTTCTTTTTTTTTTTTTTATTAAAAGCAAAAAAAAAATATCTCTTTTTTCACTTTGAATTATTTGCAATTTTGTATTAATTTAATAGCAGAGTTTAGCTGGAAGAAATGAAACTATTTTTATGTAATTGAATGTTCGTAATCCCTTTATTACAAAGTTTTAAGCTGTGACGAATACTCAGGAATGGCATGTTGACAACACTGAAATGAGTCTAATTTGTAATACTCAATAGAGCATCGTTTTAGACGAATTATATTCAAAGAATAAAAAATCTGTTTTAATTTGGATGTCATTATAAATCGTCTTTTGTGTTGTGTTTGCGATGCAGGTGAACTTCCACAAAATAAAAATTTTTTTAGCTTCTACTGTGTTATGAAATGTAAGGCATTAATCAATTAAGTTTCTTGCTTTAAAGGCTTCATCCCATAGAATATGTCATGCGTATACTTTGTACCTTCTCCAGTGGCATCAAGGTGGCGATGAACACGTTGGCGCAAGCAATATTCCGCTAATGGGGATTCAATCAGCTGTTTTATTGCAAGTCCTCATAAGAAGTTGTAAACTACTTTTTTTAAATTTAATTTGATAACTGTCAACTGTCAAAGCCTTAAACGTATGCAAACGTTATATTATAAGTTTTTAATATTTGTAGAGACTTTAGTTTGATTCTATTAAATATAATAAAGATAGTGGCTAAAAATTAAAAAATCCTCTACTGATAATAATTTTGATTAAAAAAAGTTCTGAGTAAAATAAAAGTCAGCTGATTACTTCACTTGAAGATACGTTGCAGTTGTGGTGAATGTGTTTGATGTATACCTTTCACAAAGTGATAGAACACAACACGGATAAAGGAAGAATTTTGGCTCGCTAACTTTTGTCGTTTTAAATAAAACATATTTTTTTATATGAAATACACACAATCGCGTCTACAGCCCGCTACGTCAGTCAAAACTCGTCATTCGCTGTGAACTCTATTTTATACGCCGGCGAACGATTAACAAATGTTACCATGTTTGCTTTACCTTTCAAGTCCTTTAGTCAACAAAGTTCATTTTTAGATATTTAATAATGGTTTTAATTTTGATGAAGTAAAGCACAGATTTTGATATAGTCCCCTTTCTTCTCTCTTTAACCTTCACCAGCAAACTCTTGATTTTGCAATAAAAACTTTTTTGTGTCTTTGCCACATTTGAACGCTCCTCAAGACTTAAGAAATTTCTTAATAGTCCCATCAACGAGGTTCTTGGAAAGAATTAATTACTTACCCAGAAAGGAACCAGTCCCTGGCGAATGTCATCTTGTATAGCTTCTCTTAACAGTTGCCCGCGCATGGACAGGTTTTCATCAGCCTCAATGTAACGCATGCGTACCAAACCTAAAATGATATAGAAAATACATTTTTAAACACACCGGTCGCATGCAATTTTGAATCGCCTAAAATCAGAAAAAAAAGAAAGGAAATATTGCTAATCTGTGCGTGTGTGATGTCATCTTGGTTGCCATCTTGGTTGACACAGAATATGAAATCTTTTAAAATCCAAACTCGTTTACTTAACTTGCGCTTTGAATTCTGCTTATTATTTTTTTATTACCACTTACCAATCAAAGCCGCCTTCTCCACACTCGAGTGTGCCTGATCCGAGCAGTAAGCCACCAAACGAGCATTTATCTCAGCATCTTGATAGCCGGGCCTCTTTTCATGAAAACGTTGTATGGCTCTTGTTCTACCTGCCAAAAGGCATACCAAAGTCGCCTCGCTGGCAGTTGTTTGCACAACCCCACCACCTCGGCTGGCACTACCCAAATGCAAGAAATCGTCTGGCAAATTAATCATTTTGCCCAGCCAATTCATGACAATTATTTCCAATTCTGTGCAAGCAGGCGAACTGGCCCATGTGAAGCCCAGACAATTGATAGCATCGGCTAGCATATCGCCTAAAAGAGAAGGAAATGAATTTAGAGCCGGAAAATAGGCATGCATGTGTGGACTCTGCCAATGCGTAACGCCAGGCATTATGACACGCTCTACATCATCGAAAATTTTATCCCATTGTTCTCCTTCGATAGGTGCTGAATCCGGTAAAAGATTTTTCATATAACCTGGTTTGACGTCCGGAAACACCCTACGATCGCGAATATTTTCCAAATAGTCAGCAATGTAATCGACCATTTCTTTTCCTGCAATGAAATGAATTTTCAAACGAAAAATGATTGAAAGTGATTTCGCAAGTGATTTGCATTTCGAAGTGACATTTTATTCACGGAGAAGCTAAAAGTGAGATTGTGATCGGTTTAGGAAACTCAACACCCTACACGTTCATACTATATATAAATTTTTTTTTGTATATAGTTATCAAGCCATCGTAGCAACCAAATATGCAAGTGTCTTCCGGACACGTTTTGGAAGCAGGCACATCCTCTTTGTCTACTAATAATTTTATCATTCGCTTTTAGGAGCTGTGGAGTTGCACTGGACCTGCTGCACTAGCGCATTCAGTAGAAACTTCGGAATTATTTGTAAAAACAAATTTTACTGATTATTTCCAGTCTGTAGGAATATCAAGGATTGCAAAATATCAGATCTATAGAGTCACGTTGATCCACTGGAAGAATAATTCCATTAAGCCAATATGCGCTTAAATACAACTCTGACTTTAATTAAATGAGACAAAAGAAATTGTCTCTGAAAGGGGATTTTTTGATAAAGTGAGAGGAGTTGGCCCAAAGAGAATTGAAATTATTTTCTTGCGGCAACTCGGTTGTGCAGAGTTGGGGACATGTGGTTTGGAAATAGTCCGTGTGTACGCATCCATAACATTTTTAGCCTCCTTAAAGGAATACGTATGTATGCAAGTAGAGGTTGCACTTTTCAGTTGATGCATTTGACAACATTTTTTAGAACGAATTGGCTTAAAATTCTCTTGTTCTTACGTATTGTTTATGCATGGTGATGCTGCGGCCGTTGCTGCTGCGGCTGCTGCTGCGGTAATAAATACGACTTAAGCCAAAAAGTTTAAATGAAATTTGTGTGGTTTAAGCCATGTTAGTTGGAATGTCGTTTGTTGCTATGAGGATTTTTATGGCCTTGGAAAACAAATAACTTATTTCCGTTTATTTGCAACACGAGTAAAATGGAAATGAATTAATTTGATTTAAATTTATTTCTAACAGGGATTTGCCCAACAGAATAGAAATCAAATAAAATGAATGCAAGAAACGTTGTTGTTGTACGCAGTATGTGCCCTCATTAATTTTTATCGTATAACTTACTTACCCCTTTGGCGATATTCCTTAAAGTCCATTGTTATGCTTTTCTATTTGCTAGATGGGCTGGACCAACTCAAATGTTTGGTGTTGTCCTGGGTTCAGTAGGCTTCGATATGGATTCAGCAGCTGGACAACAGTGTGTTACTAATTGAAATGGCAATAAACTGAGGAAAATAAAAAAAGAATTGGGTTAAACATGGTCTAAGTGCAAATTTGTAATTTTCCAAATGTAAATGTGTTGTGTGTTATGTGGCTTGCGATGTGTGATGTGTGATGTGTGATGTGCCATGGGGCAAAAGCTCTGCAAGTGTGTTTACAATAAATTAGGTAAAGCCGTATTTAGTGCTCTTTCTTTTACCACTATTTTATTATCATTTTTCTTCTATTTTATTTTGCGTCTGGGTACGGCAGTAGCAGTTCCAACTTTTCTTTATATTTTTTTTTATATTTTTCATTTTGCAGAGGAAAACTTTTGGGCAAAAGCTATTTAATGTTCAGTTAAGCATATGTAAATGCTTTTAAATGTGTTCGTATTATTGATATGTTTGCTAGCTTGTAAGGCAATACTTTACTGGTTAGCAAGCTAGTTATTAAGTTAGATTAACTTGTGATTTGTTACTTTGTTACCCTTTACTCTGAACTGAACTCTTAACACATGTAGTTCGCGCTTAATGGTGAAATTATACTGAACGATTGTCGTTTGCAGTGCTATTTCTTCTTGCCAATTTGCTCGAGTTTATGAAAGGTATTGAACAGAAAATCGTTTTGTTATTGTGGGGCTTCCTTGGCTATTTTGTCAAATAAGCAGGCTGCCGAGGGGAATGTGGGGGCAAGTGATTTAAAATGGTAAATAAATGTAAATGGGAAAATGAGTAAAAACATATAATAATATAAACACGGTCTGCTACTAGCATGACCGAATACTAGCCAATTTCCGAATTATACCTTGGAAAACGCCGGCATTAGTGTTAAAGGTCATAAAGTAGGGAGTGGAGAAAAATCTACAAATAGTGTTATTCACAATTAAGCGGTCGATGGCAGGCATCCGTTAAGTAAAAGGAGATCGTGCTTTTAGCAAATTTTATAAACTTTGTAAAGAGCTTTCTGACACAACTAAAATGCAGCATAATGTTGGTATATGAAAGAAAAACGTTCAATCAGGAGTAGAATTTGAATTTGAAATAAGTGACTTAATTTGCATTCGTTGAATGTTAATCCGAAAGATCGGCTAAGTAGAATTTGGCGGATTGTGGAATACAATTTAGCTAAAAGCAGGCGAAATATTATACAGCTAAAAATTTTTTGCTGAAGTACAAAATTAGTCTTATTTGGTCTTATACATGGCCACTACGAAAAACGAGTTCATAAATGCAATGAAAACTTTCATTACTACAATGTAGAAATTAATGCTCTTAATGAAGAAATTTCTTATATTGCATGAACAACTTATTAGTTTTTCAGTAATATTGAGTACATTTTAAATTAATTAGAAAGGGCCGTCAAGTCCTCTTGCCATCACTCTTCGTTAGTTCCACCCAGAATTTACACATTTAAATGACAATGATAAAATGAGAAAAACTAGAAAAGCAAAAATCGGTTGAAAGTTGTCAATTGTTTAGAGCTTTGAAATAATTTCATGAGTTAAATAAATAAATAAATAATTAAAATCGAAAATTCGACTTCGAAACTGACTAGATCGCTAGATAAATAATGGCACGACGATAAAAAGTTGTAATATAAAGTAACAATAATAAAAAAAAAATAAGAAAAGGTGTAAAAGGTGAAAGGCGCGTGAAAATATTGCGAAAAGAAACTGGAAGAATGCATCTGTGTTCTTTGGACTCTCATAAAAAAATAAAAATTGAATATATAAATTTTTAAAAAATATTTGTAAAGCTACTGAATCGAAAACGAAATTTTTCGCTGGAATGTAATTGAAAAGTTCCGATATAAATTTTTCCCGATCTTAACGAATACAATTTCGCTATCCAATTTTTTCGAATTTCGAACGCCATCTAATCATTTTACATTAATATTGTTAAAAATGTTCATTAAAAAGGCGAATTAATGGAGTGAAGATATTTTGGGAAGGTCTCAAATATAGATTTAATTAGCCGATATATTTTCAAATGTCGGCGGTACATAATATGCGTTATCTAAAATTATCTTAATTAATCATTAATTAACAAATAATTTTCATTCGTCAGTTTAAAACCATGCGTACTTTAATTTAGGAATTCTTTTAATCCCAAGGACATCCAACTGTCGTGCTCGAAAGAGCTTTAACGCTTGTCAATATATTTACCTACTGAGAATTTTAGAGAAGCAGGTAGAAATTAATAATATATAAACAGAAATATTGTCCATTCTTTGTCAAAGAAAATTTTCTTTGATTTTTCACCTGAGGGAAAATCAATTTTATTGCTCTCAGATATATGCGAACATGTGAAAGTCCAACACAGCTTTAATCGAGGAAAATAGTGCTCCTGTGCAGCCAATTCGCCTTTTTGTACAGCGTAAATGCAGCGGAAACAGATTTTACACAAACTTTTTGTTGCCTGGTGTTTTGCTTGCATCATTAATTTTAAGATTAAAATTTTGAATAGTCACGAGTTTTTAACAGCAGATTAGAAACAGAAATTCCGCTAACTATGCCGTTTACAAAATACAAAAGAATTAATTTTATGTTTCATAATTGGCCGCAATATTTCTTGGAGGGATTAAACGTTTTCACAACCAACTGATCGATATCCGTCGAAATTTAAAATTAAAGTTTCTTGGAAAAAGAATTCAATTTAGCACTCTGAAATATTGGCAAGTGAAGAGTACAAATGAAATGAAATTTATTGCAAAAACACTGATCATAAAATAATAGAATATTTAACTTCACATACGCAATTACTGATAAACTCAGCAACTTGTATTATAATAAAAAGGGATACTAAATTAGTGAATTGTGCTGCGAACTCTATTACCACTGTATGCCAATAATACCACAATACTTTTAGGGCAAACAAACACCACTGCTAGCTACTTCCTTTTATTTACAATTATTTGCCACGAATTAAAACAAACTGAACAATGTAGCCTGTTGCACAATCCTATTTATAGCAATTCATTGTCCTGCATGAGAGCTCCTATACGCATTTCGCATCCCTACAACATCTCATTGGTCGTAAGAATTTAGTAAGAATTGTTGTTTACATTAAATAGGGATGGAATGAATAAATATGTGAGTATTTACTTCGAATGAACTTAACAGTAAATACATAGGGACAAAAACACCATTCATCCGCACACACACACATCCAGACACATAAGCCATAACCACCATGTAAATGTGCAATAGCCAATGAGAAGAGAGCACTTTGTACAAGAACTTTACGAACAGATGCGATTGTGTGTGGGAAGCATGAGAAGAATTTTAGGGGCAGTAATACCATCATTAGGCATGCGAAAATGTGTGCGTGGGCAAGAGTAGCTTTGAGGGAGCAGTAAGTAACTCCTTGCATGTCTACTGACATCAACTAATTAAGGATATAAAAAGTTGTTAATAAAAATCAAAATTGGAAAAAATGGCCATAAAATATGTTTTTGTAGACTCGATTTGCTAACGAAATATTTCTACAATGCTTGGAGAGGTACTGGCAAAGGAAATCGGACAACCGAATACTAAAATTACACGCCACTGCATTGTTTTTTTTTTTTAAATACTTAAAACTACATTTTAATAAAATTTTTATTATGATGTTTGATTTGCTTTTATTTTATTTATCGTTTAATTAATAAAATACTTCAAGTACGCACATATGCAATTCACATCCTTTTATTTTGAAAACTGAAATAGTTTTGAAAACATTCAAGACAAAAATTATTTAATAATTTATTATTTAATCAGCATCTGTTTTTAATTTTATTTTTATATTTTTAATTTAAAACAATTAAAATTTAAAATATGAAAGTTTAGCTTTATCTGAGTTTGAGTGCTGGTTTCTCTATAAAGCAAAAATGGGTTGATTAAAATATACTCAATATTTTTTTTAAGAACGGAGAATGGGGAAGAAGAGCTACTCTTTCTGTTTATTATTGGCTTCTAATACTATGTAGTTACTGGGGGCAAAATAAATTGGTCTAATTTTTAATATAAAATTTTCTATTATTTACTTCGCCTGTTGTCTGGTTAAGCTGATCTAGAAGCTTAAAATTAAAATTTTTTTTAAGGACCTACTGTAAGGTTAAAGTCCTTTGTAATTCTCACTTGATTTTTAAGAATATGGTCTTAATATAACAATATTTTTTCAGTTAAAGGCACACACCGACTTTAGTTTAGTTTGAAATAAATAAAAATAAATAATTTATGAGAGTGTACCAAATAATAATAAATTTAATTAAATCCTTAAAAAAATTAGTAATAATAGTTTAAAAAAAATGTAAGATGCGATAAAATTTTACTGAAGTTCAATAAATCTCAGTTAGATGGGATCAAAGTTACTTAAAGCGTGTGCTTCATTTTCAAATATTGTTTCATTAAATTTATTTTGTAATCAAAAAAGTCCAAATTTCTAAACTCTAAACTAATAATTATAAATTTTTTAAAAATGCAATGCAATTTTTAAAAAACCTCACATATTTTTTTTTACCACCAAAAAATTATTTAAAATGCAAGAAACTTATTTTATTAAAAGAAATTGCAGATAAAATTATTAACGGGTTTTAAAATTCCTCTCCAAGCATAACTCATTTATTCCCATGAGAATTTAAAGGAATCCGCAAAAACGATTTTGTAAAATTCTCAACGAGAAGTGTATAACATTTGCAAAATGCATTTGTAGCGTTCCATTGTGCTTCTAAGAGACTAAGACAGGGAAAGTTATACAAACGTGTATGTATTTCTATTTCAATATTTCCTTTAAAATAAAAAATTGCAGGCAATCAAATTAAATTGCGTAAATATGGAATACGTCTTAAATGAATCACAAATTAAAAGTTTCCTTAAATATGTATATTTGATTAAAACACTGAGTTTTTATGAAATATTATCATTTTAGGAATTACACAAGGCTGCACAAGTTTGCTACGCTGCCTCTGGCTTGCAGGACTCGAATTTACTGATACAGAAGACACAGAATTGCTTTTTCGCCAATGAAATATATATTGATGCAGAAGGATGCGAAAGGAGCCTGCATGTGCTCAGCTGTATAATAAAATCATTGAAATTTGTAGCTTAAAAATGCCAAAAACGAGAGCTTTAGAAAAAATCATAATAATTTTGAGGAAGACGTCGAACTCACGGCCTTAAGCATTTGAGGTTGAGGCAATAAATCCGGGAAAAACCTTGACAGATTATACTTAATCAATCTCATTATACATTCTTTTTTCCTAGTGTGAGGTAAAGTGTGGTTTGAAACAAAAGGATCTTAATAGGAAAAACGATATGAGTATCCGATTACGAAAATCCTTTGCAATAAATTTATCTAAATGGAATAGTTATTGCAGATGAACGCACTGACTTTTAACAAAAGACTATTTGCTTTATTGAAATAAAAAGGAAAATTACGTTTTAAAGACTTCCATGATATGTTTGTTGGGTGAGTCCACGGAAAAATGCTCTGCGATTATAACGATCACTAATTGGTCACACTTTTATTCGTTTTCCATGCTGTCCAATTTGTTTCTTGTCTTTTTTTTACATTTTATAAAATATTTGATATTTTTATTTTTATATGTATGTACATATGTATGTATGTATGTATTCAAATCAAATTAACATAACGGTCAGTAATAAATTGGCATTTTTCTCCTCGTAATTATTTTATTTTTCTGCCTTTTAGAACTCTGTATTCTGAAGCCGCAACAGGCCCAAGAAGTGAAGGAAAGTAGTAAAGCTTGAAAATGGATCTACGGGCAATATATACATACATGTACATAAATACTCGTAGTAATAAATAAAAATCACGTACGTCAGTGTGTCAGTCAATAAATAAGTACGTACCTACGTACACACATACGGTATTCGTATAAATTGGAAAGTAACGATAACGAAAACAAATACGGGCGTGTAAATGCCGAAAAAAGTCATTTAAAGTATGACTGTTTAATTCGTATTTTTGTTTTTAATTTCATTTACATTTTCGTGTTGTTGTTTTGTAAATAAATTTTTGGCTGACTGGCGGGGGTCAATGAGCTTTACTTACCGTGCTACGGTATTTCGTAAGAATATACCGCTACATTCTTGTATTCCACATACACACATGCACACATACATGTAAAGAAAATGCAAGAAAGCTACAAAAGCAGCAATAAAATACGTTTGTATATTTAATTTCTGTTTAATGAAACTAAAAAGTGCTTATATTTACCAAAGTACACACACACACACACACACACAAGAGTAAATAAAAAGTTTAAGAACAAAAAAGAAATACATTTACTCATTTTGTTATGTATGCATGCATGTGTGAGTGCCCAAATGACTTTGTAGCGCAGCATGTTTTGAAATTCGTACAATATTTTAAAAAAAGAGAGTTTAAAAATGTCAGATGGTTTTTATTAAAAAAAAATATATATATATATGTCCACACCTCTAAATTCTTTTAGTTACCAAGTCATGTTTTAATGCCATGAATTATAATCGCAAGCAGCGTCTTTCGCTAAAATAGCAAACTTTCTTTCTTGTGTGTGTCTGCCTTCGCTCGTTGGTGATTTTCATCAGCTGATGGGCAACATGCAGGCTTAAGAATGCATGTGTGTATGCTTGTTATAGCTCATGCGTCTGCATGCGTTTTTCAGCAAACTTTCTAAATGTATGTATGTATGCATATTAGTTGATCGGAATAAAGCTTTACAGAGGATTTGTCGATTTATCGAAAGTAGGCGTGTCTATTGAAATTTTAGGATTACAAGAGTGTTTATTGCTTTGAATTGAAAATGTGTTTGTAAGTTTTCGCTGGCAATCATGGAAAACGGAACAAGGTGTGTAATCGATATCTCTATTGTCGCTGCATGCATTTGCGTACATAATGAGAGCAATTCCTTTTAAAGTCTCTCCGCTCCTCATACGAAATTAGTGTTTACATGTTGCACATGAAGTACATTCCACATAAAAACTATTGCTTTTAAAGAACAAATTAATTGTCTTTCCATCAACTCAGCTAATTAAATAATGCTGATCGCAGTTGTGATGGTAAAAGCCCTTGAGCGAGACATAAATGAATGCACCTATTAGCTTACTAATTGAAAAAAAAAATTAAATATGTATGTATGCTTTCTTGTTCGCCACTTACTATGGCAAATTCTTGTTCGGCTGCTATATACATCAATTTCATTTCAATAATGCAACGATTTTCATTGATAAAATGAAGTGCTGGAATGCCGCATTAGAAGCCGGTATTAGAAGATCTCATTGCTCAGTGTAACAGCTCATTTTAATATTGCAAAGCTTTGTAAAAAAAACTTTATTGTCTGAAGATCGTTGCACCAAAAATTTGTTATCATTGGAAAATCTACTGTAATTGTAATTTTTCTTTTGTGTACTGAAATTGGAGTCGCTAACGAAATTATTACTTCAAACGGCACATTGATACACACATACACACATACACACACATACGTGCATACGTACTACATGCCCGCTCATATTTACATATATTTCAAAATTGTGCACACTTTTGAGGAAAAGTAAATAAATAAAAAAAAGAAAAGTTTTAATCGCTCTCTTATAATTAACTCTCTTGTTATTAAATAAATATTTCATCTATATTTTTTTTGCTTCACGCTATTAAGAATCCAATATATGTGGAATAAATGAGAGAGTGAACTGGATGTGAAATGTGTGCGTGTTTGTGTTTTGGGCGAGTGGAATTGTATCTTGTTCCTGTTCTTGTCTTTTTATATTCTGTTTACTTCTCGACATTCGTATCGTTTTCGTATTATTGTTTTGATTCCCATATTCTTTAACACACTGATGGAAGAACGTTCGATGACCCCAACTTGGTAGTACATTGATCGTGCAGTGAAATTAAACAGCAACAACAAAGGCCACAACAGCAACAAATAAAAACACACGTCCAGAAATAAAATAAATAAAAATTATTATGAGGATGATGATGGTGATGATGATGATGATGATGATGATGATGACGACGACGACACCGATTATACTATAATAGCGGTTTTGTATGGATGGATCTGTGCCTCTTGCCTTACGAGTATTTCCAACTGCACACACCACACACACACAGCCATGCATATTTCGATACGTGTGCATGTTTGCATGCATGTACTGTGCATGCATTTAAAGAATAATTTTATTTACGTTACTTTGTGTTTGCTCTGGCGGTTTACAACATTGCTGAGTCAGTCGAATAGCGGTACTTCGGAAACTTGTTTGCCTAACTTGAAGATAACTTTTGCCGCCAAACTCCGACGCATACACACAAACGCACGCTACGCCAAACATTTACACAGATCCAACAGCCAAACACAAACTTACAGAATGTATGTTTACTGTTGTTGAAAATACACACACACACACATACACACACGAACACATTGGATATGTTGTAACATGTTGCTGGCAAAGTCGCTGCCATTTGCTGTTTAATGTATCAAACAACCATCATTCTGCCGTTAGTTTTTTTTTTGATCTTTGAAGCTTTTTCAGTTTGAAAGATTTGCATGCAAATTAATTTGCACATACATAAATATTAATCGATTAATTATGGAAATTGTTTTTGTTTCAATTTAATATAATTAAAACTGTTCTGCGTTAAAATTACACAATTCAAGCATTTAGTTTTCTTTATAGGAAATGTGTAGCGTTCAATAAGTAGCAAGAACTGGAAAGCAATAACTTTGTGACAAAACTAGCAATAAATTGTCAGCAACTAAAATTTCTCAGATAGCTTGTGAGTTGTTTCTAAGCACATGCATTCAAAGTTTCAGTTCTTGGTAAAATGTAAAGCAAATGAGAATTTTCTTTTCCAATCTTTTTAATTTTATTAATTTTTTTTATCAAGCTTATCTTTCTTGTGTCTCTTTTTATTATTATTTTAAACATAGAGGGTGAAATTTTCTGAAGAATTCGCCCATGACGGTAACGAATAATCGAAAATAAAACCAATTAAAATAAAACACAAAATTACTTCCTTCTATGATGAAAAAAATTAACGATTAATTAGCGATTAATTAACGATTAATTAACGGTTATTAATAGACTGGCTTTCAAGAGCAGACTTATTCTTGGAAATTATTAAGTATTATTGTAAATATCACAGAAAGATTACAATTAATTCGGCGAAGAATTTTATTAAGAAACTGCTAAATATTAGTGGTGTACATATTCATAGTAATATAATATAACGAAGATTAAGGATTTTTTATTATTGTAAGAGACATAAATTCACCTGAAATTGAAAAGCTTTAAAAGCTTAATGATGATAACAATTGCTTAAAAGAACACAAGATGCAAATTTTGGAGCCGCACAGAGTACAAAATGGATAAATCGGAAATGCCTATTTTTGATTACAGAAGCCTTGTGGTGTTAACAACGTATATGGTGTAGGGGCTACAAAACAGAAGCTACACCTTAGGAGTTCAGAATATAAATGCGATAAGAAGTATGGAAATATTGCACCTACACAAAAACAGCATTCGAAGTAATAAGAATCATTAGCATTAGCCTGATTTTAATACGGCAATAATAATAATACTGGTACATGCAGCAAATGGTACCCAGTGTAAAAGAACGACTTACACAGACTATAATATAAACCGAACACAATAAATGTTGCTGAATTTTGAAGACTTTTAATTAATGGATAATAGATTTTTGAACCGATTTTCTTTTTATAGTTTTTAATTAAAAAAAGAAGAAGAAAAAACATATATTTTGGTTTTTTTTTGAAATTCGTATTAAAATATTATTAATTACTGGAGTATAGTGTTTTTATTTTTAGAAATAAAATTAATATAAATACACTTTGTTATGGCTGTAGAAGCTCCACCGTAATGGTAGTGAAATATTAAATAAAAAGTAACTTTAAATAAAGATATTGAGCTTGGCAATAAAAACTTAACAACTAAATGAGAATTATAAAAAACTAATTTGTATTTTTTTACATGTTAGTCAATGAGCATGAATTTTTCTAGTAAGTTAAATTAATTATAATGAAAATTTATAAATTTCTTCGCATGATATTGAAGGAATATATTTTTTTTTAACTCGAACTTTTTGAACGTCTCTTTGTAGGGCCCTGTAGCGGTCGTCAATAACGTGTTTTAAATGCTTTAACACTTGTGCCATATCCATCCCTTTGCTACTCTGTTGCGGATTATGTTTGCCTTGCAGTTGCTCTCGCACATACTTGATGTGATTATAACGATTACGCAAGAATAAAAAAAAAAATTCAAAAGCTGCATGCAGGTACGAAAAGGGAACAAATAAATATTTTGACTGAAAAGCACATCTGGATTTTAAAAGATTTAAAAACATTTCCTTGTAAACGGGCAATTTCGACTATTGGGACTATAATTCAAAGAAAGAGATTTAAATCGAAAAAGCAATTTGAATTGCGGAAATTCAAATTGAAAGGATAGTTTTCAAAGGATACAAGAAAATAATCCTAAAATCCTTGGCTTGTAGTACGACAGTTGTTGAAATTTGCCAAAGTTTTGGTCTGTGTTAACACGCACTCAGAAAAAAAAATAGTACCCATACAAGTCCGAGAAAGTTCTCAATATGGAAATACCAGTAGATATTTAAGGAATAACAAACTCGGTAATGAAAATGGTATATATTTTTTTAAATTCATTTAGTATTGTTTCAAATTGTAGAAGTTTTTTTTTCTAAATGCAATTAAAAGAAAATAAAATTTCTCTATTCGACTGCACCGAATCGTATATACCCTTTTTTAAGAATATGTTCCATGCCTAATTTTTTCATTAAAGTTATCGTGCGCTGATTATCCTACTTTTGCAATAAATTTCTCTTGTCTAAAAAAAAATTGAAAATTTTAATAATAAAAATAAATAAAATAATTTTAATGTCCTACTTGCCTCATTTGGAACACGCTAGCGTGTTTGGCGGCATGGCAAGTTTGCAGTTTGACTTAAAAATGTATAAAATAATTTTTTTACTATATATCCTTGATTTATTAGCCGATTCTGTTGAATTTCATACTAAATAATTTTGAGAAAATTCTGAGCAAAATTAAGGTTAAATTTACAACGCAACAAAAATGTCAGACAAAAGTCAATAAAGTTTGATTTTAATATGGATCTGGTATAGCATTATAAACTAATATTGTGGAAATACCATCTCTATATCAAACCTATACGAGTATATGCCCTTCCCAACTTTTTAAAGGAGCAGTGTATAAAAAGAGAGTTGAAAAAGTTCTAACTTTTTACAGTCCACATTATTTGAGCCGGGTTTTCCAACTATATTGATTCAAGCTAATAAAAGATCGGTATTTAAAATCCACATCTAAAGTTAAGAAAAACTAATAAAGGAAGAAGACTAGAGGCAGGATAAAGAGGATTTCTATAATGCAGACCGAATTTTGTTAATCAAAAAAGAATACGATCTTTGCGGAGCGCCCTTTAATTTAAAAGTCGCTAAGAAACTTTAAGCTGGTTCTGCTTGTTCCTAAAATAGTAGCGCCATTATTTTGGTTGTACCTATTTTACATTCTAGTCCATTGGCAAGCATTTCTTTCAGCGATTTAAATTCATTATGATGATCATATAAAAATTTTTTGCGCGAGTTGTGGCTTTTGACACATAATCATAATATTTCTTTAGAAACTCTCTGAGAAGGCATAGTGTTATTAGGGGCTGAGGCCTGCAAACATCAGGTCCATAAATCTTAAAGGGGGCAATATAAGCGAGTGGAGATCGTGTATTGTTAAAAAAATAATAATACTGTCATTCTGTAAAGAAATATTATGCCTTAATTTTGCGCTAAAGGTTCCGTGAAGATTTGCTTTAGCATGCGGTGCTGCCCCGAAGTAACCAATTTCAATGCATTTTTAATATTTCGATGAATATGTATGTATATTTGGAATCAGTAGTGTTATTGAAATTCGGAATCATATTTCATCTTTAAGCAAATTATTGCTTAAAGCGTTGTGCGTGTGAGTCATTGTATTCGAATTCGAATTCGAATTCGAATTCGAACTTAGAATTAATTGCAATAATTTCAAGTCGCAGCCCTTCTAGTTGAAATTGTTTATTGAACAAGAGGCTTACGGATGAATATTTGTGAAAGCAAACCTCTCACTTCCATGGAAAAAATCACGCTGATTCAGTTAAAATGATTCATTGGAATTATAAAATTTCGCTTATTTTTATTTTCTCTGGCGTATTCCAATAATTCTTTATAATACACATTTGGAAATAATTTAAGAACAAAACGCACGATTACTGAGTTATTATTTTTTCTTATATGATTTTGCTTGGCTAATTTCCGCCCTCTGATCTTGTTTGTATGTGCGAAACCCGTTTAATACACAATTCTTTAAATATTTATGGCTAAGGAGAGCCGTAAAGAAGTTGGCTCTTGTTTTAAAAGCCAAACTTATTCTTTGCGAATAGCGAGGAGCAGCGTAAGGCTTTTGTAAATGAAACAGCTTTTGCAATAAATTATTGCCTGCAATTGGCCATTTTTCGGCAACACATCAATATGACAAAATTGTTAACGTGAAACAGTTTGGCTGAAATTTTAAAGAGAATTCTTTTTTGCGAGTGTGTAACAAAAATTACCCCTTTCTGAATATTTCGAGTTATAATATTTATTTTCTTCTTCTTCAGTCTGGCCATTATTATCGTGTGAAAGCCGAAGGGAAACTGCGTTAGAGCGTTTCAACTGCATTTCACATGCAGTTGCACAGAATGCAATAAGGCATCTGTACTGGCCAAGATCAAGATGCTGGCTGGTAGACTGACACAAAAGGCCGGGCTTGCTTAGTTTGTTTACTCGGCTGAGTATTTTTATGTGTCCGAATACACCGTTAGCTATTTGCTCTGTTGTCTTGCAAAGAAGTGAAACACAAAATATAGGAAACACTCTGACTTGAAAGCTCAGCAACAAGCAACCAACTCATAAAAGGCAAGTTTTTGATGGTACAACAAAAAAGCAAAAAATGTTTTTTTTTTTTGTTTTCCACTGTTCAATTGCATCTTCTTTTTTCAGTAAAGCAAAGAAAGCAAGCAATCAGGCAGGCAGGCAGCAGGCAGGCAGGCGCAGGCTGGCAGGCAGCAGGCAACAGGCAGCAGACATCTCTCTGGTCATCAATTGTTAAGAAAGGTTTTCAGTATGTAACCGTTAGTCCACCCGTTGAAGTCAATTTACCAAACTTTCTATTTATTTATTTATTTATTTTAAACAATTTTAAACAATTTTAAACAAACGAATTCGTTTAAAACATTTTCAAACGCCCAACAAAAGAGCCAAAAGAAAAAGAAGAGTGTGAAAAGCGTTTTCCCAACCAGCAGACAACCAACTAATTATTCCACACAATGTTAGGAGGTGTTTTTATTGCCATGTTTATGATTAAAACTCTGCTGAATTTAAGTACTCCGAGCCGGCTCAAAAGTATGCCAAAAGAAATTAACTATTCCTGTTCTAGTTTTAACAAGCCCAAGTGCATAACTCTGTGTCTGCATACGTCTCTATATGTATATGTATGTGTATGTGTATGTATATATGTGTGTGTGTACCAGTCTCAGACTGTAGCAATAAATTATTAGCAAGCCAATGAAAAGAATTAAAAGGAAAATATCTTAAAGACCACACTTGAATGGAAATAATACAAATATAAATAAAAAGGAATCGTATTGAAACAATTTTAAAAAACATTGAAAAATTATTTTTAAGAGAAATTGCAAAGAAATATAATGCCCAGTACCATCAGAGGTAAGTTGAGAAAAACATTATTTTAAATAAAATAAAATAAAAAACTTTCTTATAAAAATGATGAAATAAAATGTGGAAATGCCCTTCAGCAGCATACCGACAAACTTTGTATTAAAATCTAATCCTAAAGCGCATATCGGCTCAATAAATCTCTTTAGATTGATTATTACCGCAGGCCAGTAAAATCTTGTTTGCTTGAAATGTCGGTATTCACCAAAAAAAAAAAAAAAAAAAAAATCAGGGCACCAGAAACATTGTTTTTTCCGACCGTGTAACAGCCGCATCACATCCTTTTTTTGCAAACAGCTGCACCGTAGTTACCTGTGTTGCCGCTTTTTCTTTTTTATGTTTGACAAATTTTTGAAAATGCCAATTTCTCGGCGATCAGAGGAATATTATATGACAGTGTTTCCCCTACAACGCAATTTTGATACGATTTTTATAAATGAAATATAATCATGCCAGATAATCAGGAGGATACATTTTACAGCTGTACAGAATAGTATCCCATATTTAAGACATTTTCCCGCCTCAGAGCAAGACAGTTTTTGGCTTCAATATTTTTATTTAATCAACAGCAGACCGATTTTTCACATTACAACTATTTTCGTGATTAATTGTTTATAATTACAGAGAACATAACAATAATAAATCTATATGAATGAAGAAGAAATAATATTAGCCTTCTCGTTCTTTCTTATGCATGAGAGAATATTCTACATGATTATGTTCTAAGGCGAGGTTTTCTAGCATCTCTGCCAGTTTTTACGAAAAGAGTCTCGTTCTTCTCGTTCTTTCTTATGCAGAAGAGAATATTCTACATGATTATGTTCTAAGGCGAGGTTTTCTAGCATCTCCACCAGTTTTTACGAAAAGAGTCAAGCGAAACTTGGACCCATTTGTTGTGGTAGTGCCAGCGTTTGCATAAGATCCTTCAGAATTCAGCAGATATCTATTAGCTACGAATCTAAATCAAAGATTTTGCATTACAATTTGCATTTGCTGACTCAATTTAAGATGGCGATATTGGGCCACCGAAGAAAAGGAGCTACGTAAGTGTGCGTAAATCAGTTTTTAATTACAGTTTTGTGATAAAAATATTATTGAAAGAAATTTCCATTTCCGGAAGGGATACAATGCCAAAATTCGGCACACATGACACAGAAACAGTTCTTACAAAGACCAAGAGAGCTCTTCAAAGTGGTCTTAATAAATAATGAAATTAGCCTGCCACCGAAGAAAAGGAGCTACGTAAGTGTGCGTAAATCAGTTTTTAATTACAGTTTTGTGATAAAAATATTATTGAAAGAAATTTCCATTTCCGGAAGGGATACAATGCCAAAATTCGGCACACATGACACAGAAACAGTTCTTACAAAGACCAAGAGAGCTCTTCAAAGTGGTCTTAATAAATAATGAAATTAGCCTGCAGCAACACTTTCATCAATTTCATTCATTTGAAATCGGATGGATTAACTCTCACTAATTATTAGCACACAAGAATTTCATAATTGAAAGGCCACTCATGATCTCGTTTGAATCGAATACATTTTGTCCTAAATTTAAATGTCCCGTGGGTCGCATATCAGCATTGCGATTCCCAACTATTCTAGCAAGGCTGGGTGCCCTCGTGGGTGAATGAATAACTCACAGCCTACTAAACCGGATGTAGCGTCTCCACCCTGCCTGGGTGTTTTTCTACGAGCAAGCTGAAAGCTTTGCAAATCAAGTTAATCAAAAACAAAAAAAAAAATAAATAAATAAAATAATTCTACTGCATTTTCAATAAATAAATCCGTACATTATTTTAGTAAGACAACCGCACGAAAAATACAACCTCAATTTATTATTATTATTTTTTTTTGGGGCACACAGAAAGACTGAACTTGACCACACATTGTTGTCATATTTTTCAGTTTCAGATTAGATTTACAAATTTTTTTTTTCATTATTATTGCTGTTGCACATTTCATAAGCAAGCCAGTAAGGTTGAATGCAGCTATTAATGTTCCATAACTACTGTTATGTTTTTCCCATATATGCAGTCCACACATCATAAGCTCGTACAGCCAACAAACAACAACAGCAACAGCAATAACAAAAAGTAACCAGCTTGTTATCCATCCGTTCCGTTTGCCCTGTAAAGTACCACAGCGACGACCGCAAACCAGTCTGGCTGTGTTACAGTCGTAGTTGCCAAATGCAATTGGCATCAACTCGACACGGTTAAGACTTTTTCAAGGCGTTTCATATTTTAATGTTTGCAGATTATTTTAATTAAAGTACGGCGTATAAAATTATTTGTTTATAAAAATTATTTTGCATATACAATAGTCTTATTAAACTGAGTTTTTTTAAATTGAAATAAAATATTTGAGGTTTTCAAAATTGTAGGGCTGCTTACAAGTCTTTCAACTGCCCGCATAATTTCTAATTAATCTCATATTTTCCAGCTTCCATTGCAATACTTTGTTAGAAAAATTAACAGAATAGAAATTAACAAAAATTAATAAGAACTAGGAATAAAAAGTGCGAGGGCTGTAAGAAAAGCCTTTATTTATGATAGTTGAAGGAATTTATGAATACACCAAAAAAGGACTTTCAAATTCTTTTTCTTTTTAAAAGTTATTTTCTAATGATTGTTTAATACACGACAAAATGTTGAGGCAATTAAAATGAGAGAGCAATTTTATATACCCTTTCCATGACAAAAATATCTTGCGATTTGCTAACGCGCATCATTATGCAACACATACACGATACAACCGTTGGTACAACTTAAGCAGGTTGTAATCAAGATTGTAACGTGTGTGGGGTTGTTGTATGAAGCTGTGTCTCGGTTCTATGAAAAATCAAAATATTTTCATTTTTTTGGCAAGTTATGCCAACGCATTGCAACGTTTGTGGTTTAGTCATGCGACTTCGTACATCATTCTCATTTTAATTTTGCGAGAGAAAGACGTATCGTCGGTTAATTTGGTTTTTGAAAGCAAAGAAAACTAAGGTGAATACTAATTAAAAATGGAAGACACAGCTGAAATGAAACCAGAGCGTAGTTCTACGATGAATTATTTAATGATAGCCAATATCAGTAAATTATATGCAATTAGAAACAGTTCATTGAAGTTTTATTTTTTAAGGTTTATTAAAAATCTTTTAGATAAAAAAAAATTTGAATGTCAATAAATAATTAATTTACTTTTTTACAAAATTTAAGCCTAATTTGTTTTGCTTCGTGGGATGCGTGTTTATTATTTGTTGGTTCCAGCTGTAAATTGTTTGCAAAATGAAATTGTACGAAGAGGTTTTAGCGTCTGTGGCACAACACACAACTTGATTACTAACCGAGTTGCATTACCGGTTGTATTGTGTATGGGTTTCATTAGAAAATCGTTCCCCCAGTGTTGGCAATAAAAATTGTAATAATGTAACAAGTCTGGCAGCATTATGTGGCTTTTGTTGTCGTTCGTTTATGGTGCAATTGCAACGCAGTTGCGCAATGTAGAATTAGATATGAAGTTTACATTACAAACCGACTGGCGTGCTGCAACAACAACAAATGCACATCCACATATTACGCTCATACTTCTTCATGTATGAAGAACTTGTACCAAACGTTTAGGAGTACGAAATCAAGTACAACCACAGGCACATAATCGCGCACACGAACATACGTTTGGGGGCATGCAAGTAGGTGTTGCCGCTTCGAGATAATTTTTCCACATATTACACGGCCATCTGTGGAATTGTTTTTTTTAAGGGTGTCAAGATTTGACTGTAGACGGAGATATAGATTTATAATTCCAGAATTAATAAATTGCATTAACTAACAGATAATGTAAGATCGAAACTTGTTTAACTTTTAATTAATGTTATTCCAACATGTTCCTGTAAGCATATTGTTGGCTTAATTTGTACACATCTTAGCTGACTTTTACAACACCATATATAGAAAGATGTATAAACTGAATGAAATAACCATTGAAAAGTAATGCATGTAGTTTTAAAACTATAAATTATTTAGAAGTAGTCTGTTACATTTTGCAGGGTTGGAAAATTACACAAGTTCAGTATATATTACTTATTGCAGCTGAAGAACTGTACACGTAATGCATCTTTTCTGAAAAGCTTCTCAAATTATTGAGCAGTGTGATGCTGATTTTGCTCGGCATGGATTGTTGATGTATGATTGAATGTGCACAACAACTTTGACGTTTGCGACTATTCCACTCCAAATAGAAAAAAGTAATTGGCTGGAAGCGTGAGCTCGATTCAGCGTTAAATGTTGCTTGATGTGAGTGAAATTTACGTGTTGATTACAATCGGGAAATGTATTAAATGTGCAGACCTCTGGTATGTATGCTTATAATAGAACAATTCGTCAAACGTCTGGGATTACAGGCAGCTGCTGTTTGCCATATGCATTCAGACCGCAACAGTAAAGAGTCTTGCTTACTTATTACATTATTGTAGCTACTTAGTCGCCCTTTACACACATCCGGTTTCACTCGCCATCTTTCGCCAGATGTTGGCGAGAAAGGTGTGAAGGGAATAGAAAGACTTACCACGCCTCTACCATCCCATTTAAGAACATTTTATACTTGAAGTTGGCTGCAGACAATGTAATAAAATTAAATGTCAAAAACCTTATAACAAAATGTTTATGCATGAACGTAAATGCAGGTTCAAATGAAAATTGAAGAAAAACTAATCAGGTAAACCTGATGTATTTGAAATGTGATTTTGAACCGCGGGACTTTCTATTATTATATGTTAAAATATACTCTGCTCAAAACCTGTTACTTTTGCCAGGACCGAAATAAAAGACTTTAACGATAAATTTATTTAAAATTAAAACAAAAAAAAAATAACATTGGCAACACTGACTACATTGCAGTGTATGCAATGCATTTCTGTAGCTGTTTTTTGTGGTCCAATATTTATAACAGGTTTTTCTGTACGATTATTTCAGTTAACTGGGACTTTATTACGGGACTTTTTATCGTTATTTTCTTGTTGTAGTTTTTCTTCAGTTCTGTAAACGAGTTTGAGTTTTCTGCAGAGCTTCAACAAAAATAAAGTTTGTACGCAAAGTCAAAGTGGGAAAAGAAGATGGCATAAGAAGCCATTATGAATGCAACAAAAAGCAAAACAACAATAAGCTTTTTTCATATCTGCTGCATAAGTATTTTTTCTTTTCTGTGGCCCAGTAAACAGAGTTATGTTTGCATGTTTGTGTGAGTGTGTGTGCACATACACGTACACATATTAAAAATTATTTAATGATCTTTTTACATGGCATTAATTTAAGTTGTTGTATTACATTCTTACTTTTGGTTCTCAGTGTTTGTATGTATGTCTGTCTGTTTGTTTGTTTGTTTGTTTGTTTGTTTGTTTGTCTGTATGTAGTGCTCATTTATTATTATTAAGCATTTAAAAGCATTAGAAAAGCCTGCTTTAAAGTTTCTGTTTATATATTGAAACTTTGTTTTTCTGTTTTTCGTGTATTAAAATTTATGCTACACAGAAAATATGTTGCAATTCGAAATAATGTTTACAATGTTGAATAAAAATTCTAGAGTTTTAATTAGTTGTTGTTAACTTGTGGGAATGTAATTTTAAGTTGCATACAAGTTGTTGTTCTTCAAGAATTGTCGCTTTACGAGCTCGTATATTTTCAATTCGCATTCGGCATGCAAACACAACATGTATTCACATATTTGTACGAATCCGTACAAGCATGTGTATGTGTGTTCAAATTAAAAATTTTAGGTTTTCACTTCCGGTTGTTGTAATGAAATGTAGTGAAAAGAATTTGAAAAAAATGTGTGTACTGGGTTTTGTGGGAAATACGCAATATTAAAATGTTCATATGGGGAGGGCTTCAATGGTCGACCGATTACTTCCGTAGGTATGGGCTTTGCGCCTGCGTAGCATTGCTTTTGCAATCACTACGAGCCGACCAGTAGCACTTTTCTTTACAAAAAAAAAAAAAAAAAACGTTTCTATATTTCATTTTAACCGACTTCAGTAAATGAATGACTTACCATTCAATGAGAAGCAATTAAACATCATCATTAAATATTTTGCATTTTCATTAATAAAATGAACTTTTACATTCGACACAGGAAATTCTTTATAACGGCAGATTTTTATAAGCTTTTATAAGAATGGAATGCGTTACATTGTGTAAAAGAAATTTCTTTTTAATAACTTTCTTAAGAAAGGTCTATTTAGGCTTTTGTAAATAACTTAATAATTTCTCTTTAATTAGTTAAATAAACTCTTGACAAAAAAGACAACGTTTCATTTATAGAATGTAATATTTTTTAAATTATACCATACAAGCTTAAAAGCCCAATTAATATTAAAAAGACAACTTTAGTGAAATTCTGGAAATTTCCTATGAAATTATTTCAAACTTAAATATAATAAAAAAATATGCTTTTTAAACAGTTTCTTCATAAATACTTTTGAACTTTTTTTTATTTTCTCTTTTTTTACTTTGTATTTGTTCTGTTTTTAAAAAATTATTTTTATTTTTTTGATATTTTCTTACACTTTATGTAACATCATTAATTTCTATTTAATGAAGAAATATGTAAGAAGAGGTATATAAGAAAAATAATAATAAAAACTTCTATAAAAGATTTAAAGAATGGGAAAAATATTAAACAGTTTATAAGTTAAAAAAATAAATACACAAAATATTTCCAGAAATTTAATTCCATTCATTGCAATTCATTGCTGAGTAATTCATGCCGTGATTTATTCCATCGTCTGCTACGCACCTGCTTTTAAGGGATGAATTAATGGCACAATTTATGTTTTGCATATAGATTTCCAGCGAATGCACTTGGCATTATGCCTACTAACCCTATTTTCCAGTGACGAGTCCTATTTTTTAGCATTGTTGTATTTCCTTGTGAGTGTGTGTTTCTGTGTGCTTTTAGCATCGTTTTTACTGAAGAAGAAGCAAACAAGAAAACCTACAAAAATAGACATAAACATGCATGCACATAAACAAATTGAAAAAGCCTCCACCCTCTTGAATGCTCTCAAATTAATTTTGCTCAACAACTTTTATTCTCTGTATTTTTCGCTCTCTGTGCCTTTTAAAGTTTTATGCATAACAAATGCAGGCAAGCAATTTTAATGAAAAATCCTTTTTCTTTCCTTCTTCTTTTATAATTTTTCCATTTGAGAAATGTATTCAATTTCGGATTTGAAATAGAAGGAAGAAAGAAGGAAATTTGAAAAACTAGAAGTACAAACAAAAATAAGGGTTAAGTGAAAAGTGAAAAGTGAAAATTTATTGTGAAAGTTTTAAGTTTGTACTGCAGCACACACACTCACACACTCACACACGCCCATGTGCATGTACGTAATCACACAAGTTTAAAGGAATGCACAAATAAATCAAACAAACGGAATTATTAATGGTTTTCTCATCTGATTGTGAAAGAAAATTTCCATACTTTTTCGGAAGCAATTGACTTAAAAGCGATCTTCAGTTGAAAGTGATAATAAGAATTGTTATTTAGTATCTTCTTAAATAATTTTTAAAATAAACGTTACAACCGGAATGTTATATATCCGATCATAACTGATTCTCGCTATACTTTCTCACTCACTTCACAACTCACCCCACTGTATGAAACAATTGCGTAGTATTTTTAATAAAAACAAGAGAAAAATTCTTTTGGATCCAAAATTTCAACAAGAACTTTTCAAATCTATTCATGAAGCTTCGATTTGTCACAGATATCTGAAATAGTGGTTAAATTTTTGCCACTTCAGAAAACCTGCAGGTCTTCATGCCAGCAACTTTATATGAAACATTTTCAAACAAATTATTATCTTTTTTCTCCTTCTTTCTCATTCTTTCTCCTTCTTTCTGCTTTTAAACTGAGATAAGTTGCCTAATGAAAATTTTCCTAAGAATATGCAAACTTCTCGTTTAATCGATAATTGATTAAATACAAATACTGATACTGATAAATTTTCCAAAAATTTTTAAAGAAAGCAAATAATATTCTACTGAGTATTATTTATTCCGAATTAATTGCATTAAATGGAATAAAATTATTTTCACTTTTTTCAAGAGAAATTTTAATAAATGCAATTTTTATAATTAATTAATATATTAAGTTATTTGGAGCCAAAAAATTATGAAAAAAGTATAAACCGAGCCAATATTACGGTGCCTTTTGCAGTAAATATTTGCTTTTTATGCAAAAAAGAATTTGCGAATAGGACTGCTTTTGTAAATGTTTAAGCACAGTAATATGAATTTTTTGCTTTATTATCGTAATTAGAGATTATTTTAAAATATTTTTTATTTTTTTATTAATTATTTAAAACATTTTTATATATAAAATATTTAAAAGTAATTATTGGTCATATTCCAGGAAGGAAAACAAAAATCCAGTGCAACACATCATTTTTTTGTCTAGCAATGGCTGGACATAATATATATTAATTTTTTATATATTAAGATTTGAATAATTATTGTGATTTCAATATTTTGAAGATACAGTAAATAAATCATGTTAAAAAAAAAAAAAATTTTCCGTGAACAAAAATGTCTGCAATTGTGTTTTAAGCAGAGCGTTTATGAATTTAAAATTAATTTAATTTTTTTTTTAAATGAAATTTTGAAAAGAGTTGCTTTAAACATTTTCCTATTTAGCTTAGAAAAGTTTTTAAAATTCTGCAACATAATTTTTTATTTGAAAAATATATTAAGATGTTCTTCAAACATTTACAACAAATAAAAACATAATTAGAATTTGAAGGAGGCCAGATTTTGTTCAGCATGGTTGAAGTATAGCAGGAAAAAGAAACCGCATGAGGATAACAAAAAAAAAAGGACTTTGAGAGCCCTATGCAATATATTTTTGTTTTATGCATAATGAAATAGTATATTTACGGCTCTGACTTTACACAAACACCGAGTTATAACACATCCAAGTATACTTTTTTCTGTGCGGCATTCTGGAAGGATATGAAAAACTGGAAGATTTTTCGTGTCCTTGCTGGATGTTTCGTTGAAAGCAACAACAAATCCAAAATAGAAGGCAAAACAAAACAACAAAAATGAACACAAACGTGCTGCATTCCGTTGTTTGTATTCTTAAAGTAGAGAACTCTTGTACGCAAAAACTGGAAGATTTATAAAAAGTTCACACGCAAACAAAAGCAACAACATGCCTTCAGGCAATACTATTATTTATAAAGTAGCGAGAAACGAAAATTTATAGAAACTAACTAAAACACTTTATCGCATCGTAAACGGGGAAAAAATTAACGAAAAATATGGAAATAATTATTGAAATTATCGATTTTTCCTCAATCCATCTAACGGTTGATAAATTTCGTGGGGATGGTTGGCAGAGATGTTAAATTGTTTTTTTTTTTTGGTGTTTGTTTTTTTGCTTTTTTCTTTTGTTGTTTGTTTTTCCTTAAAGGTGTATATGTTGTTCTTGTTGCTGTGAAGTGACACATTTCCAATTACTTTGACATTATTAGTGGCAGCAGCAAGTACTCCATGTTGAAAGTTATTTTCCTTTCGTTTTATTAAGTGTGTGAGTTGTACTGTGTATGTTATTCATGTTTAAAACGAACTCCCGCCCGTACCTTTTTCTCCATCAGCTTGTAGAATGCGCATACGCTGCTGCACTTGTGTTCGCTCGCCTTGTTGCAGCCAGGATACACAATTACATCCGAAAGAAAATAAAATATCCAAACCAACCATCCATCCAGTCTGCTAGTGTTTGTGCAATACAGAAAAGTTAAGAATGCATTTAAAAAAATCGTAAAAAAAAGGAAAATACAAAAATAAAACGTATAAGGAAGGGAAAAGTTAAATAAAATTGTTTAATAAAAATCCAGAATTGAAAGCAAAAGTGTGAAATTCCAAGACGCAAGAAACAAGAAACATAAATTAATTTAAATTAAATAAATTTTTTAGAAAAGAGCTTCAACAAAAGATACTTTCGAATTTTCTTTTCGTTCTCGGAGAAGGAAATGAGATTCACTTTCGTTTAATTGTTATGGCAAAAGCAGTGAATTAAAATAATAATAATAATAATAATAATAATAATAATAATAATAACATTAATAATAGTAATAATAGTAAAAACAAACGCAAGCAATTCGTGTTTATTTAAAGCAATTTATTTCCTAAAATTAAAATTTTAATTTTTATTAATGTTGTACCGTTTTATAAGTGCACTTAAAAGGCTGATTTTTTTTTATAAAAAAAAAAAAACTAAAATGTTTTAATTATTAAATTTTTACAAAAAGAGAAAAACACAAGAACCGATTTATCAATCTTTTAAGAAATTAAAGGAAAGTAGAAAAAAAATAAATTAGAAAATTTGTGAAACATGTTTTTACTTGAATAATTTTTGAAATATCAAAATTGTGTTCTGTGTACATTGAAATTGTTGGTGTAAGTGTATCTCAAGCTCACACCCCAACATGACGTGACTGTGTCAGCGTTGTGCTTGTGTGTGCGCGCGTAACCCAACAAACCAAAAACAGTCCTTAAAAGAACAAAAATCTTATAACAGCTGACTTTATTCAATAAAGTCGGATATATTACGAATCTAATATCTCTGAATATCTATACATGTTTTGAGCTTTTACTTCTGGTCCGCTTTATTTTGGATGAACTGTGATTTTAGGGAAAGTAGAGGCCAACATTAACACAATAATTTTCAATTTCCATTTCTTTCCATTACTTATTCGAACGTTTTTGTGCACAATTCGATCTTCCTGTTTGTATTAAAAAGCTAAAGCCTTCGCAGAGCAAGTAATTTCAGAATATTTGCTCTAGAACAGGACTAAGTATTATTATATATTTTTATATTTGGGCAAACTCTGTTAACAATAAATTCTTGTAATGGTGAAATGTCAGATTTCGAGCTCTGCTTTTATCCAAACGCATTTTCAAGTTCACAAATTTATCGAACTAAAACAGTTTTATCACTTGTGGGAAATTCCAATGAGATTTTCGCAAGTTTTTTTGTTCAGGTTAAAAACATTTTTATTTTATTTACATCGAAAAATGTGAATATATAAATACAGAGTTACGTGAAGTTCGTCGCTCATTCCCGTTATGTTTAACGGATTTCTTTCCAATAATGCAAAATTTTCTAGTTATTTTCTCTGTTATTTCAATCTCTTTTCAAGGGACTTACTGAAGGCCAGAGATGGGAGTAGATTGATAAAAATAATCGTATCAAATAAACGCCCATCCATACATGCATTCTAATTAGACCATATTACAATTATACATTTTGGTTTGCTGGGTTACGAAATATCTCACTGCACAAAATTATCTCTCGTGTTAAACTTCAATAGTTAAATGTTGCAGGACACATTTTGCGGCTTTTCTGTATGTCTAATAAAGATAAATTAAAAAAAAAAAAACAAAAACGATTAAAAATGTTAATGAGTGACGATAATCTTTTATATTAAAATACAATTAAAGAGTCCACAATATCTTCATTAAATTCGTATTTCTCTTTGAATATTATATATTCCTGCATATCGCGTACAATCGGTAAACACTTACGATGTTAAAATTATCTGCAAAATTATTTTTTTCAAATAACGTTAAAAGTTGATTTTTTTTTTAAATGAATTACTAATTGTAAGACGTACAAATCCCCAACGGTGAGGGATGCAAAAATAATTAAACGCACAAATTAAAGACTCGATGTTTTAAACAAAAAGCTTTTAAAATCAAAAACCAAAGAAGAACCAAAAACACAAACTGGAGTCAAATACGGAAAGTGAACAATCGCCCATCTCATCACCACCATCAGATCATCAGTCAAAATCGAATTCAGCCATAAGCGCTGACAACTCAACGAATTCAGAAGGAAGCGGAAAAGAGGAAATTTGCAATAACGAACAATTTTGGGTTGCCGATTCAGGTTACCTAAAAGAAAACATCACGACGGAGAAAACTAATTTGGTACTTATCCAGCAGCCTATAGGGCCGCGTAGAACCACGACGACATCAACGTCTGTTGCAATTGGTGGCGATGACAGTCAGGTAACCACCACAATTACAACGGCTGCCAACTGTGAGACACTAACGAGCGGTGCCAATGGTGGTGTTATAAATACAAAAGTTCCCTCAATTTCTATATTTCCTTTGCATTCCAATACTACGTTACGCACAATTTCAACAGCCAATAAGGCCACTTCACCACCTCTGACTTTCATAACGACTACGGCGGGCAGCAAAACTGCAACCTTGGTGAGGAGTGTACCAAGTTTGGTGTTGCAGCAAACGCGGCCACAACAACAGCATCAATATCAGCAGACGGACAAGTGTACCATATTAAAATTCGATGTAGTGCGCAAAACATCACATTCTTCTTCTTCTTCATCTTCTACCAGCAACACGTCGGCAACATCAGCGAGGGCAATTCTTGCAGCCTCTGCATCACCTTCATCAACTGAGACTGCGCTTATGATCCCCAGTAATGCCATTCATATTGACCGTCAAGATCTCGAGGAACTGGAAGAAGCTGCGGACCATCAGCAGCAACAGACTCACTCACAGCAGCAGCAACAGCAGCAACAATCGCACATTATATCCAATCAACCAATTATAGTTAAAATTGAGCCGACTCAAGCATTTCACATTGTGGACGAAAACGATACGAGAGTCCTCAGTTTGCCCTTAACCGATAATGACAAAGTGGGCGCCAGTTGGATCGACATTAAAGATATTGCCAGTTTGCAAACATCATCTGGCACGACACTACTCGATGTATGCTTCGAACCTGTGACAACTCTCAGCAATACTTCGATATCAGCGACAGAATCACTGACTCTCGATGTACCAACTGAAATTGTTATCAAACGCCAGACTTCGAACAAAACCACTCAGTCACCGATGCCATCAACAACAACAACAACAACGATTGCGCCTAAAGCTGTAGCAACTGTAACATCGGCCGCCTCAACTTCGAGAGAGCAATACACAGGACCGAGCACGAGCGGAGCCATGACAGGTTAGTGTGAGAAAAGTTTTGTAAAAAAACTCTTAAAGCAATAATCAAGTGCACACCAATATGATTCCCCATTAATATATATCGAAAGGATATTTGGGTTGCCTTTACTCAAAGCACTAGCTTTTCAAGCAACATTTAAAACTTTAAGCCAGCCAGCATATATAGGTGTGTAAGGAAAAGAACTTTCCATCACTCCCATTGGCGAACACGTTGTCCTCATAAATGGGTGTTGCAATTAACAGCACCGCTCCAAATATTAACAAAACACACGGCAACCGACTTGTACAAATGAAATTATGACTTGCCTGCCTCATTGTTCATACTTTTCCTTTCGATAATAATTATGGCTGTGTGCGTGTCTGTATGTCGTTAAAAGGGCCCAACAACTTTCTCTTTCGCTTATTGGTAAGCAATCAATCAGCTGAACTGAAGAACTGAATTATACTATATTTATGAAGCAGCCAAAAGCCACCAGACTTTATTTGAGCTGCTTTTTCTTTTTGATTGAATTGTGTAAATCTGCATTCACTCAATCATAAAATATCAGAAAAGTCTTTATCTTTTTTTTCTCTCTTTCCTATCAAAATACTTAATGAAGGTCAAATGATACTCGTAATTAAGTAAAATTGATTGTTACGGCAATTGCACAAACACAAATACAAGGAGAAATAATTGAAATAAGCAGCAGAGGATGACCACAAAAAGCCAAAACACGAATTGTCTGTGGGCGAGTGTGCGAGTGTGCGAGTGTGCAAGGATGGAGGCAAATACATATATAGATGAGGGCAGAGTAAGCACAGTGTAAAACCATAAAAATGATCATAAAAAAGCTTTTCATTAAAACCTCATAATTGTTAACCGACTAAGAAACGGCGAGGGCCGATCAACCGAAAAACAGTAGACTGACCGACCGCCAAACAAGCGATGCACCACCCCACTCATGCATCATTGCTTGCAGCCTTCTTTTTTTTTGTTGTGTTTTGGAAGAATTTTTTTTTTTTTTTTTTTTGGTAGACTCTTTATTAGAAATTTGAACAAATTAGTATTCTTCTTTTGCCAGTGTTGCCATTTTGGAAATAGGAAAAAGTGCCAAATTTATAGTAAAGCTGCTGAAAAAATTACAGAAAACTGAGAAAAAAAATTAAAGAACGGCAAGAAAAAAATTATAGTTCGAAAAACATTATAAAAATGTTTTATTTCATTGGAAATATGTATGCAAAACATTAACTATTGAAAGGAATATTAAAATTTTAAATTATTAAAAAGGAAAAAGGGGGAAAAATTAGAAAAAAAAATATATATAACATTTTATATTATGTTTGGAATTCTCCAATTTTTATCTGTATTAACGACTCCTATGGCATATAAAATACTCACATTTTGACATTAACGGTTTGCTTACAATTATTAATTCTATTTTCTGTCATAATTTTTTAATTTTGCTTTTTATTTTTTTAATTTTCTTATGTAAATTAGGAAAAAGTATTTGAATATGCTTTTTTACAGTAGATTTCTAATTTCTTATTAAGTTTACATAAAATCAAGAATTATTAATAAAGGCAAAAATAAGGCCTAGAACTAAAAAGTGGAATGTTTGTAATCAGTAGCAGGAAATGGGAAAAGCTTACAAAAAAACAATAATAATAATAATATTTTAATATAATTTAATAATTAAAATATTTAACTAAAAATATTAATGTAAAAATTACTTTTTATTTAGTAAAGCTTTTTTTATTTTATTTCGAAAAGAAGTGGATGGGTAAAAGCGTCAAGACGGCAGCACTGGCAGCAGCACGCCGCAGTGCAGGCATACGTTTGGTGGTTTCAGTCAGTCAGTCAGTCAGTCAGTCAATCGCTTATATTTGTGTATGTGGGCAAGTGCGTGACTTCAGAAATATTTTTATAAAGAGCTGAATTATGTACATACATATGTATCCCGTTATAGTGGGTTGTTGTGATGGGGAGGGGCATAACAAACAATTAGGTTTGCACGTACAAGTATGTTCCATTAAATCTTTCCTAGAGACTTTTGTTCCAATGTTAATACTGATACACGTTCGGAATCAAGCGTGTATCCATCGTCTGCATTTGTGTTTTTTATTCCACTGTTTTGCTGCTGTTCATTTTTCCCTTCTTCATCTTGACTTCTTAATTTTTTTCTTACGTGTAGCTGAGCTGCCAACTTCTTTTATTCCGACTATTTCTTGTTTATTAATTCGTTTTATGTTTTATTACGGTTGTTGTTCGTTAATTCTTGTTCTTGCACAAAAATTCTTGGCTTTAACATACTTACATATGCATACACACATACATGCACAGATTCGTGCATACTTGGCTCTCGGCACAAAATATAACTGTATAATTTGTAGTTGACGTTTTTACCGCTATGGTTCGTAATACGGTAAAAAATGTACATGCATAAGTACTCTTCCACAGATCTATGAATGTATGTATGTATGCATGTATGTATATGCATATGTGTAGATATGTTTGGATGTGTGCATGCTCATGCTACAATACCAAGTGCAGCAGCGATTATTACTAAAAGCATAGAACAGCCAAACAAAACGGCGCACACAAACAAGTTAGAAAAAGAGCGACAGAAAATGTTTGTAAAGAAGCCAAAAAGAACAGAAGCAAAAACAGCAACAAGTCTTAATAAGCCAAATATGACAAGCCTGACTGACTTACCATCATCAAGCGACCAATTGAGCTTTAAACACATAAAAGAACCGCATTTATACACTGTATGCATACGAGTACACGCTCGCACACATTTGCACATCCACAAAATTTCAAAAGACTTCTCTCGCAGCGCCATAAATTTCACAATCGCAATTAAAGCTAAAACTTTAAAAGTATAATTTAGTAAAATCATTAACATTTCACAACAACAACGAAATGTCACTACAAATTTCCAAATCATATTAAAATTCATAACATTCTTTTAGAGCATAAAATTTTGATCGCTTAGGGAAACTTGTAATGCAAAGAATGAAAACATTTTAAAATTAGTTAAGCGAAAAGATAAGCGTATTCGCACGGCGAATTCATAATTTTTCCAAACTACATGAGCTGGATTCGCCATAATGCATCGTATTAATATCTCGTTAGGTGGTATTCAAAATTCGAAAAATCGACCTGATTTACACACGCAAATCACGTTTTGATGATCATGTTTTGACTTTGTGTGAGGGCGCTGAGGGAGCAGTACATACAATTTGTGCAACCGTCTTTTTCCTTCTCGTTGCAAAATCTAAACTCGAACTACAAAACTTGATGTGGGTAAATCCTATAGTACATTAGAAACTGTTTCATGGCATTTCCATTTCGTAATCCAATAGATCCAATGTGTCATTCCTATAAAGAGGCGGATTCATTATCCCATAAAATGGTATAATTTGATAAATACAAAATGCCTGCAAGAAAGGCATGGTCATCAACAAATGTATCAGTGTATCAGATCTCGTTAGTTGTTATTTAAGACTCATTAGTTAGACCCGATTTACACATATAAAGTTTTGCTATTGAAGTTTTGATCTGAACGAATAAATTTCTTAAGATCTTTCTTTTTTTTCATACAAATAGTGTGACACCTCCAATACCATTTTGAAGCGGTTTTTCCAAGTCGTTCAACTTTCTATGTGATATTATTCTGGATTCCAGCAATTGATTTTACAAACGTGGCAAAATTTGTAGCAAAGCTGCTTAGAAAAACCTGCGGAAATTATAAGATCGGTTGCCAATAAAAAATGTTTGAAATTTTCAGGAAAATTTAACTGAATTCAGTATTTGTAGAGAAATGACAGCAATGTGTCGCATAATGCGTTTTTTCAAATCGCTTCAATAAAAAAAATCTGAAGGTGTAAAAAAGTAAGAAGAAGAACTTCAAGAAACATTCGCAACTGACCATTAAATGCACGAAATTGCATTTTTATGATGTACGAATTTATAAAAATACTGGCTGGTTCCGGTGCGCTTGCCGCCCTTAAATTTTTCTTTTATTTTGAACTGCTTCTCGGAGAAAATCAAAATTAATTCGTTGTCATCTGCTCGCCCCTCTTGTGTCTAGTATGAGCGCAACACACTCAAATGATTTGTGTGCCATACACGGCGACCAATATTTGCACGTGGGCGTGGCATTTTGTACTGTAATATATGTTTTGTATTCTTTAATTTTTTTTGTTTGTTATTGTTGAGCTGGGGAGGCTGCCCTTTCCTGTCTTACCTGTTGCTTGTTTAAACTTCAATTTATAAATTTTTTTTATTCTGACTCCCACGCACTTTTCACGCAAAGAGGTTATGTATGAGTCGGCGTCGGAATACTTAAGGCCGCCACACGCCTATCTTGCAAAACATAAAAAAAATTAATATTGCTACACCCGTCGGACGACCTTCAAACTACACAGAACTCTGCTCACGGCCCACCGAGCATGCATAACAAATTTGGCCGAAATCGGTACAATACTTTTTGAGTTATCGATCACGAACATGCACGTCATTTTTATATGTATAGAGATTTTTAAGGTGCGGAGTAAAGAACGTTTAATGATACAGTGCATGAAAAAAGTTTTAAATTTAAAAGAATGCATCCTTTAAATAATTTTTTCATAAGTTTTGCAACAATTAAACGCAAGAAGATTCTTTAAAGTAGAAATTAGGAGATCATATTGGCATAGTGTCAAGCAGTCTGTCAGTCAGTTCGTCAATATAACGGCTTATATACTTCCAAATGAGTGTGTATGCGTCTAAAGATTTGACGTAATTTCAAAGAACAGTAGAAGAAAACGGGTTACGTGAATCAAGGTTCTCTGATAATGTGAATTTAAAAGAATGCATCCTTTAAATAATTTTTTCATAAGTTTTGCAACAATTAAACGCAAGAAGATTCTTTAAAGTAGAAATTAGGAGATCATATTGGCATAGTGTCAAGCAGTCTGTCAGTCAGTTCGTCAATATAACGGCTTATATACTTCCAAATGAGTGTGTATGCGTCTAAAGATTTGACGTAATTTCAAAGAACAGTAGAAGAAAACGGGTTACGTGAATCAAGGTTCTCTGATAATGTGTACGACGGTATTAATGAGAGTCAGACCATCCATCCAATATCAATATGTACATATGAATGTATGTATGTATCTATGTAAGAGCAACAGTAGACATGTTCATTTATTGTGTGCTAAAGTCAGTGTGTCGGAACAACGTTCAGTTACTTCAAAGGTTTCCAAACTTTTTTTTTGCCTGCTCTTTGCAATAATTGAGTCCAGCAAACTTCAGGCATTAAAAGAACAATGCTTAAGAATATAAATACGAGAATTATTATTATAATAGAATTATTAATTAAACTTGAACACTTGAATTTGGTCTGGGAGCCCATTCAATAAAATGTTTGCACCTTTTTTCTCTGCTGGTTCGATTGTTGTCTACCGCACAACTCTTTGCATGTTATTATTGGCTACAGGGGAGCGTAGGAAGCTCCTTTTAAGGACTTCGGCGAGACATAGAAACAGCCTGCAAATTTTATTTTTTCAATTGCCTGCAGGCCATCGCTAATAGCTGGCGGCTCGTTGCAAAACACTTTGGGAATCTCAAAGTTACTTCTTTAAGTCAGTTATGTTTTGTTTAGATACTTTTCTATTTGCGGTATGATTTTGTTGCTGTTTTTTTTTAATTCTTGCAAATGTGCCAGTTGTTGTTGTTGCTGTTGTTGTTATTGCTGCTTTTTTATTTAGCTAGTTGTTCTTTATTTATTTATTTATTTATTTTGTTTTTTCTTTTGTAATTTTATTTTTTGTTCTGTCGAAAGTGGGACGTTTGAAAGCACACTATGCAAAGGTGAATAGCCTGCAAATATGTAGTTGTAGTTGTTCTTTTAGCCGTATATATCTTTTCTATGCGATATTACCAATAATGCCGAAGCGGTTTTTATTCCGTCGAGATTTTAGCTGTGTTCTAATTGTTGTTGTAGTTGCTGCTTAGGCTGCTGATGTTGCTATTTCTCGTTATTGCGGCAGTATCTACAAGTAGTTGTTGCTGTTCTTTCCAAGCACTGGCGTTGTCAAAGAGAATTAGCAACTTGTAACTCATTCTTACAACTGTTTAGGTGTACAACTCATAAATTTCCAATTCAATTTTTTTTCTTTGCTTGAAGATTAAAAGATAGATTTATTTCTGCCATCATCTGATGCTGCCGTAATTTTATATATATATATATATATATCTTTTTTTTTTTGTTGCTGTAATGAAGGTGTTCATGTCCACTTGCAATATTTTCCTTGGAAATGCAGTGTAAGGAATTCTACTGACGAGCTTAGTTTAGTTTAAGTTTCTATAATATTGTTTGGTGTTTCCTATTTTGTCTAGAATGAATCAGCCAAATGAGCATCTGTATTGAAATTCTCTATTGCTGAATTTATAGTTAATAAAAATAGTGTGAATAAAGCTTTGGAAAAGTGTAGAATGTGAAGACTTTATTTAAAGTTTTTATATAATTTATAATATTTTAATCAATATGTAATTTATTACAGAAAACTTTTTTATACTTCTATTTCTTCTATTTTTTCAAGCCACAACGCTTCTGAACGCCAACAACTCTCAGTCTTGCATTTTTCTTCTTCGCCAGTTTCAATTTATTATCGAAGTGAATTTAGTAAAATAAATATCGTCTGAAGGCTTCGAATTTTATTTCAAAATTTATCTTTAAAAATATTTAAAAATACACTTCACCAACCGGAGGTCCTGCTTTATTCAGTACTTTAAACCAGTAAATATCAAGTATAGCATATATTCCTACGAGATCTTTTATGAATATAAAAAAAGCTTGAAATGATTTTGCGAAAAGAATTGTAATATGAAGGATTTGTAGTATCTAAGATTTTTATACGACAATACTTGATTTTATAATTGCGTTGTGTTTGCGCATGTGCGAGCTATTAAATTTCTTTCTGTTAAAAATTTTGCCAGCAATTTTTTAACATTAGCGGGATATAAGAAAATTTTTTCCCGCTTGTGTACCAGAATTTTCGTAACGATAATTAAACGAAGTTTGCATTTGCATTAGGAAAAAAGGAGAAAGTGCACCAGAGTGCATCTCTGATATAAATGCTAAAGGACTTACAAGGATAATAGTGAAGAAAACATGTTTAGTAACCTGATAGCTTACACAGAAAACTTTTGAGTTTCATTGCTGCGGGCGAGAAGTTAAACAAGCAAAATTATATTAAAGCGAAAAGGCTTTCTTCAGTGCTGAAGAAAGAGCAGCAAAGTTTATTTGGTCTCCGCTAAAGAAACAAATTTACATTTTTTTAACTTACTAGTGAGTTTCTTCTAAAACTGTAATTCGTTGCGTATGACGTAATTAAATAGTTTTTAAGCGTTTTTAAGAAAGCTAAAAATTATTTCAAGGGTATTCTACGACTTAATTTTATGGAATGCAAAATTGAGAAAGGCTGAAGGACCAGAGTGAGAGGCAGGCAGTATTTATTTTAGCAAAAAATGTTTTACACAAAGAATAATCGAAATGCATCTAAAATTTATGTTTGCATTTTAATTTTATTATATATTTTTCGCTGCAGAAATAATTTCGTGCCAGTGCAAATTTATTCACCATTTGAATTTACTTCTCGCCAATTTAAAATTAAATTTTTTAATTTTTAAAAAATATTTATGAAAAATAAAATAAATAAGTAAAACGGATAACTGGAATGAACTTTCTTTTTATACGTAAAAGAATAATTTATAAGGCAATAATCATTTACTAGAAAAGCAAAAGCGATAAAATCTCAAGGAAATGAAATTATAAATTTCTAGGCAATTTGTTTTTGGAAATTCTGTGGGAGGAACTGCTCTTCTGGCACAAATAAATCTCAATAAAATTTATATTTTTACATAAAAAAAAAATTTTAAATAAATTTATTCAAATAAATAAATAGTTCATGATTTTTTTTTTTATAAAGTTTTATATAATATGGAATTTCCTTATTTTTTTTAAAATTTTTTTAATTTCTTTTTTTTTAAATACACTACAGCTGAATTTGAATTTCGTTAATGTATTTTTAATAAGCAAAATTCAAAAAATATTAATAATTAGCATTTTTATTAAGGATTAACTTGCAGCAAGTCTTCTGAAATTGTCAATTTCCACTGGCTAAGTCACCAGCATAGGAACTGATTGTGCACCCGTGAACACCAAATAAATCAAAATTTCACATGCTTCAAAATTAAATAAAAAAGAAAGAAGGGAAACTCATGCATTTCTATTCGCAGTGCTTTGCAATAGATTAATTGCTTATTTGCTCATTTGGCCCTGAACGTGGTCGTTGATTTTGGCGAAAACGTAAATACGTTTCGGTGAAGTTTTAAACTGTTTCTTAAACAAAATGTTTCACAACATCTTGTTTATTAGCAAAGTTATTTCCCTGCATGCCATTGTTATTATTATTATAGTCGCTGTTGTTGTTGTAGTTGTTCCGTTTTAATTTTTTTTTTTTTTGGCACAGATTGTTTTACGTTGTTGCTGCTGAAATTATTGCTGTTGCTATTTAGCTAATAGAGTTAATTGTTGCGTTTGCTTTTTTGGGTTGAAACATACAACGAAATCATGTTAAGCAAATTGGCAGCCAGACCAAGAAGTGGACCGACGAATGAATGTACAATTAGCCAAAATGTCTTCTGTTAATGTTTATATGAAAGTTTGCAATAAACTCTGGTAGAAAAAAAAAATAAACAATTTCATAATATTTAATATGCAAGATTAATTCATAATATTAACTGAGGAGAAAAAGGAAATAAAAAATAAAGTGATTTTTGCAAACTCCATCATGATCACATCCATGTGTGTCATCAACATGCACACACAACAACATTTTCACTGAAAATTAACGAACATCTAACAAAATCGATTTCATAAATCTGAGTTATAAAATGTTTGCAGGTATCGCTAAATAAAATGTAAAATAATAATAAATAAAAATCAAATTAGATAATATTATCAATTTACATACATATGTATATAATAACTATGGGGATGTGTGGTGTTGTTGTGGTTGCGGTGACTGACTGAAATGCTACAACCGATTGCATTTAATAAAAGCAAATTGATGGCAGACGCGTTTTTCTGAATTGGATTTCAGACAATGTTTGGAAAGCATAATGGACTCTTTTATGTTTTGTATCATTGATTAACACCCAATGTTGCACCAATAAATTTCTTTTTTTTTTCTTTTGTTCCTTTGTTAACTACCAATAAAATTTATTTGAAATCATAAAAAAATTTGCACGCAACATTTGAAGTATGAGGGGAGTAATCAGCAAAAGCAAAAGCAGAAAAACGACTGGCCGTCTATCACAGAAATTAATTTATACAAAATATCTGATCATTTCTATTTCACTGTTGCGAATCGCTAATCAAGGTCTTTGCATAAGAAATTTCATAAGTCAGAGCGCACTATCGTGTTACATTAGCTGTTCGTCGCCAAAAGCAAAACGCATCAGAAAGCAAAAGGTGTCATTAATTTATAATAGATAATAAAATTAAAACTGTAGAATTTATAATGAATGTCATGTATAAAAGCTATCGCTGCTCTTGTATTTTCCAATAAATATTTTGCAATGCAGATTTTCATTTGAAGTGCTTGAATAGGTCATGTATTGATTATAATTAATAATGTTTAAGCGCCACCGGCATGACAGTGCCCATTGAAGAGCACTTATGTATATTACCCTTCGCATCTGCCTTAACAATACTTCATTGGACAAAAATAACAAATGATATATAAAAACAGCTTAACAAAGCCCACTTTGAGGCCAAAGCCGCTGCAAAAATACACCCTGATTAGACCACTATCGCTATCACTTTCCCATAATACCGGAATGTCAGTTGAGTAATTTTTTTACAAAATTTATTTAATTTACATACATATTATATGAAAAATCTTTTTAATAATTTGTTAGTTTAAATCTGTAAGTTAGTATTAGAAGAGACAGGAGGAAAGTAAAGGCTCGCCAAGCGTGTAGAAGTTATTATGTTGTATTTGTAATCTTATAATCAGAACAATCTTATAATCCCAACAATTAGCAGCAATAATTCCTTTTCTACATTTACGTTGCACATTTAATCGTATGAGTATGTACGCGTGTAAGAAAATGTTTGTTGTAAGTTATTTTTTCTTGTTATATTTAATATACATATATCATGTGTGATTTGATAAAGCTTTTTAATTAAAAAAATTTTATTAAAATCATTCTCTTTCGAAAAAAGGAGAATTACCAATTTACAAACATTGTGATACGGTGAAGTATGCAAAAATGGGTATTAACCGGCCAGTATGTATGTTTGATTTCCTTATTTCATTAAAAGAAATCACCATAATCGCTTTATATGTGAGTATACAAGTGTTTGAAAATAATTGCAGTGCAAATAAATCATTATCAAAAGAAAAATCTCTTAAATGACACACTTATCAAATCGAAGAGACTTTTTTATGAAAAAAAAATGAGCAGAAACCATTCAAAATATATGTACTCGTACATATACGTGAGTAATGTTTGCTTTTTGTTTTCATCGAGCTCAAAAGTTATTCACCTTACACGGCAAAAATGACAAATAAAGGTAAACACAACCATTTTTTTATGCTCGCTCAATTAAACAGCTAAAAGTAAAACAGCTGTTTCTGTCAAAACAGCAAAAACAAAACACAGAACTGGTTTTTCCACTGCGGCAAAGAGAATTAACAAGAAAATGTTAACAAAATCGGAAAGAAAAAAGTTCCACAACTCTAAAATTACAGTGAACGAACTGCGGTTGCAGAGGAGGAGCACCGCTAACGTTACAACAACAAGAATCAAAAAAAAATAAAATATAATAAACTTACGAATGAAACTAGTAAAACATAAGACGTAAAAAATCGGCACAGAGACACACATACCCAGTCAGCAATTTTTAAACGAACGAACGAACGAACGAACGAACGAACGAAAAATAGCCGAACAAAACGATGCATGAAACGACCGCAAATAGAAAAACAACAAACCTAATGAAGCAACAAAAGCAGCTACATTTGAAGACGCACACACTTGCATGCACATACATGCTCACATGGTTATGGCTAAATATACACGTATGGTATTTATCTTGTGCAAAGAAATGTATGCTTTTTCACGAGCATTTGCAGCCACAGCGAACAAACATCACCAATACTTGCACATTTCCAATCATTTCCTCTCTCTTGCAATCATACGAGAGACACATTTCAGCACACAAGACAAACAAAAGCAACAATTCGAATACATGATGTAATGTTATGTTTGCTGTTCGGTCGCGAAAAAACCATAGAAGAGCGTATGTTTACAGTTTTTGGGCCCGTTCTTTTGCAGCGCTGTTGGCTGAGAATTTTCCCAAGAGCTTTTTTCCTCTACAAAAGAGAAAAAGTGCTGATTTTTATGTGTTTCATTTTTAGTACCTTTTTGCCTGTCAAAGTACTTTCCTAATTTAAAAGTATGCAAGCGAAATTGTTATAAATCTAGAACGTGTAATGATAGACGAAAGTGTTTGTAAATGTTCTAAGGCGGATAAGATGGTAGAACAAATTTTGTACCACAGTATGCTCGTATTAATTCTCGTTAAGTAGAAAGGCCCTAACTCGCATTTTTTTGGTAATAGTTGTTTGTAGTGATTTTAGTGGAAATGAAATTTATACTTTAAAATCACAAAATAATAAAAAAATACAATAAATATAAATTATTTATAAATAAATATAATTTTTTTCAAAAACTGAAAAAAGTTTCTTTGAAAAAATTTAACGAATTTGTTTATTTTAGAAAAAATTTACAATTATTTTAAAATAAGTGTTGACTTATTCCAATATACGTTTTCTATTAAATTGAAAAAAATATTCTATCAATATAATATAAAAAAAATGTTTTTTTTTAATAAAATTTTCTTAATTAAATTTCTTTCAGCTCAAAGTAGTTTCTTATAAAATGTAAATGAATTGCATATTTTAAAATGGATTTTATTTCAATAAAAAGCTTTCTAATTTTGCTTTGAAATTGTTGCTCCGTTGACACTCGAACAGTCTATGTTGAAATTTTTCTATATACAAAACTAATATGATGCCGTTATGAGAATGAAATCACAGAATTGGTGATGTAAAAGCAAACTCAGTAAACTAATGGGGTTTTCTTATCTACATTAAAAATGTTGCCCTCTGAAAAAGTGCCTTTTTAAAATGTTTTCCCCGCCCTGTGAAAGTGCAATTTTTTATATAACGAGAAAAGAACACAAATCAGAAAAAAGTGCAATGCCTTTTTTTTAACAGCTGATAAACATTTTCTGTATATTTTAAGAAATGTGTATACAAAAAGGTTCAGTTGCCAGATTGCTAATTCATCTGCTTGAGAAAACAAAAATTTTTTTTTTAATATCTCATACAAATAATCAGCCGCATAGTGGTCTTTGGTTTGTTTTATATGATACAAAATGTAAAAATAGTTATTAAAATCTAATTTTCTGACTCTTTTAACTCAAAAGACTTTTTTTGAAAATTATCTGGTAACGCTGTGCAAGAATAAAAACCATGTGTTTTACAAGGCAATTTCTGCCGTGTTGATTTGCATTGCACTTTTGCCCTGCGTAAGGGCAACATTTTTTAGAAAAGAACACGCAACCCTTTCACAGGGCAACACATTTTTGAGAAAAGAACGCAAAATTGCCCTCCCTGCGTCTAGTGTTGAATTTTTTTTCAGAAAAGAAAACCCCATAAGTTTTAGTTGGAAAATAAAAAATTGTCTTCTCTTTAATTCGATTCAAATCCTTCTTAATTTCGAATAATTTCAATTTCTTAAAATGTGCCATTGACTAGAATACCACATGGACATCGGTGTACTTTTTACTCAAAAGTACTTTTTATGTGGACAAGTACGGCCAAAGCAGAATGATGGCAGTGATATACGAATGAAATGCTCTTTAACTTTGTAAAAATTAAGAGCAAAGAAAGTTATAAACGTGGAAGAGAGACAGAAACTGGGATAGCGAAACGGTGAAATTTGGTGGAGCAGTATGTGGAATGGTGTAATAATTTTGTTTGAATGTGTACGTTGCGCCGGTGTTGGTTATGTTGATGTTGCTGTTTTTGTTGTTGCAACAGTACCGTTTGCTAATTATTTATTAAATCTATGTATGTTTTCTTGTTTGACAGGCATGTAGCTTGAGCGCTCCCATTGTCTGTATGTATTTTCTCGTATGGATGTATGTATGTATGTATATGTGTGTGTACGTATGTATATGTTTGTTGAGAGCTGCAAAATTTACGAAACATGTATGAATATTTGTATGTATGGTTGGACGTTTATGGTGCCTTCACTGCCACATACCACATATTTTCGTCTAATGAAGCACTGGCACTCATGCTTACGTATATATGTATGTATGTACCTGCCTGGCTTAGTTGTTGTTTGTGTTACTGCGGATAGTTTTGTATCTTTCAAATGCACACTTTACCAAGGGAGCATAAAAAATAAAGCTAAAGACTCTAAGTTTAATTTGCGTTATTTATGCTCTGTGCTTACTCTATTCTTTACAAGAATACTCAGTCACCGGCTAAAGAGTATTGTTGATTTCTATACAAAATTTTACTGTTTTTTTATTTTATTTTAATTTGTTTTTTTTTTTTGGGAGCCCGCGAGCGTAAGTTTTCCACAAAAACGAAGCTGCTGAGACGTTAATGTTAAGCATGTACGTTGACGATATCGTCGTGTGTTATGACGACTGTGTACTGGATCATTAAGGCTGGCTGATTGGCATGTATGTATGTACGTATGTATTGTGACGGGCAGACGGGCCGCTAAAGAGGCAGCAGCGTACTGAAATAGCAAGCAACAAACAAACAGCAACTGCTAGCCAACAATGTTGAGGATGGATGAATGACTGTGGCTGGCTGGCTGACTGGCTGGTTGACTGGCTAGATGGATGGAATACAGCGAACTTGATAACATTTTGAGGCAGTCTTTGGCTACACTTCGTATTGAGCGTATCGCGGGTATGTTGTTTTGCGTATCGTTTGTGCCGCGTTATTGTTACTCGTTGTCGGGCCACCACCACCACCACCAGCACCATCATCATCGTCAATATTCAACATGATAATAAAGCAACAAATGCAACAACAATTTTATTACAACCACATTTAAAGAATCACACTCACACACATACATATACACATTAAAAAAAAAACATAGAAATACACAAAGAGCGAACGAGCGTTTTTCACAGCGCTGCATTAAAACACACAAATTAAAAAAAAGAAAACTTTAAACATTTTTGTTGTAAAGAAAATTTATAAAACAATTCTAACGTTGTCAAACTTAAAATATCGGTTCAATATACATATTTATTAAGGCGGATGGAACACATTTAATTCCAAATCGGTTAGTTTTGCAAAACTAAATTTGAAACATGTAAAAAGCACATCCATCGCAGCTCACACATGAAAAATATCTGTTTGAAATTGTGGAATTGTAATCAAATAAGAGTGTCTAAAATATTTTTTACATACATATATAAGCACAAAAATGCACAAGTGCATTTGAAAATTCTAAAAAGAAAATAATTTAAGAAAAAAAGCTTCATGAAAATTTACAGAGTGCATGACGGAAGTGACGTAATTTTTTCTTTCCTCTTTTTAATTGCTAACGGATTAGAAAAATTTAAAAAAAAGAAGATAATCAAACGAATTCAGAAAAAGTTTTATATAAAAAAAAGGAGCATGAAGAGTGTTAATAAAATACGAAATGGAAAGCAAATAAGTCAAAGTTTCACCAAACGGAAAAACAAAAGAAGAAAAAATTATAAAAATATTGAAAATAAACTTATTTTTGAATTGGAGTTAATCAATTAATAAGAGCTTTAAAATGCGAAAAGAAAATCAAGTGATTGTATAATCTTGTCAAGAAAAGTTAAGGCAGCATTAACAAGTTTTAGAATCCTAAAAACAAGAGAAAAAGCTTTTTCTAAGGATGTATTTTGTTTTATTGCTTTTTTAATTTCTAACAAAAAAAAAAAATAAACTTTAAAAAAGTTTAACAGTTTATTTAACCAAATTAAAATGAATTTAAGTGGTTTGTTTTAAAATTGCAAAGGACTTTTGGCTTGCGCCGAAACCTGCTATGTTTGGGAGGCCTTAAATTGCAGCAGGCATGTCACAGAAAGGAACACTTTTCATGCTCAACAAAAAAAAGTTTTGTGTTTTACTCATATAACAATTAACAGCTGTAAAATGAAATTGTGATAAAAATAGGAATAGTTTCGTGTTCGAAACATAAAAAAAAAAACTAATAAAATGCTTGTTACTAACCAACAAGGCAATTTATTATGATTATTATTTATTGGATTTTCTCCAAGTCGAATGTTGCCTGAAGTCATAGAAAAAATTTCCGACTTGTGAATAGAAGTCACAAATGTGAAATTATTATTACACAGTACAAGAAAGCTTACCATTCAAGTAATACATTTTTATCATCGACAGCGAATTAATCAAGCACTTCATTCTGTACGTACGCATGTACATGTACATATATTTCCATGCCCCTGTGCTACTTAGGACTATTTAAGATTTATTTGCTATTTTTTCTGCTCATTGAACACATTTGAGGCAAATAATTATTATTTATTTATTTCAACATTTTAAACACTTTTGCGCTGTAACTTGTTTTTGGTAGCAATTAAATCCTTGTTTTGATTTTCCTTTTAAATCAAATAAAAACTTGGAAGCTTTTCTAGGAAAAATGCTAAGCTGGGCAGCTAAAGGCTTTGCTCTCTACGAGTTCATCAACTAGGCTACATGAGCACCGGCATGTATGACTGCCCATACACATGAAAGGAATCTTGTTTTTACCTATAAATAAGTTTTCGAACAATGTATATATGAAAAAATTCATTATTATAATGAATAATATCTTGACTGTTGGCAAAGTAATAGCTTTTTCAATTTTAAGCAAAATTTTTTACTTTTTTTGTTGTAAATAAAATTGTGATTCCACTGTTATGTTTCCCGCTTGCTTTTGGCCAAAACCCTTCGTTTTGTGGTCCTAATTTCAAAATTAATTCCACGTTTATTAAATATCATGCTTACCGAAATTTGGTAAAGGGTGTCTTTTTTGAGCTTTAATTATAATAAGACAAAGGAATACAATTTTAATACCAATGAAACGAGGCTTTTAAAATAGAAAATGTAATAACTCTTCGTAATTTGATTTCTAGTTGTTGTGGTTATCGATTTCTCATCGTTATCGATGTACATAAGTGATTTTGCTTAACCCCAAAGGAAGCAATCCAATGACTTCAATTATTCACTCGTGAAACCACAAGACAGCAAAATTTATGCCAAAAAATTGGTGAACAAAAAAAATGTTTAATTCCTACTACGTCGGAAACATTTTGATCACTATCGTTTTTGAAGCCATGTGGGTTAATGGCACCCCCACCAAATAAAACAGCACTAAACAATAATTTTCTTTGTTTCGACAAAAGTTAGCGGATTATACTCAGTGTAAACGTAAAATTATTATTTACGTAGGCAAAATAAAAATCGCTTAATCAGAGCAAAAAACCTTTAATAGAAATCAAATATCAATTTATTCTTCAGACCATTTGCAAGCGTTGCTCTGTTACAAGTCTGAATGCATGGAAATGAAATGTCAGAGTAAACTAAACAAAACCCCTACAGCTGTTAGATGAGTTGCCAAATAAATTTGTGTTACCAACCCAAAGTTATGAACCTCTAAAAAATCTCACTAAATAAAATAAAATGAATATAAAAGCAAGTAAATGGCAATTTTTAAAATTTTAAACTCACTACTCATTGCTGGAAATGTAATTTTTATACAAAATGCAGAGTTGCATTTAAAGCTTTGGGAGCATTTTGAATGAAAGCATTTTTGTTTTGAAAAAACTCGTGGTTTGTTTGAAAACACGATCGTAGAAACCCACAATAAGCTTTAGGGAAAAAAATCTTCCATATGTTTTACGAAATGGGTCCTTTGGCCAACCCATTACAAGTCCGATAAATATAAAAGCTCCTACACGCGAGCTTGATACTAACACGTATGGCTTAAACTCACAATTTTTAATTTCAGTATTCATTTAGTGATAATAGGCCAATATAAGTGTGGCCTTAAGAAAAAATTTAACATTCGCCTCCCACCTACCAAAGTGGTTCCAATTTAAAAGTAATCAATGTAACATCGAGTTGATTAATACCGAAGATTTGCTTAACTTGAATTATTTTATGTATTTATTTCATCATACAATAGTGGAAATCAATTCCTTTGCAATTCAAAAACACCAGGCAAGAAATATTAAAGCTTTGCAGTAGAAAAACTAAAAAATTTTTTAATCGTTTCAAACAATATGTGTAATTGTTATGCAGGCAAACGATACAGTGATATTTATCGACTATAATGAAAAAAAATTTCAAGAATAAATTTAGAAAAAAAATAAATAAATAAAAGATTATCTGGAAAAGTATTTTTTTTAATAAGAACTTAAAATTAAAATTGCCTAAAATAAAATCTTATAACAAATAAATATTTTGAGCGGATCTTACATAAAAACTTAAAATAAAAGTTAATACACTTTACAGCACAATGGACCACCATTCATTCAATTCCACGAATCAAACCGATTTTTTTATTTTTTTTTTTAAAAATATTGAACTTCTGGAAAATCATGTTTTCTAACACAATTGCAGGCCATATTTGGTTTTGATTTTTTGTTCTAATTGCTGGCGAAAATGTTTATCTATTCCAAAAGCTGTCGGAGCAGATAAAATAATATAATTGTTCAAATTCAATGTGACTCTTGTTTTATTTAAATTCAGATAAATGTTGTATGCGAAAACATTAAAAATGTTTAGGATTTGTTTAAAATATTTAGCACATTTCTGTTTAATTTAAATATAGTTTTTATTAAGCCAACCAAAAAAAATACATTGAAAAAAAGATAAGAAAGATAAGTTTTCCTCATCGAGGCCTGAATAACGCTGTAATCAGTTATTATAATTTTAACAACTGAGTAACTATGATGCCTTTAATTTTCGTTTGCAAAATATAATTTTATAAAAAATTTAATTTATTACAAAAATGCCACTTACCCGAAATTTTAATATTTCAAGGAACAACGTCATGATCTGAAATAGAAAGACAAAAAAAAAATTGTTTTAATAAGATTTAACACAGTTCCTTTGAAATATTACTCGTAGGACTTTTAAATTTATTCGAAAGTTTCCAATGCGCATGTGCAATAAAGTGATTTTCTAAAAGGAAGCTCACAATTGCAGTAACACGTAGACTAGGCAAAATGTTTTAGGCAGTCATTTCAGAATAGAATTAGATTTCATTGTGGGATGAAGCACGTTTGCCAGTCAGTTATGTGATAGATTTCGAGCGATGCATCGATATTGGATTACAGCCTTGCAACACGCAAGCTGAAGCAAAAATCCCATTTTGAATAGTCCATTCCAGCTTCTTGTGTATTAAAGAAGAAGCGAAGATCTAATCTTGCCGTTACACTTTTTATAAAACTCAAGAACAATTTAAATAAGACTTAACTTCTCCTCTTCTTATGGAAGAGGAAATGCTTAAAAAACCAAATGTAATTCTTCGGGCATCATTTCCAATTTCCCCATTATTACAGGCACAACCAAAAAAGTAAAAAAAAAAAAACAGAAAACTAATACAACCTAATAGATGCAGCCGCTTTAAGGAAAAAGGATTTCAAAATAAAATCAAAACGAATGTGGTCCGCTCATCAGACTTTTTCGCAATTACGACATGGCCGAATAATTAAAAATTTAATCAATAATAAACGGTTTTCATCAGGACGTGAACATAAGATAGCTTTGCTACATGGCTGCATGATGCACTTAATATTAAAATTTATACTTTATAACTACAGTTAAGAGCCAATTCGACTTAACTCGCTTTAGGACTACCTTCAGATATTGCACTGTTTCTGTGTTCAGCTCTCAATTGCACTTTGCATAATAATAAAAATATTCGTAGTTAAAACTATTTTCTTTGTTGAATATTTTTTTTTGTAAATTAAAAGCATAAAAAGTTTTGGAAGCATATAAATTAAAAAAGCTTTTTTTTTTAATTTTAATAACGTTTTGAAAAAAATAATATTTATATTGAAAAGAGAAAAAGTTATTTTATTAAAAAATTATAAAATTTGTTTTACAAAATTACTTAAAGCTTTTTTTATGTCTTTAAGTTGATTATGCAACATTCCATCCATTTGTGATGTACTCAATTTACTGTTGTCAAGTTGAAAAAGTTCAATATCAAAAATAGTGATGCAATCAGAAGCAAACACAGCTGATTTCTAAGCAACATCTTTACTGCGTGTAAAAAGTTAATTCTATAATTTGTATAAAGTAATTAAAATTTTTTTTTAACAATTTCTATGTTAAAGCACAAAAGCGGCTTGTGTTTTAAACAGAAATATATTTTTTATTGTGTACAAATTTGTTAAGGAAATTTGGGGTAAAACCATATTCAATAATATTTTGCAGAATCAGCTGTTTTCAGATCTTATCCTTGATTGTGAACACCCTATTAAATAAATTGGCCTGAAAGAAATACAAACAAATTGAAATAAATAAAAATAAAATAAGTAAAAAGCACTGCAATATCTTTCGAATAAGTTTATAGAATTAAACAACATCTTTTCTATTAATTTAGGAAATGTTTCCGTATTCTGAGAAAACAAAGTTTATTTTAGTTAAAGAATTTAGATTTGGGTAATGGTTACACATCTAATTGGTTCTGAGTTAAGCCAACTTTATAACTTACAAGTTATTTTTTCTATACATGTTTGTAAACCCTTAAAGCTTCAAGCTCGTCAGTCCATCTTTTTACCAACAAAGAGATTATTCTTTAGCGATTTATTGCGAAAAAGAGCTTTGGCGCCACATGACAAACACCGCGAACTTAGTTTGGATGGAGTTTCCTAAATTTAAGCTCCATGCTTGTTTGTTTTTTTTAAAGGAGATTAATTATTATTAATTTAAATTAAACAGAGCGAAGTCCGTTTGCATTATTGCATTATTCAATATCAGTTAAAGTCTACAAGCAATGTCGAAATGTTTGACACCAGAATTCCATTTGAAGAAATATAAACTCATTTACATACACACGTAGCAGACTTAAAACTATTGACATCAAAATATGCGGCTCAAAATTGTTTAATTATGCGCATTTAAATATTTCTAATATTGGAAAAACGCCTAAAATACTCCTCAAAGTAATTTATAATTACACGAAACAAAAGCTTTAATTCACTTAACGAAAAAAATTAATGAAAATTATTAAATTTTATTTGAGATGATAAAAAAAAAATTAAGAGCGGAAAAAGATTTATTGCTGATTATTTTTGGCATACATACATGATTGCTTATTATTTGAAGTACTTCCTGAGTGGGTACACCAAATCTTATTCCTCGAGTTACTAGCAAATTAAGAAAATCTTCCGAAATTGTAGGCCATTATGTGGCCTGCATGTTGTCTTCTATTAAAGATTCTAATTCAGTTTATTGGAAAGGCATATGCCATATTTTATGTTTTGTCTGAACTGAGCTACGAACCCTGAAACACACAATTTGCGGGTAGTTGTTCCAAACAGCCCACAGCCGACTATGGAAAATGTCATAAGCTAAGAATTAGATGCGCATCTGTATCCTTAACTGATTATCTGCAATCCAGCACATTATTTATTCAGTTGTAAAGCACTGAAAATGAAAAATTGAACTTTTTAGATATTTCCTGCTTTTCAGGAAACATGTCCTCAGAGTTAAGAAACATTTCCAAAGATATAAGAAAGTTTTTCATGTAAAATTATAGAATTTCTATTTGCAAAAAGATTAAACTAATTTTTTTTAAATACCTGTTAGATTTATTTAGCTTGTGTAGTATTTTGCCGAGGTTTGCGAACTTTCATATTTTGATTAAAGGAAATGTATACCATATTCGGCTCCTTTACATTTATTTTTTTTCAGCTGGATCACTCTTAAAGATTTTTTATTGGAAATTATTGATCAATTTTAAGTGAAATGAAATTGATTATTTTATTTAACTTTTATTTATTGTTTAGAAAAAAAAAAAGTTTTTTTTTCAATAACATTTAGTGCTAAAAAATCTCTAAGCGAATGTCATAGAACCACAAATTTCATCACTTCGACATGCGTCCTTATTTTGCAAATTCATAAAAATTCCTTTAAAGGATTTCCGAAATAAATAAACATAATTTTTCAAATTAGTATGTGATCGGACTGAGTACAATATGGATAAAAGAGTAGAAGAATAGAAAGTGCATTGAACTCTAGAAGAGGAATTAATGGGTGACTTTAACTAAATACACATAATGAATAAAAATTTTACTTGCAGATAAGGAATAAACGTGTTGTTGTCAAAATGCACACATACATACACAAATGCAAATGTGCACAACAATGGATGCATGTATTTGGCTATGTATGTATGTAAGTTTGTGCCCTCTTTAAAAACTATTCTTAAAAAATTGATTATTTATTGCAGTTTTTAATGAAACTGCCAACGAAGTATAAATTTAAAATAAAATGTTTAAGCAACGCAAGACAATACAAAATAAAATAAGCGAATTGAATATTCCCATTGCACAAACATAAAGAAAAAGTATCACCCACTTTTAAAATGTGTTCGTGCTATAAAAACTGAAAACTAAAAACTGAAAATGAAAAAGAAAAATTAAATTTAAATTTTACTTTAAACAAATTATGTCTTTAATAGTTTGTTTTAGTTTTTGTTTGTGTTTGCTTTTCTTTCCGTCAAAGCTTTCTCGTTGTTGTAGTTGCTTAGCTTCAGTTCTGCTTGTTCTAACAGTCAAACTAATTTCTATCTTTTCTTCATACTTAATCGTACATGCATGGCGGCATTTGGATGTGTGTGGGTATGTGTATGGGTATGTGTGTGGTAATGTGTGTGAGTACACATGTGTGTTGTTTGAGAGATAGCGGTTGTTTGAATTAAATCAGCTACAGCCACAGCTATAACAAGAATTTCAATTTATGTTTCCCCCCCCCGCTAAAAGAAGGAACAAACCACTGTCATAGTTTTTTCATTTCAACGTGCACACACACAATTACAAAATCACACATACCCACATCCATGCATGTAAGCAGACAAACATATTGTATGTGAGCTGAAACAAGCTCTTCTCCCCATCATAACTGTGCGTTCTTTTACCCACTTCAATAGCTCCAAAATCGCCAAAGGGGAGGGGGTAGCGATTGTATTCAGTGGGCACAATTGTTTTTACCATCTCTTCCCCACCAATAGACCGTCCTCACACTCTCCTATTTCACATTTACCGACTTTGCTCTGCACCGTTTCAAATAATTCGTTCGCTTGCCGGTCGGTTCGTTCGTTTCGCTTGTTTGTTGGATGGTTGCTGGCTAGTTCGTTGTTTCATTCTGCTCGTTGAAAATATTCTGTTCTATACAGTTGTTAGTAGAACAAGTACCTTAACTCAGCATAGGTCATTGGTCTTTTTCGGCGTCAACGAACGACTATCGGTGCTCAACTCAGTCCCGCAAATACACGCACACACAAGCACAACAACAGCTATTTTTATGCATAAACATATATAAAAACCAATATCAATTTGTAAGCTTTTTAGCAGAACTTCTGCCAACGCCAGTTTGCGACGCCTGTAACGCCGACACGCTTCTATGAAAGATGTTGCGCTCTGCCACAGTGTACGTGGGCGCTGTGTAGCAATAATATTTCTTCACTTTTTCAACTTTTCGTTTCCTACACATGCAAACATTAACAACACCAGCAACAACGACCAAAGGAATTATAATGCAACAACATACTGGCACTTTTATCACAAGAAGAAAACTAGTTGCAAAGCGCAGGCGCATTTTCTAACGGGAGTATGAAGCCTCTGCTTCTGCTGCCACTTCTTGTTTTCTTTCCTTGCTTCTATCATGTACGTGGTATGTATTGCAGTTGTAGTTGTAGTACTAAAGTAGTAGTTGTTATCGTTGTTGTTGTTGTTGTTGCTGCTGTTGCTATTGCTGTGTTTATAACATTTTTCCACATGCCGTCATAGAAAAAGTTCAGTAGAGCAAAGTTTTTTTAATGTATTTTTCCACAGACACACATTTGCTGTTGCTTTTGTTTGCTTTTTGTTTGTTTGTTTGTTCGTTTGTTTGTTGATTTTAGTTTCTTTTCTGCTTTCTTCTTATTTCGTGAGACTGTCTTTAAATGACCAAATTTCTCTGCACAGTTAACAGTGTTTTATTGTTCGGTTGTTGCAACAATGCAAAAAGGCAACATTTATGCTTTGCAATGCATTTCTTCTTCTTCGTCTCTTCTATCTATTATTGTACTATTGTTGTTGTACTAGAAGACAAATGCTTTACTTTAATTTATTGTAGGTTTGCCTTGCTCGTTTTCATAACTTGGTCAGATTGCTGGCAAAGAATAGACATCAGACGACAGACAAAGAAGCAGCAAGAAATTGGAATTTAAAGGAAATTGCGTTTTGTTTTGTTTTGTTTGTTATTCTATTATTTTTTTTTTTTTGATGGTTGCTTGTGTGTGCAGTATTGAATTACTGAGATGCAGCTGAATGAGACGTGGAAAACAAAAGAAGGAAATTAATGAAAAGGAAATAATTGGAAGCATGTGTACGTATGTATATGTGTGTATTTTTGTGTATGCAGGAATTCAAGAATATTTACCGTTATTTGTGTAGAAATATACTGCAAGAAAATGTTGCTTTTGGACGAATATGAGAATACACTGAGCAAAATAATTACTTTGCTAAAAATTTTAGTAGAAAATTTTAGCTATTTTCGGACACAATCATACTATTGCATTATTATTTTCAAATTTAATACGCAGAAGACACTTGTAAAGGATTCATAACGTGAAATTGTTTTCCGAACAATTATATTTATGATTTTAATTTGCTATTATTATGAAGAAAGTACCAAGAAATAACACTTTCATACCACTATTTATTTATTCTCCAATATATGCACTTACATATATCTTTAAGTCAAATGCCATTCATACCAATCAATAACCTTTTTAGATATACAAAGTTTACTCTGCAAGTCTTCAGTTTATTAACGAAAGTGTGATGTTGGAAAGTACGGATTTTGATGTTGCATGGTTTCTCAATCGTAGTATTTATATCGTTTATAACTTACAGTGTTAACATTTTTAACATCATTTGTAAGATAAAGTTTACCGTTTCTGAATACCAATGAAAGTTAAAAAGAAGATTGAAAAATCTTTGCATAAGTAAGCTTTGCTTGTCTGAAGGAGGCCTAGCAATAAAACGTTAATGAATTATATTAAGTGCAGCAACTAAACATTAAATGAAAGTGAAAAGAACGAAAATTGAAAAGACAAATATGAAAAATTATCAAAATAGATAGAGTCTATTTTTCTACACTTTCTTTTCTTTTCTAGACTGCTCGCTACCCAACGAAAATTGACACCAGAATTATACGTCTTAAAACATATTAAAACATATCAATACATATTGCTCGTATGACATTAAGCTGCCACTACTTTGCTGCAGTGCTAGTTGAAGTTGTACAACGGATTAGTTGTTAATTGCCTTCGAAATGGTAACAGTTATATGCGTATATATAATATAGTTTTCAGCTTCACATAAAGCATAAACAACATCGCCGTAATGTACAAACGGGAATTGTATCAGTAGAGCTTACAAAATATTAACATAAAAAAGAAATGTAAATCGTTCAAATTACATACATGTGTATATACCTATACGTATACATAACATGGAATTTCCATCCCATAAAGAAGGCGTTCAAAAATATAAGCGAATTATGAAATTGTTTCCTTAAAATATCAGCTGGAAACTGAGTATAAGCAAATAAAAGTTTACAATACAGTATGTAATACAAAGGAAGATAATTCATTCTGAAATATCCGCTGGCGGCGTGGTATGTCAACATATTTTGTGGAATACATACAAATATACATATGTTGGACACACGATCTATAGATCGTTGATTATCCAATTTGTGGTCCTTAATTTCACTTGTGGCCTTAAGAAGCGGTCGCCTCTCGCGGATCTGATACGAATTAAACAACGAATTAGCTTTAAGCATTTTCATTACATTTCGATCGTATCTCACACTTACACTGTTGCAATTAAATGCATAGATAAGAAGCAGTTGAAGAATGGGCAGTTATTTGAATACCTTTTCAGTCGGTGTTATCCTCTTGGCTTTTTCCTTACATTGCACTTTTCATTTACGTAAAGTTGCAATAAAAACTTACGAAATTTCCATTAAAGTGAAAGAAATTTTGAAGTGGGATAAACACATGAGCAAAAAAAAAATACCACAAGAATATTTTCTCCATTTTGCTTACTATACCTCGCTCCTCTCTTCATATCTTCTGTTTTGGTTATATTTATTTATTTCTTTTATTATTCCTTTTGTTAAATTTATTTTCGGGTTCGTATGGCTTTATTTCGTGCCAGTGGGTTTACACAGCTTTCTATCGGTAGTTACACTCTTTGGTGGGAGGAATGAGTAGTCGTTTGCATGTTGTATGCATGTTCGTGTTTATTCGTACTTATAAGCAGCACATTTAATTACATACGAACAAACTGAGATGCGTACACACATTCGTACTTGTAATGTGTGTGGAGATATGTAATAAATACATCATTTCTATGTTCCAGTACTTGCACTCTCTCCCACTTTAGCTCCCGCTGTAATGTTCTCTTTTACAAATGTATAGAAAAATGTGCATGTGTGTATGAATGTATGAATTCGTGTATATACTTTTTACTGTAGTTTGGTGGTTGCTTTAGTTGTGTGGTAGACTTTGTTTAGCTGTCGTGTTGTGTTTTGTTTGTGGGACTGTGTGTGCCACATCAAAATCAATGATGACGTATACATGCGTTTTGGGGCAAAAACTTATACGTACGTACCTAAAAACACATGTATGTGTGTAAGTTTGTGCATACATAAGTTTCCTTACAATGTGCGATTCATAAATAAAAAAAGGAAAAATGTTAATGGGTGTATGGGTGCATTCATGTATACATGTATATATGTGTGTATATGTGTGCTAAAGCATGTTTAGGCAGTTTATTTTCTTTAATTTTATTTTATTTTATTTCTTTTTTTTTTTTTAATGTGGATGTTTGTTAATGTTTTTCGTGCTTGTGTGTAATTGTGGATGGATACCGGTATGCAATGCGGTTCACAGTGTTACGGGGTCAAAAGTAACACACCAGAAATACAAACAACTACATACATCGATATTTTGTGATTACGCATTAAACATCATTAGTTATTGTATTTCAAATGAAAAAAAAGTAATATTTACCTGAATGGCTGCTGATACTTAAAAACGAATACTTACTATAATTAAATAATTTAACAAATGAGCAACATCATTAATTTAATTAATGTGAATTTATTAATTGCTAACTTATTCTGGCCGCAAGTCAAATTTTGAAACCAATATTATAAATCGTTATAGTAAATCGTACAGCAAAATGCCAAAGAAAAGTTCAAAATTTATTCATTTTATTTTTTTTTATTTGCGTTTGTTGAAATTTAATTACAATTTATGTATGCATGCTTGTGCAATTCAATTCAGTATTAATTGACCTGTTTGCTTCGGACTTTAGCTTAAATTTCCTGAGGAGGTTAAAGAATTTCTGAGGAATTAACAAATTTAAAATTTAAAGATTGTGTGCATGCTTGAATATGTAATTCGAGTAACAATTGTATGGATTTCACATACTTTGAAGTTTGAAATATTGGCAATATGAAATGCAGCCGGAGCCATAACAATTAGCAATAGCAATTCGTTTAAATATTTCCCATGCTAGCGAAGCTGTATAATAATTAAAAACCATTATGTTTCGCTACAGCCAATAACAGTGCGGATAAACATGTATGAAAAATGCATAATCCATTCTTATGAAAGTAAGAATTTCATTTTTAAATAAAATATTAAGATCTCATTGCAGCACTGTGCCGCCTGGCATAATAATTAGACACACATGCCAATATGTAGGGGTTTATGTGCAGAAATGTATATGTATGTGTGTGTGTGTATATGCACAACGACAAAACAAAACAAGAGACGCTGTTAAGCCACTGGGTCATAGAACTTTTTATTCTCCACCCATTGCAACAAACTTGCTGCTCATTGTTATATTTTTTTATTCTTGTTTTTCCTACAATTTTCCTTTTCTACATATTTTTGGGGATGATGTGTTATGTTCTGCTGGTAAGGTGCGGTGTGCTGTGGGGCCGGGACATAGTAACTAAAGGGGTTGGTTGGTCATAATAAATGACATTTTTTTGTCGCTGTTGTTTTTGTTATTGCTGGTTTATGCTGTTTTTCTATATCGATTTTCCACATTAAAACGAATCATAAAAGGAAAGTTGGAAATACACACATGCACGAAAAACAAAATTGTAAATTAATGAGGGATTATTAAGACATTAAAGGATTTTATGTTGTTACATCAAAATTAAATTTATGTTTCAACAAAAGAAGAGCATGAGATTTGTGGGCTTAAAATGTGTTCATTAGGGACTGACTGGTTTGCAGTGAGTGAGTGGATGCAAATTGAATTTTGTGGCAATTTAAAAATAATGATGTGAAAAAAAGAATTAAGGACCTTAATTATAATTCTGGGACATTTCTTCCATACATAACCATGCATAAACCTCTTGAATAATTCAACTTGTTTTTGAAATAATCTTATAGGCATTCAAATATTTCGAAACGAGTGTTAATGAAAGCACAAAATAATAAAATAGGAAACATATTGAAAATAAAAATATGTTTTACAGTAAAAAGATGTTTTATTGTGTCCACAAGACGACTACTTTATATAATAAATGGATTTTTAACCGATTATACAGTATGTTTTCTTATATTTTGTTTTGTGCTTTGAGACAACCTCGCCTTGCTAGGATAAATGAAAATGTGCATCTCAGTTACTCCCCATCAATATATGAAGAGTGAATTTTTTTTGGTTGGCTTGCAGAATCTGCAATTTGATCAAATTCAGCCAGTGTTAGTTCTGAAATATTTGCTGTAAATTTAATTGCTTTTCCGGTTTCTGTATTCAGTTTATTTTATTTTATTCTGAATTTTTGGGACTCGGTCGAAAACTAATTTTGAACCATTTACATGCTTAATGTGCTTTAAGATTTATTTGATTTTCCAGAAGTTGTCAACAGACTTTTTACTTATGCTAATTTTTCCAATTTATTTAATTTAGGAAAATTTTTATTTAATATGAGTGTGTATATTTAAGTTGAACAAGGAAAAACACAAAATAAATCAAAATGTTTTTTATACAAAATAAAATAAAAACTATTAAAAAATGTCCGTGTTTTACAAACTGTAATTATGGGGACAAGATTTAAGGGCCTTAAATAGTAGGGCCTTAAGAATTGAATACGGAACCTGAAAAAAGGAGTGTAGTGTACTAATCTTTTATTTGTTTTGTTTTTGCATGGGAGAAAGGAATAACAAAATAATTCTCAAACAAAAATAAAATTCAGTTTTTTGTAACAAAAAAACCAATTCCACCAAATGTCTTCCGGAATAAATAGTCGTGAAATTTTCGTGTTTTTGGATATTTTGATTTGGAATCAAACAAAACGGAGAAATCGACAAAACAATGATAATAATAATAATAATAACAACAGCAGCAACAATGACAGCGTTAGCAACATAAACAGAAGCAGCAGTAGCAATAACAGTAACAACAGCAACAGCAGTTGCAATACAAACTCTAATAATAAAATAAAATCGAGTAAAAGTGCTTTTTCAAGCGCCACTCAAAGCGGCAAACAAAATCATCAAACTAAAGTGGGAGCGTCGTTGTTGTCATCGTTATCGTCGTCACCACCAACGACCAAGACAATTTTGTCATCGCCGTCATCATCATCACTGTCGTCATCATCATCAATACCTTCAGCGGTCGCAGCAGAAGAAGCTAAAGCTCCTGTAACGGCAACAGCACCAGCACCAGCACCAGCACCAGCAGCACCGACATCAGTGAAAGTGATTAAGTGCAAAAATACAAATACTAACAAAACTATTACAAAATTAAATAGTAACAATAATTATAATAATAGCTACAACAACAAAAATAACAACTACAATACAACAAAAACACATAACAAAAAAGTCAACAAAAGCAATAAAACAACAGAAACGGCGGCCACAATTACAGCTGCTACAAACAATTTGATAAAAAATCAAATTGAAATTTTACAAAAGATCAGCTGAAACTTTCTAAGCGAGTAGAAACTTTAAAACGACATTAACACATTTACATGTTCAGACTAGTGGTGAATATGAATCATTCGAATTCATGCAAAGAAAGTTTTATTAAAGTCAAAAACAGCAACAATTAAAAATAAATTCTATAAATTAACTTTTTTCTTCTGTTTTTTTTTTTTTTTGGTGTTTCTCTCTCTTTTGATTTTATACAATTTCGCTGCAAAGAATTTCATTTAGTGAAAGAAAAAATTGTACAAAACTTGTGCAAACTTTGAGTTTGTGTTAGAGAATAATAATAAGCAGCTTGAGAATATGACCTATTTAGATCAACCCGACAAAAAAAGCAGGGAGGTTTGGAAGTGACGTAGACAGCTCGAATCTGAAATGTGAAAATTACGAAGCCAATACTGGTATTCAAATCTTTCAATTACTACACCATTTCTCTACGATTTTCTTTTCGTTTGTATTTATTTCGGCACCATCTCTCTTCTCCACTATAAATTTACTGGCAAATTAAAAAACAAAAAAAAAAAAATTAATTATTAATTAATTATTAATTACATACAAAGCAACCAAACCCCTAAAAAAAGAAATTTAATAATAATAATCTAAAATCAAGGCTTTAAGAAATCTTTATGAAATAATTTGAAATAAATTTGATGAAATTTAAAAAAAAATCAGAACAAGTGTCTTAATTACAAAAAAAAAATAATAACAAAAAACAAAATAATTAAATAAATTAAACAAGTAATTAGTAAATACAACCCTCAAAAGATCCTACTGCAAATATAAAACAAGATTATATTAAAAAAATCAATAAGTAATAAATAATTCAAACCAAATTTGTACCTATCACTTCATTAAAAATAATTAACAAAATAATTAATAAAAAAAAATTAAAAAAAAAATTAGCTAAAAATATTAAAATTATTTATACAACCTTTAAACAAAATAATAGAGGACTGTGATACTAGTATTTCACATCAAATTCAAGTTAAATTTATAACAAATTATAATTAAACAAAAACTAAAAAGGGAAAACAAAAAAAAATATATATAATACACACACACATTTAAAATAAAAAGCGCAACAATTTATAATTAAAGCAAAAACACAAAATTGGCATTTATTAAAGAAATAAAATTAAATTAAAATACAATAAAAAATAACTCTATTTTAAAACCTCCTATCCCCTCCCCCTCCAAAAAAAATTTATATATATAAATCCAAGTGCAATGTTAGCCCCATACTTACAAGGGCCTTAAAGAAATACACAATAGAAAAATTATTAACGAAAACATCAAATGTTTCAATAACAAAATATAAAAATATAATAAATTAGTAATTAGCATTTATTTATTTTATACAAACAAAAATAAAAACAACAACAACAACAACTACAACAACAAGAACAAGAACAAAAACAAAAAGACCCCTTTAAACAAATACGATTTGTTATAAAAAAGCAACAAACAAACCAACAAACCAACAAACAAACAAAGAAACAAACAATTAATAGCAAATTGCGAGCAAACAATTTTTTATCACAATACAAGAGAAGAAAAAAAATTAAATAAAATATTAAAACAAAACAGATTATATTTGCCTTAAAACAAAAATTTTGTGAATAATATTAGTAAAACAAAATATATTAATTATACGAGTATATAACAAATTATTAAAATTAACAAATATTAAATAAAACATTATAACAATTAAACTTTATATAATTATTAACAATAAATAAATTAAACTGCAGAACAAGCAACCAACAAAGAATTATTAAACAATAATTTAATAACAAGGACAGCGCAGAGGAGCCATCCATCATCATTTTATCATTTAAATATTTTTCACTTACAAACAATTAAAGCAAAAAACAGTTAAAAATATTAAGCAAATATAATGTATACGCAACGCATGTTTGATATGTGGAACAGCGTTACATCCAAACTGGAAGCACACGCCAACACATTGGGACAAAGCAATGTACAATCGCCCGGACAAAATAATTCAAGTGGATCAATAAAAGGTAAAGTTTTGTAAAGAGAGAAGAAGAAACAAACAAGAAACTAATAAAGCGATTTCCCAAATAACAGGCAAATTTAATGTTTGCAATTAATTTTTACATCAGTCGGTGTTGCCACATGTTACAAATGTTTGCTGATTACTAGCAACTAAATTAAATAAATGCCATAATTAAGTAATAATGGGCGGTGTCCATAATTAAGTAATAATGGGCGGTGTCCATAATTAAGTAATAATGGGCCATGGCCACACATTTTCCATTTTCCTTGTCTGATAAAATATTTGAGACTATTTGCCTCATTACAAAAGCAATGAGCACACGATTTTTTTCCCATACCACGGTTTATCTATTCAGCAATGTAAACGAAACACCTTTTCTCCACGATTTTTTCTTTTTTTCATACCACTGTCTATCTATTCAGCAATGTAAACGAAAACACCTTTTCTCCACGGTTTTTTTCTTTTTTTCATACCACTGTCTATCTATTCAGCAATGTAAACGAAAACACCTTTTCTCCACGGTTTTTTTCTTTTTTTCATACCACTGTCTATCTATTCAGCAATGTAAACGAAAACACCTTTTCTCCACGGTTTTTTTCGTTTTTCCATACCACTGTCTATCTATTCAGCAATGTAAACGAAAACACCTTTTCTCCTAAGGCAAAAGCAAATTGCTTCATAAGAAAATAAAGCCGCTTTTCAGGCCTCCCGAAAAAGCGTTCTGAAATTATAGAGTGGTGTCCGTATCGGACAACCTGCACAGCTTCTTTGATCCACAAACTGTTCAACTTTTTAATATAATTTCAAATGAAATTTCTTGTCGTCCAATTCTCCAAATGTAACTGTCATTGATATTTCACCCCCCCTTTACAATGTATAAAAGCTATTTTTAAAATAATTTTCTAATTGCTTAAATAAGTAAATGAAACAAATAAATACAAAAAAAAATTTTTTTTTAAGCATAAAACTTTCAAATATAGATTTTGGTTTCAAGCAATTGTTAATAATGTTAACATATTTATTGTATTACTCGCTTATGATAAATAAAAAAAATGGAATCGTTTGGTATTTTTTTTTTGTTTTTTTTTAATTATTTATCCAACTTTTGCAGTTATTTCAGTCGCAATGCCAACTTTATTATCACACTCGTACATTAAAAATATTTGCCAAGTTTTTTTACGGTTTCAATTCTTTAAATCATTTTGTTGTACTTTATAAATAAATAAACAACAATTAAATAAATTAAAAAAAAATATATAAAAAAAAAAATTAAATGTGTTACTAAATGTAAAAATTTTGTTTTTGGTTTTGTTTTTGTTTTTGTTCTTCTTGTTGTTGTTTTTGTTTTGTACACGTAACACCAACCAAAATAAAAAATGAAATAAAAGTAGTGAAAGTCATAATAATTTCTCTGTTTGTATATTTTTAAACTTCCACACAAACACACACATATACCCGCACACATTTACATGTTATTTCAATCTTGAGTACAGTGTGGGTCATATTAATAGGAGCCCGCATATAGACAAAGTTTTCTCCATTCACAAAACTTGTTAGTTTATGCCGTAAGTAAGCTAAAGCTGCTCTTATTTGTAGCTTTCGAGGAGCACTTGGAGCGCTTTGCTAATTACACCAACGTGAAAATGAAAAATCGACTAATCGACAAAAAAAAAAAGAGAAATTGAAAATATTTATGTGCAGAGAGCACACATAACTTTAGTTGGCTAAAGTTGAGCAATTCCTTCAAATGTATTTACTAATTCTTAGAAGAAAGCTTAGAAGAAAGAAATACAAATAAATCAAACATCCTCAAACTAAGCAAAACAAAAGATGTTTGACAATTTGATACACACGTGTACGGAAAAATATGACAATAAGAAATATTTGAACTTTCAACATATTTTTCGATAAGTCTTGTAAATGCTGTTTATGCATTTTTGGGGGGGAGTGATGGGGAATCCCCTAAACTGCACTAACAATGACGTGTGAAAATTGCATTCTTCCAACGAACTCAGATGCTCAGCTGCACTTGACAAAGGCCAGTGCCGTTGGCCTCAAGTAGAAAGGCCCTAAATCGAATTTTTTTTTTTTTTTGCAATAAATCTTTTTAGTGATTTCAAAGCATCGTTACATCCATATGAATTAAAATAATAAATTTTGAAAAGTAAAATCTAGAGTGGTTTTACAATTATTTTTCGAACTGCCCATGGACGTACACGATGCCACACACACATGCATGCAAACGTATCTGTAACACCGCCATATCAGTCAATGTGTTTTATTATGTTTTCTTTTTGAAATTTTTGATGAATAGGGAAATTAAACAAACAATAACCGACACGAGCATAAAATGATCTTTAATGCCAAATAAAGAAATATTTTGTAATCGAATTTTTATTAATAAATAACGCAAGAAATTTAATGAAATTCAAATGAAAATGCAAAAGAAATAAAAGACTGTAATAAAATTCCATCATGCTCTCGAATACTGGGTTGCTGGTGCCGAAGTGAGCGGGTTGTGGGCTTATGGAAAATTCTATTTAAAATGAAAATTTCCAGTGCTGGTATTTCCATATGGAGGAAATTGAATAATTTTTTCTGGTTTTGCTTAAAAGTTTTCTTTATGCCTGACACGTACTGTTTAACATGCAGCAATAAAATTAACAAAAACCCCAAAAAACAAAAGACAACAACAAAAAAAAAAACAAATTAAAATCGTTAAACACAAGATATACAGTTAGTTCATTTGTAGGCCGCCGTTCCCTTACGCATATTTTGTCATTTTCGAATATTAATGCAATGACGTGACGATGGTAACGGCGATAACAACGACTGCGATGAAAAGCCGTCAGAAATATCAGTTAACGCATTGCGAGAGCACGAACTTAAAATTCAAAAACATTTCAAAACATGCCTACACACACACATACACACACATACCCCAGCAAAAGAGAAAGAGAAGAAATGGGGAATATTTAACCAAAAACAAAAAAAAAATACAAAAACAAAAACAAAAAAAATATACCAAAATTAATAAATAAGAATGAAGTGGCAGTGAAAGAAGTATTTTATTCGGTAATGAGGAATCTTATACACCCTTCATTAGCGCCCTGCATAAAAATTTAAAAAATAAAATCCTTCAAAGTATTTTTAAATAAAATTTAATTTTATGGGAGCTTAAGTGCATTTTGCAGAAAAAGCCAACAACGACTTTAATATAATAAAAATACGTGTGCCTCCGTAAGCGAATTAATAATGCTTAGCCTACTAAGCCGGAGGTTGCGGATTTGAGTCTTGCCTAGACCCTATGTGTTGTCCTACAGACAAGCCAAAAGCTGTGCAGGTTAAGTTAGTTAAACAAAATCTTCATAACGTTCCTCTGGCTCACCTTTCCTTCTCCATCGTACTTTTATTCATTTAATTAAAATAATCCTTCTCAATCCATATACAACTGTTTACTGTAACTGCCTTCTCCAGCATTTATTTACTATTCATTGTAATAAAGAAATAATTTTTTGTCAAGGGGGTGGAGCCACTTAAAAACTTTTTATATATAATTTTAGCTGAACTGGGGTTCCCGGAACATTTTCTAAGAACGACTCTTAACAGTTAAATGATTAATTTGCAGAAATGCAATAAAGAAATTTTATTTTTTAAACGAAACATTGTTATTCTACAATATTTATTAAAAACGTTCTTCGTTTTAGCATAAATTTCATATTAAATAAAAGTCTGAAAGTCTGTATATTGATGGGATTTAGAGGCAAAAGGTTTTTTATGCGTCACTAAAATCGCACTGCAATACCAAAATTAATAAATAAATAGCATTTTATTTTTTAGAACTTGTAATATATATATTTATACATGTTTATATATGCTGAGCGTCAGCTGAAAACGTCTTCACAACTTTGGCTATCGATCTGTAAGATATTCGATTTCCATATATTTCGGATTGCATATGCATACGAATAAATTAAAATGTTACCGCACCGCCTCTGGTGAAGGGTATAAAAAAAGAAATTTACTTTCTTTTTTATTTATTTAATTAAGCCACTCGAGAAAAGTTCGCATTCAACAATTTAACAGAAAACGATTTTTAAAATAAGATGAAATGAGAAGGTATGACAGGAATGGATAATGAAATTTGTAAGGGGCTTAAAAAGTGGTGGCAATTATGACTTTTGACGTTAAAAGCTAAGAAATCGCTTATGAGTAGTATGTTTTTCACCGTTTTTTTCCAATCTAAAACTAATATTAGAAATTGAAAATGATTTAGTTCATATTGACTAAATCCGTAGTCCTCAAAACAAAACATGTCTCACTAAAACTAACCGCTAACCCACTGTAGTCGCTAACGAATCCGTCTCTTTTATTACCGGGTTTTACGTGAAAAGCTGAAAGAATTTAAGCTGGCCTTTCCACAAAATGAACTACAACAAACCTTAAACCACACTGTGGTATATTGAGGCACATCAGCCAACGTTACGACTTTTTCTGAAGTCATACTTGTCGCAAGGAAGTAGTCAACACCTTTTGCTAGTTTGTCGATACTTTTAGCGTGCCAGTTCAAAAAAAAAAAAAAAAAAAAAAAGGAAGATAAGAAAGTGTAGACAATATGAAAACAAGATAATACGTGAATAAGATACCAAAAGTGTCAGGAACCTCATGATGCTACACTGCACCGCATGTCTTGCCAGGCTCTTTGCAAAGTCATTAAAAAGAAACCAATTGCTTGTTCAAATCTTTACGAGTTCGTTGCGAAATTTTTTTGAAGGAATTATATCGGCCATTCCTTATAAAATTCCTTGCGATTTCCTTACCAAAAGTTGCATTCGTAGCGAAATCGCCACATTTATTTTCGTGAGTTGGTAAACATTCAAACGAGAAATTAATTTCAAAAGGGCTACCGTGCTTACTTGCCCATCCCTGCAACCAAACGAAATTAAAAAGTCTGAAGTAAATATCTGGGCAAACACGATGTTTTAAAAAAGTTGAAAATGAAAATAATTTAAAAAGTTTATGCGCATGTGTGTGCGTATATATTTGATAGTAAAATAATATAAAAATAAAAAAAAAATACAATAAAAAAAAACTGACTTTTTCCGCATACAAAACTCATGACTTCGTTCACACATCATTTAATCGCGTACATTAGAAACTTTCAGAAAGGAGGGAATAAAAAGAAAGCAAATCAAGTCAAATTATTTTTACTCAGTTTCTGCGTAAGCAAAGATATTTGTCAAGTACATATGGCCAATACAAGATAGTGCTTGCACAGTGAGGCATTTTCAAAAGAAATCACGAAAGGAAAAATAAATGTAGAAACAGAAATTGATAAAAAATTAATAGATTTTAATTTTAATTCTTTACAGCCAAATAAAAAAAAAGAATGATATAATAACTGACAAAATTAATGTAACATATAAATTAAAATAAATTGACGAAAGTTTAAATTAAATTTATATTGAACTAAAACGCCTGTCGTTGAAAATTTTTCTTTGAGCCAACCAATTTCCATATGACGTTTTGGTACACTAATTAGAAGGTGCATTCTTTTAATTATGCATCCTGATAAATATTTTCTTACAGTTTTTCCAAATCAAATTGAGAATAAAGTGAAGGATAAAAGAAAAATTAAAGGCCCACTAACAACCGAGGTAAAAAAAATTAGCCAACCCAGGTTGGTGAAAATGCATGCTTCTGTTGCTCTCAGCAGATAGGAAGACCCAGTAGTGTCAGCGGGGTAAATTTGCAATTGCAAAAGACGCAGCAAACAAAAATCTCTATTTTTACACACATTATTATTTACATGCTGGCATAAAAGCAAACGTACGTGGCATACAGTCATCAGTCTGGCGGGAAAGCCATTTAAAAGTTTGCCACTGGCATGCTTGATGCTTTCCTGCCAAGCACAGCAATCCAAACACATTCTCGAAATAAATTGGGAGAATATCTAACACTAGCAGAATGTCCATCAGCGTAACCACTGTGCATTGTTAGATAGTGTTATACAACTGCTGGCGTTGTTGTTGCTATACGCCTTATTTTATAGCATTCTATGTTGAAATAAACTAGCAAACCATTATTATTATTATTATTATTGTTGATAAAACGCACTCCCGTCGTTTGAACTACACGCATAAGCACACGAAACGAGCACACACATTCACACACAAGCACACACATGCAACCACGTCAAACAAAAACTCAATAACAAATTACAAAAAAGTAACAATTAAGCAATAGAAAACAAAAGCATTGACGGAACAGGGACGGACGGTAGTAACAAGCGATAGCTGATGGCAGAACGATCTATTTCGAATGGAAATCAAGCAAGAAAACAAAGAAAAAAAAGTGTCAAGAGGGTTCAAAACTATAGCGACCATAAGAAACGCTACAAATAGTGTGTGCATACGCATGCAAACAAAACTTCTAACTTCGAAACACATTTAATGCAGTGATGTCATTGTGGCGCGTTTTTGACATATTTCGTGTTTTTTGCTGCTTGTTAAAGGTCAAGTCATCCCAAGCCATTGTAAGAAATCACATCAAAATGGCATTGTAGGTGCCACACTAGCATACAAAAAAAAAAAAAAAAAAAAAAAAAAATTATTTCTTTGCTGATCAAAGTAAATACAACTCTGATCGCACGACGTCAAAAAAAACGGTCATACAGATGTATTTTTAGGCCACCCTATCATGCATTCCTACTATACACATCATATTTAAAAAATCGTACGATTGTGTAGGATAGTGAATCATGGCCTTAAAGTTGGTTTTGAACGCTACAGTTTCTCACAGTGCTTTTATCTAATATTACTTTTTAAGCAACTATGCATGTATACCAAGTATATGAAATTCATTATATGATTGACACTTTTTCGCATTGAATTGTCAAAATTTGTTTAAAATGTCTTCTTTTTCTATTGTGCTATACATTTTTATGGCGTTCATAATGAAGAAATTAATGCGGACTTGCGTTTACTTAATAAATTCCTTTGATTGTGGATCCTTGACGGTAATCTTCCTAAATTGTATTTTCAATGACAATAAGGAAAGCGAAATTGCCACTTGCCTTGCAAAATTAAATACGAATTAACTGGAAAAGCGAATTAATTTCCAAAAACAAAAAATTTTGACAGAATTCCAATATCCAAAATGGTAACACGCTCTACAGCATTTCGAAAGCATTCCCTTTTTTCTGATGCTGCTTTGGGGTTGCAATAATGGAGCGCTTTAAATATTTTTAGTCTTATAAAATTCACTGCATATATTCGGTACTTTTTAAATAAAATTTTGCCAAACTTTTTTGTATTAATTTTACGCTTTTGCCCCTTCTTGGAACTGCTTAAGCTGCTTTTGCTTTGCCAAAAGTTATCAACACTGCTCTAATGACTGCAAAAAGAGCAAAGAGAAGAAAATACACCCCTCCCTTTCGTATGAGTGGTGAAAACAGCAAGAATAATTTTATCAACCCGCTGCTATCATTGAAGCCACATAATAATAGCTTTCGAGAGCACTTATTAGAGAAATTAGTTTAAAACTACATTTAGTTGCTGTTCGTCAAAAGCAAAAAAAAAATATTATGCGAAACTGAATTAAGCATTTAGAGTTGAAATGGGGGAGCAAGTCACAAGGGTTTTGTTTCGCGGCCCCTTAAAGGAAACCTAAAGTAATATTTGACACATTAGCTGGGAAGCAAACATGGGCCCCACCAACTAGACGAGAAGTTTAGAAGAAAACGAAAAGCAGACTTCGATATAATTTTTTTCCTTTTTGGCAAACCTTTAACACAATTTCATTAGTATTATTAAAATAAAGACAAATAAAATATATAACAATTAGAAATGATTTTTTTTTAAATAAGTCCAGTTTTCAATGTACACGCCATCCAGAGTTTCATAAAATTTTTTTTTATTAATACTCTACAATATCATGGATTAGAAAGTTGTACCCCATTTTAGTTTTCAAGAGTGCTTTTTCTAAAACACTGACCTTGAATAAAATACTTATTGCTTTCAACAGACGGCCACTTAAGGCCGCTGATTGTATGGAGTGGCAGGACTATGACAGGTTTCAGGCAAACTGGACCAGAAATGAATTCTATGACTTTCATGAATAACTTTTTATATGAAATGCCGATGTATTTATTACAAGAGAATCTTTAATTATAAATTAATTTGGTTTGAAAGGCGTATTACAATTTATATGAATTTGAGAAAATATTGGAGTTTTTACAAATCTTTTAGTTAATTCTTATTTTTTTTTCAGTAAAAACAACATGAAAAAAATTATTTTATATTTTCTTAAGAGAGTTTAATAAAAAACACATTAATTTGTAAAATTTCTTAATAAAAATTGTTACTTACACATCCATTCGCTTAATCGTTTCACTTGAAATTGTCTGCAAACCAGCTGCGTTGGCATACGTGACTGATCCACAGCAAAGCCCGTCTTTATCCGACGAGCTGCGCAACATTCACAACAAACCATCATCTCTTACTGTAATTAGTAAAAGGTAGAGTTATAATGATTGCTCGCGCATGATCAGTAGTAACAACTTGTTGAATAAAAAACCAAAAAAAAAAGCACACAAAAAAAAGAGGAGATAAAAAAATTGTGACTGCAATCAATGCGAACAACAATAATTTCGTAATATGTTCGTGATTAAGCCGTTCTAAAATATTGAATGTTGCTTTTGAATTTTCAATATGAGCCGTGCATTAAAGACGGGAACAATTTATGGGTTTTCTCGTGATAAACGTGCCTTCAAAATGAATTTTCTTTAAAATTTTAGAACACACATTATAGTGTCCTCTCCTATTAGTAGTATGCAACAGACACTTTGGCAATAAAATAAAATAAATCAATAGATTCCCTGCAAAAGAGAATTTAAAAGTTAAAGTGGCGCTTACTTAACACTAGACACGCTTTAACATCCACAGAACTTTAAGCTGGAAGAGATGTCGCGTATGCCCATCCAATGACAAAAAAATTTATTTGCACTTGGCGAAAAAAAAAATTATTAGTTTCTTTTATCCACTTCCTACTGTAGACGAGTTTAAGCATAGATTACAAGCAATGAATCTAATCCAGAGAGATGAATGTGATGATGATAATGATTGCTACAAACCGGGAATAAATATGTATGTATGTATGTATTTAAAGAAAGGAAGAAAGAAGAAGAAGAAAAAATAGCAACAATAATAGATAATAAAAAAAAAAACAAAAGAAAAAAAATCGGGAATCGAAGTGCAAAGCTATAAAAACCCATAAAAATTAGAAATTCATGACAATTTAGTTCTCGCTTATGAATATACAGGCACACTCGCACACACCCACACGTACACACTGAATGTGTATATTTATAATTCTTTCTTTTTATTTATTTTTGTTTTGTTACATTTTTATTTTATTTGTGTGTATTGGTCGTCGTCAACGTATATAGTAAAAGTCTAAAAATCCACAAAAGCAATTTATAATTTTTCGGCGGTCATTCAACCCGTCATCGCATTCAGACGCCAGCGTTGTTTGGGAGCAACATATGTATGTATGTTTAATCGCTGCCATTGTGACAGTCCAGCTGCGTCGACAGCTTCTTATTCTCTGTTCTTGCTGCTGCTGTACGCTGAGCTGCCGTTCTTTCAAAAGAATTCATAACAATTGTTGGGCCGGCTGCGTCAGCGTATGAGAAATGACAAAAGAAAAGAAAACTGAAGCAAATTGATTATGCTTTCATTATCCGCTCTTCTCTTTTTGGGGCCTTTTAATCTTTTTAATCATAATTTGATAATGAGTAATAAGGGAGAGTTAATTATAGCTTTTCAGCAAAACACTCGCTCACGTCTATTCTTGCCGATCAGTGTTGCCAAATCGTGAATACGAACTGGGAGTGTATAGTAGAAACGTTGTGATTTATTGTTATTTTCACAATCTCAAAAAAAAGGAAATGATTTTTTGCAATAAATTCTAAAGCCGTTTAAAAAAAATCTATAAACCTGAATTTTTATGTAGAGTTCTTTGCTAAGGAGTAAAAATTGGATCAAGGTCTATAAAACGCTTTGCCAAATAAATAAGTACCCAGAAAGTCTGCTTTACTGCTAGTGGTCAATTATTTCCACTAAAAAACTCGGTAATACGAATACGAATATCGAATACGAATATCGAATACGAAATCAGCTGTAGCAGCCAAAAGTCTTCAATTTTTCATTTTTATGACTTATTAAAAACACTTTTTGTTTTTTTTTTACCAATTTTTAATAAAAGATTCGTCTTATCACTTCCCGACTTAATTTTCAAAGCTTTTGGCTTGTCCGCAGAAAAATATTCAGGGGCTAGGCAGAAATCGAACATGCAACCTTCGGTTTTGTAGGCTGTGCATTATTCATTCGCCTACAGAGGCCCCTAAGAGAATTTTCACCTATAAAAATTGCTCGTTTTGTATATAATTTTTGGCCTCGTATTTCCTTTTCACATATTTGCGATCATAAGCAATTTTTTAACCCGAATCAAATTGCGAAGCTTCGGCTTATCAGCATAAAAACATTCAGATTCTAGGCTGCAATCAAACATGCGACATTCGGTTTTATAAGCTGTGCATTATTCATTCGCCTAGAGACGCACCTGAAAACATTTTCACCTAAAAAAATTCCTCGTTTTGTATATAATTTTTGGCCTCGTATTCCCTTTTCACATATTTGCGATCATAAGCAATTTTTTTAGCCGACTCAAATTGCGAAGCTTCGGCTTATCAGCAGAAAAACATTCAGGGGTTAGGCAGAAATCGAACATGCGACATTCGGCTTTATAGGCTGTGATCATAAGGAATTTTTTTAGCCGACTCAAATTGCGAAGCCTCGGCTTATCAGCAGAAAAACATTCAGAGTCTAAGCTGCAATCGAACATGCGACCTCCGGTTTTGTAGACTGTGCATTATTCATTCGCCTACGAAGTTACCTAAGAAATTTTCATCTAAAGATTCCCCGTTTTCTATATAATTTTTTGTCTCGTAATTTTCTCACTTTCCCATAGTTTTGTTCTCAGTATTTTTGTGGGGAAACTGATCTGAAGCCTTTCGAAAAATTTTAGATTTTCATTAAAATTACTATTCTTAACAGTAATCCCTTGAAACAGCTTTTTTTACAGAGTTTGAAAGTTTTTGATTGAACTAGTGTAAATTTTACAGCCATGAGAAAAAATCGGAACCTATTCTATTTGAATAGATGCCTATTCCTTCATTATTAAACTTAAATTTGTGTGGCTTTTAATTGATTTTCAAGATTTACAGCTTTTACAGCTTTCCTTCATATTTACTGGCAACTGATGGTGGGAAAAAATTTCCAGAGAACTTTATAAAAAGATGCCTTCCGGAGAAATAAAAATTTCAGGGGTAATATAATAGAGAGTTTTTAGAATTATTAAAACTTTGAAAACCAAATCGTAATAAATTATAAAAATCCTAATTAATTATTCAGTTTCGAAATGCTCAGTTTCTTGACAATTTCTTTTAATTCATCCCATAGTGCAATTATGCGGATTTTAGTTCATTTTAATTTACACAATTTTTTTTTAATACATTTTTGCTATTATGATATCTAGTTTTTCCTTAGTACGAGCATGTACTGCCTGCCATCTTGCCACATGCACCAAATTTAGACAGAAGTCTTTCATACTTCAATGTTTCTTATTTCTTATTTATCTGGCAAATACGGTTTTTAATTAATTGACGTTCGTTAAAACAATATAAAAATGGGATTTAATTTTTTTTCAGTTTTTTACAAACTTGTTTAGAGTCGTGCACGCAAAAGCAATAGAATGACACAGTCAATATCTTAGAGAACGAACATTAACAAGAATTTAAGCAAATCACTGTGTTGTTGTTGTTGTTGTTGTTGTTAAATTTGCGTGGCAGAAAATCTGGCAAATGTCCATCATAAAACAGCAACAAGAAAAAATCATTAGAATTAATATAAAAGCCCACAAAACGCTTAAAATTACAGAAACGCACACACACACACACACACACATATATATTTCAGCAATGATGATATAAACATGCACACACTATAAATTAATTTTTCATATCCACAAGTGGAGTGCACTATTGAGGCGAGATGTGTTTTGTGCGTTTGTTTTCATCTATAAAAACAAATAAGTTTGCATGTATGCGTGGGGAGGTTAAAAAGGTTAGAAAATTTCCAAGTGTCTAAAGAAGAAAACAATTTCTGGATTTCGAGAAAAAGAATCAGCAATTACACACACCCAAACACGCAACATTGCATTATTTTGCGTGCAAAACTATGACTTTCTAATATATTTTTTTGCATACTCAAAAAAAATCCTTATTTCTAACTCTAGAAAGCAAACTATTAGAAAAAAATACAGTTTCCATTTGAGTGTGGCGTTTGAAGTAAAATTCTAATATTTGCTTGCAATAAATATATTTTTATATTTAGAATGCAGCAGATATGAAAAGAAGTGAAGTTTGTCAGCTGCTTAACTCCGGTTGACTCTTCAGCACCCCAGTCAGTGGGAGCAACAGCGCACTAATGAACACCAACACATCTCAATGCAACTTATGTATGTATGTATGTATGGGTGCGTGTGTGTATGCAAAGCGGATAGTGTGTTCAAGTTTTTTTAGTGGCGTTTATTTTCATACAGCAAAATACACTTCTTGTTCTAATGAAATGTAAATTTCATAGCAGGGCTGGGATTACCACATATTCTACAATGCAACTGAAGTATTAAACTGAATATAGTTTTTTGAATGAAACATCTATAGGATGAGGAGAATATAAGAATTCGTTCTACATTATTTTTCTTTTGCACGCTCGGTATAAAAAACACATTTGAAAAGAATAGCTCGATATAAAGAATTGGCGTTATGGGATTGTGTAAAATAAGGTTGCGAAGGGAGTGAGCGCTCAAAGCCGACACGAGATTGTCAGTGCAATAAGGATTGTTAGTTCGATAAAACTGATTACATACATGTGATTACATAATGTAAGCTTGTGTATAATACAGTGAACACCGATAACAGCTGAGAGCAAAGCCGATGAGTGCGAGAAAACAGTTTCAGAAAACAGAATTTCAGCGCTGATTCTCGCATTCACTGTGTTAAATACAAAAATCTTCCCGCATGAAAATAAGTGTTAATAAGCTCGGTTCGGCACCGCTCGTCATCACCGTTCACTCTGTACGGACCTTAAGCGATCTCTTTCAAGAGTATGTCTAAAGCTCGTTTATGGATGCTGAAAATAGCCACCAGAAATATACATGCAATACATTTGCCGCTTCCTATAGAGGTGCTAAATAGAGGGGCATGGGCCAGTTGAAATATTCTTGGTGCATTTCCAGCGAGTGAGTAATTGAAGCCCTAACTGAACGCAAAACCTTTGACATCTATTAGTTTGTAATTCAGGTTTTTTAAATCGAATATGTTTTGTATGCAAAAAACTCGATCTAAAACAATTTAAGAGCTAAAAGCTGATTATGGTCCGGTGCACAAGTGAGCAACTAAACTACATCGTCCTCAGAACAATTTCCTCTGAAACACCGGCACATATAAAAACAACAAAAGAAATGTAAATAACAGCGATTTAGCGAAGATTGCCATGTCTGGACGGAATGCATTTTTCAATTCAATCGCAGTTGTTCTTGTAGCTGTTTTTCTTGTTCTTCTTCTACTTTGAATTTATGTTTTTAAAACGACTCTAAAATGTTCGTGTTAGATTCGTGTTTCGTGTTAATTTTTTTTTTTTTTTTTTTTGATAGTATATGGAAGTGAGCAGCACGACGATTACAATACGAAAACTGCATACACTTCGAGCTGCAAGCAGGCAAGAACAAGTCAGCAAATCAAACATAAAAAAAGAAAAACAAAAATAAAAACAAAAACAAAAACAAAAAAAAGAGACATGCACATCTAAATGTAGTCGTTTGTATGCAAGAGAGTGTGTGTGCTTATGAATTAGTATATGTGCCGTTGTAAATTTGTTAGAGCCAACTAATGGAAAAGTAGGACAAAGTTGAACAGACGAGCCAAGGACGGATACTAGATAGAAAACAGAAAAAAGCGAAAAAATTAAACAACAACTGCAACAATAATAAAATGGAAAACACACACACACACACACACACACACACACACACACACACACTCCAAGTTTAATATACTTTGTTGCTGGCTGTTGCTGTTTGTGGTGGATGCAATATTTATGTTGTGTGCGTGTCTGTGTTTGTGTGCGTGGTGTGTGGTGTGTGGCGGCTAATCATATTTTTGTTGCTTTTTTCTAACTGTTTGTCTGAATGTGTTGCACTGTAGATGTTATTGATGTTACTTCAGTGTTTTTAAGCTTTTCAATTAAATTTTTTTTTGTTTTTTTGCAAATGCGTCTGTCGTGTTGTCTGTACGAGTATTTATTGCACAAAGTCAATTTTAAAAAAGCAAAAAAAAATGTTTAGCATTTTTTTATTTGTTTGTGTTAAGTCAATTCGGCATATACACGCACAAGAGCATATACATACATACATACATACATATATGCATATAAATTTTATTTGTTGAAAAACTTTACATTATTATTTAATGTGCATTCGTTTTGTTGTTGTCATTGTTGTAGCCACTTTAAGAGTTTTTAATTCTAAATGATTTTGCTACTTTTTTTTAAATTTTTACAATTTTTCATTACGGCAACAATTATGTATTTGTGAAAATTCAATTTGTGTCGTTTAAACAACAAAACAACAACAACAACAACAACAATAACGAAAACTTTAACGATTATTAACGAATACAACCCTGAAACTTTATCAAGTAATTGCAACAATCAATGATCAGACTTTAAAGGAAATGAATCAAAAGTTTTGCAAATTTAGCAGATTTGAAAATTATTTTTAATTATATTTAATTTGGTTGAAGATTGTAACAAAAAATGGAAAAAAAATTGCAGTAGAGATCTTTTAGATCTTTTTTTTCAAATTTATTCTCAAGCAGAGAACTTAGAAGCGTAAAAGCCAGAATACGCACTGTTACTGCCACTTTCGATAGGCAACACAAAATATATGCAAACTAGACCAACGAACTTTTTTATGCAAAATAATTTCACGCTTTTGATGAGATTTTTTTTTTATGAATTATGCCAGTAAAAAATAATGGAAATCGTACTAAACGTAATTAAAAATCTTACTTTTCACAATTCGGTTGTTTAGTGGGACACAGACTTAGAAGGAGAATTCATCTCAAAGCCAAACGCCAGACAGACAAATTTACTAATATTTAGGCCATAGAAGACAAAATTCGTAAGTAATCGAATTATCTTTACTTTTCTCAAAAATTTTAAACCAAAAAAAAAAAAAAATTTTTTTTCTCAATAAGTTTTTTTTGGGTTTTGTTTTTTTTTGGGATTTTGCATGGTTGAAGGAACTGATTCTGTAGTGTCTCCCAGGTGAGCGTGTTCTGCGTTGGGGTGCCTTGCCTGCAAAAGGGTGGGCCTTTCACTCTTCACTAAAGGCAAGACCCTGCACTTCTTTGGGCCCCCAAAAATACATTTAAATACCTTTACATCTCTGTGTGCTGATGCCTAAATAAGAACCAAAATTATATTGGGAGAAACAAGTTTTTTCCAATTGCATTCGTGTATGCATTCATGTGGAAGCTCGCAAATATAAATATGTGCATAATAAATAATTTGCGTTTATTTGTTGCTGTTGGTGATAAAGTTTCCAACAATTGCAGCCAGTAGTGCAGCAACGCTAACAACTCTTTTGAAGTTTAATTCTCGTTTAGATTTTAATTTGATTTGTCGCTATGGCTGTTGTTGTACTTGTTGTTGTTGTTAGCTTTTTTTTCTGCCACTGCAGTTACTGTTGCCAGAGTGTCAAGCTTTTGTTTCACCTCTTATGTGTTGGCTGTTCTACATGTGTATGTTGGTGCAAGCAAACATATCAGAAGCAAAAACACTCTGAGCAGCCAACTATTAATCAAATCGCACCTCGAACTTGCAAAGCTCCTCTATGATTCTGACTGACTTGCTACGTTTTTTGTGATTTTTTTTCTCTGTTTTTTTTTTTTTTTTGTATTTTGAATTGTTGAATTTTAAATTTCGACTTTAAGCGTTCATATGAAAATATTGTAAAGGCAATATAAATATAAAGATTTGATTTGAGTGCTTGAAAAACTAACTAACTTAAACAGTTGGTGAGAAGGACGCGAGAAAGTGCATGTATACGTATGTATGTATGTATGGCTGCAGTGTGGAAAACAACTAACCAAACAAACTTACTGCCGACCAGCCAAATAGACGTGAACATGGTTAAACACTTTTTAAAGTCGTTGTCTTTGAACCGCTTGTCATTGATGGTAAATGCATGTTGGTTTTTTGTATTTGTTTCTTCTTGTTTTTTTTTTTTTTGTTTTCTTGTTAATTTTTTTTTATGTATTTTTATTTTGGTTTTAAATGTATTTTGCCACCACATCAACCGCGATCACTCGACACACTCACACACCAACACATATTCGCACTTTGTATGCACTTTTTCGTATTTGCTTAGTTGTTAGTTTTTAGTTGTTGTTGCTGCAAAAAGATATGTATGCACGTTAGTGAACAGCAAACAGACAAAAGCAAATAAGCACAGTCGCACGCACATACGGTTCTTGTGTTATTATTATGAAATTTTGTTTTCTTGCGCAATCTCTCGCCATTAAAACAACTGAAATAAAACCTTGTGTCAGTTGGCGGGATGTTTTAAGCGATCAAGATTAACCATTTTTGTTTTTGGTGTTAAATACGTTCGTTAGTTATAATTTCGAAGTTGTTTTCATTTTCGTTTTTTCGCTCCTTGCCAAAATGGAAAATCTATTAAACTTAAATGCAGGTGAATATTATTGTTGTTGCTGCAATTATTTACAAACGCTACACAACTATTTTTTGGCCACAGGCTTGAAATGAAAATAATAATAATAAAAAAAAAAAAAATCTATTAATAAGACGACAGTAACAATCAAAAGATTTCTGGTAACAAGTTTTGTAAATATGTTTTTATTTTTCAAATGCCCTTGAAAAGTGGGCAAGAAGAAAATGAATTGAAAATATTTTAAATATATATAATTCCACCTGTGCATGCTTCAATGATTAAATCACTTTGCAACAACCTGCCGCACATACGAGTACTTGAACGAAATTGTTGCAACGTTATTTTAGGATTCTCTACTAAGAAAAATGTCACTTCTTTAAAGAATTCAAAGTATTGATAACTAAGAAATTGCGTTCAGATTAGGTCATGTGAAGAAAAAGTGCTGAGCAGGATGCTCACCAATATGGTCTCTCATATAAATGATCGATTCCTAAGGCATAGGGATCCGCATCTGTAGACCTCTTCCTAAAATAACTTTCAGATCGTTTAATTGCTTTAAAATTATATTCATTAATTTGTAGCGAATGCTCAAATGCACTGGAAACTCCAAGTTCTGTTGGATTTCTCCTTTAGTGACTACGAATAATATATATTAAATATCTGCGCATGTGACAACCGGGAATGACACTTAATTAAGATAATCTAAATAACACAGCAGTGCCATCAAGAATTAGATCAGGTTCCACTTGACCCCAAAGAAGGCAATTGTGATGACAGTTATAGAGTCTTCGCATTCGGACGTAGACGCAAAGGACTGCCACCGAAAGTTTAAATACACGAACAAATCAGCATCAAAATTATTTTTCTTAATTTTTTATTTTCGTAAGTAAATTTTTTTTATTCGCAGTACACTCAAAAAAAAAATGTTGAACCTAAAGTTAGAAAAATCATGATAAAAGAAAAAAATGTTGTGGCAAGCCATTTCCTAGACGAGATCAGTGAAGAATTTTCCCCATTTTGCTAAAATTATAAACTAAATCCATGTCATTATATCTAAAATATGTCAGACAAATATTTCCTAAAATTCACTTCTGAAATATGCCGATACTGCTTCTTAACTTACTATTGCGGTATAATATCGATAGTCGGGACAAATGAAAACCAAGGGGTGTCCGAAATATCAAAATGTCCTAATTACTCCTAAGCAAGAGAAAAATTAAAGTAGTCTTTTGTAAATATGTATGTACTGTATATAGAGAACTTTTTTTTAGTTACAAGAAATTAATTATAAAATAAATTTAATTAACGTATGAGGAAAAATAATTAATTTTTATAAAATTTTTATATTAATTGTTGCACAAATAGTTGCATATTTTCAACTGTCAAAGTTAAAGTTCAAGTACGCAAAATCTCGGCGGCGTTTTGGTCTTAAAATATCCCCAGCAGGTACTTCCCCGTCTTTGCAATATTTTAATAAAATATGCACGTATTAAAAGCAGAAGCAACTGAGAATACTTTGTTTTTTGGATATGATCACAATATTCTTCAATAACTTCTCCAGTCTGATCATCATTGCTTTCAACTTCGCCATTCAAGCAATCATTTACATCAGTGGAATTATAAATGTCAGGTGCTAAATCAACAAGTAAATCAATTACTTGGAGCAAATATTCTTAAATATTCTTTATGAAGGTGAGTGGAACATAGACGATGCAGTTCCTCTAGCAAGACTGACACTCGGCGATTCGGGCGAAGTAATTGATTTACTTGTTGAAAAAATTTTTTTTTCATTCTTGGATTTAGATTTAAATCAGATTTATAAGCATTAGATATCAAAATGGCCACGTTTTCTAATGTAAAAGTTTTAAGAGCATCTACGATATTTTCTGAACTTGATAAAATATCTGACAAAAAAACTTTTACCATAATTAATCTTTATTGCAAAAGCGAAAGAAATAAGTTCTATCCGAATTATTGAGGTAGAAAAAAACGATGGTGGCCGGATTATAGAGCAAATTAACCGTCCGGTTTATTTATTTTCAGGTGTCCGAAATATCGTGATTATACTGTACTTTATGTATCGAGTCATTCTCAAATTAGATGATTTCGTTCCTTATGTTTCACGCATACTTTATAATAATTTTTATTATGCAATTTTATTTTCAAATTTTTTTGATTGGATTGTAAATCAGTGTTTTGAAAAATATTTTTTTACATTCTTGGATTGAGATTTGAATCAGAAAAATAAAATAATAAAAAATAATTTGTGAATTTGTCTCCTCAATTGAGAAAAAATCCAAGAAATTATGTACAGATTACTAAAGTACAGTAGTAACTCAGTTATCGCTCAGAATGGAAACCGGGCATGTAATAATTTTATTTCATAGCATTCAAAACAATTTTATTGATTGCGATATTAAGTTACTGAAAAAAACTGATGATTTAATACATTTGTATGCATACACATCCTTGTATATACATATGTACATACATATATACATATCATATAAATAATTTCGCAGGGAATGAAAAAAATCGATTTTTTTTGTGATATAAAGAAAACATTTTTGAATATATTTTATTTTAATATTGCAATTAATGTTTCTATTGTGAAATTAAATGGATAAGTTAAATAACAAGTTAAAAAAATTAATAAATAATCAAAATGCAGCTTACAATATCATTAGAACGCAACCACGCAAACGTTCCATACCATATTAAAGCTTTTACAATGTTCTTAGATGCACCTTTTGCAGTGTGTGTGTGTGCGTGTGTCTAAGAGCAGGAAGTATTTCAAAGAAAATAAAGTGATAAAAGCTGCCCACATGTGCAACGTCAGATGTTTTGGCTATTTAAAATTTCGATAAGATAAAAACTTGCTAACATACAGCATGTTAGATGCTGCAAATGAACCGAAATTAATTAATTTGTAATCAAATAATTAAATTTCACCATTTTGGAAAGCTAATGGGCCAACTCTACTTTACTTTAAAATCGTCTGGCATGCCCAAACTAAAAAGCATTTAAAATTTTTTAAAAATCAAAAATGAATTTCCATAAACGACCGCATACAATTTAAAGTAAAAACTGCACTAATACCTTTGCAGTCACAATTGGAAGTCTCCAATGCGATGTTAATCAGCTGACTGAAAATTATCATTTTGTTACATAAAATATGCATGCCAACCACTCGTTTACTTTACGATGCACAAATAAAAAACGCACAAATTCATGCATTTCAGCAGAATTTATCTGGTGTCTCAGAGCATTTGTTGCGTGAGTAAGAGCGGCAACTTTGCCGGCAACTCTCTTCTAAAAACATTCCACACAATGATAAGTATAGTGCAAAAGTATTGGATACAGAGTTGGCAAATGGAGATGGAGATTTAGGAAACTGACATCAGTTTTGCCGTTCAAAAAGTAAAACATGCATACAAAAGAAGAAGGACCAAAATATTCTTAAAAAATTTTAAAATTTTAAAAATGAATTTTAAAAAATGTTTTTATTTTTCCATTTCTAATTGAACGACCACACAAATTGAGAATGATGAGAATAAATTTGACTTATGAACTCAATTTTATAGGAATAAAGCAGTATATTTCATCTCATGCATTACACTTAAAATTTAGCAGCTTAACATAGAATGCCTAGAAGGGCGATTTTAAATGCTAATCCACATGCTTTATCGGGAGAACCAAAACTTATTGTACTTAATCGTACACGCAGCTAAATTAAGAAATAAATAAATCACTGCTCAAATTGAAATTGTAAAAATATATTTCGCTTGCTTGTCAATAATGATTGTCAATTATTCGATTCGACAACATAACAGGCTTGGCATTAATCATACTCTTCTTTAAGAAGGATGGATGGCGGAGTATTAATACGTTGGATGCAGGGGAAGAAATTTCTATAACATTGATTTTCAAACCCATAAACCATATATAGAAAGGGAGTTGATGGGGCTTTGCTCAACTGTCCATCTGTCTGTTTGCTTTGTATTTTTGTCGCCGCGAAAAACGAGCTTAATTTTTTTCGGAATTAAAAATTTTAAATTGTCTAATAAAATTTCTTAATTTTAGAAATATTTACGAGTAATGTTTCATATTAATTTGTTTCTCTGAATTTGGCTTTTATTAAAATTTTTATAATTCCTAGTAATGAGAAATACACAGGTAATATATTTGTAACATATTCTAGCGTCAGAGGAAATGCCAGCATCTACACCAGCTGAACTCCACAACATACGAAATTAATAAACATTTCGATTGTATTAAATTGTCCGGCTCTGTGATAACAGAATTCAGTAGCTATTGAGAAAGAAACGGCTAAAATAAATCAATGAAAACTCAAGAATTAAGAGAGTGTAAAAGTAGCAGCAACAATTGTTATACACGACAGCGAAAAAGAAGAGGCAGAACCAGCAGTTGTTTCATTCAATTACGCTGCTACTGCACACTAACCTGATTGCTTTGCTCATTTATTATTGTAGTTGTTTTTGTATTTGAGTTGTTGGTTGCTTGAATGGTGCATTGACCCCACTTCGCGTTGACCCACTTACGATGTTGTTTCTGCGATTATTGCCGAAGTTTTCTGATGTATCGGTCGTGTGCTCACTGTAATTCTGTCGTTGTTCTTGTTGATGTTGTTGTTTTTTTTTCTTTTTTGTTCTTAATGCGGCTGTGTTATTAATACATGTATACATGTATTGTTGTTGCTGCCGAATACAACTTGCTTGTGCAATGGCAATGTTTTCTTCATTTATTTTATTTTGTGCACAGTGTGATAGAATTTTAGCTGCCATAAACATTCAACAAGATACTTTAATGCTCACAATTGTTAGATATTAACACACAAATACTCGCACATCCTTTGATGAGTTTGTCATTAGTGTTTGTGTGTGTGATACTTTTTTTTAAAAATTCAAATTTCTATAGATAATAAATTTTGAATACAAATATAGTTTGTCGAGAAACGCCAATCCAAACAAAATATGTATGTATGTGTATATAATTTTTTTTTGCGATTTAATTTTTTTTTTTTTGGTTTTCCTTACGATGCTTTACAAGGAAGTGTGAAATATATTAAGGAAATAAATACCTACACTGTTGGCATAAAAAAAGGAAACAAATTGGACGAATTTAAACTTTTTAACTTACGAATCGAGGAAACTTTTTTTTGAAAAAAAGGGAAGCACAAAACATTTACTGGCTGCTCTGATCTCGTCTCAAGTGAAGTAAAGCCTAATGGAGAACTCAGTATATAATTTTATTTTGTAGTTTCTTTACTTACTTTATTTTCTTTCTTACCAAATCAAGTTTGAAACATCTCACAAGTCCTTTATGGAACTACAATGATACTTTATGTATATTAAACAAAGAGCTGGAGCAAGTCAGCTTTCCAAATAAACGCTTGTTAAATGCTATGGCTGTAAGGATTCATACCAGCTAAGGCACACTGCAATTTTTTTATTGCTTCCAATATTATAATATAATAAATTCGATTTGTCGGCATTGTGTTCTATAGAAATACTGCTCTGTTCTATATTGAATTAGAATTTTTTTAAAATTTTATTTAATTGAATTTTTTTTCTTTGCTCGGATTTTATTAGCAGGCTATAATTTTGCAATTATAATTTTCTGCGTATTTGAATGTTGATATGGTTTGAATTTTGGTTATCATTTGTTGTTTTCATGCAATAATTCCCCGATTTAATTGCTTTTGTAATGAATTCCTTTTAAGAGCGGAAGAACAGTATAAGACCACCATTCTTGGCTGGTACACAAAAAGAATATTAAAAAATAGCCAACAGTAATTTTTGAAGAGTAAATTCTCCATTAATGTATTTTATCAACCTTCAGAAAGCAAAGTGAAAATTTACTTTTTCTAAGATCAAACTTAATTTCTGCAAGACAATATCGAAAAATAATTCTTGACAGACTGTAGTCAGCTTTAATGCTGAAGGCATGAAACACATAAGCGCCCATAAGGCGCAAATCACAATTTATTAAAACTAAACACATTTATATGAAAACTCTGGCACCTCTGTCAAATCTGACGTAAATTCTATTTTATAACCGACCATGGTTAAGAGAACATTTCCAGTATAAAAAGTCATGCGAAATAATTAAAAGTTTCCAAGAAGTTCCACTGCATACACAACTAAGTAGTTGGCCTAAAAAAGATTCCTGAAACCGCCATTCATCTTCACATACATACATACGTACGTACTCATCTACGTAGGCATGCGTTATTTTAACTACGCTTTTTTAAAAATTAGAAAAAAAACATAAGTGATTACAATTCAAAGTTTAATTGCGTCTGACAGTCCAGTTGCTTTCGTTACTATTAAATGACATTTGCAGATAACGGCTTTTCCACGTAGTTGTGCAGCCGTCGTGCTCTATGTGTTTGGAGTGGCATGCATAGAAATGCAATCTATAGAATAAGAAAAAAAAATTAACTGCAAGTTTCTTTTATGCAAGTTTAGCCGTGAGTGTAAAAACAGAAAATGTGCGTAATTTATAGAATATTCTTGCTTATACAGTTTTACCACTGTATTTGTTAATAGGAAAGTAGATGGGCCTCAGTATGTGTATATTTTTGCGAGTTAATTTGTTCTTCTTGCGCTGCCGCTATTCCTTGCTCGAATGGATAAAGTACTTTAGAATTGTTGTTGCTTCGTTTCCAAAGTAAAGTTCTTAGACAATTTGACCCATATTTAAGTACTCCAATCTACCTCTGCTGCTGCTGACGCTGCTCTACTCTAGAAAAAACCGCACACAATAAAAAAGACTAAAAACATTATGTATCTATGTGCATACATATACATACATACACACGCAGGGCCATCACGTACATATATGTTTATATCCATGTTTGCAATAATAATCATTTGGGTTAAATTGAGAGAGAAAATGCATTTACAAGAACTTTGTGTATGTGTGTGTAACTTTTTTCATTATTATTTTGGTCATACCAGCGCTGAAATTGTGTCACGATTTTTAACTGTGTACTTCTGCAATTTTAATTATTTATATTGTGGGTATTGCAAAAATGTCTGAAAAATGCACTAAAGGAATTTTAAATTAAAATCCATAAAATTGCATAAGAAGCAGATGATTTCTTTTCATTCTAAAGCAACAAAAAAAAAAAATATAAAAAATATATGAAATAAAAAGAGTTCATTTGCCATAATGTTATGAATACATACCGCATACATGCTAGTATGAACATTGTAAAAAATGTAGACATTTTAATGATTTTTGAATGGGGAGAAGAGCTGTCGCATGACTCCGACAAACACCTGAGTCATACCACATGAGTGGATACCGCTGGTATGAATAGAATATTAATAGAACTCCTGAGGAAATGCTGCAACTTTTCAGCAAACAAGCTAAAAAGCTTTTTAAATCGCAGTTGTTTAAAATAAATCTCGAAGTCATTTATGAATAAATACACGTTCCAATCAAGCGATTGTACAAAAATATTACTTCTATTTTACAATAGTCATGTAAATTCAATATTTAAAAATGGTTTTATCTCTCAGGAGAATATACAGCGAAATATGATTTTTTAAGCTCGCAAATCTATGCAACAAGCTGAATGCCTATGCAACTGATTTGAAAATAAGATCTTTACGAGGATTCATATTTATGGGTCGCTCTCTGACTTCTGCTGTTAAAAATTATTTCGCCGCGCTGTTTGAAAAAAACGTCTAAATAATTCTAATGCAGTTTCTTTATCGTTTAGCGCTGTTTAGGTTGTACAAAGGTTGTACGCGACAGTGCCTTTTGTGAGAAAACTAAATTGTTTACAATTTTCTTGGGTTTGGCATCAATTTCTGTCAGTTGTGGTAGATCAAGACACCTTAGCCGCCAGTTCACATTCATTTACAAGTCTAACGTACAAATACATATACACATATGTGAAGTTATATGTGTTTGTGCGCTGAACTATACACAAGGAAACAGTTCAGGTGGCTTCCGCAGATTACCATTTGAAAACTTTCTCTCATCTAATTCAATTCGTTTTTGTTGCATTAACTTTGTTTTCAGTTTGTTCAAAGTATTATTTAAAACTGATTTGGTGTGTGAAATGTTATAAAATACGAACATACGACGCATACAAATGCATACACATGCATACACATGCATACACATGCATACAAAATGTATGTATTGAAATCAATGAATAGTACAGCCATCATCAAAAATTGCTAAGCAATATTTTAACAATTTCTCATCGCGGCTAGAACTGTGCTTTCTAGCATTAACCTACATGCAACAGTGAAGAAAAATGTGCAGTTAAGAAGAAAGAGTAAAAGGCACATTAGAAAAATAGAACCGCTATTCCCAAGAAGCTATAAAAACCGAGGCAGTATGACCATACTACGTGACAATAATACACATATAGATGTGTATATACACACATACATACTTACATATAACACAGAAACTTGCTAATAAACAAGAAGTAGAGAAATTTACGTTGAGCGGTAAATTTCTAGTTTTCTTTCCTGTTAATTTTTCCATAAATTAGCCGTAGGCAAAAGCCTAACACTCACTCATTATCCGTGGAATAATAATTGCCATCCATGCCAAAATCCCATCTCCCATCACATACATACATACGTATTCAAACTGGCAATTGGACATTTTTAAAACAACGTAATCGATTAATCAATTAATAAATCAAATAAATAAAAAAAAAATTATTTGAACAAAACCATAAAGTATGGATTTAAAGCGATTTAAGAGTAAAATGAACTCTTTAAAACGGAATTAATTAAGGGAGTAGATTAAAAGAAAAGGCTTTCCAATTTCCATATCACATCTATATTAATATATATCAAAGAGTTTGCAATATGATTGAGAATTCCTGCCCACTTTTGCAACATTTAAGAGTATTCGAATGTTATTAACAGGCCTGTTAAACGGAAATGTGAAATAATAATTAAACAACAGGTAATGAGAAGGAAAAGAAAATAAATCTTATATGGATTTTAAAGGGTGATTTTTTTCCATTATCATTTTTAATTATATTTGGTATATTCTATGGTTTTGAATTTGTTAGACAGTCGGAGTGGCAGGTAAAAATAAGATGGAGACAGGAAATTATTTCTCTGCAAAGATTCTACAAGATTTGACACCCAAAAAAGCAGCTATTTAAAAAAAACTTTTAATCAACTCTGTAGTTATCGGTTAAATTGCCGTTGTTACGGTTATAAAACGTCTTCGTCTTTAAGCCAACAAGTTTTTACAAGGTGCAATAAGACCTTTGGCCTGGTAGGATTAAAAGTTACCTCTACTTGCTGGTGTCATCCAATGAATTTATTTTATTGCCCTTTGGAACAATAATACACTGGCAAACAAAATGCAGAAAAAGCCAACCGTTAGAAATTTCACCATTTATTATTTTACTGGTTTTTTGTTTTGTTTAGGCTTTTCCTTTCAGCCGACTAAAAAAAAGAATGACATTTACACACACACACACACACAACCACTCACCTCTTTTACATGCTGTTTTATTTCTTGACAGTTTTTGTTCTGGTTATTCTTGTTGTTGGCATTTCGTGTTTTTTTTTTCGCCGCTGATGTGGATGGATATTGTTCCTCCGAGTAAGAGTTCATTCACCCTTACACAGCACTCGTCATCTGTCACGTTTCCCCAAATGAAACAATTATTTTTTTTTTTTTAGGTATTTCAGTTCTTATTTTTTTCAATTCTTTATTTATTTACGAAATATTTATTATTATTTAGTTTTTTATTTCATCTTTAGCTTTTTTCTCGCTTTTATTATTTATTATTTTGGACAGAGATTGAAGTCTGCGTGTCGCGTGTATTTTTATTTTTTTTTTCAAAATTTCATTATATTTAATATTAATTATGCATGTGTAAGTCACAATGCATGTGAGATACATGAGTGTATGGGTAAACTCATTGCATGGGGAAAGTGATGATCGGGTGGCGTGTGTTGCGGTACCTTTTTATTGCAAGATGCACTCAAATTAAATAAAAATCCTCCCAATCCAAAAAAGCTATAAAAGTTGAATCGGAACAAATCGAAAAGAAGAAAATGCTTAAGAACAAACGTTGAGAAAACCGACGTATTAAAAAGTTCTCCAGCTCTGGAGAAAGAACAAAAACCCTAATGAAATAAGTTATTAAAATCTTAACATGGCCCCAATGGTGGAACTAATAAAAATCTAAAATCAAATAGAATGGATGGATACAAGAAAAAGAAGCGGTGAAAAGCGTTTTGAAAGAGAGCTTTCAAAAAGCTTGTGTTTAAAATTAAAATATATATATTGTATGCACATCCATATCTATTGTATAGTTAAATCACAGCAGAATCCCCCCATTAATATTTAGTACAGTATTAGTTTTTTTTACTTGAAAATACAGTGCAATTGATTGCTGCGTTGTGTCAGCTGGCTCCTAAGCATTCTTCACTCTATGCTCATGTAGATCATTAGGAAAGTTTTTAAAAAAGGGGTTTCTTAGAACAACTAGGGATTTAAGTAACATCTAATTAAAAATAAACGAAATATACACAAAGATTTGGATGTGCTCTTAAAAAGGTTAGAAACGCACCCTAATATTTTAGCCTGTAATATCCTAAGCGATAGGGAATATAAGCGTTTGAGTAGGAGGGACCTGGTTGCCATTAGCCAAAGCTAAATAAGTAAAAGGATACAAAAACAAAAATCCAGCGCAACACATTATTTTTTTGTCTAGCAATGGCTGGACATAATACATATTAATTTTTTATATATTAAAATATATAAAATAATTTTTTATATATTTGAATAATTATTGTGGTTTCAATATTTTGAAGATACAGTAAATAAATCATGTAAAAAAAAATAAGTAAATAAACGAGAAGTTTTAAAAAAAATTAAAGTTGAAACAAGAGATTTTAAAGGCTTGTTAGCTCCTATAATGGCTGATTTTTTTTCAACTCAAAAATATAGACGAACCGGAAAAAAGGAAATTAAATATATCTAAAGCAGTGTTGCCAGTCAAGTGATTTAAATCAGTTGCTGGTTAAAATCTCAAAATTAATTAATATTTAGTAGAATATTAATTTGTTTTACTTAAAAATATAGTGAAATAGTTTCATTTAATAAATAAAACTGAAACATGAAATAAAAATGAAAAATATCTTTGATTAACGGTGCCTCCGTAAGCGAATGAACATTGCCCAGCTTACTAAACCGTAAGTCCCTGGTTTGATTCTGCCTAGGCCCTGGGTGTTTTCCTGCGGACGAGCCGAAAGTTTTGCAGGCTAAATTAATTCGAAAAAAAACGGGTACGGGTACGGGTATCTTGTTGCCCTTCTTTAATTATAATTTGACACATTTTAATTTTTGTGTTAATTTTTTTGTTATGAATTATTTAAAAAATAAAACCAATCAGACAAAAACGTGATTAAACAAGAGCAGAAAAAACTTGGAAAATATTTGGCACGGTTCTTACAGTAGTACTATTGTATAAGATTTCTTAATATACAATACGAATCGACAGTTTGTCAAAATTAGACAAGTAAGTGCAAAAAATGCTGTCATAAAATTAACGGTCGATAAATTTGACTGTTTCCACTAAATATGATTTCAAATACAATTATCTTAAAGTAAATCTCATGATTGAGCTGTAGTTCCGAATATCACGTAGAGCTGAGCTGTGGATTTATATAGAATTAAGAGAGCAAATAGAGCTCTCTACTTTTCTGATAGAAAATCATTAAAAAACTTAAAATGTAAATTAAATCCACAGATAATGTGTCGTTATACCCAAAATACCATGTGGATTTACCAATTGTATTCCTAATAATTTCTTTTTAACCCTAGAACGTCATCCTTATTTTTTGTACATTAACGTCATCCTTCGTCATATTGACTACGGTCTATTTTAAAAGACCATAAAATACGTCTTAAGCAAAAATAGGTTCCAAAATTAATTAATTATGTATATTTAGTTGATTTTTAATCAATACGTAAAGAAATTCATATATTGTTTCTTTTATTGTTTAACAAAAAATTAACATTAAATAGCCTTCCTTCAATTGGCATTATTTTTAAACATAACATCATATAATATAAAAAGTAATACAAATAACACATTTTTTTTCATTCAGTCACATAGTTTCCTATAATATACATATTAAACTAAAAAACACGAGGCACAAACTTCAGACTTTTCGTCGAAACACAAGCAAGACATGAGAAATTGGATATATAATAAGACCTACCCAAAGGTTCCCCCACAGATAAACGCTGATCTTTTTTAACAGCGGTCAACACCAATATTCCTATAACTTCATATATTTCATTTGCATTAGTGATGGATATTTGCAAGTATGACGGACTGACGTTGAGCTATTTCAGCGTTCGTCCACTTTACAACTTCATCAACGATATCTCTAGCTATGAATTTTTTGAAATATTCGAGAGGATCAAGTACGCTTTTGCATTGACGTATTGGTCTCCGAATTTTATGAACGATATTTGGTCCATAATGATGTGTCGTACATTTGACTGAAGGCCATTTATGACCATTTTTTTCCTCGGAGAATAGTTTTATCGCACGTAATAATATTGGATTTCCTTGGCAAAATATTTAACAGACTGTCATCTTCAACAACATTAGTTGCTTCGTCTGATGAGCTGGTATTTACAACGGATTCAGATTGCTCTACTTCTGATTCACAACCTCTTTCACTAAGATCACTCTCGAGTTCATCGTTGTTGTCGCTCCACGAAAGGAACCGCTCAATTTCCTTATATGTTAGCGATCGTTAATTCGCCATCTCACAAATACGATAAAATTAGTTGTTTTAAAAAAATATGCCAAAAAACTTAATAGTTACACAAACGTCATGCTTCGTCATTTTGACTACGGAAAAAAATTAAATGCGAAAAAAAGAACACTTACGATATGCGCACTTCGCTACATTTCTTCATCCAGCAACAACTTGCGAGTGACTAACGCTATAAGCAAAATCAGACCAATACAACTACAAACAAATGGTTTTAATTCGAAAAAAAAATTGCCCGTCGTCATTTTGACGAAGGATGACGTTGTAGGGTTAATTATAAAGAGCAGCAGAGTTGCTTGAAATATTGAAATAACAGAAAGTTTTATTTAAAAGAAAAGCTGGACCTCCAGCCTGAGCAAATAATCTTAAATGAAATTGTAAAGGTCGAGAAAGCAACCACATAAAATCAGCCATTTTTTTTTTTGACTCAAATGAATCAAGAAATCGCGTACTTTGAGTTAGGATGTCTCAGGGGATGCCCTCTTCTGAGTCATTTAAACCACAATAGGGTGTATCAATACTTATTGAGATTGTCTATACGGTTTGCGTCTAACTATTAATAGGCCAGTAATTATGCCGCCTTCGCCATTGAAAAAGCAATGAGATAAATATACGATTTCCAGAGTTGGGTATCGAACTAGTTCCGTGAATATCAGCTTCGGGAGAAAACACCGATCCTAAATTAATATCAAAATTTATATCAAAATTTCCTTATTAAGTCTATTGCCTTTTCGATAAAATAGTTTTAACAATTTTGTTTCTGTTCTTTCCAATTGCAGCTCAAATTGAAATAATACCATGCAAAGTATGTGGTGACAAATCATCGGGTGTTCATTATGGTGTTATAACCTGTGAGGGATGCAAAGGTTTCTTTCGACGATCACAAAGTTCTGTTGTTAATTATCAGTGTCCTCGTAACAAGCAATGCGTTGTCGATCGTGTTAACCGTAATCGGTGTCAATATTGTAGACTGCAAAAGTGCCTCAAATTGGGAATGAGCCGTGATGGTGAGTAGAAGATCATTTCAGAACTTCTTTTCTTTGTGTGTGTTTTTTTCTCTGAAACCCCCCTTTTGGCCACCACAATCAAAATTATTCTAACCGTTGTTGTATGTTTGATTAATATTGTTGCAGCTGTAAAATTTGGTAGAATGTCTAAAAAGCAAAGAGAAAAAGTTGAAGACGAAGTGAGATTTCACAGAGCACAGATGCGAGCTCAAAGTGATGCGGCACCTGATAGTTCTGTATTCGATACACAAACGCCGTCAAGTAGTGATCAATTGCATCATAGTTATAATGGGTGAGTGTGACAATGCAACGCAAAGTTTTTGCTATTTTCATAACAAAACTGACAAAGTTTGAGAAATTTTATTGGATGCCTCAAAGAAATTTAAAGGATTTTCAATAGAAAACCAATGTGTGATTTTGCTTGGGGCTTTTCATTGAATAGTTTGTAGGAAAATACAATAGGAATATGGCTTTCCATATAAGTTTGATTCTGGTGAGATGATGATTCTTTTGTAGCCTCAGCAGAGGCTACTTTTACATGTCAAGTCCTTTTTTTTTTGATTTGCTTGTTTTATAAGCAGGGGAAGAAATATAATTTTGTCAGAGCGGGTAAAAGCATTTATTATTTCTATTGTGTTGGCTTCCTTTAAGCTCCACAGCCATTGTATTTACTTTCGCTTTTTGTTTTTGTCACTACTTTAGCTTTAAACCCCAAATTAACCCATTCAAGGCTATATTTGTCATAACCTCATTTTGCGGGCTGTTCCTTATTTATAAAAAAAATTTTGTTTTCCAAATCATCAGTCAGCAATTAATTGTGTTCCTTTTTTGCTGCTCATAAAGGCAGCTGTCCTAATTAAGGCACACCAATTACTTTTTTTTTTGTTTTTTCGCTGTTTTTAATTTTCAATTTTATATAAAAAAAAGTTGATTCTTTTTGTCGTTTTATTTGCGATTTATTTATAAACTTGTTTAAGAACTTTTTTTTAAAGGCTTAAAGTAAAATTCTGAGCAACTCTCGTTCCACATTTCATGTGCGGTATGTGAGGAACCTTGACGAGGCAGTCAATTACAGCTGTTGCTTACCAAATTTGCCTTAGTTTTTGTGTACGTCTGTTCACACGTGGCAAAACAAATTTAAATGGGGAAAGTTTAGATGCCATTTCATTTGGAGGCAAAAATTTTCATCTATTTAAACAAAATGCTTTGTAAAGTGGAAGTAATAAACCGAAAAAATATGTATAAAAAATGTAAATTCGGTAGCCAATGTAAATAAAATAAGAAATATTATGCGAGGGGTAACCAAAAAGTGTTATTTGTTATTGTAATTTATAGAAAAATATTTTTCTGCCTGACATTTTCTATGAATCAAAATATTTTAATTTAAATTTATATAGCAGAACTACAGCTGAGGTCTGAATAATTTCTGTATGAAGTGTTTTTATTTCCCGATTTGGGAGAAAGAGGTAGAAAAGAAAGAAAGAGGCTATTTTTCTGATATGCAAGAAAGACGACAAATTTCCATTTGGGAATTTTTGAAAAATATTCCCTTTTTGGCGCACACATACCTAAAATTGCAACGCTGTCTTACACGCCAAATTTACAGAAATAACATGTACGAAATAATTGAATGAACTTTATAAATTGGAATGTATTCACAGCCAAAGGCGCTGTTACGCTAAATAAATCAATTAAAAAAGACATTTAACAATTCTTATAAAGTATAGTAGAAAAATTGTGGAAATACTTTTAAATTGAAAAAAAAAATTACAAATTTTACTAATTCAAAGCGTTTTAATTGAAAATTTTAATTTAATTTCCCTATATGCCGCTTAGCTATGGGTATTCAAACAATGAAGTCAGTTATGGCAGTCCTTATGGGTATTCAGCATCCGTAACCCCGCAACAGACAATGGCCTACGACATATCAGCTGATTATGTTGACAGTACCACATATGAGCCACGAAGTACAATGATGGATCCCGAATTTATCAGTCATGGTAGTATACAGTCAATGAAATCCAACAAAAAAAAAAAAAAAAAAAAGAACAAAAACAAACAACAACAAAAAAACAACAACAAACTTATTTAATTGTAACAAACATTTTCATCAATTAATTATTCTTTATTATTTTTTTTTCAATTTTTCATTTTGATTTATTTAAAGTTTTTGATCCGCCAACTAACTCCCATAAACACCTCCCAACCATTTTTAGAAAATTAATTATTTTATTCATCAACATCAAAACTGACATCTGCATCATCATCGTATTTTCTTAAATTCATTTTCTTATATTTTTATAAAATTTATAAACTTTTACTAACACAAATTCAATAAATGATTTTTTGCAAAAACAAACAGCAGATGGTGACATTAATGACGTTCTCATCAAGACTTTGGCGGAAGCACATGCAAACACAAACACCAAATTGGAAGTTGTGCATGAAATGTTTAGAAAACCCCAGGCAAGTGACGGATGCAAACTTTCATTTAAATTTTTTCTATTTTTAAATAATCAATTTAATTTTGCTTCTTTGTGAATAGGACATCTCAAGAATACTTTATTATAAGAATCTAGGCCAACAGGAGCTGTGGCTGGACTGTGCGGAAAAGTTAACTCAAATGATACAAAATATTATCGAATTTGCCAAATTAATACCCGGCTTTATGCGTCTAAGTCAGGATGACCAGGTTAAATTTAGTCAAAATAATTTCCTTATTTTTTATTCGGCATTTTATTTCATACATTTTTAAGGGCGAAAGAGAGAAATTGCCACGCAGCAAATGGTATTACAAATAATCGACCGTAGCCGTGTAGTCTTTAGTTACATATGTATGTAGGACTGTATGGAGAGATCGTCTGTATGGAGGGGAATTTTCAATAAAATCAATAGCCACGATAGTTTCCCAACAGAAGGTTTTTTTCTTTCACGATCAATATATTGAGATAAAATAATTTACTAAATTGTTATAGAAATATGCTTTTGGACTTAGTTTGCATTAAAAAAAATTTAATTAGGGTGCAACCAATTTTGTGTGAGACTTAAATTTTTGTTTAACAATTTAATCTTAGTTTACATACCAGAAATGAGAACCAAACATGGCTAATAAGGCAAAAGGATACCCCTAATCATCACACATACCTGTATGTTTGCTTAAAAAAAATTTAATTAGGCTGCAACCAATTTTGTGTGAGACCCAAATTTTTGTTTAACAATTTAATCGTAGTTTACATACCAGAAATGAGAACCAAACATGGCTAATAAGGCAAAAGGATACCCGTAATCATCACACATACCTGTATGTTTGCATTAAAAAAATTTAATTAGGGTGCAACCAATTTTGTGTGAGACCCAAATTTTTGTTTAACAATTTAATCGTAGTTTACATACCAGAAATGAGAACCAAACATGGCTAATAAGGCAAAAGGATACCCCTAACCATCACGAATACCTGTATGTTTGCATTAAAAAAATTTAATTAGGGTGCAGCCAATTTTGTGTGAGACCCAAATTTTTTTTTAACAATTTAATCGTAGTTTACCGACGAGAAATGAGAACCAAACACGGCTAATAAGGCAAAAGGATACCCTTAATCATTACACATATCTGTATGTTTGCATTAAAAAAATTTAATTAGGGTGCAACCAATTTTGTGTGAGACCCAAATTTTTGTTTAACAATTTAATCATAGTTTACCGACGAGAAGTGAGAACCAAACACGGCTAATAAGGCAAAAGGATACCCCTAATCATCACACATACCTGTATGTTTGCATCAAAAAAAATTTAATTAGGGTGCAACCAATTTGTGTGAGACCAAAATTTTTTTTTAACTATTTAATCATAGTTTACCGACGAGAAATAAGAACCAAACATGGCTAATGAGGCAAAAGGATGCACCTAATCATCACACACACCTACATATGGCGTAGGCTGGCTGCAAAGTTTCACTTCTGTCTTAATCCACAGAAATATTTTAGTTCAATTTCGGAGCTGCATTTTATTTCTTCACTACAAAAATTATTTTATTTTATTTACATTTTGTCAATGCTGTATGAGTCCGTCTTTATTGGCAAAGGAGTTTTCATTTTTCGAAAATCTTCTTAGGTATATGAAACTCCCTAGTGGCGATACTTTTGGATCTGACTGTATTATACTGCTACATGCATAGGCCAGTCAATGAGATGCCAGAGATTCTCTTCAATACCTTTGCTGGCCTAAAAATACAATTCCTTATTTAATGCCTACGCATACTTCAGTAAGCATTTGCTCATTCTGTGTACATCTGGAGAGCAATTGCTTACTAAATTATTTTGTAGAACCGCCTTCTAGAGGAATTAACGAGAAAAAAAATTGTGTTAAATTTTTCTTTTAGCGAAAATTGGAAATAAATGTTTATATGGCTGTATTAGACATTTCTAAACTTCTCATTGTAGTTTGCAAGTTTTGCTTACGTCTGTATGAAAGTGGATCAGGTCGGTCAAGGTTTGGTCCGAATTCATTTATCCGTCATTTCATTTATGCGTTTTATTTTACATTTTATGGTTTGAAATATACTTTTTAAATGCACTTATTTGTATTTTGTTTTATTTTGATTTGTGGTCATATTTCTCTTCTGAAATCTTAAGATCCTGCTGCTTAAGACTGGTTCATTTGAGCTGGCGATTGTGCGGATGTCACGCTTGTTGGATCTCTCGCAGAATGCGGTGCTGTATGGTGATGTTATGCTGCCGCAAGAAGCATTTTATACATCCGACTCGGAAGAAATGCGACTGGTGTCACGTATTTTCCAGACGGCTAAATCAATAGCCGAACTTAAACTGACTGAAACTGAATTGGCTCTGTATCAAAGTTTGGTCCTGCTGTGGCCAGGTAAGTGAAAGCCACCATCAATGCACTTAAGTCAGTGTTTTGTAATTGATTTAACTAAAAATTCATTTGTCATGTTTTATAAGAGCGTAACGGTGTGCGCGGCAATACGGAAATCCAGAGGCTTTTCAACTTAAGTATGAATGCAATAAGGCAGGAGCTGGAAGCGAATCATGCACCGCTCAAAGGCGATGTGACGGTACTCGATACACTACTCAATAATATTCCCAACTTCCGGTAAGCTCAATATTTTTCCTGCCTCTTTTACTGAAATTTGAATGACAAATTTTTTCAAACATTTACAGTGACATCTCCATAATACACATGGATTCGTTGAGTAAATTTAAACAACAGCATCCAAATGTGGTATTCCCTGCCCTGTACAAGGAACTCTTTTCCATAGACTCACCCCAGGATCTCACATAACAGCAACCGGTGTATGATGATACCACCACAACAACCGACCTTATAGTCGAGACTGCAACACCAACCGCTTCATTATCATCCGCAACAGCAGCATCAGCAGCATCAGCAGCAGCAGCAACAAGAATAACAACATCATCAGCTAACACAGTTTTAGTAGAAATCTCTCAAACGTCATCAAATGAACACCACACAACATCAACAGCAGCCACACTTTCAACAAGCAACAGCATGAATGCATCCTTGATATCGTAGATTAAATAAAGGATAACCAAAAAAAAAAAAAAAAACGACAAGAAAAAAACAAAAAAAAAATTAAGATCTCTCCCAGATAAAATCTAAGGAGACCCATTTTTATGCTTCTCTTTTTGGTATCTTAAGAGCAACAAACATCAACAGCAGCAGCAACATCATTATTCAACCCTCTAACTCTAGTGATTATTAAAAAAAAAAAAACATCAACAACATTTAATGGTAAATGGATGAGGACAAGTCATCGGTTCGGGTAGCGTTTCATTTTTATAATTAAGTTTAAAGATAAACAAAACAAAAAACCGAAAAAAAACATACGAAATCTTTTATCAATTGAATTTCACTCACTATTTATCCTTCAGAGTGATTAAGACTTATAATTATATACAACAAATAAAAAATATTAAATACTAAAATACTTTTAACTACACCCACACACGCGCACACACACACACATACTCACACCCACACCCACGCCCACACCCAACTCACACAATAACGCATACAATATTGCATCATTTGCCAGCCCCTCTAAAACAGTACTCATGCGAGAATCCAAAATCCTTAAACGAAATCACAGCGACAGAAGCACATTTTCCATTCAAAAATTGTAGTCATGGGCAGAACGAATTGATCCTCTTCCATTACAATCGAATATAGAAATTCTCATGAGTTTTATATAAAAATGATAAATCACATTCTTTGTTAAATAAAACAATTTAGTTTTAAATAAAATAAAAACAAACCTTTTTTATAAAAATTCAAACTTTTAAAAACCGGCTTTTTTAAAGAAAATTTAAACGCATATTAGCTGAATACCTCGTACATATAGATCCGAAAATATTTCGTAACAAATCTCGAAAAAGTTTCCACAAGGAATAGTTGCTAAAAAGCATCAGGAGCATTTAAAATTCAAAACGAATTCAACCAAAAGCTACTACTCATGGGGGCAACAGTTGCAAACAGTTGACCACGAAAGAATTCTTTCATTATTTACAGAAACAAGAAAAAAAAGATTCGGAAAAGGGGGTTGAAAAGGATTCGCATAACCGTTTCCTTCATTAACGATAAAAAAACAAAAAAAGAAAAACATTGTTGGATTTGAAAAACGGAATACGGCAATTTCTTTATTTATTTACCAAATATTATTATTAGAAGCACTGGCTACTGAGGCCTTTGGCTTCTGGCCCCCCGCGGAATTGAACCCCTGACACCTGCGTAACAGGCGGGCATACTAACCGTTATACCATCGAGGGGCTGGAATACGGGAATTATTTACATCCAATCTAAGCAATTATTCGCAACCAAAATTAGAATCTCAATCAGTAGCACAAGAACGCTGATGATGGCAGTGCCGAGGCTTCCAAAAATCCAATAACGAAATACTGACTTCGTTTGCTCCCCATGCATTGTCACATCTTTAGCTTCTCTTTCTCTTTGCTCTTCTTTTTTAAAGCCCAAAATTTTCAATTTAATACATTCAAAAGGGATGAGTAAAATTTGAGGAAAATTTTTTAACTTGGTTGAGGGAGGGAATAAGTGAGGAAAAAGGTGAGAGAAGAACGAAAGTTGTGGACCAGCAGTAAAACAATTTAAAAGAAATTTAAATAAATAGGCCAAAAACCTAAAATGAGTTAAATAATGGAAATACCTATAAAAAAAAGACTGTGTTTACACGAGGAAATTTTTCAGAAATTGTTTTCTTAGCATGCAATGCAGAGAAGCGAAGGCGGTAGCAAAAATGTAACGACTTGAATTTTTGAGGGGCTGTTTAAGTTTAATTTTTCTTTGTATATCATTCGCTCCTTCAAAATTATATTTTTTTTATTGAAACACATACGGCTATGAACACCTTTGCCAAAATTGTAGAAACGAAAGGGATACAATTATTTCACCTGGTAAAACCAGTCGGATTTACAGCAACAGTTGGAAGGATATTTTTATCGGCAATTTTTTAGCTGAGAAATTGGCCAACACGATTCAGAAAAAAATGATTTTGGGGACGGTATTACAATGAGAGCAATCCTTGACAGAGGCCCCAAACTAACTTTAGCTTTGCAAGTCAGGCAATGCCTTCCTCAACTAAAAGCCAGCAACATCAAGTTGGCAAGCTAGCAAGCTGGCAAGCTGAGGCACTTCCCAAAAATTCATAACGAAAGTGCTCACGAATTTACTACATTGATTCTCAAAGGGCCTCTTACTAACGCCCCACAAATTAAATATACCCATTATTTATCCTTCGGAAAATTGTTAAAAGAAATCCGTAATCAATGCAATAATTTCCTTCAGCAAAGAAATTCAATGAAATGACAAATATTTTGCACAAAAAAAGAAAAAAAAGTGAGTGAGGAAAAAAGTTTGCGAATTCAAATAAAAATATTAATTAACAAATAACAAGTTTTTGTAGGTGAAACTTTTGCTAAATTTACAAAAAAAAAAATAAATGTAAAATTTGAAAAATATTTAAGAAAATCAAGTTAAAAGCGTGTTTGTTAATTAATTGTTTCATTAAGCAGTTCTTTTTCTTTGAAAATATTTATCAATTTCAATGAAACATGTTAACTGACAGTAATGAAAATGTTTGCTAATATTTTTTCTACACTGTTCTTCTATTCCAGTCCTTTAAATATTTTCAACTTTGTGTGTTTGCACAACAACTCATGAAGGGGAAATGTAGTTTATGCCGGCATTGTGGTTTCTGTGGATTTTTATATGAACACGAGAACACTCTTCTTTTATATAAATATACAACACAAACAACAATTTATTTTAATTGATAAACAATTTGATTTTAAGGGTTTTGCTTTCTCTCATAGATTTTTCTTGTCTTCTCGTTTGTGGATAACTTGTTGATTTCCATGGCACAGCGAAGTTCTTAGCATTTGAGAGCAAGCAACTAGATTTATAAAAAAAAATAAAATAAGGGGCAGGGGCATGTGAAGTATCCAACAGTATAGTCGTTGACGTACCCCAGACTTCGTTTGGGACTCCTGAATTTTTTCGATACACAGTTCTCGAAACAACTTTGAAATAAACCTAAACTTGAATAAAAATAAAGTTTCTTTGTAGCTACTGCCAAAGCTTTAAAGCCTTTTTCTAGTCCTGTGACAGCTTAAAACGCATTGGCAAAATGGACCAAACCAAAGGAAAGAGACATGGCATGGCTAATCATTTAACAAACTGTACTTAACTTTCTGCCTTTAGCTGGCATGAAATGGCTTTGGGAAAAAATTAATTACAAAATGTTTCTGCAAGTGAAATCTGTATTAATTTTAAGCTTTTGATCAATGGCTGCTATTTGTTTGGCTTTAAGCTTCTCAGCCAAGAGCCCTAGCTTTCAAAATTTTAAAACAGTTCAGCAGTCTACATGAAGGACTTGTTTAGAAGCCTTTCATATGAACTTTCTGGCATGGCAAACAGACTGTTTGTGAAATATTGAAAATTGAAAAACAAAAATTATAAAAAAGAAGAAATTCAAGAAAATATTTATTTTATTTATTTAATTATAAGCCATGAAATTGTACTCCGCAGTAGCCGAAATTTAAAATACTTTCTGAATAATTTATTTTTTATTTTTTTTTTTGTTGCTTGTTTTGTTTAATTTTGTCACTTTGCAGGATCTTTTCTAAAAACTGTTTACACTGGTCTCACCTTTAAGAAATTCATTTTAAGTTATATAGCCATGTGGGTCTATACTTCGATCAGATAAAAATGTGTGGCCACAACTGAGACTGTAGTACGTAGAAAGGATCCGTTTGCTCCTTCCTACGAAATGCTTGCATTACAAACATTCATATGCATAATGAAAGAGAATGAAAACAAGAAAACTTTCCCCTCATACAACCATATAAAATATTCACATAAAACACACACACACACACCCTCTCAAACACACTCACCCACTTGCATAGCATAAGCTACGCATGCATGAATACAAAACATACATTTAGTTACAAATTTAAGCAAACTTGTGAAAGGGAGACAAAACAAAATAAACAAAAAAATAATTTAATAATAAAAAAAACCACACAAAAAAAAAACAAATTTAACAATTTAAAATTTAGATTTAAAGGAAGAAAAAAAAAAGAAGGAGAAATTTTTTTATTATAAAAAGGAAACCTTTTTTTAAACGTTTATTTGTTTTTTATATAATTTTTTTATTACATTTTTGGCCTTAATGCAACAAGAAAATAAAAGATTAGTTTAAATCAAATTTATTAATAATAAACAAATTATATATATTTAAATTAATATTATATATATATATATACAACAATACATACATATATTTACATTTACAATGTATATGTAAAAAGCGACACAAAGCAAATATGAAGGAAACGCATTATTAATGTTATCGTTTCATAATAATTAATCAAAAAATGAATTAATTGAAAGGACGAACGAAAGATCCGGGAGACATACATACATATTTGAATATTGATTGATAATATACGGCTCTAAGATACATTGCTTGCTAAGAAAATTTATTAAAATAATATGCATGAAACGATGTACACACAAAAATTATTCAAACTACTAGCTCAGATATAATTAAAATTTTAATAAAGCACTTGCCTTCAAAGCCCAAGAGCAGAAGTTCAAAACGCAGCTACCAGGAGAAGCAACAGTTAACGCACTGAAATGAGTCGCATTGCGATTACAAAGAAAATAAAACAATTTATAAATTATCCTTTTGCAATATAATATCATTTTCTTCTTTTTTAGTTCCAACATATAGACATCAACCTGTAACTTTTACTAGTTTTGTATCCGCTTTTACCTTCCCCTAAAAATGATTTTGTTGGCTTCAATCGAATAGTATTTTTCGAAAAATATTGCAGTTGGTTTTATGCTACACATTTCCCCGTCATGCCGTACTCATTGAGCTTTGAACCCACTTCAGAACGTGTAGGTGTGAGCTTTGCAATTTGAATTCGATTTTTTGTAAACAGAAATCGAAATATTGTAATTTGGCAACTCATACTGTCAATTTAATAAGCTTTTTAAGTATTTTGTAATACAACAAAATTAATTAATTAATTTTATTATTGTAACTACTCGTTCCTTAAGGAATTTTCAATTTTCAAAAAGAAAAAAAAATAATAATAATGCCAATTGGCCTTCCATTCTTCGAAGACATTTATTTTCCCTGATAAGTAATTTTTAAAAGTTTCGATTTAGTTTTCTTTCAAAACATTTCGTAAATAAATTTTTTAATTACTTTTCTGGGCTGGACATTTTCTTTTTATTTTCCAAGCTTGAGATATTTTTCAAAATTATTTCAATTTTTGTGTTTGTGATATTTATTTTATTACATTTTGTATAATTTCTGCATAAAACAAATATTATAAAATATCGATATATAAGAAATTTTCCATTTTTATTTATTCATATCGATAATTTGTAATTACACAAAATGTATAAAAACATTGAAAATAAAAAGGAAAATAATTTTAATAAAACATCTAAAGGTGGGGGAAAATATTAAATAATTTATAAACTCATAAAATCGAAGTGAAGAAAATTAATGCAGCTTGAAAACCTTCTTTTCATTTTTGTTAAATGATTTTTTTTTTAAAAGAGAAAATAAAAATTTTTTATACTTTTATTTTATTTAGAATTTAATATTTTTTTATAAATAAATTTTTTTTTTAAAACAAATCTCTAATTCTTTAGGAATTTAACACACACTCACACACACACACAGAGACGTCACAGACGAAATGTTTTAAAATAAAAAGAGAAAAAGAATCTTAAAAAAAGATCTTAAATTGCAAATAAAATAAAAGTATGTAAACACATGAAAGATTAAAAAAAATGCAAATAAAAAATTATTATTTTTATATTACAAAGCAGAAGGTGCGGTGGGGTGCGGTGCAGTCCTCAAGCAAAACATAAATGCAAACGTGTATTATCAATCAATAAATTAATGAATATATAAAAATGCGAAAAGATACAAGAAATGATAAGATTATTAACGACGATTAAGAAAATAATTATAAATAAATATATATATATATATATAAAAATATATATATATATTATTGTTAAAAATCTATTTTTAAGTTTTTAGTAAAAATGAATATTGAGAAAATGGTTAATACTTTTTTAATTAGCATTATTATTATATTATAATTATACTACAATTATTATTATTATTATTATTATTATTATACATCCAACAACAACAACAAAAACAAAAACCGAAACCAACAACAAAAATAAACAAAAAAAAAAAACAAAATTAAAAAAGGATTTATTAAAAAGAATATTATGTTAAATATGTAAGAAGGAAAAAACGAAAAAATAATGGTCGTAGCAGTAGGAAATAGCAGATGAAGGTATAAAAAGAAAATAAAAAAAATTGCACTCTGAATTTTTTTTCAGAACAAAATAAAACAAAACAAACCCCAAACAAATATTTTTCAATAATATTAAAAAACCAAAAGAAAACCAGCAATCTTAAAGCGTAAAACCAAGAAATACTAAACAATATTTTGCCTCTAAACATTTGCTACCACACATAAGCTATACAGTGGTGGGCAAAACATTTCCTATTGATACCATATTTTTTGAGAGTTAAATTTTTTTTTTTTTTTTGGTTTTATATAAACCAATACTGTATACGATTTAGTGCATAAAAGCAGCTCGAAAAATATATCATGAACTGCAATTCCGAGGTTTCATTTATGCCAGCAGCTGCCATAGTGGTTATTAGTAACGAGCTTTAAGCTGGCCGCTACAGCTTTCAAAGGTTGCGCTCTATTTTTATATGCCTTAAACTTCAGTAAAATAATGCCAGCAAGTATAAAATTATTCAATGCTATTCTAGCTGACCTCATAGCGGGCTAAATGTGTCAAAAGGTTAAGTTTTTTTTACCACTCTCCCTGCTCGACTGGGCAGCGACATAATTTTTATTAGATTATAAATAAAAATAATGGCAAATAAATAAGTAGACTACATTTCTACAGATTTAGTTATTTTCCAAAGGCTACCTGCAGTCCTACGAATTATATAATTCACTTAATTCCAACAATTGTTCTTTATTCTATATAAAAAGGACGACATTGAAGACAAGAATTGTTTTAATTTGAAATTTTGTTTTTCATTTATACAAGAATAAGTAGGAGAGAGTCATGCTGTGGAAGAAGAGCCGCAGTCTAACGGACATCTATTTTTATAAGAAATGCGATAACAAGCTTTTGGAAATATATAGCTGAGATTTTATTTTATTATCATTCAAATATTTTTATTACAGCTTAATAAAATGTAACGACATCAGTGATTCGAGTTAGCAGGATCTGAGCTTTATCTCCAATTATAAACTCGCCTTTAAGGGAAACTTTACGTTTTTACTTTTCATCCATTTTTGTGAAAAAAGTTAGAAAGTTAGCTTTTCGTGCAGATGTTCAGTTGCGTTTATATAATCTTGTAGTCGTCGCGAATAATACCGTGGCCCAAAAAGTTGAACTTTCCGTCTACGCATTATTGCAACGTTAGAACCATAATAATATATGACTATTTTCTACCAACTGTTATACAAATTACATTGTGGATATCAATCCGGAGAACTAATAGAAATTTAAAATAATGTTGCTTCATTAGTTTTAAAGACTTAAAGCTAAAAATTTCTCATATATTCGGTACAAATATTCAGTTTTTTACATTAAAAAGGGGGGAAATGCAACAATGCAACAATGCAATTTTTATTGGATTAATTTTTGGCGGCGCTTTCTGTGCACTGGAAATTTTATAAAAAAAAAAAATAAGGGTTAAGGAGTTATAATGATAATTTGTGCTGATCATGTGACTTTAATTGCAAATGTTTTGATCATCACTGTATTAATAGAAAACAATAAAACTTCAGAACATAAGAGAGAAATTATAGATTTCATTATTACCTTTCGACATGCCTACACATACACACCGACAGCATCCTCTTGCACACACTATTTCTCTTCTTCTTATAATAACTGTGCATACACACTCTCAATGTAATCAAATCTTAATTATTTCCCCTTTCCCCAAATACAACAACAGCATTGCAATAACATTCGTATATAATAAACAGAATCTAATCTAATACTCCTCATAGGATTACTTTTCTACAAGTTGCAATAGACTTTAGTTTCCTGTTTCCTGTTTCCTGTTAAGCAATAAAAGAAACAAAAGAAAAACATAAAAACAAAACTGCTAATCTATTTATCATTACAAGTACAAGATACATGATACATGATATAATTTTTAATATATGCAACTACTGCAATGATTGAAACAGGCAATTTATTAATTATTTGCCCCTTTTTTTAAATATTATCTATTATTATCTATTTTATTTGTATGTTAAGGTTTATTGTATATAAAGCTTTATTAAATATTTACAACTAACAAATAAAAAGTTAAAACAAAAGATTTAAGGAAAAGCAATAAAGTCATTATAATCACAGTTGTGTAAGCAAAACTAGCAGTAGTGATTAAAGAAGTACAGAAGAATAGTTTCAAACACCCATTTGAACTCGATAAATGAAAGTATTAATTGATCATTTAAGGCAACAAAAACCAAATCAAATGCGAAAAGACACGATAGAACTTGTCACTGAATTAGCGCACTGACAGGCACTCCTTCATTCAGACAATGAAAATCTTCATTACAGAAATGAAACTGGCAATGAAAATGATTATAAGCTAAATGGATTAAGTTGAGCCCGATAAACGCCCACATTCAGACAATAAAAGCAAACGCCGCAAATTTGGCGTTTTAAAACCGCTTACTGCAGCAATCTGGTCGATTCGATGCAAACTGCATTTTACAAAACAAATGGCATGATAATAATTTTTATTGTTTTCATTACGATATTAATTACATTAAACATTTTCTTTCGTTGCTATTCTTTAGAAAGCAAGACCGCAATTAGAAATTTCTCTGGTGTTTTACGTTTTCTTGAGATAAAACAAGTTTGTCGATAATCACAAAACGCTGGCAAATCGTATGATTTGCTCTTTTCAAACCTTAATAGTTTTGACAACAGGTGACCATTGAATAGAAATAACGCCAACTGGCTAAACATGATTATAAAGAAAAGAAAGAAATCATTTTCAAAGCTTTACGTAATCGCCAAACAATCTACTTTTCAAATAAAAGAGTTCGTGTTTTGTACTTCGTGGCAAAGCTGGGATACCAACTTGCAAACGGACTGTAGAAACTTTTAAAAATTTCAATTTTCCCCTTACGCAACCCACACACACACACACACACACACACACACACATACGCAATCATACATTCAAACGTACTAAAGATTATGTCTGAAAGGATATTTTATTTTTTAGCATCTTAATTTCATTGCTGTTTCTCCTAAACTATGCACTTGTATCGTTAAATTAATGTAAAATTCATAAGAAGTATGAAAGATTGTAGGAAGCATATATAATAACCGGTGTTCGTCTGTCTGTCTGTCTGTCTGTCTGCCTGTCTGTCTGTCTGTCTGTCTATCTGGGTGTGTATCAGTCAAGTTAAACGACAACAAAAACTTAACAAAAGTGAAAATTATAATTAATAAACAGCTCTGCTGGAAATAACCTTTTCTAACCACTTGCAGGCCCCCTCATGCTCACACACACACACACACACACACACACACACACACACACACAAGAAATGCCACATTCAACACAATCATTAGAACAGACCCCCATGCTTTGCATTGAATAGAAAAGTAAATAAGAAAAGTTTTGTTTGTTTTTACTAGATGAATTAATTTTTTTAATTATTAAATTCTATTATTATTATTATTATTATTATTATTAAATTTATAAATTGTTTTTTAGGTAAATCAATTTATATACGAGTACATAATTTCATAATACAACAAAATGCATATTTAACATTAAAAGAGAAAAACATAAAAAACAAATATAAAAATAAATTCAATTTATTCTTAACAATAAACTGTATCTGAAAATAAAAACAAAAGAGAAACCAACAACATAATTAAAATAAAAACAACAACAAAAACATGTAAGAAAAAAAGTCTTTTGATTTTTCTGCATGATGAAAAGCCGAATGTTTGCATTCGAATTAAATAGTCCATCAAAATGGAATGTTTAGAATCGCGGGTTCATACCCTACTTGCGGTCGTCACAATCTTTTAAAAATGCCACAAAAACCATTTTCATAGTTTACAAATGCGGTTCTACACCGAATTTTACCAATTTCGCTCCAAAATTCTTTCGTGATGACTTTTCTATCGTCAGCACATCTCCAGGATTAAAATAATAATCCTCGAAAGCTCATCGAAACTTTATACGATGCGTATGCCCACTTCAATATATAAAAATATATAAAAATATAAAAAAAAATAATTTAGAAAAGGGACTTATATGGCCATACTACGAAGACAATTTGTAATGCGTGGAGGGGTGCGAAAAATATATACAACAAAATTTCCAGTTGACGGATTGTTAATTCATTTACTTGAGAAAATAACATTTTTCTTAAAACTTTGTTTTCCAACTTTGAAATATCTTAATTCTCCCCTTCTCAAGGTCCATCTTTTTTTTTAATAAAAAATGCAAATATATAATAATATAACAATAGCATCATCAGGAAAAAATAATAATTATTAAAATCGAATTTTCTGACTCTTCCGACTCAAACGATTTTTTTTTTTTTTTTTTGATTATTGTTTGGTAACACTACGCAAAAATAAAGCGAATTTTTTTTACAGGACATTTTGAACCCTTTTCACTTGTGCGGCGAAAAAAGTGCATTGCATTTCGCCACGAGTAACGGCAACATATCTACAATAGAGCACACAACCGTTTATGAGCGCAAAACATTTTTAAGAGGGAACACAAAATTTTTTGTATAAAAGAAAATGTCATGTTTTGCACTTTTAAAAACTGATTATTCAAAACTTATATTGATTTTGAATACAATCTGAACTATTCTGGAATTCCTGAAAGCTATTCTTTCCAAAGCCAGTAGTATGTATTTTTGCATCTTTTGATATTTGCTGAAATTTTTCACTCACAGAGTACCCACGGATACCTACTTGTCCATACAAGAACAAGTTAAGTTTCGCATTCTTTAAAACTCGATTAAAATACGAGATGTGATCAAAAATTATAATTATAATCATAGCTCAACCATCGTATTCAACGGACTTGCCCCTCAATAGAATTTCTGCTCTTCCCAAAACTGAAGATACTGATGAAAGGAAAGAATTTTGCTGCGATTGAACAGATAAAAGAAAACTCGAACCAGCGTTCCAGAAGTGTTTCGAGGGATAAGTGTATTATATCTGAGAGGGACTACTTTGAAGCGTACAAGATAGTTATTAATAGATAAATAAATACTTTGGAAAAAATTCAAAATAGCAGCTATTTTTTTAATCACACCTCGTACTGTCCTCGTAACTCTCCTGAAAACCTTAAAAACATCTCAATTTCTCTCTTTCTCTCATTTTATTCTCAAATCATCTACAAGAAAATGTCGAATTTGTTAAATTTCTGATTTTTTTAAAGCAGAAAATCTGAGAATGTTGTTAAATTTAAAGAAAATAAAATTTATTATTTTTTATCTGCTTCAAACTGTTAAGCAATGTTACTTCTGTTAAGTTAACAGACTGTAAAGAGCAGAATGTTAAAAGTTCACAGTCTCTGAGCGAGGTGTGTGTTAAAAGCAAAGCTAACTGACGGTCGCACACCCGTTCGGATCAATAAAAATTTATGGTTGGCAATAAACATTTCAATTTGAGAAAATTTATTGATAAAATACAAGAATTGTGAATCAATAAGAAGCAACTGGATGTGAGTGCGAGTGCCAGCGGGAGTGTGTGCAAGTGTGTGTCTGTGCAAACGTTGTTTAGACAGGATTTGTTATTTTGGCTTTTTTTGTAATCGGATTACATAAACGTGACGGTAACAATAATGGGGAAACAAATGACTGCCAATAAAATATTAAACTTGAATGTGACGTCGGTTTTTCCTTAGAAATAAACACAACAATAAAAAGACAACAGTGAAAGCGCTGAGATTTGAAAGCAAATTTGCGATTCATAATGATATCCTGACCCAGTATTAAAACAATTGATTTGTTTATATGAAAAAAATTATCCAGAAGGCACCTGCCAATCCACCACACACACACGTACACATTTACAATTATCATGTGTCTGTATTTGAAATAATTGTATACGTAAAGCAAAGATAAATTGTATGACCGGAAATGAAATTTTAAATTTCTGCGTGTTGCGACTGCAGATTATTGAAATGTTTTTATGGTTTTTGTTGAGGTTACATTTTCATTTCCTTTTTTTTGTAATTTTTTTTTCTTTTGATAAATATTATTTAATGGATTTCAATAATTGGTTTTATTAATTTTGAAATGTCAATCAATAAAAAATTATTGAATACTTTTAAGTCTACTAATACGAAATACGTAGAACGAGCCTGCAAAAGACAAGATGAATCGCAAAACAATTCCACCAATCTCGAATTTACTAATAATGTACGAAAAAGAAAATATTTTGTAGCATCTCACTCGCGCTAGAAAATCATTGGTAAAAACCAGAGGAATAAAAGTAAATTTAAGAAGAATAAAAAAATTGTTCAAATCTTTCGCTTCAGGGACATCTTTTGGGAATGAACTGGCAGTAGCATGTGAAAGCTAAAACGCAACTTACAACGGATTCCACGATTTCGAATAATTTTTTCGTTGATAATACGAATACAGTACAGTACAACAGTGAAAGTACTTGTATGTCTAACTGCGGCTGTAGAATGGGGCAAAAAAGGGTTCCAACATTGTTGCCAGTTTTTGGGGTTGGCTCCCAAATTGATTGAATAGTTATTGGAGATTCAAATTTTATGAAAATACTCCCCTGGGATTTTTTGGTGGTAAAACTATTGTAGTGTGATACAAGCAGTCTGTGTGACTTGCACTAAGTAGCACAACACAACAGTCATAGTTGCCTGCATTGAATACATGTGGAATACATTAATTTCATTCACACATGTGACGGTCATTTGATTCCCCAAATATGCACTTGAAAAGGCACATGTTAAACATTCCAAACTGTTTATGATTGTCTGTTTGGAATGGTGTTACCCGATACTTTCTCATGACCATGAAAACCATAATTTCGCTAACTAAGTTATTTAGACAACTAATTATATTTTCATAAATTATTTATAAGCAGAAGTAAGTAACAATATAAGAACAGAGACAATAAGTTTAAGCCAATGAGCAGACTAGATCTGCTCCTAAAATACTTTAAATAAATGTTAAGCGCCTAGTTGCGCTGCTAAACAGAAATTAAAATTGTGTTCACATTTATTACACTATAGATTTTATTTTTGGGGGGCCTCGTTGACTGAACTCCTTAAGAAGCTCTCCAACCACTTCTGCCAGTAACGAGAAAAGTAAAAATTGGAATGAATTTTTTGCATGTTTAACTTAGGTAGCATACCATACCCCCTTCCTTCTCCTGCAGCAGTATTTCATAAGCGAAGTGAAACCAATCAGCGAACTACTCTGCCTTCTCTACCTCTTACGCTCTATTGCTTATCATCAGACAAATTTTTTCGCTGGGAAATTGTGTTGCCTTATGTGTAATGAACCAAGGGGATTTTGGGGATACAAAAGAATGAAAAAAGTGGTATTTTGCGAAATGTAATGCTACGTGCTACAAATTCTATTGCCTTATTTGCGGCTGTGCTACAAAGTTTGTTAAATTTAATTGTTAATAACCATATTAGATTCCAAAAAAAAAAAAATAATAATAAACAAATAAATAAATAAATAATTTTAAAATTCGTTTTCAAATTTTCATATTCCAATTACTCTTTTCTTTTTATGCGTTTAGCGTTCGCTACAGCTGTCTAATGGAGCAAGAAATTTTTCGTAGGGCAACGACCCAACTTTACAGATTAAATTAAATGTTTTTTCCCCTTAATTTGGCAGATCCACGATTTTGATAGAAAATCGTGTGTCGCTTAATTTAAATTTACAACAAAAGAAAAGCAAAATCTTAAGGGAAGGAAAATTTGTAAAGGAACTATGCAATTAAAAACGATGTGAGCTTATTTAATCAGAAAACTACTGTGTAATATTTCCAACAATCAACAATAATTTATTAGCATGGCATGGCAAGAGGCTACGTAGTAAAATAATTTTCTGTTGGTCGCTCGCTGCCAACCATGAACTTAATGGAGACTCATTCGCTCGGTCAAGACGCGCCAGTGGTCATGATTAGGCCGTGTGTTGGCATAAAGTGTTACGTTTAAACTGGAAATTAACAGAGATTGCAAATGCAATGAGAAATAAATAAAAAGTAATTGCTGGTGGCGATTGAGTATCTGGAGTGGAGTGATTGCTTCCATTTATATATTTACATGGCTTTCAGAAAACACAAAAGCAAATAATAAGGAAAAAGCCAGTAACGTTTATTGTTATTGTTGTTCCATGATAACAACATTACATAATATTTATATTGAGGCAAGCAAGTAAGCACACGTACGTGCAACTGGTACTGCAGCAACTAACACACATTTTTGTGTCTGTAACTTCTTTTTTGTTTTTTTTTTGTTTTTGTTTTTTTGTTTTTTTGTGATGTCCAAATATTTTATGAGCTTTAATGGACAACTTGACGATTAAATAGTGGTTTGCAAAAAAATAAATATAAAATTGTGCTGGCCGACCAGCACAATTGCTTGATATTTATTATAACCGGATGTGTGCGGTTTTGTTACCACTTCCGGTGTTTTCTAATATAACCTTTAAACATATTTGTATTGCCTTTCAAAACTAGAACAAACATTTTATTCTAATTTGACTCCTTACAGCTGCTGCAAGGACTCAATTGCCAATTAATTTTATATATTTATTTCGCTGTCAAACAAACGAAAACGGAAGTAAACAATTTCTGACAAAAAGTGAAAATAAAATATTAATTAAAAAAAAAATTACCGGTTGCGACAGTTGCTGATTTCATCGGCGGACACTTAACTAACACCAACTTCTGCTACAATGAGGAAGTTTTGAAAAGTGTTTATGTGTTGGTGGTACCACGAAAGCAACTCACACAAACTCTTTTCTTTTGGCAACTGGCAGGCAGTCGGGTTGCGTTTTCACATTAAGAAAATTAATAACAGAGAGAGAAAAGCGTATTGAAGCGTATTTTTTTATATGTATGCGAATACGGCTGCATATTGTACCGGCAGTTATACGAGCAAGCGAGTAGGAAATCAATGTTGCCTAATGAGTCAATTTGGAAATATTTTAAGCGCATAAAAACGAAGAATAAAAATAAAGTATGCAAAAACCGTAACTTTTCGTACAGAAAAAACAAATTCACTTTCAATGCGTGACAGCAACATGGAAAAAAAAAATTTCGTTCGCGAGTTTAAAGTTGCACTACAAACGAAATTTCGCGGAATAGGTTTTTTATGCCAGGCGTACAGCAGTAATGAATTCAATATATTCCTTAGGATCGAATAATAATACTCGGTAAATAAAAGTTTTGTATAGAGCTCCTCGATACTATAGTGGTCAGTATATTTCCTTCGGGGAGCTTAGCCGATGTCTTCAGCAGCCAGTGCTTCTACTCCTATAACAATTATATTCATGTAGTACACAATGGCAAAATTGTGTTATGTTCCAAAATAAAAACGAAATTGTGTTGCTAAAAATATATTAGTTTTTTATTTACACTATTTAAAACTACATCTATAACTATAAACATACCTAAAAATATATTAGAAACAACATTTAATGTTTCTATTTCGCCTATCTATTACGCTTTGAATCACTCCGTATCTCTGTGATATGTTATTTTCTTCTATTTACATGTATGACAGAGCCATCATTTGTTATACTGCATTACCATAATTGACATTTGTTGGTAAGGCAGTTAATTAAAATGAAATATAATGATGGCACATTTTATGTGATGGTGGTGGTACATTCTTTGTCTTTACATTCATATAATTATTACAAAATAGATAAATAAGTGTATAAATAATAGAATTTTGTGCAATATTAAGCACATGAGCTATAGTGAATTAACATTATTATCTTCTAGTTGAAAAACAGCTGTATTGCAAATTACTAAAATAACTTTCAAAATTTCTTTATAAAAAACAGCTGTTGAATGATATTTTCTAACCGGGGTATAATCATAATTTTATTGTTTGGCAGCCATATTGCGATCACACAACTCAGGAAGTATTTGTTTTATTTTACGGGCGAGATAATAACGCTAGACGTGCATCACTTTTTCTTTAATAGGCTGCCTGCATAACTTTGATAGCTTCTATTTCGTGGTGGCAATAGACAAGTTTAATGCAGCTCTTGAGGCATCTTGTCATGTTCTTTCAAAAATGTTACAATAATTTTAAAACTCAATTCCATTCACTCGTACTGGGACAACCATGACAATCCGATGCAGTCCGAAAATTTTTTTATTTTTATACCATAGACAATGCAATTGCAAAGAAATTTGGAAATATTTAAGTGAAGGAGAAACTAAGGAAATTAGTATTGCCACTTTATCATTAAGGCCCTTCACAGATTTTGTCACAACGCATTCCATTGGTACGGGCTGCCGGAAAGCGACCATATCATTTGAACACTGTTTTCTTTCGACAGTTCAATTTCAAGACTTCTTCTAAAGCGATCACTCATCCACAAGCTTTGCACTTGTACTTGTTAAAAGAAAGCGTTTTCTTTGTTGTTGTCTCAATTATATCGTGCAACATTTTGTTTTGTTGCATTTGATAATGATATAAATTTGATCACCCAACATTTTTTTTTGCATTATGAACTGATTATGATGTTGATTGTTTGAAAAATGTTAGACCTGCAGCAGTATGTAGTAATAGTGAGTGGCTGCAATCAAAATTACAAAAAGTGGTTTATATGGATGCATTTATATATGTGTGTTGATCTGTGAATGTCGGCAGTGAACCATAGACGAACTTGTATCGCCATGGAAATTATTTTGATAAAAACATTTTGTTTTGATTGTTTTCATTTCTTTCATTCAAACAGACATATGGACAACGTTGGCTCTGCGAATCTAGTAAATTGTTATTGTGCTTTTGTTTTTCTTTTCATTTAATTTCTACAGCAAGTTCAACAGTGCACAGTGGGGCCGATCGCCTGAACTTATGAACTTTGCATAAACAAGCTAATAAGTGATTTATCTGATTTTTAGTTTAATAAATTAAAAAAAAAAATAACTATAAAGACATTCTTAATATTAATGAAAACTAGTTCATCATAATTATGAACTTTATTATGGTAAGACTAATGTATTCAAAAATGTGGGAATACATGACAATCTTACATGATGAATGTGAATTTCATGAGCGAAAGGCAGTACTTATTTTATGTCCTGCGTGGAGGATTACTATTTTAGTGCACTAAATTAGAAGTAATCGTCACTATTGCCATTTAAAACTCTGCGGTTTACTAAAATGCCAAAAAAAAAAAATTAATAGAATTTATAATTGGCAGTTCAATTAAACTTTTTAAAAATGTTTTATTAATTCATTTATTAGCAATATAATATGTATTTGTATAAAAAACACGGATTCAAGTGGTAGAGAAGAGCAGTAATGTGCGACGAGTTGTGTGCTCCACCATATAAAACAGAGCTCATGCTGAGGTGGGCCAGTAGGGGCCATAAAACTATAATCAAAATGTAATAATGATTTTTCTATCTAGTGGCTTTAGCTGCACTATAAAGTCGATTTAAAGGGCCAAATGGCCAATAACGGAGGCAATTGCTTTGCAACAGGGGAATGTCTCATCAAATTAAAAGAATTTAAATATTAAAAATCTTTTCAGTTAGAATTAAAACTAAAAATTTTTAGGGCTTTGAGAAATTCCAAGAGTTATTAGTCATCACAGAGCATTTTTGCCAAACACAACATATAAATAAATAAATAAATATTAACACTAAAACTTTCGTTATCTTAAAACATCTCACAACTTGTTAATTCTATTTAACAAACCACAAAATTTTATTCGCTTAATTTCACAATATATTAGTAACCTTCAGACGGCTAATAAACTGTTTTACTGTTGCTAAATCGTGATAGAGGCATATATTTATGACACCGAGCTATGACGGGTTAAGTCGAGTTAACATGCAATTAACCACGATATATTTTTCTTAAAAAGCTTATTTCCCATAAATAATTTCTCTTTGAGCCGCACCACTGTAAATTACCAGATATCAAGCACAGATATATTAATAATAACAACAACTGCAACAATAACGGAACTCGTAAGTGCAACACAAGTACCAACAATAAGAAGAAGAAAAAAGACTTTAAAGGAAAACCTCATAACTAGTTTCAACTTTACGGTAGAGTTTGTTTATTTCATATTTAAACGCTTGCAACAGCGTTTATCTGCTGGTTATAGAAACGGAACTCAGCCTCACAGGTTGTTTCGCAAACGTGACTCGAATTTCAGAAACAAACAAAAAAATTATTCATCTCTTTAACAAAATCTTATTTTATAATAATAAAAATGAATTTTCCGAAGGGAGTAAGTGTTTTTAAATAAATAAAAAAAAAAAATTAAATATTATTTAAAAGAAATTCCCAACTAAAAGCGTGCAAAGTGTGCCAATTTTAAAAAACAAATAAATAAATTTGGAAAAAATATTTTTAAAACTGACACCAGTGTTAATAAATTTAACCATGAAATGGAAAAAATCTAGAAAAGTTTATTTTCTTGATCAGTTAAATGACGACACTCGAGTATGTGAACTGGCGAGAGACTTGTGAACGTTCTTGACGTTTTTTTAATTCCAGTTAATTTTTTTTTTTTTTTTTTTAATTAAAATCTTTAACAATTTATTGAGTGTTACAAGCAGGGGCTTTTTGAAGCATTTATTTAATTGCTTAATTCAAATTACTTCGCTTTAAAATGGAATACGAGTAGAGTAAAAGCCAATTTAGTTCGACAATGTACTGCCACATTCCCCTTCAACAGCATTTCAACAGTAAATCTTATTAAATTGCTTGACTGTTTGAAAGTTTAGCCGCTGGGGAATTGTTTATCTATTAAGTGTAATTAGTAAACCGCCTACACTTACTCACAAATGTATGCTGACGGTCATACAACTCACAAGCTGCCACCTGCCAGCTGCCAGCTGTTTTTGGATTGTACATCTTCCATATGGCAACATCTACTACAAATTTCGTAATCATTTACGGTGCTCCTGCAGCTAATCAACATTTTTCAATACATTGCGTAAACGTCTTGGTGCTCGAATTTTTTTGTAAATTACATTTCAGTTCGAATAGAATTTAATCAAATATGGCAGAAGACTTTTGAAATTTCGAAGAAGTTTATACTGTTTGGAATACTTTTCCTTTTTGAACTGGTGAAATTCAAATATCGTCTAATTAAAGTAATTACCAGTCTGTCTACACTTTCAGTTATGAAAAAGCTTATCGCCTTTTTTTGAGCTTTGAGATCTTCCTTGTCTTTTTGTCTTTTGTACTCTTTCCACTCGATCGCAATATTTTACCAAATTTCCGATGATTCCTTTAACTTACGGAAATCAGAATTTATATTTTTTATGAAACTATTGTGAATTAGCTTTTGGCCCGCCTGCACTCTGTAAATTCAATTCTCTGTTTTTTCCTCTCAAATAGAAAGACAGAGAAAACAATTTTATGAGCATTGAATATATTTGTTAGCCTTTTCTTTGTAAAAGTTAATTTTTTATTTTTTTTAAAATATAAAATTATTTTTTATTAAATATAAAAAAAATATAATTAAAGGCTGCAAAAAAAATTATTTTTAATTTGTTAATTATGAATTTATGTTGAAATATCCAATCAAAAATTATTTGTAATTTTCCATGTATTTTTAAAAAACTAAATGAGAATTATTACAGCAGTTAAAATATGATTTTATATTTTTATTTTAAATAAAAATAAAAAATTAAGATTTTATTAATACTTTATTCAAACATTCTCCTGAATTGTCGAAATATTATATATCAAATTAAAAGTTCTGTGTAAATATGTTTTTTTTTTTTAAATAAAAGTTGACTGGCGGGGCCTAGAAGCTCTTTTAATTACTAAACTAGTTCCCGCATGATAAAAAGTAATTAAAATAAAGTAAATAAAAAAGTAATTAATAAAGCCACACTCAGTTTATAAAACATTTCAATTGAAATTAATTTAAATTTATCAAGTTTTATCAACTTTACTTAAAGTTACCATGTCAATTTGTCTAAAGGCAAAAGCAAAGAGCAAAAAGCTTTCGGCAAAAGAAAGTTTTATTTATTTTTATGGGCTGGCAGCTCGAGCAAAATGTGTCTGCTCTAGAGGGCACAAATTAACTACTTGCATAAATATTATTTCATTTAAATAATTTTTACTCATTCTCTAATACCTGCAGGTTTTTACCTTCTTGTTTATAACCACTTTGATTGTGGCTCTCAGCACGGCCTACCCCTCCAAAGAAAATCTCAAGTGAGTTTTAAAATTCAATTATTTATATGTGTGTTAATTAAAATTGCTTTGCCTAGAATACGAATACACATTCCGGTTAAACATCACACTCATGTGCACACCAAGACGGTGGTGAAGAAGGTGCCGCTGCCCATACCAGTTCCAGTCAAGAAACACCACAAGGAGCACAATAGAAAACACAGTGAGGAACAGGAGGATGATTTTGAGAGCTATGATTATCCGAAAAAGAAGCGAAGAGTCAGACATCCATTTATATGAGTCGTGTACAAATTGGATTCGCAATGCAGACTTCGTAAGCAGAATTAATTAAGTGCAATAGAGGAATAACGAAAGCCAAACAATTTGTTAATCAAATGACGAGACGTTGACAAGTAAAAGGAGAAGAGTTTTTCTTTTTTTTTTTTGTATTCTATTTAAGTTCTATTTAAAGTTAATCTGTGAGTTTTAAAAGTTGTTAATAAAGAAATTTAAGGAATAGGAGAAATAGTTCTCTTAAATATCTTTTAAAGTTCAGGGGCTAAGTAGGAATCGAACCCTCGACCTCGTGTTTAGTGGGCTGTGCCTTATTCATTCGCCTACGGAGTTTCCCGTAATTACATTTCGAAATTCATTTATTTATACAGGTTTGAGGCGGTTTAGTGAAGTGTCTAGGGAAGAGCACCTTCCCCCTAGAAAAAACTGGAAAAGCTTGTTAATTTCAATTCCAGAAAAAGAAATTTAAATGAAATATGAAACTTTCGAAGCAATTTTGTCAGAAGGCTGAAGAGACTGATAGATAGAAGTTGATAGACCTCTCATACTATCCATACAAACAATTCCAATGCACAATATACTTAAGCAAAAAAAAAAAATAATATTCTACTTAAAATGCATGGCAAAATTTCATTAAGTTTTAGATATCAAATAAAAAAGTATAAAAAAAATTATCAACAGAAGAAAATTTCAAAAACTTTCCAAAAAAAAGACACGGCTTTCCTTAAATAGTGGAAAAATTTTAAAAAAATCAATGAAACCAGTTCGAAGTTGTATGCAAAAGAAAAGGAAACGTCAGCAAAATACTTACAGGTGGCGCTCATTGATTGCGTCGCATTCGCTGTAATGCACACTGAGAGGTCTAACTCAGCTGTCGTATCAAGCCAAGAGAATTTATTTCTTAAAGAAATCAAACAAGCAAACAAGGAAAACAAAATAGGGCAACGAGTTTGCCAAAAATGTTCTCAAATGAGTCGACTGTAACCGCAATTAAAAAATATTAAACGAGAATTGAAAGAATAAAAGTATGTGTGAATGTGTGGCAGTTGCGGGCAATTACAAATGCTTAAGTTCGCATCCATGCACATGCCAATGCAGGGGCCAAACGACTCATTTCATCTGAAGGCAGAGATTTTAAGGATTCCAGAACAGTTCAGTTTATATGCAAAATCATTATACGCCTGTTCAATATTCTTCGCCACAACCTTAATCCCATTTGTAATCCTTATAAAGAAGCGTACGCCCGGCCTGGCCGCAAAAATGGAACCACAAGAAAAATGGCTTGTTTGGTATCATGCAGAAATGGTTAATTGGTTTCTAAAAGGAAAATCGGTGGTTATGTTCGTAAGGCAAGTGGTCTCCATCCAATTGGTTACGTAACCAGCTTGAGTATGCACGTCATCGCTTGTTTTTATTTCCACTAAACTGGTTCAGGCAAGCAAAACAATCTGACAGGCATGTGCATGCAAATTCAAAGTTGCAATAACAATGGAACCAAGAAAAGCAACAACAACAAGAGTAACAATAACAATTAGAACAAAAACGTAATAAAAGAAGCTGTTTGCGTTGTTTGAGTGGGTCTTAATTGAATAGATATTTTTGCTACAGTGTAATTGCAACACTTGAGCAGATTTTACTTCAGCCATCGTTATTCTTGTTAAACCTGCGAAAGACTATTTTCCATTTCTTTTTGTTGTCTCATGTGCATTTCAAATACAAATTCAAATTAGGCTGCGATTCTATACGACTATTAAGGATTCCTTCAAAACAAAGTGGTTGACAACCACACAAAATTTAATTAATTAATTAACTTGTTTTATATTAATATCGCAATTTTTCATTGTGGCAGGAATATAATACTCGTAACAAAACTAGGGGTTTCCACTAATCTGGCAAAGCATTGGAGTTGGAACTGTCACGGTCTGTTCCATCACATTACTAAGAGATCCTTGCAAAAATTTATTTTATTTTTTAAAGCCACAAATTTTAGCTGCAAATTAATTTTCATATAAAGTTTTGTAATTTATTTCTTTATTCAATAGTCTGCCACTCTTATTTTCTTTAATTAAATTTAATTTAAACTTTTTTAAAATTTTTTTCCCTCAATATTTCGTTACCACAAAAAATCGATTATTACAAAAATTTCTATAAAAAAAAATTAATTTCGGAATTTTTTAATTTATTAATTAATAATTATAATTCTTGAAGAAAGCAGTCGTAAAATTTACAAACTATTAAGGATAAGAAAAAATTTATAAAAAAAAAATTTATTAAAAAAAATTTACAAAAAAAATTTATAAAAAAAATTTACAAAAAAAATTTATAAAAAAAATGTTAATTTGAAAAGTTTGCAACATACTAAAAATTATATTAACAATCGTATTTTTGTTATTTAAAATGTACAATTTCGTATATAATTTCATTAATTTTATACAACATTTTTTACTTATTTTTACTAATTCCACAAAAATAATAATTATTAATTATCACTTTTAATTATTAATTTTAAACTTTTTTTTAATCGATTTTTTGAGGTAAAGAAAATTTGAAATAACAAAATAGTAAATAGTAAAAATATTAAATGTCTTTAGTAAACTTCATGATTTCACTAAAAAAAATTCTAGAAAATCCTTCCCTGAGATGTTTTAAACGTTCATCCATCCGTTTACCCATCCCTGAAGGCCTCAATACAATCGTTTGTATAGTATTAAGCAAAGTAATCAGAACAACAAGAAAAAATCATGTGGGAAGAATTGATCGGTGCAATTCGCCAACAAAACGCTCTGTAATTTTTTTTAAAACGCACTGTAATCTGAGGCCTTCGGGGCCAGCCTTATTTGCACACTGGAGGGATGTAAATATGGAAACGAAATAAATGTTTGAATGTGTTGATGTAAACAAATGCAAGAAAAATGTATTTGAATATTCATTCAGGCATACACATAAACACATAAACAAACGCACCTAGAAGCACCTTTTTAACAAATTAACCCAGCAAACAGTATTTAGTTAAATCAGTTCGAAAGTCTAAACCACATTATGCGAATTGCCAATAAACTAAAGGCGATTTCAACATGTTGTTGTTGTGGTACTAGTGCTGGGGGTGGTTTTGGAGCTGGTGACGGTGTTGCCTGTGCAATCGTTTTATTAAATCGTTTATATTTAATATTGTTTTAATTTTTATTTTATTTATTTACTTCTAAATGTTTATTTCTGCTTAACACCACCAAAAGTTTTAGCGAAAAATATAAACAAAAATAAAACGGGGCAAAGAAAATACACAAAAAATAGGAACATGCAATAAAAATTTTTTTATTTGATTTTCTCCACCCCTTTCAGTTGTTTATATTGGATGAGGCAAAATTTCGTGATAAGAATTGTTATTATCTTAATTATATTGTGTTGATGGTGATGGTGATGGTATTGTTGTTGTTCTAGAACACTTGCTGTGCGAAGTCGCACCAGATGTAGTAAAGGGTATTCCACTAAGTGCTTGCTTCCTTTAAATTTAAATTAATCGATGACTGTGTGTTTCTGATAACGTGGGCATGCGCAAACCGTTTATATCCGCGCCATGTGATCTGAATATGAACTCAAATCATTCGGCATGATAAACGTTTTAGTGGTATTTACTTTGATGAGGTATATGATAATGTTAGGGAGATTGGTGATAAATATAAAAATTCGTTTCCTCAAGTAATTTTGAGATACTTGATTGAACTTGGTATCGTTTCTCTTCCCGCTACATTTTTAGAGCATCGTCTTCTTGAATACTTAAATGTTTTCGACTTTAAGCTCTCTCCGGAAGATTGTAAGGTGTTGGATACGTTCAATATTGGCGATCGGTTGGACCGCATGAGGCATGCAGCGAACCACAAATACTATCCATTCAAAATTCAGTATTAATTCACTTGTTTTTTTAATTTAAATTCAAATTTCTATCAATTCGAGGAGTGAAGGAATCATATAATTAAATAAGAATAGAATTAGAATTTATTATTCTTATTTAATTATATGATTCCTTCAGGGATTAATATAATTAAATTAATTATATGATTCCTTCGATACAGGGGCATTTCATTAAAGGCACAGGCTGTTTGTGGCTACATGATCTAATTAGCTATCGACTTAGCTTAAGACTTAAGAGTTCTCATAGATGTAGGAATCAGTGTTGGCAAGTGATTTTAAAAAAGTTTCAAAATATTAAAAGTTTTTGTTTTTGGCGATAAAGAACTAAATAATTGCTAATAAATTTTAAATAGATATATTACATATTTAAGCATAACTCTACGAGAAACCCCAATATATATAGTGGCAGAGCGAAGAGTAAAGTTGGTCAATAATGGATCCGACCATATCAGTATCCAAGGTATATTTTGTTTTTGAAAATGGCGCTGACACTGACTATTGTGGCATATTTGGCTCTATCTCCTTTCTGGTTGATTTGTGATAAATCTTTGAAGAGGATTTTCCAATGGAAACCCCGCTCAATACCGAACTGACATTTGAAAAAAACAATTTTATGATTCTCATGCATGACAGCTTGACGATTAGGCAAAGCCCATAAGCTCAACGGAATCCAACAATATGCCTGCCATTGGAAGTAGCCATTGGCAGAGCCGTTGTATTGGCTTGTTGTTTTAAAAATAAAAAGTTCAATAATGGAACTTCCAGTTTTATTTTCAAATAAAAATAAACAAAGACTGCCAAATGCCATATGACGCAGTTCAAATAAATTTTTAAAAATGCTGTTCGTAAGCTAAACAAGTCACTGGCAGGCAACTGTAAAAGGATCTTTTAAAAGTAGGAGAGTGTAGGAAAACACAAATATCAGCATCCAGGCATTTAGAAAATTTCACCCGCAAAAAAAAAAGAGAAAATTAAACCGAAACCTTTCCCAATACTCGTACACGTACGTTTCAGCACTTGAGTTTTTATATTGCACATTGATTGCGTATATAAATATTAAATATTATAATTATAAATATTAAAGTTGTGCTTATTTTAACGTTAACAATTTAAAATAAACAATACAGTAGTCGTACTTTTACAAACACAAGTTCATTCATTTGCCTTGTAACAAAATATTTATTATTTATTTAAAAGCATTATTTGGTATGCTGTTACCCTCCACCTCTTGCCAAGAAGAATAATTCGAAGAGCACACAAGGAGATTATATTCAGCTGAGGCGAATCGCTTGCACCCTCCCTCATTTAGATGAGGGCAAGAGTGGCAAAAGCCTGTCATCTCAAGATGCAAAACGGAAAAATACATCCTCAAGAAGCGCTTCATTTCATTCCTTGTAAAATTATTTTAATATTTAAGTGCCGCTTTAAAAGATTTTTCGGACTTGCAACAATTTTTTTCATTTCCGGTTGCTCTACGGTTTCTTCACGAATCGTATAATTTCTCCATTAAACATTTTAAAATTGAAAGCTTCAGCTTTATCACATAAACACAAAGAGAGTAAAAATAGTAACTCCTGCTTCCCCCTAAGAAACCTTATTTTGTCATACAAAGTATTTAAAACAATAATAATAGTAATAAAAAACAAGTGAAAGTGTTGTGTTGTCATACAAACTAAGGGTTGGCCATTCCAGAACAATTAAGGCTGCAGGACTTTTAAGAAGCATTACAAAATTTTTCGAGAGGGAGAGAGAGGGAGGACTTTTAAGAAGCATTACGAAATTTTGAGAGACAGAGGGAGTTATTTCATCTTTAAGATACTCTTATAATACAAAGGACTCTTGGCTTCTCTCTCTCTTAGGATAAATATTTATACTGAGACTTTTTAAAAATTTCTAACCATTCCAACAAGTGAAAGAGTTGTGTTGTCATACAAACTAAAGGTTGGCCATTCCAGAACAATTAAGGCTGCAGGACTTTTAAGAAGCATTACAAAATTTTTCGAGAGAGAGGGAGAGGGAGGACTTTTAAGAAGCATTACGAAATTTTGAGAGAGAGAGGGAGTTATTTCTTCTTTAAGATACTCTTATAATATAAATGGCTCTTTGCTTCTCTCTCTTAGGATGAAAATTTTTACTGAGACTTTTCAAAAATTTCTAACCATTCTAACAAGTGAAAGTGTTGTGTTCTCATATAAACTAAAGGTTGGCCATTCCAGAACAATTAAGGCTGCAGGACTTTTAAGGCAGAAAGGGAGAGAGAGATTCAATTTATTCTCGTGAAATTAAAAGTTGAAAATTTTTTAAATTTTTATTTCTAATTTCTTAAAATTCACTGGCCAGATAAATATTTATAATTCTTAAAGTTGATTTCTTTTTAAGATTTTAATTTTAATATTTTAGCATTTAGGTTTTTTTAATTTTTTTTATACAATTTTTTGTATAAATTTTTTTTTTTTTTGCATAAAAATTTTATAGTTTCTGAAATTTAAAAGTCGTTTAAAGATTTTAAATATTTCAAATTTAGGGAAAAAATAATAATAAATTACAAGGCGTTTTATTCGTTATTCCCACTTTGTTCTTCGCAGTGCAGCCCAACGTTGAAAAATTGCTAACCCGTTACGTCTGACGGAAACAAATTTTAATTTATTCCGTTGCCTATTGCGGCGAAATTAATTTTATCGTATATAATAATATTGCCATAAATAAATATTTGTTTTGCATGACTAGTGAAATCGCTGTTAACAAATGAAATAAAATAATTATTATTGTTTGCACAAACCTTCACAGATTTACGAAAAGTTTTGTTAATAATTTATCGTTCCCTGCCAGCACAACTTTTGCCATTTCGAGTCAATACTGTTTAATGATTTACCTGCAAAGAGAAATGGAAGGGAAATCAGTGAGTGCGGAAAGTAAGTGATTAAAAGCACTTTCAAAGCGCATAATTATAATGTTGTTTAATGTGGGAGCGTTTGATTGCTGGTTGTATGTAAATTGCGTTAATTTCGTTAATAAATCGTTAATTAACAACATTGAATACGATTTGGGACTCAATAGTTATAGAAAATACAAAATTAAATTACTACTTGTTGCCGCAGGTGGCCCCGATTAAGTAACAATTAAGCAGTCAGCCTATCAAGCAACTAAAGGTCAATCAGTGGTGGCTTGTTATTGATTTTGGTTCAATATTTTAAACTATTACCAAGACAACAAATTATATGAATATAAATAATAAATGAAAATGCTTCAGGTTTTCCAAAGTGAATGCCAGAATAAGACAATTGACTGGAATTTGTCCACAAAGTACAGAAAGTGGTTACACGTGCAACATGCCACGACAGTTTTGAAACTGCTGCATAGACGTGGTTGCTGTGGGTCGAAGTTAATTGTTGCCTTTCTCTTTGTTGTATGTGGGCGGTTGCAGAAATTTTATATAATTCTATTAATTTGACGTTCCAACGATTTTTGTCTGATATTGGTGACTTGACAGCACACATTCGCTCCGCCTTAAATATCGTATGCCATGACGTGTACTTCATTGCCGTCAACTGCATAAAAATTTATTAAAAATATTTCATTTCATTCATTACAATTTTCTTTTACTACTTTTTAAAATGTTACAATCATAATAATTATCGGGGGCAGGCAATTGATTTTAAGATGTTGCTAACAAATTTATTAAATATTTTCAATATTTTAGCAAATATTTTATTGCAAATAAATCGTTTACAAAAACATATTTTATAAAGAATTCTTATAATAAATTGTAATACAACTTGCACAAAATGTAAAAATGAAATTAAATTTTTTTTGTATCACTATCTGGATAGATTAGGCTTTAGCGGTTAATGAAGTGAACTATTAAAAGAATGCAATTTAAATTTAATTGAAAGTTCTTATGGCACGCTAAGTGCTGGCCAATTATTCGAAACTGATACCAGCAATGGAATAATTTTACTTAATTAAAAAAATAACTTAATTAATAATAATTACTTGAAAAATATAACAAAGTAAATTTGCACAAAATAAGCCTTCACATAGAAAGTGACCAATTGGGGTCGCTATGAAAGTCTTCAAAAATGAGCAACTGCATAATAAGCGCTTAGTTGAGCAACGCAAAATAATTAAACCAGGTGGGAGCTGCTCTCCGCTCTAGAACTGATTTTTTTATTTTCTTTGCCTATAAACCAATTAAGGTTGGAGCATTTTTACATTTCTTTTAAAATTATATAAATAATAATATTATAACATATTAATATTATATATTATACTGACGACCTTCTTGTAGGGAATTGCAAACAAGTTTTTTTTATTAAAATTCAAATACATTCTTTTGAAATGACACATCAAAGCAATTTAAAATGAAAAAAATAATAATATTATATTATTATTATTATTATTATTATTATTATTATTATTATTATTATTATATTATTATTATATAATAATATTCGAATAATTTTACACATGTTTAAATTTCTTTTAACCTGCAACAGCATCGGTTATACTGACTACCTTCCAGTAGCGAATTGCAAACATGTTTTTTTCTTTATTAAAAGTCAAATAAATTCTTTTAAAATGCTATGAAAGCTTACCACATCAAAACAATTTAAAATGAAAAAAAAAATTATTCGAATAATTTTATACATTTGAAATTTTTTTTTATCTTGAAACAGCATTGTTTATACTGACCACCTCCTGTATCGCATTGCAAACATGTTTTTTATATTAAAATTCTAATACATTCTTTCGAAACGGTATGAAAGCTTAGCCCATTAAAGCAATTAAAAATGAAAAAAAAAAATTATTCGAATAAGTTTTATTCGAAACACTTTTATTCAAAGGAATTTTGTTCGAAATTCTTTTTTTCTATACAGTTTTATTTGCATTTATAATGATTATTATGATGACGGAATAAACACACATCGGTACAGAATAATATTTCAATTCACCACAACAGCACCGATAATAAACACTAATTGCTACAAGTTTCAAAATGATTTATAACTATATTTCACATTTAATTTAAATTGTATGCTATCGTTTGTTAATTAGATTGTTTGACTTCAAAAGAATACGAAAACATTGACGGTAGAACGATTATATGTAAGAATTAATCGAAATTTAAGGATATAAAAATGGTTGTTTTTTTTAGCTAAAAAGCTTTTTTATGTATCCATTTCACTAGTATCTACCAGGCTTTCAAAACAATTAAATTTACAAAAACTTGCAGCAAACTGTGAACTTCCTTATTGAAATTAAAAAATTGTAATATAAAAAAAAATTGCATGCATGCACATTTTAATACGTGCAAGTATGTAAATTATGCATGAAGTTAATGGAGTTAGTGTATACGTGCGGCTGATTGCATACGTCATAAGGGGTAACACATATAAACAAACAGATTTCGCAACATGTCTGTTCTCAAGTCTCCCACTAAGCCAGCACGAACATTTCCGTTTTGCATGAAGTTGTAAGAAGCGAAACTGTTTTACGCAAACAAAATAAAAGGATGCCACGTTGATTAATAACATATTCCAGAAATCAAAACTAGACAGGGTATGGTGAGCAACATTGTTCGCAACATTCTGGTTCTTTACTAACGACTTTTTCTTTGCTTGTTGACTGATTTTGATAATTTTTCAGCAAATGGTTTCTGCGTTGTACAACGGCGCGAAGGTTTTAATGTTAAAGTTCTGTAGTTACTCATAATTAGATAGATAAGCCCACCGGCAGGCAAACATGTGGCAACATTATTGCAAAAATGTTTCTATGCGAATGAGTACTCTGTCGCATATTGTATTTAATTTTCGGAATGTGTGTTTAGTACTGAAACAACCGGTGTTGTGGCGAGAGTGTAGTTTAGTGTTCGTATTTTTCGTTCGCATGCAATTTTAGTGAAAACAATTTTATTTTTATAAATTACAAAAAAAAATTAAATAAAATAAAAAGAAAAAATATCCATATAATAACAAAAGAAAATAGAAAAATTAGATTTTGCTTTAAATCTTAAAACACCTGGCACACCTCTAAATAAGTTGTAAAACAAAAGGGGAACAAAATAAAATATTCAGTGGTTTTAAATTTAATTTTATTCACATAATAAGAAAAATATTGTAATACTTAAACGAAATATTTAGAAAATTGATAAGAATATTACAACAATTATAACAACAAGAAGAAAAAAAACCAAAAGAAAAACAAGCAAAGAAGCAGCAGGAGCCTCATTGAAAGTGTAATAGAACTTTTTTCTATTATTGTCATGTACTTGCTGTAAAAATGAAGAGTACTTGTTGTAATTTTAGTTGATGTACTCCCTATGTGGCATGCAAACACCAGACACAACTTGCAACACAAAAATTAAATACTAATAAGAAAAAGTAATGCAGAACAGGCGAGAATGAAACAAATAAAAACATTTTAGCATTGAGGCAACATCGAACCAACTGAGCCAACTAACCAACACCATCATTATGATCAACTAAAGTGAAGAGACTAGACCAAGACCAACACCAACAACAAAACGATTCACATTTCCCTCATTCACTTGAACAACAACTGAAGAAAACAAGTACAAGAGCAATAACAAGAACAAGAACAATAACAAGAACAATAACAGTAGCAAACAGCAAAAATAAAAGCAACAACTAGAGCAGAGATATAAAAGAATAAACAAAAGAAACATATACAAATACGACGAAGCAAACGCAGAAGTACAAGCGGAGGCAGTCAGAACCAAATAGCACATTGCCAAATGTGGAACACGACGGTACGGCATCCCAAACTATTTTTCACCTAGTCCGTTTTCTTTTCTATTAAATAAAAACAAAAAAAATTTTTATGCTTCTGTTCGGTCTTTTTTATACACTTAATTGGCAAAAAACAAAAAAAAATATAATCGGTTTTTTTTTTGGTTGTTTTCGTTCTTATTGCATTAAAAATGGGAGAAACAACATCAACAAAGGGAATGTAATACAGCAAATTATAATACAAAGCAAATTTAAAAAAAAAAAAAAAGAAAAAAAATATTCACTTTCCATTTTTAGGGTCTTAAGGCATTAGAAAGCCTTTTTTTATTACCGCCCACGCTACTGTGAAGAATATTTGAAAATTAATGTAAAATAGAGAAAAGCCGATTTAACCGCAGTCCAATCAGATTAAAATTTAATAACTGAACTCAGTGCTATTAGTTGACAATATGAAAATAAGCCAATAAAAAGGAAGAGAATTGTTACAAAGGAAACATCTTACAACAAGCACACAAACCAAGCCGTCTCCATTAGGCTGTTTATATGGATATATATGTGTGTGTGTAGAAAAGATCGTGCGTGGAAGAGTGTGTGGCTGAATGTAAATATTTATTACCATAAAAAAGATATTGAAAAAGTGTCAATAAATTTAGTGTTTAAGTTAAGCAAATAACAAAAAATTAAATTAATGCAGAAATTAAAAAATATAAATATTCAAATTAAGAAAGAAATGTAATAAAAATTTTTTAGCAAAGTTTTAACAAAAGCAAAACATTGTAAATAATAAACAAAGTAATAAAATATCATTATAGAATTGATATCAGTTGGGGGTTCCCAAAAAAAAAAAAAAAAAAAGAGAGAAAGAGAAAGAAACATATTGAGTGAGAAGCAGTGAAAGAAGAGTGAGTGTTGGGAAAAGTAGAAGCTTTTGTGACGGCGGAGATGCTGGCGCCAGCCACTGTTCTCACTGTAACAGTTGCGGGAGGCGTCAGTTACAACAATAGCATAGGCAACAACATAATGAACACATGCTGTTTATCAGCATCAGCGACAAGAAGAACAACAGCATCAACATTAGCACAGTTAAAATTAACTGTTCCCGCAACAACAACGAGAACACAATTGTGATAAATTAAATTAGTTAAATTTTGTTATTCTTAATCTTAAGGGTAAGTACAATAGGCCATGTCCTAAAACTATAACAAACCATAAACATTTCGGTGATCACTCCTTACAACAGCCCCTCCGTTTTATATCCTCCAAACACTATTTAAATAGAAACATAAGAAACCAAAAAAATATATTCGAAGAAAACAATGCACTACTGACTGACCGAACGCTTTGCCACACCGGCGTGACCACTGAAAGTTTTCAGAAAACGGCTCAAAAACGGAATTTTAATGAAAAATTTAAACCTATTTAAATAATTATGCTGATATAATAATTTCATATCATTATAAAAGTATTTTCTAGTGATTATTCAAATATGAATTTTTTTTTTTGCTCATTTCTGAATAAAAAATTTGGTAAGCCAAAACCAAAAAGGGTAGCAACTCACTTTTTATAACAGGTTTTGGATACAAATTCTTGTGGAAAGCGCTTGATATCAGGCCCATAAGAAAAAAAAACAACTCGAAGGAGTTTCTTACACAACCATGACGTATGACGTACAAGTAATTCAAAACGCAATATCATTCATACGTGCAGTTTTGCTGAAAGAAATACTTGAAAGCTGTATGCAACCAACCGCTAGTTGGGCATTATAGGGAACAAGTAAGGCAGTACATATTAGGAGTCGTAATATTTATATTACGGCTTATGACAATGTAGTGTAATTCCGAAGTTGCTTTATATTCTTTACATGGTCGTTTATCGACTTTATAGGGTGCAGACTTTATTCATAAAATACAATTGATTTTATAATTTATGTATTAAGTGATATATTCTACATGAAATCCTGTATATGTTTTATTCAATGTCTTATAAATGTTGATAATTGACACATTTTTCAAATGCGTTGCCGCAGTGTGCAATTTACCACTATGGTAGCACAACGGTCACGCTGCGCCCACCCACTCAAACCGCTTGTTTCGATCCATCGAATTGCGAGTATATTTAAAATGGCAAATAGACAGAACTAAGTAATTAAATAAAAGAGGAAAATTTATAAATATTTGTATCTGGTGCGGCAGTTCAAAAAGAAATATTTTTATTGACTGTCGCTTTGGAAAAAGTTTATGCAAAAGTATTTCTAAAAGAAACAGAATTCCTGCACACGCAATTTGGAAGTAGAAAAAGATTTTTTTTTATGATTTCTATGTTTCCTTTGCCATTGTAAACGCCGAAATATTTCAAAGTGCATATAGTTGAAATTTATGGAAGCTTGAAATGGACATGGCTCAACTAATTGGCATGAAAAAATGTTTGCCTTCAACCAGGTGAGAGTGAAAATAAAATACACATAAAAAAAAATGTGTATGAATGTTTCGCAGCCTCGTTTAACGATCAAACTGGCTTAAATGAATATCTGACTGTGGCCAATATGCATATGTATGTGGTAAGAAAAAAAGGATTTAAAAATATGTGGGAGAGTCGAAAAGGGGACAGTGGGGTGAGAAAAGTTTATAAATTTTGTAACACAATTATTATAAACATTCTCGAAAAATATTTAAAAATATTTAAACTTTAAGAAAGAAATAATTCTCTATTTTCCTTTGACTAAAAATTGCCTAAAAGCGAGACAAAAAAGCTTTTGCCGCAATCTTTTCAGTGGAAGAAGAGAGAGAAAAAATCTGGTAAACGACTCTGATTAAAAGCATATAAAAAAAAAAAAAACTGTCAAAGTCAACATCTGAAAGCACGTGCAACGCTTAATAATAATCAGAGATTTTTGCATGAAATTGCTCTGGCATGCACACAGATATCGTCATTTCAACAAAAATAGGCCCTAAAAAAATGAATAGTTTTTATTTGACATTCTTTTTTAAAAATCGGCCGATTCTATCATATTTAATGGCATCTACATCTAACGAAATAATAGAAAAAAAGTCGAATTTAACATAAAAGCAGTTAGTACGATTGTTACGCTAACGATATGCACAAGTGTATTAAGTCGGTGCATATTTACATATGTATATATTTGTTTTCCATGGAATAAATTATAATAAAAATTTATTTCAAGTTCTTTTCTTCCTACTCAGAAACAAAATTTGAATTTTATAACAATTTATTACGTTGAACGTAAACCTGCCGTTTGCAATTGCACAACAATTATTGACAACGAAGGAAGCATCAATATATTGTCCAATTTCCGATTGTATTGCAGTTAAAGGAGGAGTTTCTTACACAACCATGACGTATGACGTACAAGTAATTCAAAACGCAATATCATTCATACGTGCAGTTTTGCTGAAACAAATACTTGTTGAAAGCTGTATGCAACCAGCGCATATCAAACGTACTCACACACACACACACACACACACACACACACACACATATGTATATAAATATATAAATGTTCGTATCAATTTCAAGTTGTTCAACTTTAAGCAAAAAAGTAATAAATAAAAATGAAAATGCAATTGCAAACAGAACAATTGAAAAATAAATAAAAGAAAATATTGAATTTTCTTTTGTCGCTGCTGATTTGAAAGTCCTGATGAAGGACTTAATGAAGAAGAATCATTTTTCCAAACGTCTCTTCTAGTTGTTGTTTTTACTTCAAGGCATCAGCAATTTATAAATGTTTTGAATACAAAACATATTTTTTATTTCTTTCTTTCTTTTCTTACATTCCCCCACTTCTTTGCTGCTTGTCGCAGCTGAGCAGCGATGCTTTAAGCACAATGGCTGTTTGACATATAAATATTCTTCCTTCAGATGATAGAGCAGCCTTAGATATCGCCAGCCCGGGCATTGCTTTGCATGGAAAGCAATTATTTTTTATTGACACTTTTTTTGCAGTTGTATCGAAAAATAACATTTTTAAATTCAATTTTCAAAGGGTATACTACACTAATAGCAAGACAAGAGCACTATAGATACACTCGAAGCTTTCCAGAGGAGCAAGAAGCTGGTAATTCTCTAAATTGCAATAAACATTAAAGACAGCATGCAGCTGCCTTCTTTTACAATTCACTACTGAACAACTAAAAGTCTATTAAGCGAATCTATTTCAATTTAAAACGAAAATGAAAGCTATTCTAACCAATTTTAAGTCATTTAAAACGACTTATTTACTTATTGAGTAAAACAAAAATGTTTACGACTTAAATTTTATCACTTTTTCGCAATCAAATTCGAAGCACTCCATAAAAAAATGAAACAAACAAATCCCTTCTGGCGTCTTTGGATTGAAAAAAATTGAATTGTTACTTAAGGGGATTTTGGCGGATATTTGAAAGATAATTGTACAGCAGGAACTTTTTTTTCAGTAGATTTTGAAATGAAAATTTCAATTACTTTTCATAATTAATTTTTATATTCTCTTTTCAGCAAACAAAAAAGGAATTTTTCTAGCTGGTACATAATTTTCTGTACACTAAACATTTTCAAATTTTTCTCTCGTTAAAAAAATTATTTAGAAAAATATTTTTCAAAAACGAAGTTTCCGGCAAAGATTTGTCGCATTCTAAGACGCTTTAGAAAATGAATGCTTTCAATGTTAAGTGCCTTGATTAGCTAACTTTTTTCTAAAAGCGTTCTCTGCAAACTTATTTTTATAAAAATCCTTTTTTTTAAAAAAGTTGCTTTTCTGCTTTTAGAAGATATTTTTCAATCAGATTATTTTCTTATTCAAAAAAAAAAAATCAGCTTTTCTTTAAGGATTCTTGCCATTGTAATTTAAAAGAAAAAAGTGTGTTTTTCAGTTTTAATATTTTTCATTTTTAATTATGATATTTTATTTTATTTTATATTTAATTTTTTTAATTTAAAACAAATACAGTCTAATGCCGATAGTGCGGACAAATAAAAACCAAGTGGTGTCCGATATATAAAAATGTCTGGATTTCTCCGAAATAAGAGAAAAATTAAAGTAGTCTTTTGTAAATATGTATGTACTGTGCATAGAGAACTTTTTTTTATATACAAGAAATTAAGAAATTAATTTACTTATGAGTAAAAATAATTAATTTTTATAAAATTATTATATTAATTGTTGCACAAATAGTTGCATATTTTCAACTGCCGAAGTTAAAGTTGAAGTACGCAAAATCTCGCAGTCTTTTTAGTTTTAAAATATCCCCAGCAGGTACTTCCCCGTCTTTGTAATATTTTATGCACGTATTAAAAGCAGAAGCAACTGAGAATACTTTGTTTTTGGAATATGATCACAATATTCTTCAATAAGCGATTCAACTTCTTCAAAATTTCTGCTGTTAGTAAATCAATTTCAATCAATTACTTCGGCAGAATTGCTGCGTGTCAGTCTTGCTAGAGGAACTGCACCGTCTGTGTCCCATTCGTCTTCATAAAGAATATTTAAGAATATTTGCTCCAACTTTATCCCAAGCATTGGAAATCAAAATGGCCATGTTTTCTAATGTAAAAGTTTTAAAAGCATCTACGATATTTTCTGAACTTGATAAAATATCTGACAAAAAAAAACTTTTACAATAATTAATTTTTATTGCAAAAGCGAAAGAAATAAGTTCTATCCGAATTATTGAGGTAGAAAACAAAGATCGTGGCCGGCTTATAGAGTACTTGATGGCAGCAAATTAAGCGTCTGGTTTATCGCGTTCTTCGGAATTTCAACTATCCCAAATAACGAGATTATACTGTAGTTTAAATTTTAAAACGCACCCCACTGTATCAGAGGTACAGCTTTGCATGTCGCCTTTTTAAGCCTTAATAGAAAACTGTGCTGTGGAAAAGAGTTTTTCAAATTCAGAAGATGAATTAAAAAGCTTTTGAAATTTATGAATTCCAATTGAATAAATCATAAGTAGTATTTCGCTTTCAATTAAAATTGAAATAAATAAAGACAATAGAAAAAAGAAATTTTTAACAAACATACACACCTACATATGCATAAGAGAAGAAGCATATAGAACGTAATTAAACATAAATGAAGTGTATTTAAATATTAAGCATAAACAGAGAATGAATTTATTTACTTCAATAGTACTTAATAATTTATGATCAATTAACGTATGAGTATTTTATTGGAGAAAAACGAATTGAGCTTTAAGCACAGCTCACCTTGATTAATTTGTATTTACGTGTCAAAAGATTATGAGCAGATGACGGGCGCTCTCAGCAAAATGATGTCTTATTTATTAGTTCAACAAATGTATGACGTAAAAATGTTTAAATAAAATTCTTCAAACATTTACAATGTAAGCATGAATGGCTTATCTGTGCATGAGAGTGTATGTGTATGTGTGTGTGTGTGCAGGCATATGCGTTTCTGTTCCATTAACAACCATCTTAAATAATCTCCTCCTCAGCCTACTCATTTATCTATTTAAAATTGTAAACATTTGTAGTCTCGCAGCGGTCTGTTCATTGAAATTACAATGAAAACGTTAAGGATGGAGATGGACGTAATTAAGAAAAATATTCTTTTAAATGAGCGAAGAACGCGTATTTATCTTAATTAGATAGAAATTAGCGTGCTCGCAATACACGATTAGTTCACAAGATTTTCTTTGATATACTCACATAATTATTCAGTTTGATTTGTTTGTGTTTTTTTTTTCTTGTGTTGTTTAACAATTTTCGATTAGATTTAATTTTAAAAACAAAACACACAAATTTGTCATTCATGTCACAAACAACAATTCGAGTAAATGCGACAAGATGTCAAAGTCAGGCCAAGTGAGCAGCTAGAGCATAGATACCACTGTACATATACATATAAATTTTTAATGGTTGGTTGCTTACAAAAACTGCACAAGATAGACTTAGAAGCTCTATTTGAAGTTACTTTAAAGTGGAATAGTACGTTACATTGTTTTTATTTGTTGTTTTATTATATTTTTCACGCAACTGTTTAGCCATTCTCCAATAAGATTAAAAGTACTTGACTTTAATAAGAGCCGGCGTGTCATAATAATATTTTAAACGTGCTAATGCTGAATACCTTCAATTCAAGGCATTGCCACCAGATAACCGCAATGGCGCAGAGCTTTTGCAGAGACTTTAAAACTTTTAGATTACACTAGATAACAAATTTAAGTTTACATCATTTCTGTTGCAGTAATATGTAATATAATCCACAATTGCCCAGCTCTTCAGATATTAATATGTATACCAAACAATTTTTGGCAAAAACTGGTCCGAGGAAAACATTTAACCCTTTATGTGCGCATCGTTCCTAAATTATCATAAGACATAAAAAATTTCTAAATTGCCGATTTATTATTTTATAATAGAATCGGAAATTTTTCACAGCGGCTAATTCGAACTTTCTTGAAGCCATTTTTAGTGAGGCTTCAAATGTAATTAATATGCAACAGAAAACAAAAGAATTATTTAAATTTAAGGCCCAGAACGGTGTTAGTTTGACAAGCATTGTAGCTTGCGCTAACGATTATGTGACTCATTAATATACTTGATATCTCCATTTTTTCTAATTTTTATTACAATTCTGTTTTAGCTGGAAGCAAATAGATTTGCAATTGCTGCTGAGTCAGCCATCACACCATGCTACAAATTTTATTCCGTTTTCTACATACTTGATAAAGAAGTCTGGACTAAAACTCTATACACATACTGTGTAGTAGCGTTTCAGTATTGTAAATCGTACAGGTATTAGTTGAGCCTGACTGGGAAATGAGGCCATTAAATGCCAATTAAACCATTCTCCTCGCCTTTTTTTCAACCTGCAACTTTATGGCAGCGTGTAATGGCTGAATAACCAGCAAACAAATAATGTTTCCGTTAATTCTTGTTAACCCACGATTTACGTTGAAAAAAATTAGTTAATTGCTTGGCTGGCAATCGCATTCCTGCACGACCTCCGTTACCGTCTAATACCCAATCACGAATTGCTAACATAAATGTATTTAAGCCTAAGTAAAGCTTCCATAGCCACAACATAAAAATAGTATAGGCGTATAGAAAACGACAACGTAACGTTTAAACGCTGCTCTCATTAAAATTTATGCACTGCATTAGAAAATCTGCCCCATTGTATTTGTTCTTTGTTCAGATGGCGATTGCGCCCACCAAACGAACGAAATAATGAGAAACCCTCCCCCTAGAGACCTTTTAAATACGTTTTAATTTATTATCAGTTAATTTCGTATAATTTCCTCGCCAAATGTACTATTTTTGTAACCATAATATTACAGCAATTATTTCATGCTTATAATTTACAATCAAAATATACTTCAAGTATAGTTATTTGAACATAAATTTTAATGTACGCTAAGTTAGATGCCAACACCTACAACAGCTACAAGGACAACAGGCAACAGAAGGAAAATAATAATAACAATAATAACGGAAAATACTTTACTGTAACAGCGAGTAACAGTTAAAAAAGTATACAATTTTCACTGTGCAATTTTAATACCAATTCAAATACTTTGAAGAGAATGGCAACAAAAGTGTTGTCTTCATCTTCAATTACCAACTGCTCGTAACACTCTTTAGTCATAGCAATCGTCACCACTTATACACATCCTTCCTCACATTGTCAAGAGTAGTGGATAGAGAAGTGGAAAGAAAGTGGAAACGAATGTGATTTGTGTACAAATTAAATTTGAACAGTTTCAGAAAATCGGTGCATGACTTTTCAGTTGCTTGGTTGGTTGGTTGGTTGGTTGGTTGGCTGCTTTCTTGCTCGTTATATTCAAGTTTCTAGGTTAAATACTTTATATTACTTTGCATTCCAGTTTTCAAGTTTAATATACCCTACAGCACAATATGTGGACTCTATTCCTCGTTGGTAACACAATTAAGTGTGGCTCCGAACGCAGCAGCAGTTTGATACGGTACGACGCAGAAAAATCGTTCAAATAAAATCCTCATACAAATCTGAAATCTCAGCCAGAACACCCACAGGCCCACAATATTGGCCACTTCCACAATCAAGTATAATTACCTTCATATCATACAAATCTGAAATCTCCGCCAGAACACCCACAGGCCCACAATATTGGCCACTTCCACAATCAAGTATAATTACCTTCTTATCATACAAATCTGAAATCTCCGCCAAACCACCCACTGGTCCACAATATTGGCCACTTTTACAATGAAATATAATTACCTTTACATCATACAAATCTGAAATCTCCGCCAAAGCACCCACTGGCCCACAATATTGGCCACTTCCACAATCAAATATAATTACCTTCATATCATACAAATCTGAAATCTCCGCCAAAACACTAACTGGACCATAATATTGGCCACTTCCACAATCAATTATAATTAACTTCATATGCCACGGTGGTACAAGTTTAATACTGTACGGCGCAGATAAATCTTTCAAAAGTAAACATCGCACAAATCTGAAATCTCCGGTAATGCATCCACTGGCCCACAACCAAAGATATCAACAGAGCAATTTATTCGAGTGGGGCCAATAAAGTGAAAAAGTTTGCTTCATAATCCTATTTCAGGTTTATTAGGGATCTAGTAATTACCACTCACCTATGCCTGACGGTTGGACGATATCCGTCAAACAGGAACAAATTTTTATGACAATACGCAGGCAAGGAAAAAATTTGTATTTTTCATTGCAGTTGTGGTAACTGAAAAGATTAGCCGCAATTAAAGGAAACTAATCCCTTATTCAAAAATTATAACCTCTTTACAACACTGGGCTCGCTCTGAATGATATCAAATACAGTGCATTACATGGTCGGCATAAATCGATTACACCTCCTGTCTAGTGATTAGCTGAAGCAAATAATTACATCCACACGCACAGCTCGAGTGGAGAGATTTCAAGTTAAATGACTTTATGAGCATTTCAGATTCTGATGGAAAGTTAAAATAATAAATCAGAGGTGACAAAGATTAACACACTTTAGAAGAATATCAATACTTTAAGGGGATTGTCCAGTTTTTCCAATCTGTCAAATACACAAAAATGGTGTAGACGTTTTTTAAAGGTGAAATGACTGCAAGTACCTCATCTGGGTTGGGTTTTAATGGCTACACGAATTTCCCCTAAACTCTATTTATAAACTCACAAATAAGCATACGAGCTAGAATGTACTTGGATAATAAAAATAGAATAATAAAAATTCAACTTGTGACGGGCTCGTTCAATTGACTTGACACTGCTGCTCCATTCGAATCGAACATAACATATCCACACATCTAATTTACATTAATGTTCTTGCTTGGACTTGCGTCCAAAACAGATAATCTTAATTCAAACATACTCCTGACTGCAAGTCTACTTGTCGTCCATCCCTTAATGAATGCTGAAACAAGCACAAACTGAAGTATACACTCCCATGCCCAAATGCTAAACCACAGAGACGCACAATTACTCTCTGATGTATATGTGGTCTATTATTTAAGCTTTAGAAAGAAAGAAGAACGAAGTGAAAAAATATTGAGAAAATTAACTATTAAAGTTTATTAAATTTCTGAAACTTGTAAAATGTGTAACATATTGCAAAGCACAATAAAGCCAACACTATCGCAACTTTTATCCAGATTAATGATAATGGCTTTTTCTATTTAAACTTTTCTGCATTTTTCTTATGGAAACGCAAAGGAGATGGTTGGAATGACTGAAACTGTTGGTAATCGGTTAACATGTTTAAGACTTCTTTATGGGTTTTTAAATGCTCTCTTAGAAAGCTTTGACCACTTTAAGTTGTCCTTCTTTTTAGCGGATTTATTCTCTCGAAACGATGGAAAACTTTTCTCGACTCAAAACGTAAAGCTGATTTGCGGTTAAGAGACGCTGGTGCGATGGGCTGGCACCGGGCACAGTTAGCCGGCTCTGCACGACATGCTAGTTTGCTTATTCCAAGGCATCCTAATCAAATCAAAAGTACTCGTATATATTGCACCTTCCGTCCGCAATTCTAAGAAGGCATAAATTTAAAAACATTTTTCGCGCAGTCAATTATCTAGAATTCAGTGACACAACTAAGAAAATTTATAAAAAAAAATTTTTTGTATTTATTAAAATTTTTTTTTTTAAAACGATTTTTATTGGAACTGAACTAAAACCTTTTCAATAATTTCATATTTCCCTTTAAAAACGATTCTTAACCATAATTATTGGAACACCCTTTTTTTCTGACATTTTCTCACGTCATTTGAAAAAAAAAAAAAAAATTTTACAGCGCTTAGAATATTTCCGAATATAAAAATATAATAAAAAAAAAAATAAAAATAAATAATAAAAGCATTTCATTATTTACACAAGAAAAAAATGGAAAGTGAAAGCCGGGAGAAGGAAAATCATACGAGGCTGATGAAAAAATGCTAAGCTTCGAGAGAAATAAAAATTTCTTGGCAATAAAAATTTCACTTGTTATTCATGACCGGGGTCATGAGTATCATTAATATCACCGCCATGGAAAAAGTGTGCAACCAAGACTCACTTATAATTCAAGCCCAGTTTCTGTAGGGAAGACCACCTGCTAAATCCGACTTAAATAAGACAGACAGACACTTCAGTTACAACTTTCATTGAAAATTCTTTCGACGTTACAGATTTGGATGTGTACGACTAGGCCTTCTTTTTAATGAAAAATGTCACACAACTATATAACATTCAGGCGACTTTTAATTTTTGGCGATTTTTCATTTAAGCCATGCAAAAGTGACATTTTTCTATGTACGAGGTGTGATTATTTTCAAAACTTCGTGAGTTACGTGTGTTCGATTTTTTCCTTTTTTTTTTTTTGTATGTTGGTACAGATGGCTGTTATATATATTGGATTATCAGTTTGTTTTTGCCAGATAAAAATATTAGTCAGTCGAGTGTTTGTGTGCTCTTCGATTTTTTACTAGTCGAAAAAATGGATCAAAGAAACTTTATTAAGTTTTGTGTAAAAAATTAAATTAAATGTAGCAGGATATTTGAAATGTTAACTGTGGGGTGTGGCGACGCTACCCTAGTATGAGCAGAACACAAGTTCAATTTTGATATAACCAGTTCCAGTTAAACCGAGAAGATGTCAATGACGATGCTCGTGCTGGTGCACCGGCCATGTCAACTGTCAATGAAAACAATAAAGCAGTGAAGAAAATGATTTTGGATAATCGTCGAGTGTCTATTAAAGACTTTGCTCATGATCTTGGCATATCGTTGAGCTGATGGCAAGCAATTTTTACGAATGTTTAAGGCATGTAACGTGCATTAACGAAGACTGTTCTTGAGTCGCATGGGCATGACTCAGGAGGTTTTGAACATCCAGATTTGCTTAGAAAGCTCATAACTTGTGACGAATCATGGCTGTATGGCTACGACATTGAAACCAAATACCAAAAATCCCGGAAGCGTCAGAAGAAGCGTCCAGAAGAGCCAAGACCGAAAAAAGCAAGTCAAGTTCGATCAAATATCAAAGTTTTGCTCACCGTTTTCTTCGATTGCAATGACGTGGTTCTTCATGAACTCTTGTCAGAAGGTCGTACAGTCAATAAGGAATACCACCTTGATGTAATGAGCTGTTGGCACGAAGCAATTCGTTAGGGAAAACCAATCAGGGATTTTGCACCATGATAAAGCACACATCAATGCTTCTGCGTCAGTTTTTGCCGAAAAAGCAAATCGTTATCATGTCTCAAGCACCATCCAACGGACTTGCCCGCCACTCACCTTTTCCTCTTCGCATAACTGAAGACACCGAATGGAAGGAAAGCGTTTTGCTACGATCGAGGAGATAAAAAAATTTCAAAACGGAAGTTGTTGGCATTACCAAAAAGCGTGTGTTTCAGAAGTCTTTTTGAGGGAATTACTTTGAAGGAGACAAGATAATTGTTGCTAAATAAATAAATACTTTTGGAAAAAATTGAAAATAGCGGTTATTTTTTTGTCCCACCTTGTATGCATTCTTTTTATTGAAAAAAGTCACACAACTATATAATATTCAGACGACTTTTAATTTTTGGCCATTTTTCATTCATGTCATGCAACAGCCGTCATTTTGCTATCCACACTCTACCAAATTCAGGCACTGTAATGTAATTAAAAAATACAATTTAGCACACGTACGTTGAGGTCAAAATTTCAACCGTACAAGTATTGCCTGATTTCGAATAAAAATATATTTTATTTGTAAATTCTGTATTTGATTTAAAAAAAAAAACTTTTCATGGTGACAAATATAATTGCCAAGCAAAACGATTAGCAATGGAAATACCATATCAATTATTTCTCGTAAAACTACTAGCATTTATTTATTTATTGTTATGAATTAGCGCAATAATGAATTATTTATAAAAGTATTTATAATTTAAAACTTCATTTTAATTTTGCCTAATTCATTGTTGAAACGAATTCAATGTTGAATAATTAATTCAAGTTAGTTGTAGGAGCGAAGTATGTAAATCATAAAATAATAAACATGGAATTTATGAATGACGTACAATAAAGTTTACTCGCAAGTAAGAATGTGTGCAAAACTTAACAAAAAAAAAAAAAAAAAAAAATTTTAACTGCGATGCCTAAAATTACAATAATAATAACATGCAAATTGTTTGATATTTATTTTTAATAAAATGCTTACATGGCGTGCAGAATATTCAATATACAAAAGTAGGCGATTGTGCGCGCGTGGGCGAGTGCAGAAGTGTGTGTGTGTGTGTGTGTGTTAATATATCTACTCAAATTATCATGATAAAATTAAGTTTTCCATTTAATAGTTCATGAGCAAAAACTTATTGAAAACTTATAATTGTATTTGGCTTCACACACACACACACAAACACACAAACATAAATGGCCAAGTTGTTTGCGTGTTTGTTCTTTACGAACTTTCTAAATGTTGTTTGAGTTTAAGGAAGTTGTAGGACGGACCTGCAAACGGACAGGAACCAATTAAATATTATACGAAAGCCAAAAAAAGGTCATGCAACTGGCAAAGTTTTCAGTCTACAAAATTCGACAAACAAATGTAAGGGGTGGGGGGAAACGAACGAAACCAGTTAAACAAGACCGCAAACTGATAACGCCAAAATATGGATCCGCAAAATATCTAAATTCCTGTACTATTGAAGTACACTTGAAGAATTGCTGGATGTCGTAGGAGAGTAACAAAAGCTGGAGGAATCCAAGTTGAGTTTTGCTATGGAGGCATCTCTGTGCCATGAACAACAACAGCAAAGCCACCATTTTTTCTATTTTTCTATTTTTAGCAGTTTTACAACTTTTTTTTTTTTTTTGCTTGTAAAACAACAACAATAATTTGTAAAAAAAATTGCTTTTTTGCCATATTGTGCACGAGTTCCAAAATAACAAAACACTTTCTAGTGCTGTGGATCCTAAAGCAGCAGCGCACCCCAACCGCTAAACTTTTTTGGAGGGGGGAGCCAACACACTTTTTCCATTTGAGGACAGACCGATTTTACTTATTTGAACAGACGACAAGTATGAGGAGTCTTTTAATACAAAATCCTCCAAATTTATTACAAGTTTATTCAATTGAAATGAAAATTTAAAAAACTTTCTTCCTTTCCCATTTCTCACGTTTAGCAAATATGTTCCATAAAAATCTGAAATTAATTCGTTACTCTATGCTTTGTGGCAAAACAAGAAATTTATACTTTAATGAGACATAAAATGAAATTAAGTTGTACATGCATTAAAATTCTAATGTGCCTTTGTGGCACATTTCTTTTTCGTTTTTGGTTTTGTATTTCCTTCTTTTTTTTTTATACAGTTTGTTTAACACACATGGAAAATTGTATCCTTCCAATTGTCTACTTTCCATCTAAATCGAAGAACGGACAGTATACTATACTTTAAATTTTATTGTCTGGAATATAATAAAACATTATTGCCCTAGTGGCAAAGGGCATAAATGCTGGGCCAGAAGTTGTAAGCACAGAGCTGAAGAGCTTTTCACTTTACACTGGCTGCACTGAACGTAAATGTTGCAGTAATTGAAATGAAAACAACATTAATAATTTAACAATAAAATTTTTTAATTAAATTTTTCAGTTGAATAGATTTGATTAAAAAATTTAAAAGGGTTTTACTTTTAATTTTAATTTTCATTTAAAGTTGGTATTAGATGGAATTAGCGGAACTGGCTATACGAATAATTTAATTGAATTCTTAAAAGCTATAAAATTGTTTGCTTTCAAGCTTCAAGGAAAAACTGTTGTTGAAAAAACATTCTCTTTTCGGCTATTCGAGTGATTTTCCATTCAACAGATTTATTTTACTTCCAACTAATTTTTATTTCCATCTCAATACTTAAATGAATTGATTTACAATATTGTCGTGGCATGCCGATGTATCCAAGAATAGCCAATATTTGGACGCAGTAAGTCTTGACAGGAAGAATTTTTTTTGGTACTCTCCATTACAGATTTTTACAGATTTCTCGCCATATTGAAGTGTTTATGTTTACGCCTGAAATGAGCATTCCTGCTAAGCAGGGTAGCTCAACTTGGCGACACTGGCTGTTTTCGCCGCAGCGGGCTGAGTTTTTCACCTCAGCAGCGACAAGACGATAGTGTAACGGTGAGAGAGAAGTTTTAAGTCTGCGCGAAGGTAAAGTCACCCGAACAATATAAAAAGGAAGAAATCGTCGTGAGAGGGTCACAGTGGAACTAAGTCCTTGAAAACAACTACAGTGGAACTAAGTCTTTAAATGTATTGCAATTCATAATTTGTCTTATAATAATAAAAGTGTTAATGAAAACCAAACAAAATTGAAAATTATTTGGCTAAAGTACAAAAAGCACAAAGCACAAAACTTGCATATACATGCATAAAACTGTCTAACGCATACACAAACTTAACAATAATAAACAGATAAATCAATATACAGCGAGTGCAAAAGGCTAGGTATCCAAAAAACAATAATTTGCCAGCAAGCTTTCTCCGAAACTTGTGGTTCCTATTACTCAACACCTGCAAACTAACAACGGCAGATCAAGCCACAAAGGGACGGTGCTGTCGTCTTACAGAACCAGACCATCCCAATCCCCGACTTTCAATTCCACCACGGCACAAACGCAAACCGGACAACGGAAACAGTTTATCTTTCAAGAATCACTCAATTTGCCCACACTCATGAATACATTTTAGTCTAAGCCTGGTTTCAGTATTGCCGATTCGTAAATGACTTTAAAACAGCACAATAGAAAGTGAGATTTCCTCATTTAGCATTTTTATTTCACTTTCGAAATGAATGAATCTCATAATTTCATATAAATATTTATTTAGTCTAGCCTTTATGTATTATTTCAGCAGTGCAGTTTCCAGCCCTGGTATATTAATTTCTTTCCTGCTGCCTTGTAATTAGAAGAGGAAATGTCCTCTTATATAACAACAACAACACAAATTAAAATAACAATAATAACAATAGCGGAAATGAAAGAGCGAGCGAGTGAGCTCGTGAAAAACAAATGTGCAAACTAGTTATCTATAGGGAAAAGAGGTAAGCAACTGTACTATAGTGTTGTTGTTGTCAAGTGCTGACTTCTTGCTGAGGACCCATTATTCTCTCAGCATTCAAAGTTTGCTGTACATTAAAGCTGAATATTCATTATTTCTGTAGTTTGAAAGCAGGCTTTTGCATGCATTATGAAACATGTCCTACATTTTCCTAAAAAAATTTTCGCGTCGAAGATATGCATTTGTTTTCGAAATGAAAACACTGCATTTTACAAAATGCATTTACAACAAAAAAAAAGAAAAGAAAAAAATATATATTTGTTTGGAAAATAAAAAAAACCTCCAGAAATATTAAAATAAATTTCTTGGCCTCAGTCTAGACCAGAAGAATGGAAAGGAAGACACATTGTAGAAATTGGCTGTTTAAGCTGCTGCTGTTAGAGAACCAGTTTGGTTTTAAACGTTTACAAGTTCAAAGCACAGTTCAGTTCATTTATATACAGACATAATTGCGAAATCGATATTATTGATTTGCTCAGCTTTCAATTATACTTTCTTATTTTCCATTTTTTTTTTCTTTTTTTTTCTCTTGTCACAAATTATTTATTTTGAAAACAATCACAGAAACGGTTGTAATGGCAGACAAGCATGCAAACATTTGTAAATAAATATCACGACAGTTACAAATAAATATTACAAAAAAATGAAATCGTGCAAATATTTATAAAAAAAAATTGCCGGAAATGGTAAAAACATTCTGAGTGGCAAAAACGAATCTGCTGCACCCTACTTCAATCGAAAAGAAAGGAACACTATGAAAGCCTGCAGACCGACTAACAGTCACTTATTTGTAGTGCATTGCATTCCTTCTTATGCTCATGAAAAACTATTGGTGATCATACACCAGCCCCACTGTGCAAAAAGCTTTCGAAATGCACCTCCCCAACGGTTGGTGCCTTTGAATTAGAATCAGATTGATATATCAGGCAGCTCGAGGTTAACAGAACCTGTAGGTCTTAACGAGTGGGAGTCCCTATAGAATCTCCAGCAGGATTTTTCAAACTGTTACTCTATTTCTATCTGCAGCTCGTCTAACTTTATTAAAAAAAGTCATTGCCGGACAGCCACAATTGCCTCGTGCCCTTTGCTGTCTTCACTCTTATCAGAAAACCATAAAGGTCGGGAATAGAGGTTAAAATGCAAAATTAGCATTTAAGAAGGATCTCGAATGATATTTTCTCTAATAAAAAAAAAAGATTTAAAAAATGATGTAGCGCTGTGTGCGGCTATTCCTTTATATCATCCTGCAGCAAGTGTTTGTATTAATTGTGGTTGTGGAATGTCCTGCATTCAATTACTACTGATGCCAAAACGGGCATCACAGCTCACTGCTTCATTGCTATTACGAGGCAGAATTATAAGCAGAGTAGATATTCCTAAAAGTCACACTAATCACACTTAAACGAAAAGTAGCAGAAACAGAGTTGCGAATTAAATTTAGGTGCGCGGAAAGCATTGCATGCTTTGTGGGTTGTGTATACTGTCTGAAGGTAACACAATTTCGTATTCCAAAACAAAGTGTGCTTTATATCGCACTTATAGCTCTATTTAAGTGATATTAAATTAGCTCCTCCCACCGATGTTACACCGATTTCCTTAGTAGTCCTGTTACGTTAAAAAGTCGCTGCATGCAAACATTTGACACTGCGGCACTTGTATTTCTGTTTTCAGCAACATTATGTTTTTTCAACACTTCAATAGCTTTTAACAGGTTGCTGGTGGGCACACCATTTTTAACAAAAAATATTTGATTTTTGCAACAATTTATTCTAAATTTATGTTGTTTGCATTCATCTGTAAATAAGAAAATGAAAATGCTTTCAAAGTGTTTGAAATCCCAATGCAAGTTTTTCAACAAGAGACAATGATTTTTACTTGAAATGTTCATTTTTAAAATAACAAAAACAACTTTATTGTATTTAAATTATCGCTGCACCTGCCCTGCCATTCGTATACACACACAACAGTACATGTGTGTGTGGGTGTGTTTGTGTACTAAGTGTTCAATGCCAATGTATTTAATCAAGCTGATGGATGCATTTGGAAAAGCCCAAATAAAATTTAAAAATAACTTGTGATCAATGCGGTGCATGCAGCATACCAGTTTTAAATTCTTCATGCTTCTCTTATCAGAACAAGAATGCACGAGAATTTACTCAAATTGTATGAAAAGTTGTGCTTTTAATTAAATAAACTTAATATGGCTCTCTTGTAAAAGCTCGCCAATTACATGGATATGATTGCATAAATCAACTCATGGCTGGCTGATTAACCATCTCCCAGTAGAATTACAATCCTTGATAAACATTCATTCATGCAATAGATGGATGATAATTAATCTGTCATTGAAGGACATTTTCAAAGTGTCCAGTCGGAGAAATAGCCATTTAATATGACAACAAGTTGCAATTAAAAGTGCCCAGAATCAAAATACAAATCAGTTTGTTTTATGCCATCAACGTCTCTCACAAAATTTAGATCACGCCACTACACAGGATATAAAAACTAATTGGATAATCAATCACCAATCAGGTAGAAAGTTAAAAGGCAAACAAGAAAGCAAGAAAACAAGAAAACAACAACAGAAGTCAATATTGCCAGTCAATAATACTTGAAGCGTTACAAGCCATGGCAATGGAAATGGCATGAAGGTTTTGATAAGGTATTAATAAAATCATGCATCACCTTAAGAGCTCCTTTCCCTCTCAGCCACTACATTCATCTCATAACTCTTACTGGTAATGAATATGTTTGGCTGCTGGTCTTAAAAGACAAGATATTTCATATTAAATTTACAAAAACTGAACGAGAATTTATGCACGTATGCGCCGTTTTTATCAATACTAAAGTTTGTTTGAGTAATAGAACCGATTTAGGGGAATTCTTTGCTATTTTGCTTCGAGTTTCTCTAATTAGATGAATTAAGAAAAGCACACATACATACATACGAGTACTTATATGCCACGTTAGCCTAAAAAGCTTTAGAAAAACGACGGAGTACAAAACTAGAAATAGTAAAATAGTGGCTTGTCTGCTATTTTATATAAATTTTTTTCCTCAATTGTTCGCGTTGATAATTTATTTGTTAAATTTTTCCAATTATTCATTTCAAGTATTCCCCACTTATAGTATAAGTGAATGTTATTTCAATATGGTTGGCCCCAAGTATGGAATAGATTTTTTTTAGTTATTTTAGTGTATATTCAAATCGTAAACAAAATTCACTAAAAAATATATTGCAAAAAAAAAAATGAGAGTTGCGGCCTTTCTAAAATTTTGTATTAAACAGCTTTTTATTAAAGACTTTTAAAACAATTGAAAAATAATTTTTTTTCTTTAAAATTCTAGAAATTTTAAACAAAAAATGACCCAAAAATGTCATGTTTTTTTTTTTTTGAGGCAACAGAGAGTAAACACATCAATCAAAATTCGCCCTCTTCAAGTGAATGAATACATTTTCCACCATTCAAATAGCAAACCGGGAAAAAAAAGTTTAAAAGCATATTTTCTGCGTGTGCGGAATTTTTTAAGTAGAATGCAAGACTTTTTAGTATTGAAAAATTTTAAGGATTTTTAGTTTGAGTGGATGGCCAATTCGCATTTAACTAGATTTTAATAAGAACGAAAATCTGTTTTATAAAGACACTATATAATGTGTTGGCAGAGTTAATCGACACCCTACACTTGTTATTAATCTCTATATATAAAAAAATGACGTGTATGTTCGTGATCGATAAGCTCAAAACTACTGGACCGATTTTGATTATAGGAATGCTCTATGGTCCGTGAGAAGTGTTTCTGTGTAGTTTATATTTCGTCCGAGAGATGGTGCAATATTTATTTTTTTGTGTTTTTCGCGATAGAAATTAACGCGATAACAGTATGCTCTGTTTCGCTAAAAGCATTGGGTGCTTAATCTGTGTGTAGCGGCATTATTTGGCCCAATAGCGGATCATACCTAATCTATTTTCGTAAAAAAAAAATAATTTAAAAAATAAAGTTAAAAAAGTAAATATATATCTCTAATTTCTAAGCTCTATTTGGGCAAAAGTCCTATGATGGCTTTCGCTAAAAGTATTGCGTCCTTAATCAGCGTGTAATGAAAAAACTCTTAATGAAAAAAACTCTTTTTTAATTTCTCCGAGAGATAGTTCAAAATAAAAGAAAAATTTGGGCCCAGCAATGCAGACCGGGTCCAGCTAGTCTATTATAAAACTCAAAATTATTAAAATAAAAATAATATTTTATTTGTTTTTTAAAAGCTCTTTGGAATATACAGTCTTGCACTTAACTATACTTGACAGTACGATGAAGCTTAAGGATAATCCAGATAAGTCAAAGTAATAGCTATGATGCCTTGCTAATGTAGAACAAAAATTTACGAAATGTCGCGGGAAAAATTATAATAATACAAACCGGCCTATAAAAACCGGTAGGCCAAAATAGCTAAAAGTCAACAAAATAATTATACGAATACCTCGACTCAAAAATCATATTTGCTTTTAGCAATAATATTTATTAATTTATTGGAATTATTACTAAGTGTATATGTATACTCGCAATATATAATAATATATATATATATATTCGCACATATCAACATTGTAAAAGTCCACAGTTTGTGATTTGCTTTAACAATTTTATTTAAATAACAGGTTCCCACAAAACAATTTTATTTGTTTATTTTCCCATCATATTGAGAGCGGTACCAGGTATTTAAATAATCATTCTAAATATTTGTTTAACGCACGAGCATACGAATATTAAATGAAACAATTTTCTTACTAAAATAATTGCATTGCAATGAAACTGCGAGAATACTCACTGTAAGCAAAATGCATGACTACTCCGCCCCTTTAAAGGAAAAAGTTAATTTGGAAAAAAAAATTTCTTAAAATTCTGTCAATTTTTCATTTTGTCTATTTTTCAATTTAACTATTTTCTTACTTTTGCGATAAGAAATATCTTTCCAATTTTTTTTTGACCTCTTTATGCTTTTTAATGGCGAAGTATCTCTATAAAGAAGCATTTACGTTCGAAAAAAAGAAGAAGAAAAAGGAGAGAAAAGTTAAATTAAGTTGCACTATTTTTTTATTGATAGAAGAAAGTAGAAAGCCATGCTGGACTTTTGTTAACATTAGCAAGTACAGTTGCAACATTATTGGGTTTTGAGAAATATCCTTTTTTCTAAAATCATAAACAGCGGTTAGTTCGGAGTAACCGGAATTAGCTGATGGGTGTTACTACGCCTCTGGTGCCACAGTACAGCTATTACGGTGTTTTTGAAATACTGCTACAGGAAACTTCTAAAGGCGGATGTTCGAGTTCATTATCCTCAATGTAAATTGCGATCACTGACTATGCCTCCGCTACGTAAACATACAAAACCGTAATCTGGCGGAAATAGATAGTGAGCCATTGGGCGATTTTACTATACGACCGCCTCAGACTCCAGAAGTAATTTTTGCCAAGCAATTACTATTTTCTATGCCAAAAAAATCATAACATTCAAACCATTTCAAGGTCATAGCAGAATTCTCGATCGAACATGTAAAACAGAAAATGTAAGAAAACTTTAATAGTTCCCAGGCTTCATCGTGCTCTTGCTCTTTGTGCTCTGTTACAGGAAGCATTACGTTTGCTGTCGATTGCTGGTTCAAGCATCGAAAGAATAGAAAATGATTCCTCCATGTGTACGTATGTGTGAGTATTGGCGTATGTGCTTGTATGATTGTTGGTTTTAATGCAATTATATGTATATCAGTGATTTGTAATAGTTTTAAGGACACGTACAAAAAAATTTCCTTTCAAAAAAAAATTGCTTTGAAATTTATGCTCGCGAGCATTTAACTGATTTACTAAATAATTTGTTTTGCATGCAAACACTTGCAGAATATGAATAAAACAATCGTTTAGAATAGAGTAACCAAACGCAAAACGAAATTCGCTAACTTACGACACATAAAAAATATAATAATAAAAAAGAAAAAATATATTTATATACAATAAATGTATTCCAAATTAGCCAACTATGACAGCGAAGACTTTTCAACAACTCGCAACCATTCATTCACAGTTTATTACGTACAAGCAAAACAATCATAACAACTAACCGTACAGCGAGTCACATATCAAACAATAAATAAATAAATAACCATTCAACTAGCGATACATATTTCCAGCCATTACACAGCAGATACAAAAAAAAAAATTTTTTGCAGATACACTGCACAACGCACAAGCAAACAAGCAAACAATCTGAAATAAGACTGGTAAGGCAGTCGGCAATTGTATGAAGTGTAACAGCAAAAGAAACGACTTTGCAGTACTACAAGTCAGTCGCCCTTTGCAAAGCGTACAGCGATACGGTATGACGTTACGAAAGAGCAATACAAAGTTTCATTTTATTTATTGCGTGCTTTTGTCTACTAAACTTAAAAGAAATGTTAAATAGTCGCAGTATTTGAAAAGTAGCAAATAATTTGGAGAAAAAAAAGACGTTTATTAAAATTTAAATGAAAACAACTAAAAAAACTAATGATAATGATAATAATAATAATAATAAAATTATTCAAATGCAAAGAATTATCATATGGAAACTCTCGAATGCATATCCACAGTCACGCTTATGTGTATACGCATTTGTAAGAAGCCAACAACTGCCTGCAACCAGCGTGTGTAAACAACACTAAGTCCTATCAAGGATATTTGACGTAATAAAAAGTAAAGTAACGGAAAAACTCAAGATAATTCGCCATATTTAAAAAAGTAAGAGCAACATTAAATTTAAAGGCAAAGCAACCCCTTCCCCATACCGTCATCTAATAATAACAAGAACGAGCAGCAGGCAGCAGGGAGAAGGAAGAAGGGAGCAAGCACAAACATACTGAGAAATCAACCTTTTGCCTATTAAAAGGATAATAAAAAACAATAACAGAGGAAACTTATGAAAACAAAAATCATTGTAAGAAAAATACCAACAACACCTTAAAGGATACTGGCAAGAGGATACTGAAGTGAAATTGAAAAAGGAGGAAAAGTTGAGCGAACAGACAGACGCTCACAGTGGCAAACGAACGAACAGCAATTGAAACCTCTTAGAACACAACAGGCACACATTATTTGCTAAAATAAAAGAAACAAACAAGAATAAAAAACGACCGCAACAATACGGGAACAATAAGAACAACGAGAACCACAAGAGCAACGTCAGCAATAACCTGACAAGCGGTGAGTGTTAGTTTTATACATTTCCATGTACTTATTGGCAAAATTTTTCGTGCTTTGAATGGGCTGGTATCAGAGAGTGGGCCCAATAAAAATGTTCTTGATTTCATTCGACTTATTCTTCACATACGACCACTCACAGCCAGTCGCACAACACTCCCTAACCCACACACGCAGACGTGTACATGTGAGTCATTATTTGCTTAAATGTAGTATCTGTAATTTTTTTTTTTTTTTTTTTTTTTGCACAAAATAAATGATTAAATATGATGTCAGGCATTTAAAATATGATGGTTGTCAGCAAACTTGTCTCAAGCCTTGGTGGAGACCTCACGTTAGACACATTCGTTATGGCACATTGGACTCATATCCCACTCACATTAAAAGTTGGCACCATTATTTAAAATGAATATGGAAAATTGGAAAATTTCTCAGAGACATCTAAACATCTACTAATGATGGCTGACGCCTATGACCCATAATTGTGTAAGCGTGCGTGATTGAAGTTTCCACCACACACTAATCAATCATCACTGAACTTCACAACCATTGATATCGAATTCCAAGCCATGCAAAAGTACCATGTTTGTTTATTTGTAAGAAGATTCGTTTAAAATCATTTTCTAGAATTCTGATTTAGAGGTTTTAGTGAGGAGGCCCCTACCACTAATACAGGCAAACTGCTAGAAGCATACAAAGTAGTTCTAATATTTTATACTACTAAAAAAGGACTGCATACATTAGTCACTTACACATTCTTAAACAATTGAGGCGTTAAAGAAATCCACATATTTCTTTTATTTTACTAATGCCGCTAGTAGGGATCGAACCCACGATCTTAGCCATGCAAAGTTGATAAACTTAGCAACTAGTTTAGTTAAACATATTAGAAATGTACAGTCATACTTGCAGTTCAACTTTTTTACCTCATAAGTCAATTAAAAAATTATCATCCTTATCAGTTTATTACCAATGAGTAGGACCCTCCAATGGAAAGCATTACAGTTATGCTGTACGTCGAGTAGTTTCACATTTCACGACTAGTTTTTAATTTGCTTATAATGTTTCAGTTTTGTTGTTATTTAATGTCCGTCAAGCAAGCATCATTGTGCCCATTAACGTATGACTTCTCTGTGACTCGGCACATGTGATAACAGGTCGTTTCTTACATCACAGTGCACTCACATATTCTGTTTGAAAGATATAGACAGGCTTTACAAACATAAAATATTTAAAAATTAAAGGGGTAAAATATTTCAATGAAATCTGCTTAAAGAAAATATAAATTCTTAACGGTTTCTCTAATGATTCGAATAATATAATTCAAATAGAACACAATACAATAATTTATCGAGTAGAAAATTAAACGAATAAAAATTTTGGGAGTAAATTATCGTCTTTAATCATGTTAAAAAATAAATTTAATAATTTTTAACAACTACTTGTACGATGCTATAATATATTCGAATAAAAATTATTCGCAGATAGAGTTAGCAAAATCATGCCATATAAAAATAATTCTTTATGTCTACTTCAGACTGAAAATTAAATTAAAAGAAAGAAATACATATAAAAATTATTCCAAAAAATAAAATCTCGATTCAAAACTTTTACATGGATGTATAAAAAGAGCATAAGAAGTTCCTGCAATAAAAATTGTTAGGCAGCCTTCACTAAAGATTTGTTGCCAAACAAAATATGTTGCACACAACTGCAACTTTACAAATACAATAAACGAGATGCGGTTATTTGCAAAATGTTTATAATTCAGCTAATATCCACTGCACAAGCAATAAAAGTAAACAAAAAATTAATGCACACTGGGACAAAACTGCTCTTGCACTTGATAAAATGTTATCTATTTCCCTTTACGTTTTTGCTATTTATTATGCACAGTTTCCTGCTAGATATTGGAGGACCACTTCCTTTAATTTGGAAAAAAAAACAATTTTGTTAAATTTCTGCGAAAAGAAAAACCTGCAAACAACGAGAAAAACTTATTCAAAACTGCATATTTTAGTAGTGGGGAAAGAACAGAATAACATTATATTGTAATTTATGCCGAAATGTCAAGTTATGAAAATAATGACATTTATATTAAACACATATTTGTCCACACATTCTCACGTACATATGTAGGTATATACGAGTATGTGAGTCATATGTTATGTATTTACACTTTAATATGGGTAAGTGTATTACACATACCCCGAAGTCATTGTCCATTCTTACACACACACGTACACATGCATACGTAATTGTTTATAAACATACATGTTTGAATATTTATTAGGGTGGCTCCCTTATTGTCAGCAGCTTTCACTCAAATTTTACACTTTCAGGGACTTCTTGCAACCTCAAGTTCGGCTTCTAAAAACGCCTCTAACAACCATATGAATGCAGTTGCATATGATATGTTGCCCACCAAGAACTTGTTCTTGCCTGGACACATCTGCGACTTGAATTAGGGTGTTTTACAGACATATTTCATTTTAAACTAAACTTCGAATGGACGGTCGTAGTCAATACAATAGAAAAATGTCTATATTTTTATTTAATTTCATTCCATTCTTCTTCTCCTTCGAAGAACGAGGTCTCCCCTATTATATCACACGTGAACACGAATTCACAATTTTATACACACTAAATGAGAGTGCAGGGTATTGCAACAGGAGATGGTCCTCAGCTTGAGTAGTATGCCTTACATGACAAACGAAATTTTTTTTTATTTAATGGCGCGCTTAAACGCAAATATATATACAAATACGGCGTGTATTATGTGTGAATACATTCATGCATAATAGAGCGGATGCATGAAAATATTTGTCTATATATATACATATATAGACATGTGTGTGTAAGCGGATTCGAGGAATGAGTTCCAATTTATCTGGCAGATACTGGAGAAAACATGAGCATGTACTAAAACATAGATCGACAGCTACTAAACAAACTCCCTGCTTCTACTTGATGGATAATCATATTTTTACTAACGACAAAATTTTACGCCACGTATAGCAGTGGAGGTCCCAACTTCCATTTCACAGATTCTTAAAACAAAATTACAAACAAGTTAGCAAGTCATCAGTTATAAATTGTCTTACGGTATTCAGTAGAATAGATTTGCATGCCAATAAAAAATAATTAAAAATAATTGAAGAATAATTGAAGGGATAATTGAAGGACACTAGATAACTATTTATTGGCAGGTTTAAAGGACAGCTTATTATTATGCTAAATAACATTTTTATTTTAATTACTCTGTTAAACTTCCACTGCATTCATTTCACTGTGAAATAGTTTCACGTTCATTTACGTAAACTAAACGAATGTGAGGTCATTGCTGGCGGTAATTAATGGTCACAAGCACTAACCCTAAGGACTCCATCTTACACAAGCACTACAGGGCTCCTCAAACATATTAATGCGCCCATTGCACTGAATGCCCATTTAAAATATGACCATATTTTATTCAATAAAGGAAAAATACTGCACCATTTACTATATACATTTGACTGTACTGTTGGGAAATGAATAAAAAATGTAGGAAGAAATTTTTCAACACCTTGAATAAGTAACACACAACAGCAGAGCTTGCGAGTTGAGCTTTTACACCACTAGAGACTCAATATAATGAGTTTTAATTTTACATAAATGCTTTCATTTCAAATTATGTATGAATATTGATTTGTGAACTTAAATTAAAATATATGTATGCAGTACGCCAGTTGGAAGATTAAATAAAATTATAATCGTATGATGTGCGGAGAATGCAGTCAAGGCATGTGTTGAAACTTTAAAGCTCACCGAATGATCTGTAACGGTATAGATGCAATGATATAGATGTCGGTGTAAATAATGTTCAATACGTTAAAATTTTGGTTTGCGTAACTTGTACTAAGCAACATGATATGTAACATGGTGACAAACAAGTGCAAAAGTCAGGGGAATACCCGCATTTCCCTAAAACTTTACGATTTTCAATAAAAGTTATTCAAAAACTAAAACAATGGAACATTTTCAATTGCTAAAAACATCCTCTTATACGGTTGTGTAAAACATTCTGACAAGTCCTTAAGCATGACATTATATAGCACAGCAAGCGATCCACCATCATGTTATTTGCATTGTCTACAACTTTCATAAAAAGTTCTATAGCGGCAAATATATAATGAAATTGAATCCAAATTTAAATGACAATGAAGTCAGCACTGAACGATGTACATAAAAATATTTTGAAAACATTTCTTTGGCAGAAACGGAATTGAATGTCGATGTATTGCCATATAAACTTTTGCCTGATTTGAGTACGTCAGTATACAAACAGACGAATGTTTATATACTGCTGTTACACTGTGTTGCAGGCTTTCTTACATTTCATTTAATTAACAATTGAAAAGTAGGCATTAGAAAGTAATTGCTATAAGTTATAATATTATACTTCCATTAGGAAATTGGAAAAATGTACGGGATTGCTTTATCTTGCTCTTGCCTATCCGTGCTGATAACAATAGCTTTAGCCCACGCAACGTGTACAATTTAAAAAGCACCCGCATTAGAGTAAATTCTTTTAATAATGCCATTTGCTTAAGGCACGTATACAAAACCGCAATTATTGAAATTTATGTACCTCTAAGAAGCTAAATATGCATGGAATTATACCACAACTACAATGGCAGGACCAAAAGGTAACAAACTGCTCAACGGAACTAAACTAAACAATACCCGGCGCATTAACATGCAATTCTTACCGTTACAACGAGTACAACGTTACCTTCCCAGGCGTACGGAAAACACTTTGTTTTATTGGTATAAAACGGCGGATAGCAAATGTGGCGGCAGTACCTTTCACCTTCTTTTTAATAGCAGGATAATAAAGAATCAGTAAATCCTAATGCCGCCACAATTAGCGAAATATCAAAAATAAATATCACATAAATATCTTCCAGCACAAATTATAATGTTATCAGGAGGTTTTTTAAAAAAGCAGGAGGGAGTGGAAAAGTTAATTGAATATGTTGAGATTACTTACATACATATATCTTCAATAGCAGCATGTATGCTCAAACGGAATGAAGTTATCGCATCTTATGCACAGTCAAATGCTGCAACATGTCTGTCATACAAAAATATGTTCCACTGGTTGCACAAGTTTGAGTGTTGGAAAAGGCAAGAATTATAGCAGCCGTGAACACTGTGTTACATGTGTTTTACTAGTGACACCTTGCAAACAGTTGCCACCCCGGTTGAATTAATACGTCATGCAAGAACAGTGTTAATAATTTCAAATAAAAATATTTGCAGCTTTTGCACGTTTTGAAATAATACGATTTTAATAAAATTAATCAAATCCTTTTATAAAAATATAATATGAAATACTTTTAAGTCCTAAAAATCCAATATATTTTTCTTCGAGGCTAGACTTAGGGCAATGCATTGTGTCCGAATTTTGGGCCGAAAACGAAAGCGGGGAATTAGAAGCTGTTAATACGTTTTTTTAGCATTCCACCAGCATTTGAAAGTAATCGATTTATTTAAAAACAATCAGGTCATTTTGTACGGTTTTTGTAGGATTTATATTCTTTAAAATATTTTCAATTTGAAATTAAAATAATTAATTTAAATTACAATTTATAATATGAAATAATTTTATGTCAAACAAATAAAATAATTTTTCTTCGGGGCTGGTCTCACTACAATTTAAGTACAGGGTGCCTGATAAATTTTGCCACATTAGGAAACTCAAATAATTTTTTTTTCAGTGTATGGAATTAATTTTTCTTTTATTCATGTTAAAGGTCATTCAATTTTATTAAATATAGCTTAATTAGTTTTAAAAATAATGGAATTTAAATACCCCACCTGATCGTTGATGCATGTGCGGCATCTTACCAAAAAGTTGTTCATTACTGCTTGGAGAGTTGAGACAGGAATAGCCGCAATTGTTTCTCGAATGGATTGCCTTATTTCATTCAAATTTGTTGGTTTTGCTTTGTAGACTTCCTGTTTGCTATAACCCCACAAGAAAAAGTCAGGTGCAGTAAGGTCAGGCGACCTGGTTGGCCAACGGAATGTGGAGTTTCTGCTTATCAGCTTATTGGGAAATTCTCGTCGCAATTCTGTCATAACAGGTTGGGCTATGTGAGGAGCTGCACCATCTTGCTGAAACCACACAGAGTTGAAAGAAATTCTCATTCGGCGTAATTCTGGATAGAAAAACTCTCTCAACATGCTCAAGTAAGGGTCTCCAGTAACTGTAACGGTGTGACCGTTTTCTTCGAAGAAGTAGGGCCCGACAATTCAGCGTGATGAAACTGCAGACCACACTGTGACAAGAAGTGGATGTAATTCCGTGTCATGGAGCATCTGTGGGTTGGAAGCACTCCATATTCGACAATTTTGTTTGTTTATGTTGCCGTTTTAATCGAAATAGGCCTCGTCAGACATGAAAAGACAGTTTAACATGTTTCCATCCTCTTCCACCATTTGAAGCATCTTCTGGCAAAATTTCAAGCGAATCGGCAAGTCTGCAGCGTTCAGTTTGTTGGCCAATTGAATTTTACATGAGAATAAGTCCAAATCTTTGTGCATAATTGACTGTAATGACTGTCTGCTTATACCCATTTGAGAAGACACGATTCTTGTCGAAACACGTGGATTGTTTTGTATGGCAGCAGCTACAGCAGCGATTGTTTCCTCCGTTCGAACTGAAGGGTTTCGATGGCAAGGTCTTCTATGTACTGTCCCATGCTAGGCAAAATTGTTTACAAGTCTCATTATGGTCCATCTGCTCGGAGGATTGCCGCAAAACGTGCGCCTATACTCTCTTTGAACCTAAACTACGGAGTGCAGTGCGTGATAGCGGCGGACAATCCAAATTCTTGTTTTAGTGTCCCAGTTATCCATTTTTGTTAAATGTAAAAGTCAATCGGCAAAATAAAAAAAAAATAACCAGATTCATTAAATAGAAAAAAAGTTATTCAATTTTTTTTTTGTAGCGGCTTTCACCAGCCACCCTGTAAATAACGATATAATTTAATCAAATACAAAAAATTTTAATAATTTTATTTAATAATTTTTAATTTAAAATAATTTTAAATAATTTCACTTGGATAATAATTGAAAAATTTAATAACTTTCTCAACGATTTTACAAAATTACTTATCTCTATATATATATATAAAAATGAATTGTATGTTCGTGATCGATAAACTCTGAAACTACTAGACCGATTTTGACTAAATTTTATATGCATGCTCTGTGGGCCGTGAGAAGTGTTTCTATGTAGTTTGAAGTTCGTCCCACAGATGGCGCAATATTAATTTTTTTGGTGTTTTGCCAGATAGAGATTAGCGCGACAGCTCTAGGCTGTTTCACAGAAGGCATTGCGTCCTTAATCAGCATTTAGTGGCGTTAATTAAAAACACTCATTATGATATCCGCCGAGAAGCAGTTTAAAATAAAAGAAAAATTTTTGGGGCCAACAACGTGGACCGGGCCCAGCTAGTATTTTATAAAGGTTACTTATATTCTATAAATTTGGAAAATGTCTGTACTAAAAACGAAACTGATATTAATGCTTTAAGGCCTTGTTTCACTATACCACACAGTATTAACACATGTCAAATTTGACATGTTATTTTTTTGACAGTCGAATACCACTTGCTGGAGTTTTTGAAAATTTTCATAAAATGCTATATGTTGACTGATAAGGCTTGATACTACTTCCAGCATTTTTTTACTTTTATTTTCTATTATTTTTAATCTATATACCAAAAGTTGTAATATATTAATTTATTTATCTCTGGAAATATACATTTTTTTCCACATTTTTTACAGCACCAAATAAAATAAATTATGCAACAAACATAAAACATATGGTTTGGTAATAGATTTAAAATATTGTGTATCACCATATACGCCATTTTTATTTGATTTCACACATGTATAAGGTGTACATTTTCTTGTGAAGGAGTCGTTCGACTGTGTGGTATAGTGAAACAAGGCCTTTAATGACAATTGTTGTTCAGATTTTTTTCCAATTTCCATTCACTATAATCCAATTCTTCAAATCACATATTAGAGGAAAGCTTATTAATAATTTTTGCTTATAAATTTAAATGAGCTGTCTTTATTAACCTGTTTTTGTATTACATATTACATATTGATATGAAGGCCTGCAGGAGATCACACTCCTATTTCTAATACTGCAGTACTGCTAATGGTTGTCATATGGCAGGAAGAGAAGAGCAACAGAATAGTTCCATTTTATGTCAAGCAATTTGTTATACGTTTTCCTTTATGGGTTGAAACAGCTACTATTACACTGGATTACAACAACTACAGCCATGACATGCCACATCTTGCAATTTATTGTATAAAAAATGTATGCAGGAATTGTAAAAGTTAAATTTATTTTATTTTTTTTTTTTTTTTTTTTTTTTGTTAGAAAGGTGTGAATTAAGTTTGCAAAGGTTGCTGATGAAAAATTTATGAACCCCTTAAGCTGAATGTGAAACTTATTTAAACGTTCACACGTTCAAAACAGGGTTACACAACAGCAAAACTACAAGTGGAATAAGCGATGTAACCACAAGTGAGAAAAAAACCATAGCAATCGAATAAACTTCGCTATTCGAGGGGTAACATTTATTCAATTAAGTTTTAGAATGTGACAATATTTACTACTCACACATACACACACACACACATAACCATGCATATGGTGGGGAAATGTTCAAATTTGGTGTGAAAGAAATAATAATTGTATTTTATCATGGTGTTTGCACACTCCCAAGTGTGGGCTGTGTGTGTTCATAAATCGCTGATAAGAATTCATTGATATAGAAATTGCTAAAATAATAAATTTTGCCACATTGAAAACAATATTCCTCTTTAGCATAGAAACAAATATTAAATTCTCTCGGGTCTTGCGATAGGGGCTTTCAAACTTTGACACTTAACAGCGGCTACTTTATTGAAAATACATACGTCAAATACACTATCAGTTATCCTGTGTGATTAACAACGCCTGCAATTGAAAAAAATTCGAGCACAATGAATTGCATTTACCACGCTAATTGCTTATCTTATCATACTCCAGATTTTATTAAAAAAAAAAAAAAAAAAAAGTGAAGCATTATGTTTGCAAATCGTGTAAAAACAGGATTAGGTGTACAACGCCTGCAATTGATAAATTGGCTTTAAGGCATTTTCATTTAAAAATTTACTATTTACTATTCTAACTATTTCTGTATTAATGGGGATGGCAAGAAAGAATAGAAAATTGTCAAATAAGGGAAGAGAGCGTCAAATGGATGCCACGAATTTAATTTCTGTAGGCATTTAACGCTAATTGATTCATAATATTTCTATCCGAAACACATCTGGTACGTGCATATGCCATCTTAGTCAATGGCAACCAGTCTAGATCGCCATCAATCTCTGCAGTGTCCTAACAGATGACGTTACGTGACACACAGATGATCACAAGGTCAGCCTTCTGTGCTCGACATGCAAGCACGTTTATTTCAAGCTGAGCTGAGCTGTAAACTGCGCTTATCTCTGCGCCAATAAGACAAGCACACATACGAGTTAACTGCTTCAATCAATTTCACAATTTCAGTTATTTTAATCTTTCGTACGTCATATGTCGTACATACTCATAATGGCAGCGATATGTATTTATATATCTTTTTTATACGTGCAAAATATTCTCATATACGACCTCGTACATTCAGCTTTGGTTTAAAAGAACAACATTTGCAAATCTATGAATTAAAAAAATATTTAACAAGCACAATTTAAAGTTTGAGTTACCAGCAACTTAATTGCGTCAAGTTTTTCATATTGAAATTTTTCATTTCTAATTCTAATCATTTTAGACGATAATGAAAATTTATTTAAATAATTTTAAATAATATTGGAACGAGTTTAAGGCTGTGCAATATGAAGAAACTTAACGATGAGTATGTAAAATAGCAATATTTGTTTCTAAACAAGATCATCAGCGTTAATCGTTACGAAAGCCAATAAAATATAAAAGCTTAAGAAAATATAGTATAAAAATTAAAAGATTTTATTTATTCTCAAGCTAAAATGTAACAAATCAGCGAAAATTCGATAAATCAGTTTCAAAACAGTGATCTATCGGATCGCTATTCGTCAACTTAAACGGTTAACGCAGTTCTTTTCTTTTTCGCTTCGTTTGTTTACTTGAATTTTTCTAAACAAAAGGATTTATTTTATTTAATTATTTTTATGGACGTGTAGCGAAAAGTAATGATGTATCAAAAGTGCAGGAGGCATTTGAGTTTCAAAAAAATTTTGTTTACACATCTTTTTTTTTTTTTTAAAAACTAATAAAATAAAGCCAGAGAACGAACACCGATCTGTAAATGATCAAACAACTGCTTAAGAAAACGATTCAGAACAAAACAAAAAAAAAATCCCCACTACAAAAATCATCATCAATTTTGTAAAAAAAGGCGAGAAAGTCTCAGGCGATAAATAACCCAACGGCAATCATTTAATAATGTGGCACACAATAATAGGTTTCATACAGTGCTTTCAATAAATAAAGCAACGTCTTTACTAAATATTTGCAAAAAAAAAAAAAAAAATATTAAGTCTTAAGAGAACGACGTGTTTTGGTTTGCTTTTTATACGTAAAATTCAATTTTTTTCTAATCCACCACAATTGTTGCACTATTTGCGTTACATACAGGGGATGTATGTACGTGCATTTGACTGCATTCTAACACATACGAGATATCCTGCAAAATTTATACAAAATTCTGCACACCAATAACAACTTCTTTTCGCCAAAAAAAATATTACTCAACTTCGTATAAGACTAGGAGGGCGCAAATATCTGAAGGATATATAGTTCCATATACATACATATATATGAAAGAAGGAAATGTTAAAGAAATCTATGAAAACTACAATAAAAGTATTTCGCAAACGTGCTACAGATTTGCCGTCAATTAAGCTTTAGATTTTTTATGCAACATTTCGCTTATTTTTAGGTTTCATAACTCGAAATATTGGAGGAACTGATTCCAATTAAAATCAAAAAAAAAAAATTCAATTATTATTTTATAGATTTTTTTATAAAAAGTGATCTACTTTCATGTCCAATAATTCAAAATAATAAGGAGAATTTTTAAAAATTATAAAAATTAATATTTATTTAAAATGAAATTAAAATACTTAAATAAATTTAAATTAATTTAAAATATATAAAAAAAAAAGCTCTATTGTAAGTGCATTTTTAAGGCAGAGTTTGCCCCCGATCGCGGTACTGACCCTTGCAATATTGAATATTGCAAAACATAAAAAATACTTATTCCGAAATACGATAAAAAAAAACAAGGGCAACTGTTGGAAAGTGTGTAATTTTTCATTGCTCTGGCGCATAAATCAGGGCTGTATTTGACAGATGTCAATTACATGTGCATGTTCGATACGTAGCGAGACTCTTGAAAGTAAACCCCTGTACATATCATAATAATCGGATTGTAGCACTCACGCCGCTGACAATAATGGTCTGGCAGACTCGCTCTCAAGGAAATATAGGTCAATGACGCCACCTTTTCAACATCCACATCAAGTAGAGCCCTTTTCAAAATGGATGTTCTTAAATTTCAAATTCAACAGACTTAAATTTGGGACAACTAAATGGCCATTATAAGCCGTCAATGTCTGTAAAACTTTATTGAAAGCATCATAACAAGAAGTTTAGATGTCATGTGATCTTCAGAAAGTAAACAAATCCTGTATTCCTGAGAGCCTTCGGAATGAAAAGTTCGTTGTATTCCTGAGAGCCTTCGGAATGAAAAGTTCGTTGGCAATTTCCTCGTCTTGAATTATCAAATTTTCATTTCCATTCGACCAAAATAATTTGCAACGAAATGCTGGTCTCCGCAAATTTCTTGCGATACCTTGACAATTTTAAATTTAGGGAAGGATTATTATGTATAGTGTGATTAGCTGTGAATGAATTAAAAATTGACGGCAATGTGCACAGGAGGAAATTGGGTCAATTTGGTAACACCAAATCCAAACGAATGTCCTCTTTTCAAGCAAACAAGCAAATATAAATATTCCAAATATGATATTTTCGTTCAAAAGGGTCGTTTTTTTTTCTTAGCAAAATTTTTATTGATTTTCAAACGTCTACAACGTATTTTCTGAACAAAATTAAAACTTTTTGAAATTCCGCTTAATAGGCATACCTCCTACCGCCACTGCAGACAGATCTGCTTGTCTGCCACAAGACTAATCGTAAAACTTTTAATGGCCAATTTATCTAGTCATAAAAATCATCATCTGCGTAGTCCCGGAGAGACTATGTACATTATTAGTAATATTTCCTTCCAAACGTATTGGAACATTCCCTCACTGTTTTCTAATGTTTTTATATTGTTTAATGCTTTTAAATTATCTAAATAAATAAAGAAAAAATTAGAATATTCGAACATGTAGAGAAATAGCACTTTCACAACAATAGTGTATTAAATCAAAAATTTAAATTATGCAAAGAAGAAACTTTTTAAGACAAGACCTAAAATCTATTCTTAAATCATTTGTTGCATAGAAAAAGAGAAGAGAAGACGTTGCGAGACGTGCATATAAATGTTGTTTCTGTAAGAATACAAAAAATGTAAACATGAAAATCTCTAGTTAATACACTATTGCTATACAGGTGCGAAATGTGTACTTCTCTAAACTGATGGCAGATGAAAAGTTTTCCAAAAAGATAAACATGAATCAAGTGACGAAGTGCCATACAATTGATAATGAGTCAATTAAAACTTATGCCCTGACAAAAATATTGTTAACTTTTCCCGTTTTATTTCATCTTTTCTTTCGATTCAGAACTGCGACAGCTGATCCTTGAATAAGATAATTGTATAACTTCTGATGTTGCAATTGATGTGATTTAAACCAAGAATTGGCTGCAGTTTTAATTAGTGGCCACATTTTCAAGCAGTACTCATATGCTGTTTTAAAATTTCAATATACACCCTTCACTGTCGACACTTCTTAGAGAAGCGAGTACAAACGAATACTGCCTCATAACATTATAGAACCTACTGAAGCAGAACCAACTAAAGTGGTAAAGTGGTACTAACAGGAGTATTAACTGCAAATCATACTCATGCCAAGAGCATTACAGTATATATTATCGTTCAATATTCCAATTTTTTATTAATATCTAATTTAATAATTTTTTATTTTTATTAATATTGAGAAAATTATTATAAAATGAGATAAAATTAAAGGGGGAATCAATTTAAATCTATTTGTATTTACATCAAGATCTGAGATCGCATGCCAAATTAAATGTTTGGAGTGCCCACTGTTACATAATATACAATTTTTCTACCACCAACTACGATTTTTACATACAAAATGGAACTAGTAGCAGGTCCGTGTAAAAGCTCACTTTATCTCACCGGAAACTTTGCTTGTGCCGAAATCTCGGTTTTCATCAAGTAATGTGAACTAATTCCTCTTCAGCTGAGGTTACACTATTTTTGTTTTATTCTGAAAAACAGAAAACTACTTGCAGTAGTGGGCCTTGCAAACTGCGCAAACTTTGCTCTCAAAAAGGGCAGTTTTGTGTTCCTTTCTCAAAAAACTGTTGCCCTCTTAAAAGGCTGCGTGGCCCTTTGTAAAAATGTTGCCCTTTCGTAGGGCGAAAGGCATTGAAGGTTTTGTCCAGCATAAATCGACAGGGCAGAAAATGCCTGGTAACGCAGAATGCTTCAGTTCTTACACGATGTTACCAGACAATGTTCAAAAAAATTTTGCGAGTCGAAAGAGTCAGAAAATTAGATTTTAATTATCATTTTTATATTTAGAATGGTACAGAACAAACAAAAGACAATAATACGATATTGAAAAAAAAAATTTTTGTTTTTCAAGCATATGAATTAGCAATCTGGCAACTATACATATTTGTTTACATACACATAAATGTTTTTTTTATCAGATTTTAAAGAAACGGTAACACTTTTTTCTTGTCTATGTTCTTTTCCCGTTAAATAAAATCCGGAATTTTGACAGGGCGAGCAAATCATTTTAAACAGGGCAACATTTCTATTGCAGGAAAGAAAACGCCATTAGCAATATTGGGCCCTTTACTCACATATTCTTTGTAAATATCTTGTCATTGGTTATGCTCCGTATGGTACATTTGCTTCTGTCTGATATTTTCCTTCAGTTATTACTATAAAGTTAATTCAGATTTTGCTTGGTTTTTCAAATGTGCAATAACCTGTTTGTTTCTGTGCTTCGAACTACTGTGCAGTGGTATCTTTTGAGCAGCCCTTTAGTTTTAATGTAAAAAAAACTACCATACGAGAATTAGATCGCAGTTTTACTTAAATTAAAGTGTAACTGTTTAAATGTATTTTAATTTGAGTGGAATTTTGTTAAACGCTTAAAAAATGGCATATAAATAGACATTTTCCAAAAAGCTTTAATAATTTCGTTTTTTATACTGCCCGAAAGTTAAGATACAGAAACAAACACTTAACATGTATAGCATTTTCTTAATAAAAATTCTACTTGAATCTTTTTAAGATGATTTTTTTTTTCTTTTATTCAATTTCTATGAAATCAAATATTTAATTTAATAAACGGATAATATTAAACGATAATAATAAAATGTTTCCAAAAATGTATTTCTCTAGAAGAAAGATGGATGGATATTTTTCGTTGTTACAGTCGTTGAGTACGGCAGTCATGTGAAAAACATTTGTTGCAAACATCAAAAAATAAAATTAAATTTCAATTTTGAAATAAATTCAATACCAATCAGGTCATTAAACACAACCACTCAAGAAAAGGTCAACTGGCCATTTATATTATGGATTTCTTTCTCAAGTACAGAGAAGTAAAAAATAATTCTTAAATTCAACGAACTTTCTCGTAATTACTTCAAATCGAACAAAAATTGTTTTCTCAAATATTTTTCTTTAAATTTTTGTGATCTTGTTAAATAACAAAAATTAATTGAAATGCAAAAAATAGGAAACCAACAACATTTTTGGCTTCAACATCTACCTCTTGCAACCTTCAGAATTATAATCCCTATATGTGGTTTACTGAGCTGTAGATTTTTTTTCAATATCAAGCAAACCTTCCTTTTAGCATTTAGTAGAAAAGGACGAAAACTTTTCAGTGATAAGCAGTGCGCATTACACAGAGAAAAGAGGTCCTGCAAAAATAATCCTCCTTAAAATAAGTAATTGTGAAAAATGTAGGGACCATAAAATTCATTCTAGACGAAATCATACATATATGTTTTCATTTTAGGTTTTATGGATATTTTTCCGCCATATTATTTTTAATGAAATGTAAAGAATGAGTGCTGGATTTTACTGAGATACCATAGATACCTCAAGCCTAGAAAATTTCCCCAATAAAAAATTTCTTCCAAAAAAAATTTTATCTACATTGCCAACAATCTTATCTAAATTGTTGGAATTTTTTATTTTGAAAAATTAAAAAATTTTAAAAAAGAGGAAAAAGGCGGACGAGAAAGAAAAAATTAAGAATTCCACAAAACCTGAAAGATTCTCTCAGTTTGTAATTTAATTTATTAAAAAGCCATATTCTGCAAACATGTAATTCATATTTAACAAATCAATCGTGGATGAGCTCATAGTTTATATTGAAAATATTAATTTTTATTTTAAAAATAAAATGTTTTGATGCAATTCTAAGCAATGAGTACTTAAGCAATGAAGAAGCTCGAAATATTACTGGCATAAATAATTCATTCATTTACGCAAAGTCAATATCTCAACACCTTAACAATCACTCATCAATGTTGTACGAGTAATAAATGAACCAACAGAGCATTTCCAATTTGTCTTAATAAGAACGCAACATCGGCACAATTAATAATTATCAAGCATTTGATTAAACATCAATCTAATAATTACACACTATCATATCAATCAGACGAAAACAACTAAATTCATTTTAGGTGATTGATTTGAGAACACTCATGAAATAAATAAAAAAAAAAAAAAAAAAAACGAAAATGAGAATAGGAAACAGTGTACGGGGAACTGTGTTTCCATTTAAAGACCAGCAGTGGGAGGCACACATGAAATTACGATACAAGATTTTGTTTGCTATACGACTAGACACAAAAGCTTGGGCGATTATTAACTTCAGCTAATGCCGAAAACATTTTCTCAATTAAACTAAAACGGGTTTGACAATACTCACACAAAACAGCCAAATCAAATGAAATGGCTAAAAGACGAATATTTACTTGTACGAAGAACATGTTTCAGTGAGAATACAAAATTGAAATATCAAATTCAAAAGTCAATCACACTGATTAGTATATATTGCGCCACTGATATTGATTGCCACATTCTACACGGTTCGACTCAAAGATGCGTCCGTTGAGGTTTGAGGAGGCGGATGGGCGGCATTCAGGCAACAATCAATTGATAAACAAGTGCTACATCAAGTCCTCTTCACATATTGCAAATGAAAATCTTAAAAGGAAATGAATGACACGTGAGATCTTTATTGATGATAGAAGTAAAAAATACTCTGGCATTTGTGTGGTGTATGCCAGAGTTCCCAAATCCTGGCACCTAGTGGCACTAAATGGAGCCACTTTGCAGCCACTTTGCAGCCACTTAGGAAACTATTTTTTAATATTAAATTTTTCAGTCATTGAATTTTAATATTCAACTTTTCATGCAACACAAAATCCCCATTAAAAAAAATTCCACAAAGCACAACCTGCAAAAAAATGCTTTTGGCAACCATGAAGGCAGAAAGCTTGCGTTTTATAGCAACTCTGCTTTTTAGAGAGATTTCAATAGTTTTGTAAGTTTTTCATAAAAGTTTATTCAAGAAAATGCAAGTTATCGTTTCATAAATTAGAAATCTCAAATTCTCGAATTCTCCGGCGGATGAGTCAAAATTTCAGTTCGGCTGTGTGTGTTTTTTTTTAGCTGGGAGAAGGGTTAGAGTGGTTTTCTTTGAAGTAAGTTAAGAAAATCGGCGAGACTACTTGTGAAATCGAAAAGTAGTAGCAAAAAATTATTTACTTTTCTCAGTTTGAAACAATTTTTTTTTTTTTTTTTCCTGCGTCAGGAAAACCTTTGCTTTAACAGTGTATGTGGTACAGAATAGTAGCAAGTAGGAATAAAATAATAGCATAACAATATATAAAAAATTATATTCCAATCATCCCTTAGTAATTCCCATTTAGTATTTGACAATTTTTACATAAATAGATATGCCATATTGCATTGAATTAATAATATTCAGTATCATTTTTATATGTAGTATATTCAAATTAAGAAAATGCTTTTTTACCGACTTAAATGAACTTATTTAAAAAATTAGATAAAATTTCCAGTAAATATTTTAATTTGTCGGATGTAAGTAGTTTTATTTGAGAATGTTCAAAAAAATGTTCTATCATGGAAAATGTACTGAAAAATAATTACTTTTTTTATGAAATTATGCATATAATTTTCAGTAAAGTTGTGTAATAAAATATATGCAAATTTATGTATATTTGGATGTGTCTAGTATTCATATGTAAACATGTATATGTAGGTACGCATGGAAAATATTTTTAAAATTAGAACCATTTTTTTATTTAAAATAATTCTTTTTATATTTAAAAAATTAAAATTAAATTTAAAATTAAAAATCAGTAGAATATTCATTTGGGATTCAAACATCAAAATATCACAAACGAAAAAAATTAATTTGGTTTTTTGAAAAAAAAACAAAAAAATGGACAGTAAAATATGCTAATAAGTGCTGTTACCATAATCCAGGCAATATAAAGTAAGTCAAATTAAATTTCCCGGCAAAGCAACTGCCAAAAAAAATTTTAAGAAAAAGCGATGGATACTCATAAAATTGAACTTGTAAAAATTGCCTTAAATATATTGAATGGGAAGTCAATTTTAAAGAAAGGTCGTGAAAAGAGACTTTAAAAAAAAGGGGAAAAAGAAAGGGGAAAATTAAATTAACACACTTAAATTTAATATCAATGTTAAATGCTCAACTGCAGCCTATTTCAGCCATTTTAGGGCAACATGACAGTCACTTTAATATGGCATTAAATATGTAACTCCTCTTAAATCTCGCAGATGGTGCAACATTTCCGTTTCCTTCAGTTTGTTACGGTAAGGTGAAGGTTGATGTATCTGGTGTTGTGTGCCCACACATACATACATACCAAAAGATGGTGTCTTCATTTCTGACTTAACAGAAGGGTTGAGAGCGTAAAATAATATAGAATTCCATAACATGAGAAAAGGCAGTAAAAAACAAAAAACACAACAACCCAATTAAAACGAAAATAATTTAAAATGGAACAACAACAAAAAACAGAATAATAACGTACAGAAATTTTATGCATTTCTCATTATGGCGCAACTTAATAAAGCCATACTCGTCGTTCAAACGTCTATTCATTTTCCAACAGAAATCGCCATAAATTTTATAGTATTTTAGTATAGAATTTCCACACATACCCGCATATCCACGCATACATGCATATATACATACATAGTCACTTTGACATTTACTCGCACCGAAGTATGATTAGAACTACTAAAGAATGAACATAAAATTTCAATTTATTATTACTGTTGGTGGTGGCATTGCAACATGCCACATTTTTGCTTTCTTTTAGGCGCATACACATATACAAATAAATGTATGTATGTGTAGGCTCGTGTTTGTATATTACAATTTAACTATTTTAATATGTACATTTCCACTGTTGTATGCATGGGTGTGTGCATGCACGTGTGTACACGTTCACCTATTTATTTTTTATTGCTTTGAACTCGTCATACCATATAATAGATTTCGCTTGTGCTAAAATTGCTCTGCATTTGTTTGGGCATGTTTGTGTATTCACTGTTTTCTTTTTCTTTCCTGGCATCCGTCCTGGTGACTATTAAAGTGTATGAATGCCATTTTTACATTCGCAGCATTAGCCGATGTTAATACAATAATTACCATATTTGCTACACAAAATACGTTGTGTAAACAACCACAAAACATGACTTTTTCATAAATGAATTAACCAATGATGACTAACATGTGTACGAGTACACACATACATGCATACACATAATAAAAAAGAAGCAACAAAATATTCTTACACTGCCAACCGTTTGCATAATGGCGACTTAAGCTTTGAATTTAAATATTTTTTTTTTTTTGTTATGCGATTAAATATAAAAATATTACCACTTGGAGGAGTAGGAAGTGGTATGCGACTCATAGCGGTCAACTATCAAGAGATCGTCCTTCAAGTTGTACTTTTCAACTTTCGCCTGGACGCATGTCGTTGCTCAAGGGAATACTTAGCCAAAAGAAATACACGATAAATTTAAAAAATTCTTATAAAAACGAATTTTGTAAACTTGATTTTGAAAAAAAATTAATTTAGAATTAATTTATTAAAATTTTAAAGTTCAGCGTGTGCTTTGTTTCCACACATCAGAAACGTAAAAAATTTTTTGACATTTGCAGATAATAAAAATAATGTTTGTTTTAATACTCTATTCAAGCTCTCGGCTATTTTCACTGCCAAAGCAAAATAAACATATAAAAGTTTATCTGCACATGCCTGCCGGGCGTCATACATATTAAACAAAAAACAGAATAATACATTCGTATGTGTGATTACGTTCCTCAAAAGTTTCAATAGCAGCCAATAGTCAGTTTTCGTTATACGAGTGCTTCATGAACCAATTTTTGCTAAAGGGCTTAGCACAGTTTTAGTTATACGAGTCCTTCATGTTAATCACATCGGCAGGCCATTTGGTCCGAACCAATTTTTGCTAAAAGGCTCAGCACAATTGTGGTTATACGAGTGCTTCATGTTAATCACATCGGCAGGTAATTTGATCTGAGCCGAATTTTGCTAAAGGGCTCTGCACCAGCTTGATATTATAGTTTTGCTCTACGTACATACGCAAGAGCACGATTGTCGTTTGCCGAAAATTAGATCGTATTACTTGGGACGTGCGTTTGAAAAGGGTGCATTGGAACTCTAAAGCCATTGGGCACCAGTGGCGCTTTTACATTGCACAAATTGATAAGTAAAATGTCAAAAAGGCTGGCGACTACAAAATAAACGGAGCTAAAAATGTGTTCTTCGCAGTGAACAACGTTTTTCGTTGAATATCTGCAAATGGTGTTCTAAAGAAAATTAGTAGCTTCCAAAATTCTACATTTCCAAACAATATTCTTCGTCATAAAGTCGTCATAAAAGTTTCATAAACGCAGCATGATTGAGTGAACACAAAAAAAAAAAAGAATTACTTTAAATAATTTTCACAACACATACATACATATAATTTGGAAATTTTCTTATAACGTGTAATGCTTTCCATTTCCATACTGTGTTAAATATATTTAAAATAAAAAGATTATGCCACTGAGTTTGAACCCTCAAAACCCTCTGCATAAATATTTCTTCACTTTTACATTGTCTACATTTGCTCAGGGTTAATATTCTTGTGTACGAATGTAAGAGCATATTTTTAAATGCAGGTACGTACTGACCCACATGCATATGAATGTATGTAGATGCATGTAAAGTACACATTCATCCATATGCATACAAAGAGATATTTGAAACATGTTCTACATGTTCTACGAGTACGTCGGTGTTGGTAAAAATAAGTCGGTCAATGTGGATTGATGTATGAACTTTTTTTACAAGTCCAACACCAAAATGTGAACTAGAACATCATTAAAGAAGAAGGGCCAAGTATAATTATTAGTAAACAAAGTTGACAGCAAGTATTTAATCAAACATAAACGACCAATCACTCAACAACTCTTTTCGCTCTCGTAAAATGTCTTATCAAATTTTCAACTCATCAAATTCCCAAAACTGACAGAGAATTGGAAATGTGGGCATTTAAAGGGGGGTTGATGTGGAGAGCGAGGTCCGAATTTAAATATAAGTATCTCTTAAACAGCTGTTTTCATGAGGGAAAGAGAAAAGGAAAAAGCTTTTTTTAATGTTTATATTTACAAAAGCTCCATCTGGTTTATTTTTATTTGATTGCTTTTCTGTGAGGTTACCACAAATATGTTTTCCTACAAAGAACATTCCCACAATTCTACACAAAATGTACCAAAATCTACATAGAAAAAATTCTGCAAGTGAATTTTTTTTTATTTGCCTTAAAGAACAGCCGTATAAAATATATCGGCATATCAGTAAAAGTATTATGTGTACAAAGTGTACACATGAGAATGAGTGCATTGCGTCCAGGGTTCGGTAAACTGTTATCTTCAATACCACTTTAAATATCAGTAAATATTTCTGTAAAGAAAATTCTAGCATGAGTTGGGCGTAATTAAAATTTACTTTGAATTGATAAAAGAGAAACATTTTTATTTAATTTATTTATTTATTTTATTATTTTTATTTTATTTATCTATTTATTTTATTATTTTTATTTTATTTATTTATTTACTTAATATTGCAATTATATGAATATAAATTTAATATGAGTAGAACTACTGGCTGCTGAGGTCATCGGCTACAAAATATTTTTAATTATAGAGTTATTTCTTAAAAAAGCGAAAAAAAAATAAAAAAGTGTATGAAGTTTCTCTTCCTCTTTTTTAAGATATCAGCATTCAAAGAGTAGTCCCTACACATGCTAGAATTAAGAAAGAACCATAGTGGCTGTATGTCTGCGCAGCAGGTTGTAAATCATCAGTTGTAAATTAATATAGCAAGCACTTTTCAGCAAATTATACAATTATAACAACCAAAGTGGCAACACTGCTACAAAAAAAGCTAAAGAGAATGTGGGCTTAAAGAACCAAAGGGGTGTCAAATAGCACTACATAAAGGGAATGACTAATATCAAACTAAATTAATATTAACAAGCATTAGCAATTGCAAATAACGTTTTTTTTATTATTAAAAACATATCAGACAGATAAAAATGTGAATTAAGACAATCAAAAGCAACTGCTTCAAAGCATTATGCGAGGGCAGTTCCAGCAGCATTACACGGCATAGATTATTACCATGGAACAAAACAGATTCATTATAACAAGTAAATCTGTTTTGTTGTCGTGATCGATTTATTAAAAACTATTTAATGAAATCTCGTCGCACGAGTGTAAAGTTATTCCGCACTACCATAAAGTTTATTTACAAAAGCTTCAAGCCAAAAACGGTTAAGAATGATTATAATCTTTGCAAATACTGATGACTGACCGATCGCTTGCAATTACGTTTCTAAAATCGTACTGTTGAAAAAATTTGTTTTTTAATATGAAGCGTGAGTTCTGCTATTTAAATTTCTGATTTTGAAAAATTGATAATTCTAGAAACAACAAAAAAAAACAGATAACTAAAGCTTTTAATTTCTTTGTATTATTATTTATAATTTATTTACTTAATGTCATAATTATATGAATATATCAGTATAATTATAATATGGGTAACAGCACTTGCTGCTGAGGTCATCGGCTAAAAAGCTTTTTTTTTAAATAAAGCTTTTACTTTTTTTGAATTATTATTATTCGACCAAATTGTTTAGCAATTAATCTATTTAAGGAAAAATTTGAAAATGAAAATAAAGAAATTGTTTTAAATAAATAAAAATTAAATTTTATAAAATTGGTTAAAGCTTTAAAAATATATTTGAAAGTTCAATCTGGTCAGAGAGCAGGTGAATGAGGTACTAAGCACCGATTGGGTGTCTACCCTCGTTCTATGTATTTGCTTTACAATTATCGTGTCTACATACGAGTACACAAAATGTATCTTTCAAATGCAAGTTGAAGAGGTTGCGAGGAACTTAAAAGAGCTTTTATACAAACTCGTTGTTGCTGCTTTTGGTTTCATTGCAGATTTTCTGTGTCTCTCTCTCTCTCTCTCTCGGTCTCTTAAAACCAGTTATGAAAGAACAACTTCACTGATTGTATGGATACATAAAGATGTAAAGGTTTTACAATTTGGGAGTTACCGCAGATACGAGCTCTTACAAGGGGCCTTTAATAACAGAAAAATTTAATAGGCATTTCAGAAAAATTCAGTTTATTCTTTAAATTAATTTTCTAATTCCCATACACACACACGTGCCCGAGTATACTAGAACTAGATTTTCAACTATTAATACCGATTCAGTAATTTTAATCAACTACGCCAAAAACAGATGTTGTTGTAATTTAATTTAAATTTTATTTCATTTAAAATTTCAATTTCATTAGAAGAAAATGTAATTGCAAAAATTGTACAGATCAGCATTTTGCTCTGAAATCTCCTTACAAAATTCATCTTTGCAAATGTATGGCTAAATTTAAATTCTATCTGGGGCAGATATACATATGTATGTAAGTGTGTAGCTGTCTGTCATCTAAGGAAAGGTCACAGCCAACGAACCCATGTAACACTAACCTGAATGAAAAAAAGAAATATTTTTACACAATCGAGCAACTTTTTAGTATTTTAAAAAATTTATTTACAATAAAAACATATTTTTTTTATTATTTTTGGCTGCAAGGTCGTTGTCAGCGATCTCAGTGGTGAAAGATTGAGATGTAGAAATTTAAACGAAAAAAAAAGATCAGCAAAATAAGTAATTTGAAATTCTGTGAATTTCAATTAAAATAAGATTTTATGAAAACAGGGGGCCTCTAAACGTTAGACCGCATAAGTAATCATCACAAGTTGGCCTTCTTCTAACGCAGTTTTGACATATTCGGAGATGGATTATTCCTACAGGTTCGAAAAAAGTTACGCCGGCGCCCATTTTGAGAAATGTGTGCCACTCGTCTTATTTGAAAGGTTTTGTGTAAAGTGAACAAAATATTACACGCCACTAAGACATATTTTACATTCTTTTATATCTGTCATTGAACACAAAAATTTTTAATATGTACATCTTTTCCTACCTGAGATGTTATAGAAAATTTTTCCAGTAGTTTTTGTTCAATACGTCAGAATTTTTATATAATAATTTCTCAGATAACAATTAGATATTCTATACAGTAAAACATAATTTCAGTTAATTTTATATATTTATAAATTTAAAATCATTTTTAACCAAAACTTGTTATAGACTTTTTTTAATAAAGTGGAATACAAGGCAAGACAATATGAAAATTTTCAAAAAAAAAATATTAAGGATTTGAAGCAAATGATTTTCTGATTATTGCAAAATATATTTTATATTCTTTTCTGAAAGCTGCGAGTTAAGCATATTAATTTTCGTGCAACCTTAGTAAAGACCATGCTTCACTATCATACACAGTGGTACGATTTTTTTACACGAAAATCTAAAAATGCTGACCACTATTTTAAAAAATCAAATGGTCAAAATGGCGTTTTAGGTGCCACACTATAATAAAATGATATGAAAATATGGAGTAAAAGAAACTTCGAAGGCATGTCATAAAAATTTCACATTTTAGGCCACACTATCCTATTTTTTCAGTAGAGATGCCACATTTAACAAATCGTAAGACTGTATAGGACAATGTATCAGACTCGTAAGCAAAAGTATTTACTGCTTCAATCTGTATTCATTACGTAAATATCCATTAAAAAGGCCCTCTAACTTCTTCCTAAACGCTTCCCTGTGTTGCACGCAATTTCAGCCATGCAGCTCACGACCTACACACAACGCCAAAAACAAATTCATATAAATAAATAAATAAAATTAAAAACACAACTTTTTACCATGTGTTCTCAATAATATTTTGGTTTAGCGCTGCTCAATTCTATACTCCGTAATCGTATGGAAGTGCGCACTTACAATATTTCCGAGTAACAGAGCATTGAACGGCGACAATACACAGCCAACAATAGAGAAAAGAAAAATGTTGTTCACAATAGAGCACATCTCACTGACACTGGCAAATAAATAATAACCAGACCAGACCGACCACTATCAAATCAAACTACCAACGAAATACACGTATAAAACATTTCAGTTTTCAACGTACGGACACACAAGTTGTAAAATAAAATATATATTGTGTATAGACAAAAAGCTAAACAAATTTTTAATTTTTTTCATTTGTATTGTTTTCTTTGTTTGAATAAATTGGTTTTTTCGTATTAATATAAAAATTTGAAAATCTTTGAACACTTAGTGCGCAATTAAATGATATATTACAACAGAAATTATTAAAAACGGAATATAAAGTATTTGTACGTTGTATGTACATTCACGCTGATTTTAATAGAAAATCATTTCCAATCTTATAAGAAAACCAAAAAAAAGTGCAGCTGTAATTGGAAAAAAAAATTGTGTAAAAATTACATCACTCGGAGTACATGCGAAAGCAAGAAAGTCGACACGGAAAAAAGTCAGCAGGCAAAACAACGGAGAAGCACGTATGACTAGTTGGAACGGCCGGACGAAGGAAACAACTGCGGCAAAACTTTTATTGCATAAACGGTGAGCGTAAGACAGAAGCATCACAGTGACAAGTGAATGTGAGATGCATAAAGGCACCCCTCCCTGTCAGTGGAACAATCAAAGAAATTGGCGAGCCAGACAATAAACAATAGTTTGTTTAGCATCACATATTAAAGTGACCTCTAAAGCTTGCTGGTGCTTGCTGCCTGCTGCTGCTTCTTACTGCCTTTTAGTCAACAACATTAAGAACAACCTTTTACCAACTAATTGGCAAACACAGCGAAAAAAAACCAAAAAGCACACAAAAAGGAAAAAGTAACAGAAATCTTTTGGAAGACTTTTCTCATATAAAAGATATACGCGAAGCGCGTTAGTCTCTTACCAAAACAAAGAAGAACGTGTAATTGGAGGCAATTATCGATTTTCCAGAGCATGTTTCAGCTAATTGGTCAGTCAAGCGTTTCTCTAACAAAGACACTTCAATGTAAATGAAAAAGCTAACAGTGTGAATAAATTAAAAAAGCAAATAACAACAAAGCGCACAAGTAAATAATTAATAGCAATAAAATCAATTAAAGTTAAAGCCGTTACTGGCAAACGAAGCGAGGCAAGCTTTGCGCTGCATTGCAGCTTGCAAGAAGAGACAGCAAACAAAGCAACAAAAACTGGCCAAGGATTTTTAGTAGCGTCGGCTTAGTCAGCAGCCCCAGAACCAACATGCCGTCTCTATTAGAGGCTATAGAACGTAAATATTTTTCCGATTGTGACTACGATGCGGAAGCCAATAAAGAAATAAATTTAAGTGGTAAAGACAACGGCAAAGACTCGACATCTGAATCGAGCACACCAGCGTTAGCGTTAACATCAGCGCCACCACCAATATCTGCGTCTGGTGAACGTCTAATATCCATATTTATACCAAGGCTACCGCCGTTGCTTTGCGTACCTGAACTGTTGGTGCTAAACGATTGTGACATTGATTGTGCCGGCGATTTCGACAGGATTAAAGACAAATGTAAGCGAGTACGCGAGCTCGATTTGGCCCAAAATAAATTGGAGGATTGGCAAGAAGTTTTCCACATTGTTGAGCACATGCCACGCATCGAATTCCTTAATCTCAGCAAGAACACCCTGTCCAAACCCCTAAGCAAACTCAACATACCGCCCATAACCAATCTGAGAGGCATAGTCTTAAACGGCACCTATCTCAATTGGGACAGTATTGACGTTTTGCTAGAGAATCTGCCCGTTTTAGAGGAACTACATTTAAGTTTAAATGACTACGACGAAGTGCTATTAGATACTAACGATTTGCCAATTCAACAATGTCCCGCCGCCTCCTGTTATTGCCAACAAAACCAAGAAAAAAACTGTGATACCCTAAACTCCTCCCGCTGCTGTTTACAAAGATTGCAAAAATATAGAAAGATTTCGCCACATCAAGCACTAAAGACTTTGCATTTTACTGGTAATCCGGTAGAAAAGTGGCCCGAAATATGTCGATTGGGCAGAATATTTCCCAAAATGGAAAATCTAGTGCTTGCTGATTGCCCAATTAGAGCAATAGAATTTAGTGATAACAATTCTACAAATATAACAAACACATTGAATAGAGAAAATGATAATATAGAAATAAAGACGAATACTTCGCTTATAGGGGAGGATTCGCCTCAACGTCATTTTCCCAACTTATTGTTTCTTAACCTTAGTTACGCCTCCATCAATACCTGGGACGACATAGACCGTTTGGCCACATTTCCCAAACTGAAAAATTTACGAGTAAAAAATTGGCCTCTGTGGGAACGTCTAGAGTGCACAGAACACGAGCGACGCCAATTGCTTATTGCCCGTTTGCCCAACGTTGCCATTTTAAATGGTGGCGGTATTATCACCGCCGATGAGCGAGAAGACGCCGAAAGGGCTTTCATACGCCACTACATGGACAAACCGGAACACGAGAGGCCTTCACGTTACAACGAACTGGTAGCTAAACATGGCCAACTGGACCCCCTGGTCAATGTTAATCTTAAGCCCGACAAACGCGTTAAAATCCTTTTAACCTATCAGGACAAAACCGAAACTCGCCTCGTCGACATTTATCGCACTGTGGCCGATCTTAAAGTGAAATTAGAGAAAGTTATTGGTCTCCCTGCCAATAAGATGCGTTTATATTATTTAGATCAGGACTACAAGGAATTCGGTCCCGAGGAAATGCGCTTCCCCAATAAACTGTTATACAGCTACAACATACAGGCCGGTGATGAAATCATTGTTGATATTAAGAAATAAACAATTCTTATGAAGCACACAAAATATGACTATTAAGTGAACCGTTCGAACTTGTATTCTAATTATCATATATCTAATTCTCTTATATTTCTATTGTATTGTACACACTGTCTGTATATTTTCTATTTTCTATGTACTTTAGCTTTTAATTATTATTCACATTATATAAGATTTTTAATTACACACAGCCACACACACATACATATATAACGCTTGTAAATAATGTGTAATCTAAAGTTGAAGGAAAAAGTAATGAATTGTAAATAAATAAATAATAAAACAAATGAAATGTTAAGAAACTTAAATAAAATACGTGCGCCAAACATTAATTAACAAATATACGGGTAATGCAAAGTTTATAGAGGGGGAGAGAAAAAGCTCTATTGTCTGGTTGAAACTTATTTATATTCACGAAAGGCTTTCATATACATCATCTTAAAACATGAATTTACACGAAAATGCGAAAATTATGTCGTAGATAATTTCCAATATTATTAATTTTTTTTAGAATTACTTCCGTAATAATAATTAAACATGGTCCAATAGATCCAATTATAACTCATTGCTCTGAGACATAAACTTGACTAAAGCTAATGAAACTTTCCAAAGTTCTTGACCACACATGAAATGAGCTTGTCAATATACTGAGTTAGTACGCTGAGCTATTAAGTACATCAACTACAAACTTGCAAAGGTTGGGGTTCCATTCCTACTTCAGGCAAAACAATAAAAAGCTCAGGAAAAAAGCTCTCGTTAAGGTGTTTAAGTGGCGCAAGCGCAACGGTTGCCAGCAAACAATTCACATATCCTGCTTCTGAGTAAGCTTGAAACCGCACACTGATTGCTGGTGTTAGAAAATCGAAAAATTCCCTTTAATTTCGAATTATTTTGCTCGGAAAAAGTCTTACAAACAAAGTAAATAATTAAAATTGAAATCTTTATTTCTTTATTTCTTAATTTTTATTTTATTGAAAATATTCGACATGATTTTTCTTATTTTTTAATACACAATTTATTATGAATATAAAGTTTTTTCATATCACGCCTTAATATTCCTTCAGAGTTACGCCGTTCTTTATTGCTGAGCACAAAAATTTGGATATGATTATGGTGTGGCAACGCGGCTGCGCATTGCCCGAAATGTTCAGTATAGTTTCATCGTTTAAACAGTTGAAATCTTGAAAGGTAACTAAAGCAAAGTGATTTCAAGAATAAAAAATTAAGCTTTTCCTAAAGTCAAAAAGCTAACTTTTTAAGGTCGTTTAAAAGAGATACAAATAAACGCCCTTTACTTTTACTTTCAAATAATTTTACAAATTGAATTCAATTTTAATTTTATCAATGTCACGTTTTAACCGAAAATTTATCATGAATTTACGTAGATGTTCATGCATGTTTAGCACACTGAAGCTATCAAAATTGAATTCCCAAAAACTCTAGGCTCTATCTGACCTATTTGCAAATGGTGTTCATTAAATATTGAAACTTATTTGAGAGATATATCAAAGTAAATAAAGTGATTATTAGTTTTGTTTACGCCTGGGCGGCCCTTTGGAATATCGACTAAGTGAACTTCAAAGAATTTGTTAATGATGGCAAACGTTCCATAAAAATTATTCTATTTTAATTAGCGGAATCTTTCTTTTAAAAATAAAAAAAAAAAATAATATATAACCGCATATATATAATAAATAAAATTATTATTGTCAAAGACTTTCATTGAAGTGCCTGAAATTGTCATTTGCTTCACTGACTATCCTTACTGGGGCTGTGCTTCATAAAGTTTCCTTTTAAGCTAATATTATTAATATTTTACTTTAATTATTTATTTAAAAACACAGGTTGTTCTATTAATAAAAAAAAGAAACATCGAAAAGCTCCGGTACGAGCCTAATCGTACCGGCCCATTTTCCAGGGTCGTTAGTTTATGAAAGCATTTCGTTGAAGGATTTTTGTAAAGTTTTTAACTTAATTAGCTTAAAGGATAATTTAATTTTTATAAAAAATTTTAAAGATATAAAGAAATTATTCAGTTACGCAAAGAAAATGTAGCCTCGTAACATTTTCAAAATTTTCAGTTAAGGCAATTATTTTTATAAAATGGTCTTATTACAAATTGATTATGCTGAGAGTTCTTCCAGAAGTGCTTTAGCCCACTTTGTTGGCTATAAAACTTACAGAATTTATCAGATTTCTGATCAAACCAACACAGAAGTTACACAAAAAAAAAATAAATAAAAACGAGAATTACACATCACTTGCCCTTCATATCGGTGGTTGGTTATTATCACTTACAAGTACTCTACCCGTATTTCGCTTTTCCGTAATCTGTTTCGTAGGTGCTTTGCCCCTTCTTGTTGCATTTCTGCTTCTGCAAGGTATGGAGATGAGCACTAATCACGCGATTGGCATGATTTCAATTATGTGATTAATTACCATATTATCTGTATAATATGATATATAGTTGCGATTATGTTCTATATTTTCATAATTATATTTTCATAATTTGATGAGTAGTGTTTCTCCCCTCCTTCTTTAAAACTCAACGAAATAGCTGTAGAAAAAATTTATCGCAATGAGAGAAAGCATAAGCTCTGAAAATTCGCTACAATAGGCTAACGTGCATGTATCTGTTAGTCTACAAGGTAACAACGTATTAACCACAGTGTAGACTATTTTGTGATTTGTTAATTGATTCAAAGCTCCACCCTCAAAATTGTTAAAAAATTCATCATTTTCATTGATAGGAGTAAATCCCTCAAAGTGACTTCTCTAACATAAAGTTTGCTTTAAAATGACTCACTAGTTCATCTCTGCCACAATTGAAGTTGATCGTACACACTATTGTGTAGCAAACCAACGTAAGCATATGACGTTAATTGCTCAATCAACGTTAACATGTACAATAAGGGGGCTCTCGTTTGCATGCTGGAAAATTCTGTGCATAAAACGGATTTCATATGGGATTATGTACAGATACAAACGGTATATATATCTACGTCTATGTTGTGCAATTTTTATATCAAGAACGATAGGTAGCCGCCTATTGCGAAGATATTTTATATTGGCGACGTAAAATAATTATCTGAAATAAAAAAAGATAACCAGCAATCACAAATTGCCAATTTTGAAATAATTGATGAAAATAAATTTTGAAACGGATATCATTTTCCTTCTCAAAAATTCCTGTAGAGATCCCACTATGCTTAGAAAGCATCGTGCAAACATCAGCATGCAAGCAGCATGTGCAATTTTCTGTGCCTCATAAGCATAAATCAAGTAGAATTTGACAACAGGATACGTGGGCTTTAAGAGCAGCTACGACATCTGGCTAATGCGCATGTACCTTTTAGTTAGCAAAATTTTACAATTTCACTTTCATAAAAAAATCAATATGAACTGAGCTGTGGCGCAAAACTCATAGTTCTCTTGAAGACACATGGCCGCGAAATCCAATTTAGTCTAACAGTAGTTAGTATTATTAGTATATGATGCTTTTTGATCTCATTTTCTTTGTTGTCATGTCCAATCATCTCTTCGCAGAAGAAGCCTTTTCGATGAAAATTTAGGTGAGTCTTTAACATACAATGCGATGAAAGAAAACTTACACTACAGGAATTTCCTCAAGAACTACAATTCCACTAATGAAAAATTCCACAAATATCAGTGAACAAGAAATCGCGAATTAAAACTTAGATTTTGGAAGCCTGTAGAAAAACGCGATTTTAATGGTTGAGTTATCATGAAAATGTCTGACACTCTCGGTTGTATCAAATTGTCATATAAAATCAAATTCGCATGATTCGTTATCTAAGAAGTAATGTCTGATCAGTAAGAAAATAAGAAAGTGCCATAACAAAAATTTTTTACTGAAACTGAAAATGATTTTTGGGGGCCCCCCTAATGCATGTACACATTATTTATGTATATGTATTTGTAGGTAAGCATTTGTGTGTTATTAAAAGTGGATATAAATCTGTTAGTTATTAAGTTGACTTACTGATAACAAAAGAGATTACAACGAATACCAGGTAACTCCCCTGGAAACACTCTAAATTATGTTGACAATGCCAACAGTACTTGTACAAAATTTTAAATTCAGGCCAATTTCTCACTACGAATGATTGTGTTTACATTTTTTTTCTGATTGCACAGATCGTATCGGTGTCCAATAAAACTCAGAAAAAAAAAAACACTTGCAAGATCAATCCAAGAGCACAACGAAACGTGACCAGAGAATATCGACAAGAATGATGGTCGGTAAAACAAAGCAATTAATCAAAATATCATGTAAATAAACATAAAATATCAGTTCACACCTCTGCCACTGTCCCTGCCTGCACAACAACAATGCCGACGACGCACTTCTTGATTATACAAATCGAAATTGATTTTAATAAAATTGATGATAATTTTTAACAATGTTGAACGTTGTATTTCTAGTTACTTAAAACAAATTATTATTATTTTAAACGGCGGTTTTAGTTTAAAGCTTTTTTCTTTTGTATTGTGTCATTTGCTTTGAAATGTCATAAAAATATCGCATTTAATATGCGAGCTGTGTTAAGCAGACATACTTGAAAGACACACACACACGCCAAATAACAGATACATACTTGAAAAACAACCTGAACAATTGAAACATTTGTTTTTAATTTAAAACGTTACCAACAGTGAAGACTGTTAAGTAGAAGTTCAGAATTCAGATGCGATAGAGCACGTTTAGGGCAAACTTTTGCTACAGAAAAATAGCACCTTCCGTAGAAAGAAGGGAAAGAAAAATTCCTTAACAATGGATCCTGATAATGATCCCATAATTTTGTATGAAAAATCTTTTAATATAAGGCAAGTGGGAGTGAAAGAAATTAGTGTACGAGAGTATAAGCCAGTGATCACCACAATTATGTGAAATGGGAAACTAAATTAATTTTAAGTTTTAATGTTGTAAAAATTTTATTATTTTCTTTACAGGACATGTAAGCTCATTTCTCGTCCACCTGTACGCTTAGCTCAACCGCGAATGTCACTACTGGGGAAGCCTCTCAACTACAATCGCGGCAGCCGCCGTGATGTTCGGTATAGGAGGCTTCAAAGTCGTGTATATAATTTCCTGGAGCGACCGCGAGGAATACCAGCAATGTTGTATCACGTGGCGGTGTAAGTTCAATTGCTATTCTTTATCTTTTACACGAGTTTTTGGAGGCTAATTATATCCGTTCACCGAACCAATACTAAGAACCACAAACGACATTCTTATACAGATATGCAATTAAAGTTTCTCCCCCATTTTTCCATTTAAGAAATTTTTAAAAAAAAATCCTATTAGAAAATATATATTTAATTAAAGATAAAGGCCCTGAATCACTATGCCATATCGTATCAAACCGACCGATAATTCAAAGTACTCGCATCAAATTGCTGCGGAATGCAAACTTCCGTTGATGAAACTGTGACATGACATGTTGTCACTTTGCCACAACTGAATGGTATAGTGAATAAGGGCCTAAGGTGTTAAAATTTTATTTCTGAAATATGCACGCAATTAATAAAAACCTATTTTTATTTTTTTATTTCATCCAAAGATTCCTAATGGTGTTCACCTGCCTTGTTCTAAGTGTATTCTCAACGATAGAGAGTTACGAGAAAGAGGCACTGTATATATTATTTAGAATGGAAATATTAGTAGTTATTTGGTTTACAATGGAGTTTTTCCTGCGGTAAGAAGTCAACATACAAGCCGTTCAATGCATTTATAAATTTTCTTTCAACAGGCTGTGGTCATCCGGTTGTCGGTCACGATACCAAGGATGCATTGGTCGTTTTAAATTTATAAAACGGCCGTTTTGTATTATAGGTAGAGATCGCAGTGACGGGAAAGTCGTGACTATTTTATAATATATTTTATATTATTTCATTTGCAGATATTATTACTATAGTTGCTTCCGTAGTTGTATTGGGGATGGGCACATCTGGTCAAGTATTTGCTACCAGTGCTTTGAGAGGTTTACGTTTTTTCCAAATCCTACGCATGGTGCGAATGGATAGACGCGGCGGCACTTGGAAGCTACTAGGGAGTGTAGTATACGCACACAGACAAGTAATTATAATAAAACAACAATTCCTTGAGTAGAGGAATTTCTACAAAAATCGAATAACATTTCTAGGAACTGATAACCACAATGTATATTGGATTCCTGGGCCTTATATTTGCATCATTCCTGGTCTACTTGATGGAAAAAGATGTTAATGAAAAATTTAGTAATTTTGCTCAAGCGCTGTGGTGGGGAGTGGTAAGTACACCAAATAATATACATATCGTTCATCTCACGTAAAAAGGCCGAAAAAGCATTTCTACAAATTGCTCTTTCATTTTACTATTTTAGTTAAGAATACTTTATGCTTTTCTAATGGTGGGTTTTTATAATGTATTTGGTAATAATACCATTACGAGATACTTAAAATACTCCTCAAAATTAAACAATTAGGAGAGAAAAGCAATGTGGAATATTCAGACCTTAAAGTTCGGCTGCATTCTTAGTAACAATAGCACTGCACTGACAAATCTCCATCTTGTTCTATATAATTCCTACAACTTTTGTTTTACTTAATTTCTGTTATATTTTCAATCTCAGATAACCCTGTGCACAGTCGGCTATGGCGATATGGTTCCTGAAACATGGCAGGGGAAATTAATAGCCTCATTTTGTGCGTTACTAGGTATTTCATTTTTTGCTTTGCCTGCGGTGAGTTACATTTTTTAATAGTTTCCACAAACATGCGAAAATAAAATATTTAATTTTGCTACAGGGCATTTTAGGCAGTGGTTTTGCTTTAAAAGTGCAACAGCAGCAGCGCCAAAAACACATGATACGCCGACGGCAACCGGCGGCCTCACTTATACAAGCCTTATGGCGTTGCTATGCAGCCGATGAGCACTCAATATCTGTAGCAACATGGAAAATACATCAAGTCGCTTTACCAAGTCCTCCTGCCTCGTAAGTAAATAATTTTGTTATCATTATAATTTTATTGCCCTTCTGTTCTTTATTAAGTATTAACCTTTCAAAAATATTCTTTATATATAATTTTTATATATATATATGTATATCTTCAATGTTTCATCATTGTTAAAAAAAGCCATTTAATATTGGATCTACTAACTTTTAATTACTTTCCTTACATAAGTCTTAAAACGCGATGTAAATTTGTAAAGTTCGAAAAACATAAACGAAATCAATTGAAGAATACATTTTTTCTTATAAACCTTCTGGGATGTAAAAATTAAAAAAAAAATTATTTAAGATGTGAAGGGAAGTAACCCAATCAATAAAGAACAGTGTATACAATGAAGCGAACTATTCGCTTGAAAAGAATTTCCAAAAATTCTCAGTTCAAGGTAAATGGATAAATGAGTCATGGTTCACACTATGAAACTTTTTATAGTCAAAGTTTTTTATTGCACCAGAGGGATAAAATAGAAATCAAAAACGTTTGTATTACGCTCTCTATTTCTCTCTCTCTCTCTATTTCACTAAAAAATCAAAGTCTTTACAACAAAAGATTCATATTGTGGGCTAATACTTATTCCTGTCATGGGTAATAACATTAAGATCACTAATAGATTAACAAGAAAAAAGTTTTTTTTTTTTGTCTTACATTGTCCATACACTAAAAAAATGTAAAAGATTCTAAGAAAAAATTCTAGGAAAAAAAAATAACTGTACTTGTGTAACAAATATGGTCTATAACTGTCTGCGACTGTTTCAACTGTTCGAGGACAACCCATTTTTCTGTATTTCTCTCAGTCTCTCTCTCACATTTTGTGTATCATCAATCAAAAACGCATGATGCATATGCATTTCGCACTTTGTTGACAATCAAACCAAAAATAATTTAAACTTTTTGGTTTTTCAATATTTTCAGTTCTGAGTATTGGGAAAGACTGTTTAGAAATTTAATTGAAACTAGGTAAACTTTATAAAAATTCATAAAAAATGAAAAACCAATCAAATAGTGTAATTTTGAACACCATCGTATTATTCAGTCTAATTTCTTGCATTCACTCCTTTTTGAAAATCTGTAATCTCTAATTTATTTTTAACTGCTAGCTTCCCAAGAGTTATTGAAAACCCACTAACAAATAACAGCAATTATACCTATGGGTGTGTCTTAGCCCGTCTTAAAAAAAAACAATACTGCTCTCTCTACCTCTTACAATCTGTTTCCCTCCGCTTCTCTCTGATTATTATTTTAGCTTTTAATGATATTGTAGTAGATCTTTTTACGCTCTTGAAACACAGTTGATCGTACGCTCAATACTTTGCACTGGAAGAATTTTAAATATTAAGCGCCACCTGCACCAATTTTATTTTTTTTATATATACATATATATAAAAACATAAAACACACTGTTCATAAATTTCATGACTTGTTAAATAAGCCTGTAGTTGGAAAAGCTCAATGGCTTGGCGAAATCGCTAGAAAAAATGATTTCTTCGCTGCTTAAAGTTCGCTGACAATGAAATGGTTTGTTCGAACATCAAACGCTACCCGCCATACCAAAAACTCATGTTCTATAAAAAGTAACGTTCAACTACGTAAGCGAGCATAGAGAGCTTTTTACAGAACTACAATTTTTCTAATGTTCGGAAAGCTTTAAAAATACTATTTTAATTTGAAATAGCGTTTGCGAATCATGTACACTCAAAAGATATTAAAAAATATATTGACTTATCAAATTAGGATCCTGATAAGCACAACCTTATTGCAATGAAATATAAAAATAGGATTTAAGTTAATAAAAATTTAATAGTCCTTTCAACAAATTGTCATTTTCAAATATACGAAGTGCGATCAAAAAAACCCGTTGTTTATTTTTTTTCAAATAACTATCTTGTACCCTTCCACGTAATCCCCCTCAGATGTACACTTATGCCAAAGTTTTTTCCAATCCTCAAAAGACTTCTGAAACGCGCTTTGGTTTGCATGGACCTACACCCATGATTTCTTACCAGTTATTACCTTTCTGAGCAAATCAAGTTCGTCATTGCTGACGTTCAACAGTTTTCATGCGACTTGGTTTTTGCTCGAACTGACCGTCCAACATATATATGACAAATGTGTATGAACAAACTAGGAAAAAAATGGCAAAATCGTATATACGTAACTCACGAAATTTGAATATAACGATTATTTTTTGATCACACCTCGTATGTGTGTATTTTGGACAGATATAGCCGGAAAGGTGGTGAAACCTTAATTAGCTTAATATAAATAGAAGGATAATAGAGTAAAGCAGTTTCGCCTATGCAGGCCTCATTTCATAAGTTGGATAAAGTCAGAGATAATAGTGGAATTTAGCGGAATGAACATCAAAAAATGGCGAATGTTTGCAAATGGAAAACAATTTGGTGTTATAATTTTTTACAGGTGTGCTTTGTGGGCTTCCAGAGCCTCATAGACAGCAATTTTGCTTTTTTTTATTACCGAATGGAAGCGGCATTTACCACTAAAAACTATTTTATTATAAAATATATAGTTTTCCCTATAATTCTGATACGTGGTATTCGTCGACTGTATGTAACTCTACATAATCAAAAATACCAACGATCAAGGTCAAAGGATCACTGAAAATTAAGCACATTCTGCGTATTAAATGACATCAAGCAATCTACGTCCTAATATTTAATTAAAGAAGCATTTGGGTTGGACCCAGAAAATAAAAGAAAAATAACAGAAATTTATAAGGAGTACTAAAATAAATTTAAAAATTATCCTTGTCATGATCTGGCATAACTTGTTTTTCTTAAGCCACCAATCTGCCCACTCAAATCTTGACAACATATTTCAGCCAACTCAAAATTTCTATGTACACATTTGCCATACTTCAAAATCGAATAAGGATGGGGATTTCCAGGAAAAAATCGTAATATATGATTAAGGACTTTAATTTGAATATTGCAAAAAAAAAGTTGATGATTATACTCGCCCTGTTATAGATGAACTTAACACAGAGAGAATATTTTAAACCCATTAGACAAAGTAATTCCTCATCATCTCCCCTTGCTAACATGAATTCCTGTACACTAGTCTATAAGAATCAATCTCAAAGTGGCTCCTTCATTGCTCATTAATTACGACACAGTTAAATATTTTTCAATACTTTAAGTACTGAGCTTAAACTAGCACGTTCGCAGATCGTTAGCAACAGTGAGTATAGAGTATCCAATAGTTTTTCTTTTTTACCCAACAATTGCAAAGCATTCATAATTATTATTATTCATTTTTAACAACAAAATCACTTAAAGTATCGACCGGTATCGAATTACGTAAAAGAATTTGCCATCACTACCGCAAATAACATGTACAGAAGTGCAAATAAGGTTTGAAGCATTTCATTCTGTACTTGATTAAAACTGTTACGGTCTGCGAACGTGCCAAACACAAGCACTGGCTTACTGAATTATTTACATGTAAAATAACGTAATCAGATCGGAATAAATTAAATAGAAAAAAAATATATTTTTTTTCAATGAAAACTTTATTGGCTTTTATAAAGTGGAATCCAGATTGTCTACAAAAACTTTACCCCCTGATTATATATCCCAACTATAATGAAACTAGTTGCAATTTTACTGAGTAGTTGTCAGTTTGGTATTATAATTTACAAGTAAACAAAACAATTACAACTAGTTAGTTTTCAGTTGTGTTACAAAATTTTTGGCTATTATGGATTACAACCAATATAATTACTGGTTGTGAGAACTGCCAAATTCTTACAACTGATCAATTGCAGTTGTCCTGTGGTTGTCTTGCCTGCGCATTTGCATTGAAATGGAGAAAAAATTGTAAGTTTAATATTTATGAAATATGGAAACAAAAATTAATTCGTAAATGATATCTGCCTTCAGTAAAAAAACGCAATGCGCAGCATAGTTTTAATATAGGGGAATCGCATCGCCTCGAATAGTGGCTGCATACTGTTTTTTATTTCATTTAACAAATAGCAAAATGCATTTTTATTCAATCTGAATAATTATGTTAATTTTTTTGTAATAAATGTTCTATTATGTTCAAAATTTCTTACTTTGAACATGTAAAATAGATCCACACTTATATCCATTTTATATTATACTTATATATGTACACTTTATTTATTTTTACTTATATTTTTCAATCGCAACGCCCTCTTGAAACCTCAATGAGTGACAAATTGGCTGTCAAATTTCCATTTAGTAACGGAAAGGAACGAGTTAAACACAACGAGTAGGTTGAAGACTATACTAGTTTTGGTTGTAATACATAATAGCAAAATGAAGTTTAGTCTACTTCAAGACAACACAACTAAACTGGTTGTCAATTCATAATCGGGGTGTTAAAGTGATTGGCAAAAAGCTGAATTATTATATATTATTTTTTTTTTTTTTTTTTTTTTTTTGTTGTAATCCTAGTCTGATTTTATTTACTCCATCTGATTATTGTACGGATTTTTCTTAAATCACATATTTTGAACTAAAAACTTTTTTATTGCTTGGTATCAAAATTTTATGGAGTCTAAACAAAAAACTACAGATTTAATGATTTCAAGCTTTTAGCCGATTTTAGAAACTTGAATAAGACGGAATGACATTCTAAAAAAGTTAAACTTTTCCAAAGCAATACATATTTTGGGCAGCCTCATGAAAAGGAATTTATATTTATTGATACCTATTTGGTGAAAAACGTAAGGGAATTCCCTAGGCTGCTCTTCGCGGTCATGTATATTATTATACGAGCCAAAAGTTTTACATATAATAACAACAAGAATTGCTGTGCTTAAACGATTTTATTTTCGGTATTATTACATATACGAGTACTAAATGAAAGTCTTCAGCTTATAACAAATACCAGACCGCAATAGATAAACTTAAGTAAAGTATGCTTAAATATGTGTGTCCTGGGAAAAGAAAAGATATTTTGAAATCGGAATTTGTTTTAAAAAATATTCAAAATATAATATAGTAATCTAATATAAAAAAAAAAATCATGAATTCTTTAAAGTTTTTTGTTTGCGACTTTACAACACTCCTGAAACAACTTATTTAACAACAACTCAGTAATCTATTAAATAAGCATTCCATTAATCCTTCTTGTTAACTGCCACTGTGTATTAAAAAAAAACCCAAAAACAAATTCAATACATCACAATTTACAGAAGAGCATCATCGAGTTTTAAGCACAATGCATCATTTGTGGCCCGTCTACCAACGATCAGACGGCACAAACCACAGTCAATGCAGTCACCGGGCGTTGACGGTATAAAAACAGTCGCCAGCAACCGCATCTCAAGGTACACGCGCAACATACGTGAAATAAATCAATCGGTGGAAAATCTCGGTGAGTATATATTTTGAGTCTTCATTTTTATCGAATTTAGCGTACGTGCATGTTACTTTTCGACTTCGCTTTACTTTCTTCTTTTTTATTTAAACGCTTTGAATTATTTCCCCCCAATAAGTATATTTTAAAAAGAAAATACAATACTTATGTAAATGAAAGCTCTATGGCCCAGTTTGCTGATTACCTTTATGTTACTTTCGAAACCGATAATATATGATGCTTTAATAATCAGCAGATACTTACTTGCGTCAAAATTATTTAATATGATCGGCCATTTTTCTGTATATATTTATTAGATCTACATTGTTTTGAAAGCATACTGGGTATAGAAGCAACTCGTTTAAACCAGTTTTAAAGCATTTTCTTAAATTTTTTTTGGCCTTTGCGCGACTTGGCTTGATAAAGAGTGTTTGCCGTACGAAGGAGGTTCACAAATTTGATTAAGAGAAAGTACGTGAAGAGATCTTATAATATGACAGTTCTCGTTATTCTGGCCAATAATTAATGTATTGCTGGAGAATAAATCAAATATCTAATCTAAGCGTAGATAAAAATCTGATAAAGCTCTACGAAACTAGTACCTTTATTTCGTCCCGGAAACGATCAAATCAGCACTTCAATGCTTTAAATGTATTTGTGTGATATTAAACATGTTCTTACTGTATCCTAGAAAATGCTCTTTCATTCAATCTCAAGTTATAAAAAATGATTTTTACGTATGGGTATATAAAATTCTCTCTCTCTCTCTCTCTCTCTCTCTCTTCACCTTTTTTGTACTTTGCTTTTAAATTTTTAAAAACTTATTCCAAAGAACCGTACGTTTTTCATCTGATGTTGACATCGGAATATAGCAAACTTAAGGTAAATCTTTTGATAGACAAATTTATTTGAAAGCGATTGATAGCGTATTTGATCGTCTTCCATGGATATCAATCTTGCAATACTAAACTCTTCCAGAGTTATTTGCGAAGCTTTAACGGCAGGCTGCATATTTATGCTATTGGAGCGTGTGGTAGTTTATACTACACTTCAGACTTCTATTTAACCATTTTTTAGAATCAAGATCATGGTCGCATTGTCATACCTTCGAGCTATACAGAGAAAAATATTTCTAGCCAAACTCTTTTATCTTTAAGATGCCACATTTTGTTCGGAATGTATAATCCTAAAGTACGTCATTCAGCGAGTTTCCATATCACTCTTGATCGAGCCAAATCTTTACTTTACTTTCAAGTTAAAAATAAATATGTATACACTGTATATAAAACAAATAAAAAATATTTTATAAACAAAAACTTAATTGAAATGAACGAGAGATTAGGATGCCAACGGTATTCCATAGCACAGAATGACAACAATAACAGCAGAGCAGCAGTAGGACGAATTTATTGAATGTGATACGTAGGGAATTATAAAGGATTTGCATGAAGAATTATTTAATAAACAACATACATAAATAACATAAAATAATATTTTAAACATATAAACCAACCAAAACAAAAACAGAAAAAAATTCTTTATAGCGATTCGCACTTGTATTTGAGATGTCATATTAAATATTTTAAAATTCAAACTTCAAACTTCAAACTTCGAATCCGCTACTTATAGAGCTGCGCCTCTGAGGAGTTAAAAATAATATGGGGAATTGTTTACGAATGTAAGTTTCTGTTCACTTTTAAACATTTTTTCTTTTGTTTAAAATGTTCGTTTTAAGTCATACTCAAAGTAATCAGATTTCTTAATTTTTTCCCCTCCCCTTTTTAATTATTTTATTTATATATACAAAGTAATTGTATTATTCTCTCACCGATATTCACAGTAAATGTTAATTTTATATATTATATTAAATTATATAATAGTATTTATATAATTAGATTTCGTTGTAACGAAGAAAAATTGCCAATTAATTATTAATTAAATACTAAAACAGTAAATAATTAAAACTAAAATTAACTTCAATATCAAATTCCATATCAAATCCCAATTTAAAATAAATCGCAAAGTGATGTAAAAAAAAGCAATTAATTTTTTTTTTTTATTAAAAATGAAATATTGTTATTGTGCAATGTAACAATTAAAAGCATGTACATTTCAAATAATTCTCAAATTTCGTTACTTTTCTTTTTACCTTTTGATTTGATGTTACTTTAAAAAAAAGAAAACTCTACACTTTTGATTATTGATGTCTCTTAATGTTCTTACTGTCTATCCTTACGTATCCTTTTAAGTTCACCTATACGAGTCCGTTGCTTACAATATAAATTAATACAGTTTATTTTAGTAAAATAAGATATTGTGATATAATAATAAATCGGAGGAAAGCAACAAGTTGAGAAGATACGAAGTAACAATTGTCGAAAGGAAGTCCTTTTTGCTAAGACTTGGTGCGAAGCAACATAAAATTCGCTAATCCTAAAACATATATATATTTTTTGTTTGCAAAACTACATCAGTTTCTTATTTTCCCCACATATAAGAACAACTGAAACCGAAAAGTGGACTAAGTCCTTTCCGATTTTAAAAGGTACACCCAATACATTCTATAGATTACATTATTCTGAAATGGAATTGTAGAGTGTGCGTTTCTATAAACGAGTTTTCGTTTCCTACGTAAAGGGTTTATTACAAGGTCATATATGGCAAGCCAGCATGGACTTGTAAAACCGAAAAATTCTTCTTGAAAATAAAGAAATTTTTATTTCTTCGTATTTACCCGTGTAAAAGCAATTCTGTCATACTTAGCGCAAATATCATTTTAAATTTCGTAGGCACAGAGTATTGATGGATCTGCCAAATTATTTTGGATAAAAACTGATGTGCATATATCATGGTTAGATATATAAACCAAAAGTGTTCTCAAACACTGTTTAAAAAATGAAAAGCATTTCAAAGTAAATACTCGTAAGTACACGGCGTTACGTTACCGCAAACCCACATTGTTTTTTACTTAAAATATATAAGTTAATTGTAGTGAACGGAGCCGGTCCTCTTATAAATAATTTTGTAAATAATTTCCGTGTATTGTATAATGGGCCCACGTCTTGGGATAAGATCTATAAGAATGGCGATCGATAGAGTTCACAATTGTAGAGTATACAATTGGAAATGGGAATAATTTTCTCATAGCGATAATTGCCAAGATCGCTGCCAACCGAGCGACAGAGTCGTTGTTGACATCCTAAAAATTGATATGCGATCTGCTGATATGCTGAGTCAACTAAGACGGTTTTGAAAGGGGGGCAAACCTCACCAGACATACATTCTGTTCCTCTATTAATTCTTTAATTTTTTATGAAAATAGCAAACCTATTTTTTTATGTCCTTTAATTTCGTAACGACAAGGTTGCTTTAAAATATGTAGATGTAGAAACCATGACGGACCGAAACCTAAACATTGATTTTCGAGTTGGAAAAGTGAATTGTGCATTTCTCACTACTTCGTTTGTCCTTAAAATTGCCGCAGGAGCAAATGCCGTGTAGCATAAGCTCAGTTCAAAAACTTTTTTTAGATGTTATAAAAGTAAACTTTGAGAATTGACGTATCCGTTTACTGACAGATACGAATTAATGAGAGGAAATCAATCACAATATTGCTTGATTGATTGATCCTTTAGGCAACTTTTGCAGAAATTCTGCTATTCAAATAGTCTATTTTTTTTTTGTTGTTTAGTCCTAATTCTTTCATTTTCTCTTTCTTGCTCTTATATCTTCTTCTTATCTATGTATTTAAATGTGAACAAATCGAGAGACCAAAATAAATTCGTATAAAAATTTTAAGTAACAAATCGGAGTTGCTTGACGTGTGTTTTGAAAAAAAAAAAACTACAAAAAACAAACAAAAAATTAAATCGAATATTTGCTAAAAAAGGATGTTTGATTTTGTTTTTGCACAAATTTATTATTGCATTTCAGAAGTGGTACAAAATGGAAGATCGTTAAATCCGAGTTTTAGCGAAGACTCTGTCGCAGATACCACTTTATTGAAAAAGAATTCCGATGGTAAGTTAATGCACGCCTCTTTACAAAAGCAAAATTAATTAATAAAATTTAAAATAAAGTTGTTGGAAAAATGGATGTTGTTTTAAATGTTGTATTCAGAATGTAAAAGATAATCGATACAATAACAATTTTATTCACGTAATTTTAAATATCGATAAGAATGACAACTAAGTTCGGTGGAAGATTTATATATATACAAAATGTGCATCTTGTAATGGTTGTTGTTAAGTTTGACTTTCTTCAAATAACATCTGAGATATAAAACAAACTGGAATTACAACGTTTGGACAATGTATCACATATGATCCTTGTGCTATGAGTGCAACTGATTACCCATCTTCCAAGAAAGAATTATAAAAATCTCGAATTTTATTATTTTCCATATCCATTTGTTTTGTTATGTGGGATTTGATATTTGCAAACTGGTGCTGGAATCAGAAAAGGTTTCGTACTTCCTGGAACTTTTATAAGAATTTTTATTCATATGAAGCAAGCAAATAATAACAGTTTAGTGCAAAAGTCATGGCCCTGTCGGAGAATGATGTTATTTCTTAACAGATGACTTCGGGAAACGCCGTGTGTTCATTTAGTATGATATTTGCTCAATCCGTCAAATATTTTTGCCTCTGTCGAAGCAATTTTATAAAGTCAGTGTAAAAGGTAAATTTTTAAATATAAATACACTAGAAAGTGAAAACAAATGCAGTTTTATGGCTGACCTCAGAAAGCAAATTGCAATGCAACACTGCAACCACTTAGTTTTGGCCATTTCGCCAGTTCATTATTGCACAGCAATACTTTTCAATGAGCAAAATTTGTCAAGGTTGCATTGCAACCCACTCTTATGAAAACAGCCTATGTTCCTTCTTCTCAGCTTTCTGATTGTATTTAAATTGAAACATTAACACCGTAGTAAGAAACGTTTCACTAATTTGTTTCTCATTTATAGTCTTCAATAAAAGTATTTTCCCAACAAATGAAATAATTTAATTTTAATTGTATTTGAATTTAATTGAAATAACAGCCTATGAAGGAAAATGATACCCAGTGAAAACTGTGCCCAACGGAATCAAAGAATCGATGGTATTATTCTGTATTTTGTACCTGTAAGTTGGCGTGTTAGGCGAGCGAATTTCTTTCCTGCTAGTAAATAACCACAATTAACGACTTGCGAAAGGGAAAAGTTGATAAAACTCTGGAAACCAAAAATTTCCCAAAGTCATAAAATAGTGATCGATAAAAGTTTTCATGCTGCTGAAAATAATTTCCTCATACTGGGTAGTAAAAATATAGACGTTAAGCAACTGGCTCGCTAAAAGGAGAGTTTTATAATGACCTCAAAACCAAGACCCATGTACCCCATACCAAATTTAGAGAATGTTACTTAAGATAAATGAGAATTTGAAAAATCTACCAATTTTTAGCAATGAATTTTTGGTGCAGGACATATTTTTTATTCTAGAGTTATTTCTGATTAACTGTGATTTCAAATTATAAATTTTAATATTTTTATCATTTACTTTACTGATTGAGAAGAATAAATTTTGTTAATCGAAAAGCAAATGATAAATTAATTTGTTTGCTTTAATTATGTTTAAGATTAATTTACAACAACACTTCAAATTTTGTCTGTATTAGCAGCATTAGGTCCTCGCTTTTTGGGTCCACGGCGCAGACATAGTTCTGTTTCGCTAGGAAATTTATCAAGTTGTCACAATGAAAGTGTACGACCTATGACACTAAAAGAGCATGAGCATGAAACGGACGTAGGGGAAGATTATGAAAACGATACGGTTGCAAACTGTGACACCGAACACACCAACGATGGTACCAAATCCAAATTGATTTTCAGCAATATCACTTCTATACCCATAGTGCTCTGTGGCATGTTGCAAAGTGACATATTTGGTTCAAATTTTACTATGGCAGCAGACAGTCGATCGATTGGTAATGCCAATTCACCGAATATTGCAAAACATTATACGAATCAACAGCAAGAGCAGCAGGAAGAACGAACAAAGCGAAGAGCCCTCTTTGATCCACAACAATTCACTGATGATAATGAGATCAATACTGATAATTTTGCAGGTCACTTAGATGAAGGAAGTGCGTAAAAGATCCCTTTTAGAAAGATTTAATGAAAACCAAATTTAAGTGCAATTGCTATATAAAATGTACACAAAACCACCTTTTACCTTAACAATTGATCCATGCCATTGTAATTGAAGTCCATGTAATATAAACGTAATGTGTTTTTTTTTTAATTATTATATTCCTTGGAAACAGGTCTCGTTCGTCTCTTTTACTGTTTAAATCAAAATATATTATTATGTTAACCAACCACAATACGATAAGCCGGTGTAGAAATCCCCGCTCCTCAAATAAAATGTCAACGTACAAGTTCATAAGTAAAAGTTGTACCTTGACAGCGAAAATGCTTGCCCTCAAGCTTATTTCAGTTAGTCGATCTCAGTTTGCTGGTATAAAGTTGAATCTTATAATGCTAAATGGTCAACCGCAAATCACCACCCACTTTTTTAGCACTTTTACATGCATAACACAACCTTACACCCACCAAATACACCGATTATTCGAATATCACACGCAAACGGGCTTTTCACGTCAGTGGAATCAAATTGAATTTTTCGAAAAAATTAAATGGCAGTGCGCGTTTGAAGGATATTCGTTTAAAAAGAAACACATCCAACCAAATCTATCGCATGCACTGTATTTAGAAAGATCGTTATTTTGTAATAAATTAGCACTCTTGCAAAAGCACGATCGTATAATCTATGAAACGTTTACAATTAAAACTTTTCCAAAATGTATGCACGTTCCCCACACGCCTACGTACAGTGTGCAGTAGCAGTTGAGCAACCAGTACTTTGATTATAATCCAATCTTGTATAAAATAGATCTTTTATAAATGTACGTAGATATTGTGTAAAGATTTCTTTCTTATAATAATTATTATCGTTAGTATTATTGAATGCGTCTGTAGATTATTAAATAGATGTGAATGGTTTATGATTTTTATTTACTTTCAAATATTTTCTTATACATATTTTATTTATTTACTTTTTCCAAATCTAAAACAGATGAGGATGATGAGCCACGTTGCACCCAATTGACCAATCAGCATAAGACTGCCATAAGATTTATTAGAAAGGTAAGTATGTACAGCAATTTCTCAATCTGAACGTACGACTCCACTAAATTCGGATATAAAATCATTTCTAGCAATTAATTTCAATTCATTACAGTACAATTTTATTTATTGAATCAGCGCATACAACATTTATTACAGAGAGTAAGACAATAATGTGCTACAAACAATTAATATTAATTAATATGAGAATGTATTGAGTTCTATTGATTGTGAATCGAAGCAAATTAATCAATTTTGACCAGAGTAAAACTGAACTCAAAATGAACAGACGAGACGCAGCGTTTGTGATCGATTTGATTATTATTATTCATTTATTTCTATCTAGTTTTTGAGTTACTATTATAAGAAATAAAAAATACAACAAACATTATACATTATACAACATTCTCAAATTTAAAATTCAGCCACAAGTCAAATGGACGAGTGTTAAGGGATCGTTATAAGCAAATTCAATTTAGGAGAATGTTTCTTATACTCGTAACCAAGTTTTTCTTTCACGCAATGATTTCTTATAACAAACGTTTATGCGTATAAGAAGAAATATGTTTCTTATACGCATGTACAACTAATAATACCCTTTTGGCCGAATTATAAGAGATCAATATTTTTTACATAATATTTCTTAAAAATAATAGAGTTCAAATATTCTTATAAAAAATGTTTTAACCGCATATTTTCTTATAACCGTCATAATGCATTTCTAAAGCGGTCTATAAATTTTTATTTGGAATTACTTGTAGTCGTTCTTGTAAAAACGCACAAAGCGAATAGAGGTCTGATACACAATTTATATGACAAAATTTTATTTTTTATATTCAATCAAGATTTTCTATAAGAATAGGGGTAAAAAGCTCGACCACAGTGTCTGGTGCACACATTTCTTAGAGAGTAACCAATATTATTTGTAAATTACAATTTACAAAACAGCACTGTTTTAAGGATCCATAAAATAAATCAAAAATCATTACTTACATGAAACATCTTATGACGACGTCACTCAAAAGATTTTCACGGACTAAAGATGCGCAATAACTCATCTGGTAGTTTTATTAGAAACTTCCGCAGTAAATGCAAATACAACGAAATAACTTGAATTTTTTTTTTCATAGAAACTATGAAATATTTAATTGAATTATTCTATGGTAAATAATAGAACCGAAATTTTATTTACACAAATGTTAAAGATTATCTGGCAGCCCTCAAAAGCTGTGCATTTCCCATTTGGTGTACCCAAAAAATAAGTTTTTATTCGAATATATTTCCCCACTTTAATACTAATTTATTATCCTTTAATTAAAATAATATAGTACATAAAGAATGTCGCCGTATGAAAAAAGAAAAGGTATGTTGGAGAAAATATGGATTTCGTATGGAGAGGCCAGTTTGAAATCTGTATCATTTTGCTTAAGCTTAATTTCTAAATACTAGAATTTAAAATTGCCACAAAATGTAAAGAGGATTTTTCGATTAGTGTCAAAAAGCTAAAAGCCATATAAATGCATATTTTTCAATTTTAAGCACGCAAAAAAAAAACTATTTACGCACTAAAACACGGCCCAAATTTTTTAAAACAATCTTTCAAAGCCTTAACTAACTTTTAAAATAAAGACCAGCGTAAGGCAACAAACAAATCCATATACAACAATAAAATCGTGTGACCACAACATATCGTTCCAATCATCCTAGAAAATTTATATGGATTAAAAACTTTCTTGCAAGGAGCGGCAATTTTCTTCTTTTTTGGAACAAACTTGGAACACATTATGGATAAAACATTTTAGGATTTGTTTATATTTGTATTACAATGTAGACAATTCTTTGAAAAAGAGTCCGAAATTAATTGAAAAATCCGGCACACCAAAAACCTGCCCATTTGGATTTAAAATTGTTAAATATTTTTCAGTTAAAATACTTTGTTGCCCGGCGTAAATTTAAAGAGGCTCTCAAACCTTATGATGTGAAAGATGTTATGGAACAATATGCCGCTGGTCATGTAGATTTATTGGGGCGGGTGAAAAATGTTCATGCCAGGTAAATTAAGCTGTTTTTTGTTTGTTTCCTCTTTAACACACCATTTAATTTGACACATCGCTTCATAACATTACCAGATTAGATCAAATTTTGGGTAAACAAGGTTCCAAATCAAAAGACGCTTACGCTTCTAAGATCAGCTTAGCCTCAAGGGTGGTGAAAGTTGAAAGACAGGTAATTTGCTTATAATTTTATGCATACACTAGTTTATCAAGGATTTATTTGGTTTATAAAATAATTTACAGGTGGCTGATATCGAAGAAAAATTAGATATTTTAATTAAAGCATATATGGAGGACCGCCAACGGTTTCAGTCTCTTCCCCCTAATCCTCAGGTCTCTAAACATTCCAACAACAATCACCTTCCTAATCATGGCCAGTGTGCTCTCACTACAAATAATAAAAACCAAACAATCGATTGGCAAAATCGCTTAGCAAAGGCAAATAATGTTTTAGCATCAGCAGCTACAACATCATTAGATTCATCAACCGCAACAGTAGGGCTGTGCCCCACACAGGGGCCCAAAGAATATATAAAGGTAATTATTTCGATAAGTACAACTTAAAACCAAAATTTACAAGTAATTTCCCCCCAGTCTTCCGATACCTGTTCATATCCTCTATCAGCCGATGTCAGACCGGCGCGCGTTTTTCAACAGCGCAGCAGTGATGGCTTTATTGTCGACATAGAAGGTAGAGCAAAGAAGAGAGTAACCCTAAGGTAATTCCTCGATTCCTAACTGCATTAAAACATATGATTTTAAAATGATTAAAAGGAATTTAGCACTCATAACGATATTTTTTTTAATTCCGTTAAAGATCAATATCACAGCCATATGAAAAAGCCATCCATGGGGATGGAGTAGCGATATCAATACCAAATATAGAAACACAATCACTTAGCTCCAGTCCTATGCAAAGGCCAGAGAATTCAAGTAATAACTGTACGAAGCGGCGACTAATGTGTTTTTAATGAATGTTTACATCCTTTTAGTAATTTTAATAGACGAATATGAAGATTTGGAGGAAGAAGATCTTAATTGTGAAGAAGAATTCGACCAATATCCATCTTGGGAAATTGATAGTGATGCCGTGGTTGATGCTGATGCTGAAGGTGACTGTGATGAAACAACAGAAGACACCGCCTTATTACACCGACCAACACGTACTGCAATAGTAATTACACCCATTAGTCCTGTAAATAATATTTCAAAACCATTCTGCATGAGACACATAAGAAAAATTTTTATTCTCTTTTTACTTATTCCAGGTAAGCTCCGCACACAACCTCCAAAGTATGGATGACCAAAATGCTACTACAATCAATAAATCAAATTTACTATCTCCGGAGTCCGGATAACAATTGTAATATATATATATATTTTTTTTTAATATCGCTTACAAATTTATACTCTTGTGTTCAAAAAACAAATGTGTAAAACAATAGACGCATTAAGAAACAATTGAACCAAAAAAGCTACAGAAATGAAGATTAGAGAAAAATAAAAGTATTTTCACCCAAAATGTGTTTTTTTTTTTACTATTTTAATATCAATAAAAAATCTTTAATAAAGAAGTAGCAGCTTGTATTTGCATTCGCTAGAGGGGCAAGTTCAATGCACAATCTTTTAAAGTTGTTTTCAAAGAAACGAATTACATAATATACCTTTTACTTATTGAAGAGATCGCTCCTATGCCTAATATTTGTTTGTGTGGATAATTAAAACTTATTATTATTATTAATATTTTTTTTTTTAACTTCTCAACCTGCAAAGCTTTTGGCTTGAAACACTCAAAGCCTAGGCTGAAATCGAACCCCCGACCTCCGGCTTTGCGAACTGCGCATTATTCATTCACCTACAGAGGCATCCTTAATATCAAGATCAGCGAGAATCAATTTTTATCACTAAACATGTGCTAGAAAGCTTTTATGATAGATATATGCAAATACCATTTACATGTTTACGTGTAATAACAACATACCAAATAATAACGCATTTTCGTGTTAAATTAGATATAATATGGATTCAATTCATACACACATACACACAAACACACTTATTTATCTACGTATACATGGACACAATTTGCAAGAACTTATCTTTAAGAGGTCATTCCGCGACATTCAAACAAATCTTTAAAAATTGTTAAGGAGCACAATTATGTACATGAATAGAATATAATTAGCAAAGTTACCTGATATACTGCTTCAGCTCCATTACTAGACCAAATTGGACACCATACAATGTAACCCTTCACATATTCATATTTTCACTTCTCGACTTTTTGCAAATAAATATTTTTTCTTTTTTGTTCTTTTCGAATTTATGGGAAAAATAAAGAAAATTACAAACTTTTTTACCAGCACTTTAGTTTATTTTACAATTCTAAATCGAGAGACAGAAAAATTCACAGTTCACAGTTATTTTTTTTTAACTGTCATTTGGCGCATTGTGGCCATAAGCCGGCAGAGTTGCATATCTCTGTACGCAGTACATACAATCACATGCAACTCTTACGAAAAAATTAAAGGAACATTTTTTATTAATATAAAAAAAAACTCATCTCACTTTATTTTTCAATTTTAAGAAATTTTTTAAAAAAAAGAGACGAATGTTTTATATACTGATTTTATCGGCAAAAATAGCAACACCATAACCCATAGTGCCTTGACAGAACCAGAAGAAATACATCAGCAGCATTGGTAACGACATTTTTTCCGGAATTCCAACGAATTATGTTGACACATAAAAGCTGCCAAGGAGGACGGAAAAAAATGCAGGTTTATAGAAATCCAATATGTTTATATTGTTGTTGGACAAATAATACATGGATATTTAAATTCAAAGGTATCTTTTGTTATACGGGATGCCGAAGAAAAGCAACATCGGAATGGTGTCAATGCCATGCAATTGGATCCGAATAATGGTAAATTGTATTCAGCAGGCAGGGATGCTATAATACGTGTGTGGAATTCTCGTTCTGATTCAAATGAAAAATATATACAATCTATGGAGCACCACAATGATTGGGTCAATGATATTGTTTTGTGCTGCAATGGCAGAAATTGTAAGTCAAATTTTGTTCTCTCATTTTAAAATTGATTTACATTCTCTTTTCGTCTTTAAGTGATAAGTGCCAGCTGCGATACTACAGTTAAAGTTTGGAACGCCCATAAAGGTTTTTGCATGTCAACTTTAAGAACACATCGTGATTATGTTCAAGCGCTGGCGTATGCCAAAGACCGGGAGCAAGTAGCTAGTGCCGGTTTGGATAAAGCTATATTTCTGTTGGATGTTAACACTTTGACAGCTTTGACTGCCAGCAATAATACAGTTACAAGTTAGTCCAATTATTTTATACATTCCAGTTGTTTATAATTATATAAACAATATTTCTTCCAACTATTAAGCCTCTACTCTTAATGGTTCAAAGGATTCTATTTACAGTTTAGCAATGAATCCAGCAGGTACCGTTATTGTAAGTGGCTCAACAGAGAACATATTAAGAGTATGGGATCCCCGTACATGCATAAAAAATATGAAGCTTCGTGGTCATACGGAAAATATTAGGGCTCTAGTAGTTTCGCCGGATGGAAATCAAGTTGTGTCGGGTAGTTCGGATGGTACCATAAAAATATGGAATCTTGGACAACAACGTTGTGTACAAACTATTCATGTTCATAAAGAAGGCGTTTGGAGTCTGCTTATGACAGAGAATTTCCAATACATTATATCAGGTAGTCGAGATCGCAGTATTTTAGTAACCGAACTGAGAAATCCTAGTAATTCCATTGTGGTGTGTGAAGAAAAAGCTCCAGTATTAAGCCTCTGTTTCAACATTGATAAATCAGGTGTGTGGGCGACCACTTGGAATTCTGATATTCGCTGTTGGAAGCTGCCGCACTTTGACAAGTCTACTTTAAATTCGAGTGGGGGTTTAGATGCTCAATGGGCGAATACAGGAACTGAATTAGCATGTATAAAAGGTAAAATATGATAGCAAAGCCAATTTAATAAGCAATTTACCATTATCTTTTAAAAATTCAAGGTGGTGCGGCTATAAAGAAATGTATGGTTCTAAACGATAAACGTCATATCATTACTAAAGATACTGAAGACAATGTTGCTATATACGATGCCTTGAGAGTAGTTAAGAAAGATGAATTGGGGAAAGTAGATTTCGAGGAGGAATTTAAAAGGCGGAATAAGCAAGTGTACATTCCCAACTGGTTTACAGTAGATTTAAAAACTGGTGTATGCTACAGAAAGCTATTATATGCAGATATATAAATTATTTTTTATTATTTTAGATGCCCACAATTGTTTTGGGTCAAGATGAAGTTGATTGCTTTTCCGCTTGGGTATCAATAGAGGCTGGACTTCCTGAATGTTCGGAGCCACAATCAGAAATCAAAGTAGTATTTTTCCGGCTTGTATTTAAATTCTTACCAACATTTCGTTTTTTAAGATTAATTATGGAAAATTACTACTGGAAGCTTTGTTGGAATATTGGACGCCGCCGCATAGCTTACCACCTAATGAAATGGAGCAAGATATAAGAGGCAATGGTTTTTTCCAAGTACCAAAACACACACCTGTCATATTTAGGTATAATAATTATACGTATCGATGGTCATATGTAACAATCTAATTAGTTCCTGTCTTATATTTTACTAACTTAAAATTCTATAAATTCAAAATATAAGTTTTTTCTGGTACCATATGACTATTGATATTAGTATTGAAGGTAACATACGTATTTAAATATTTGCATAATAGTGAGGTTGGAGGACGTACAGTGTGCCGGTTATTAGTAAGAGATGCTGCTGGGGAGAGCGAGAGTACATTATTACACGAAACTGTGCCACAGTGGGTAACAGATGTGGTTATTGAAAAGGCCATACCTAAATTCTTAAAGATACCATTTTTTCTTACTCCCCATCCTCAAATGGGAAAGCCAGAGAAAACAAAAAAGGTATGTTTAGTTAATACTGCTTATATGTTAAAAATATAACTCATTAAAATAATTTAGGATCGCTTGGTTGCCAATGAGTTTATACAATGTCGAAAAGTATGCGAACATGTTTTGGATAAAATTTTAGGAGCCGAAACAACAACTAGTGGTGGCAATGCTTCTAGTTCATCACAAAATAGTCAAAGCGATGCCAATTCAGAAGGTTCTCAAGTTCCTGCCGAAGACCGCATAGAGTTATGGTGCAATGACGTGGTAAAGTATTTATTTATTAATAATGAAAACAATAAGTTACACACATTTATTACTTTAGATAGTAGATCCTAATATGGATTTACGTACTGTCAGACATTTTATATGGAAACAATCTACGGATCTCACATTCCAATGCAAAACGAAGCCACATTTTTCATATGATGGGAAACTTTGAACATGGGTTTTAAAATGTTTCGTATTTTTATTCTAACAAAATTCTTAGACGTTGTGAAGCACAAATCATAAGAAGTTCTAAACTGGTCCTTTGGAATTCTTGACATTAGTAATAGGGTCAACAAAACGTTTTCTTAGATCATAAAATTCTCGGATCCATTATGATTTAGTTGACTTAAATTCAAACAAAAATGCCAATACTTTTATAGCAATATGTATTTGTGCATTCAAGTCGTACACCATTGTTGAGGTTATTGTGAGGAAAGTTTAAATATTTATCAATAACATTTTAAGAAAACCCAATTGAAATCTGACATAAAAAACTTATATAAAGTTCAGATGTTGTTATTAAATATTTATGTATATACATATAAGTAATAAGTGTAGCTACATTCTGACTTTATGATGATGAAGTCAATGCCAATTAGATACTATAAAGGCAATTTATAAGAAATGTATATAGGAGTATCTATCTATAGATGAAACAAAATATAAATGAAAAAACAAAGAAAATATATATGTACGTTAATATAATTTTTGGAAATAAGTATGAGTGGGTTATGGCTAAGAATTCTATTTCTTAGTCTCCATTTTAGATTGAAATACAGCTAAATTTAATTGCTTTGTGAGCTTTGAAAATCAATCATATCAGATAGGAGTTGATGTAATCATTTGCTTAAAAATTCGTATTTATACTATAGACTGTATATTACTACCTTATTCTTACGGCCGTTGCGCGATGTTTTTCTATTAAATTCAATATATTATTCAAGTCACGTTTCAGAATATTAGGTATTTCTTCCCTTTCCAGTACTTGCGTATGGTTACCATATATTTGTTTAGCATAATTCCACAGAGAGGTGTAACGCAAAGATTTTAATGGTGGATGAATAGTTATCATTTTCCGACAATATATCCATTGGCACCTATTCTGAGGATCCCGTACTCTGTATACTTGCGGCCAAAAAATGTCTTGATGTTTTACTTGCATACGTTCGCCAGTCTGGGAATCGCGGAATATCCACGGATGTGTTACAAAAGAATTCGCCTTTATACCAGCTCCCGGTTTCAAAATGGTGAAAAACTCCTGCCTGCCAATAAAATCCATCCAGTATAGATTCACAAAGCGTTGAGTTGTGTTATGGAAAAATACAAATGTCTTTTCCAAGGAATTTTGCGCTGCTAAAAGGGGTGGCTGATCTGCTGAGGACCGTGAAACTTCCACAGACATTCTTAAATCATATGATTTTTTACTTAAAGTTTACTTTTTTAATTATCACAACTTATAATTTGAGATCACATCTCAAATTGATTAAATACGAGAACATCAACAAATCACTTTTTCGTGCATGTATTGTAAATAATAAATAGTTAGCAAGTGCAAGATATATTTTTGCAAGTGATGCCAGACTTAGCCAAGGCGAATTCAATTGATTATTCGAATATCATAGGCAAAAGAGCTTTGCACGTCACTGGGATCAAATTCAATTTTTCGAAGAAATTAAATCTAATGGCGTTTTCTTTTCTACCAAAAAAAGGCAACACTACCCTCAGGGAAGGCGATTTTGTGTTCTTTTTTCGAAAATGTGTTGGCCTGTGAAAGGGTTGCATTTTCTTTTCTACAAAAAAAAAGGCAACACTACCCGCAGGGAAGGCGATTTTGTGTTCTTTTTTCGAAAATGTGTTGCCCTGTGAAAGGGTTGCGTGTTCTTTTCTAAAAAATGTTGCCCTTTCGCAGTGCAAAAGGCATTGCACTTTTGCACTGAGCAAATCCACAGGGCAGAAATTGCCTCGTAAAACACATGGTTTTTATTCTTGCACAGCGTTACCATAAACTGTTGAAAAAAAGTCTTTTGAGTTGAAAGAGTCAGAAAATTAGATTTTAATAATTATTTTTATATTTTGTATCGTATAAAACAAACCAAAGACCACTATGCGGCAGCTTATTTGTAAAAGATATTAAAAAAAAATTCTTTTTTCAAGTAGTTGAATTAGCAATCTGGCAACTGAACATTTTTGTATACACATTTCTTAAAATATACAGAAAATGTTTGTTTATCAGCTGTTAAAAAAAAGGCATTGCACTTTTTTCTGATTTGTGTTCTTTTCTCGTTATATAAAAAATTGCACTTTCACAGGGCGGGCAAAACATTTTAAAAAGGCACCTTTTCACAGGAAAACATTTTTAATGTAGAAAAGAAAACGCCATAACTAAATCTATCGCATGCACTGTATTTCGAAAGATTGTTATTTTGTAACAAATTAGCATTTGCAAAAGCACGGTCGTATAGTCTAACTTTTTCAAAATGTATGCGTGTCGCTCACACGATGTAAATAGTTTATGATTACTTATTACTTTCAATTTGCTTATTTATATTTTAACTATTAATCTAACATATTTTATATATGTATGTATATATTTAAGTCTTTTGTACATAACATTTTTATTTATGTTTTCCAAATCTAGAAATAATTTGAATTTTTTTATTGAAAACTATGAAATCTGTAACTGAGTTTTTTGATGCTGAATAATAGAACAGAATTTTTATTTACGCAAACGTTAAAGAATTTGTTACCGTACTCGAAAAAGTGTAGTTGTAATTTCCCATTTGGGAAAATATTTTGTAAAATGAATTTATGCGAGGGTAACAAAGAAAACCATATACATCTATCAAATGGTGTGACCACAAAATAAAAAATTCCGATCATCCTAAAACATTTATATGACAATTTACTTCTCTTTTGAAACAAACTTTAGAAGTATTATGTATAAAACGTTTTTGGACTTCTTTATATTTGTATACATACATAAACATACAAGCATCCATAAAAACGTACAAACATATTTAGGTAGGTATGCCATGTACATAATTTGCGGAAACTAATTTTTGGGGGTCATTCCGCGACATTCAATTATTAAGGGGCACAATTAAATACATGTATTGATTATAATTAGTAAAATTATCCGATTTTCCTCTTCAGCTCCATTACAAGACCAAATTGTCCACCATACACCGTACGCTTCAACATTCATATTTTCAGTTTTCGACTTTTCGTACAATAACAATTTTTTTCTTTTTCGAATTTGTAGGCATAATAAAGAAAATTAACTCTTTTGCAAACATTCCAGTTTATTTCACAATTTCAAATCGAAAAAATACAAATTAACAAATAGTGCATAGTTACCATTTTTACATCTTACAATTGGCGCGAACTGGCAATATACGGCGAATTTGTTCCTAAACCGGCAGAGTTGCATATTTCTGTACGCTGTACGGTACAACCACATGCAACTCTTACGAAAAAATTAAAGGAACATTTTTTATTAATATAAAAAAAAACTCACCCAGATTAATTTTTTTTCAATTTTAAGTAATTCAAAATATAAAGTGACAAATGTTTTATATACTGATTTTATCGGTAGAAATAGCAACATCATAATCCATAGTGCCTTGACAGAACCCGAGGAAAAACATAAACGGTATTGGTAACGATATTTTTTCCACATTTCCGACAAATTATGTTGACACATAAAAGCTGCCAAGGAGGACGAAAAAAAATGCAGGTTTATAGAAATCCAATATATTTATATTGTTGTTGAGCAAATAGTACATGACTATTAATTCAAAGGTATCTTATGTTATACGAGATGCCAAAGAGAAGCAACATCGGAATGGTGTCAATGCCTTACAATTGGATCCGAATAATGGTAAACTGTATTCAGCTGGCAGGGATGCTATAATACGTGTGTGGAATTCTCGTTCTGATTCAAATGAAAAATATATACAATCTATGGAGCACCACAATGATTGGGTCAATGATATTGTTTTGTGCTGCAATGGCAGAAATTGTAAGTCAAATTTTGTTCTCTCATTTTAAAATTAATTTACATTATCTTTTCGTCTTTAAGTGATAAGTGCCAGCTGCGATACTACAGTTAAAGTGTGGAATGCTCATGAAGGCTTTTGCATGTCAACTTTAAGAACACATCGCGATTATGTTCAAGCACTGGCGTATGCCAAAGACCGGGAACAAGTAGCTAGTGCCGGTTTGGATAAAGCTATCTTTCTGTGGGATGTTAACACATTGACTGCTTTAACTGCCAGCAATAATACTGTAACCAGTTAGTATAATTGTTGAATATATACAAGAGGTTTATAATTATATAAACAATATTTCTTCCAACTATTAAGCCTCTAGTCCTAATGGTTCAAAGGATTCTATTTACAGTTTAGCAATGAATCCAGCAGGTACCGTTATTGTAAGTGGCTCAACAGAGAATATATTAAGAGTATGGGATCCCCGTACATGCGTAAGAAATATGAAGCTTCGTGGTCATACTGAAAATGTTAGGGCTCTAGTAGTTTCGCCGGATGGAAATCAAGTTGTCTCAGGTAGTTCGGATGGTACCATAAAAATATGGAATCTTGGGCAACAACGTTGTGTACAAACTATTCATGTTCATAAAGAAGGCGTTTGGAGTCTGCTTATGACAGAAAATTTTCAATACATTATATCGGGTAGTCGAGATCGCCGTATTTTATTAACCGAACTGAGAAATCCTAGTAATTCCATTGTGGTCTGTGAAGAAAAAGCTCCAGTATTAAGCCTTTGTTTCAACATTGATAAATCAGGTGTGTGGGCGACCACTTGGAATTCTGATATTCGCTGTTGGAAGCTGCCGCACTTTGACAAGTCTACTTTAAATTCGAGTGGGGGTTTAGATGCTCAATGGGCGAATACAGGAACTGAATTAGCATGTATAAAAGGTAAAATATGATAGCAAAGCGAATTTAATAAGCAATTTACCGTTATCTTTTAAAAATTCAAGGTGGTGCGGCTATAAAGAAATGTATGGTTCTAAACGATAAACGTCATATCATTACTAAAGATACTGAAGACAATGTTGCTATATACGATGCCTTGAGAGTAGTTAAGAAAGATGAATTGGGGAAAGTAGATTTCGAGGAGGAATTTAAAAGGCGGAATAAGCAAGTGTACATTCCCAACTGGTTTACAGTAGATTTAAAAACTGGTGTATGCTACAGAAAGCTATTATATGCAGATATATAAATTATTTTTTATTATTTTAGATGCCCACAATTGTTTTGGGTCAAGATGAAGTTGATTGCTTTTCCGCTTGGGTATCAATAGAGGCTGGACTTCCTGAATGTTCGGAGCCACAATCAGAAATCAAAGTAGTATTTTTCCGGCTTGTATTTAAATTCTTACCAACATTTTGTTTTTTAAGATTAATTATGGAAAATTACTACTGGAAGCTTTGTTGGAATATTGGACGCCGCCGCATAGCTTACCACCTAATGAAATGGAGCAAGATATAAGAGGCAATGGTTTTTTCCAAGTACCAAAACACACACCTGTCATATTTAGGTATAATAATTATACGTATCGATGGTCATATGTAACAATCTAATTAGTTCCTGTCTTATATTTTACTAACTTAAAATTCTATAAATTCAAAATATAAGTTTTTTCTGGTACCATATGACTATTGATATTAGTATTGAAGGTAACATACGTATTTAAATATTTGCATAATAGTGAGGTTGGAGGGCGTACAGTGTGCCGGTTATTAGTAAGAGATGCTGCTGGGGAGAGCGAGAGTACTTTATTACACGAAACTGTGCCACAGTGGGTAACAGATGTAGTTATTGAAAAGGCCACACCTAAGTTCTTAAAGATACCATTTTTTCTTACTCCACATCCCCAAATGGGAAAGCCAGAGAGAACAAAAAAGGTATGTTTAGTTAATACTGCTTATATGTTAAAAATATAACTCATTAAAATATTTTAGGATCGCTTGGTTGCCAATGAGTTTATACAATGTCGAAAAGTATGCGAACATGTTTTGGATAAAGTTTTAGGAGCCGAAACAATGCCTAGTGGTGGGAATGCTTCTAGTTCATCACAAAATAGTCAAAGCGATGCCAATTCAGAAGGTTCTCAAGTTCCTGCCGAAGACCGTATAGAGTTATGGTGCAATGACGTGGTAAAGTATTCATTTATTAATATTGAAAATAATAAGTTAGACACATTTATTACTTTAGATAGTAGATCCTAATATGGATTTACGTACCGTCAGACATTTTATATGGAAACAGTCTACCGATCTCACATTCCAGTACAAAACAAAGCCAAATTTTTCATATGATGGGAAACTTTGAACATGGGTTTTAAAATGTTTCGTATTTTTCATCTAACAAAATTCTTAGATATTGTGAAGCACAAATCATAAGAAGTTCTAAACTGGTCCTTTGGAATTCTTGACATTATTAAAACCTGATAAATATTTAAAGAACCGAAATGAAAACCCATTCAAATTTGTTTGTCATAATAGGGTGAACATCACGTTTTCTTAGATCATAAAATACTCGGATCCATTATGATTTAGTTGACTTAAATTCAAACAAAAATGCCAATACTTATATAGCAATATGTATTTGTCCATTCCATACATGTCGTATACCATTTTGGAGCTTATTTTGCGAGGAATGTTTAAATATTTATCAATAACAGTTTAAGACAAACCAATTCAGGTCTGACTTATAAAAAAATTATGTAAAGATCAGACGTTGTTATTAAATATTTATATACATGTAACTAATAAGTGTGATGATGAAGTCAATGCCAATTACATACACTAAATAAAGGCAATTTATAAAATATGCATATATCAATCTATACGCGTACGTAACCTTATTAAATTTCTTATTATAAAAAATACCCAAAAAAATAAACAAAATATATATCATTTTAAGAAACTTTTAGGAATATATTACGGTCAAGAATTTCATTTCTTATACTCTTTATTTTTGTTAAAATGCATCTAAATTTACTGCTTTGTGACCTTTAAAATCAATCATATCAGATAGAAGTAGATGTATTAATCATTTCCTTAAAAATTTGTATTTAGGGTGCATATTACTACCTTACTACTCTCGTTGCGCAAGGTTTTCTATTCAATTCTATACATTATTCAGAAAGGTGTAACACAAAGACTTTAATGGTGGATGAATAGTTATCATTTTCTGTGACGCATCATTTGTCACTTATTCTGAGGATCACGTACTATTACTTGGGCCTAAAAAATTTCTCGATGTTTTACTTGCACACGTTCGCGAGTCTGGGAATTGCGGAAAATTCAAGGGTGGGCGTTGAGTCTGAACTACCAATAACATTCATCTAGTTTAGACTGTTAAACCGTTAACATATTTTTTTAACAAAACACAATTCATTAAATGTTGAAAGAAAGTTTAATTGAAGATCCCTCAAATCAAATAACAAAGAGCCACTTTATTTTAACAGAAACAAGAAATATATTTGAAAAGTGGAAGCAAATTTCACACGTCAAAAGAAAGTTGGAAGTAAAAAAAATTTGTATTTAGTTTCTTTGCCTTTTGCATTTAATCTTGATTGTGTTCTTCTCGGCATTGATTTGACTAAATTTATAGTAACTTCACCAGGAATTTTTTACCATTCGTTCTTTATAAGTGACTTAAGCGCATCCTTATTGGTAATTGCCCTTTTTTTGATCTATCTACCAATATGCTCCCACAAATGCTCAATATAATTGTGGGGGAAGATCCACTATTTTCGGCACATGATACTACTTTAGCAGTGCGCTTTGTGTTATTATTTTGCTGAAAGACTCATTTCGCATGTAACCCCTATTTCTGAACGCTCGGCTTTAAATTATTTTGCAAGATATTGAGGTAATCAATTTTATTTATCGTACTCTCGATAAAAGTCAAATTTACCACCCCATTTACCTCCATACAACCCCACAAAACCACTAAATATAGAAGACTTTTTACCTCTCACTAACCTGTTTAGTTATAAGTGAATAGGTAAAGGATAGGCTAGTGACCTCAGTAAAATATACTGTTATTTGTATCTGTCAAAAATTTTCCTAGTACTACCAAAATATTTTGAAAGTAAGCTGCGAGATGGTTTATGATTTTCTGGTCAAAAATTAAGTATTGAAACAGAGTTGCTTCTAACGTATCAAACTGGAATTTAGTACGAGAAAATACAATCGAGAAATTTACTTTGAGTTTGTTTATTACTACATTTATTGCTATACAGTCTTGGAGCAATTTGGAAAAATCCTGCTTCCTATATTAAACATTTACACCTTTTTTAAATAATTCGTTGTACTCATTTTATAAGTAGTTCTTTATAAATAAATATGGTCATTACTTGTAATTCCCTACGTGGCCAGCTTATGGCTTTAACAAATTTCTCAGGAACACATAAAGATCAAGCCGACAAGTACAGACAACTTTTGGAAGTGGTACTAACTAATAGTGGCAATGAACTGGTCGATACTTTGAAAATGTTTGTGGAAGCTATAGTGAATGAACATGTTAGTTTAGTTATATCGCGGCAAATTCTTAATGATGTGGGCATACAACTCAGCAAATTGCCCGATGAGGTTTCTAAGCAAGTGTCGCATTTTACATTAGATAAAGTACAGCCTAGAGTAATATCGTTCGAAGAGCAAGTAGCTGGTATTCGCCAACATTTGGCAGAGATTTATGAACGTAATAAACAGTGGCGTGAAGCAGCCAACGTCCTTGTTGGTATTCCTCTGGAAACCGGGCAGAAGCAATATACAGTTGATTATAAATTAGAGACGTATTTGAAGATCGCAAGGCTCTATTTAGAGGAAAATGACTCTGTTCAAGCTGAATTTTATATAAATCGTGCGTCTCTATTGCAGGCGGAAACACGAGTTGGTGAATTGCAAGTAGGTATAATTGTATAAATATATATTATATAAAAAAGGGCGTAACTGCTTATCATAATTTAACGCAAAAATTAATCAAATAATAATTATCAGGTGCTTTATAAGATATGTTATGCGCGAGTTTTGGACTGTCGTCACAAATTTATCGAAGCAGCTCAACGTTACAACGAAATCTCCTACCGTGTGTTGATGGACGAAACCGAACGTGTGACTGCATTGAAGAACGCTTTAATATGTACTGTGTTAGCATCGGCCGGCCAACAGCGTTCCCGCATGTTAGCTACGCTTTTTAAAGACGAACGTTGTCAGCCATTGCCCGCATATTCCATTTTAGGTAAAATGTATTTGGATCGTATTATTCGCCGATCAGAATTACAAGAATTTGAAGCCTTACTTCAACCTCATCAAAAAGCCGCCACTGTTGATGGATCCACCATATTGGATCGTGCCGTCTTCGAGCACAATCTTTTGTCGGCCAGTAAGTTGTATAATAATATCACTTTTGTAGAGTTGGGCGCTTTACTTGAAATACCAGCTGCAAAAGCTGAGAATATAGCATCACAAATGATAACCGAAGGACGTATGAATGGTTATATCGATCAAATAAGTGGTGTTGTTCATTTCGAAAAGCGCGAAGTTTTGCCGTTGTGGGACCGACAAATACAATCTCTCTGCTATCAAGTAAATTCAATTATAGAAAAAATAGCTACCTCTGAGCCAGACTGGATGTCCCATATATTGGATAATTCAAATTCTTAATTTAAATGTCGATTAAGATTGCTTTTTACTACTACTAACGAGTGTTCTCAAAATTATACAAATAAAATTAAAACAGTGAATTATTACAATTATTTATTCACCTTCTCTATAATAATAATAAATTATACTTTTCCGACGTAGCTATATAAATGAAAATAAGAAGTCAATCTGAATTTCTTCGATTTATTTTAATTATATTATTTTATTTTATAAAATTTACATTTTTCATACCTGAATTGATATTTTAACATTAGAACTTAGCTTCGACTAATGGAAAGTAGTATGATATATTGTTTTTACGCTACGACAAGGATATAATTTAAAAATTGGAAATTGAAAACTAAGGGCAAACTATATTTAATAGTTATGATATAAAAATGTGCGTAAAAGTATTTTCCAACACCAACGATGTCAAATAATATCGTCTTAGTTTTTTATTTCCTTTAAAGCATGAATCAGTTCAGTTTTTCTTGCACTAGAAAATTTATAAAAGTTATTCTAAGCAAATAGAGAAGACAAATGCAAATTAAAATTAATAAAAAAAATTACTTAAATATGTAATATACACAATGAAAAAATATAAAAATTGAATGATTTTAGAAACGAATGGATCGTTAACTGTGTAGATGTGTTTTACAATAAATGAGCCTCCGAGTATTTGCTGTGTCCTAAAATAAGTAAAGTTTTGGATATTTTTCTTTAAATAAACATAACACAGGATTTTGGGTAGCTTTACTAAATCTACAAATTATGATAATGATAGGAAAATAAAGGATGTGATGTCGATGAACTATATCATCCTTGAGTATTTGACGTGCCAGCCTCCTCATTAAGTTGTAACTGCGCCAGCGTACGAACTACCGCACCACGATTTACGGACGATAGATTTTGACATAAAGCTACAACTGCATCTAAAGTAACTTCGGGACAATCCTGTTTAATAAATAATAATAATTTGTAAAAAGAATACAGTGTTTCTTCTAGCTAACTTACTTCTAGCATTTTGGTTATAGTAGATATTACAGCATCCTTGCGCACCGCATTGATGTTTCCCATAACTATTGAATCTAATTTAGTTTGTTCTAAATACCAATTAACCATTTCCTCGTTTTTGTCCCAAATGTAAGCCTTAAAATGAAATTTCATTGTGTTTTGCAATTAAAAATATTTACACGCACATGCATGTGAGTAGATATAAATGAATATGCAAATGTATATAATTGCTTCTATACGTATACATATATATGTGTTATATACCTCCGTTGTTCCTTTATCTTCCACCATCCAACGTCTCAACATTTCTTTGGCTTGCCCCACAGAGAGGTTGTCTTGTGCTTTTACGACTTTCTTAATGAAACTGTCTTCAAGTAATACACGACGTAGACGCCAGTACAACCAGCTTCTAGATTCACGCCATGGCACTACTTCCCTAATACAATCTTTCTCTAGCATACGCTCGGGAGTATCGTGCAAATCAGCAAAATGTACAGCTACCGTATGATAGACATGCAGCAATGCAGCGATACGCTCTTTGATTTTATCCTCCAGTTCATCTGCCATAACTTTATTACCAGCCGTAACTGCTTCGTCCATTTGTTTTTTCAACTGAAATGAAAAATATTTATTCACGCTGCTTAAAAAATACATTAAAAATTACATCTTTGGTACAGGTATCTAAGCGGTGTATTGTTTTGATAAGATCCTTTTCTTTGTACTTAATTTCCACTATACCCTCGGGTTCCAAAACACCGGCTCTAGCATCAGGATCTGCGTATGTTTCCATATACCGCGAGTTTATTAATGAATCTAATACAGCCCACGCTCCACCGCGCAATTCAGAATTGGGTGGCAAATAAATGAGAACAGGTTTTTTATATTCACGTAAACCATCCACAATATAGGCACCAAATTTAACAATTTGTTCGTACATATCTTTCATGCCGCCAGAGAAACCACGCCAGTTCGCAAATATCATCAGCGGCAATTCTTCGCGACCGAAATCTTTAATAGCTTGAGCAGTTTTGTAGGAAGAGTCCGGATACCACACTTGGCCAGCTTGTTGCAAAGTCTTGAATAATAAATTCAAATATAAATTTCATAATCCTATTTATAAACCAATGTGTGGACTCACTTTGGCTTCAGAATCTAAATTGGCGGGATCGGCAGGCATTTCCACTTCAACAGTACGTGTCTCTACGGAAATAACACCTACAGGTATACCTCCCAAACGTGCACGACCAGTCACAACAGTTTTAGCCCAAGGTGCCATTATCTCACTCCAGGAATCTCGATCGAAAAAGCCATTCTCCCACGCACTCGCATTGGCTATTGAAATAGGAAAGAGTATTCTGTGAAAAAACTAATTTTTATTTATTATTTTACTTACTTGGATTGACTCTTCCAGCCAACATCCAACGGGGATCGTATGGTGATTTGGTAGGTATAAAGTCTATTGGTCTATCAATAGGATCGCTTGGTATAACTATGGGCAATTCGCAACCGATATAAGCGGGCATATAAGATAACCAGTCCATGATTGTGTAAACACCATCCAAATCTAAAGCCTCCGTTTTGTGGCTTACGCCGTTATTATACATAATTTGCACTCCACCCAATTGATTGTTCGAAGCATATACTTTACGGCCCAACAACTTATTTAAAGCAGCGTAACCAGTTAAAATAATGTGAGAATTTTCGATTTGTATAACCCTCTGGCCTAAACGCACTAAATATGATCCAATGCCAATCGTACGGCAGGTTACCATCGATATTGTAACAATTTCATCATATGCTTGTGAAGTTTCTCCAGCTATGAGACCCGCATAGCGCAAATTTTCAACACCCAATCCTTCATCTTTACCAATAATATCAGTAATTTTATATCTGGGTTCTCCTTCATCCTCAATTAGAATGGTACGCACTGAATTCAAATAACACACTTTTGTGTAGTCTTCTGTTGTTAGGTACAAGTACTTAAAGCCTTTATCTGGTTCTTCAGGATCTTCCCAAGCCACTTTGAACATGGCCTTAATCTCTTCAGCTAAGCCAATACGAGCACCACTATTTACGGAGATGTAAATCTAACAAAAGAAAGAGTTATATAAACATCAAGTAGAACTAGGATTATATTCGAGACAAGACACTAACTCTTGGTACTTTTCTTGCTCTGGCCAATTGTGAGGCTTTGTGGAACACAATGTCTTCTTGTATGCCAAAGGAGCCAATGAAATATGTTAGGTCATTGGCTATTACAATAATTTCACGACCTTCCGGATACTCAGGAGTAGCCAAAACAATACGCCAAGCAACCATTCCACACTACAGAACAAAAAATATCAGTTTAGAATGCCATTGTATAGGAAGGCAAAGGCACTTACATTATTTTCACCTGGCAAACGCTTGATTTCAATTAGATTGTCACCGTCTAAAACAAGTTCCACACATTCGACCAAAATCTTCTCGGGTAAGCGCACATCTATAGTGGGACGCGCCATTGAATATTCTTTCCATAAGCGTTCTGTCATTTGACGAAACATATCGGGAATGTCATAAACATATGTTGTGCCATTGCTTTGGGCTTGAAAGCGTTTTTGTTGAAGGAAATCTTTGGTCATATATGGTGTAGAAATAGGCAACCCGTGAAGAGCGCCTTGTTTTTCTCCATAAGCTTTGAAATTGATCTATAAGACAAAATACATTTACACTTTACCAAGTTATGAGAATGATACTCATGAGAATGAACTCACCACACCGGTTTCTTTATCAGTGTGTTCGGTGTACATCGATATATCAAGAAAATAGCCAGAATCGTTAGCTATACACAAGCGTATAGCTTGCGTTTCTGTTTGAGGGCTCTGCCTTATTAACATTTTTAACTCAGCCTGTAACACACGCAACTTCCAAAGTCTGGGACCATAACGCATTATCATTTTTGTAACAGACTCTTCAATTTTGCCCGGATCCATTATGACAGTGGGCACAAAGTTCAAGAAAATATGATTACAGTCCGTACGTTTGGCATAGGGATGCGAAAATGCAACTTCTAATTCATCCATAGCTTCGAGCAGAACACGTTCTCCCTCATTTTGTAAATACTCAAACGAAGCCTCTCTTGTTATTAAGTCTGAGTGGCGAATAATCGATCGTATAAAGAATCTGAAATCTGTTACTTCTTGACCCTTGGATACCTTAGCCCTGCCCAAATATAAATGCATTTTTTGGTTGGCGGTAGGTAGAGCCTCGAGATCATAAGTTTTCATACGGCTTAGCTCCAATTGGAAGGCACAGGCTGGTTCTAAATGACGATAAATTCGATCTTCGTCGAAATCATCCCGAGCACGAAAGGTAAAAAACTTAGGGAATTGCCGCCTGAAAACAACATTGCCAATTAATAAAAAACAAAAACTAATTTCAATTCTATTACTTTTTTAATGCTGCAAAGGTGATACGTCTTATTCTTCTTTGGTACAATTCATCACGATGCTGTTTACAGTAAGCTCCAAATATTTGCGCCATTTGGGCATCATCCATTTCTCCGGTTTCACGCACAGCAACACATATTATATGAATCGGTTCAGTGGATTTAACCTCTTCAGCAGTATTCGCTCTTGATACTGGATCAGAAAGTGATACATTGATTGATGTACTCAAACGGCTGTCACCAATGGAATCCGCTGCTTCAACTGCCTCCAATACTTTCGCACTCACCATTGCTGGCGAAGCGAAATCTTCAAGCAAGTCCAAAATTTCATCTGAATACATATCAAAGTGTTCGAATGAATCAAAAGCTGCCATGCAACCGGTACGGACGTAGGAGCCTCCTAAGTTATTGTTATCGCTCTCAGTGCTTTCGGAAGCCATTCGCAAGAAGAGCCGGTTTGGATGGGCAATAGGTAACAGGAATTGGAAGTGTACTAAAGGCAAACCTCCAGACAGTTCCAAATGTTGTAAGCAGGTTAATTCATAAGAGGTATAAGCCCGTCGTACGTAGACTTCCAGGGCAGCATTGCAAACAGCTCGATTTGAGTGGTAGAAGAAATCGTGTAAAATATCAAAGATTGAGGTTTCTGATAGAATCAGACGTTGCAGATTTTCAGGATGGAAGTCGTGACCATACATATCTACGGCAGATAAGAAAATGGATTCCATTTGATTATGTCTCATCTCATATGCGGGCTGATGGGCAGCAATTAAAACTTGTCTAGATCTTAAGGCGACTCGAGAATGTTCTGCGCGATTAAGAGAAGTTAACTCACTTAAAGTACTGGTCAATTCCTCCGTGAGGCCGGGTTCATTGGCCCACAAATGATCGACAAGCAAAGTTACTAATAGATTCTTTTTAGCTACTTGGGAATGTGAAAAAATTGTGTTCACCACTGTTAGCATATCATCTTTGTTGCTCTCTCTGATCAACGCTACACATTTATCGTAATGGCCATGTTGAAACTGACATTCTACATCGTAATACTGGTGCAATAGGTCTTGTACAGCAACTTTCATGCGCCCTCTAATTCCATTTCTATAACGTTGCACAAGTTGCACGATGACCTGAGTGTTAGTGAAGAAATTATCACGATCTGTTCGCTTTTGTAAAGTGGCTGCGTGAGAATCAATAACACTGGCAATTTGTTGCGAAGGAAATTTAGCCAACACACTGGTGATATTACGTTCATATAGGGTCATAAGCTTGCGTATTTTCTTTTCGACTGAAATAGGTATTCGACATGAAACCGAAGCAATAACTTCCTGTAACTCCAGCAGGGGCAAAGAAGGATCTCTTAGACTTTGCATGAATTTCTCAATGACATCCCTTAACCTTTGAGCATTGTACGGTTCCGGAAGGCAATATCCAGCCAAAGTATTTTCCAGAATGGATTTATAAGTATTATGAACTCTGTTTAATTTTTCTGGAAGAGGAGGATTTTCGAGTTGAGGGAATTGACCTTTGTAAGGTTGAGCCTTGGTTATTAGAGTAGGATCGTCAAGTTCTAAGTGACCTAATAAGGAACCAGCATCTAAAACAGCACCTGGTCTTTTCACAAATGAGACAGTGCCCGCTTCCTGAGATGTCAAAGTCATTACCATTTTCATAACTTCCATTTCAGCATAAGCCTGTCCCTTGCTGACATGAGCTCCATCTTCAATTAAGAGATTAATCAACTTACCGGCGGAAGGACTTCTCAACAAGGATGGATCGTTTTCTTTCTCAAACACACACGTTTGATTCGCAATTACAATACGATAACGATCGACTTCTTCCTTCATGTATGTTGTATAAGAAGCACCGTCAAATGATAACAACATCCCACCATCTGACAAACGATGTAACTCGATTTCTTTGAAGGAATTGTTCATCAACAAGAAATATGTATTAGCTCCACTTTTAGCTGCTTGCACTTTATATCGAATGCCGGCATTGATTAACTCCACATCGATAACATTAGTTAGCGTATTAGCGGCTTGAATTTGCCCTTTTTCCAAGGATGTTTGAAAGCTAGTAAACGCCTCGGTAATTTGACGATCGGCAATATGTAAAGCACCACATATAACACCCAATAAAATATCTGGCTTCTCAGATTGAACTCTTTCAGCAATTAAAGCATCCAACCACGCTGTATCAATACTGTTGTCCAAGAATCTATTCGTTTCTAATAAAGTGATTAAATATTCTACTGTAGTACGAAAATCACCTCTAATTGAAAGCTCTTTCAAAGCAATTACAAGATTTTCTCTAGCTTCCTGCCGATTTTCACCCCACGAAAAACAATGACCAAACTGAGAATCAGCGAATTCGTGAAGACCGCCTGAAGCAGCAACACTAAAATAGCCCCACACATTTTTGCTGGAACGAAAATTAAGCTCTTGGACAGTACCCGAACTAGGTTTGAATCCTTCGTCAGGATTTTCAGACGTAATACGGGCGGCAATAACATGTCCAGAAGGACGAGGTTTATTTGCAGGACTTTCGAAATCAATAATTGATGTGCCCCAGGGACTTTCACCGTATAACAGACGAATATCTTTTAAGCGATACAAAGGCACACCCATACCAATTTGTAACTGGCAAGCTGGCAAATTTACATCGGCTACCATTTCTGTACATGGATGTTCCACTTGAAGACGAGGATTTAATTCAAGAAAGAAATATTTGCCTTCGGAGTCATATAGATATTCCACAGTACCAGCACTGACATAGCCAACCATTTTGGCCAACCGGACTGCGGCTTTTTCCATATCTTCGAATACCTCGGCTTGAGCAACAATGGCGGGAGCTTCTTCAATGATTTTCTGATGGCGACGTTGTATAGAACAATCACGGCCAAACAAACTTATTGCATTGCCATACATATCAGCCAAAAGTTGTACTTCCAAATGGCGAGCACCACGAGCAAGTTTCATTACGAAAATGGGTGAACCGGGTACTTCTGCTTGTACTTGTCGGAAAAGTGCCGGAAATTCTTCAGCAGTGTCAACACGACGAATACCTTTACCACCACCCCCCTCAGAAGCTTTAACCATGACGGGAAATCCTATTGGTAAAATAAAAACGAAGGAAAGCAATTGTAAATAAAGTTTCGTTTGGTATCTTTAATTGCTTACCAATTTTGCTAACAGCCGCCAAACCTTCTTCTACGTTACTAACACAGCCACGATTGAAGAGATCGCTTGATATTTTAATTTTTCGTCCACTATAGTGGGCTTTTAATTCCGAACCGGACCAAGGCAGCGTTGGAATGTCAGCTGTTTGGGCCACAATAGAAGAAGCGACTTTATCCCCCAAAGCCCACATAGCTCTCTCAGGCGGACCCAAAAATACCAAGTTTTCTTTATGCAACAATTCTGGCAACTTAGGATTCTCTGAGGCATGCCCCCAACCAGCCCACACAGCCTTAAGAAAGAAAATAATATTTTACATTCTATTAAACGGCATTTTTTCCCTACAATTAAATTATCATTAAAAAAATTATTCAAAGCAGATATCGGGCATTCGGCAATTGTTGCAATATTTGTCTCGCACAAAGCCAATGAAAATTATTGATTTTTGGTCACATAATAATTAATGTTACGTGTTTGCGCATTTGTAAGTTGCGTGCGCTTTAACTTCCGCATTGAAAAAAAATTTTAATATTTGCAATTATTATTCGCCAAGCTGACACTCGGAAATGTAATTAAATCATGCAAAAATTATAGTAATTTAAATAAACATTTTACAAGTGGACCGGCTTACCTGCACTTGAGAACGCAAAGCAATATCAACAATGAGTTCGACGTTGGCATAGTTGTTGTTGTTGGATCCTCCGGGAACAGGAACGTAGTGATCTGCCAACTTGATATATTCGGCATTTGCCTTCAGATCCTCTGGTGTCACCATGACAACAAAACGTACAGCACGTTCATTCTTGAACATCTCATAAGACCAACGTCTTATAGAACGCATACATTTAACGGCTGCAATACCATTATTGGCAATTAGCACTTTATTAATAACGCGCGTGCCGCCGAACTTCTTCACAAACTCCTCAGTGGTGGCAATGTGAAAGTCACGATCTTGGTAGCGGTCTTGCCCCAGCCCTGTGCCGCGCGACATACTTGGCCTATAAACACAAATGAATTGAAAAAGTTAACGAAAAGCGGTAACGAAATAACGAAAATAAAAGGAATTGAAACTTTATATAAAATAAGACAAGAGTTATAAAAGTCGTAGAAATGCTATTCACGGAAACCTACATCCGCTTTAAATTTCTAATATGATAGCTTCCCTTGGCTCAAAGCCTTAAGCATATTCACGAACTGAATTTATATACTTGCGAAAGTGTAATAAAAATTTTAATGGATGGCAACAGATATGAGTATAAGTTTCAACATCGATGTGCTGCAACGTGCTTGAGAAAACTTATATTCACCCTGCCATCTTCGAGTTAACAAAACTACAAATGAATGATTGGGCAGCGGGGGGAAGCAATTCAATGATACCTTTCCTTGAGATATTTCGGTTTAATAACAAAACAAAAGCGTTTCGAATAAGAACCGGCACGATGCTCGCGAATTGTGGTGGCATAGAGTGGTGTTGCGCTTTGCAGCAGCTTTTCCGTGCCATGACCAATCCTCGCCAATTTCGATAACAAAATGCTTGCCTTCGAGTATAAAAAAATATATCAAATATATAATTTCATTTAACCATTTACTTGTTTCATACTCACGGCACATTTCATTAATAATTAATAATTTATGTATTTCGTATAAGAAACTTGTTTGGTGTTCAGCACTCACATGAAAACCGAGAAATGAAAACTGTCTTGTGTAATGTAGTGCTGATCATTTCAGTGCTCCAACCAAACAATTACAATTACTTTTTAGCTTAAAATGCACGTTTCTGTTTTTAAAAAAAATTTTCGCTCAAATTTTCTGTAAACAATAAAAGAGATTTTCAATTAAGCAAATTTCTTTAAGCTTTCAGTTGTTTCTTCTTTTTGGTTAGTTTGCGTTGGTGCGAGACAGCCAAAATAAACCAGCGGGAAAAAGGAAATGAGAAATAAAGAGCATTTAATGTTACATAGAAAAGCTGTTCGTATCGGTACTTTAGTACGCTTTTTGGGGGCAAAAAGCATTCCAATAGACAATGTTTTCTTATCAGCCGAGAACATTATTCGAAAAAAAAGAAAACGTTGATAACAGTGAGATTTTTGTATTCATAATGTGCGCGGTAGTGAAAGATCTATTATGAAATTGTCATGATTTTCAGACACTTTAATGGCAGGGAGTTCTGAAATTCTTACAAATTGAAAATATCAGCTTTTTAAAAAGAATCATTATGATACAATTTTTAAAGACTTCCATATGATGTTAATGGTAAGTGGCCTTTGAAATATTTTTTATTTATATCTGACTTAATTAAAATCTTTTATACAAAATTTTTTCTTTCATATTATTTGCTTTCTGTTTATATTTCTAATAGTATTTTCTCTAAACGTTGTTACAATTTTCTTTTACAAAACTTTCATCACGAGCAAAATACTTAACGAAAATTCTACGCAATTTTATTGATTTTTTTCTTATTTATTTTTAATTTTCTTATAAAAATTCACGATATAATTATATGTATGTATGGGGGCGTGTGACTAATTGTAAGTAGATATATGTGAGTGATGAACAATTTAATCTATCAATCATTTTTATGGAATAGTAAGAAAAAGGGTTATCCACTACGTGGTTTCAGAAGTATAGGACTGGAATTCGGCAGCTGTCAAACTAACTTGTTAAAGCAATTTTTTTATTTTGAGTTGAAAGTCTGACATTGACAAAAATGGATCACTTAACTATCAGAGAGCTCATAAAAATGATCAAAACATACTACAAAAATGGTGATTTTGCCGCAGCCACATATCATGCTTTAAAAGGAGATTATGGTTTACATAATCGTCCAACTACGAAAGCAATTGACAAATTGTGAAGAAATTTGAAGGGAGTGGAGCGGTTACAAATATTGTATGACCTGTGCATCATTGTTTCGCTCGTTCCGCGGAAAATATCGCTGATGTAAGTGAAAGTGTTGCCGAAGACCCGTATGTGTCGATTCCTCGTCGTTCTGAAGAATTAGGACTATCTTACGGCACATTATGGCGTCTTTTGCATTCAGATCTACATCTACATCCATATAAAGTCTAGCTCACGCAACAACTAAAGCCAGATGGCCATTTAAAACGTCGTAGTTAAGTGGAATGGGTGCTTAAACACAACAAGCGGTGGACGGCGCATTTCTCACTCGGTGGATATGTTAATAAACAAAATTGCCGTATTTGGGGCTCTGAGAATCCTTAAGTAATTGAAGTGAGGCCATTACATTCAGAAAAAGTCACTAATTAGTGCGCTCTTTGGTCCGAAGGTGTGATTGGACCTTACTTCTTCGAAAAAGACGATGACGCGGCTGTTGCCGTCAATTCGGAGTGTTATGCTCATATAAAATCCAATTTTTTTTTGCCTGCTCTTGAAAAATACGACTTGTAGAATATGTGGTTTCAACAAAGCGGTGCCACATGCCAGACGACTTGAGCGAATATGGCTTTATTGGAAGGGGCATTTCCTTGGGCGATATCAACTGCCCACCAAGATCATGTGGCTACGCGAAAGACCATGTTTATGCAGATAAACCTTTAACTCTTGAGCCTTTAAAAACCAACATTCGTCAAGTTATGGCTAAGATGGCGCCCAGTATGTGTCAAAAATTGCTTCAAAAGAATCAATGCTTGCAACACTTCGCGCGGGGGTCATTTAATTGATGTATGCGAAAAAATATCTTATGTGTTTTATTTACGTTTACTTTTGAAACCGCCAAATGGATAATCCGTTACATATTCAATTTCTTATCTGTTTTTTAACAGAAATGCACTCTAGAAACTGTATTCAAATCTTTTAAACTACCTGACATTTAATGGGAAAAACTATTTTAGATCAGCATGATATTTCAAAACTCTTTTACAAAATGTTATAGGCAATTAATCACACACACGCACACAAACATACACCCATCTATACGAATATATTTCATTAAGAAACCAGTTTTTGGAGCGTATTTTCTACAAAATCGTATTTCATTTAGTATCCTGAAACACCTATTAGGTATGTGCTTTCTTTTTGTGGAGGTTCGCTGAGAAAGATATTTAATTTTTTTGTAGCCACGTTTATTTAGAACTTCTAATCACGCCACAATTGAATTTTTTCTTTCTTTTCCTTTTCTGAAAATAGTCGCTTGTATCTCCAGTCCATAATCAGTTATCAAACGGCCTGCGTAAATTGTCATTAGCCAAAGTAAACAATATTCAACAATGCTAATGTAAATGTAAATAATAAGCCAAATAAATAAATAAATGTTGTTTGCTTTAAGCAGAGTTATTTTTCATAAATTTTTTAGTAATTACTTCGGGTCTCTGCCAAAAGCTCAAAAAAAAACTACACACTACTATGACGTTCATTTTTGCGAATTTTCAATTTGCCATAATGCTTCTGTGTTAAAAAAACATAAAAAAGGGGCGGGGCATGTAAAAGAAACAAAACGTTTGCTGCGGTTGTACTGAAAACATGTTAAACCGGTTCTTACATTGACAATTGTTTGCCAGTGGAGTCCTCTCATTTGCTTTGACCAAATTCTAGTAACGTGGGATACTTGTAATCGTTTTCGTAACAGCACGCACTTAAGTGTACATGGATGTGTGTATATGTTTATTTATGTATGTATATGTATTATAATGTTTAAAATGCAAAATATAATATATATATATACATCTGTGCATGTGCATATGTGTGTATATGAGCAATATCATTACTTTAAGCTGGTGGAATTCGTTGGATCCATATCCATGACTCGATTGGAATTGGTCGTATAATCTCCTTTTAGGTCCTCGTTTGTTGTTGTAGCAGGCATTGCCATGTTTAAGCTGGCGCTGGCATTTCCTGCTTCTTGCAAATCGCCGGATTCAACAAGTACAAAACGCTTACTGGCACGTCTCTTAAGCATTGTTGTTAGAAGCAGTATAAGAACTACTGATAATATCGTAAATATTGACAAAAACACTTTAAAAATTTCTCAACTCTGTCTATTTGAATCGATAGCAAGCAATTATTAACCGTGTAATTTCTTATATAACATACTTTTTCTCACAAACAACAACAACAACAACAATTAGCGCATCACTAGCAATAACTAACAACGTTTAAAATCGCCGCTTTAACAATAATTGTAATTTAATTGTTGTAGGCCAAGAAGATTTACGGTGTAAAACGCGCAACGTCCCATACACTACTGAAGTTTAAAATACAATTCAGAACAAGTTAATACGCCGTTCAAAAGTTTTTTTCCGCTCGCACATTTACCAACAGTCAAGAACAGGTTTGTTATGTGCGCATAGAGAGAAAGCGAGAGGTTTTTAAATGCACAAATAATGTAAACAATTTTATTTATTGTTTTCTTTTTTTTTTTTTTTTTTTTTTTTTTTTTTTTTTAATAAGAAAAAATTTTCCTTAGTGCAATAATAAACGTGTTTGCCATTTCCATATTTTTCCCACTCAACTGCAAAGGCAATTCTCTTGAAAGCCTTTATGCGTATGGGCTTCCGATAAGAGTTACTATTATTAAAAGTTTCCTTTAATGTCGAGTGGTGGAATGATTTCATTCATTATTATTTGTGGGGTGTGAGGAAAATAATAGTAAAATCATTAGCGCTGTTTACAGGGGGATTTTAAATGCACTTGCCGGTACTAAACTGCATGTCCTTTTTTTTAACTTCTATTAAAAATTTAATTTTTAATTTTATTTTAAACTTTAGGTTGGCTTTTTTTTTAAATTTCATGTTTTCCGATATTTTGTTAATTTTAATATTTAATATGTTTCGATAAGTTAATAAAATTAGAAATCATAAACATTTTTATTATTTTCTGTACACCTCAAAAAAAATAATAATAAAAATATATTTTATTACTTTCTATATACTTTTACAAAATTTACAAAAAAAAAAAAAATAAAAAAAAATAGATTATTTTTATATATAAAATCATATAACAAATTTCTTTTTATTGCAAAATTTAACTTTTTTAAATTCCATCCTTTTATCCACAAATGCAAATGAATTTTTACTTTTCGCAAAAGCAAAAATTACCAAATTTAAATAAAAAGAAAAATTAATTTTATGATTTGGGAAGAAGGAGACGTACACCCAAAAATTGTGAGCAATTTCACATATTTTATTATAAACAATATTTCTAATTATTTATTTATTTATTTTTTTTTAAATACTTAAGAACTATGTGGTATCAACGAAAATCGATTTTACAGAATCTGCCCTGTTGCTCAGGTAGCGACGAATAGTATTAATGCTCTAACCTTTTTCAAATTCCGATTATTTTTTAGAATTTTGCATGAAAGCTTTTATTAAAGGGGAGCGACAAATAGAAATTAAGTTTAGTTTTATTTATTTTTTAATTAATATTTCAGTTTTATGAATATAATTATAATATGAATAGAGTACTGCCTGCAGAGGCCACAGTTAAGGCCCTTATTATGGTTCACAACAGTTGTAAATTTTATGTTGTATTTTTGATATTGCGATTATGGTTTACAACAGTTGTTTTTAGGTGTTGTTGTCAGATACATTTTTTGAAGAACAACTCTGTGAAATACACAACATCTAGATGTTGTAAACCATAATCAGATAAAGTATAAGTGTTGTGTTGTAGGTGTTGTGAACCATAATAGGGGCATACGTTTTATCTACAAGCATTGTTTGAAATATCAGATGTGTGAGCCTATGGGCCAGTTGCGATGACCTATTGGATACATTAGTTAATAATTTGTAATTATTCTCTAATGCTTTAAATAAATATAATAAATCAAATTGTAGTAAATCTTATGGCATTCATTTTCTTTCCTACAATAAAAATGTAGCCCTGTGAAAAGGTGCATTTTTAAAATGTTTTGCTCGCCCTGTAAAAATGCCGTTATTTATTTAACGAAAAACGAACACAAATTAGAAAAAGTGTGTTATTGTTCTTTTAAGTTGATAAAAAAAACATTTATGTACATGTTAACAAATATGTATAGTTGCGAGATTGCTAATTCATCTGCTTGAGAAACTAAAATTTTTTTATTTTAATATCTCATATAATTAAACAGCCGTATTGTTGTCTTTTGTTTGTTTGGTACGATTCTAAATATAAAAATAATAATTAAAATCTAATTTTCCAACTCTTTCGGCTCGAAAAACTTTTTTTGAACTTTGTCTGGTAACGCTGTGTAAGAATAAAATCAATCTATTTTACAGGGCAATTTCTACGCGGTCAATTTGTTCGGGGCAAAAAGTGCAATGTCTTTCGCCCTGCGAAAGGGCAACATTTTTACAAAAGAACACGCAACCCTTTAAGAGGGCAACAGTTCTTTGAGAAAAGAACACGAAGTTGCCCTTTTTTGTGGGTAATGTTGCTTCTTTTTGTAGAAAAGAAAACCCTATTATTTTGCATGAATGTGAAACAAAACGTACTATTTGAAGAATTTGGCACACAGATACTATTAAGTGGCTGTTGTATGCATTACAAGTACTTTCCATATTTTACCAAAACGTTGTGCCAAACCTGTTTCAATGTATAAAAATTTACTGTGGACTAGTGAATGCATTTGAGTGTGTTCGTATATAATACTCGTAAGTACCGCAATACAAAAGAAAACAAAAAAAAGTGGTCTTCAACATATCGTACGATGTTTGTTGACGTATAGCAAGCAGTCGCGTGTGCTGAGTGTTCATTTTTATTGAGAATTTGCCGGTGAGAAAATATTGAGAGTGCTTCTAATTAATCTACAATTCAGTACAAGCTTATCTACATACATACATACATTCATATATCTATGCATGCATATCATAATTATGATGCCAGTTAAATGATGACGTAGTGATTGTAGCGTCAGGTTCTTTGTTTTTTTTTTTTTAATTATCATTCAGATTATAATATGTTCGCGTTAAGAGTGACCATCTTACCTTAAACGTTTCCTCCTTTCGGAAATGTCATTATTTGAACGAACGTCATTTTCAATCTTTTGCGGAAAATTGTCAGAGGATTCTGCTGCTTCCAAATTATTAATAACATCTTGATCGCCAACCTGGAATAGTAAAACATATTTCGTCAGCCAAAATTTCACAACGCCCCTCTGTATCTCGTCTAATCCAACTTTTTGTATTTTGTGAAAAATATTTAATATTTCTATACATACTTATACACATGCATACATAATATATATAATACTTATACATATGTATGTATGTATATAATCATGTATATGTACGTACATATACTTTTTACTTGTAGTTAAAGCCATGGAAATTACTAAAGTCCTATATAATAGTGTTATATATTTTTGGGAATAGCTTATATACATACATTATACATATGTATGTAACTATATATATATAGATATATTTCTTAATGTACATGCTTATGTATGTATAAAATACGTTCTCTCTTAGTGGAACTCCAACCTACCTCTCCGTTGAAGCCGAAAAAAAATTTCTTTATCAAGGCACCCTGTAATGTAAGTTTTTTGTAATTACTAAAGCATTTTTGTAATGTAAATAAGAACATTTTATACCAAAAACCCACAGCCTTTATTTTACAATAAATAGTATGTATGAATGTACGTTTTAAACAAGATTGTATGCACGTACACATATAATATAAGAACAGTTCAAGGAATATTAGTAATATAAACAGAGCTTAGTAAAAGTATGGCACATGTGCAAATATTTGGGACTGCATGTAAAGGTACGATTCACTCCCACACAAAAATCTGATGTGATTCACTTCTATTTTAAAAAATCGCATGAAATTCCATTGCTGGTGTCACAACATAAATGTTTGTTTTGCTGATTGAAATAAATGTAACTCCAATCGCATGAAAATTATTATTTTATTGGAAATTTTTACGACTTGCCAAAAAAAAAATAAGTCGCACAAATGAGTTTTTAGGCCCCGCTATCCAATTTTGTCAGCATACATGCCATATTTGGAAAATTGTAGCATTGTGTAGGATAGTGAATCATGGCCTTAAATATATACATATGTATGTACATAGCTAAGATGTAACAAAATAAACTCTTTTTCCCATTGTAGGAGTATCTGGCACAGAAGTATTATTTTAAAATTTCCTCACTAGGATGGCCTTCGAAACATATAGTACGTGTACACACGTCCTTGTACGAAACTCCTTTATAAATTTTATTATACTCGCAGTTAATGTTAATGCCCTACCAACATTTTATTGAATTTGCCTTTGAAGTACAGGTTCCATGAAGATGCCCTTTAGTTTGATACATTTTCCATATACTGAATTAATATATCAACTAGAGAAAACAAAGTATTGTTGCTTATTTTTTCTGCTTACACTGATATCGCATTGCACTACAGATTAGAGAAATAAAGAACTTTATATTTGACTCCGATGCAGGTGGCATCTTAAATTCAAAATAATTTCTAAAACAAAGATCGTCTGTGTGCACATATACATACATATTTTTTAAAATTTTTTTTTTTAGATTTTTTCTTATTAATTTAATGATTATTGTTTGGTGTTGGAAAAAGTATTCTGTTTCTCATTATCTATTAATTATTACATACGAGTAGATGTCTGGCGTGGTACATACCAAAAAGCTTGGCCTATCGCCGGTTGAGTTGCTCATGCTGATGTTGTTGTTTATTATGTTCGAGGCTGCAATGTTTTTCTCCAAATCTGAATGATTTCTTAAACTATCACAAATTGCTTGAGAATCTTTAATACTATCACTTGAAAACTGCACCCTCTTTATGCTTCTTGTTAAACTTTTCTTACTTTTTTCCTCACACTCCGACGAATTCTCTAAAATGAATTAAAAAATAAATAATAATTATAATTTATTAAATATCCAACTGAATAATTAAATACAATTATCTTAAATAGATATAACGTGAATAAAAAAATTTTAAATACAGATGATAAGAATTTAAAAAAAGTTAATTATTAAATAGTGAACTTTTTGTAACGATTTAACTTTATGCAACTGTTACATATTTATTATTTAAGTATATTGTGTCCGTGTGTTAGTGTGCAAATGTTATGCACTTGTAGGCCGTCGTTTTGGCTTCTGATAACCCCTACTTGGCGAAAAGCCGATTTAGACAAAATTAATTCGATTGCTGCAATTATTTTAAATAAGCTTTTTAATCAGAGATAAGAAATGTGGTCACCTGATCGGATGAGCAATAAAAAATAAAAATATTTCTAAACATGCTTACATATCGACACGCTTCTATATTAATTTATACATACACACACACGCATACAAACATTCATACTTATATTTAATGATAACGAATCTTAATTTTAATTAAATAAAATTTAATAACCGAAACAACATGAACTTGTGTATGCAATGCACGCACACCACTCATGGACAAGTTTAAAAAATATCAACTACAGCACACTTTGCTGGCATGCATGCACTACAAATGCATGTGTGTGTGTGTGTGCGTGTGCAAGCATGTGCTGAATTGAAAGGAAAGCTTATTGGAAATATTATTTAGCAGAAATAATCGCAGAGCCACTGCAATACATTAGTTTCTAAAAATATGCCAAAGTTGGCTCTATTAGGTCTATTCGCTAAAAAGTTTTTGTCTACATATTTTTTTAAAAAGGGCTTATTTTTCTTATGCATATGTAAAACATAAGAAATTGTTTTTATATACATATAATAAACTGCATTAGGCACAAAGTTCAACTGGATCAACGCTAATCAATGCTTATTTATTCCTAAAGAAAAAAAGCCCGGCACAGAAATATCTACTGCTAACCATGGCTATAACGAACTACTGCTAAAAAATCAATAAATTAAAATAATTATATATATTTAATATAAATTAAAAATAATATATTTAATTAATAATTAATTAAAATAATAATTAATGGATTAATCGAAACCAAAACCAATAGGCTAAGAGATATTCGTACTAACTAAAATGACAAACTAGCTGACGAAATTATAAATATTTTTCTATATCATGTGGGGAACACGACGTTATTGCCCTTTTGGAAGCATCACAGATTACACTTACTGATTGCAAATTACGTTCATTCAAATAATGACATTTCCGAAGGAAGGAGGCGTTTAAAGTCAGTTGCAACTTTAGCTTAATCACTCTTAATGCCAACACATTACGATCTAAATGATATTAAAATGGATCAGATACGCTAAATAGCAGCCCAGTTACAAAGTAGAAAAAAGCACCACAAGCTTGCTGACTGGTGGATTTTATATCCCCGATCATTATTAAACTCTTGCTAATAAAATAATTATTAAAATATTAAATTAAAAGTAACTATTTCTTTTATTATTTTTTTTATCTTGCTTTTGCTGATGGAATCGAAATTTGTAATGCTTAGAAAATTTGCCAAAACTGAGCGTCTCAGCTATAAAATCTATAACTTCTTTCTTTACTTGACATTGTACTTATACCACATATGATGCTCCTGACTTGAACTTTTCACTCAGTATTATGGTAGCGTCACGGACTTAAAGTGAGTTCAATAACAAAAAAATCATTGTTCAAGCAAAAAATTTATCCCATCGCTGGTTATTGCATTTTCATGAATTGGCATTATATTGAAAATCTTTATATATTTATAAGATTTAATAGACTTCACACATTTCGCATATTTTCGGATTTGTATACGACTAATAGACAATTAACGTAACAAATAACTCTTATTTGCCTTTGAGGTTTATTACTAAATTTCTGTACACACTTTTTTGTGTGTCTGAAGTATTCCTGAAATTAATTTATTTTAATGTATCTTTTTTATTCATTTAATTTCCTTCGTTATATTTGAAAATTATTTATGTATGGGTAGATCTAGAAGCAAATTTAAGGTACACGGAATACTTAATGTTTTTGCACTTGTATACGCTTCCAAACACAGGTTAATGGCATATTCCTATAAAAAATATTTAATTTCTGTACGTACATGCATATGGATCTCATTTACATATATAGATATGCATACATGTGCTGTCACAATCCTCAATTTTCTCATAAGTATGCTCGTCAATTAATTATAAATGCTTTCATGTTATAATTCTTTGCAATGGAAAATTTAGTCTACTTTTTACTGGCCTCATGCTCTGACCACACAGTTCCTCTATTGTCAGGTCAATGTTGTCAAACAGATCTGTTGCTAGACGCATCACATGTAGGAGAACCAAATCACAATAGAAGCCAATAAAAAGAAACAGTTTCACAACGGAAAGTTATTTTTCATATTTTAAGCTTTCAAATTCAAAATTATAATAAATTACAACTTTAAGTAAATGAAAAAAAAAAAAAAACAAACAAAAAAAAAACAGCGAAATAATTTAATTTATTATCTATTATACTTCAACACTAAATGTTGTGAGTAATCTATATTGCTTTTCCCTTTTCGCTTCATAAAAATTATTTAAATTGTCATGTTGAAACGGAATTTTAAAATAAATTTTAAATGACAATATTTTTCTTTCAAGATCAAGTTGTTTTAGATGTAAATAAAATGAGGTGAGGCTTTCAGGCATGCCCTTAAGCCACATATAAAAATTTTTTACACTAAAAAGGATCCGATTTCTGTTAAAAAAAAATTTTCTTATTTAATAGTTAAAATGTCCAAAATTAAGTCTTAAGTGAAAAAAGAAATTAAACACAAGTATTTATATGTACACAAACATCTCTTTCACTTATAATTATTTTTAATTCCAAGTTATTATGCTAAGCAAAGATAATTCTTTAAATTGTAAAACACTTTGCAACTCCTCTTTTAACATGCTTTTATGTTACATATTTTTTTTAATGTATTATATGACTGCAGGTACCTCTTTTATTTTGTCTATATTTTACTCGTACATGTATTTATTTTTAAACATTTTTATTAACTTGAATTTAGATTGAACTCATTCTTTATATTAGATTCCGTCACATACAAAGATAACTCGCGTTAAAGAAGTTTTACAATGATCTTAAAACGTCGACAATTTAAAAGCGACTAAAAATGTCTATTTCACGAAATTCATTATCAATTTCTATTAAAATTTTTTCTAGAGTGAAAACTTTACAAATAAAATTAAAAACATTTGAACTACACAAGTGGACAAATTAATAGTACATAAGCAAATAAAATTGTTAAAGCGGAATTAATAGATGCAAACAATTAAATTAGAGGCACATAATAAAAAATTGAAATAAATAAATCGTTTTTATTAAATTTGCTTCATTTCCAGATCCTTAAGGATATCCACACATAAACATATGCATACACATCCATATGTATATAGTGAAGGGGCCATAAAGTTACATCAGTACTTTGTCTGCCGATCTGTGGCATGAAGAATGTATGTGATTTGATTTAAATTTGCACATTGTGTATATATATTCATTTTTTATCCTTACGAAGACTTTTATCCGATTTTGCAATGTCCGATGCTATTGCGAAAGGCTTTGAAGTATATTTCTTAAGAAACTTTGTCTAATCGCCGTATTTAGTATGCATATATTTGCAAAAACAATATAAACATAAAATATACACGAAAATCAAGAATGGACATATAAAATTTCACAAATGCTAGCAATGAAAAAAATTAGAAACAAATTTTTCCAAACATTGAGAAACACTGAACTTTTTACATTTTGTTGTGGTGACTGAAAACTGCCTAACTTCACCTGATATTATATAATATAATTCCTCACAGTTTATTTTTATTCCGTTTTTTAATAAGGAATTTTTTAATTTTTTTTTTTTTTTTTGGTTTTGAAAGAATAAATACAAATTAATTGTATTTCGATATTTCACGAAAGGTAAACATTATAATTATATTAATTTGCAAAATGTGCTAGATTTGTTTCCATCGCGAAAAACCATTCAAAGAATAATAAAGCACAACAATAATAATAAAAGCTACTGGTTGTTTGAGTACATTTGTATAAAGATATTCAAATTAATTTTTGTTAATATTTTAACAGATCGGCCGAACTGTGAACTTTAAATTGTTCATAGCGAAACATAAACAAATTTTCACCAAACTCTGCCCGTCTAAATAACAAATTCTAATGTGATATATGTACATATATATATACATATATGTATATGTATGTATGGATATTTATCCACTCAAGTCTTAAAATAAATTGTATAGAGCAAAACACTATTTCAGTATATTTGATTTATTTAAGGTTGTTTTTATTATACAGTAAATGCTTATGGGCACACACACACGAAAAAAATATGTAGTACGTATTTACATACATGCATATGTATGTATGGACGAGTATATGCATATCTTTGCATGCACATACATATATACATACATAAATATTTTAAGACAGCTCTTTATAAAAATCATTAAAATTTAAATGTGAAATATAAATTTTTAAAATTATTTAACAACTAATCTATAATTTATTCCACATCTGTGCCACCAAATTACGTTTTTAACTCGTATCATACGATTCTCATTATAACAATTTCATTTGTGCATTATACACCAATATAATGATTATGAATTACTGTTAAAAAAAATTATACTACATACACATGCATACATACATATGTACGTATGCATATATGTACATAATATTAGAAAAAGTTATATGCATATGCATACATATTAACGTTCGCATGGATGTTGTGTGCATGCGCATACATGAATATGACAGTTTTAGCATATCAAATAAAAAAGAAAACAATGCACAAAATTATTTCTTATATAAAAGTTCAATAAAAAAAATATTGATGTTAAAATTATAGTAATTTTTTTAATCAACAAAAAATAATTCAAATACGCTGCCATTTTTTGAATAAAAATTATTTACACGGCAGACTTCATTGCAAGTACAACTACATAAATACATAATTTTTTTTTTGAAAGAAAAATGAAATGCATATTTAAAAAGGACACAAGACAGACAGTTTCCTGGCGTCGCCCTAATTCAATACAAAAATTCTTTCTCTATTGCAAATCTATGTAGATATATGTATATGTATATATGTACATACACACACGCCTACATAATTATGTACTATGCTCTAGATATGTATATATACATGTATGCACATATCTATGAATAACTTGTCAAACATTTAAAACTCCTAAACTATGAGAATGTAAACCTAACCTATACTAACACAAGTTCTATTTCGGAGATATTGCAGTTGGAATATTATGGCGCGAGATTTTACATCCAATAGGAAGCCAAGGTCATCATGTATACACTGCAATAAACTGAGATTGTATGTATGCATACAGTACAATTCTTAACGCGGCATGCTTATTTTACAGCGAAAATGTGGAACAAATATCAAATATGAGAACAAAATTTCAATGTTGCCAGTAGCTTTTTTCTATCTAATATATATTTATGATAAATGCAAAGTGTATTTGGCATGATACAATCAATGCAAAAGATAAATGATTATAGATTTTAAACAAACATTGCGAAAAAGGAACATAATATAATGGTAGCACTTTCATACACATGCATAGATTCGTCTGTGGATTGACGCACAAGAAAAGTAAACACTTAGAATTGTTTATATGTATGCATGTACTATGTATGGATATATGTAAATAAATTAATAAATAGAGAATTTAAGTGGAGTAAAGAATTTCTTAGTAGAAAGTAAAAACCATTTTCTACATTTTAATAAACCAATTGCATATAAAAGACAATTAAACAGTGGAGGTGGTTTTTTTTTTTGCTTGGATACCTACACTTTGTAACATTCCTATAAACATACACTAATATGTATGTACATAAATACATATATACATATAGTTACTATAAACTAATGAAAAAAATCACCTGATGTTGACGCCTTATGGCATGATTTTTATCAAATAAAATTACGAAAAAATATATAGAAATTTAGAATTTTAATTACCTTCTTCCATTTTCTATAATATCCTGCTTTTTATGGTTTTTTTTTTATATTTTTTATATACTTTCAAAACGAAACACAATTTTTTTTTATTTTCTTACAGTCACTCTGTCTACTTTTATTTTACAAAAACTTTCTGTTTGTTTACACTTTTGATTTTAATATTCTTTATTGGCATTAGTTATTTAAATTAATAAGCACATTTATTCTCTTTTTGTTTAATCAATGCAACATCCAATAATTTTCTTGCTTTATTTTGTTAATAACAACTTCCGTAAATGAATTTAATTGTAGTGAGACGTGCTGTTATTAGAGAAATGTTCTCTGTACGCCGCTAAAAGAGAGGTGCCACCAGACCAAATAATTTTATCTGCATTTTTGTAACAAGGAAAACAAATAATGCAGATTATAAATAAAGAGGGTTTTTCGAATTTTCGTTTTTAATATAAATCCACATATATATGTATATATGTAAAATATAAAATACATTCTGGCTTCCAATTCATTTATGATTGTTGTATCATGGCAGCCTCGACATGAGTCAACATTTTTTTTTTCCATATTAAAAAATTATTTTTTAATTATTTCTCTTCTAATTTATTTTCCTATCTATGGGTTTTGAACGGATAAAATTCCTTTTTAACTGAAATTAAATTTATTCTGAAAATGCAATCCGAATATGCAATCAAAATATTATTTGCAATAATAAGAGACTTGTTTGCGGTTAGTCGTCAGTAGAACTAATTATAAGCATTTAAAGCGATAAATTTTCTGTTAAAATTTTTAGCTCTGGCAGCTCAAGCATATGGTTGTTATTTTACAACTCTGTAATTGTTTCATCACATTTTCCCGGTATTAGATTTGTTTATGACCCGGTTACAGTTGGTTGTGGTTGTTTTGTGCGCTGGAAAACAGTTTTTTGTGTGTTAAATTGTGAAAATGTTTGAGGTAGAGCCAATTATAGTTGATCACAAGGATGTAATACACGATGTTGTCTTTGATTATTATGGACGACGCATGGCTACATGCTCCAGTGACCAAACCGTTAAGGTAAGATGCAATGGTGGCAAATACACTATGGGCCCATGTAGTTATTATATACATATGTATTTTACCACATACTTAAAGATATGGGATGAAAATGATCAGGGAAAATGGTCTGTAACATCTAGTTGGAAAGCACATTCTGGTTCCATATGGCGGGTTTCTTGGGCTCATCCAGAGTTTGGACAGGTATTAGCCACGTGTTCCTTCGATCGTACGGCATCAGTGTGGGAAGAAGTTTTAGGAGAAAAAGTGGCTGCCACTATGACGCCGTCAAGACGTTGGGTTAAACGTACTATCTTAGTTGACTCTCGCACTAGTGTAACTGATGTAGAATTTGCACCAAAGTATTTGGGGCTACTTTTAGCTACTGCATCAGCTGATGGTGTAATACGCATATATGAGGCACCAGATATAATGAATTTAAGCAATTGGCCTGTGCAGCACGAAATCACAAATAAATTACCATTAAGCTGTTTATCTTGGAACACATCAACCTACATGTTGTCTTCGCAGTTATTAGCTGTGAGTTAAAAAAATATATATATTGTTCATTCAGATATAATTGTTGGAAATCAATTTTTAGGCAGGCAGCGATGAGACTGCCACTGTCACGGGCAAAGTGTTTATATTTGCCTATAGCGAAAATGCGCGAAAGTGTGTAAAGGTAGACACAATAAGCGATATAGTAGACCCAGTCACAGATTTAACCTTTGCACCAAATGCGGGACGTAGTTTTCACTTGTTGGCCGTGGCCAGTAAGGATTTGTACATTGTTAATATACGAGGAACAACGTAAGTAGTAAGAAAAAATTATCTCATCTTATCTCGGAAATTTTAGAAACTTTTTTTCGTATAAATGGTATACGTATAATATTTATATCTAATTGCTATCTCTTCTTAACGCCGGTTTCATATATATCTATATATATATGTTTTTAACACAGGTTTTCGGTATTTCAAAAAAATTTTCGTATATAAAAAATTTAAATATATAATGTTGTTTACTTTTTTTTCTCGACCTTAATCGCTTTTAATATTTATAATTTATTTTTCAGGCTTTAGGTCCTTTAATTATTTTCTTTTATGTTATTTAAAAAAAAAATTTAATATTTTTACAGAGGTAGCTCGAAATATAGAACTCAAAATAAAATAAAATTGCTACAGAACCTAAAGCCTGAAAAAATAATCACAATTATTAAACATATAATTTTATTTTTCGATATTTTGCAAATTCTTTGTATAGAACTCAAAATAAAATAAAATTGCCACAGAACCTAAAGCCTGAAAAAATAATCACAATTATTAAACATATAATTTTATTTTTCGATATTTTGCAAATTCTTTGTATAGCATCATCAGCAAAAATATTAATTCTAAAAACTTTGAAATTTGCCATACATAAATACATTAATTTATATATAAACATTATTTTTTTTTTTTTCGGTAAAATCAAATTAATATTGCTCTAACATATAACATAAACAGAAATTTGTTTATTTTCATACAATATTATTTCTTTTATATGTATATATTTTGAAATTTATGGGGTTGGGAATATTTTTATGAAAAATTTTTCTCTTTATTTTCTATATTTCGGTACCGCCTTGCGTGACTTCTTCAGGAAAATATCAAGTTTAACCAAAAATTAAAGTATGAAAAATATTACAAAAAATAGATGTTTCTATGGAATATAACTCAAAAAATAAAAATATTTTTCCATACTAGTAAGAAAGTGTTATTTGTTAACTAAATATCTGTAACAATGAACAACGTTTATTGTATGTACATATATATTTTATTGTTAACTATAAACTATAAAAACAGGTAGCGAAATATTGAAAAAAAATGTATTATTTTTTTTATAAAAACAATCTTAAATACTATAAATTAAAAATGTATAACAACCAAAATTTTTGAGAAATTGAATAGGTATAATAACAATAATAAAAATAAAATTAGATTAATTAATAACATTTAGAAAACATAATTAATTCACAATATTCACAGAAATCACTTATATTATTTGGTGTATTATTTTGCTAATTTTTTTTAGAGCAACGAAGGCATTTCCTTTAATATATCAAACATTTTTCTTTTTGTTACGTATTAGGACCTTATTACATTAAATTTATTTTCACAAAAAAAAAAAATTAAAATGTTTATATGTTTGTATGTATGACAAAAAAAAAACTTTAAGATTATTCTTCGCGATGTTGCTACGCAAAGAAGGAGCCAAATATCGAAAAATAAAATTATATATTTAAGTTTTTTATATAAAAAATGTGGACCTTGAGCTAGAAAAAACTAGAATATTAAAAATTTAAAATGTATCCTTAAAATGAAAAAAAATCCAATATCAATTTGTCGCCCAAATGTTTGCTGAAAGTTTGCTTAAATTGAAATTGTAATAAGAAAATGATATAATCAGTATAATTTTGGCTTCTTTTTTCTTCCGCAGTTCATTTTATGAAGCTTATGACCCGTTTATATTTCAATTTCAAGTTTTATTATTCTTTTCGGTATTTATTAACAATTTATCGATATGGTCAGAAATACATATAAATTACTAGCTCAAACTGAAACTAGGACAAACTTAAAAAATTTTTCACACTAGAAAATAATTGTACAAATTATAGTTAAATTTTTTTAAGCAAATGTAATTATAAGCAAAAATTAGAAGGTACTTTAAGGCAAAAAAACCAAAAAAAAAAAAAATGTGCGAGGAGCTGTAAAGTTTGTGAAAAACTGTTTAATTTTAACACTTCATTTCGAATTTAGTATTTTGTAGGTAGTCTGGTATGTATTTTGGAACGGGATCTACCACTTTACTACACATTTTTGGGCTAATTTTGAACCTATTTAATAGGCATTTTTAATTGAGTTTATATTCCAATTAAGTCTACAAATACTCAATGAGATGTCGTTTCAATGAAAGGTGGTACAGTTGTATAGAAAATCCATATCCAGGAGTTTTGTTTTTCTTAATATTGATAATTTTTTTTGATAATCTGTAAATGCACTATCTGATTCATATTTCCATGGATTTCCACAAATTATGTGCGGTTTACACCACAGGTAAGATGGTTCGTCAAAAACAAAAATATATTTTGACTCATCTTGCAAAAATAAATATTCTTTTGCTCATCAGCAAAAATAATTGCTTTTCATTTGTTTTGGTTACTAATTAGAGGTTTATGGCGAGGCGCAATACTTTGAAAATTAGGTCGTTGTAAAGTAGTGCCAATTCTCTCGGGGAGGCAGAGTTTCTGCCAATTTTCTTATGCCATATTTGTGGCTGTTATTCGCGAGTCTTTATTAATGGGATGAGAAATCCATTCGCTCATCACGTGCAGAAAATATTCTATGCTTTACTAGTTTGTTTGTTTGCTTCTATCTTATAGTAATATTAAGGGCGGTTGATTGACTTATGCCCTGCAATTCCCCAATGTTTCGTAACGCTTTTTTCTTCTTCAAAGTATCTTATTACTATGTAATCGTCAAGATATAACATGCAATCACATAAAATTATTGTATATTATTTTTTTACTGTAGATGCTAAATAGTTAACGAAATATCAGAAAAAGAAAATGAATAAATCAAACTTTTGTAATTTTAATGTCCACATATCAGAAAAATTATGCTTTAATAGTCTATAGTTTGATAGTTTTATATTATGGTGCGATAATGGATATTATCGCACCATAATTTTATAAATAATTTTAAAAATAACTTTTGCCATAATATCGTGTTAAATGATTTTTATTTCAATTTTTGTTTAGCGACGCATCGGGAAATTCCAAACTAGATATACAAACAGTCAAACATACAGACCACAATTGCCCTGTGTGGCGTGTTTGTTGGAATATGTTAGCAACAATGCTTATTTCAACTGGTGATGACGGCTGTGTCCGCATATGGAAAAGTATGTGCATTTAAGTTATACACAATTATTTATGGAGTTATGAAATTACAATAAAATTATTTTATTTTCAGTGAACTACAACAAAAAATGGAAATGCGCTGCAGTTTTAAAAGCTGAAGCTAGTGGACCTACATTTGAACCGGCTCTTAATTCACCTACATTTTCTACAGCAGCAGCTGCTACAGCAAAATACTATAAAAAAGGTGCCATCAGCAATCCCAATCAAGTGCCATGGCATTAAACTCAATTCGAAAAATAAACTAAAATTGCACACATGAACCCCAGACGAATTCTGACAAGGTAAGATTTATTTTCTTGGTTTTCATAAAAATTATCTTTTCTGCTTTAATTTTTGGCTGTATTTAACAACAATAAATTGTTTTTTTTTTCATGTAGCATAATATATGGTGCCACCATAAGTTATCTTTTATAAATTCGTCTTTCACATAAAACAAATCACACAACAAAGGATATTTGAATTAAGTAAGTCTGTATATATTTGTTTTTACAATAATTGCGATTTTTTTTGAATAAAGTATAAATACAATTGTAACATTTATTGATGATTTATGCGTAAGCAAAAATTAATATTTTGTGTGCTAAAAAGAACAGTTTTGCTAAATTTATGAATATTCATAAATAAGGCACAGTTCGCACAGAAGTCCATAATCACAATTTACGTCTCATTTCATATTTAAAAACTGAATTTTGTTTTCTTGCAACAGAGTTTAATGAACCATTAATTTTTGTACTCAATATTATGAATATTCAAAGTTAGGCTCGTACTCGTAAAATAAATTGAAATGAATAAATAATTGCATCGAATATAATTTTCCACTTAATTGAATGTCACCGCAATAAAAATCATATTATTTTTATGTTAACTTTTATATGCGCACATATATGCATATGTACGAATGTAAACATATATATATATATATATATGTATGTATATATATATATATATACATATATACACATCCATATGTATGTATGGGCATATACAATTTTTTACTTCTAATCAATTTTGCTACAAATATTTATAATAATCAACATATGATTATTAAATGTTCTTTAAGTGTTTTTTTCGGTACAACAGCAATAAAAAGCCACCCCTATCCTTTGCCCATTCCCAATATGTATGTACATGGCTGCATCCATACATGCCTATGTGTTTGTAAAATTTGAAATAAAGCAGTACAGAGAAGCTACCAGGTTTCACTCACAATCGCCTCTCGTATTTTGTTAATATGAGAATTAATGTTTGCATGTACGTAAGTTTGCATTACTTAATGTTTTATCTGAGTAATTGAAGCCTGTTGATACCACCAGTTCTAAGAGTAAATTTCGATAAAACAAAAAATATTATCTCAAATTAGAACAGGACACAGTGGTGTGTATTTCCTTTTTGTCTAGTCTAAAAATTGCATTATGGTTTTTAATCCAAATACTCAAGTGTATGAAATTTTTTGTGCCGTCTACTTTATGTGGTGATTGTACGCTCGGGAATGACTGGTGCAGCCGAAGAAACTACACAAATGGAGAAAGTGAAGAAATTTGTTCTTTATCAGACATATGTGCATATGAGTTCTCTGACTGCATGTGTATCAGTTGTATGCAATTTCTGAAGATTTGGTTTTTTCAGTACAGGATAGCTTTTCGTCTCGAAAATACTTATGAAAATTAGACAATTGAATTCCTAGAATATGTATGCACAAAAAACTGATGAACTTAAGAATTATTAGCGTACTATTAACTAAACTTTAATGATTATAATTTGGCTCTTCAACTTTTTTATATGAGAAATAGTTTTTTGAATTTCTTTTTATAGTTTCTGTGTGTTTATTATTATATAATTTAGTTTAATACTACAATTATATGAATACAATTGTAATATAGATGTAAGCACTGGCTGCTGAGGCCATTAGCTATCTCTGCCTTTAAGATAAACTATAGCTCGTCACCCCATTCATACCAGAGAGTTGCTTCATATAAATATTTTTAAATTCGACACTGTTTTTTATTATTATTCTTATTTTTTTTTTTTTTTTGAAAAAACTTACATTCTTATGCGCTTGGAATTATTTTCAGTTCCAGGTTATTTTTGTATAAACATTTAAATCATTTATTTATTTTTTGTAATAGTTCGCTACTTCCTTGTGTAGCAGCATCAATATAAAAATATATATTTTCGAAAGTAGGTTTTTTTGGTAATAAATTTGTCTTGCCTGACTTGTATATTATTTAACTTTGTCATATACATATCTAACATCCAAAGGAGTCTGTTCTGAAAAAGCCTTCGGAATGTTAAATAAATAAATCGATTGTAATTCTGTGGCAGATACTGTTTATACTATTGAAAATAAACCGACGAAAAACTATTCGTTGTTGCAACCAACCAACCGTTGCACTTTGTCAGCTTTTGTCAGCAAGTTGTTCTTCGGCGACACTGTGTTAATTCATGTAAATAGTGTCCAATCGGAAATTAAAATTGAGGAATATGTTTATTAATTCATGAGGGAAGCAATACTGTTTTCCTGCAGGATAAAACAATGATACATTGTTTTGATATGTGGTGTGTGCTTTTTTAAGTGCTGCTCCTTCACAAGGGTGTGTTTTTTCATTTTCTTGTTTTTTTTTTTTTTTTTTTGTTTTGTTTCTCTTAAATTGTGTAACCCAGTGGTGTTGATTGCAACCGGCGTGGGAAGTCGTTTCAATTTTGACTCTCACGTGCTATTCCTATTGTTTTTTTTTTTTAATAATAATAAAAACCAATGAAAATTGGCCTTAAAAGGTTTTTAATGACTTTTAATAATTTTTGGAATAAAAATATAAATTTCGCTAAATGATTATTGCTGAGGCTTTTTTTTTTTGGAGCGGAAATAAAATATTTGCTCATTTTTATTTTATAATTATTATGAATGGCAGATGAAGTGGAAAAGTGAGTGCATGTGTGCCTGTTTTAAGCTTGCTTTCGGCTAAACACACTCCTTTAATATTAAATTTTGTTAAGTTTTATATTTACTCTATATTCATATTTAAATCCGCGAGGAAATTTTTTATTTTAACACTTTGCTTTAATTAGTTTGTGAGCAATTACACTGATTTCGACAGAAGGTTTCTTGCTGCTGTTTAACATTTGTGCTTGTTAAACTGTGTGCTAATTTTTTTGCAGCTCCTGCTGGCTGCTTGACCATTCCTTCACCCTGTAGACCTTTTTGTGTAATCCATCATTAAGCATTTATCAGCGGGGGGTTGGTCGTTAGTAAGTTTTTATTTTAAGTAATTTTTAGAAAAAAAACCAGATATTTACTTGCTACTTTTTAAATACTATTAGTAAATTTATAATTCCATTTTATATACATATATACATATATTCGAATATACATACATAGTTACATATTGTTGATCACAAGTAGAAACCCCAAATTCCCTTTTTATTGCAATAATTTTCTTTTATTGATTTCGACGTATATGCAGTTCATACATTGAAATCACTTAAAAAATCTATTACACAAAAAAAAAATGCTCGTTGGTCTATTTCTGCTTGAGACCGACGATATGTAGGCAACTCCTTATTTATATAAATATCTTTTTCCATATAAAAAGGGGGGAAAATTGCTGTCTTATACTATATGTATACGGCAAATGTCTTCCTTCATTATTTTCTATTTCTGAATAAAACTTGTTTTAATTCGTAGTTAAAGTGTAAGTACCAATTACTTCTCCGAAGTGGTTATTCTTCTGATCTTAAACCTGTTCATTATTCAGTATCTTATTCTGTCCCTTAATTATTAAAAAACAAAAAAAAAAATTTCAGTATAAAAAATTTTAATTTTTATACCTATTCCATAGCCAGCTGGTTTTGTTCAATCACAAATTTTTATATGTTAAATGTATTTGTTATTGTATCAGCTGTATTAACTGTACGGTGTGAAAGAGCGAGCGCAACGCTACGTGTATTGCGTGTATCGTTAGTGTTAACTTACGAGCTTTTTTGATACATTTACAAATTTGTAGCAAAAATGCATCGAATACTGAATGCCACTATTATTCTAATGCAACTTTGCGAGGCCGAATGCAGGTTATGTAACAGCTGATCTACAAAATTATTGATTATTAGTTTTCCTCTTTTTTCAATTTTTTGTTCGTAGATGCGAAGTATTTTATTTTATTGGGTTTTAAATATTCAATATATCATCTGAGCGCAATTGGGCCATACAGACGGTATAAGATAAACAAAAGCTGCGTTTTTTGACATTTGCAATTTTGCAAGGTTATTTGCTAGGGACACTGAATACCGCTAATGACAAGTTACTAATTTTTCTTCCTGTTTTTTATTCGGATGATGTTAACATATTGTCTTCTGTAAATATTTTTATGCATATCCGATATCTATATTATTAGAAATATTAGCTACGCATTTGTTTTGAGACGGAATATTATTTCAGTATTATTCACTAAAATCCGAGACGATTTTTGCTGTGCCGCTCTAATCGGAACGCCACAGGAAGCTGAACAAGTTTTATTTCCAAATCGTAGTTCAGAGTAATTATTTAGAAACATCTTGTGGTTCTGGAAGGGTTAATCATTACATTTATGGCTTTGGAAATGTTTATAGGGTTTTTATTTTTTTTCTTTATATAAAAATAATTCGTAATAAATACTTAATTTACAATCTGTCTTAAACAACAATGACTTAGATTTTTTATTTAGATAAAATTTAAAATTTTTTCTTATAATCTTTCCGATACATATTAAAATGTAATGGATTTTCAGAACGCTTTACAATTTACAATATAAAAGTATAAGTATAGTAAGTATCTGCTATGTTGTAATTATCACACGTTGGGTGGTTCCCATTTAATACTTTTAGGTTTTGCGTCTTTAAAACATGTCAATTAATTAATAATTCCTGCGGACCATTCCTGCCCCTTAACATTTTGCAAACAGTTTTAGTTTTTTTTAAAGCCCTGCTTAAAAAAAAACTAGTTCAAGTTTTGCGATTTTTGCATGATATATTTTTGATTGGATCGTCTTTTGCTATTGCTAATAAGCCATTTCGGCACCCCAAGGGCGATAAGGCTTCGAACCATTTGTTGCAACATACACTCCTGTTTGGTGATTATATTCTTGGCCTACACTAACAGGATATTGTGGCGGCATGGTGGTGTAACCCAAACTACTGCTAGGCACGGTTGGTATAGCCTGACGATGACTATTGTGACTTTGGGCATTGGTCAGTTCAATATAAGTTGCACTGCTTTGGTGCGATGTATGATCCTGAGTGTGATTTTGATTGTAGGCTGGATGTGTAGTTTGTTGTTGATGCTGTTGATGCTGTTGTTGCTGGCCATCATGTGAAGTGGGAGTGTGTTGAGGATGAGTTACTTGTTGCTGGGCTTGATTTTGGGGCTGTTGCTGCTGCTGCTGCTGTTGTTGTTGTGTTGCTGCGGCATGATTCATTAGAGGTAATGTGTCCTGTGCCGAGCCAACCGATGTAGATCTGGCAGTATGTTGCTGTTGCTGTTGATGTTGTTGTGTAATTGTGTGCTGTTGTTGTTGGCTATGTATGTTTGCAGCATTAGGTGAAGAGCTTAAAGAAGGATATTGATGTAAAGCGGCTGGCAAATTCGGCACATAAGGAGAACTGACTGTCGCATGTGTTGTGGCTGTGGTAGGATATGTCTGATAAGGTGTTACACCACAATTCGGTGGATATGCGGCAGCCGCTGCCACCGCGGTTGAAGCTGCAGAATGAGCAGCCCAAGTAGCACTTGGGCTAACTGAACAACCTTTGGACATTTCACGTTGCTGCACAAAATATTGCAAGTGTGACATTAATCTCAAACGTAAAGGATCCTGTATATCCATGCCTTCAATCGTCACCAAATATCGTGCCACTTCGGCCGCACATTCACGAAAACCAATAATATGATAGTCCATTGCAAATCTTTGCGGATCATAACCAAGTGAATCCATACCTGTAATATACCACCAACAACAAGAGAAATGTTAATGTTGTCCTCTGCAATAATGAAAACAATTATAAATGTCTAAAAATTAATTTTCCCACGACATATCCCATTAATTGACATGTGCTACCCTTATTTTTCCAGTCAAAAAGTAAAGTTCTTATAGGATTTTTTCTTAATAGGGGTGTTTTCCATTTGATGACTCTGCGAACATTTTTCAAATAACTTTCTCACTATTAAACTAACTTGCACTTGCATTCATTACATTCTCATCGCGTACTCATGTGCCGTCGGTTCAGAGGGTAGCGTTTATTAGAAATAGTCGTGGGACGATTGTAAAAAGTCATAACCCGTGCCAATTAGATTCAAATAGTGGTGAAAAAGTGTGGGAATCTTTTTGTATTTCTTGTTCTATTAGAAATCACAGAGGATTATATAGATTATTACCTTTAAGCAGGCACAAATGGAATGTTGAAAAAGGTGCACTTCAGTGCGAGTTCAGATTGCTAGTTAATTAGAAATAAAAATTAATTGTCGTAATTTGTCGTTTTTTTTTTGCTCTTTCCAATTCAATTGACTTCTAACTGAATTTGATCGAGTTCAAGAACTGGTTTATTTAAGTGGGATAGTCGTTTTAATAAAATATAGAGCAGGACATGTAAATGGCTTGTGCTCGCATGCAGATGAAATTAAATATTAACTCTCGTTTCAAAATAGGATTAAATAAACTGGCCAGTTCCCTCTTTTGTTTTTCTTTTGTTTAATGGTGAATTCAGAGTTTTTTTAATAATAATTTACATGAGTGGTTGTTGCATGTTGTATGAGGTGCTCTGCAGAGGTCTATAGAATGTTCGGAACATCGTGTTTCGATATTAAGTATTTGAATATGATTTTCGGACTTTGAGTATAATTTAAATAACACGGTTAGCGCTAGCAACCTGCCGGAATTAGCATACATGTGATGCAATGCTGCACAAATGACGTTAGAAACTAAGGCTGATAAAAGGGAAGTGTGCCATCTCAAAATTATATTGTTTTATTGAACAACAGATGACGTCACAAAGTTAATATTATAAGTTAATTAGTAATGTAGAAACAAGTTTTTAATTTTTTTTTTTAATTTTCTCAAATCCGAAATTGGTTTAGATTGGCATCACTGAATTATTCAATAACAACTCTTTCGAAATAATTAATTAGCCTAAAATAGTAGCCAATGTCGTGCATTCGTGTAGCCTGCTGTGGTGAATGTGTAAATGCATTAATGTTGGTTCACATTCTAATTATTTTGATATCGTACTAATAATATATAGAATATTTATATGAATTAATAACCGGAAATATCTGAGGGTTTAGAAATGTGTTTCAACACCAAATAAAAAAGAATATTAATTTTGTTAATAAAAATAATTCTAGACGGTAGCAAATTGGTACCGGCACAACAGAAATTGTATTGTTTTACGCCGCAGTTAAAGCTCATAGTAAAAATTGCCTCAGGACACAAAAACTTCCTATTGCATATGTAAATACTGTATTGGCAAATCTATTTGCTCTGCATCTTTTATTTATTTATTTTTTTTTTTTAAAAATACAACTCTGAAAGTATCGGTTAGCTACTTTTGGCTATTGAATGCTTCGTTACCTACTACTCACATACCAGAAATTATATCGTTTTACCCCATAGTTAAGGATCAGAGTAAAAATTGCTTCAGAGCAAAAAAAAACACTATTGTATTTATAAAAACTTTATTGGCAAATCTATTGCTTCTGCATCTTTTATTTTTTTTTTTTTTTATAAAAATACAACTCTGAAGGTATCGGTTAGCTACTTTTTGCCGTCGTTACCTACTAGTACTTATAAAAATACAACTCTAAAAGTATCGGTCAGCTACTTTTGGCCATTGAATGCCTCGTTACCTACTACTCACATACCAGAAATTATATCGTTTTACCCCATAGTTAAGGTTCAGAGTAAAAATTGCCTCAGAGCAAAAAAAAAACACTATTGCATTTATAAAAACTTTATTGGCAAATCTATTGCTTCTGCATCTTTTATTTATTTTTTTTTTATAAAAATACAACTCTGAAGGTATCGGTTAGCTACTTTTTGCCGTCGTTACCTGCTAGTACTTTTATTTGGCCTGATGCGCTGATTAGACTGAATTTAGAATGTTTTGCGTTTTTCAAAGTTTAAATCAAAATATTGTGCTTTTTCAAATGCAATCATTTATTTGTGTGTGTTAATTGCAAAAGCTCCAAGTGCTTGTGCTACAGTGAGCCTTTTAAGCAATGTCAATTGCAAATCGCTGGAATTGTTATCATAAAAAGCAATTGCTTTTTTGAAAAGTTAAATTCACTTTTACTTTTAAACATTTTCAATGCGCAAGACTTAAAATGACTTTAATATGCTATACAGTCTGTCCTAACTATAATGAACACATTGGGTCACAAAAATTTATTCGCTTTCATTTAGCTTTTTAAAAAGCGGCAGTAACTCGTTCATTTGCAATTTAATTTTTAGTATTTTATGCGTTTAAATTCGTCTGGTTGAAATTACCTTTACTTTGTAAGCTTTTTAAGTGCTCCACTGTGAGTTGTAAAATTTCTGCTTTTTCCAATTTAGCAGAGCCTTGTTTCTCGTAAGCTGAAGGTACTAAGCGTTTTAGTTCTGATAAGGAAGAGTTAATGCGATCCCTACGTTTCTTTTCAATAACACCGCGTCTCTTTTTACGGCTCATTAATTGGCAACTGTTTGTTTCAATGGGGGAAATTCTAGAAAATTAAAACAGATTAAATATTCCTTTACTTTGCATTCTAGTAAGAATATCGAATTAGAATTTTTCGAAAATAAACTCACTGCTCTTTAGAGGATTCTTCGGAATATAATTCATCACAATCACTTTCTGATATGGAGCGCTTTAGGTTGTTAGTTTGTGGGGGTGGCACCCAATGGCTTTGTGATGTAGCTGGGATTGCGGCGGCGCCATAGCTCCAATGGAGAGCGGCATTATTGTGATGCATATTGTGATCCATTTTGTAATTTATAAATCTTTTTTATTTTTAATATTTGGTATTTTATTTTTTTTTTGCGCCAGCAATTTAGTTTTCAGCTACTTTTTTAATACATTTAATTATGTAAAATATTTTTAAAAATTGTGCATTAGCAGGTTAAAAAAAAAATAGTTTTGTGTATTTTTATTCTTTCAGTAGATAAAGTTTAAGAGCACGTGACTTATCGTGTGTATGAACGGCGTTCGACTGATTTTAAAACGTACGACCAGCATGTGCCACAACTCAAACTGCAGGCAATCTTTATGTCCTTTCACCAATAAAAATCTAAACTTTGTTAGCCACCCCATTTACCGTAATAGAAAAACCCACCCGCTCGCTGGATTATTCCATACCCAACTAATACTTCCGCATCCTGTAAGGGTTAATTCTCTATAATGTGTGATCGTTTTATTAATAAGTGCAAAAAAGAGAGACAATGGCAGGTAAAATGAAGAGAGCGAGCGCGAGAGAGAGAGGGAGAAGGTAGTTGAAAAGCGAAACGCTATTAAGCGAACAACTTCGTTACTAGTTTTAGTTGGTGCAAGTGCTCTATTGTTGTTTTTAAGGTTGTTGTTGTTGTACTTTATAGTCGAACAACAGCAACAATGGTTGTTAACTTTGTATATTTTTCTACTTAATAATTGTCCTGTGTACATATTTGTCTTGACATATTCGAAAGGACTTTTTTTATTTGTTGCTTCCTTGTTGCATAATCCTTGCTGTATTCTTTCGTCCTTTATGCTGTAACTTAACCGCAAATAGTTGTTGTCAATATTGTCAAAAATAGTCAACGACGTTGTATCAATTGTTTTCGCCTTTGCCGTCGTTGTTTGTTTATATCACTTGAGAAAAGTTATCTAAATTGTATATACGAGTGTTTGATGCGTAACCGGTGTCGTAGTTGTTCGTATTGCCTTTACGTTGCGAATTTGTTAGATGATTGTCAATGAATATGGAGCACGCGTCTAGAACTTATGCTGGTCGTGTGTTGCTCCAAAACAAGTGCATTAACTGTTGCTGCCTTTTTCAGTTTTCTCAAATATTTTATATGCAAAAATCTTTTATCTGCTCACGAGGTCATTGTGCGACATTGCACAGGATATTGGAAAACGCCCATGGCTTCTTATTTGTACTCGTAATTAGGTCATGGAACAGGTGAACATTTGAACATTTGAACGCTGGCAACGTTAAGATATTAATCTGTAAACACTGCTCATTGCTCGAAACCTTTCTTAACAGCTTTTCACTTGTCACACTAATGCCTTAAACATTCTACTTTGTTAACACTTTTTCATTATTTACTGAAATCTGCAGATTTAAAAAAAAAAATTTTAAATCGCGCAACAGGTTTGAAAAATTTGTGTAATAAATTAAAAAGAAGAACGGCAGCATAAAATTATTGAAGTGTAATCACTTTCAAATAAAGTCTTATCAAGTTGATGCGCAGTTTTTTTTTTTTGTGGAGTGACGAGTTTTTTTTAACGAAAAGCTTGAAATCTACGCGCAAAAAGCTCTACGGTTTTAATGTTGCTTTGATTTTTCCATTCTCTATGCTGTTTCATAAACAATAATTTCCTCTACATAAATATGTAGAGGCCCCAAATTATTTTATGTAAAAACTTTTCTTTTCTTTTTTCACTTTCCGCAGATGACTCCTTAGCACGCCATTGAGGAGGATGTTCCTTAAAGGTGAATGATAACATGAAATAATCAATTTCAATGTATTTTTGAATAAAAAAAATTTATATATTTTGCGAAATGGCAAAACCTCTTAATTTGTAAAATAAAATATTTATATTCATAAAAATTTGTGTTCTCCGTTGGCGCAAGAAAAACATTGTTTGTAGGGTTTCTATATAAATTTTAGCGTTGAACCTTGATAATCCGGTTATATTATTTATACTTTGCTTTTATACTTTTAATTTTTTTTTTTTCAAACCTACTCAACCTGGAAAACTTTTGGCTTGTTCGCATGACTCACTCAGGGTCATGATTCGAACCTGCCAAATCCTGTTTAATAGGCTATTCATTATCCATTTGCCGGCGGAGCCACACTAATCATGTTTAATGCATATATTCCGTGTGCCACACCTACATATATTTTTATTATTTTACAAATATAAAGGAAATAATATGAATATGGTGATTCCCCCGTTTGAAGTGTACCTTCATAGTGTATGCTTTTTCACTTCTGTACTTATTACGATGCCATTTGATAATTAAAGACGCAGTTTGCGATAATGGCGCTTTCAAAGAATGAATCGAAAAAAATAGCAAGAAACTTTCCTTGTAACACACAGAAAATTATTTTGATTTATAATTATAAAATTATGTTGTATAATTATAAATATAATATGTTGTGTTGTAGTACGCCACGTAATAAAAACCAAAGACAAAATATTACTTTATGGTTCCAAAAGATTTGAATTACTTAATCTTAATATAAGCTCTCAGCCCTTCTGAATGAGAGGCGTATAATCGGCATCCAAGTGTATTTAGTTTAGTGCATTTTAAATATCGAATTGTTATGGAAAAGTATTGGCCATTCGCTAAAATAAAAAATATGTATATAATATATCATCAGCAGATCATTTGTTCCATGTTGGAAAACACATATTTCCATCGTACGAGTATTTCTTAAGTTTTAACTATTAGGAAAAATTTCATCTATTGAAGTTAAATTACATTCTAATCGATTCTTGATATGTTTGTAAGAATAAAGAGCAGACTCAAAATTCTTTAACTCTCGTATGCCTATTCCAAGCATAATTTGCTTAAGTAGCTGATATTTTTACTTTTAAAAATGTAAATGAGGTCGGGGGGAATGTTGCTCCGTTTTAGTGTTATAATTTAGTTTTTTCAATTTTCAGAATGTTCCAATTGATGATAAATTTCATTACATGTTTAGTCATTAGTGAAGATAGTTTACATTCTAATCGATTCTGGATGTGCTTTAACTCTTGTATGCCTATTTCAAGCATAATTTGCTTAATTAGCTGATATTTTTACTTTTAAAAATGTAAATGAGGTCGGGGGGAATGTTGCTCCGTTTTAGTGTTATAATTTAGTTTTCTTAATTTTCAGAATGTTCCAAATGATGATAAATTTCATTACATGTTTAGTAAGTAGTGAAGTTAGCTTACATTCTAATCGATTCTAGATATGCTTTAACTCTCGTATGCCTATTTCAAGCATAATTTGCTTAATTACCTGATATTTTTACATTTGAAAATGTAAATGAGATCGGGGGGAATGTTGCTCCGTTTTAGTGTTATAATTTAGTTTTCTTAATTTTCAGAATGTTCCAAATGATGATAAATTTCATTACATGTTTAGTAAGTAGTGAAGTTAGCTTACATTCTAATCGATTCTAGATATGCTTTAACTCTCGTATGCCTATTTCAAGCATAATTTGCTTAATTACCTGATATTTTTACATTTGAAAATGTAAATGAGATCGGGGGGAATGTTGCTCCGTTTTAGTGTTATAATTTAGTTTTCTTAATTTTCAGAATGTTCCAAATGATGATAAATTTCATTACATGTTTAGTAATTAGTGAAGATAGTTTACATTCTAATCGATTCTGGATATGCTTTAACTCTCGTATGCCTATTTCAAGCATAATTTGCTTAATTAGCTGATATTTTTACATTTGAAAATGTAAATGAGATCGGGGGGAATGCTGCTCCGTTTTAGTGTTATAATTTAGTTTTTTCAATTTTCAGAATGTTCCAATTGATGATAAATTTCATTACATGTTTAGTCATTAGTGAAGATAGTTTACATTCTAATCGATTCTGGATATGCTTTAACTCTCGTATGCCTATTTCAAGCATAATTTGCTCAATTAGCTGATATTTTTACATTTGAAAATGTAAATGAGGTCGGGGGGAATGTTGCTCCGTTTTAGTGTTATAATTTAGTTTTCTTAATTTTCAGAATGTTCCAAATGATGATAAATTTCATTACATGTTTAGTAAGTAGTGAAGTTAGCTTACATTCTAATCGATTCTAGATATGCTTTAACTCTCGTATGCCTATTCCAAGCATAATTTGCTTAAGTAGCTGATATTTTTACATTTAAAAATGTAAATGAGGTGGAGGGGAATTTTGCTCCGTTTTAGTGTTATAATTTAGTTTTCTTAATTTTCAGAATGTTCCAATTGATGATAAATTTCATTACATGTTTAGTCATTAGTGAAGATAGTTTACATTCTAATCGATTCTGGATATGCTTTAACTCTCGTATGCCTATTTCAAGCATAATTTGCTTAATTAGCTGATATTTTTACATTTGAAAATGTAAATGAGATCGGGGGGAATGTTGCTCCGTTTTAGTGTTATAATTTAGTTTTTTCAATTTTCAGAATGTTCCAATTGATGATAAATTTCATTACATGTTTAGTCATTAGTGAAGATAGTTTACATTCTAATCGATTCTGGATATGCTTTAACTCTCGTATGCCTATTTCAAGCATAATTTGCTTAAGTAGCTGATATTTTTACTTTTAAAAATGTAAATGAGGTCGGGGGGAATGTTGTTCCGTTTTAGTGTTATAATTTAGTTTTCTTAATTTTCAGAATGTTCCAATTGATATTCAATTTTAAAGAAATATTAATTGAAAAGTTATTTGCCAGGTGGACTCAAGTAAAAGTTTCTGAATTTAAATAAAAAGTTAATTAATATTTTTCTTTGAATGCAAGAGTTTCAGAACGGCCGAAAAGAAATCGAAACTCACAATGTCAACTGGGAAAATACGAGTATTGCATGTTAATTTAAAATGATATCGTATTCCAAAACATATCAAATTATGACATATCAAATTCTCTGTTTCTGAATGTGACACAGTACTCGTTTTAATAAAAAAAAGTAAAGTAAATAATTAAATCAAATTTTTTTTATAATTGTTTTTCGTTTCCTTTCATCCTGTATTTAATATCGTACAAAATCAATATAAATAAATTGTTTCTTTCGAGATTATTATTACTATTATTATTATTATTATTATTTTGTTTTTATGTTAATTTCCAAAAAACTTTGCTAAACAATTGTGTACAAAAGTAGTTGTTGGGTAACAAAAAAAAAAAAAAAATTATATGTTTATTGAAAGCAAAATCAGCAACAAATAAAGACCACCAAAGCCAGAATATTCTGCTCTTAGAGGCAAAAGGACAGCAGAACCAAATCAAATATTAAAAATAAAACTCACCCCATTATACTACATAGTACATACATACTCATACATTCATACATATGTATGAGATGTTGAGCTTTAATGCGACAATAAATAAAAAAAAGTAGAAGACAAGAGAAAAAAAAAAGAGTGAACACAAATTGAACCACCCAAAAATATGAATGAATAGATGGATTGGATAAATGTTACAACGTGGGAACTGCACTACGAAGACATTTCTCACGCATGTTAGGCACGTGCTGGACGTACTTTTTAATGCACCAAAAGAAACAAAATTTGTAATAAAACCTTTTGATGTAGCCAAAGGAATATACAAATACTTTAATAAAACATAATCATTTTCGAACTGAGGAGTACAACGTACTTGAAATTGTTTATTTTCTTGCTTTTTGTTTCTTGCTCGGAATCAACATATTATTGGATGGATACTCGCTCGCACGACGTACGAGTACATGCAGCAAATATTTCAAATATAATTTTCTATATGATATTCAACTATCCACGTGCCCATGACAATAGATTTTAGTTACAATTATTTTTTTCCTTTCAATTCTTTCTATCTTGTCGGCCTTTTTTTTAAAACATGTTTGCTTTAATTCACAAATTTTTTTATTTCCTGTTATATATCCAAAAAAAAAAATTAATTACAGTTTGCAAGCCAGCGATAAACACAAGTTGCGCGGAGTGAGCGAGCAAGAGAGAGAGATAGCGAGAGAGCGGGATGTCGTAAAAGAGCAATCAACATATCACAACTTTTGTGATTTTCTTTCGATTTTCCATTAAAAAATTAAATAATGTTTAAGGCCACACTGTTGCTGCTAAAGCGAATTCAAATCAAATCTTCAAGATGGTGACAGAGCGTTTCCGCTAACATGTTTTCGCTCCATACATAACAATTTTGCATTACCCAGCGCACAAGTGTTTTGCAACGCGTACGGTCCGCATATTTTCCATGTATGAAACTCCAGAAAAAGAAAACACTTCACAAAGTCTTAATGCAACTCTGCGTCTCTTCTTAAGTTTACATTGCCAAAACCGTGTCATCAGCGATGACACTTTAAAATTTCGTCTCCCATATTTCGAAGAATACAACACCGAAACACTTACAAAATTATAGAAAGGATTACAACTGAACCGAAAACAGAATTGTGGCCACGAACTGTTATCAGCTGATCACAACTTGAATAGCTAGGACTTGCCGGAGACTAATTTGTCAATGAAAGAACTTTGAAAAAAACTACATGGAAATATTCACACTTCACCCTGAAATAACGCAATGTTAGAGCAAAAAAAAAAAAAAATTATATGGGTCTCAAAAACTTAAAGTTGCCAAATTTGTACTCCGTCCGTCCTTTATTAAAAAGTTTGCGAAATTTTTACAGTTTGATAAAGTTGACAATTTTCGTAGCAAATATTTTTTAAAGTAATTAGAATGCTCAGGACTGATCTACTGTGCTTCGCTGCATTAAAAAGATTTTTTCAAGGACTTTGTTGGTTGCCTTCTGGTTTGTGGTAGTGCATGGCAAGTTGATTACGGGACTTATTAACAATTTTTATTAAACTATTTTTTTAAACAAGTGCAACCGTTGAACCTTTTGATTTTTCTCTTCGAATCGAAACTGTAACTTCGCCTACACACGTACCCAAATTATAGAAATTAGAAAGTGCTTCTTGATTGGAGTGGGCAAGTTTCAGCAAGTTCAGAGAATGTTTAAGCGGGAAATAAATTAACTGCATTTATAAGAACATTTCAATATAAATTGCACGATCCGCAGATCAGAGAGAATATATTAAAGCTGGCTGTAATAATTTTTATTCCTATTCTTCTTCCAACCAAGTCTCAAGTGTAGTAGAGCTGGAACGTAGACTTGATTTAGTTGGAGAATTGTTCGAATTGATACTGAAACACTGAAAGTTATCCAAATCATCTTCCAAGGAATTCCCATTAATATCCCATTTAACTACCGGCGTCAATTTGTAGAAGGAATCTCTCTCCTGGCCAATTATAAATTGATGATAATTGCCATCAGTCGTACAACCTAAGCTAACGTTAACTGGAAGTATGTGGTTAAAATGAAGTTGAGAGTTAAAGTAGTTGTGATGATTTTCAAGGCCTCTATTGGTAAATGGCGGATTATTTAAATTAATAGCGCTGTTGTTGTTGTTGTTGTTGTTGTTGTTGTTGTTGTTGTTGTTGTTGTTATTATTGTGTTTATGATAAAAGTTGTTGCTGTTTTCGTTAATGTGGTTGCAACAAATGGAATTGATAGTTATGGGATTGCGATCTTGATCATTAACAAAGTAATTATCTAAACTAGCTGTGGACGGTGTATGACGGAAGTAGCGTACATCTTCTTTGTACTTGACTTTTTCGAAAACAACATCAAGATTTGTGTCATCGGCAAATGAAGGCTGTGTTATGGCTGCGCAATTGGCTAAACTTGACTCGTAGGGTATAATTTCAGAGGCTGTATCACTACGCAACTGTTCCAAACGCTGAAATTCATAACCATCGGCTGTCAGAAACAGTTTTGAAGTTAAACTTTGCAAAATAGCCGTATCCAGTGTTTCATCCTCTTCCTCTTCATCCAAGATATTTATTGCCTTCACATTTTTAGCCTGCTTTTTTTTAGAGCTCTCCTCCTCTACAGTTTTATTGCCATTATGATGTGGGCCATTTTGCAGAGATGTGCTTAAATTTTGCTCGTTGGATTTGTCGATGGCTTCTACCGATGGCTCAACATCGGCGCAAATGTCTTCCTCCTCTAAACGTTTAAGAAAAATTTGCTTAGTGGACAATTTACGTATAAGCTGAAAATGTAATAAGTAAAAGTAGAAAAAATCATTATGCATCGAAAAGTATTTTCTTAATAAATGTGATGATGTGTGTGTGTGTGAGTGTGGGTGTGGTTGTGTTTAGTTGGCTGTGCCTGTAGAAATGAGTAAGTTTAGTGTTCTAGTATTATTTATAAATGCAGGCTTTAAAAGACATTTTTGTTCTTTTCCAACAGGGTCATGTTGTTATATATATTTTGATCCTTAATAAAATTCTAACGTTTATATTGTTCTGCAATATTTTCCAATTAATTTTTTTTTCTTATTCTCTCTGCTTTGCAGAGAGAATTTTATGGTTTTTAATATATTTTTTTTTTTCATTAGTAGAAATTTTTTTTGGAATAAAGGGACAGTATGTAGTCTTCCATCCCATCCAACCGAGATAATTCATCTGAAAGTAGCGCGAAATTTGCACAAGTTTTCGGACTCTATTCTTTATAATTGACAAACATATTGTAATTTCGTAGACAAGAGGAGAATTCTTGTTTTGAAATAAATAAAATTATATCCTATGGATTTTGAAAACATTTTTTAAATTTTTTTTTCTGATGCCAGCACTCAGAAGAAAGAAAGCGAAACGACGATTAGCTGGAGTGTTGTAGCTCCTCTGATATCGGAGTAGGCGCTGTCAGGCGGTTTTTTCTAACAATTTTTTAATAATTTATTTATTTTATTTCGTCGATAAAGCAATTTTGCGGAAGGAGCTAAATGGGATGATATGTACTTAGATGTACATTATGATCGGATCGATTAAACATATATTTTTTTAATGACTGTCAGAGGTAGGCATCGAACCCGCAATCATCTGTGCTTATAGTCTTTTGGAAGTGAAGTGAGGGTATATGTGCTCAGATGTATGTTATGATCGGATCGATACAAAGTGTCTGCATCAATTAGCCAGTTATTTTTTTAACAACTGCCAGAGATAGGGATCGCACCCGCAATCAGCTGTGCTTATAGTCTTTTGGAAGTGAAGTGAGGGTATATGTGCTCAGATGTATGTTATGATCGGATCGATACAAAGTGTCTGCATCAATTAGCCAGTTATTTTTTTAACAACTGCCAGAGATAGGGATCGCACCCGCAATCAGCTGTGCTTATAGTCTTTTGGAAGTGAAGTGAGGGTATATGTGCTCAGATGTATGTTATGATCGGATCGATACAAAGTGTCTGCATCAATTAGCCAGTTATTTTTTTAACGACTGCCAGAGATAGGGATCGCACCCGCAATCAGCTGTGCTTATAGTCTTTTGGAAGTGAAGTGAGGGTATATGTGCTCAGATGTATGTTATGATCGGATCGATACAAAGTGTCTGCATCAATTAGCCAGATATTTTTTTAACGACTGCCAGAGATAGGGATCGCACCCGCAATCAGCTGTGCGTATAGTGTTTTGGAAACCAATTTAGTCTTTAAATTTCTTTTCCAAATAATCAATATGATCATGTGTGTGTGTGTGGGGGGGAATTTTCCGGAAATTAGATAATGCAGGTGTTTAAATGCTTTTGCTCGGCCTTGGCTACAGACGATTTAAACGTTTAATGAAGACACTTTTTTATTATGCGAGTAGTGAAAACAGTTTCACTATTAAACACTTTTATTTAATTGAGTTGCTGTAAAAACGCAACAAAAAATGAAACATTTTCATACAAAATACTCATTCTGGTAAAGAGTCCGTGTGAGTATGTATGAACGAAAGCTAAAAGTGTGTGTTCCTTGTTTGGCGTGGAACTGTAGTGGAAAGTAGGCTGGTCGTAGAAAAAAGCCTGATTGTTGTGGTCACAAAAAGGCTTGTATGTGCATATTATGTGTTGCTGTGGTTTGGCTTCATTTCATTTTTGCGTTACAAGGATAATACGTTTTATGCATGTTGTGTTGTGTTTACATGTATAAAATTTTAATCAATATTATTGATTCATGTTCCTTAAATAATACAATTTATTTTCCTTATCAGAAAAATTAGATCTCAGCACCTTCTTTTCACCATGTATCTGCACTAATTGTACGTGCATTAAATGTTTCAAGACTTCGATTAAAAAAATGCTTACCTTGATGCAGGATTTTTTGGTACGTTTCAACAGATGAGACATTTCGTAGTGGTTGTCAAATTAATTGTTGTATTTTCAAAAAAGACATTACGGCTAAAATAGTTTAATTTTGGTGTTTTATTTACAAATACTCGTATATGAAATTATTGATAACTAAAATATAAAAATATATATATTTAATTGTTGCGGTCTTAAATGCGGTCTTCGGGCCAAGACACACTGTACACTAAAGTTAAATGCATCACCATTTACTGGCAATGGCCTACTATCGCAGCTGACTAAAGTGCTCGCTTGAAAAGCTCTCAGTGTTGGTAAAAATCTGACTGAATGTTGTTGTTGGTGCTCAGCAACAATTCAAACATTTGACAACCCAACACCCATTCCATGCTCCCTTCGGTTGTTTACATTTGGATTATTAAAAGTAGAAATTCTCACACTCTTAATATAACGATAATTTCAAAAATTCGTGCATTGTGCGTGTATGTGTAAGCAAGCATACGAGTAATGGAGGAAGTCAAGGAAGGTTTGCTTGCTCTATTTTGCAATCTGTGCGCATCGGAGGGAATGCGTTTAAGAATTTTATGTGTCATAATATAAATAAACGTTAGAACACAAGAAAATGTGTTATAAAATTTTATATTTCTGGAAATGTTGCGCAATAAAAAGTAAATAGAATAGAATAGGATTATCCATCTCTGCTCTCATTAATGTATGTCAGTATAGGTCGTGCTTCACTGCCCTACACAGTCGTACGATTCATTTACACAAAAATCTGATGTAATTCCATCATATTTTAAAAAATTGTTTAAAGATGGGATTGATGGTGCTTAACAATCATAAAAATATAATGAAAATAAAATAAATTTTTTATCTGTTAGTGGAAGTAAATGCAACTCTGATCGAATGAAAATTGTCATTGTAAGAAAATTGTCATTTTATGAAAATTTTCATAAACTTTGGCAAATCGATCGATTTGTCAAAAAATCTGTCACATGGATACATTTTTAGGCAACACTATCCTACTTTTTCAGCACACATGCCACAGTTGACAAATCGTATGAGTGTGTAGGATTGTAAATAATGGCCAGTGTTCACTATGTGTTATAAAATGTGTTAATGGCCAGTATTCACGATCCTACTCAGTTGCTCGATTTGCAAAGTATCGGCTGTCTCCTGGAAATTTATATAAAATTATAACTCTCAACTGATCTGAGAAGTGTTGACTTCATGCAGGTGAACGAATAAATTTCTTGGGATCTATTTTGTAGAATACTTTGGCCCCTACAATGCCATTTTGATACGATTATGACTGAAATTTGAATACAATTATGTTAGAAAGAGTCGTACCATTTTTTAGCACAGCCACAGATTAAATTCGTGTTATCGAACTTATTATGAAACTGTTTGTTATATCCAGGGCTGGAAATAAAAGTTAAAACGGTTTTGTTTTTTTGTCAAACTTCATATGAACGTTTCAGAACGCATTCGCCGTAAAAGCTATTAAATACCAATTAAGTTGCAAATTTCATTTGCATTGATTTAGAAAAGCCTTTCCGAACTGCCTGTTAATCACACTGTATTTGAGATTTATCCAGCCGATTCACGGCCTCGTAAGTCCCAACTATGATTTTGTATTTATATTTTATTAAACAGTTACCTTAAATTTTAAAATAAAAGATTAGAATTTAGAAATATTGGGTGCTGTTGTTGCGCCGTGTGTCATTGCAGCACAGGCGCAGTACTCCATCGATAGTACATTCTCATCGTATGTACGTACAGATATAAATACAATTTGTTAAAATAAGCTTTTATGAGCATTTAACTTTCTGCTCTGGCGTAAAATTTCATTCAACACCTGTGAGCTTGTGTGGATGTAGTTGAAACGTTCTAAAGTGAGTATGTATTGTGGTTAATCACCTGTTTCTATTTCGCATTTGGCTAGTGAAAGTAGTGTCATAGGTCACACCATTCATAGAGTATTGGGTCTGTGAGAATTTTTTAAAGATGCGGTAATTATGTACTCGTATCTTGCAGTTATGCTATACAAGTGAATTTATATTTACACACATGCAAACTATAACTTGCATGGTGTGTCCTTGCCAGCAATACTTGCACTAAATTAAACTGCGGTTTAATAAATAATTTTATTATTACCGATTTGACAAGATTTGGAAAAGTTGCACTATATTTCAGAAAGGTGGTCCTGTTTCGAAAAAATTGATATTTCTTTTCGGCTGGTTAAAGAATGTGATTTAAGATGGCAGAGTTCGAATTCTATGAATCACTATCCTACAAAAACATACGATCTTTCAAATATGGCACGTGTGCTGAAGAAATAGGATAGTGTAACCTAAAAATTCATCTGTGTGACATGTTTTTTTTTTTTTGCAATTCGTACCTCATGAAACAATTTAAAAAATTTTCATAAAATAATATTTTATCATGCGGTCAGAGTTACATTTACTTCAATCACCAAAGAAACATTTTGTTTCCATCATATTTGTATAATCGTGTGACACCAGCGACGCCATTTTCTTGTAATTTTTTCAAATAGGATGGATTCAGATACGATTTTCGTGTGAGTGAATAGTACGACTGTGTAGGATAGTGAAGTATAACCTTAAAGTGCATATCAGAAACATGATATATGCTTAGTTGAAATTTAATGAAGACTCAACGCAAGGCTTACACACGTGGCTTGTGATTTCAAGGCGAATTCCTTGAGTCGGTCGAGCAATATATATTTGTTGTAATTAATTGCCTAAATTAATACCAGTACCAATTTAAATATTTATTAAAAAAAAAAATTTTTTTAGAAAATAGTGCAATGAACCAAAAAAAACAGGAATTTTGAAAAGAGTGTTCATGGATTCATATTTAGTAAGAAAGCTTTACGAAATAAAAATGTAAAAAGTTTTTTTTTATATTATTATTGTCTTTAAATTCTTTTAATATTTTTGTTTTTTTTTAATATTGAGTTTTTAATGAAAAATTAATTGCTTTGGCTCCACCGTGGCTCAATATATTTTTTTTTTTTTTATTATTAGATGATTATACAAATAGTTGTTAGGCTTTAATATATGAAATGTTTTCTGATTTAGTTTATAATAAAAATATGATGTATTAAGATCGGCTGTTTAATATTTTTTCAACAAAAATTAAAATTTATTAACGATTTATCGACAAAATAATAAATATAAATAAAAATCTCTCTTTACGTTTAGAAACTTCGAAATTCTAATCTATTATTTAAGAATGGAAGGTAACTCTTTAATAAAATATAAATACAAAATCAGAGTTGGGACTTACGAGGGCGTGAATCGGCTGGATAAACCTCAAATACAGTGTGATTAACAGGCAGTTCGGAAAGGCTTTTCTAAATCAATGTAAATGAAATATGCAACTTAATTGGTATTTAATAGCTTTTACGGCGAATGCGTTCTGACACTTTCATATGAAGTTTAACGAAAAACAAAATCGTTTTAGCACAATTTTAAATAATTAAAAGTAGAGAAAATTCTGTAATCGATTTCTCTATAAAACTTTTCCCAAAAGTCGTTACTCACACTTGGCTTATGTCGGACACTTAATTTTATGGGCATGTTTTAATTTGCTCTGCCATGTTTCCTTCGTTGGAGACGCAGAACAAGTTTATTTATGTTCTCTAAATTGGTTTGACCGCAGAGGAGCCCTCTGCATTTTACTTCACATACTTCACAAGGTGATTATAGATTTTTCAAATTTAATTTCTCTAATTTAAACAGCTGCGAATGCTTTAAATTCATTTAAAATAATTGCATTGTTTTCAACATTAAAAACGTGACTTTAAGGAATACGATTGATACAAATTAAATTAAAATGACCTTTGCCGGAAAAGGCAATGAAATATGTAGTTAAATAAGGTCAAGAGAGAGACAAACATTAAATATTGCGCCCACCCTTTTTATAACAATGATCATCATCACGCCGCTCAGTGTCCTGTTCGCAATTGTAACAAATGCGAGCAGGACGAGCAGATATTGTGGCAAAAATTTTATTTACGATGCATAATATTTGCGATTATAAATAATTTTAATGTACATCGATAAGTATTAATATTATAGATAAGTTTCATAAATAACTTTATGGAGTGAACGTTACGCGTTTACATTAATGTAAATGCATTTTTAAGCGCTTTTGAAAATGAAATTAATAAAATGTAAATTTTAGTGGAAAGCAAGTGTGGAATTGTAATTTTATTAGCCACCCCTAAAGTTTGTCAACCAAAAGGGCGAGACACCAAAGTAAATCGTCACCGTCACCATTTACACACGCTACAAAAGAATGATGATTATTGCAGTTGAACACACTAACACACACACACACACATATATATATATATATACATATATATATATATGAATTGTATTGATATTACAATAAAAGTGGGGTGTTAAATTTCATTGCGGTGTGTGAAGGCTAAAAACAATTCACGATTGACTGTTGAACGTCAATGAGGCGTTTGACAACTATCATTCCCTGCCTCAAATGAATGCGCACACATATGATACGTGCCTTTACATACCTACATATATAGCTACGTAAGTATGTACGTATGTACGTATGTATGTATGTATGTATGTATGTGCATGTTTTTGATGTCACTTTGGTGTCGGGCCACTTGAATCTCAAAGCAATTAAAAATTCGTTTCTACCTTTTTCACAAGTAACTGCCACTTTCTGCGGATTTGCGTTGCTGCCTTTAAAATTATCACTTAAGAGCTGCATTCAACACGTCAAATTTTTTATTACACGATGATCAATTGATTATCGTGAATTGATTTGTCATTATCCTTTTTTTTTTTTTTTTGTTTGTTTTTTATTGACCAAGTCATGACAAGTCAACTCTTCTTTCTGCAGATATATTGAGTGAAAGGTCACTAAACTCATGTGTCAAAAACGTATTGAATGATCACTTCTGTATGACAAAAGCATTTTTTACGCAGGACTTTAATCAATTTAAAAGCATGTTAACTCTCGTCTACCAAAAGTGTCCTTTAAAATTACTCACGCGGATAGTTATATGAAAACAATTTCTTTTAAAGGCAATAAATTTTGTAAATTATTCTTCGGTTACCATTTAATTGTAATTTTTTATTTTTTTTCCTTTTTACAATTTAAAAAATGCATTACAAAATGTGGTTTTTCAAAAAAACAACAAAAAAAAAACAAACAAAAAAAAAAGAAATGATATGAGTGAGTGATGTGACCAATTGGTGACAATTTTATAAAAGTGGAAAACAAAAAAAAAAAAAAAAAAAAAAAAGTTAGTGATATTGTGTGCTTTGTTGGCGCAGTGAATAAAACTACACAATTATTCAATTTTAAATTAAAAGTGAAGAAATATTTGTTTATTTGAATTCGTTTACTTGTATAATTTGCTTACAAAACATTTTTTTTTTTAAGTGTTAAATGTCAAATTGATTGTTTTCGCTTTTTTTTTTGAGGTTTTTTTGCGTCTTGCATTTACGGAATGAAATGTAAATGACTTCTAATGTTTATTGTGTGTTTTCATTGAAAACCGGATATTTAAATTTAGAAATTAAAAAATCATTAAGCATTTCCTGCCATCGCCTGCAAATTTATTCTCGATTTTCTCTGAGAATTAACAGCGGTGCTTACCAGTGTTGCAATGCTTCGCATCAAAAGATCTCCTATTGAGTTAAATATGTTTGTGTGTGCATGTGTATTCGTTTATTGCTAAATGCAAGCTTATGTGTGTGCGTGTGTGTGTGAATGCATGTTTGAATGCTCAGGCAGATTATTGTCTCTGGCTTACATTTCCGTTTAATTGCTTACAACTTAATTTTTTTTTTTTTTTTTTTTTTTTTGTGTTTACTTATTAGGCAGCTACTACATTTGCTTTGATTTTAATTTTAAAAATATCTTAAAAATCTTAAATTGTCGTATCAATATGTATTTGTGAAACTTAAACTGTTGTCTAACGATCCCAACACCAATTGATAACCTTTAACCTTCAAAACTAATTTCACAACTAATCCAATTGTTGGGAGCGAGTATTAGTAGCTGATCGTATGCCAGCCAGAAAGCACTCTGGTTTCATTTTTCAATACAAAAAAAAAAAAAAATAAAAAAAGTCGTGAAATAAAATAAAATGTTTGAAGAAAATCGCATTAATTTTTATAGTGGCGAAATAAATCTAAAAGAACTGATTAAAAGTCAACATTTACAATCTACGGATGAGGCGTTATTTGTATGTGACTTGGAAAATTTGAAGGAGAAATATGCAACTTGGCAACAATATATGCCACGCGTAAAACCTTATTACGGTAAGTACACATATATGCACATAATACTTATTAATTAAAAAATAAGAGAAGGAATCTGTGTATATGCATCTCTCGAAATAGCTGTCAAGTGCAATAACGACAGCTTTATTGTTAAAGCTTTGGCAGCTTTGGGTACCAATTTCGACTGTGCTTCTAAGAACGAAATCAAACAAGTTTTGGATTTGGGTGTTGAGGCTGAACGTATTATATTTGCAAATCCTTGCAAGCCCGTAACACATTTGCGATATGCGAAGGAAAATAATGTTAAAACCAGCACTGTAGATACTGAGTTCGAAATCTATAAAATTCATGAAACTTATCCGCAATCGAAGTATGTTTGTTTTGAGTTTATTTTCGACAATTTCATTTACTTATTATCAATTTTAATTGATATGATTATAGTATAGTCATACGTTTTCGATGTGAAGCCAAGGAAGCACAATGCCCTTTGGGCGATAAGTTTGGCTGTGATGCCGAAAGTGATGCCCCTGCTCTAATGTTGTTAGCGAGGAGCTTAAACTTGAATGCAAGAATGATTAAAAACTGAAATTAACTAATAAATGGAATATATTTCATAAACCATTTCCCTTTAGGTCATTGGCACTAGTTTTCATGTGGGTTCCGGTTGCAACGATTTTCCTGCTTATGATCGAGCCATAGCTACTGCCAAAAATCTGTTTGAATTTGGCGCTCTTTTGGGCTATAAAATGAGCTTACTTGATATTGGCGGCGGATTTCCAGGCAGTGATGATAAGAAATTTGCTACAGTATGTTGCATATAATTTTCTTTCAATTCTTCTTTAATTATTCGATTTCTTACTGTTTATTTTCGTTCAGATTGCGGCAATTGTCAATGAATCGCTTAGCAATCATTTTCCAGACAAGGAAGTAAATATTATAGCAGAACCAGGCAGATTTTTTGTAGCATCTGCTTTTACACTTATTTGTAAAATACATGCTAAACGTGAGGTCAGGTCTCCTAAGGGTAAATTGCTAACCTCAATGTACTATTTAAATGATGGCGTTTACGGTTCATTCAATTGTATACTGTACGATCACCAGCACGTGACAGTGGACCATTTTCTGGTAAATTTGCAACAAAATCAAATCAAATAGCTCAATATCGGGAATGATAAAAGTCTTCTTAGTTCCAAAGATCGATCTCTTAACCTTTTATAGATGAATTTTTAAAATCATTTAACTTTTAGGGTTCACTATAATAGTGCGCCAGATTGGAAAGAAATAACTTCTGAAAAGTGTTAGTGGTTTTTTGAGTGTTTATAAGAGAAATGCTCGCAAGGAAGGCAGTGTAATTAGAAACTTCACATCATCAGTGTTTTTGCTTTGCTTTCTTCTCTGAGAGCAACAATCAGCTAACAACCGATACTCATGCAATCCAGTGGGCCAGTAGTGGCACAACCCTGTGGTGTCGAGTACCATTTAAAATTTTTTTTTTTTTACTACACCGTTGAAATATTTATTTAGAATATCGGCAAAGAAAAATATTTTCTTTGTCTCTTTCGTTGATCGATCAATTCTATGCAGTATTTTCTGTGATGTTGACATTTCTAATTTTGTCAGGCTGCCTCCGTAGGGGAATGAAAAATGCCCAGCCTACTAAACCGGAAGTTTTGGAAATCGTACGAGTTATTAGTAAAATTTGCATTTCTAGTAGGCCCTATACCACTCTTGCAGCGAGTATGGTATATTTGACAAATTTTTTGATTGAGTAGGATGGTGTAAACTGACCTGAACTAACCAGTAACTGACTTGGCCACTTAAATATTTTCCAAGCAGTAACACCAGAGGTATTAAAGCAAATGAGATTGCCGGAGGCAGGAATCGAAACTTTATATGAACAACAATAAAGAATCTATAAAAATATTACGAAAGTATTTATTTTTATTTAAATGGGTTTGTGGCATCAGGATTAAATCTCTTCCTGATATTCGGCATTTGCCTTCTAACAGACATTTTCAAGGTTATAAAAAATTAATATGAAAATTTTTCTTATTCATGCATTAAGGATGATGAAGCAAATACTCTTCGCAAATTTAACTCATTAATTTGGGGTCCCACTTGCGACGCATTAGATAAGGTATGTGCATTCACACACACACAAACACACTCTTATTGTATCTTTGTTGTGATTAAAATATCGCTCGTTGTTTTCCAGATTGCCGAAGACTTGCAGTTGCCGGACTTGAAATGTGGCGATTTCCTGTGTTTCCGTAATATGGGCGCCTATACCGTGCCCATTGCCAGCCCGTTCAATGGTTTTATGTTGCCTAAAATATTATACTTTGAGAAATTGAAACAATGACAGATAATTAAAATTAAATCACGTCACATTTTAATTTACATACAGACGATTTTATTTTATTAAGAACAGTTTTTAATTTCTCATCTAGAAATATTTTAAAAAGCGTGTAATTGCCGGTTACTCATTACATACGAGTGCTGAGCAAAAGTTCTTAGCGAAAATATTGAAAATTATTATTGGAAAGGATACATTCAACACTTAATTCTTAATATCCTTTTTTTAAATGCGATTTATTTTGTTGATATTGGAATAAGTTTTGGGCCGTGTAGCATCCCTCCATCCATTTAGCTTTCAAATAGCTTTGAAATTTTGAATCTATGCAGAAAAATTATCTCTGGCCTTGTTTGAACGAAATCGTTTTAATGAAAATTCAGAATGTTGAAACAGTAGCGGAAGGTTTGTTTGAGAAAGTTGAAAAAAGTATTTGACATTGAATAAAGAAATTATTGAAGGATTGAAGAGTTTCTGCGAAAAATTATAATTTGCTGTTTAAGCCGCCTTTTTACTTAAGTTGGTGAACTTTCCAAATATTGCAATTAAATGGGCGAAAGGATCATGCATACTTTACCTGAATAATAATAAAGTGAATAAATAAATATTTTTAGTTTTTCTCCGCTTAAAAGATTTTTTATTTTTATTTCAACTGATTTAGTCGTGTAAATAAGATTTCATATTATTTAATTCAAATATACACTTATAGATTAAGTTTAGAATAACAAAAATGGAATAGCTTTCCCTACCATTATGAATATAAAGCAGCAACAGGGGCTACTAAATATGAAGCAGGCATAAAAACTGACCCTTTAAAAATGTATATTGCTTGTATGAGGAGCCAATTGTTGCTGGTCCATATTCTAATTATAAATTAAAAACAGATGCATATGTGCATACGCATGTATGCATGTAACGTGTGCATCTGCATACATACACACACATGCATGCATGTAAAGGAGTACCAACCATCAATACTTAAGTACAAAAAACAAATTCGTTTTCTTCATAAATAATACCAGTACGAGCAAAATTCAATACAAATTTGTTTTGTGAAATAATGTATTGACCAAAGCAACTTCATCAGTTGTGGGTAACAGGGGGCACGGTAAGCACTATAAGCTCAGTATTTGTCTCCCTGCTGTAAATAGCTGATGAATTTACCATGATATTGACTTCTTAAAATAATAATAAAAACTTGTTGCAAACTAATTAAATCATTCATTATTTTTATTTTATGGCTGACCCTCGTTTTGTGCTCAACAAATGATTTAGTCAGTTTGCCTTTTCTCTTATACGATAAAAACATTTAATATACATAAATATAATTTAATACTTAAAAAGCCATTGATATGTATATATATATTTTTGGTGGCACTTACGTTGATATGTTTCGTTTCATTTCATTATTTAAAAATTAATGTAACACTAAGTTTAATATTAATAACAAAAACAAAAAAGAAATAAATTAATTAATAAATAAATTCCAATGATATGCATGGAGAAAATATGTTTGTCAGTGTATGCTTTAAATTTTAAGCTGCTTTTTATTTTTTTGTATTGCAATAAATATTTTCTTTTGTGTATCTCTTGAACTAATCGAGTTCAAACCACTTATTTTTATTTTAAATCAGTTCTCTTGTCTTAAACAAAAACTAACTTAAGCAGTTTATTTAACAATCAATATTTAACATTTTTTCTATTTGTTGTGCTGCTTAAGTTTAGCTTCACAATTATCATTATTATTATTATTACTATTATTATTATTAATATTATTAATATTATATATATTTTTTAATATTTAAAAAAAATTAGACATTGATTGATATTTATATTTGTATGTATGTATGTAAATATATACTATTATAAACTTCTGATATTAAACTCTTCAATATTTTTAGTAAAAAACACGCATAAAAAGGGAAGTAACCGAAAAATGATTGTATCTCACAACAACTTGACTTTAACAATAATTTTTTTCCAAAAGGTCTCATAAAAACGCACACACACAAATGCTAAGATATTTAATAAATAACTCACACGGATACACAGTTGCGTCTGTGTGGGTTCAATCCTGACGAACGCACACAATGAAAAGAATCGCTTACGCACATTATTTAATAACTTTGAAGGAACTTAAAAATTCGTCACAAAATTTGAATAGTAGTGTATGTATGTATGTACATAGATCTATGCATGTGTATGTGTGTATGAGTATTGATTAAAAGCAGTTGCCATCATTAATTAGCTGGCCTTTTGCTTCAACAAAAAAAAAAAAAAAAAAGGAAAAAAAGAACTTTTAAAGGATGTGTGTCCTTCTAATTTTCTTTATTCTCCATCTTAACAATTGCTTAGCATTTATCAAAAAAAAAAAAAAAAAAAAAAAAAAAAAAAAAAAATACGTTACGTGATTAAGTTTTCTGTTAATGAACTTGAAAAAGGATACAAAAAGTATGTGCTTGCAGCTTCGCGGCTGTGATTAAATCTTGTGATATGCATGATTGAATGAAATTCTTTTTGTTTTGCATATGTAAATTTCTTGTGTATAAAATAAACTCGTATAGATAAACTTGCAACCATCAATCCCTATTAATAGTGATGTTGTTGTTTTTGCTGTTGCCTTTAGTGTTGCAACAAACAACAAACCAGTGAGTGTGTTTGACATCGAAATGGTACAGATAAATTTGTTGAATAGAAAAGAAGTAAATATTAGAGTACATCTAAAAACCTAGAAAACAATAACGGCAATAGAAGAAATATTATATTATAGCTTGTATATCCTTAGAAAACAGTTCGATTGCGCGCGTCCTGCTTGCTCAACATTGTACACATGGGACGCACAAACACACACGCAAAAGTGTGTAAGACAATTATAAAAATAGCAGTGCTCGTATCTATGATAATATTCTTGTTGTTTTTGTTGTTTTGTTGCTTTGTTTTTAATATTGCATTTTAATAATTTTGTTTCCGTAATTTGTCCGGCGGCCGTTCAACATTCTCAATATTGTGAAGAATGTGGTGGTGTGTGGATGAATATCTATCTCTGATGTTCTGATTTTGCTGTGAATACATGCACAGCCGTACATACATACACATACACTTCTATATGCATATACATACACATATATATATATATCAATATATATATATATATATCAATATATATATATATATATATATATATCCATATATATATATATATATATATATATATATATGGATTTGTACATGTACTATGTATATATGTAAATGTACTATGTAGTTTACCACTGACTCCACCAAAGTATTCCTTTAAAAAGTACACAAAAACGTCACAAGCATATTTACTGGTAGTAAACGCCATAACAACACACCATTTGTGTCCAGTAAATCGGTTGCCGCGCTCGGCGTTAGACCAGCACAGTGCATTTTCTCCAATGGCATAGCTTGGACATAATATTCGCGATTCTCAACGGGCATATGACAAATTGGTTTCTTTTTCTGTGCCATTTCATCATCTTTGTTCTTCAGATCTTGCAACAGTTTTGGGAACCAAGTCAATTCGCAAGAGCATTCCAGTGGATTATCTGAAATTCCCATTCAATTTGCCTTAATATTGCAAACATATTCTCCAACATCAATTAATAAAAACTTGCCTGTGATATCGATTATTCTTAAGGTATCGATAATATGCTCCATTATATCCTGCGGCAGGCGGCTTAATTTATTATTTTGAATATTTAAAGTTTCCAACGAATTTAAATTTTCAAATATCATACTTGGTAGTACCTTGATACTAAAAGAAAATTATAATATTTCAATTTTCTCTTTATTGATTACAGATAAATTATTGGCTGGATTACAAACAAACAAACAAACAAACAAGCAATCAAGCAAACAAACAAGCAAACGAAACAAAATCAATTTATAAATACAATTCATAAATATTTCAACTAAATCAATTGGACAAAATAATCAATAATCAAAAATCAAAAATCAAGCAAAGAGAAAATTGAGTTATCGGTAAGTCTTCTGAATTTTTTTTCAGGCTCTTGTAACAACAATTGGTTTTATTGATTCGACATAATTGAGTTAATAAAACTTTTAATTGAATTAATAGTCAGCTTTCAATGCGAATTTCCCACATTCTATAAAATATTAGAATTTTCTTGTTAAGAAGTCAACCTGTTTTGCTCCAACTGAATTCGCCGTGGCATTTTTCGCCTTAGAGGAAATAAAAATGTGTAGAACAGTGAGTAACACAAGTATCGAACTGCTTGTTAGGAATTTTAAAAAATCGGCTTTTGATGCAGAAGTAAAAATGTACGCATGTGTGGGTATGTGGTATGCGATATTTAACTCACACTCTTTTAGCTGAATAAATTAAATTAAAAATGCATGTTTAAATTAAAATATTGCATTGCAATTGCATTTCATTTGCATAATTCGTGACGAAAATGCACGATAGGCCATCATTGGTTGGTATTGGTGAAGGAAAACTGAACTTGCTATTCCATATGCCACTTACTTTACTCACTACGCACAATAAATGGAAATGATAAATGAAAAGTGAAATGTGAACAAAAGGACACTCGCATCCATTCAATATTATCGCTCTCAGTTAGATCCGCTTAACAAAGTTATAAAAATATGTGTGAGTGTATGTGTGCTTACAGCGGGAACTTACTCATTTTTCTGGAGATTTAGAAATGTTAGGGAATCACCATAACCGGTGAAGGCGTCATCGCTGATAATACTGATGTTGTTGTTCCTCAAGTCTAAATGTCTTAGACGGTGCAAAGGTCTGAGGGCTTCACTCGGTATGGCATGTATATTATTATCGCCCAAACGTAAATATTGAAGATTTTCTGAAAGAATAATTGGGAATAGAATTAATTGCTGAAATTATTTGTTTGAGTGCAATAAGTATTTGCCAAACCTTCTAATCCTTTAAAGGCGTCCTTGTCAATATTAACGATCCTGTTGCCTTCCAATTCCAAAGAGTTTAGCAAAGTCAAATGAGAAAACACATTTGACGGTACGCTGGTGATCATGTTGTGAGCCAAAATAAGAGAATCTAAATTTTCAAGACCTGAAGTAACACCAAAAACACCAAAAACACCATTAACAGAATATGCTTGTGTATGTGTGTGCGTATGGGAAATGTACCTTCGAAATCTCCTTCTCGAATGCTTTTAATTTTGTTCTCTTGTATTTCGAGCTTCTTCAAGTTATCCAAAATCGATAAAGATTTTTGAGGTACAGAAGATAATTCATTGCCACCCAAATTTAAGCGCTTGATACGCCTGCAATTAAACAAAAGATAGGCGAATTCATAGCAGTTGAAATTGAGAGCTCAGCTGCTTCTCGAATTGATGCCAGTTTAACTGACCGCATCACCAACTATTTGACTCCAAAAAGAAAGCACGAATTGTTTTTTTATATGCTCAGTACTCGCAATTAAAGCAAAATAAAGAAATTTTTACGTAAGAGAAAGTGATCAGCTGTTCTAACAGTTTTACCTGCTCCAATTCGCCTTGCTCAGCTGATGACTGATTTCTTATTTTAAACTTCGCTGGTGTTCGGGCAGTTTTCGTACAATAACAATTGTATGAGCGACATTATTTTTCTAAAGGGCCTGATACACTATCCTACACAGTCGTACGATTTGTCATATATGGCATCTCTGCTGAAGAAATAAAATAATCTGGCCTAGAAAAATATCTGTGTAACAGTTTTTTTTTGGCGAGTTGAGCGATTTGCAAAAGTTTATGAAAGTTTTTATAAAATGATCATTTTTATGCGATCAGAGTTGCATTTACCTCAATCAGCAAAGAAAAATTATTATTTGCATCATATTTGTATAATAGTGCGGCACCAGCACCGCTGTTCTCATATAATTTTTTAAAATAGTAGGTAAGCACGTCAGATTTTCGTGTGAATAAATTGTACGACTGTGTAGGGTAGTGAATCATGGCATTTTTGCTTCATTTTGCATTTTTTTTTAAAACGTACGCGCATGCAGGGACACTCGTACACTTGCATTCATTTGAAGTATAAAAGTTTACTTACTTTTCTAAACCTCTGAAAGCTTCCGGTTCGATTAGATTTATTTTGTTTTCGTAAAGCGTAAGAATTTCCAGTGTATCCAAACCCTCGAAAGCATTATTGTGTATAACGGCGATCTTGTTATGATTCAGATTTAAGATTAACAGATGATAAAGATGCTTTAGCGCCAATGAGGGCACAGTTTTCATTTGATTGAGTGAAATGTCCAGCTGTGTTAGACCCTTGCCTAATTAAAGAGCATTTTCAAATCATTTTCGCGCCAGTACGCATCGATTATATTCGTTACTCACCCAAAGAACTGAGAGCATTTTCTTCAATGGCCGCCAAACTGCTGTTGTGTATCGTTAAATGGCGTATGTCCAAGGCCAGGAATACGAAACCTTGTAGTTTGGGCAAATTATTGTGGCGTAGTTTTAAATAGAATATGACTGGACTCTTGCCCTTTAGTGTACCCATTGATTTTGTAATGTGAGCCAAATCGGTCGTCTCACATAAGATATCAAGGCCATTCTTCTTCACCGTGCAAATACAGGGAGCAATATCGTTTTGCTCGGGACAAACCTGCTGTTGCGCTTGATTGCTTTGTGCAGCAATGAGATCCCAACAAAAGGATGATGACAGCAAAAGTGCTGCAGCCGTTGCAATCAAAGTAGAAGGTCTACTACGTGCTAAGCCGACTGGTGACATTTTTGAAACTAATTTTATCATGATCACGATGTCAGTGTATTTGCAGCAACGCAATTCCAAATGCCAAACACTATTTGTGCGATTATTGCTGTTCGTGTGCTCCTCGCCGCTCTATGGGTCTCTACTTAGAATCCACCACTACAATTCAGAACTTAAGTAGGCCTCCTCTGCTTTCTTTTCTGTATGGTCAGTTCTATTTGTGGTACACGTCTGTTTGTTTTTCATATTTATATGAAAAGGGAACATGGAAATGAGATACACACACATACACACATATACGTATTAAAACTAATTCATTCTTTTGTCACTTTATTGAATTATTTTCTGTTGCATACATCCACAACACATACTAACTAACCCAACAAACATTTTCTATAAAAATTACATCATTTTCTCACAACGTTTATATCTACAAAGGAGTATTTGTAGCAAATATGTCTGAAGGTGTAGCTGGATGTGTACGAGTATGTATGCGATTATTTAATATAGAAATTTAATATCCGTTGTGGTTTGAATCCGTCATTTGTCATATTTACTTCAACTTTGTCGAGTGACCACTATCAGCTCCGTCAACGCAACGTTAGATAACTTTTAACTTCTGATGTACGTTGAGTATCCTTTTTAAGAATTGTATTTGATATTACATTACAAGCAAGTGCGTTCTGAACAGCTGACTTAATGTCTGCCAACAAAGTATTGATTGTGGTCAGCTGGAAGGTTTAATATATGACGTATGACAACCAATTCAAATTTCAAAGAATTTTTGCCAGTATTTACGAAAAGATGCTTTAAGATCAGTAAACCCTTAATGAAATTCCATTTAATCCTCAACAAATATTTTTTTCCGAATTAAATTGAGAATAAAATTATTATAATAAATTAAAAAAATATATGTACATTAGGGTGCGGATAGGTGCTCTAGTATTTCCGGACTGGCCACAAAACGTAACGAAGTACATTTTTATCTAAAAAATAATCGCAGTTACTTGTTAGTAAGAAAAGTGTGCCATGATAGATGCTCTTAGCTGTAGCTGTCGGAAACTCTAATAAGTGTAACAAAAATGTAAGTAAAATAAAAAAAATTCAAATAAAATTACTTTGGGGATAGAGCCGGGACCAAAGCTAGAAATCTGGTTGCATGGAACCAGTTCCTTTAAAGTATAGATCAAAAACTATAAAAGAGGAGTACAAGTGCTACTCGTAATTTAGTGAAATTAAAATCGGGAAAAGTGTTGACAACTTTTGAGAACTTGACACAAATAAGTAGCAAGAAAAAGAGTAATGCCGAGCTAGCGATTTGAATTTGAAAGTGACATCACTCGACTTTCAACGCCCAAAAGTATGCAAATATCATATGCAATATCCTGACCGCAATTAATGTAAAAAAGGATCAAATAAGGATCACCAAGGAATGACGGATCATAAGCTTACACAAGAGAACATCAATGTAGGCGACCGGCCATAGTGGAAAAATTCGAACAATCACCGATCGCAATATCTGCATCTGACGAATCACAGTATTTTTAGTCGTCAAAACATTTTCATTTACCGAAAGAAGTTAATTTATGAGTTTCTAAACCAAAATCGTTGCTGGTTTAACGTCATTCAGTACGATAAATTGCTATAATTGAGTGCAGTTCATATGAAACATATACTCGTATTTATATATATACGAGCATCTGTAGCATCTGTGCACATTTATGTGCATCGTCTGTGTATCTGATCGTCAGCAACGTACACACAACATTCACATTCGTTGTTTGGCGCTGTTTTCAATTCAATAGAATTAAAATTATTCATTTAAGTTGGTTAATTATTCTGTTATCTTGGGGAGTAGGGGATCTTTGCCGATCTTTAACCTATTTACTCTTTAATTTTGTAATTTTGAGAAGCCAAGTAATGCGAGAACTAGACTTTTATTTTGTTATTAATACTAAAATGGCCGCCAAACATATTCATGGAAACTTGAAGTTGGCAAAAGGAAGCTTTGAAGTGCCCTTCAGTTACCCGTCTTCGAAGCACTTCTGCAGCGATAATTGATTGGTTTTTTCTTGCTTGATTTTTTCCCAGCGACCCTTTCAAAAGGATAGCAGTAGCCACGCCTTCTTGCTTATTGCCAACGTAAGTGATTTGGAAATTGGAAATTGGAAATTTTTACGTGTAAGGCGACGTGTGTTGTAAAGCTCAGCCTTTTTGGGTAGCTGGATAATTTACCGCTGCAAATTAGTTTAATTCGAATCTCAATATTTTCCTTTTTCTTTATATGCTATAGGAGGTGCCCTTCAAATTCCCACAGTTTCTCAATTTTTTAACTGTCATGAGTTCTAGTCATGGCCTCTTAGAAGAGTATACTTTTATACAAACTGCATAGAGATGATTTTTCATAGCGAAAAAGATTTTATGACGGCTGCACAAAAGTTCCATAGAATATTATATCAGTGGTATTGCTGTGGAGCAACGGGGGGCAGGCAGTGGAACATTGAATTTTATTTATTCGCCAGAATTAATTTAGAATTGCACAACCTCTCCTCAAAGGATTTGGCGTTTGAAACCTTTGCATTTCATATATGCAACTGTTTGGGCTTCGATATCTCATAATGACAGACGAAAGGAGTTCATAATGGCGATGAATCATCATTCATAAATAAAATGAATTTTTTCATACAGATTATTGCCATTTATGTTCTGATTTTAAATTGCCATTAGGTAACGATTTTTATTAGCAGCCAGTGAAACAGCTTGTAAACGTTTAGGAATTGTAAACTATTTCTAATGAATCCCGGTTCTTAAATTTTCTTAAATTCTTTTGCTGGAGAAACATTTTAGCAGCGTTTTTTTTTTTGCCGAAAGTGAATTTATATAACAAGGATTTTTCTGCTTTTGATTTCTTGTATTAGTTTTTGTGTTTAGTTTGATTTTCACATACATGAATACGTATGCCCGTTCATATGTATGCATGTGTGTGTGGGTATGTGCATAAATGCATATAAGTTGAAGTGCACTAGTATTTGTGTTGTGCCTTTTATTGCAAGAATGCGGTTTCTTGGATGTACGGTGTAATGTGACTTTCGTTTGGTATTGCAATATAATATCCTGCAATATCCTTTTTGCTTGAATATTACATACATGCCACGCACACACACTAAAACATATAAATAAGTAAATACGTGTAAGTGCAGTGATTAAAGTTTGCAATCATGAAAACAACACTTGAAACTCATTTATGTAACTTCGGATATTCTGTAAATAATTTCATTTGGCAATGTAAAAAGCAAGCAGGGCGCCAGGGGCTTGCTTCTATAATATGTAGCGTAGCCCAAAACGAGTTACGCATTGGCCAAGCAAAGCAATTGCCCCGGTTACATGTTAAAGACTCTTTTAAGACTCTTTTATTCCACCACTAAGCAATTAGTCTCGTCATATTAAAGGAATATGTTGTAACAAAATACATACTCGTATACGAAATAGAAAATTTTAAAAAGCACAAAAAATATTTATATTTATTGCCATTAAAAACAGGACTGAAGTAAAAATAGTTGTGGAAAGAAATAAAAACAAGAAGTAGATGAAAGCGATACTGCGCCTCCAAATACTTGGTGGTGAGAAGGAGTAAACGTTTTGTGTATGTACATGCAATCAGCGGAGTATAACTGTATAACAATGTGGCGGGAAAATCGATATGAGAATTCTTTCGTTGTGTTCATTTTTTTTTTCACTTGCTGGCTTCCTTTCTATTTGCAAATAATTGTTGATTCTTTTTTAAAAAAAAGGAAATATTCTGAACTACTTTCTTAAATGCAAGTTATATTGAATTTTATAGATTTTTTTAATAGTAATCTAGTTTATATTTATTAAATATTTTTGTTTTATTTGCACACACTTTAAAAATTCACCTGCATTAATTAAATATTCGTTGCTTGAATACTTTTTGTTAATATTTTAATGTAAATGCTATTTTAATAACATGTCTTGAATTTTTGTTAAAAACTTTTTAAAGATGTATGTATTATTTTTGTGATATTACACTGTTGCTAGTCCCGAGCAAAGCTCCCTCTTTATTTAAAAATAATATAAAAACAGAAATTCCTTCGGGTGTTTGAAAAACTACAACACGCGCGTACAACCGTTGACAACGTACTGAGGCAACAGCATTTTGTCGTTGTATCAAATACCGTAACTTCAGCAAAAAGTGGGTGTTGGTGTGGTTTGTGTGACAAACACGACTGCGAACGAAATGAATTGTATGTAGATTAGCGCATACACACTCATACATACGTGCCCACATGCAGTATTATAATAATAATAAGGAATTGCAGAGGATTTTTTTTACTTAAGATTCAATCATATGAATATTGCACACTGCCATTTTACAAGCTCTTTTATATATAAATTTCGACCATTTCAGATTTTAGGCTTCTTGTTTATGGCGGTGTATTTACTTGGAAATTACTTACATATTTCGAAATTAAAATCAGAATTATGTACTTTAATTAAGATTTTACTTGATTTCCGCCAAAAATTAAAGTAAATCATTGGAAAAAAAATTCAATTAAAAAACTAAATGAATTTTTTTTTGAGGAAATTAATTTATTGTGATGTTTTTTATTTCAATTTGAAAGGAAAAAGGATTAGTTGGATGGCCTACTTTACGCAAATGCCATAATATGGCACGTTTGCATGGTTTTTGTCATTGATAGAGCTTCCTATATAATGCAACTTCTAGTGTGCAATTCATCGTTGATTTAGTGTGCGGATATACACCTTTCCGTACATTGTATGAGTGTTGTATTGACTAAAATGACTGCGATGTGGCAATACTGTAATAGCGTATCAGTATAACGTGTTTAATCGTTAAGAGGTATATACAATTGCTAATTGTTAAACTAATTTGTAATGTATGTTGAAAGTGGTGTAAGTATTTGCTGCAATCTTAATGTCGATAAAATGGTTTACATTAAGAGTCGGTAAATGTAAGAGACTGCATAAAACTAAAATTATTCAATACAATATTAAAATGACTACGATGTGGTAATACTGTAATAGCGTATCGGTTTAACGTTTTTAAGAGTTAAGAGGCATAGCTAATTGCTAAGCTAATTTGTAGTGCAAGTTTGAAAGTGGTGTTTGTATTTGCTGTGCTGTTGATAAAATACTTTTACTTTTGGAGTCGGTAATTGTAATTGATTTCATACATTTTGAATTTGCTGATTTGTGGTAATGCATCTTGCCGTTTGTAAACAAAGCCAAAGAAATAACCTTACTTACTTACTTAGCTACTCGTTACTCGTTAAATACTAACGTTTCTTTTCTTGTATGGAATTTAATTAATTTTAGTTTATGCCAAATACCAGTACAAATGCGTTTATAGCTTTAATAGGACTACTTTCAAATCAATATGTGGAATTAAATATGCAGTGACTCTAACCAATGCGGGGAAAAAATCGTTAAAGCGATGTATGAAAATTTTACGTCCATTGAACAGGTTTTTGTCGGTTAAGGACCTCCTAAAAACAAACAATTTATTTATGACTGTAATATTTATTTATAACGTAATATGATTTAAACTAAACCTACATGAACTTTTCAGCGCTTTTGAAGGTGAAGCGTATAAAAAAATTATAAATCTTTTTATATTTTCTTTGTTCAATTTAAACTTATAAAGAAATTAATTCGCAACTATTCGTTATATTAATCGCCTAAAATTAATATGGTCTTTATAAAAAAAGGTGAACGTTGCAGTTGTTGCACAGAACTTTGGCCGTTAAAGGAAAATTGAACACAACTTTTATAATTATTTTTTATATTAATTAAAAACGTTTTATTAACTCTAAATATAGAAATTGTTTTTTCAAGTGAGCATTTCTGCTAAAAATAAATACAAATTCCCATTAAAGAAAATTCTTCAGGGCAAAATGTACAAATTAATTTTGTTTTGTGATCGTATTAGTCTCCTTAATTACGTGTTTTAAGTGCTGTATTGAGTGCACTGGAATATTATCGCAGAGCAATTGAAGAGAATAATATTAGGGAATAAATTATGAGGTGAATTTATTGTACGAGTACTTTAGAAAAGTGTGAGCAGTTCGACACGTAACATTAAAATCATTTAACTCTGTCATTTAAGCAATTATTGTCCAATTAACACCTAAAATATCTTTGAAACGCATCTTCTATTTAATTAGCCATTTACATCAGCCCTCGAAACTTGAATTTCAAAGTAAATTACACTACACTACAGTACAACAACATTCGGAATGCTACAGTTAATCGCATAGTCGAAAAAAGTCGCTAAAGCGCCAGCAACCCTGATTTCAGTAGTAAAAAAATGAGGTGTACGAATAACAAAATTTGTGTTTAATCACGTGTCATGTAAATGCGATGCCTTGTCATTAGAATTGAAGGCAGGTAATAATTTAGTCGCTAGTAAAACATAACGAAGTATTGAGAACACCTTTAAGCACAACATTGTAACAAATACCAAAGGAGTGTAGTGGTAAGCAAGGGAGCAAATTTTATTAAAAATGTTTTCTTTTGCTTGTTTTCATTTAAGTTTGAATTTTGTAATTTTTTGTTAACTTTCTGCGCACCGCATCAAGCAATAAAATCTTGATTGCCTTGCGATTGCTGCTGTTGAAACTTTATGTTGAACATGACTTTTTACATCCTTAATTTCGATTCATTTGTTTCTTAAGACCCACAACACATGCCATAACAAGCGTTTCTTCATTGTTATTCAACAAGATTAAAGAAAATTTCAATCAGTTAGTTGTTTGGTTGTGAGTGTTGCGGTTCGCGCGTGTATGACTAGCCAAGGAAAGAACATGTAAATTGTGTGCAAATCCTTTGAATTTCCGTTAGAGGTGGCTGTGCCTGAAGTGAGTGAGTGGCCATTAAAGCTTATCGCATGACTGTGACCTCAATAATTTTGTCATGTTTTGGATGTGTTTGTGTGTGTGTGTGGATATAAATTTAACTCAAAATAATAAAAATAGTAAATAAATGAGGAAAAATATTTAGATACAAAGTAATCGTTTTACAAGAAATTGCTTATAAAAGAAACAAATCCTAAAAAAAATAATTTTCTTTTCACAAAATTGGTCTAATGGAGCCGGCAGTATATAAAGAATTTTCCAGTTCAATTCATTGCATGTTGCAAGGCCGCTGAAAACGTTGCAACAAGCTTAAAAATAATATTCAGCTTCTGAAATTGTGTATATAAAAGTGAAACACAAAAGCTGGCGAAATGCCTTGGTAGACGAGTGAATAACGCAAAGCCTACTAAACCGAAGATCGCGGTTTCCATTCCCTTCTATACCATGGGGGGTTTCCTGTGGACAAGCCGAAAGCTTTGCAAGTTAAGTTAATTAACAAAAAAAAAAAAAAAAAAAAAAAAAAAAAAAAAGATTTCTTTGGTGTTGTTTGTTTGTAATCCTGCATCACGCTTCTAATCACTGTCCCATCACTTATTTCTATTCAATAATTACGTTTTTCGACACATGCAGCCACCTTGCAATTACACCACAATGAACTCCACTATTCCTTGCATGCTTTTAAACACACTCTGAAATTGCTTCGCTTACTGACTCGGTGGGTTTTGTTGACATTCCTTTTCCTTACGAGCAGTGTGCTCATTGTATCTACTTGTTTCTTTATCAATAATATTTAATAAATGCTTTGTGCGTGGTGCCTGGTGCATGGCCAGTTGCGTAAAGATGTACATTCTTCACATGAATATTTTTAAGTGAATTTTAATTTTAATAAAGTTTCTTATAGCGAATTAAAATCAAAGTTTATTGAATTGAAATAAAGTTGGAAGGATATCGAAGCAAGACAACATATTTGACCGAACATGCAGTCTGTTGTTGCTGCAGCTGCTGTTGGTCTTGTTAGAGATTCCAACTAGAATAAAATAAAGTGAACATAATTGTGGTCTTCATCTTACAATTTATAACACATTTAAATGAATTCTCTTTTCTCGTTAAGCTTTGAGAAATCCAAAAGAAGGAAATTAATTACAAGGCAAGAAAAAACTTGGATATTTTCTATTCGCTGGGATTTAAAGTGCGGCTGGCATGCTTGCTATACTTTCCCATAATACATCCCATAAGCAACAGAAAAAGAAATTCTTCTTTTAAATACTGTCCCATATAAGCAATTTAACTTGTTCTTACTACTGTTGCCACGATTTTGCTGAAGCCCTCTTCTTGATTTTCTTGTTAAATCAATTTTTAAATTATTCCTTCTTATCTTCTCTTGCAGAAAATCTTAACGTCACTCGTAAACCCGGTATTATATTTTGTAATTTTGTCCACCGCACCATGTAAAAGTAAGGAATAATAAAAAAAAAAAAAAATTCTTAAAGTTCGTAGCATATTCTTCGTTATGCTTATTGCATGAGAAGAAAAGTGAAAACATAAGCTAAGAAGAGGAAGGCGAAGGGAGGGCTAAATAAGCGGGCACGTGGCAACACCATGCCAACCCACACCCGGTTTACATCAAATTTCACTAAATTCTTATGGCCGATTCCCCATCTGTGTTAACAGTATCCTTTTTGTTTAACCCACTCTTCAATTACCCCTTCACACACGCATGCAAACAGGCGAGCACACAGTAACCCACACAACACCTGCACATACACTTGAATGTAGAACAATTCGAAATCAATGAAAATGCTTTCAAAGTTATTTGAATCAAGAGTAGAACTCCACAACAATAATTTTAAATATGATTTAAAAAAACTTTTATATATTTTTTAAAAATTTGAAACTTAAATATAAATAAATTAAATAAATTAAATAAATTAAATAAAATAAATTTATTTAAATTATAAAAAATTTATTTAGAATAAATATTTATTTAGATAAATTTTATTAGATCAAACTGGTGTGCTTGCTGGGTAGCCACGTGCTTTTGAATGTATTTATGTTGTTGATTATAATCGTGTGTATTTTATTTCGAGTTTATCGTAATCGCATCCTAATTGCAAGAAAATTACTCCCACGTGCTTGTGTAACCTGATCATTGCTGTCCTCATCATCAAAGGCAAAAAGCATACTGTCGACGGCGAAATGTGTCTTGGCAAGTTGAAAGCGTCAACAACACAATGTGTTTGCAATGGGAGAGTATTTTGTGAAACTGCCGCTTGACTTTCTTTCGTCTGCTCTGCTCTGCTCTGCTCTGCTGTGCTCTGCTCTGTGGTGTTCCGATTTTTCTGTTTGTCAATCGCTTTGTCTTGATTTTCGTCCATCTGGCGTGTGGAAGCTCATTATTTCTGAAATTTTTATAATTATTTATTTTACAAATGTGTGTGCTAGTATGCAAATGATGATGCCTTATAGTGCATGTGCAGACAAGTCCTGTGCTTGTATGTATTGTGTATTGTGTGCTTGTCGTACTTTTTGTCAGAAAGTAACAGCATTTTAGAAAAGGTGATTCGCTGTGATAGTTGTCACATGAGGGCGGCCCTTCAACGAGTTACGGAAATTTTTCGTCTCATTATTGTACAAATCAGTTATTCTGAAATTGTTTTGTTTTGGTTGTGTGTAATTTTATATAAAAAGTGTTTTTTCTTCTTCATTTTTTGTTTGAAATTTATTATTTTTCATTTGTCTTAGTTATTTGTAACTAAAGACAATATACATATAAGCTATATATAATATATATAACAAATAAATTTCGAAAGGCGAGTAATTGTGCGCCCCTCATCGAATTTATTTATCATTAGTATATCTCTGGCGTTTGTGGATAAACTCATTTTTGGAAAACGCCTTGATGAAATATCAAATATGAACCATTAAAAAAACCAGAAATTAAGTTTCGTTTGTGTATTTTACAAGGCAACATACGACTACTCTCAGCCAGAAATTTATTAAAACCAAACAATAATGGAGATACATTTTTCCAAAAATTTCCAACCGTTTCAAGCTCATTGATTAGATGAAAATTTCCCTCACAAATTTATTAATAAAAAAAAACAAGAAAAAAGTACTGAAATATTTTAAATTTACATACTTCAATTAATTCCCTCTCATCATTATTAAGAGCCACAGCAATTTAATATCAAAGTTTTCTTCTGGTCACACTTACATTTTTAACGATCCTGCCACTAGTACTTCGCTTATCCTGTGCCAGAAGACGAAAATTATACCGAATAACAATTCAAACGATACTCTAATTTGTAACATTCTTTATACGCACATACGAGTACAATCCAAATAGAAAAATAGGGGTGTCAAGTTCGTAGACAGACTGAATGGGAGTGGGTGATTCCTTTGTTCCCCTAAAACTGTTTCTTTTCTATTATCAAGTATAAAGTTTTGCTTTCCTTAAGAAGAATTTCAGTTTTTACATACAAATAACGCGCAGGTCTTCCTCATAATGACGTTGAGAGACTGCAGCAGTGACGGTTTTTTGTAACATTAAATGGATTTCGGTTTTTGGTGAAAGTTTACTGCAAAGAGAAATTGCATGCAAGTGGGTAAATAAGAACAATAGCGAAAACAACAACTGAACATGTAGTAGCACTTTAGAAATTTCCAGTTCACTCCCTATTTAAAAAAGCGCTCAATGTGCTACTGCTGGCAACCATAAGGCGCGCCTCAAGTCGTAGCATAAGAGTTTCGGCCGAAATAGAAGTCAATGCCAACAAACATTTCCATTCTCCGCACAGGCATTTGAGTACTCATACAGTTACATTCAATGTTGCCACCCAACCCTTAAAGTGTTGTGTAAAATATGCATTTGCAATTTAGCCGTGGATTAGAAAGAGACAACTCTATTAATGTATATGAAGCATTCTTTTTATAATTATTTTATTTGTTTATTTTGTTGTTGTTGTTCTTGTTGTAAAAGGGCGGTTTGTCTTACACAAATGTAAAGGGAAGTGAAATCTGTAACGGATTTTTAGAAAAAAAAAATACAAATACTCATGTTTAGTTGTGTGCGTGCTTTAGTGTATACTTCATCATTAAATATGAGTTCGTATGTATATGTATGCATGTGTGTTCATGGCAGATATTAATACTCTGTATGTATACATTTCACAATTGTTTTTGTAACGGCTCCATATGATTTTATTGTACTACCGATATTGAGGAAATATCCATATTATTGCATACATACATATGCACATGGATAGCCATACATGTTTGGGTGTTTGTTCGTGCTGTATGCATCTATACATTAAGTTAGTGATATCGTTTTTTATATATTCATAATCATTGACTTCATTATCCAATTTCGCAGCAGCAGAGTTGGTTGCTCTCTTTTTAATCAGCATCGACGGCTTTGAGTTCTTTTTGCAGTTCCTGTTTTTTTCCTTCTCACATTTACATACAGACTTATTATTATTATTATTTTTTTGTTTTCTTTTTTGGAAAATGTGAATATGAAGCTGTTTGTTTATGCATTTAGAACAATTTTTTATATGTTTTTATTGGTCTTGCGGTTAAATTGATTTAAGTGGTACTATTTAGTTATGCATACACATTGGCTTCTTTTACATTGTGTACTTGTACTTTATATGCATACCAAATCAATTCAAATCAACGACATACGGGGGGCATACCTTTAGCTCAACAAATGTTGAGGTTTTAAATCTATTGATAATACAATAAAGTAAAAATATCTATCAAATTGTAGCGATATTCTCATAGATGCGAATAATTTGTATATGGATTACTTTAAAAATTAAACCACATACGTTAAGCAATGAAATACTTCTGTAAGAGCCAAATAGGAAACTCCTTTCGTCGTATTAATCTCGGTGAAAAATAAGCGCATGAGTGTGTGAACCATTTGGTCGATATTTGGAAGTGCAAACTGTTATTATTATTCAAGTATTTCAGTCTTCATATTAAACATCAGGATAAGATCGAGTATTGATGTGTGTTTTGTTAAGGCGAGCATTTTGGGGACAGTCCGTACTTATCCAAAGCAATGAGTTGGAATTATGAGTATTTGGGATGGAGGTTCTTTTGTAGTTCTTAGTTCTACTTATACAATGCAATGAGTTGGAATTATGAGTATTTGGGACGGTGGTTCTTTTGTAGCTCTTAGGGTTAGACTTCACTCAGACAATGGATTGAGCTGGTCCTGTGAGTGGTAATGAGATTATTTTTTTTGTAGCTCCTCTCTTGTCTAAGTAGATGCTGGTAATCTTTTTTTTAACTAATTTTTATTTCGCCGATGAAATACTGTTAGGGAATAACGAAGAAAGATGCGGCATGGACTCAGTTGGATGATGTAAATAATTTCCTGGTAAATGTCAAATAACCAGTAAATATAACATCGCCACTTAAATATTCCAAACACAAGAGATATTATAGCACTTGAGAAAAATTCAACAGCATTATTTTATTTGATGACTGGCGCTCGTAGGAATCGAAGCCACGACCGCATTTATTTGCGATTCATAATTTAAATTAATTAGTTTAGTCAGTGGAGAGTCATTTAATTTTTTCATCTTTTATACAAAAAAAAAAAAAAAAATATATACATATATATATATATTTTTATATTCAAAAATCTTTCACTTCTAATATCTTTGTTATCTTCTAATTTCTTGCTTTATATCTTGATATTATCTTTAAAAAAAATGCAATATGTGGAAAAGACCTAAAATGTTGTTAATGAGCAAAGAATCACTAGCCACTTTAAAACATTTCCAATAAAAATGCAAAAACCAAATTTAAAAAGTAAAAAATCAATTTGAAATGCTGATAACAGAATTCTAAAATCTCTTAATAGAAGTTTATCCTGGAACTCGGAGTTACTACACTAATGTTAGTGTAATTACTATGCAGTAATTTCCACAAAATAAACCCGATTTTAAATTCATTGTTCTTGGAAAGCTATTTATTTAAAATTTAAATACGCTTAAGCACACACACGCACACACACACACACACACACACACTCGCAAGTATTTTAATGGCTGTACACTCCAATACTGGCAGTTAAAAATAAATTGCAATTTATTTGTTATTATGTTTCTGTTTACAGATTGTTAGTAATCCGTCAAAAAATAAAGGTGATCATGTGAAGATTATAGATTAAGCAGGCGACTTCTCAATACCATTTACAATGACACCAACATTTTGCCAGAGCGTACCTATGCGACGTGAGCATTTGCATTGGTATTAAAATTGATTTAGAAAATATAATGATGAGCGTATTGTATCTATTATCGCTTAGTGAATAGATTTATTTATTTGTACGACGGCATGAGAGAGAAACTGCATTTTTATTTAACGTGTCTAAATATATTGGGATTAAAGAAGAAAAGATTGATAATCTTCAAAGTACACAAACCTGTATATAATGGAAAGGAAACTGAAACTATGGAATATACCCAGGCATACCGAGAACAAGAAATATCTGTATGTTGACACTAATGATAATCCCTCGCCATAAGTCTTCTAATGATTATATGAATTTGTCTACTCGTAGAGAAACCTATCGGTATCATGTCGAAACTCCGTAACAAAAGAAACTGCATCTTTAAAATTGCAGCCACAGTGTGTTTTCTTTGTTTTTCCTTTTTGCAAATGATAAACTATAAACACAATTAAAATATAAACTATTGATTGGTGTTTCAGCGGTGCGAATGATAATAGAATTTTTGATTTATCAAACGCATGTCGGGTAAAATTGAATAATTTTTGAGGTTTTTGAGGGGGCATGTATCGCAAATATTACATTGCAATAATGAAATTGTGTTCAAGGTATTTATGAAAAGATTGCTTTGGCTTTTCAGAAAACTGTAAAATGGCCAGTGTGAAACATTTAGTTCCAATTAGTTCGTACTTACAAGTTTCTATAAATTTGCTTGATAGTGTAACAAGCAGATTTGAAAACAGCTCGCATATGATTTAATTAATCATGTACAGGTTTTCGGGAAATCTCAACTCCTGCAGTTTCTAGTTAGAGGAATGGTTTCTTCACAGAGTCTGTACTTGGTTTTTAGGAATTGCATTAATTATATGCGAAATGGATTATTGGGGAGGAGGCTGCGTATCAGCTGGCTTCTCTGCCCCTTTCACTACGTGCCAAAGCAAATCAAACGATAATGTTGACAATTTTGCTATAATTTTCTCACAGTTTCCAAATTGACAAATTGAAAAGTACTTATTTTTGTAGAACAATTTAAGTATCGGCCCGGCCGATGTTTGCTAGTGCTGAAATGTGTGCATGTGTGTGGATGGAAAAGCAAAATGTAACACATAATGGCGTTTCATTGTCCAGGGGATTGTGGGCAATTTGTTTTCATAATGTTTGTGATTAAGGAGATTAAATGCCACAAAGCCAATACGATTGACTGAACAAATCGCCTAAGAATTTAATAGTTTCTTAAAAACACACAACAGTACAGTGACATGGAAACCATCGGCCAAACAACAAATCAATAACTTATTATTTACTAGAAGCATATTGTTTGTTTGCATTCAGCTACCAGACAGGCCATTCCCTTGCTCTCCCTTTCCAATTATCGCCCTTGAGACTTTTTTTATTTTGTTGCACTGTGACGTGGTGGATTTTTCATAGACGAATTAACACCTAAAATCGTTAAAATATTCGTATGCAGGCATTAGAAGGAAATAATTTGTCACTAAAACAGTGAGCGATTTAAAAACGGTTTCGAGAAATGTATTGGCTTTAAGAGTATTTATTTGTTTGTATTCGTATGTGCAGTTTGCTTTCAAATTGAGAAATAATGATGGATGTTTCGTTATTTTATTGAGGTGTCAATGCATGGAGGATTTTGTCACAGATCAAATTGGGAAGTCTAAAGGCTGCTGCACTCTTTCCCTAAATACCTTTTTGTTTTCAATGTAATTGAGTATGAATGTGTTGGTTACATTTAAAGGATTAAAATACAAATAATCCGGTAATTTGAGACAATTTTTATTTTTAATACCGCCAGTCTGTATGGTTGGCTGACTGTCAGTTCATTAATATGTAATTTTTTTTTTGTTGAATTGTGCTTGTTTTAGTTTTCAAATAATCGGTTTTTGGGAACCTAAAACATTTTCTACAGATTAAAATTATCCTAAGAAAAAATAAAGGATTATTTTTTTTTTAAATAATATTGGTTAAATGAAATCTGGGAATGGCTTTATGTATGTGTGCTTGTATGAGGCGTGTAATATATTTAAATTTATTAAGTGAATTTTTATATTTTTCTCCCCTCGCATATGAACTCATTAAAATTTTTGTTTAAATATTTACGGCATTTTTCATTAAATTGACATTCCATTTTAAATGGTTTAAATATAATTTTTCAAATGGCCTTTTTGAAGTAACATAGAAAATTTCTGGGCTGGCCGCTGAGGTTGATAATTAATTTGACACTTGTCTTTTTTTTTTTTTTTTTTTTTTTTTATGCCTCTTGTAAATGTAATCCCAAGAATGTCATTCTCATTTGTACGAGTATTTTGTCTGCCAATTGTTATCAAATTTTTAATGAGATTTGTAGAAAACTTAGATTTGAATCGATGTGAGTGAGTGTGCAGTCGTAAAGACAGATTTATACGAGTAGAAAATGTTGCTAATGAAATTTAATCTTCATTTAGGAAAGTGCACATTGCAAGTAGTCGTACGAGTAGAATAAAAGCATTTCTTGAAATAAGAGGAATCACCTTTTGTGTGGCAGTTTTCTTTCTTTCTTTGCAGTCAATGTTGGTTGCACAGAAAGGTGAAACACGCAACGCCTTCTCTACATCCACAGTACGAGTATCATTAAGCCAAAACTCTCGAGTTAAATGTATCAATGTGGCAATTTAGCCAGAGGCGTCCTCAAATTAATTCCACCAAAGTTTTTTGTTTCCTTTTCCTTGAGTTAAATATTATTATCTTTCTTTCAGTTGCTTTTGCAAAAATTCATTCAAAATTTGCAATAAAATCTTTGGGTTTTTTTTCATTTCTGATTAAGAACTCTTAAGAAAATGTCTTTCTCACTTGGTCCTGTGTATAGTCGTACATCCTTACGTATTACATACGTTCACATTTAAGTGCGTACATACTAGGTATTCAAATATTTGCTAGAGATGCAAATGAAAAGATTTCATTTATATAAAGTTTATAAATTCCAACAATAACAAAGACATTTTATTTACTTGCTCCTGCTGGGAATATGAGGATTTAAAACGAACTGTGTTGTGGTTTTCAAGGATTTTGTATTAAGCAAAGAGATTTCTAAAGCGGATTAAAAATGTTTTACTATACATTCAATTTGTTAAAATGAACGTATTATGTTTCTCTCTCTTTCGCACCCTGGATCAGGGTAAAGTTGTAGGCTATGCACAATGGGCCCTATACGGGCAACTTTTTCCAATAGCCAATCTCGATAAGTGCAACTTTTTGTATTTTATAAAATTGAAAGGAATTTTCTCTTGAATGTTATTCTTCAGAAATGTGGTTTTAATCGATCTTAAGAATGTTTTGGCGCTTTTACTATCGTCTCCATTAAGAAATGTCGTCGGAAGGTTTTAATAATGGTTTTTTAACAATGGACTGTGGAAGACGTTCTACCATTGACTTTGTTAGAGATCAGATAGCAAAAGAACCGGCTAGAATTACAGCATCCATTTGAAATCACTTGCAGGATGTTTTAACGGATATAAACTTAACAGATGCTGAAGAGTCAGAATTGAACAGGGAAGACTATTGAGAGGAAAATGTAGTTATAGAGGCTTCAGTTGAGGAGATTGCAGAAACTATACTGTGGGCAACAGGAAATAAAATTTCTTATGAAAAATTGAACTCTCTTCAAGAAGTCAAGCGAGCTGCAATTACCAAAAACGCTAAAATGTCTATATCTCAAACAAATATTTCAACATCCTTTCGCTTAATCTACTCCATAAATAGAACTCATATACTCGTATGTACGAGTATATACTCGAGTATGTACGAGTATATTTACACGCGTATAAAATACTTAAGGAGATTACTTTTGGTTTTGCTTTTTATTTATGTAAAAAACGTTCATTTTATCATTTTGCCTTAAAATAATTTTTCTATATTAAAAAAATTAAATTGAATGAAGTTGAGCTAAACAGTGGCGAGTTTTTAAATAAGATTTTTGTGGCCCTTCGGTTATCACAACCAACAATAACGGTTTCCTTTCAGTTACGCAAATCTAGCTTGCACTGTGCGCGGTCCATTTCATCCTTTTTCCAATAAATCTGGTTGTTTGGCATCACTGGTGATCATATCGAACGTTTAAACCGCATCAAAGTTTACTTTTTGTTTTTGTATTTAGTTTTTGAGGGAGAGGTAGAGTTTATATTTTTATATTTTCCTACCTCCCGTAAAAGACTACCTCCTCTTTATTTTTTTTTTTTTTTTTTTTTGGTATTAATAGAGTCTCATATAAGAGCCTCGGATAGGGCATTCTTTCTTCGTGGCATAGCAATTACGTTGATGGCGAAACGCCTTCGAGAACAGATTTCTTTTTTTAAGTAAAATTCAATCTGAGATTCTCGGCAATAACTTGCACCTTAAAATAGTTATCCGTGTTCAAAAGTTCTCTGGCTTAGGGTTTCTACTATTCATTCAACTTTAAGGACACTCGATGAGAAGTGCCGTCCTCTAAATGCAGCAAATGTAAATGTGTCTTGTGATTGGCTACAGAGTACTTCTGCCTTCTAGAAGTATAAGAACACTCTATTAACAGAATGTTCACCCTGTCTATGGTTCCATAATCTCACCTAATGCCATTTCTTTGCACATGTATTAGTGTAAAAATGTGAATTAGTAGTGCTTGGCCCCACAGTGCAAAGGCAAGAGGACTTTTGTCATATTCGAATTTGCTTTTACGTTTATGAAATTTTTCAAATGTTATACTCGCCTCTTCTATGTTTTCTGAATTTTAAATTCATACAAAATGAGTGTTTGTTTGATTATTGTGTTTTGATAAAGATAAAGATTTTGTGATTAAAACCATTTTTTTTAAAAAACCTTGTAAACCATTCAAAATGTCAACTGGGTTTTAGGAAAAAAGGAAGCAACAAAATTGAGATGGATATCAACCACGCTTAATATATTCTATTTTATTTTGTTGTCGAATTAATTGTGTCTGTGTGTGCGTATGAACGAACTATGCTGGGTTTTTGCATTCACACTTCCGTTTCCTCCCTCCCATATTGTGTGAATGGTGTTGCTTGATTATTTCAATTTTCTTTTATTTATTTATTTATTTTTTTTTTATTTTTTTTTTTTTTTTTTTTTGTTTAATGTTGCTTCTTCTATTGGATTGTGTTTGTTGCCGAGTTTTTGGGTTATTGTTGCATTACATTTTGTTTTTCCAGCTGCCCGTTTGTCATTTTTTGTCAGCGCTTTTTATTTTATATGTTTCTCTTGAAACATTGCGATAGAACTTGTGATTAGTGAAAATGTTTTTAAATTCGTTGAAATAGAAAACTTTGAATTGACACATTTTCTATAATACTCGATTTCTATTACGATTAACAAACTGATTTAAATGAAAATGGTAAATTGAAATTTAGAAATTGTTTGAGTGTATTTAAATAATTTGCAAGTTGGAATGCTAAAGGAAGAACCAAAGAAACTCCTTTAGACGGCTAGTAGTGGCCATTTTCCATTTCGTTATCAAAAGCAAAGTTTTACCAAAAGTTGATTAAAGAAAAGTTGCGTTGTGTATACTCAGAGGTATTATGAAGAAGTAAAAATGTCTTTTAAACCGAAGCCATACTCTCATAGATCAATATAAATTTATTTATATAAAAATATATAAAAAAATATATAAAAAAATATATATATATAAAATATAAGTTCATTCACATTTAATACAATTCTGTATGAATTATATATGGTTGGTATTTTCTTAATTAGAATCGTTTGTTTGTTATTTGATAGAATATTAGAAGCATAAGCTGTCATCATTTGAGTCTACATATTGACCATCCAGGATAAGATCCAGTGTTGAGGTGTGTTAAGAGCAGCAGTTGGAATTATGACTAGTAGGCAGGCAGAGGGGTTCTGCTCTAGCCCCTGCCTTTTTGTAATATTTTCTTAATTCATTTTTACTTTGCCGATTAAGTACTGCTAAAGGATAATGGGGAAGGTGAAGGCATGCGATGAGATGCATGCAAGTTATTTGCTGGTGAATAAAAAAAAAAGAAAACACTCTTTGTGATTTGATGTGTGTAGGGATTGAACCCGCCACCCAAGCCATTCATAGCAAATGAATTTACTAACTTATTCAGTTGAAGCGGAGTATAATTTGTATAAATGAAAGATACATGAAATAAAAGCCAGTTGTATCTGCAATCCCATTGCAAAATGTATGACTTTCATAGATTCGAAAATTGAAAGAATATATTGTTTTCAGTGTTCATTCTTAATGAATTATTATTCAAGAATCGCATTCCTTTTTCACAAAATTAATTTAACTAAAATAGCTCAATATGTTCAAGTACTCATTGAAAAGAGCAACTCTTCCACCAAAAAAGGCGGTAAAAGATCACGTTCAAAGTGCTCGATGTCTTTTTTTTCATTTCATTTCATTTCACTTCATTTTATTTTTTTTTTTTTTTATTTAAAGAATTCTCTAAGTGTTTTGAAATCTTCTGTGCTGCAGCCAGCAGCAGCAACGTTATTCCCATTCCGAATTTCATTTCCCATTCAAATTTATTGGGGCGATGTAAATGTTGTTAACAAGTTACAAAAACATCACAATTGTGACAGGTTGCCCTTTTCTCTTTGTAATAATGATGTTCACAATGAAATAAGCAAGTGTCGCTCGAGTGCGTGCGGCAGTGTGTGTGTTATGTTGGTGATGAGTTCAGATAAATAATTTAACCATTTTGTGTTTGTATATTTTGGTTAAAGGGGTGTTAAATGGGCAAATGTCAAATCAAATAAGAGCAGTTGTAAACGAGCACAACTGGTATTTGCATAAGACACATGATGTTTGTGGACCTAAATTGCACATACTGTTTGGCAAATACAAACAAATATTTGATAAAGCTTGTAAATATGAACGAATGGAGAAAATAAAGGATTAAATATTAAGAAAATGTAAGCAGAATGAAGGGGAACGGGTTGTTCTTAAGCTCAATAAATGTTAAATTATATTCGGCTATGAAAAGCAAAAGTGCAATAATTTAAAAACTCATTTCAGCCTGCGATGACAAGAAGGTCACATGAACTTATTATTATTAAGTTTTATTCCACTTTCGTTTTAAGAAGGGAAAAAGCTTAGCTTTACTGAGACATCCTTCTTCCTTGTTCACTCCGTAACTGGTGAGAAATATATTATTGATTAGCAAATTATTTTTTGTTTACTTTGAGACGGCTTTTTTATCCTTCACTTGATCAATTCATTTATTTAGTCCTCGTGGTGTTATCCTATCAGCTGCGAGTACTTTCATTACGCTGCTGTTCCACATGATTTATTTTATTTACGGTTTCGTATTTCTAAGTTTGTAAAGTTTCATTTATGTTGTGTACGTTGTTCGTTATCTTATCAGCTATTTCGAAAGATTTTACTTTCCACTGCCACTCACTGACTTCCAACACAAACTCTTAAGCAAATTAACTTCTTATTTTCTTCTTTTCTTATTTTATCATTAACAGCAGATTGTTAAATTTGGAAATTATGATTGAAAGTTGCATTTTATCCGATTAATATTAGTGTTACTTAATACTCGACAGAATATGATGATGTTGTTTCTCGTGAATACTCGTATATGAAATATGTGATGGCAGCGTACGGATGCATAATTTGAAAACAATGAAACGCATTAACTTTTCATAAATCGTTTCATATTACATGCTTGCAACATTCAGTCAATCTTACTTTCATTCATTTAATTCTGGCATAAAAACTTAACACAATATTTTCATTGTTATTAAAACACACGAAATCTCATAGGAATTCTAAAAAAGACCCTCTTAAATACAATTTGTTGAATTTTATTTACCAATCTGACTGACTGGCGTCTCTTCATCGGCCTCAGCACAGCAAAATAACGATTGAATTAAATTACAATTTCGTTTAAAATATTTTCAAAAAAGAAAAAAATCAAATAAAATTTACTGAGCATGCATGGGCTTTTAGTAGATTTTTAATGCAAAAGGTAATATTTGCTTAAATACGAGGGTAGTTGACTAATTTAAATGTTTAATGGTTGTGTTAAAGGCAATGATGCTTCACTATCCTAAGCAATCATACGATTCTTGCTCATGAAAATCTAATGTGATTCCTTTTCTAGTTGAACTAAATGCAACTCTGATCGCATGAACATGAACATTATTATTTTATAAATATTTTCATAAACTTTTGCAAATCGTATGACTTTACAAAAATATCTCTCATTTGTGTGGAATTTTTAGGCCACACTATCCTATCTTTTTAGTGAATCATGGCCTCAAAGAAAGATACAATACGCTACACATACAGTCTAACCCTCTGTGTGTAATTATTTTAAACAGCATCACATTCTATATCTCAATGATGCCACCCTGAACAGATTCAGATTCGAGAAAATTGAATTAGTTGTTTTATATATACAATTTAAATAAAAAGTTTTTCTGGAAATTATATAATTAAATTTTAATTTTATAATGTTATCCGCTCTTAAATAAAACAATACAATTTTGAAGTCGCATATTTGATTTTTTATTTTTTTTTTTGTATTTCTGTACACTCCCGCCCATAAAAGAAGAAAAATCTTTTCTTTTAAATTTAATAACTCATAAAAATTTTTTTATTTCTGAATTCCAATTTTAAATAAATTTATTGAATCGATGGTTAAAATTAAGTTTACAATTCGAAAAAAATATTTTATGTTTTTCTGTGTTAGAAATTTAATATTGCTTGACGTTTCTGTTACGGTTCCAAGATTTTCGAATATCGAAAAATAATTATTTGCAAGCGAGGCGAATTCCAAAATTATAAATGATTTTCATTTTTTCCTTTAGTTCTGAAATTTTATGAATTGATCAATCTCAGCTGCACTTTGAGAATCCCAAAAAAAATTTTTTCACTGCTGTGTGGTTAATGACAGGACTCATATAATCATAATTTTTTTTCTGGAATTGCCCCTAAATGTGGATTTTGTTTACTACTATTTCAAAATGCACAAAAATGCACTTCAAAATACAGTGCAATTGATTATAGTGGGGTTGGCCAGTTTCTGTGCGCATTTCACGGCATGCTAACACAAATCCTCAGGCCACCTTTTTTGTTGTTGCTTATTAAAGAGGAGCCTTTCACAAAATTTAGATTTCGATAGGAAAAGGAGAAAATAATTTCATAGCAAGTCTTTCTGTGATCTCTAAAATTTGCTTTGCTTTCAATGCAGAGCCTTAAAACAATGCGTTCACAATGCATAGAGGCTTTCTAAAGAAATTCTTTTTTTCTTACCTTCATTTCTTGGTTCATCTTCCAACCTTTTTATTGCATTGTCCTTATCCAACCATTTTTTTTTTGTCAAAGTCAAATTAATTTGTAATCATATTGCAATATTGTGAAAATAGTAACAACGATAATAGCAAAGAGGCAGATATAAGCGAGTGAAATTTTATTCATACAATTAAGCGGGGAACCATCATCATCCTCATCGAATTACAGATTGTAAAATGTTCTCCTTGACATATAGATTCTCGCTGCTGGAATCTAACAGATTTATATTTGCTTAATCCCCGAAAGCCAAAGTTACGTCAACACTATCCTTTGCTCGCCGTACGTTTACTTTCATGCAGAATACACACGTTATTGTTACAGCTTTATATGGCTTTTTGAATGTTTTCCTCCTCTCATTTCTTTTGAAATTTCAATCATGTATGAACTATTTCAGGGGATGATCAAAATGTTTCATTGTCGTTGTTTTAATGCAATTTTTTGCTGTTGTGTTTGATACACATCCTTGTATTATTTTCTATCTATTTCTATTATGTAAAAATGTAACCCAAAACTTGCCCGCAGGCATTAAAATACAAATATATTTTCATAAAATCATAATTAAATCTAGTCCAACTTGTAACCCCAATTTTTTATGCCGGCGAACAGTCTATTATTTCTTTGAGCAGTCCACAGTTTAATACTAGACGAATTACGTCAACATTTGTATGAATTTTTCTTCCAAAACACGTTATTTGCTTTTGCAGAAGGTGGTCTAGTTGCATCTGCGGTTGGTTAATCGATGTGTAGTCAAACAAATTCGCTCTCCGTCACGTATTGACATAATAAGGGGGCAAAGATTAACCATTAACTTTATAGAGATTTATCGCTTTCTTAATCAAATGTTGGTTTAAGGGTTTGGGCTTGAGGCTTTGCAACAGAAATGCAAAATTTTTTACTCTCAATGAAATTTAATTAAATTATTTTTATTAATTTATAACAGCTGATTTGGCTTTTACACTATAAATTTCATTAAATTTCAGGTTATTTTAATTATTTATACAATACAACATTTGAAATATTTTTTATAAACATTTGCGTGCAGCAAAAAGGATTTTTAGTATTTACGATTGGGTCCAAGTGTACCGGTGACTGTAATAAATAAATTGCTTTTGATAAGGCTTAGTTTTCTTACGTGTGCCGATGGCTGCTCTGCTCTGTGGATAGTTTCCAACTCTACTATTCAGAATCAATCCACATCTGTACAGAGTTTCACCACGTGCTTTTGTTGTCCATTTATTGTAATCGTTTCTCCGTGATTGTGCGGAATGGCCGACCTTATCATTTACGAGGGTGAGATGAAAAGTTTTCGTCCCGATAAAGAATATCAACTTATTTAAATTTTTTTTTTCGTTTTAATTCTTTGTTTATTTTTTTCGTTCATTTTATGCTGGATTTTTATAGTGTCATTCGTTAAGCCCCCGGAATTAATTACTTCGCTGCTGCTCTGAAATTTTTCACCTCCAAGCCATTTTTTAAGGTTAGCAAACAATAAGTAGTCGCTGGGGCTACGTCTGGTGTATATAGTGATTGGGAAAACAATTCGAACTTCAACGATCGAAGAATAAGGAGGCGCATTATCAATGAGAAACAAGATATTTCCCCCTATTCACTACGTCTTTCAAACCCACCACATCGCATAGTTATTACCCTTCAACAGTTAATAAATGAATATATTTCCTTTAAAGATAATTACTTTTTTCCATCTCAGGGATTGAGTCATCTGACCAACAAATCCTTTGCTTAGTGGTGAATCCAAGCTTCATCTGCAGTACTTGCAGACTTCTCTTCAAATTGTTTCAAGCAGAATTATTCGCATGCGCATGATATTTCTTGTCTTACCAGGTAATGATCTTGCCCTGGTGTACAGTTATAATATGCAGACACTATTCGATGTACTGGTGCTTGTATGAAAATAAAGCGGGCTCTTTGCTTGTATGCAATTAAACAGGACCCCACTGGATTTCACTTTTAGTAGTTTAATACGAAAGCAAAACATTTAAACTTAAAATAGCTGGATCACACAGTTCGTAAGCTTGAGAGCTTATTGAAGATAATTTTCAAATTGGTGCTTTCAACTTCGCGTTCTCATCATTTGAAAGCCCTTAATTTTTAAATTCCCATTTCTGCTGTATTCATCACTTCGCCAATTAAATAAAACGTAACTACCGCAATTTGTCAATTGCCTAATTTATTTGTATGATTAACGTTGATTGTTATCGGTTGCAAGGCTGTGTATGTGAAACTTTTCTTACGCGTGTGTGTATGTGTTAATGCACTCCTTTTTATAAACGTTAAATTTTATTTATTTAATCGTTTTTTTCTTCTTTTTATTCAAATCCCATTATTCGAGTTATTCAAATCGTTTGTCTGTTTACAGTACATTTGCTCATTTAATGATGGGGTTCATCATGCCTCCTTGCTTACGTTCGACTGGCAACATTCATAATCAATTTACGTTCTTGTACCAGTAACTTTCTCTCTGACTTTTAACGGTTGCTTGTTTTTAAAGCTTTTGTTAAAATGTCACTCGTTGTCTGTGTCAACAATATAATAAATTCGTGATGCTGAATTTGTGCACAGTAGTGCTGAAGGCAGCAAAATAAATATTGCGGCAAATATAAACTTGTGGGCACGCTTGAATTGTTTCCTGCTTGCCCAACTTGCACCATTTGGAAAATTCATTTGAACGTGATTTTTTCAAATTTATTTAAAATAAATATTGAAATAAATTTAAATTTAAAAAAATATTTGTAAAAATTGAAGTCATTTTCAAAAGTTATACGCTGTTGGCCGCTAAAAAGTTCAGATGAAGATTTTCGGATTTTTGTCCGTGTTCAAGCCAACGTGCAGTCTGGGGGCAAGTTGTTAAAAGTTTTGTAAACGTATTGTATGTTGTGCGAATGCAAACGAGTATTTACATTTGCCAAGGGGTGCATAAATTGAATTTTATTTTAAACCTTTTTTGCGTTTTTATATTCTGTGAGTGATGCGACAGAATAAGGACAGCACGGTGTGAGTTGGTTATAAATAAATTGTATGTATTTTGCGGCTAAACTAATTGAGTCATTTTCTCTGTACACAGAGATAATTATTAAAATGAAAAAGGCCAGTGGTGCTGAAAATGAGCTCAATGACTTTTAAAGTTTCTTCTTCGTAAATTTGCTACAAATTTAAATTAAAGAAAAATATTAATACTTTTCAATACGCTTCTCAAGCTTCAAAGCCTATTTTGAACAAACTTGAAGGCGTTCTGTAGAGGTCATCGGCCGCGTTATTTTCTCATCGTTACAACAATGCAATATGTTTCGACGAAATTAATTAAGTTATTTACAAAAGCTGCCAATCAGCAGCTTTCGTTCTTTTGCCGTACAGAATAACCTCTGTGCAGATGTCTTTGCTGGCTCATTGGGTGGGGAAAGGATCGAAGTTGAATAACATTCTTCTTCATAAGAAAAAATACTTTTATAACGTTCTAGAATAGACTTGCTAAGATTGGTAATTAATTGTTTTCTTACATTTTTATATCTAAACAGTGAAGTCTTTGCAAAGTAATGGCTTTGGCTGGCCAGAACTCTTGGTTTTGCGAAACTTTGTTACAGCCGCCTCCTTCTTGTCATCACTTCTTTACTATCATAGAGTTTTTCTGAAGCTTTACCATGTTGTCTCAATGCATAACATCTCATTGGTCTTCAGGTTTGTTAACAGCGAAGTGTCTTTTCCATTTTGGAGACATTTCTCTTGTCTGCTTAGACTAAAGTGTCATTTTGGAAACATTTTCGAAGTTTGAAGTCAATTAACTGGCATTACACTATAACAACAACAAACGTCTGCTGTTGTCTATTTATTTTGCAGAGCTGGAAAATACGAGTATATGGGCGAAATATATATGTATGTATGTATGTGTGTATATTGCATTAAAATGCCAACGATTTAATTATTTATTTCACATGCATGCATGTGCAGGTAATTTTTTTTTTTTTTTTTTTTTCGAAGGAGTATTTCTCTGATCTAAACATGACATAAAATATTACACTGCGCTTAAGTAGACCGACATCCACATAAATAACGCCCTTTGGAAAGGGAATTACCAACCGCTCGAAGTCAACAAACGAGCAGCTAATTGGGCCATGTTAAACAAATACGAGAACATCTACACTTTGCCATCTGAAGAGGTAAACATTTGGAAAGTGGTAATGACTATCAAAAAAAAAAAGAAAAAAACCAACAACAATACTAACAAAACCAACCATATGGAAAATGTTTCAAATAGAATGCCAACTGTGTTTTGTGTGCATTTTAATTCATTCTAATTTCTCCCCCAACCCAACCAATAGCAACATGTCTGTCTAGAAAATATTTTGTTAAGATGAAATCATATAACAAGACGCCAGCCACTGCTAGTCAGCAACATTTCCTCTTCTTCTTCCTCTTCTTCTTTTTTTGTGGGGCATTGGAACTCACCTCAAAAATGTCACATCATTCGAATTGATGTGACTTTGTTGCGAATGTATTGACGTTAAAATTGTTTTATTTAAAAGCATTCTCACACAAAGAATAACAACAACACAACAACAACAACATCAACAACATACAAAAAAATCTTGCTGATCATCGTCATTTTGACAATAATGATGATTAGGATGAGGATGATGATGATATTGACGACGGTGATGCTTTCATTTTATGATAATTGCGCCGAAAATTGCCTGCTGCCGCCGTTCACTGACACCATTTAAAAACTTTTTAGTACATTCGCGTATGCATGTGTATGTGTTTTGTAGTCTGTATACAGATGTATTATGGCTAAATTGTTCTCGTATGTGTTATGTGGCGTAGGAATATTCAGTTTTGGTACTCATCACTGAATAATTACTTGTCAGTTGAAGAAATGAAACAGGAAGATGGATTTTTTTCTCTCTGAACATGTAAAACAAAGAAAAATACTAAAATATTCTTTCATAAATAATGTGATAGATGGCGGAGGTTTTGGGGAAGGGGCTCGTTAAATGCTGTTGTATTTAAGTGCAATTCACCTTGTAATTTAAAACCAACATTTTAAGTAGAAAAAATAAATAAAAATAGGAATATAAATTATTTATTAGAGGGTGGCAGTAACTGCGCATATTGCGTTGTGAAATGTTGATTTCGAAAATTGTGTTCTAAATGGCTGGCGATTAACGTCTAAGTGAAACTGAGAGTGAAAAGTCAGGCGAGAAGTATCACAAAACAACTGGTTGGATGGAAATTCCTTTTTCTGTACAAAAAAAGAATTTTTAATAATTTTCCAAAAAAAAAACTTTAATAACTTTTTTGTTTATATTTCAAAATGTAAATTTTTTTTTTAACAAATCATGAAAAATAAGTCATTCCTTAATGAATCTGTGTGAGAAATTTTGCAAAAGTTTACGAAAATTTTCATAAAATTACAATTTTCATGCGATCAGAGTTGTATTTATTTCAACCAACAAAGAAAAAATTAGTTTGCATCATATTTATGTAATAGTGTGGCGCAAGGAATGCCATTCTCATGCGACTTTTTCAAATAGCGTAAAATCGTATCATCGTAAAATCGTGTAAGATAGTGAAGCATGGCCTTTAACTATATAATTTAAATGAAAATTAAATTTATCGCCAGTTTTAAGTTTCATATGTGCCTAAGAAATTTCGACTATTTAAATTTTGATATTTAAGCTTCCATCTCGCTTCATTATAAGCAGTGGAAAGCAGACTGAGAAAAACTGTGACTGAAACAGCTGCCAGTCAATATGGGTAACCCTCGTATGTACACTCTTAATTTTGATTATGCATGGAAGTATCACAAAAACAAATCAAAGCATTTACTTAGCTCTTCGAGATGCATTACGATCTCATGCCAGCACAGTCATGCATCTTCCTACGAATATACACACACATGTAAATATATATACTCGTGCGTCTATTAATCTGTATATCGATCGTCCGTACTAAGTCAATAATTATACTGTTAAACATCAAATGAAGTGTTGCGGTGGTATTGTGTTGACTTATTGTCTTCGGTCTGCTCTAAACTGGCATGATGATGTTCTTATGTTTCAGCATTTTGTTTGTTCTTCATCGTCAGGTTGCTCATTTGCAAACTCATCTAATCATCACAGATTGTGTAGTTATTATATTTCATTCAATATGGTTCATCATTTTAATCGTCATCGAAGACAATTCCAAACCGAAAAAACAATTTGATATTTTTTATTCAATACTTTATGCCAGCGACAACAGCAAAAACAAAAAGGTGACCAGAAGCTGTCTACTGCACATCATGGAAATATGCGAGGATTAACACTATACGATCCGACGTATAAAATTGTTAAATGTGAATAATTTTTTTTTTTATTCCTCAAATGATATACTCAAAGTAAATTATAATTACATACAGATTATGGCCGCTGGTGTCATTTTGCAGCACTAAAGTCTGGCTCTAATACATTCAGAGCAAACACATCTTCGGTAGGAGGGCCCTTATAAATTTCCGCTGGAACCAACATATTCCCAGTGTAAGAGCAGTTGCAATGCATAAAGCATTTTCCATAATAAATATAAATGCAAATGCAAATGTGTGCGTACGTACCATTCTATGGATGTTTGTAGGCAGGTATTGTCTGAAGTTGCAAGATTTAAATGTCTTATCTCTCGTTTCGTTTAAATTTTAAAGTGAAGTATAGGCAGTGACGTGTCAGTTTTGGTCTCAGAAATGTTTTATGTTTAAATTTCTTTAGATGGGCTCGAATTGCTATACAGAGTGTTCAAGTAAATTTGAATACATTTTCAAAGGTGGCACATATTTAAGAACAGGAGTGTACTAACCGGGTTTCTATCAGCATTTTATTAGTTTAAGATAAATATTTTGAAATATTTATAAAAATAAAATGTTTACAATTGAACATTTTAATAAAGAAAATAGTCCATAGCTGATTTTCAAATCTTTTCGTTAAGAGAGATTGTGTTCACTGCACTGTTTGTGTGATGCTGTGTACCTCCGTCTCAAAGATTTTCCAGTTCGAAAAGGGAATGCCTAAATCAGAGAAAATAAAGTGAAGCAAACTAAATATAAATAAGTCCAAAGTTGCCAAGCAAAAAGGTTGAATGACATTCGATTGACCTTTAAATTGTCTTGCAATCATAGAATTTATTTAGATGTTGTGAAACTTATTTTCAAGGCACGCATACGTCCGTTAATAGTGGTTACGTTATTTTCTTTAAAATTTGCCCCGTGGGACTATACCTGGAAAAATTTCTTTCGCCAAATTCTGTGAATAATTTCAAACTTTTTGTTTTTAAGAAATTTTTGTATTATTGCAACGGCAATCTTTAGAATCTCTCGATTCGGATATGGTGCACATCTTTTGGCGGGGTGAGGTTTTTCATTGTGTTTTAAAGATGTTGTAATAACAGCATTTAGTGTTGTCTGCGTTGCCATTTACGGATAACAGAGTTCTTGTCATTGTCAAGCAGTCATATTTTCATAAGGCAGCTAAATAAACTATTCAAGTGGGACATCATCGATAGACTATCAACATTAACAAACGCACCAGTAACAACGACAGAAGCATCAGCTTGACGTTGCGCTTTCTCCCGTTGCGTTGTCTTTTGCGTCTATACGTTTCGCTGTCCATTAGTTGTTTGTGTTTTCTCTATATATGAAATCATTTGCTTAAAGCCGGACGTGTCATCATTGGCGCCAGTATTTTGTTTTTAGAAAAATTGGGCTAACAGTTGAACAGTTGCTTCGTGTTGTTTTTATTAGAAAAATTAAATTCAACTCGAATGTTGTTTTTATTTCATTCACTTGTTGTTGGTTGACTGGTTCTGTAGTGTTCGTCGTTGATCTTGCAACATGTTTACAAAGAAATTGATATTTTGTGTGTTTTGAAAATAAACAGTAAAAATAACAAGTATTCGACTCAGTATATCCATGTCCATGGATGCGTACACCCGCACACACACATACACACACATGTGTACACAAGCAGGCATATATTGTATAAATGGCGCTTAATTTAAGAAATTCATAGTCATTTTAACATATAAAAATTTTTTAAAAAAAATTGCAATTGTATGGTGTTTAAAATTAAATGCGGATTTCTTAGAAATTTGAATGAAAGAAAAGAAAATAATCAGACGATGACAATATACACATGCGCAGAACGTAAGAGTGTGTGTGTGTGTAAATTTTTTTTATTTTGCTGATGAAAATCGGGGAAAAAACTTGCCTGTTTTCAGCATGTAAGTTTATTCTATTTAACTAAAATACAAATAAATGAAAGGATATTTCAAGGATAATTTTATATCAAAAAAGATAACGAATGCAATACATAAAATATTTAATTACTTTCAGTTAATTCAGAATTTTTGAATCGATTATTATTATAGGACAGAATTGTATAATTTATTGTTTGGAAAGGTGATTTGCTCTGATCGTATAACACTCGCTTAGCAAGCAGGATTTGTGAATATCGATGACCTGCTTCTCCCGGCTATTTTTTACAGCATTGAAGAAAAACTTTTTTGAGGCCTTTTGAGTAACACCACATAGAAAAATTTATTTTCATTGTCACGAAACATTCTGCTAACGGCTGAAAGCGTCCATAAGGCAATTATTAATCTCGCGATATAATAATAAGCAATTTTAGCAGGCAAGGACTTTTTAATAGCGTTGTAATGGAATAAATTGCTCTTTTTAAAAGAAAAAACATGGTTTTTACAATTGTGTAATAAAAGTTAATAAAAAAAAAACATTAGCGGGCTCAACCGGGATTTGAACCCGGGACCTCTCGCACCCAAAGCGAGAATCATACCCCTAGACCATTGAGCCACCTGACGTTGTTACTACAGCTGGCATAACAAACACTGCAGTTTATTAAAATTTTTTATTTTTATTATTTTTTTCCCCCATAATTTTATATGTAGTGACGCGATGAAAATGCTAAAAGTAGAATAGCCGACTGTGTAAATAAAATTGTGTTTGCATTTCTAAATACACCACGCCACACATGCAATGAAACAAAAGATATAGAAATTATACACAGACCATTGAATCATTCCAGCCGCCTTTGAACGGCAATGTAGCTCAGATTTTGCTTATCTTATTAAGATTTGATTTTAATAGAATTAAAAATACAAATGACTTTTAATCACTGCGCACGATTTGTGGAGAGAAAGATTAGCTTTTTATAAAACGCAATCACAAAATATGTAAAGTAAAGATTTTGAAAATATCTTTAAAAGTGCGAAAAAAATAATAAATAAAAATTATAAGAATAAGTAAAGCAAGAGGTTTTTTATTAAAAATTTCTCAGCAGGCTTATTCTGTATTGCGATGCGAAAATCAATGCGATGCGAAAATATGCAAATGCGAACACTTCCTCTTCTCTGTTGCGATGTTCGCAAAGTACTTTCGTATTCGCATTTCAAATGCGAAAATCTGGCATTCTGGTATTCCGTATTGCGAAAACTATTGTCAGATACAAAGGAAACAACTAACAAGACCGCCAGATTCCATCAATTTGAAATAATGGTGTGATTTATGACGAAGAACAGGCGAAGAATTAAAAGCAATTGGACCGCCTGTTAGAGAAACTGCGGAATGGGAAAAGGTAAATATATAAATCATTTAAAAATATAGTTTTCTAAAAGTATATAATTTCAACTTTAATTTTAATGCTTTTGAACTGATTTCAATGTGGACACTAAGCAGAAACTAAATAAAATAAATTACAAAAATATTAAATAAATTAATATTGTTTTGCAACCGCAATCACAAATTTTTTTTTTCTTTTGTAAATTTAAATTTGACGTTTAATTGAGATCAGAGTTGTTATATTGAACGGCGTTGCCACGATTTAAAATAAAATGCGAATGCCATTGCGATTGCGATTGCGAAAGCTTTATAGAATACCAATTTTCTTTCGCATCGCATTGACTTTCCCATCGTAATACAGAATAAGCCTGCAGTTCTGGAATCAATGTTTCATTATCTCCCGGTGAAATTCGTTGTTATTAAATAAAACACTTTAAATAATTATTGTTTTCTCGTTTTTATAATTTATGTGTATATATTTTTCTTTAACTCATTTTATTATAATTGTATTGCATTCTAATAATAAGCTTTCTATTACTAAATGTATCGTATTGTAATAATCTTACAAACTATTTACAATCATACACTCAAAAAATATGCTACGGTCGAGCAGGAGGAAAACATGTTAAAAATGTGTTTCTTGAAGCAAAAATATATTGAGTGCATATAAAAATTTTCCGTTCAGAGTTAATTTAAATAAATTGGACTTAACAATTATTTTTCTTCGAAAAAACAGTTCAATTTTATTTAGAATAAAGTACGGACTCAAATGAAAGCAAAATGATATTTATAGTAAAAAAGAAAAACTTCAGTGCAAAAAATAATTTACAGAAATTACTTAAATGTATTATTTTATAAGTGTAATGTTTATAAAAAATTATAAATATTTAATGTGTTACGCTTATTGAATCGTTCTCGGTAAATAAGGAAATTAAAATTAGATACACTAAACTTAAACAGCATTGCGATTGCAGGCGGACCAGGGAAATTATAGTTTTTTAACGATAAGGAATTTAAATATCTGTAATCGAATATATCTGTGATTATTTATGAGGAAACATATAAAAGATCTAAATTCATCTGAATAGGTTCAAGAGTCCAATAGGTCTCATTTAAATATTTCTCTTGAACCATTTCTAAATATGGAATTAGTAAAATCGTTTTGTGGTGTTGCGTTTCAGCTGTCGAAAACTGTTCGATAAGCGAGGCAGGCAGTAAATATTAAAAAGCAGCCCCATTTCTTTAAGGTAATACATTTACCTCAGCTGAACTATCTGCGAATGGATCTGTAAAGTGAAACGATGCGATTTTACTCATTCTAGTTCAGTAAAATATATAAATCTGGTAATACAAAAAGTTCTGGATATGGCCTGTTATCTTAATTGTGTGTTTTAATTTGAATGAACAAATAATACGTTTGCCTATTTTCGCCGAGTGTAGCGTAACTTTCTTTTAGTAAAGTGAAGATAATTCAGTTGTATTTACTTCTAACAATGATTGCTTTAAATTTTCGAAATGGTTTTTTTTTAATTAGCGAATGTGTAATGAAGAAAAATATACGATTTTCGAGGTTCACATTTATATGCATACTTTACTGTGTCTCTCATTTTTCACATTCCGTCTCACTCTCGCAGAACACTGTACACTGGATTCTTAATAGATTTGCTGGCTTTCCTTACAGTACTTTTGAAAGGTATCATGTTATTTCGGTTGCACTGTGACTCAAGTCGGGCGATGTTGAAAAAGGTCGATGTAGCAATTGTGTGCTATGATGATAGCTGGTTGTTGTAGATGTGGCCGAGGGACTACTACTGTGTTCTTGGATAGCTGAGGGAGGTGGAGGGTGATTCTGGTGATGGTGATGTAAATGGTGATGGGCAAGATGTGGATGTGCTGCTGCTGTTAATGTGGCCGCTATTGAATTCGCTGCAGAATTAAGTTTTTCGGGTGAATTAACGCGAATTTTTGGCGGTGGGCCGCCGGCCACTGGCTGCGTAGAACAGTCTACCGCATAAGCAGTTGTAGCATAATTCGGATGCAAGTGGTTGCCGTTCAAGCTGGCCAATGTTTGTGGCAATTGTGGATGTGGTCTTATAACCATCGGTTGTATGGGAAACTGTTGAGTCATTTCTTTGAAATTTGCAAAACTTTGCAAATAACCTGCACTAAAGAGACTTGTTGCTGCAGCATCCAATTTGAACGCCGGCAAGCATGATGGAGGCAGCGTTGATGATGGATATGCAGGTAATCCACTTGATGAGAGTGATGAAGAGAGATCCCTAGGCTTGTCTTCATCTACGCTTAATCTTTCATCCCGATCGTTTGCTCCATTGGAAGTGGAGCCAGGACTGTGTTGTAAATGCAAACTACTGGGTACAGGAGAATGCGTTCCCAATGAAATGTCCGAATCTGAGGTGTCTGAGGGTGTAGGAGATGGGCCACCATCGGGTCGTCGTCGTCCCAAGCCAGAGTTTTGATTATGTTGTAATCTGAAATTGGATACGAGAATGTTATCAAACAATAAATTATTGTCGCTCCTTTCAAATATGCTGGTAGCAATACTTTTGCTTCCTCGTAAGCAACTTCTTTGCAATAATTCGATATCTATAGTGTAGGTGTTTTAAACTGAGTTTTCACGAGCAGCTTGTTAGTTTTAATTCGCCGTCGTATCGTTAACAAACACTCTGTTGAAGAGTTATATAAAAACTATAGCTTTCTGGCGTCTAATAATTAAATTATAAAATTATTGGAAAAATATTTTTAAATAGTTTTTAATATTTAAAATACTTTTCCCCAGACATCGGTGTGGCCATGTTTAGTATTAATTTCTGGATGAATGGCTGAGGATTCTAAAGTCGATACCATGAATAACTGACATTGTTAGAAAATATAAGTTTCTGAATTGCGAAAGCGGGCTTGTTTACGAAGGAAAGGTTACAAAATCATCTCAATCTTTGAGTACATCCATACCTTTCAATATAGTTTGGTGTCGGTATGTTTAGTGATAATTTGTGGGTGGATAGCGGAGCATTCGAAACTCGAGGGCATGAACAATTAACATCGTTAGATAATATAAGTTTCTGAATTGCGAAAGCGGGCTTGTTTACGAAGGAAAGGTTACAAAATCATCTCGATCTGTGAATATATCGATCTTTTTTAGTATAGTTTGGTGTTGGTATGTTTAGTGTTAATTTGTGGATGGATGGCGGAGCATTCGAAACTCGAGGGCATGAATAACTGACATTGTTAGAAAATATCAGTTTCTGAATTGCGAAAGCGGGCTTGTTTACGAAGGAAAGGTTACAAAATCATCTCAATCTTTGAGTACATCCATACCTTTCAATATAGTTTGGTGTCGGTATGTTTAGTGATAATTTGTGGGTGGATAGCGGAGCATTCGAAACTCGAGGGCATGAACAATTAACATCGTTAGATAATATAAGTTTCCGAATTGCGAAAGCGGGCTTGTTTACGAAGGAAAGGTTACAAAATCATCTCGATCTGTGAATATATCGATCTTTTTTAGTATAGTTTGGTGTTGGTATGTTTATTGTTAATTTGTGGATGGATGGCGGAGCATTCGAAACTCGAGGGCATGAATAACTGACATTGTTAGAAAATATCAGTTTCTGAATTGCGAAAGCGGGCTTGTTTACGAAGGAAAGGTTACAAAATCATCTCAATCTTTGAGTACATCCATACCTTTCAATATAGTTTGGTGTTGGTATGTTTAGTGTTAATTTGTGGATGGATGGCGGAGCATTCGAAATCCATTCAACACGTAATTCTGTCGGCCAGTAGGCAGTCTCTTTAATGTCTTTACAGTACAAAATAAACCATAGAATAATTGCAAAACTTGAGCTTGTTTTGTGAAAGGAAACGTTGAAAGTAACGATGACTGAAACGTCAGGTCTGGCAGAATGTCTCACTTTTCACAAAAATGTAGTTATCAAAAAAGGCAACTGAAACGGGAAACTACTGATGTTATTTTTCTCTAGGCTACAAAAGCTGGGAGTTTCTGTATTCTATATTTTACTTGTCTTTGTTCCTTCTCACAGTTTATCATAATTTATATTTTCGTTTGAGGTGCTCGTTTTTTATATGAAACTTCAGTAAATGTGGTCATTTGGTCATTTTGCTGTGAACTTTACTAATGTTGTTCATTTGTCTTACACGGTGGGGCAACAATTGGATGAGTGTGGATGAGTTGATGGCATCACGCTGATTCCTTACACTGTCATAATTATCTGTGGTTCGTGTGTTTGACATGCTGGTGTGCCGGGAGAGTAAAAAAACCAACCCAATGCCATCATTCACTTTTTCGTTTTCCAACTTTAACACGTTTAGGCTCGTGTGAGTTGATCATTTTTGATTTTTTCTTTAGAATTTTTTTTTTTTTTCATTCGCTTGTAGTGCGAGCATAAGTTTTGTTGCATTTTTTTGCCTTTACCGCCTTGGTAGCGTTTAATGTTCGTGTTGAGTGATTAATAGCGTTCACATTTTATGGATGGTTGGATGGTTGTATGAGCGTTTAGATGGATGGATTGTACACAAACATCACTTAAAAAAGAATGAAATCAAAATGAATTTAAAGGCCTTTCAAAATGAAATTTTAGATGAGAGTTTACTAACAGCCGTTCATCTGTAGTTATGAAAGGAGCTTAAAAATGCGGCTAAGTTTTTATAATAATCCAACTGTGCGAGATTACTTGGATATCATAATCTAAAGTAAGGAAGTACATGTTTTCTAAATTGAGTTGCTTCGTGCTTGTTTCATACAAGTTTTCCCCTTCAGCGATTAAGCAGTTGATATCAGTACCAAAACTCGATAATAATTTTATTTCATGTACTAATTTGTCTTAAATGGCCATTAAATGTTACGGACAACCGTATCAAATGCCTTCATTTTACATAATTTTTTTTTTTTTTTTTGCTGAATTGAAACTACTTTAAATATTGTAAATGTGAAAATGTGTTGTTAATGGCTTAGAAGATTTATTTATCAAAAAAAAAAATTCAGCTCTTGTGAGAACTTTTTCTATTTTCTATTTTCTCTCTATTAATGATAGTTGTTCAATAATAATTTTTAAATTATTGATTTTTTTCTAAATTATTATTTGTGTTCCCATTAAAGTCACGGTGGCTTAAGCAAAGTATAATACAACCGCTTTCAGACGCTTTTAAATGCTTAAATAGAAAATTTGATAGCTTTCAGCTTTATTCAAGGTAAAATTTTGATGGATTGAGAATAAAGATATTATTTAATGGTAACACATTAGTTTATATGATGTTTAGCACACTTTGATTTTGGAATTGTGTCCGGCTGATGTACAGGGTGAGAAGGTTGGCATCTTCTTTTGTACACGTTTTACACGAGTATGAAAAAGTTGATAGTGAGACTTGCAGCGAAATAGGTAAATGCACTTTCTAATATTATTAAATGCAAATATCTGTCAGCTCCGCCAGAAAAAAGATCTAAAGTTTTTGAAAGAAAAATATTTTCTGTTTGTATATATTTTCTGAATCGTAACAAAGTTCATCCGAACTAAGCTAAGTAGCGATTATTTCTAATGGGCAAGAGCAAGGCAATTCTACAATGTTCTAGAAAAACAATATTAGCAAGCCAGTTCGGCAAATCACAAAATTTCAAATCAGTTTTGATGTAAGATTTGACGGTGTGCTGACTACTTCAAACGAAAGCGCCAACAAACAGCTGTTACTTTTTTTGCTTCAGCCACAAAGAGTGAAATAAGTTTCTTTTGTTTCTATTCCTTCAGCTTTATTATCGCCAGAAATATAGATTAAAAAAATATTTAATTAGCCATCATGAAAGTCTTTATATTTATTGGTGTGCGAAAAATTTTAATTGGATGATTATTTGAAAAATTGTCAGTTTGTAATTGATTTTTTCAATAATTGTTTAGTATTTTGCATATAACTTAGCAATAATATTTGCGTGCCTCCGTAGGCGAAGGTATAATGAGCAGGCTTTAAAGCGGAGGTTGCGGGTCCGATTGCTACTTAGACCCTGAGTGTTTTCCTGCGGTCAAGTGGAAAGCATTGAGGATTAAGTTATTTTAAAAAAAAGGTTTATCGCTGTGGCCACTTTGAAAATTTCACATAAAAAATTTATAAAAGAGAAGAAGGTGTCTTAAATTTTTTTAATAATTTTATATATTTTTTTATACATTTAATTCACATATTATAAGGTTCATAGCAAGTGATTTAAAGTAAACATCTATTTAACTGAATAGTTTAAAGTCACAAAAATTCAATGTTGACAAGAGAACCTTCCAACAAAAGTGTTTTCCCGAAAACATGAATGAAAGCGGAGCCAGTAGAGCAAAATCAATTAATATAGTTATCAAATATCGCTGGCTAAAAAGCAATTAATATAAAATTATTTATTTCTTACGGCTGAGTAAATAAACTGTTTTAATTGAAAACTTTCAACTGTTAAATAAAAACGACTCTGCACCCTGTATTTTATGTAATTTTTTCAAAACTCGCTTGTCCCTTCTGCTTAAAGCACGCATGAATGACAAACTTTTAATATTTTCCACACAATTGATTTAACATTTTATAATTGTTCGATTAAATTTTTTCTCCGTAATTATTTTTTTCTTTTTTTCCTTCTTTTTTTTTTTGTTTTTGTTTTTGTCTTTTTTTTTGTCAATATTGTTTTTGGCTTCGAAAATTTCGTGAGCCCTGCACAGTGTAGAAGAAAGGGTTAAAAGCAGAATTATCATTTCTGATTTTTTTTATTATTTAATATGTGTGTTTTTGTAATACGATCCAGTGGCACCTACCTTAAGTGACACGTAATTATACAACAATATTATTCGTAACGTACACACATTCATACGTTGCTGTACGTTGTTGTATAACGTACGATTTCAAAAGGTTCCTTGCCCATATCGTAGTGAGAGTATGAATATTGGTTTTATGACATCTTGCCATTGAAATTCAATGCTTTAGAAAAATTCTTAATCGGCTCATGTCAGCCATATTATACGGAAAAGAAGAAATATATTCATTTCACAAAAAGGCACATTCACTGAAGTGTACAATACATGCGATATTCTTCCTTCTATATGGATCTTACTTGCTGTTTTTGATAGTTTCATGTTGTTTCTGCCGTACGAGATTTAATGGAAGCAGTATTAGCAAAAAATAAATAAAAATGGAAAAAAAAATTTAAAGCAAAAGATCTCGTTCGTGTGGTAATTTGATATGCCCTTCTTATTCTTTTGTTTTTATTAAAAAATTATTATTATTATTATTTTTTTTATTTTATTTTTAATTCATTTCACAAATTATATTGTTTTCCAAATTGGAATCAATTATTTCCTTAAGTTGTTTTGTTTTAATATTTCCATTAGCTCGTCGTTCAGTGAAAAGGTTTTATTAACCGTACCGGCAATAATTTCGGTGATAATTTTATAATAAAATATTGTTAATGTAAAAACGAAATTAAAAAGCTTATTTATTGAGTTGGCTTGTGAAGGCTAAAAGCTGGAAAAAAATTAGGCAAAAGAAAATAATCGCAAATACGGCCCATGAATACTCGCACATTTTCCCAAGAGGTATTTAAAAGTTCACTGGCTGTACAAAATATTTGAAACGTTTTATGACCTTAAAAAATTTATGTGATGAAGACAGACACTCAGAAGAAAGCTTTTACATGTATTTTCCATGTGTAAACCACACAAGCAAATTCTCCGAACATTTAAACAAGAGTATTTCTCACATCGTTCAATAGTACCAGCGCTCAGGGGAAAGCCCCTCAACTTGCAATGCTTTCATCTTTAAACATTCCAAGTGCAATCAATCCGGGAGATGTCAAAGGACTTGAGAAAAATGTGCTCGTATGAGAATATTTTTTTGTTTGATTTGTGGGTGTCATTGGTGTGTATGGACTCAATCAACGACACTCTCCTCATCTAACCAATTCTTAATTTAAATGGTTTCTTAAGAATTTCGTATATGTAAATACCGAAAAGATATATCGGGTTTCCCACTTTAAATTTAAATAATTCAAAAACTATATATCACGGTATCAAAGTAGGTAATTTTCTTTTAGTTTAATTTTATGTTGTGCTTTGAAAACAATTTCATTCCAATTCGCTTAAGGTAATGCTGACAATCCTTCCAACTTTGAAGCAACTTTTCGCATAAAGCATATTGCCGTTCACCGACGACATGTTCAATATTCAATTCCAATGCGTCATTTCTTTGTGGATTATTTGTATAAACCGACAACTTTAGTTAACCCTATAAAAAGGAATCCAATGGCTTTAGATTGCCAGATCTTGGCAACCAACTGTTCCAAACATGAAGTTATGAATCGTATTGGGATCTGTAAGGGAAGTTTGATCCTCTTTATGGAAGAACCTGTCATTAAGACCATTTTCATCGATTTTTGGGAAAAATAATCGTTCAGCATCGAACTATATTGAAGACCATTAACGGTAACGTTGTTTTCTGTTTCGTTTTTGAAAAAATATTGCCAGATGATACTACCAGCATGCAGAGCGCACCAGACATTCCCTTTCTAATGGAAGCAAAGGTGTTCCCTGTACTTTATGTGGATTAATTTTCGCTCTAAATGCGCTTTTTTGCTCTTCATCGGAAAGCAAAATGTTAGTTCAAAAAAAAATGGATCATTTTTGAGCTGCTCTAAAGCCCAATCATTTGAATGAAATTGTCTTAAAAAAAAATGCGGTTACTTTGATATATAGTTTCTGTTTTATATAAGTTTTTCTGTAGGCAAAGCCGATAATAGAAATCCCTATATATTTTTTCAGCTACATAATTACATCTGTAAGTATTTTCTTACTAAATTCATCTTGAAAATGCATATGGACATATTTCGTATCAACCAACTCAGTCATCAAATAATGCAAATGAGTTCGTAACTGGAACGATTTTTAACACTTTTGAAAGCTTCGCTTAAAAATCATGTTACTTCACATTGAGTTGTTGCAAGATTTTTCTAACAACTAATGAGATATGCTTTCTGGCTGTCGTGTTAGTTTTGCAATGTTTCCAACTAGCAAAACTAAAGACGACAGTGATACAGTAGCGGCAATTCACACACATCTGTCACTCACTCACGCCACACACGCACTCACAATGTCCCACACACTTAAATTCATAAGGAACAACAATAATTCATAATAAACAACAATAGCAATAACAAATTGTTGTGTTGCATGATTTTTGGACAATAAACTTAAGAAAGGAGAGACGGACGGACAGCAAATAAGTAAATAAATAAAAATAATTGTGCTGCCAACACGAGCCATAAGTAGCATTTTCATGATATAAAACGCTTTTTACAAGACATTGAACAAAATGAATAGTTATCCGAACAGATAGATAAATGCTTGAATGAGCGCAGAAGCAAGAAAAAACTTTATTAATGAATGAACGAGCGCACAGATAACTGGACAACCAACTACCGAACATACTTGAAAGCTGTGCCAATTGAAACCAAAAATTAGGTGAATGGTCAATCCATCAAAACATAAAATGCTGAGATCACAATATCAAGTGGCCACAGCATTTGCAAAGTAAAACCAGGGATCGGAAAAAACTTTTGATAAAACAATTCAATTTTCCTTTCCGAGAGAAAATTTCTGAGGCAGCAGGAACCACATGAACTTTATTTTTAGTATCCCTGCTTACAGTGTCCTTTTACACAATAAAAACTTCTTAATTATTTGATGGCATTTTAAAAAGCTTTTGCTTAAAATAATTTCAAAGTACTGTACGAACTCGATTTACTGCATTACCCCGATTAGCGCAAACCACAATTTTTAACATTCGAGTCTTTATAAGAGCAACTTTTTTCAACAGCCAATCTCGATAAGTACAACATTTTGTGTTTTAAAAAATTAAAAGGTATGTTCTCTCGAATTTTCTTCCTTAGAAATGTGGTTTTTGCAAGTACTTGAATATTCTGCCAATAACCGATCTTAAGAATGGTAGTTTACTACAGTCTCCATTAAAAAATGTCGGAAAGTGTTAATATCAAAAAGTTAATGCACTGGGGAAGACGATCCCCCATTGATTTTGTTACGGTATCATGTAGCAAAAGAACCGGCTTGAGTTACACCATCCCTTTTAAATCACTTGCAGGATGTATAACTGGATATAAACTTAACAGATGCTGAAGAGTCAGAAACTATACTGTGGGCAACAGGAAATGAAATTTCTTATGAAAAATTGAACTCTCTTCAAGAAGTCAAGGGAACTGCAATTACCAAAAGGGCTAAAATATCTAAAATTCAAACAAAAATTTCAACATCCTTTCGCTTAATCTACTCCATAAATAGAACTCATATACTCGTATGTACGAGTATATTTACAGGTGTGTAAAATACTTAAGAAGACTACTTTTGGTTTTTATTGGCCGTCGGTTATCACAACTTTTCGCTAAAACCAACAATAACGGTTTCCTTTCAGTTACGCAAATCTAGCTTGCACTGTACCATAAAGAGTAATGTACACCAGATATGTGTCTTAAACAACTGTAAATAGAAAGAAGTGGCACTCACGTTCCCTGAAAATGTAATTATTTTCGCATAATCAGTAAAAAACTTTTTAACGTTTTGAAAGCGGAAAAACGAACAAAATCGCATCCCAGGAAGCTTTTCAAGCAAGTACGCTTCATTGTAAGCATTACTTGTATTATATGGTGATACTTTCATAACTTTCATATGGAATTTTCCATATAAAAAAAAATCCATCTCAAAAGTATTTATAAAAATTGAATTTCCTATCAAACACTAACGCCTTTGCGATGCTTTTTATATTTGATTCAATATAATTCTTGAACGGCCCTTTTATAACGGCAATAAGCTCTAAAAGCTTATTGTCTCCTGATGGTTTTGCTGGCACTATTGTCACAACTTTTCGTTAAAACCAACGAGCTTGTGCTATATCTCTGACTCATAGAGACTATTGTATACCAAATATATTAACGGCAAACGCATTGGTAACACTTGCTGGAGTTTGATTTGATTTCTTAAAGACCCGGTCGCTGTTCCACGTTCATTTACTTATCGCCGGGTATCAGTAATTTCTTTTCGTTTGGTGTATTAGCAAGAATAAGTTTTCATTAGTGTGGAGTGAAAATGTAATTATCTCCACTGCGGACCCGGCATATGAGTATATACTTATACTTATAAAAGTATATATGTACATATACTTTATATATACATATACTTATATATGTACATATACTTTTATATACACATAGTTTCCTTAATTCATCACTTGGCTGCAGAAAGTACGGCACGGATGCATTATTTATTTATGAGGGCATTTGAAATGTAGTGAAAGTACTTTTGCTGTAATTTGGCCTACTTAGAAATCGTGTGAAGATGGCGTTCAGCTGCCTGCCATAAATGATCTTCTGAACATTTTCTGAAAATTGTCAAAGAATCACAAAACGACACTGCCATCACACTTGCCATATTTGCCAAATCGTGCAATTGTGTGGGTTGTATATGTTGGCCTTAAGTAAACCCGGCGATGATGAGTATTCGGATTTTAGGGTACTGCATACGACTCCGCTTTGGCATACAAGTAAACTTCCATTTACATACATATAGCCACACAAACATACAAACATCGCTGGGCCAGACACTCTATCAAAAATATTGCTTAACAAGTAATTCCGTTCATTTTCTCAACTACCTTTTGATTGTTACAGAAAGCGAAAAAAACGAATAAAAATAATCCACAGTTTGATGTCTAACACAGTTTACAAGAGCAAACGGATATAAAATTAGAAGTGTTCAGATGTGTAGAGACAACAACAACAAGTTCTTAAGGCCCTCAGGGTATTCGTGAGCTTTTCTCAGAATAAACAAGCGAAGTTAAATTGCTAAAACAATATCAATCGTTAAATAGCAAATTGTGCCGCTATTTGTATTGTATCTAGATACATGCATATGCATGTTTGTGCATGTACATATGTATTTACAAAGTATTCAAATTTTATCAACTCTTGCCCCTGTCCCTGTTCCTGCCCCTGCCCCTGTCCTTAAAACCGTTGACAAATGAAGCGTGAAAAATTAAGTAAACATTTATCGCAAAATACACACTGACAGACAGACATCAGAAACAATGTCAACTGGGAAAATCATCCCCCAAAAAAAAAAGGCCGCGTCTCTTTTTGTCACCTCCGTTTTGTCATTTTGGTGGACGTTTGTTTTCCAACATCTCATTTAGTTCCTTCGAGTGAGTCTTTTTTTTCCTTTTTAAATCAATAGATTTGAATATGAATTTTGTTGTTGTTGTTCTTGGGTCTTTATCAAATTTGTATTATTTGATTTTTTTATTTATTTTTTTATTTTTTGTTCTGTGCTGTTTCTGAGGCAAATTTGTTGCCCTTTTCCTCTTTTGCCTGCCTCAATAACTTTTTTCATTTGTGTGTTAATGCTTTTTAAAGTTCATTAAGTGTTTTGATGTTTAGATTCGTATGGAGAATAAATGTTGTTTGGGGTAGCGCAGTAAGACTTTTAAATAAATATTTACGGTAGCTATTGAATTAGGTGTCTTTTCAGAAAGTGTTTTCTATTTTAAGTAGCAAAAGAAGTAAATGTAAATAGAAATAAAATACTATTTGATTACATAATGCTCTGCTATGATATGACTTTAAAGAGATTTGAATGTATCAAACTGTTAACTAATTTTTCAAATTGCAAATTCAGCTCTGCTTATGAATTAAATGTGTCATACTGTACTATTAGAAAATCTATGGCAACTGCTTTTTGCATTCATTATTTCAATATAGAAGAGAGTCAGAGCTAACAAATCATTTTTCATATATTTAATGATATTTTTTCATATACATTATGAAATTTTACATTGATTACATGAATGTGGCTCTGGAATGAATGTTTAATGATTGGTTACGTATGTACCTTGTCCAGTAGAAATGAAAACTCATTAGGAGTTTGTTTAAGTAATTAAGAACTTTCTTCAATTCTGAAGTCGACTCTATTATCTATTTCTGATTTATACATCAATATATTCTACTTTATTCTATTTCTGCTTTATTTTTTCGTACACAAAATGAAATTTATAAGATTTCTAGAACGATTAGCTATTCAGTTGATACATTGTAACACAAATAAACATTTCGGAATTTTTTTCATTTACTAGTTTATATGTCAGTTGTCAATTTGTCCGACCTTACAGCGATAAATAGCTCATAATAATGTTCCGAATACTAAAAGTTCTTACAACTTGTCACACATACATACATATGCCTTTTCTACATTCACAGGATAATATAAAATGAAATTTGAGTATAAAACTATTTGTTTTAACCAGGCATTGATGAGAGATGCGGATCCAATGATCCTCAAAAGGCTCACTTTTACTCGTACAAGTAACATTTTTCTATGCAACTGCCAATGGAAAAAACTGTTGTTAACAATTCACGGGAAAATATTGCAGCTGACTGAAATGTTTGTTTTAATCACACACGAGAGAGAGAGGGAGAGGGAGAGAGAGTGCAATAGCGAGTAGGTAGTAGCGTAGTTTTTGGGAATTCATTAAAAATGTTTGTAATACTCGAATATCATTGACTTTAAACTGATTTTTATAGTAAAATGTCTACCTCTTTAAGTGCTGGGAAAGAGATTGTCCTGAGTTGAGAAATATGAAATAAAATGAATTAAAAGAAATAATGCACAATGACTGGACGAAAAATCATATTTAAACGAAATCAGTAAAATCAAACACTGGTTGTTTGTCTTTTAAACACTGAATTCGAAGTCTTAATGCTCAAGTAATTTCAGTATTCAAAGTTTAGAAGTTGTGTCTGAAACCCTGAGAAAGAAGTGATTTTAATGGCTGATACTGCATTTGGCCCCCGTGAACAATGGCCAAGTAAGAAATCGATGACTGCGTCTAACTGCCGCCACCGCCATTAAATTGTAATCATAATTATTACTGGGCTGATAATGATCCACACCATCAAGAATAAAGAAGATAAGCAAGAGGAGCACAAAACTGATGAAACTTTAATAAAAGAAAATCATAAAAATGTAAAATACTCGTATACAGTAAATAGTTTTGGTTGTTTGTAGTTTGGGATATCGGCCTTTAAAGAGGGAAAGAAAGCGCTTCTGTTTTTAATCCCTCATTTTGAAAGTATTTCTGGAATCAATGACTTATTGTGTTGATGTCTTCACAAAAAATTATATAAAAGCTGGACTTCAGATGGGAGGGAGAAAAATTTAACTAAGTCAGCACCACCTTTTTTCGGCTATCCTAACTTGTGATTAATACACTGAGAGAAATCTTAAATGCTGACAAAGAAACGATTTCATCAAATGACTGATTTGTTTTGATCCAGAACATTTCATAAATTAAAGAGGGCTTTTGTTTTTGTAGCATATGTGCAGGGATTTTCATAGAAATCACGGGTTTTCTTGCACTTATTACAGTCATCCGTCCAAAGCTCTTTCCCTTCCATCTAAAGTGTTCGTTTATAACAAGAAAGAAGCATATAAATAAAGTTCATAAAAGCAATGAAACGTTATTCCGGAATACCATGAAAAGTTTCATTGGCTTACAGATATAGTGTGTATATTTATTGTTTAAATGAAGGGGTTTCTTTCAGTGTAATGTATACTCCTCCTTTTCCTTATGCTTTTGTTGTCAATTTTCGAAGTTTTCCACAGGTGGCAATTTGAGTTGGCTTTTATTGTTTAATACGAGTAGTTGTAACAAACAGTGGGTTCAGGTAATTTGGGCCACTAGTTGTGGCCAAATGTGTTCTTAGGAAAGCTCTGCATTTTTTTAATTTTTTCTTTTCCTTAAAGGAGTACTGGAAATCCGTTGAATCCATTGCAATGCATTGAAATATAGAGTTCCCTTTCATTGCTTTTACTTGCTAGTGTTGAAAAAAAAAATTTGGTTCCCGATTTTTTTTTCTGACTCTTAAAAATATTATTTTGTTCTCGTCAGATTTCGCAAAACAATCGTTTCCATTTTAATTGAGCGGAGTACTGCAATTGTAAACGCAAATCCGAAACTTAACTACAAATCTAATGTCTCCTATGTCTAATAATTTAATGTCTAATATTTAATCAGACACCAGTGAAAATGGTTCAAAAGCTATTGGGACCGTAACAGAGTTTGTGTAAAAATCCATTTGCCATCCCACTGTTGTTTGTCGTCACTGACTCTGCTCATGCTTTTGCAAGGCAAATAAAATGCATCTCCACTTTGGCGTACTAATATTTTCTGCCATGTCATTTAAACACTTAATGGATCTTCATAAAAATAATTTTGTTGCATTTGAGTTTTTTTTATTTTCCTGCTCAACTGCTACTTCCAACATGACGAGTTTACATTTAAATAAAGCCAAAGACGTGCGGAGTGTATTTCAGAAAAAGCTACTACAAAACTGTAATGCTTTTGAAAAGGAGTCCGCTTACAGAAAAGTATTCTACGAATTAATTTGTATGTGAGATATGAATAAAACAAAAGAAATTATATTACACCATTCCTAGCGGTCAGTTATTAATGTGGCTAAAATACTAGATGACCACAATTGGATGTAATTGTAAACTGTTGGAGGCAAACGTGGACGAAATGGCTTTAAATAACTGATTGTTGGGGAAATGAGACGTTTTGAACCTCTAACAGGGTACCCGTATGCGCTTTTAATACACATTGTGTTTGCGCATGCGTGCGAGTGTACGTGCGCACGTCATCGTTAGTATCGTATATAGTGCAACGTACTAGTAGTAGATAGTTTGTTGCTGTTGTTCTTGTTGTTGCTGGTATTGTCATTGCTATCGAATGGCGGCATCGTTATAAGATCAATGAAATGGAATGACTTAAAAGAGATCATACCACATCACAACAGCAACGCAACGCAGCGGCATTTTATTCGCATTTCAAACAGGCCAACAAAAATTCACGTAATTCCCAACATGCGAACGCCGCAATTGCCAGCAGTAGTTGTTGTAGAGCCGTCCATACGAGTATGAGCCGAGAGAGAAATGCAAATATTTTAAATCGTTTTGACTTGATTTAGAGGTTGTAATGACTTGGCTAAAGGTATCAGTTTACTCGGAATAAGTAAATGATATCCGGTTACAGCAACAAAAAATACAATAAATTATAAAAAAAAAATTATTAAAAAAAAACAAAAAAAAAGCAAAAGCAATCTAAAGGAAAACAAGTTAGGCAGTCAATGTGCTTCTAAGATTTTTAAAAAAATTTTAAGAAAATCGACACGCTGCATGTTTAAGACACAAAACGTATCTATTGAAACTGTCACATGAGCGACAAGATTGTACATTTAATAAGCCGGGTATCAAAAGCCAAAACCACACACAATTCCAAACAAACTATGCTGCGGTTTGCTTATTTTATTATTCATTATTGTTACTCCATGTTGCTTTTTTCAAAACGAGCAAAAATTATTTATTAAGTTTTCATGCATCATTCCGCATTGCTAATGTGTGCGCATGTGTGTGTGCGTATGCGTGTGGCTAATTAATATTAATGCCGCCGAGCAAGTATTTAATACGAGTATATTGGAAGTGATCGATATTGTATGAACTTGCCTATTCTTAGCCGCCGCTGCTCTGTCCCTTTGGCGTCGATTCTTAAACCAATTTCCAACTTGGGTTGGATTCAAACCTGTTGCTTTGGCTAATTCTCGCTTTTTCGTTGGATTCGGATAAGGGTCTTGTAGGTACCATTCACGCAGTAAGCTTCGGGTACGTTCCTTAAAGCAGTGCGTTTTCTGTTCGCCGTCCCATATAGTGGGTGGTAGTGGGAATTTTTTACGTACACGATATTTATCAACCGGTCCTGAAAAAGGAAGAAAAACGAATTGCAAATAAAAATATTGAATTTAAATATGTACATATTAGTTATTAAATTAGTACGCTGTTTTTACAAGACAAACAGTTGATTTGACTGAAAATGATTTATGAAGAATACTTATACAAAAATGATTCCAATTTTTTATTGAAATTGTAAAATCGTTTGATTTGACTGGAAACCCGAACGCTACTCGTTTAGTTAAGAAATAAATTTTCTTGTTGGCAAAAATGTTAAGTGGCAGCTTTACGAAATATTGAAAAATTGTTTTGTTAAAATTAAATTCGTTTTCAGGGAATGTCACTTAATTTTTTTTTTTTATTTTTTCAGGTTTTTAATGTTACAAGCACGAACAATTCTTGCTTAAGCACACAATAAATGTTCTGCTTTTTTAAACTTGTAATAAATAGTTAACATAAACTATCGAAATAAATTGAAAATTCTTTTATTTGCACTTACCCAGCGACCGCCCCCTTAACTTTTCTGCCTCAATGTAGTGGGCCTCCAACCACATCGCTTGCAATTTGCCATACGAGGCTTTTGTAAATTTATGATTTTCAATTATTGCATAAAGATCCCTGTAAGAGAGAAAATACATTGACAATAATATTAAGTGTTAACTTTTTAAACAGAAAAATAAATATTATTTGTGAATAGAAATAAACACCCCCATAATTGTCAACCCCTGTTATTGTAAGAAGAAAATAACACCTTAAATAATGAATAAATAAATAACTTCTCTCTGTGGGGAACAAATAACTTAAAAACACTTCAAAATTTATTGATTCTGTTTTTTTTTTTTCTTTTTCAAAAGAAGTAAGTTTGGCTGTCAGCGACAGAAGTAACATAAAACACAAATTGAGAAATTTATTATAAACTGAATATTATTTTTCCAGTGCAATAACAAATTTCATTATTTGTCATAACGAAATGTTAAATGGAAGAAAAAGAAGCAATTAAGCATAATATATAAATGGTAATAACATAATATAAAGTGGTAATAACAGTTAATGTCCAATTAGAATCCTCGCGCTGTTTATAAAGCCGGATTTCAGTATGAACTATTTCCGAGACTGGAAGGACATACAAATTTCAAGTTACTTAAAATTGATTCTACTTTTTCTTTCAGCATGTAATCTGTACAGTATGTCATGACCAGTTAAGGCCTCCTTTTACTATCCAAGAGAGTCGTACGATTTGCAAATATGGCATCTCTGCTGAAAAAATTGAATAATGTGACATAAAAATGTCCGATTCTTATGACAAGCAAAAGTTTTTGAAATTTTTCATAAAATGACAATTTTCATGCGATTAGAGTTTCTTTTACTTTAATCAGTAAAGAAAAATATGATAGTGTGGCACCAGAAACCCTATTTTGATGCGACTTTTTAAAGTTGAAAGGTCTTACCATCAGATTTTCGTGTAAATCAATCATACAAATGTCTACGACAGTGCAACCGAGGCCTTCACTTCATATCGAAAAAAAATTCGAATTGCGCTGCACAATCGGAAATTCCTCGCGAAATATTTGTTAAAAAATATCGTTTTAAGTGGTTGCAATGCTGCCGTAAGAAAAGTTTTCACTTATCACGGCCATTTTTTGAGCACCTAAATGCTGTCTCATGATCTCCATCTGGTTCTTAAATTAATTTTACAACTACGAAAATTATTGTTGTATTAATTCGGTACGCCTTCTCGAATTTTCCAACATTTCTCCAATAATTTATTACAAATTATACAAAAACCTTTTTTTTGTAACGTGATACATCAGTGTGTGATAAGAGTGCCCTTATCATAACCTTCGCCACTGTTCTTACACTTCTTTAAATAATTATTTGTGCGAAGCCATGTAAAAAAAATTTATGCTGGGGCAGCTCAGGCAAATAAGACGGTGAAAATAGGTATGCCCGGATTTGGATTTGGAAATAGCAAAACGTTTTTTATAACGAGTACTTTCACTTTCCGACCACTCTCGCCAAGCCCATCACTCTCTCCATGTCCAATAAGAATTTAATAACTTGAATTTATTTGGTATTTTAACTACCCAAAAAAGGATATAGACGATTGTCTATATCCTTTTATATACATATATATATATACCTATTTACCGCACTGGGTAGCAGCCTTTTTGGTGTTGAAGAAATAAGACAGCATTACGAAATGAATTAAATTTTTGGAATTTCATCAAGTGTTTTTATTATTAATATGGGTAATCTAATATTTTCTGAAATTTGGTGTTTTTAAAAACAAATTTTTTAATTCATTTAATTTTGATATTCTTGAATCACATTTTTTTCTTCTTTTTTTTGGTTTTGGTAAGGAATTCGTTGTGTGTAACATGATCGTCTTAAATTTTTCTATAAAATAATAAAATCAACGGAAGCCTTTCCGTCATCATTATGATCATCTCAAAGAAACATACGATGAATTTTTTTCAAGTTGGTTCTGATTAACCAATGCAGTGTTAGTTACAGATGAGAAACGATATTTTTTTTATAGCAGAAGCCCCGACTCTTTCAAAGCATTCATTTATAAGCAAAACTTTATAATGAATAGTGAATTATAATGACTATTTTTTAACAATGGACTGACTCAACGTATGCAAATGTTAATTGGTAAATTAATCACATTGTTTATTAATTTAGTAAATATATTTTTTTTGTGCTTCAGCTTCGGCTTCGTCTTTGGCTTCAGCATTTAACATCATTCCCATCAGTATGATCATCTTTCATTACCACTTTTTTGTATTCTCATTATGCAAATTCCACTTAATGATTTAAGAACGATCTTTTATTCATGTTCGGTTCAAAGATCAAATTACCACAAGTTAAATAGGAATACAATTTTCAAGTGATTAAAGCATAATTAAAAAATTAAAGAAAAAAAAAATTATGCAGGGGGGAAATTTTATCACATTCTGGAACAAATATTTACAAATAAAAAGTTTTTAAGCTTTAAAGTACAGCAAAAAGGAATACGTATACCGAGAAGTAAAACTAATCGCTATTTTCGATGAGATTACAAATATTCGCTGAAGGTCCAATTATTTGCCTTGACTCGATCTTGCCGGAAAATTTTTTACTAATTTTCTGTTCAAATGCTTTAAAGGTATTTGAATCATAATTCTTGTTTAAAATTTCCGAAAATGTCGTTAAATGGAAAAAACAAGCGGAAATAAACACTCGCCACAGTTAAAGTATGGGAAACAACGTATGGAAACAGCTTAAAGCAAAGCAATCAAAGTTATTTTAATATTTATGTATATCACGAGCGTGATATTTTAGATTAGCTTCTTCACTTGCGATTTATATCGCCAGCATTCATCTGATGGTTGACAGGGAAGGTAACCACTTGAAGAGCTTAAAAGTCCTGCTTCAAGTATTTGCTTTAACTGAATATGTGAAACAACGTCTTGCGATTTCACGATTTTCAAACGAGACTTTTGTTTCCAGCGGCATGAGTTTTTTTATTATTGACTTCACTACTTCTATAAGGAATGTTTAATTATATCCTAAAGGCAACTGATCGCTTTAAAATATTTCTTAATCAAGAAGAATTAGTGTATGCTTAGTAGGAATAACAAAAAGAGAAAAAAAATCGCAAAGTTAGGGGAAAAGGGGAATCCTTTTGATGAAGATGGCCTATTCAAGACCTCTGAAGATTTTTTAGAATATGCTTAAAATCGCCAGAGCTGCCACATTATAGTGATGATCTGCATAGTTTCGAGATATTCAAGAAACAATAAAAATCGCTTCATTTTACATTAGTAATATTTTGAAAGTTTAATCTGTTCTTGTTTGATGATGAATGATTGGTTTTTTTTTTAATAAATTACAGTGGCAAATACATACCATATATATGTATAGATATGTGTATGTCCATGTACGAGTATATGCATTTTAACAAAATGGAAGCAGGTAGTAATATAACTTATGAAGCAACGTTGCTTACAATGTACATACTCAGCCATACATACATATATGTATGTATATGCACACAAATATGTAGTACTGAAGCCCAGTTCTTTAAAAGTGTAAAATGTTTTAGCTAATATTTCTTTCACGTTTATAGAAAAATTTCTTTGGAACTAAATTCTATTTTGAAATGTCCCAACAAAAATTTGTATTAATGAAATTCATGATTTGATTCGATTTCATTTCATGTGAATTAAATTATTCTTTAAAATTCAACTAAAGATAATTTTGTAATATTAAAAATTTCCTCACTTCCGAATAATCCAAATTTTTTTTTAAATCCTTTTAATACAAATTTCTTCAATTTTTTTTTTTTTGGATTTTAAAAACTTAACAATTAAATTAATTTTAGGCTGAGAATTTATCGCACATCATCAGTATTAAATGACAACTCAGCTGATTTCGAGCAAACGTTTAAAATGTATTTTGCCAGCAGATGGTCTATTTTTTCATAAGAATTTACAACGAGGGAGGCATTACAGCCCAGCTGTATACTTTTACGTCGATGTCGTATTTTATTTTTGAGTCCGTTCTTAAAAGCTTTCTGAAAATATTAGTTTTTACATAATTTTTTATAAAGTTTTTTTTTTGGAAATTGTGGAAAAGAGAAAATCTGTACCATATGAAAACCCTGTTCAATAGCTGCTACCATTAATTTTTTTACGGAAAAGCAATAAAACATGTGCATTTCAAAGAAAAAAAAAAATATAATAAAAATAGAAAAGCAAAAAGGAAAAGTTCACAATATTTACCTGAAGTTTCCAACATGATATGCGACCACGGCGCGCGCCCTGAGCACAGCTTCACAATTTAATATTTCATGCATGTTCGGCAAGGCCACTGGTAAACTCCAGAGGAATCTGGCTAAACGTTCAATATCACCGGAATCCTCCAATGTTTTGCATACAATCTCCACTTGGGCAGCGGAAAAGGCAAGCGTCGGTACGGCCAATATCGGGCTAGGTGCTATAATTTGATGCGGTGCGGGTGAGAAGTTTTCTGTTGGAGGTTGTTGCTTGCCCTCCGTCGGTCCAACGGCCATTTTATTCGTTGAATCCACTGTGAACAAATTCGCATACTATACACGGAACACAGATAATTGTAAGCGGCGTGTTTTACACTTTTCTATTTGAATAGACGACTTGTTTATTTTACTTCTTCTTCTTCTTTTTCTTTATAGCTTTGGCCGTGGGCTCGCAGAACAATTTGCCACAAATGTTTTCTCAAATTTATTTTGTTTATGCTTTTTTATATTATTCTAATTTTTTATTTTAATTATTTACACTTTTTCCAATTCTTATTTTATTGTAATAATTTAGAGGTTTTGCACTCTATAGCGGTTTTAACTAAACTGGCTAATGATATGATTTCAGTTGCTTTATTATCATCTTTTACAAAACAACATGACTAATTTTCATGTGTCTAATGTTCTGTGCGTATGTGTACATGTGTGTGTGTTTTATTTATGTATGTGCATTCACCATCGCTAGTTGGAGCGCAGTTCATTAGTTAAACTGCAATGGTAGTTATTAAATCTATACTCCAAAACGGGGAATCTCAAGATTCCTCATTTGGCCGCAGGTTTGCAATAATTTGCTGTAAAAGTCCAAGACGCGCAGTGATTTCTACTTTATACGGGGTGTAATAACTAACTAGCTGCAAGTGGCCGAATGCCAATGAGCAATACTAGGAATTGACACTGATACTACCACTGTAAGCATATACGTACATACTCGCCCATATGCATGTGTACATGTATGTATGAGTAGCCAACCATTTAGTTAGCGAATAACCAACGCAAATGGCAACATCCAGGCAGGGATAAATTCACTATTTGAACTATTTTCTTTTCGTTTCGTTTCGTTTCGTTTTGTTTTGTTTAATTCTCTTTTTTATTTCTTCTTCTGCGAATTGGATTTCTTTTTTCTATAGATTCTTTTATTTTAACACACTTTTTTACAACTTTTTTTTGCAAAGTTTTACGCTTTTGTAGTTGTTTTAGATATTTTATTAGCGAACCGTTGCAAACGATACGTTGTTGTTATCGAAACCAAATGGTAGCGGACAGAACATTCAACAAAAATAAATATTTATGAAGTATATTATGAAACCATTAAGAAATGTCTTGGAAACTGTGCGCGAGATTATTACGGCGAACGAGTTACGTATGATAGCAGGGAAAGTAACGGAAAAGTGTCCAAGAAAACACGCATAAATATTTCCTCACTATTCAGACGGAATACACACACGATTTATGTACGTTAAAAAAAAAAATATTGATGCGAAGCGCTCAAATTTAAAATTAACTCATCACCGCTCCAACAGCAGATACAATCTGAGTATTTTGTAATGGATGCGAATAAAACTCAGTATAACAATAGAAAGCATACAAAAGAAGGCGGCAACAAATCATTCCCCGTTCATTCATTCCGTCAGTCATTAAATGATTTTGTGTATTTTGTCTTCATTCACCTCCAGCAGTTTGCATAAGAAACTGTGGTAGCAAAAATTTCTTACTAGTCGTCCTTGTCTAGCTCGACGCCATTTGTAAATTAAACATACCCTTCCGATAAGTTAACAAGCTGTATTAAATTTCCAACAACAGCAAATACATAATCACACAAGCAAATGAATATCTCTTTCGCACTACCAATCTTTGCCGATAATTCTGTTCCATGCCAAAGCACTGCGTTCATTAATTCACACTAACAAAAGATTATAATAACTGTATGACTGTGTGTGTTTGTGTGTTGCAAGCTATTAAATATGATGATATGACTAACGACGCCTGACGGTTGAAATATGTACGTGGAGTGTAGTTTCGTTTAGTTGTTGTATTTGCTTATACGATGTTTGTTTTAAGTTGTTTGAGCTCGTTTGGCAGTCGCGTAGTCAGTGGGAACCAACAGTGTGACAGCTGGAGTAGTGTACAAGTATGAATGCATGTTTGTATGCATGTGCTTATGTATGTATGTTCAGTGTATGCTTGCCGTATTTATTATATCCTTTGACGTTATTGTTGTTCTGTATTATTATTGCCACATTATGTTCAGCTGGGCGAGATCTATTTACTTTTCGTTTTGATAATTCATTAATGGATTACGAATACAACAGTTAAAATGTTACATAGTGGGGCTAAAGAAGCAAAAAAAAACTGCAAGTATGCTTCTAAGCCCCAGTATTCATTTCTATATCAATTTCTATAAGCATTTTTTTTGCACGATTTCTGATATCTCATATTGTCATTAAATGTTGGAAAATATACTCCGTTTGACAATTTTTTTTTCTCTCTACTTTATTTTTATATTTTTTTATATGCGCGGCTGAAGTCTACTCTAATAAAATGCCAGATGCTTTAATATGCGATGAGTATTAAAAGGCTCAATTATTTATTTTATATATGTATTTTAAGCCATTTTTAATACTTAATACTTGAGCTCTACTAAAAACCGTGTTTGTTTCATTCTATCTCAATTACAAAAGGATTTTTTTAACACAGATATATTAAGTAAATGATTAAAAGTAACATATACAAAATTTTTTTCCATATTTTTTCTTTTTCACCATAAAAATCTTGCGCTCTGAAAATGTGCATAAAAAGGCCATTTTTTATTTCAGGCCATGTATCGCTATTATACACAGTCGTACGATTCATTCACACGAAAATCTGATAGTGATAGCCTGCTATTTCAAAAAATTGGATCAAAATAGCGTTGTTCGTGGAACTCTGATCGCTTCTGCTTGTCATAAAAATTGTACATTTTTATACCTCAGTACTCTATTTATTTCACAGAGATGCCATATTTAACAAATCGTACAACTGTGTACGATACTGTATCAGGGCCTTTAAATAGAAAAGAACACAAATTAAAAAAACATTTAGCAGCTGATAAGAAACATTTATTTATAAATTATGTAATATGGTAAAAAAAAATTTTCAATTGGCGGATTAGTAATTCTTCTCTACATAAAACTTATTTGTAATAATTTCATATAATTAAACAGCTGTATTTTTGTGTATTGTTGGTTTTACACGATTCTGGATATAAAAATAATTAATAAAATCAAATTTTTCTGACTATTCATTGTCTGGTAACTCTAAACCATACTGTTGTGCCGGACCAATATGCTTACCATAGAGCACGCAACAACGCTTTATGAAGTCAAAACAGTTTTTAGAAAAGAACACAAAATTTCCTTTTTTGTGTATAGTGTTACCCTTTTTTGTAGAAAAGAAAACGCCATTAATATTAAGCTAGTTGATGCTTGAATCTTTGATGAAGTAAAAATGTGCTCCAAAGGCATAAAATTGGTCGTTTAAACGGTTAATAATTGAAACGGAAATAATTTTAATAACTGCCAGTTATAACGTGTTATATTGGGATTATATCAAACGTGTGACTATTGTGAATAGCGGTCTACGAAAAAGTGAAAAATTATTTATTAAGTATTTCAATTCAAGATATATTCTTCCACTTTTTCTTATGAATATTAAATTGGTTTATTACTATTTTCCCCAATTCCAATACTTTAACTTTTAACGAACTTTCTCAGGAAATTATTTATAAATTCAGATATAATAAGTTTTTTTTTAAATTTTTTATTTTCTCAAATGTTAAATTCTGAGAGAATATTTGTAATTATTATCTGCCCCGTAATAAATATAATTTTTTAAATGTGAACTGATTCAAAGTTCAATTATGTAACCATGTTCAATAAAAACAAATATTATAGAATATATTCAGTCACAGATATCGGTCAAGTGACCACTGAGATTAGATAACGAATAAAATATATTTTCTATCAAGTTTTATCGCTGTCGCTTTGTAAGGCGAGTTTGCTTTGAACTTCTTAAATTGTTAATGAAAAGTATTTCAGAAAAAATACAAAAGTGATTTAAAAATATGGGGAGAATATTTTGCGTACTTCAGGCCTACTGTAAATAACAATGTATCGTTATTGTAGCAAAAATTTATAAAACACAATACAATACTGGATACAATAAACACACATGTTTCTGCATTAACTTCACCACCGTATGTGTCTGTCGTATGTTGATGATATACGTAAGTGGTCGGGTATCGTTACCCTGTTTTGCCAGAAAATTTGACGTTGCCATTAAGGCGTTGCGCATTATATGGACCCCATTTAATACATTGAATACATTCATCAACCATCCAACCAACTAACCAACCAAACAATCAACCGTACATGGTTTTTTTATTATTGCAGGCAACAAATAAAGAACCAAACTGCAAAACAATAGATACGTACTCTTCCCAACATGTATTTCCATGTCATGTTGTCGCTCCATATACACTTATGCATGTGTGAGTGCGTGTGTAGGTACGAATGTAAGTACATAAATTCATACTTTAACCAGTTCGTTGGAAACATTTGCTTCGTATACATGAGCATATCGCTTTTGTTGCTTTTTTTTCTCTTCACTTCATTCTGCGTAATTGATGCAAGCAAAAGCTTCCTTCCATGGATAGAGATGAAGAGATTTTTGTAATACAATGAATATAAAACCAGTAAAGCATACCGTCTTTAATACAATATCAACGCAGCAACACGCAAGCATTCATTGGAAGAGGCACACACTGGCAAATATACATACATACATACATACACACATACACACATCAGTAGGAACGTACTTGCTTCTCGTGCTAATGCTCATAACCAATACACATTTGCACATATTTCGTTATGCTAGACTCCACCAACGAACATTAGCTGGCGTAGGGAAGAAGGAGGACGACATTTGCTGCAGAGAGATTTTATTCTACGGTGTGTGCATTTTTAATATCGTGAAGAAAGATAAAAAAATGGAAATGGTTGGTTGGCCAGTTGGTTGGATTGGATTGCAACAAATGGAAAAGATTGCAAAAGTGACGTAAAGACGGCCACAAATCTAAACAAAACAGTGGTTGTAAGCATTTCATATTCTAAATTGAGTTGCTTATTTAATTATAAAAAACATTGGGAAATTACATTACATTTTAAAAATAACAAGCAAGCAGGTCCTGTAAAAGATACATATATATATATATATGTATATACTCTATACATTCTTAAATCAGCATGATTTCGCAAAAGTGCAACAACTAAGAATTTACTTAAAACATTAAGGAAACTGGCGTAGTAAATCAATAAGGGAATAAACCAGCAACATGGAATACCACACCCGGAACGTAAACTGCACACTAATTCCACAAATTAGTTTTATTAGTCTGCCAACGTCCTACCGTAATGAAAATACCACTGTTAGTCCCCTTTATAGACACTACAGCAATGAGGGCCACTGAAGTAAATCAGTCCTCATTGCTATTACGTAACATTACAGCGAGTTAAACGGCTACATCGCTCCAAATGCTGTTGTCAGCTCCTTCATTATATTGCCAGAAATAAAAAGCATCTGCGTCTCTTTCAAATATTTCACTTTTAAGAATATCGTATATTCCTGTGAAATATAAATAAAATATATAAAAAAATTGGATAAGTAACATCTTGATGTCCCATGCAATTATAATGTTAATCATAGATTCTGGCGTTCCTCTCACTGTTCATTGACACTCATGAAAATAGTCTAATTGGCCACTTCGATTCTCTTTATCCTTGCAAGCTAGAAGTGGTTCCAAAGAGAGACGGAATTTCTGAGGAATGGTATAAGCTTCCGAAATCTTTCACACCAAAATAATTCATATTCTTTTTGGAACACTGTAACTAACATCTATGTGAAGATCTCCTAGCGATTTTCTTCAATAACTATTTCATTTCTTTTCCTATATGTATATATACAGATATTGCGGTATCGTTTGACAGAAAAGTCTTAAATTTCTTGAATTTATAATAAAGAAAAAAAAGTAAAAATATTAAACTAATGCGGTTGTATATACTTCGCAAACACTGTTGCCAGAATAGTCGATTTTTCCGCATTTTGACAAGTTTCCTCCTCTCAAAATCCACTAGTGACAATTTCACGTCCAAATAAAAAAATATACGATTTTTCTAAATTTGCTTTAGGGAATTGCATTTTTTCGATTGCGAAAGAACTTTTGGGGGAAAGGAAGCAGACTTTTAGAAAAAATATATATACGAAATAAAAAGATATGATTTAAGTCTGGCTTTTACAATTTCAACAAATAGATATTTATTCGCAATCGTTTAAAAAACGATTTATTAGAAGGCATCCCATACACAGAGGACTATTTAAAACTTAAAAGCTCAAGCTGGAATTACACCGGGATCAGTGGAAATTTATTAAATTAGAAATGGTAACTTGTTTCTATTATAAAAGTGTTAAATAGTTCTTTTCAATAAATTATTCGTTTTAAAAATAAATATATTTGTATGCAGTGAATTCTGGCTTTTAATTATGACTTTCTAGCTTTCAGTTTATCGAACAAAAATGTGTTTCTTAAAAAAAAAGATAGAGAAACGACATTTAAAGTTTATTTTCTCTTACAAGTCTCAAAATTTACTGACTAGAAAACGTACAATAAAATTATAATAATGTTAATCTTTAATCGCCAAATATACGTTGCATTCCTGCCCGTTAGTAGTCAAATGGGTACTTTTTTTTTTTTTGAGCTTACGAGCTAAGGATAGGAAATCTTCAAAAGATACTGACAGCCCGTACTGTAAGTGATGTGCGACTCACAGCTAGCATTCTGCCTGCACCGTGCCTAAGCACTAAAACCTATCCTGATCGTCATCCATCTAACCATTTTCCGTCTCGGAACTACAGCTAAGCATTACTTCGTGAGGTGGTGTTCAGCGATTGCTGCCTTCTATTATTAGACTTCTTTCCCTTTCTGCAACTCTCTGTAGAACGAGCACTTCTTTTGCGAAACCGCCCACCAGGTTCCAAGTCTCCACTGACGAGAGCATTAATTTCAATATGTTGTCGGGCGTTATCTGGGAATGGATTTGTGCCTCGTTATCTGGGAATGGATTTGTGTCTTACTTATATTCACACATTCTGGGCACACGTCGCTACTATCATGACCGAACTTATAGAGGTATGCTCTGAAGCATTCGTGCCGAGAATGCTATTATAGTTTTTGTAATAAAACAATTTTAATGCAACAAAATCGAATATATTTGATTTGACAACAATTGAGTTAAATAAAAGTTCTCTTGGCTATGACTTCTTTTCCCCCAATCTTCAATTTCCGGGATAAGTCGGTTGGTCTATCTTCCTTTGGCCCATTCATTCTGCCACATTTCCATTGCGTTGACATTTACAAATTGATTATGCACTGCCCTCGTGGTAGTCATATGTGTATGTATGTGTGTGTGTGTGTGTGTGCATTTGTTGAAAGGATAGTGCATAAGTTTGGATCATTGTTATAGTTTTTGTAATAAAACAATTTAAATGCAACAAAATCGAATATATTCGACTTGAAGTTTTTTTTGACGATTTAAATGCAACAAAATCGAATATATTTGACTTGACGTTTTTTTTGACGATTTCTAAAATGACTTGACGATTTTAACGCTTTCACACTGTTAAGAAAGAGATTTAAAAAATTACAAAAATGAAAACTTTCGGGGGTTTGACTTTTCTTGTGACGTTCCTAATTAAAGTGTCCCTTTTAAATAATTGTGGGTTTGAATTAAATTTCTAGCCGGGTTTACATGAAATTTAAAAAGGCGATTTCGCTGTAATATAAATTTACTATTATAAAAATATGCTTAAGACATGCAAATAATAATTTCTCGTTTTATTCTGTTATTAAATTCATATCAACAGATTCTATTATTGTTCTCTCAATACGAGACTCTATGCCATATAAGTTTCGTTATGGTAAACTTTAAATCATAAATAAAAAACAGTCTGAATAAAATATAATAAAAATTTAATTCTGATTGTATTACGAAACCAAATTCGATTACAAATGGAAGCATACAACAAAGGATCGAAAGAAAAAAGTAATAATGCCTGAGGCAACGTGTAAACAACTCCAAAGTAGACGAATGACGAAAATATTTTGGGTCCAAAATGAAGAATGGGGTGTGAACAAAATACTCGTATGGATTGGCAAAATCTTTGTAACAACATAGAAAATAAATGATATACAGTGAAAGCCATAACAAAGTAGACAAGAAACAATATTTTTAAATACATACGTATGTAAGAAAAGCATTTTCTTCTTTGCAAATTAAATTCAAAAACAAAAGGCTAAAAAGAAATTTAAAATAATTTTCTCGATAGATTAACTTTATACTCGTGCCCGCACTGGCAACAATAACGTTACAAATTTCTTTGTCCTTTTCCTTGCAAAATTATTTTAAACTAAGAAATTTGTCGCAATTTGTATGTCTGCTAACATGCAGGAATACAGATATAAAATAGCTTAAAAAGGATACATATTAGTAGCCACAAACGCAAGTAATAACAATTCAGGTGGAATTGTGTGACAGTTTGTGTGTGCCGAAAGGCAGTCAGTCAAGCTCACATGTTCTTCTCAAATGAAATGTACCATTTGTGGCTAGTCAACCCCTTGCAATCAGTATTTAGTTATACGCCAGAGACGGATACTGTTATTTCCAAAATGCTAAGTGTTGTTAGCATTCCCAATGGAAAATGTTTATGGCGAAAAGGAGATTCGTATAAACAGTAGAGGTATTCACAGCTCTTCGCGTTTTTTGTTGCAACTATTCTGCAAACGGTTTTACAATACCTTGTACGATTGCAGTTCAATTTAAATAGAAGTCACCAAAAATAGCGCAAGGCAATATTAAAAGTATTAATATTTATTTGGAAAGTACAAATTTATTGTTTACCAGTGTCAACTGTTACAATATACGAGTTACAAGCTCAGTAAGTATTCAGTGTGAAATAAATTTGATATCATTTTAAACTTTATTGTTGGAATTTAAAAAAAAAACCATTTACAATACTTTGCAGTCGCGCTTTGTAACATATTTGCAAGGAACATTGCGAAAAATCTAGTCACCTTCTTACCTACTCACTTTGATGACGATGCATGTAGAATTAATACCAAAAAATCTCTTGAAGTCCGCAAATATTGTAATATATACATAATTTTTCTTATTAATAAGATAAAATATTAAATGATGTGCAAAATGAAAGCCTTTTTTGGAATTGCATTGGGCTACCATATTTTCTAGGAAGAAGTGTTGCGGTAAAGCAAAAAATATTGCCGCAAAATCCTTTAAAATTAATTTTTTTATATTTCACTTTTGAGCAAAACCATAGATTTTATACCGCAAAGATGCTGCAGGCCTATTCTCTATTGCGATCCGAAAGTCAATGCGATGCGAAAATATGCAAATGCGAACCCTTCCTCTTCTCTGTTGCGAAGTTCGCAAATTACTTTCGTTTTCGCATTTCAAATGCGAAAATCTGGCATTCTGGTATTCCGTATTGCGAAAACTAATGTCAGATACAAAGGAAAAATCTAACAAAACCGCCAGATCCCATCAATTTGAAATAATGGTGCGATTTATGATGAAAAACAGCCAAGTGGCAAAAGGTCATTAAATGCACGTCAGTCGGCAAATTCTTTGTGGCAGACATTACACGAAGAATTAAACGCCTGTTAGAGAAACTGCGGAATGGGAAATGATAAATATATAAATCATTTAAAAATATAGTTTTATAAAAGTATATAATTTTAACTGTAATTTTAATAGTTTTAGGCTGATTTCAATGTGGACACTAAACAGAAACTAAATAAAATAAATTACAAATATATTAAATAAATGAATATTTTTTTTGTAACCGCAACTAAAAACTTTTTTGCTTTTGTAAATTTAAATTTGACGTTTAATTCAGATCAGCATTGTTATATTGACCAGCGTTGCCACGATTTAAAATACATGCGAATGCGATTGTGATTGCGATTGCGAAAGCTTTATAGAATACTAATTTTCTTTCAGATCGCATTTCGTTTTCGCATCGCATTGACTTTCCCATCCCAATACAGAATAAGCCTGCTGCTGTCAACAATTCCTAAAACAATAAAAACGTACTGCATTTTCCAGCCCAGAAGGCATCGTTATTCGTGTGTGCGTGTGTGCGTGTGTGCGTGTGTGCGTGTGTGCGTGTGTGCGTTTATGCTTGTAGTTGTGATTTCAATATTAAAATAAAGTGATAAAACAAATTTGTTCTTGCTACAATTGTTGTTGCTATTGTTGTTATTGTCGTTGCTGTTGCCGTTGTGGTTGTTGTTGCGATTATGGTATTGTTCGGGTTTATTAAATACTGTATTACGTTATTAATCTGTTTAATTGAGAACTCTGTTTAAAGCAGTCTTGGTTTCTGTTTGATTATTAGACCCTTTTGTTCTTTTGTTGTTTATTGCTTTATGATTCAAAAGTCTTGTTGTTGTTGTTGTTCTTGTTCTCGTTGTCTATTTGCGTAAATTGAGTTTCAATTAAGAGACCATCTAAATTACTTTTTAATTGTTTTCGAAGCCTTTAGCTAGGAAAAAGAAAACATTGTGTATAAAGAATTCATAATTTCTCTTCAATTTACTATATATATACGACGAACATAAATAATTCTGGGTTGAAATTAATTCAATTCCTTGATGTTGTTCAAGCTCTTGCGAGTATTTTGTTCTAGATTTTATGAAATTTATGAAATTTCACAAAATTGTTCATTAAATAAACCACTGAGCACATGATTTGATTTTCGATTTGATTTTATTTTGATTCATCTCGCTTACTATCTTCTTCTTGATGATTTTTTTCGCTTGAACCAGTGACACAGATAAGAATGATTGTGTTTCTATGTATTTGTGTACCAGTCACTAAAAGAATTTCTTTTTGAAAAAGGTTTGAGGGAAAAATATTTCTAACATACAGGCTACAAAGCCATTTTCAATTCTGTACATGTGGAAAGATTTTTGAAAATTCAATTATATTTTCACAAGAAAATATTTGAAACGGAAAAAACTGAAATTAATATTTAAATCATGTTGCCATTTAAGTCATCAATATATGAAAATGAACATTTTAAAAGTAGGGAGCGGTTTTAAGGTGCGTAGATCCGGTAGTATAAATTAGCCGATGGTCTCAGCAGCCACTGATTCTAATCATATTATGACGGTGCCTCTGTAAGTGAATAGATAATGAACAGCCTACTATATTGGAGGTGGCAAGTTCGATTCTTGCTTAGACGCTGGGCCTTTTCCTGCAAGTAAGCCAAAAGCTTTGCCGGTTGACTTGTTTACTGTAATATTAAGTAAATGAATAAGTAAATAAATAAATAAATCAGCAGAATTAGAAGTCTTTTGTCTTAAAGTAAAAAAAAACGCCTAAATATATGACTGGTGGGAACAGATTGTCATAACTTTGGTATACACATTTTAAATTAAATTTGAATTTTGTTAGCATATAAAATATGAATGAAGTCCTGATACTGATCTGCAGCGCATTCCATAGTTCATTTGCAATATTGTAACCAATAATGAAGGAAAACCAGATGTATCAGAGCCAAATACACGAGGTGTTGACTTTAAGCTCTTTAGTTAAATGTGTTGCCGGCGAATGTCTTTTTAAAATTAGAAATTCAACCATGTGGACTACTTCATTGCAAGGATGGCACAGCCACGATTCATGAACTGCGACGGAAGCGATAAACAAAGCATTTTCTGCCATTATCGCAGCGGTAAAGCAAATTTATTAGTTAAATTTTCTGTTAATAATAAACATTACAGATTACTTTGTATTTCATAGAGATATAAAATCCCTAATGAAAAGGATATAATCTTTCTAACGGTCCAATTTCCAACATTCCCATTTGCAGCCACTATTTCGTGCAGTGATGATATCAACGTTACTTGTGTGATTCGGCTACATCTTCGTTTTAACAGAGCTTTTGAAGTTTAAACGTAATAATTACATTTTCATATGAACGCATACGCATCTTTGGAAATGTTTAAAACGATTAATTATTAAGAAGTGCTGGCTGGTAGTTTTTAACCTTCTTTGCCACAGTTGTTGTTTGTTTTCAGTCCATATCACTTTTTTTTTTGTTTTTGTTTTTTTTTTGCTTGCTCTTTTGCCGTTGTTGTCAAATGTTTCATTCTCTAACCAAACTCAACATTAAGCTAAGAGGATCATGGTATCGCTGCTTAACTGGTTGTCTGTTGGAATTTACCATGATAAGCGTTACAGTAGGAAGGTAAGAAGTAATTGGAAGAAAAAAAGTGGCAGATCGCACGGTTACTAATGACTTAATTAAAGTTCATACTTCAGTTGCGAAAAAAGGACGTTTAGCGTAACAGCGACACTACAACAAAAACAGCAAAACTATAAAAGCGGAATAAATCGAATATATGAGATGTAATTAACTCTCTAAGTGATAGCGGACAGTTAGTGCACAGAAGATTTTAAAATATTGGTCACTAAAATATTCAATTACGTAACGGAAGTCATTCTAATCTCCGATATTCAACGCGGAATGAAGATTATTTTAGACTGTGATTGCTGTATAAAAATCAGTTGAACAGTTTGAGGCTTTAAAATGTCACTATCTTGTGAATTTCGAATTAATCGGGCATAAAACAAAAAGCAGAGACATGCAAGTTATGGCAAGTCTGAATTCGAGAGAATGCTTCCACCAGCAAGCCTTTACCAAACTGTGTGGGAACGCCTTGTGTGTCTTATGCCCCCCTAACGCGCCATAAGCCATGCTAGCAGGATAACAAAATCTATTTTGCCTCAAAATTGTTTCAGTCCAATATAAATGAACCATCTTGATTTTAAATTTGCTTTTTCAGAAAGATTTTCAAATAAATTATAACATTTTCCAAAATTTTTGAATATCCATTTAGAGGGTTAAAGAAACCCAACACGAATTTAAATCATTTTATTCAGCTGACACCGCTTCAGCGATTGCAAGTAGAAGTCACACCAACATTGGCGTAGTAAAGAGTTTTTACGATGATTCTCAGACGACAAAAGTGACAAAAGTACCGAAAGTAAAAAGCCAGACGGACCACATACATATACAATTATTATTTGCTGTTGGACAAACAAAATCAATACAAAGCAAAAAAAAAAAAAAAAATAATAATAAAATTAAAAAATAACAAAAACATAAATAAATCTGTAAAACAATTTTTTTTTTTTCAAAAATAATGAGAAGTCTGATTGTTGTGAGGCTTTTTACTTTCGAAGCTACTCGTAGTTTAAGCACCTTCTTGAAGTTGGCAATAGCAGAATTTATAAATGGGCCCATTTCTAATTGAGGCATTGCAATTAAATGCATTAGGGCCTCAGAAAGGCCTTTTCCCTTTTTTAACATTCTTAAAATAGTTTAGTTTTAAAAAGAACTTAAAGTCATTATTCCGAATGTTATGTAACTCAGTATTGTCCGGGGCATCAAGAGTTAGTATGCAGCTTTGTGTCCAGCGTTCTGGGCGCGGACTCAAACGATTCGATTCAAAGAGAAATCAAAACAAGCATCACGTGTGGACTCTTACAGAGATGGTAACTAGAGATATAAAATATTAAACGATCTTTATTTATGCTACATATGTGGAGAACTGGCAAACCCTTTAAGAAATCGATGGTACCAGCTGGAACATTTAAAGGCCCAACGATAAATTAACAATACAACAATAACAATACTATACTGTTTTTCTTTTGGCGTAAAAGAAAAACAACTGCCATCCAAAGCCGTGAAACCGTGATAAAATGATAAAGATGTCAGTGATTCTGGTGCTGCCGCTGTTGTTCTTCAATGTGAACACGTATCATGATTGCATATAAGGTATGAAATTGTTTTGAATTATGCACCCGTGCGACTGAGCAACGTCAGTAGTTTTTGTGGCAGCGACAGCAGCTAGTGAACAGCAATAAGCTTCACCATCAGTCACATTGCGTTAATGGGTGATGTTGATTAATATGCGTAATCGTCACGCAAAACTAACAACATAAACCTACAACAATCTCCTTAACTTATCGCAGCTTTCATCTCTTCCATGGCACTTCCATGGTTAGTCGTCATACTAACTGTTTTTTGCTTTGTTTTACATTAACTTTGGATTGGTCACACAGAGGAACCATGAAGCACAATAATGGAAAGATGAAGACGGCGAGTAAAAACTTGAACCTCAGCAGCTTTAACGTCGTCATCTGTTCATTTCTTTATTTCGCAATAAATACGAAGTACGAAATTCACATGTTTTGCTTCTTATTTGAACGCAAGAGCTTCTAAGGTAAAATCAATGCTTTTATCATGTTCTGAGCTTAACAACCAGATACAGATACAACAGATACGGATACAGAGATGCGATACGTACACATATTTATACATTTGGCCATTGCAACAGATGATGTCAACGATGACGACGATGATGATGATGATGCTCCTACTGATGCTGATGCTGATGCTGACGACAGTGAGCCTTTTAACATGTTCATTTACGCATGCGCGTTGTAATGCCAAAAAGATGTTTGATTTGAAATATAAATAAACACTACAAACGTGAGTGGCAAAAAACCAGTGGCATTTTTTCATCTCCTTTTAAGCAATTTTGGTTTTGTCGCTTATCAAAAAACCAACAAACAAAAAAAAAAAAAAGAAACAAATTTTTTGCTTTTATTGTTGAATACACCGCTGTTAAAGCCCAATATTTTGTAATGTGGTCAATGGCAAAATTACTGCAAGTCTGCAGGCAAAATGTCTTGAGACAAATAGGATCAAATATAAAAAGGGGGAAACTTTATGAAAGGAAAATTATTAAATGCATGTCAATATGAAGCGCATTGCTGGCATTCTTTCCCTAAAGCGAATTGCCAAATAAAGAAACCAACTTTAAGATGTTATTAAATTTTTAACGTTTTAGTGGACGACTACTAATAAAAGCATTTCATATACATACATACATACTCGTACGAACATACTCACATTCATAGATATTTAAAAAAGCCAGGTATTACCGTGTATGCTCGTACATTTATTAGGGAGGTTCGTAAGCCATGCCTTTAATTCCTCTTTTTCTGGTTTGGAAGTCATTTTATGACACGATAACTTCCTTGCTTGTACATATTCAAAATCTGGCCAACGAGTATATAAACATTTGTCGCCTAATAAAGTTTTTGTTCAATTTCATTCAGAGGGATGACAGTTGCCAAAATCGTTTCCCATATTCTCAGTATACGAGTATGAGTGGAATATTCGCAAAGTAAAGGCGCTTTTAAACAGCGTCTACTCGTAGCTGGAAATAATCAGAAAGCAAACTTAAATGAGTCCTTATGACAATGGAATGTTGAATATGCCCATGATCAAATGATATTTATAATTTTTAAAATGCTACTCGCCTTTTCATTCCTGCCAGTGAATTCTTTTCCCTTTTTTTTTTTTTTTTTTTTTTTTTTTTGTTGCTGTGCTTAGAATGTGATGGGTTCATAATAAATATTGTTTTTTTTCTTTTGTTTTTCTTTTCCTTTCTTTTTTTTGTTTTTTTTTTTGTTTTTTGTGCTGATAAATCACAAACGCCGGCGCATTGATATTCAGAAAATTGCAACACAAGTGCCAAGAGAAGAGGAGTGCGAATTGAAAGAGCAAAATATCGTTTTAAATATGTAGCCAAACTTGCCAGGAGACTAAAGAGCATTCCAAAATTTTATTGAATTTCACAATATAATACGCAGTTTTAATTAAGACAATCATTAGAAATGTTGGGCGAATATTGAATTCTTGCCAGCGTTCACTGCTAGACTGTTAAATTCGTTTCAATAATGAAAGAATGCTTTCATCATACATTGGACGGCGGCCCCAAAAATATTTTTATTTTTTCCTTCAACGCCAACACAATTTGATTTCTTTTGCTAAAGAAAAAATTATCACAATGAAGCAAAATCAAATCCTTTAAGATTGAAATCCTTTTTTATCGTATGGAAATGATTGCACAAGAACTGCCATATTAATTCTCGTACAAAGAATTCAAAGCTTTTCGATTAAGCTTTCGAAGAAAATTTCATGTTGCAGTGGTCAAAGGAAAAGGCTACACTTTCCGCGAGTTCTCTGTCTTGTCATAAATGAATTGGCGAATGTCCTTTACGTAATCGATCGCCTGCTGTTCTATGGCATTCTCAATAGTTGGTTGACCACTTCGAAGGCAAATGTTAAATTCCGCATAGCAAAAGGCAAGCTTTTCTGTTCAAAAATTTAGGCCAAACTTTTTTATATACCCTACACTTTAACAACAAGTCCTTAATTAGCAACTCCCAGTAATAACTAATTAAATATTTGCTTGCTGTGCTGTATTGTGCTCTATTTGTGATCGGCTGATGTTTTGTTGTTGCTTTTATAAAATTTATGAATATTTAACGATGAATTTATTTATTCATTTATATTTTGTTGCACAAATAAATAGATGGAAGACTGGCTGATGAGCTGATTGGGCTGAGAAAGTGGGTAACTAAAAAATATTCCATGTTGTTTGCTCGATTTAATTTCATTACTTGGGAATGTTTATTTTTTACTTATTATTTTTATTTATTTTTTTTTTTTTGGAAATTTTTAATTTTTTCTTTTTTTTTTTGTTGGAATAGAAAGAAAGGAAAATTAGTGGAATAAAGCAGCAGTTGGTGGGGGTTTAGACATTTTGTAACAACTGTTTCATTATTTACTTTCAGTGGCAGGTCGTAATATATTCATATTTGTCACCCGATTGCATAAATTTGATAATCAATTCTGATTTTACACATGATAAAATGAAATTCAACCAGAACAACAAGAACAACAAGAACAATAAGAACAACAACAAAAGTTTTGAGAACCAAATTTGAACCAGCCAGTCAATCAGTTGCTGTTCAGTCATTCTATTCATTATCTGCCAGCCAGACAGCCAGCCAGCCAGCCAGCAGCTTCTAGTCAATCAAATTAATTTACAGATTTTTGTTCATTGTTTGTTTGTTTGTTTGTTGTCAGTTCTTGTTTATCCACAAGTACGTTGATGATGTTTTCATATTTTTCTTACTTTCATTGTTGTCACAACATGTAATGATGTATAATTTTGAAAATTTACTTTCCCATTTATTGTTATTATTAAATAAACAATTTAATTCATTTGAGGCTTACGTTAATGTTAATACGATTATAAAGATAAATACAGCGACAAGTAAAGCAAAGTTACACAAAGCAGAAGGAAGGCGTTTGTTTTCATTTTATTTTTTCGTCATAAAAAAATCTTCACCCCTCCCCTCCACCAATTTTAATTAAACTGGAGCACAGATGTTATAAAAAACTGTGGCCTGGAAAATAAGTTTTCACAGGCGAATTTTAAACTCGATATTAAATGCGTACTTGGATTTACTCACTAAGGCTTAGCGGGAAAAGAACCAGCGAGAGCTTTAGAATTTCACATGCACTTATGGCAGGCACTCTTCGTACAGAGGTATTCGTATGCGCGCCTATACGCTGCTGAGAAATACACATTTGATGTGAAAATGTTAAGGCAAAATAGGCTTCAATGGACTTTGCATATTTTAAAACTTGAAGAAGTCATTTTATTGACTCCAGTTACACCAAACAACCGAGAATTTTTGCCGTTGGTGTGTAATTGATCCAAAAATGTGTCTGCTGCCGTCGTAGCAATTTTATTAAATACTTCATATGAACTGAATTTAATAAAATAGAATTGCTTGCAGTCCCTAAAGAAATGGTTTCTCTCATCGCTGGCTTGCTTGAAACACTTTAGTATACACAAGAAACTAGTAATTGCCATGAGTGTTCCTGCTTCAAATACAAGTCGTACAACTTTGGTACCAATTGCCATGTGTATTCGTGTTTCAAATACAAGTCGTACAAATTTGGTACCAATTGCCATGTGTGTTCCTGCTTCAAATACAAGTCGTACAACTTTGGTACCAATTGCCATGTGTGTTCGTGTTTCTAATACAAGTCGTACAACTTTGGTACCAATTGCCACGAGTGTTCCTGCTTCAAATACAAGTCGTACAACTTTGGTACCAATTGCCATGTGTGTTCGTGTTTCAAATACAAATCGTACAACTTTGGTACCAATTGCCATGAGTGTTCCTGCTTCAAATACAAGTCGTACAACTTTAGTACCAACCAAAATGTTTAAATGAAATTTTCTTTATAATAATTTCCTTCGTGGAGAATATCGGCTATAAAAATTACAAGAGCTGTCGGAAGATTTCGCCAAACTTTACTCAAGTTGTATAAAGCTTTGTTAGATGTAATAAAAATATGTTCAAGCAAGTGAAGAGCGTACAGCTTTTGCCTTTGCAAGCAGTTTATAATTTAACACAAAACCTTTTTGTACATCTTAGGAGCCATTTTTGGTCATGAGGAAGTGCCTCCTAAAAATAATAAATATCAATAAGTTTAGGAAATTTTATTTTAGTTTAGTACTTTTAACTTGTCAACAATTGGCTGGTTGAAAGTACCTCAATTAAGGGCAAAAGTACGCAGTATGCTGTTAGTTCGGCCCATTTTCAAGTTTTAAAGGATGTGTGTATTTCCTTTATTTTTCTTGTGGTTAGAATATACTGCTTCTAATTGAATGACTGGCGATATGGTTCCCACTCAGTCATACAACAAATATATAATAGCGAGAATGTTTTCCTGCAAAGGGATACAAAATGTAATAAAAATAGTCAAATTAAATATTGAATAAAAATAATATGATTCACAATCTAAGAAAAGTTTAATAATATATAAAAATAACAACAAAAAAAAAAGAAAAAAAGAAGAAAATGCCCACCAAAAAAAAGCTGCTGCGGCAACTCAACAAAAGAAAAAGATGTGCCGGTTATCGGAGAAGGAAGATTGCAATTACAAATCCATAAGTTGTACATATTATACATAATTAATCTTTTAGCTTTGAGTCGATATATTAAATCGGCAGATTATTTATCTCAAAACTTGCTTATGTAAAAATAAATAAGTTTTACTTTAAGGATCGAATAAAATCATACTTACCAAACATGTTAAGAGGAACATTTAAAAGTCCTTTTGATCAACTGCGCTTCAATATAAAAATAGCATACGAGAAATTTTACTCACTTTACTATTCGAGGAGAATAATTTCTTCCCTTAAATGTGTTTGGCCATTTAAGTGACCAGTAGGCTTTTCTCGTGGGATTTCCCGTCCCGGAATTACTTATGCGGGATCCCGGGAAATAATGAAAAAAAAAATGGCAACTTCACGTTTAGAAAGCAGCTGCTTTTACTTTCATATAACAAGAATCAATATTTTCCATGCTGAAAAAACCTTTAAGGGACTTGAAAACTAAAAGCTTAAAAACTAAGTTCACAGAGCAAACACTGCCTCATAGAATCCAAAAGATTTTCCCTATGAAACGTTTTTAGGCAAAGGGGTGCACTAGCAGAAGGAAGCGAAGATTTTTCTAAAGGGATTCCTTATTACTTTAATGTGCTAATTCTGGTTAATTTTATCAGAGAGGAAAACATATGAAATTAAGAAGAAAAATTGTTATTTGCATTTTTGTGCACCAAAGAAATAATCCATAGAGAATAACTATTTGATTTAATTAGGGTTTCTCCTTAATTATATAAAAAATGGACTTCTTATTGAATTCATTAAGTCATCTTATTAATTTTTTCAAAAATGTTTTACTTATTTATTTTATTAGGTGCCCTTCTTGATTTTTGCAAAAAGGGTTTCTTCTTGATTTTAGTAGGTTACCATATGATTGTGTGTAAATTATCAACTTATTATTTTTAATAAAGTTCTCTGTTTGATTATATCAGCTTCCTTATTATTTCATAAATATGAATTAAAGTATATAGAAACAAAAAGGGTTCATTCTGTATTTTATTAGGCTATCTTTTTAAATTTCTGCTTGATTTTATTGGGTATTCTTATTCATTTTTTCAAAAGTTTTTCCCTATGAAAATAATAACATGTTCTTTTTGAAAAAAAAACCATAGAGATATCTAGTATGGAGGGTGTTTTTTTTATAAAATTCTTATTAATTTTGTTCTATTTTATTAGGTACTATTGGGCACATTTTTCTGTGTGTTCCGTTTGTAATAACCAATTTAAATTAACATATTATATTTTTATACGATTAACATATAAGGTGTGTTCTACTAGATATTTCAAGCTTTGAAATAAAATTTTTAATTAATGCCTGGAACATTTAACTTATTATTTCTATGGAGCGGGGATAAAGACTCTAGTAACCAATAACTGTATCTTCGTTACTTAAACATTTCAAGAACAATTCCCGCAAGAGATGTTAAAGCACTTGAGCATAATTATTCCAGAGCAGTTCTTTACTCTTGGGACTGCCAGAGTAGGCGTCCAACCCACAATCTGAGTGAACCATACCTCCACTTGTTCAGCAAGCGACGTCTATGACGATTGACTTGATTCCCCTTAAGAAACTTCTACGAAAAGTTGTTCAAAATCCCATCACTGCTCTTATCAATTAATTAAGGATCAAAACATAAATTAAGAACGTTTGTTTATACTTCCTCATAAACTAATTTTTGTTTTATATAATTTTGTGATCAGACATTCAAACCACTTAAATGAATACATCATGTCATCCCCAGCACACAAAAAAAAAAAAAAAAAGAAAAAAAAAATGAAGAGGAAAAATTATAAAGATGACTGCAAGTATTAAATGCTTAAAACGAATATGAATAATGATTGTGTAATTAAAATAAAAAGAATCGTTGCATTTCGTTAGTTGTTGCCAGTTGTTTTCCTTCCACTAATACTTTTTACATAAAACCTCATTACGGAATGATGAGGTGTTGCAAGATTAATTGTTGGCACAACAACAGCAACAAATAGGAAGACTCTTTAATCGCTGATAAGCAATCTTAATGATGTTTAAAGAGTGAGAATTTGTTAATTACTGACTCTGGCAAGTGACTCCATTAAACAAAACGCCACTGAGTTTAAGTGTTTGTGTGTGTGTGTGTGTGTGTGTGAGTGTGTGGGTTTATTGTGCTTTGTAGTGCAGAGTGATCGACTAAATTGTACATCGTACTGTCATTAAAAGGAAACACATGCACACATACACTCAGTGCAAAACTTTAGGGGGACTCTAGAGGAATTAATGGAGGAGATCTTAAAATAAAAATTATTTGGACTCAATGAAATTTCAAATATTAAAAATATTTTTTGATCATTTTTTTTTTGGAAAAAAATTTTTCAAATATGTCTGTTTTTAAAAAACTAAAAGCCATGCTTCACTATTCTACACAGAGCTAGGATTCATTCTGATACTATTCATTCGGATAGTGATAAACTTCTATTTTATAAAATCGCTTTTAAATGTTGTTCTGGGTGCCACTTTATCATAAAAATATGACGCAAACAAATGGTTTCTTTCCTGGTTGAAGTAAATGCAACTCTGGTCGTATGAAAATTGCCATCTTATGGCGATTTAGGAAAATTTTCATAAGCTTTTGCAAATCGTACGATTTGTCAAAAAAATCTGCCACACAAATGAATTTTTAGACTACTCTATTCAAATTTTTCAGCATACATGCCATATTTGAGCAATCGCACGATTTTGTTGGATAGTGTAGCGTGGCCTTTAGAAATATTTTTTTTTATAAAATTGAAATTATATGAAATAATTGCTATTCTACGGCGAAGGTGAGCTTGTTTTAGTAAGGCCTATTTTTATCTCTATAGGAAATATTGGAATGTAGTTGTACAAAAATTTGAAACGCAAAAATAATTAAGTAAAACATTTTCATATTTAAAAGCAAAAATATTCTTACAATCGGACTCAAGTTCAGTTCCAAAGAACTTCAACGCAACCGTTTGAATTTCCAAGGTTCTATTCTGAAATATCAAATATCTTGCAAATTAATAAAAATATTTTTGAAAACACTTATTATTATTTTTTCATAAAAAATTATAAAAAAAATCGCCGAAAAATTATCGCAGTTATATGAAAATGCTGGCCCAATATGGTCATAATAAAGCTCTCACTTTTCGAAAGGTTTTATACACCTTTCTTGAGGATTGGCAATATTGATTTCTACTCAATTTATTTATAGATAATTTATTTATAAATAAAATGCTTATATGCTTGAGATTATTTGAATATGAAAATAATTCTCAGATGTTGCAATAAAATATTCAAAATATTTCACGTCTCTAAATGTAGTGAAGAAGGAAATCAATATATAAAATATAAAAGTATGCATAAAATACTAAAGAAATTTTAAAAATACATTTCATTTTGCCGAAACTTTCTAAAATTTTCTAAGAAAAATTAAAATAATAATAATTCAATGAAAAATTTCTTTCATACAATGAATAAATTCATTACCAGAATGATCAACTCTTTTTCTGTGTATGCAAACAAGCTGGCCGCGAAATACAGATAATTAAGCGTATTTAAACAAGCAGATTTGAAGAGTCCTGGAGTCCAAAAAAGGAGTTCACGTCCTTTCGCTTCATAAAAGAATTGAAAAAAAAATCCATAAAAATTGTTTTAATAAACATGCGTTGAATTCCAAATATTTTCTTATGAATCAGTCAAGATTTGTATGCAGAATATAGTTCCAGAATTTAGAGAGGGAAGCAGAAGACAGAGCACTTTATGGTGTGCCTCTATTATAAAACTCGGCACTGTTATGCTGTGTTTTTGACAGCACGTTATAGATTGTTTTTACTTCGCCGATGGAGGAGTATTGTCATTTATTTCAGTTGTAACTCACTACATTGACGTGTTTGCTGGGTTACCTTCGTGAATGCTATCAAGGCAACGGTAAACATCAATAACAGCAAAAGCTGCAACTGAAATAAGCAATAACGCCAAATGGAATGTCAAACTAAGCGCCAAATATTTTAATACACACTTTTGTTTGTGAGTGGAGTGAGTGTTGCTGCTGCCGCTGTTTCTTTATTTATGCATAATTCTTCAGATTAGTTTTATACCTCCAGCTTGTTGTTATTAATGTTGTTTTTTTGTTATTTTTGTTAGTGCTGTTTTATTTAATTGTTTTTTTATAATGTCGCTTTACTCAGGGAATGCAAATCGCCATCAACGCCTCTACTAATAAATTGTATTTTCTGCTGGTTTGACTTTTCAGATGTTGCCACTGTTGTAGCGTCAAGTGCAACTCGAATACATGAGTCTCCCCCAAAAAGAAACATAAAGAAAATGGGAGGCAAATAATTTGCAGTGTGGTATAAGAAAGCCTACACTGCACTTACACCAGTTTAATAACTTAATATCATCATCTAACATCTTGTGAAAGGTGGCCCCGTACACATATAAGAAGTCATTAAGTTCTTTCGTTTATTCGCAATATTTAATAGCACAAAATTTATCCTCTATTTGATTTGGCAAGTCACTTTATTTTACCACACGACGCCTAAAAGCCATTGCAATACAGTGTTTAGTTTGAAGAAAAAATTAAACAAAATGAAATTTAGAATATAATCTTAATTAGTGGTGACTGTAAAACGGATCCATTTTACATTAAAATTTAACTGCTTAATAGATTTTTGTAAAAGAAACAGAAAGAGGAGAGCAATTTAAATTGTGTTCAGCAGGAAACAAGTCCTAGAATTCATAAAAATCAGAAAGGAATACTCATTAGACAATATATTCAGAAGACCGAAATATAATCTTTGGCCGAATAATGCATTTGTGGAAAATCACTACGCAAAAGTATTCCCCGACACATGCGGTTAGTTGTTGCCTACATTCTATTTACGAGTATTTTTCTAAATTTTTTAACTGGTTAAATGACAAGGACTGGCTTGCAGATTATGCCACTACGTACTTTGTTAGCGGGGTCCATGACTTATTTGCGCAACTATGGCCCGATGCTTCAAAGTACATTTTATAGATTCGGCTCTATCAACACTTTCGCGCATTATCAATTTCACTACATCTTATTCAAATATATCAAACTTAAACAAAAATTTCAGCAAAATTAACGAAATTTTTTTAAATTTGTTTAAGAAATTTCTTAATCTGAATTTATTTCATTTTTGTCTTTTTCTCTGCATGTGTTTATCACTTCATTGACAGGAATAACAACAAAATCAATACAAATTTGAAACCAAAAAAATAAAAAAATTCTTTTATATGTAATTTGCATGCCTTTAACCACTGTACTTGGTTCACACATACCACATTAATGGAAATTACAAAATGCCGCCAAGCACCGACAAGCGCTATTAATTAGATAAATATCTTAAAAAATTGTTGAACCGTAATTAGATTTGGTGTTTTTTCTTGGTATTTAGACGAGTTTGTTTTTCTTACAGCCCCGCATTGCATTTCTGCCACATTCAATATGCCACAGTGCAGTTGCTGACTGTTTCATATTCATATGAGAGCGTTTGTCAGAAGTGTTAAAACATAGTGAGCACATGCATGCAACCAGCTCACACTGACAAGTGATTAATCATTGAAACCGAGCGAGGCAGGGAACGAAGCGCAAGCAGTTAGTTAGCCAGTCACTCAAGTTGGCATCAAACCAACGGCGGGCAGTTTATAAAAGAAAGAAATGGAATCTAACAGCAGTAATTACATGTCATATCAGAACAAATGCACTCGTAAGTGTTATTTATCAAAATTATACTCTGACTGTTACGTCTGTCTACACAACTAAATACGTACATACGTAAATAAATACATAACACGAGTACGTTATAAGAAAGTGGAACATGCCATTTCATCAGCAATACTCTGCACAGCCAGCCATACATACGAGTTTATGAATATTAAATGCATGTCAACAGAGAAGTTTGTGCGCAATTTTCCCCAAACAACACTTGTTGTTCACATTCGTATCGCTTGGAATTCGAATAATTTCAATCTTTTAATAACACTTGACTATGCCAACGACTCCAAATCTTGTAAAATGTCTAGAGAATACAAAACAAAAAGGAAAATTAGGAAAATTAGGAATTTTCCTTTTTGTTTTTATTTTTTAATTCTCCACCTCTTCCACTTGTCTACTTTCTTTGCTGCACATTCATCTCCGTAGCATACCTCAGTGTTTGCCTACAGTTCCTCTACAGTTGTGGCTCTCTCCACAAAGCCAAGAGGAAGTGGAAAAGTACTCGCACACTAAATAAATCTAAATGAACGTAATCTGATATCCGCTTAATACGAGTATGTTTCTCTCTGCATACTCATGTGTACTCGTATGCTTACGATAACACAATTTATAAAGAATCGATTTTAAATCCGAACATTTAGCGTTTCGCTTTCCATTCAGTGTGAAAACCATACCCACCACTCACTGGCTGCCTTCTGTGGAAGGAACTGATTATCTGTTACTTCGTAGGAGCAGCAACAAGAAAAAATTAAACAGGGAATAGCGTTAAAGCAAAAAGAAAAACAAAAAAAAAATATTTCCCCAATCATTTTCTAACCATAATCAACTTTAAACTCATCTCCTCACTTCGATGAAATTCTTTTTATACTGTCTTGTCTCAAATCGAAACGCAAATAAAATTAGAAAAGCGGAAAACTCAAGCCAAAAGGGAGAATTTATTCATGCTGGCTTGTTAATGATTTAATAATTTAAAGCTGAACAATGAAGGCATACAAGGCATCATTACGCTTCCTGGGCTTGTACAAATATGCAATTCGCTTTCGAGCGATACCAACTCGCATGGAAAGTTTTATCGTTCCAGCAGCATTATCGGCACCTACTTGTTCAGTCACTGTACCGATGAATACGGAACATTTCGTTCGAATGGCGGCTTTGACTTGCATTGCTCAAACCTGTAATGGAATCTTCACTTTATAAACGCATTCTAATAAAATTGCTGGAACGAATATGAATAAAGTAGGAAACCGGGCACACCGAAATTAGAAAAGTTTAGTAACATAAATTCTTGATTGTTCTTTCGAAGAGTGCAACTCTGGGAGAGCAGAAAAATATTTGAATTACATTTTTGGATTTCCCAATGTCTTTTTAATACGAGTGATTCTAAATATCCCTGATATACGGCCGCAAATCCCGCATAAAATTCTTAATGTAAACAGCACCTTCAATTTCCTTACAAGTGTGAAATGTGTTAACTGCAATAAATTTCCCTTTAACCATGAAATCACTTTTCTAAAGAAATCGCCGAAATTATTTCTTAAACAGCCCCTCGATGGTATGGTGATTAGTATACCCGCCTGTTAAGCAGGTGTCAGGGGTTGAATTCCCCGGGGAGCCAGAAGCCAAAGGCCTCAGTAGCCAGTGCTTCTATACATATTGCAATTATATTCATATAATTGTAATATTTGGTAAATAAAATAAATAAATTATTTATTAAATACAAACACGTTGAAATTTGACACGTCATTCATGTCATTGAAGTGGGAAATTATCAGTCCACGGATCGCCATTTCGTAGTGAATATTAGCTGTGAATACGGTTAGAGAAATCGGTTTATTATTATAAGCTTTCGATTTGCGATAACGCCATAAAACCCAGTGCAAAGAACTTAAATTTGGAGCGTCTGGAGCCCGATTTCTATTTCATTACAGGATTTGTGTGATTAGCCAGAAGTGCAGGGCAACATAATGTGGCTCCTGAAGGACTGTGTAATCACACAACTCCTGTATTAAAATATAAATCGGCTGATTCTCTATGGCCAGCCAAAGAAATGTAAATTTTCTTTGAAAACTTTTAGGAGATAGAATGACATGAATGTTTGTTTGCTTGACAAAATGTGAACAAGGAAAATATTGACTGCAGATATTAGAGGTATTCAGGATTTGTTGCATTTTTGCTACAACCATTTGCTGTTGCAGATGTTCTTGGCTAATATACAGAGTTATTGACAGTTCACAATTTACATTTACATTTACTTTTTTTGTTCAATATTTTTAACTGTGTAGCATTTACTCTATTTGATAAATGTTTGTAAAATCGTTGTTTTGAAAAAATCAGCTGTTCAATATGTCATTCACAAATAAAGAAACTCCGCTTTTAATATACTTTTGATTCTGAAAAATGAAAATATATGCATACTCGTATAAAATAGCAATTAAAAACGAATGGCTGACAAAAAATAAGTTTGCAAGTGCTCGCCGAGAATTCAATTTCGTAAACCTCCAGGTGAGAATAAAATGAATTTAAGGAAATACCACACAGTCATGATTGTACTCGTATTTATCGAGATTATTTCATTTTAAATCTTTGAAAGAACAAAAGTACAGTTTCATATTTAACCAGAAGATTTTTATCATCCAATCATTCGAACGAAAATTTTTAAAACCAAAATTTTACAAAAATTCAACATGTATTCGTGCAACAGCAACACAAACAACGACAACAACAACGACAACAACAACAACAATGAATGTTAAAAAGGTGTTTGTAATTTAACTCCTGGGTCCCATCTCTTGCAACAACACAATTCAATGAAAACGGCTTCAAATTATGGTTGCCACAATATGAATCTGAGAGCGATTCCCAGAGGGTAAATTGGTAACAATAGTTAACGAACGAGTGGATGGATAGAGATGCTTGTTAAGAGCATTTGACAATTATGAAAATGTTTTACTAATGATTTAATGTACAAGTACTTTGAGGAGAATAGAAAAAATGGATTCTTTTCAATTGGCAACAGTAACTGATTTTTTAATTTCATTATACGACACAATACACATTTACAAGGGAGGCGTTGTGCAACAAGAGCAATTCTTCATAGGAAATATTTGGAAATATTTTTTTTCTTTTTTTTTCTACTTTTTCCATTCAATTGTGCAGAGTGTTGTAGATTTCTGTTACACGGCAGTTTCTAAATTGTAATTGAATTTTCATAATTTGTTTACTCATACAAGCATACGATGGCAAGCAAATACGTAACAATACATATTTATTCATATTAATGTGAGGAGATAAGTATGGACGTGCATGTGGAGAGCATGTGTGAGAGCCTCAGCAGAAGACGTGATAACGAGATGGCGGAATATGGCTTTGAAAGCAGTCTGAGAAGTGGAAAAAAAGAAGGGAGTTGATGGTTGACACTGTTGGAAAAGTTAAAATAACGTGAGGAAGAAATGAAATAAAAAAGAAGGGAAGAATAAATGCACACATGCATACGCAAAGTTAGTTATAGACGGGAAGAGTGGGAGTGGTTTTAGTTATACATTATGCCAGAAAAACAGAAGAATTTCACGCACTCCAAAAGGAAAAATGTAATTGTTACAAATCTCATTCATCGTAAGAAGTAAAAGCTGCATATATATCACAGCAGGACTAGTGATGTGACACATACGACTATCAATATTCGCCAATATGAATGCCAAATTGAAGCTCGCTTGCTTGGCTTAGCTGCATCAATTAACATTTTAATTAAAACAAGCGAAAACATATATTAAACAATTAATTTAAAAAATTAAATTTAATTAAAAAGTTACTTAGGAATTTCTTGCCAGAAGTAATTTGTTGGGCCCGGTCCTGACCTAAACATTCAAAATGTCCATAACAATCGTTGTATAACGTATTCAATGGCATTTAATTGCATCAATTAACATTTTAATTAAAACAAGCGAAAACATATATTAAACAATTAATTAAAAAAATTAAATTTAATTAAAAAGTTACTTAGGAATTCCTTGCCAGTAGTAATTTGTTGGTCCCGGTCCTCACCTAAACATTCAAAATGTCCATAACAATCATTGTATAACGTATTCAATGGCATTTAATTGCATCAATTAACATTTTAATTAAAACAAGCGAAAACATAATTTAAAAACTTAATTAAAAAAATTTAATTTAATTAAAAAGTTACTTAGGAATTTCTTGCCAGAAGTAATTTGTTGGGCCCGGTCCTCGCCCCATTAAATATTTATTTAGAAATTCGCTGTTAATAAATTACTTTTTTTTTATTTACAACAGGCACAACCTATTTATTTTACAATATTAAAAAATATTTTATTTTTATTCAGAATTAAATTTTAAAGAAAAAGCTGCATTTAATTAATAAAAACAATCGACAAGAATTTTTAAATTAATAAAAAAAATAGCTGAAGTTATTAAAAATTTAATTGAAACCGTTTTCTCTAGACCTGAATTCAATCAATATATGATTATCCTTTACGGTTTTATAGAATTTTTATTATACTTCTATTCTGAGTAGTATTCGAGGAGAGCACAAAAAACAATTAAATGAAAAATTTAATTAAACAATTAATTGGAAAAAATAAGTAATAATTTTGCTTGTGCCATCAATCATTCAATACTTAAATTACAGGTAAAGAACAAGCAAAACTTAAATCTTAAATGCCATTTAAAAGTTATTTGTTTAAAAGAAAAGCTCTCGTGATATAAAACAAAAAATTTGTTGTATGAAAATATGCGAGAAAATATTCTCACCGAACCAATCCATAACCCTTTTTAGCGATTTTCGTTAGCAATTAACATGATTTTACTTAAACATAATTAGCAATTAATTTTCGATTAAATTCTTAAAAATGAAGTGAAATTGTGGGAAAAATTTCAAGTCAATATTTAGTTGTCGTAAATACAATTAAGTTTGTCGCCTGTTTCTGTTTTGAAGTGCACAACACTTTTTAATATCCAAAAAAGCATTCATAATTATGGAAGCCGAAGAGACAGCCAACAAAAACAACTAGACAGTCTGTCAACCAAATAGACTGTCATCGACCGAAACAACTACTCGTATTTATATTTTTACATTCATCCATTTTAAGCATGTAACTGACAAGAAAAGTAGAACCTCATTGTAAGCTCATATTTTATACTTTGCAGACATCCTAATAATATCTACGTGCACAATCATCCATCTATTCTATTCAATTCCCATGTACGAGGATATGCTCGCGCAGGCAAATGTGTACAACATCTGTGTATACAAATGGACAAACTCATGTATGTATGTAGTGGTATGTGTACATGTATTTCTATATAAATATTATTCTATAATTTCTCTATTGTACAATTTTATTCCGCTGTTATTATTTTCATCTTTATTTTGTTGTTGAAGCCATACAAATGTTTTTGGATAAATTTAGTATACAGTAGATTCCCTTTATAGCCGCCGCGGATTTTAATCACGTTTCCTGCTGCTGTTTGGAAAATTTTATAGGAAATATTTACGTTATACTGAATTTCGAAAAACAAATATTTACATTTAGCTTAATTCACATAATTATTGTTACAGTGGAACCTCAAAGCTACAAAAAATAATAAATAATCGGTAACGCAAAAGAGGAAACGACAAGTTCCGGGCTTTCTTCCGTTTTGCTTATGAAAATTAAGGAAATTTCTCAACGTTGTGTGAACGCTCTAAAAATTAATATTCGGCTCAGTGGAGCCGTGATTATACGTGATTCGATTAACCGGCAAGATAAATTATTTGGTTAACTCTTTTACAATTTTTTTTAAATTTCTTTTGAAAATCGAAACACAGTATGAATAAAACCAAAAATGTAAATCCCCTTGATTGGTCACAATTAGCCGGTGGTTCATAATTAATAACTACGAATTGCTAATAATTATGCAACTAAAATATGTAACTATTGAGCTTAATCATAAACACTTTCTAGTGTACTTAAAATAGGACGAGTATGCTCATCTTAGCAATGCGTGACACCCTGCCAAATACGAGTATAGTCGTCCGGCTTTAAATATATTATAACATGAAGGATTTTTCTACTAAAACGCACACAAATACCAAAAAGGATGTCGAGTCCTTGTGCCTTCCCATTGCCAAACACGAGTATGCTCGTCTTTGGTTTTCTGCTATTAAATGATTGTTTATGATAATAGATATATATGCTCTTACCAAGAAATATCACTTGGATCACTTCACATAATTTAGGCTGGGCAGCGAATGGGTTAAATATAAAATTTCACATTAATTATAAAATAATAATTAATTTTATTAAAATTAAAAAATCAATTTACGAGCATTAAAGGAATGTAAAAATTGGGATTGAGTTAAAGAATGCCAGCGGTGTTGATCCGAACGAATTATTGAGGCGCCACTGTATATTGAAATCATTTATTTCAAATAGTTTCCAAATAAAATAACTAAACTAAAAAATTAATATTATTGATATTGTGGCGAGCATTAATTAATTTTTGGAAATTTAGTTCCTTTAAGAGAATAGAGAAATTTTCAGAAATATAATTTTCCATTCATTTATTGTACGTAATGAAACGATTAGGAACTCGAAAAACATCAATAGATGTAAAAAGTGGGCTTCAGGGCAGAGCATGTATAAAATAAGAGCATGCCCACGCATTTTTAATTCCGTCATAGAGCCTACTTAATAATTATTAAATAAGGCCATACATTTGTAAGCCTGATTTGTCTGAACTTTGCCAATGATTATATAAAGATTTCAAAATATTTAAATTTTCATGTTGATTGAAACGTCGCCAGTATTTCAACAATATTTTTTTTTGAATTATTTATTTTTTTAACTAACTTAACCTGCAAAGCATTCGGCTTGACGGTACGAAAACACACGGGGTCAGATTGGAATCGAACCCGCGACATTCGGTTTAGTAGGCTGCGCATTATTCATTACCCTACATACATATTTTTATTATTTAAATACAGTGACTGGAAATAAAACTGATTTTTTTCTATTTATTGTTCTGATTTCAATGTCCATCCATTTGCTAAATTCAAAACTCCTTCGTTTAGCTGCTTTTATGCAACTTCTTTAAAAATGTTTGCCTGCCTTCCATAATTTAATTATTTACAATTTATCTGCTGTAAGACAAAAAGCAAATGTAATAATAAATGTAATAACTAGACAGCAATATATTTACGATTTATACAAAGCTGAGTTGTATCTGAAAAGCAACCCCAGCACATAATTTGTTTTTCTGGTCCCATAGTGCAGTAGTCAGAGGAATCAGTTATCTGATTAGAATTTTTAATCAGTCTGATAGTTTTTGGCTGGAATAAATATGTTTGATTGGCTTGCAGTTCAGCATGGCATAATTCCGTGTGCTGAAGTGCGGAGATCAGAAATTTAGTGTTTAAGTTTAGCTCCGATTAAGGTTCTGGTAGCCAATGTACCAATATTATCTGCTAGGTTTGGACCTTATGTGTTGTTCCTAAGTCAGCGTGGTACTTAATGTGAGTCCTAAGTATTTAACCGGATTTTCTTTAGAGATTATTTCGACATGATTAGTACCATGTGAGCAGCGTTCATGGTTCAGTCTAAAGGTATGGATTATATCTTTGGGTTTATCTAAATTTGCCTTTTCTACATTTGCACATAGTCAGCCATTTATCAAGACATAGAATTTAATTGTGTTTCTAAAATCATTCCTACGTCTCCATGCCGTCATTAAGGACTGAAGCATTTAGACTAAAAATTGTATAAAATACTGGAGCGTAGAATGTCCGCTTTTACTTCTTTTATATCTGATTTTTAACTTTTTGATTTTAACTTTTTAGAAAAAAATATCTTTCAGATGCAATAGAGCTTTCTTTCAATCGAAAGCTCTTTTTCGAAGATAGCAGTTACTGCATTGAGCATTCTACGAATTGCACTCCAGTTCCATGCTCATGTGGGAAACTACTCTGATATGATTATCATATGGAACTGCATTTTGAGATGAGGCTAAAATTAAAAATTTAATTCTCACAAATTCGAAATGGAAATTTACGCCAACGAAAAAGTTATTAAAAGCTTGCAATGAAATTTAAGGCTTTGCATGAACTAAAATTGTTCACTTGGGTTCATTATACGCAGGAACAGGCGCGGTATAATCTACTGATTTCTATCATGAATAAAAGTCAATCAAAACAATTTATTGTTGCAATATCAAACATGTTCCAAAAATATTTTTTATTGCTAGCAAATGTTATAAATGCCAATTACAACAACGACGGCACATAATCTGGTAATTTAAATTTTTGTTTTCATAGCGAAATAAAAAAAGTGAAAAACGGTTAATGGCATAAATTTTAAGGATTTTTATTATTCAGATAACTTTTTTTTTTTGTTCAAAAAATCGAAACATTTTTAATGATTTATATATTTTTATAAATCTATGAAAACTTTTATAAAAAAATATGGTTTTGGCAAGAGTTTTCCGAAAAACCTGTTATCCATATCATGTATTTAAGGATTTGCTTGGTTGCTTCACTGAAAAGAAAAATTTAATCATTCCGTAGGGAAAAGCTTTTAGTTGAAGTAAGAATTAAAATTCGAAATTCTTCTCACATATGAATCGCAATATTGTTTAACAGACAAAATGGACAGACTAACTGTGAAAATTTGCCATCAGTATTACGTCATACATTTGACCCCCACCTCCCAAAAAAAAAATCACCATTTAAAGCGATTTAAATGGAAATGTTACGATTATTGGAAATATTTTGTGTTTCCATACAAACGATTTGGCATTTTAAAAAAATTCAACCACTTAATTTTCTTACTGACTGTATATGCCAACAAAAATATATATTGTGTGTGCGTATGCGTGTGTGTGTATCTGCTTGATATTATTGGTTAAAAAAAATGATTTAGAAAAATCATATAATGTGTCATTTAATAATCATGCTACATGCAACAATATAAAAGCATAAAGGAAAAAATAATAATAATAAAAGAAACATGTTACAATGACGACATTATATTACACGTACTACGAAAGTATGTACGTATGTGTGTACGTGTGTGTATATAATTTAAAGACACGCTACAGAATGATGCATATTGTATCGTTCCAAATGTGTGTACTGTTGTGTGAATTTTCCATCCGTGTTATTGCCACCACGAACTGAACTCATTATCCACATCATCATCTTCGCCATCATCACGAACATTGCAATTGTTGCCACCAGTCAGCCAGTCAGCCATCCAGCCAGCCAGCCCATCCATCATTGGCACAACATGGAACACAATACAAAATGTCGCCATTATATATCACATCACATCCTGTGCAAGAACACGCCACTTCTCTATTTATTCGTTTACGCCAGACTCAGTCGATACTGTCGCAATCAGGCAGAGGCAAATTCGTGCGAGGCAGTTTTACAAATTTTGTCCGACAGACAGAAATTCGCTCATATTGCAATAAACGATAAAGTTGCTGCCATTTGCAGCATCGAAACGTACGTTACTTGTGCGTTATTGAGGGAACGCTATTTTGCACAGTTCAGCTCACTGTCCTCCGCCTGTTACAACACCGTTACACTGCACTGTTGCTGATTTCATAATAAATTTCATATTTAACCGTGTGTTGCATGCACGTAGAGTGTCTTAAATAAAAAGAAATGAAAAACGACCTCTTCTCTCTTCTCCCTTCTCCCTTCTCCCTTCCCCCTACTCATTTGAATTCGTTAACAAAAATGTCGTTTCTGGTATATTTTTTTTTGGTTTTTTGCTTTTTTGCACAACAATCTGAACATATTTTCCGTCTGTGCTCGTATCTATTTGTTTATTAATTTTGATGAGAGTGGCCGGGGACGATGAATAGATGATTGTTGCCACAACGAATAGGGATTTTTGAGGATGTTGCAACTATTATGCTGTTATTTATTAGATAATAATGTCATTAAAAATTGTTGTTAATTTATGAAAAGAGAAATTATTAGTTTGACTGAGATAAAAATTTGCAGAAATTGACGACAATTTCATCAAAGTAGAAAATTAGTTTTATTATTGCGAGTAGTTGAATTGAAGTTTATTGCAGCCACAATAAGTTAATTAATTCCATTATTTAAAATTTTAAGATGTTGAAGAAAATTATCCACTTTCGCATTCCTGACATGTTCCATTTGTAACCTTTAAGTTAGATTTTTACAAAAATTTAGTTCACGGAATTCACAAGAGCGCCTTGTTCCAATGCTAAATGGTGAAACAAGTCCTTCGCATTTGTCCAATGAGTGCGGAGAAATTAATTATAATTTTGTGGTCGTCTGTCGCATTGCGAATATATATTTCTTAAGCTTTTTTGTACTCATTTAGGACGGCTTGTGGTGGACTTTGTTTATATTTTCCAAAAGAAAAAACTCCTTTTAGGAGCCTGGAATTATATAAGCAAAGTGTAAATGTTGCACGCCCCGAAAGGGGAAATTCAATTTGGCATTTAACCTCTTTTAAAATTAATCAAATTTATTTATTATAATTCACCTATTCATATTGTATTTACAAACAAAAGAGAATTCTTATTTAAAACCAAAAGGACCCCTGAGAGCTCCCTGTAAAAGTGTATACGGTTTCTATCTAAAAGGATAAAATAATTTCCAATAATTTTCAAATACATATTTTGAACCGAAACTTGCCATCATCAGACTTGGCTTGTGAAAATGAATGCTGGTTACGTAAAGAAGGGAGGGGACAAAAATCTTACTTATTTAATAATTAAAACGTATTAATTGCTAATATGATTAAAAAAGACTATTAATTCCCACTTGATCTGGGAAGCTTTCAAATTTCAATTCTTTTCAAAAACTTCATAATAATTTTTGGAAAATCGTACTATTTTTTTATTAGTTTTATTTATTAGTACTATTTGTATTAGTACCATTTTTGACAGGGCTCAAGTCAAAAGTACTTGCCAAAAGTAATTATTTGCAATACTAGTATATATAATTAATTCAGTTTTCACTAATTTTCTCTAAATTAAAATAATTTTAAAAAAATATTAAAAAATAATTTAAAAGGTTCTAAAGGAAAAAATAAAGCTGTTGATTCTCCAAGCGGTTCCATTTTAAATGGCATTCAGCTGTAAACCAAAAATTTAAATTTCCTTTTCAAACATACATTTCTTCAAATTTAAATTTAATGTCAATAAAAAAATTTTTTAAATCTAAAAAAAAACACTAAAAATTTAAAGAAAAAACTGCTATTTTGAAAGGAAATTAGACGGCATACACAAATATGAGCAGTTTGCCCAAAGTGAACCAACTGGGTGGGGGGTTTTACTGTATTTAAAAAATTTCCAGCCCGCTTGTTCGCAAGCAGAAATCCAATTTAGTAGAATTTTTTTTTTTTATAAGCTGGGAGAAACTGATTCAAGAATCGTAATGATTAGCTCAAGCAAAACGTAGTTGTAACTGTTGCAGAATACCCCTCACCTCTTTGTAAGTGAGGAACTGATTGCTTATTATCACTTGATTACTGTTAATGAACCGCTTTTTGCGAAATGGGCTATTTCTGTGACCATGCATGCTCCTCCACGTCCACGTGGCTTTATGTAAGACTTCAAGAATTTTTTTAAATTTCAACTTTTAAAAAATTGCCATCTTATTGAATAACAATTCCAAACAAATGCGGGTATTCGAAAGCAAAAGCATTTTTATCGCTTTGTTTTTACTATTTGAATTTTTCTTTTGTAAACACGCACTTGAAGATTTAAAATTTTTGGACGTGCGAGGATAACGTATGTATCCTTTGGATTCTATTGCAAATATGAAAATTCAAGTGTTTGACTTTTATTTGGAAGTCAACAAGCGGCAATAAAAACAACAAGAACTATTTCTTTACTCCGCTTATTCTGTAAGTGAATGACTGGATAGATGAGTGATTGAGTGAGTGTTAAGTTTTGAAAGACATGCTGTGTAGCAGGCAGCAGTATCACGCCTCATGAACCACTTGCAACACAGCGCTAACGATACAATGAAATAAACGATGAATTTGTTCAAGAATCGTGTTACTCTTCAATTACTATTAGAGAGGAGAAGAGTAAAACCAAAATCAAAGTTGTTGCATATATAGTCGCAAAAGCAACCAAACGAACAACAACAACATGTATGCGGCTTACAATTGCCGTTTGAGTTCGTATGCGTGAGCGAGCTAAGAACATACACTCGTATATAGTTGGACTATTCCTGCACATGTAACGGCTGTACAATTAATTACGAGCAGTAGAACATCGTGTAACAATAAATAAGAGATGGGGCGTTCCTTTGTAATGTAAAAAAAATGACACACCCGCTCTTATTACCATATGCATGCCCACATTCACACTCACACTCGTTTAAGGCTTCTGGCAATAACAAAGAAAAAAAATTTAAAAATTGGTTCTATTAGACAAGTATAATAATTGTATTGCCATATAAACCAAATGTGCTCAGTCATTGCTGGTGTACGAGTATGATTATAGTGGTGTACCCTCCCCATCCCCACCTTATTAACGATTTCCTTTTTCACATTGTTGGTATCACATTGTTTGCTATTGTCGCCACTGTATTATGAATGAATGTACTTGCATACAATGGCGCTTTACAATAAAAGCACACACACATGCATACACGCCAGTGAGTATGCAGATACGAATCCGAATGAATATTTGAAAAGTTTATTGTACGGTTAGATGTGGAGTATTGTGGATGATACTTGTTGTATATATAATTACATTTATACTTGAATAATTGTAGATATATATGTATATTTATACGTATATATATGTTTATATAAGTATATATGTGTGCTGCCCATATGTACATGTGCGCTTCAATTACCCACTTGAGTGTTCGACTTAAAAATCTTCTTGCTTCAACGACTGTATGCGAATTACAGTAGCAATTACAACAAAAACATTTGTATCATTATCAGAACTACAGTTAAATATATACGCCAGTCCCTTGAAATAATAAAATCATATACATATTTTTAATAATTTAATTTTAATTTTTTTTTCCTCTTTGCTTTACATGTAACATTGAGAAATTATGAACTTTACACATTATTGTTTTAACAATTTCCGTATATGTAATTACGCAAAAGAGTTTAGGCTTCCCGTTTTCTCATTAGACGGATGTTCTAAAGAAGTAATTAGCCGATGGGCTCAGCAGCCCATTACTCCTACTCACATTGTAATTATATCCATATAATTGTAATATTAATTAAATACATCCGAACTGTTCCATAATGAATTGCCATGGGACCAGAAAATCATTTCATTATATAGAAATTTCATTATACAGAAATTTATTTATGTACACTTTTATTTAAAGGAATCACGTGTTTTAGATTGAACCATACTGTTCCATTTTTGTTTTTGAACCAAATTTTCTAATATATTTAGAAATGCAAATGCATTATTCGGTACTTTACTTGTCATCTCCATAAATGTTCGAAGGACGTCAATTCACGAACAAACTCAAATTGTCACATTTTGATGTGACATTTTCAATTTTTTGATACAAGTGTTCAACTTCTGGGAATCCCCTATTTATATTTTACTTTGTTCTCAATAAACATTGTTATTATTATACGAAACAGAAAATAGTTTGAAAAAACTTATATGGTGACAAAAAGTCATGATAGTTAAAAAGAACATTTAAAAAATTTGTTCATTGTATAGAAAAATTCACTATATGGAAATTCATTATAAAGAAATCAAAATACACTGAAACGGGAACAAAAAAGCTGTGTCTTGAAATCAATTCGTTATAATAGGGAGAGCTTCACTATACAGAAGTTCATTATAGAGAGGTTCGACTGTATATAAATTAATAAATTAAAAGCAAAAGCTGGTTGGAAAATGCAAACGATCCGGAAATCCTTAAATGGTTATCTTCATACTTGTAGGCCACTTAAGAGACGAAATTTACGTACATTCCTTTTTGGTCATTTCTATATTAATTTTAAAATATTTCTAGGATAATTTTCATTTATTGCCTTTCCTGTTTTCTTACATAAATATTTATCCTTTTTTAATGTTGGCAAGAAATTCATCGCAACAAGAAAATATTTATATCAAACTGAAAATATGAGTTGAATTTCTTTATTCAAAATTATGTATTATTTACGTACAAGAGAAGCTAAAGGTTAATGCAGTAACAAGGATTTTAGTTTCACTTTGAAGTACAAAGAATTAATTCCTTATAACATCTGACTTTTAACCATATAATCCATTTACATATAACTTGCCATCCATACCAACACATTTTTTTATATCGGCGTTTTACACTCAGTCAGACGCCAAATTTTATATACACATTGCAATTACACAATTACATACATTCATTATGAAATGTTAGTTGGCATTAATTTTATAAAATATTAAATATTTAATTTTTTACATTTTACACACTTCTCACTTTTATTACATTTATTATTATAATATTAATATAATAATAGAAACATGAGTAGAATCACTGGCTCAGAGGCCATCGGCTAAAACAATAATTATCTTCTTATTTATTTACTAAACTTTTGCTCGGTATAAAAAAAATTTATATATTGAAATATATTTTTCTGCAAGATATATATAAGTTATATCGCTAAGCATGAACTCAGATTTTGTTAATTTAGAATTTTTTCTTTTGTACACAAAAAAATGCAGAATTTATATTTTCAATTGATAAAAGCTAAAGAAATTTTTCGTGCTTTTTCTGTGTATTCTTTTAAAATTTTTCTATTTTGCTTATAAATATATGAAATTTATTGAATATATGAAATTTATTGAAAACTCTACGAGAATTACAACATTGAGATTCGCAGTTCTCATATCAGCATTAACAAGGCTTGTTTAGTATATGTATGTAATTGAGTCTTCAATTAATTTTTGCAAAATATATTGTATTATAGCAAAAATAATATTATGTCTGGAATTAAATTATTTTCAAGAAAACAAAAAAATTGGACTTAAAGTTTGGTTGTATTGAATTATTTATTTTGTTTATTTATTCCGCTGCAAGATAAAAATTTGACTGCTTGACGCACTGTAAGGTCTTCCCTAAATATATATATATACACATGCGTGCAAGTAAATCCGAATTTGAGAATCGCTGGATGGAAATGACACAGCGAACATCTCTGTCTCACGATTGTGATGTTTATAAATTTAATAATATTTTACAATTTTTTTTTTATTTTATTTTATTTTCATTGGTATAGTTATTTGGACTATATTTAAAATATGTGTGTGTGTATCTTGTATGCTGCTAAGCAACTCCCATTAACTACTTTGAATGAATTCACATATTAGTATATACGAGTACAAACTTATTCATACATACGGCCGAATGACTCTTAGCAGGATTAATTAAAACAAAACTTACTGTCAAAACTACACACGACCGACTGGGGGTTTTTTTTTTTGGAGCCGGTACGAAATACATATATCTTAAAAAAATTTCGTTATTTTATTCGAAAGGCATTGCGGAATGTAAAAAAAAACTGAAAAGTAGTTTAAACTTTAAAATACTGCGATTTTTGCTGCCAGCTGGTCTTTGCGCGAGGCTGAAATCCATTAGTGTCAGTCTTATTTAAGCCAATAAATAGAATTAATTGATATACTCGTTAAACAATATCGTGCTGTTTATTGTTGATTCTGTGGAATTACTTTCTAGTCACTTCATATGGTTTTCTCAGCGTCAATAATACAGATCAAAAGATTTTCAAAAGATACTTCGGTTAGAAAAAACAAAATCATCTTGTAATCGTTATTAAGTAACTACGCAGAGTTTGTATGAAATCATAATAAATCATACGCAGTAATTCGTTTGTTAAGACCACTAAAAAGTGTAATTTTACAATTCATTACACGTGGGCCATGAAACACTTGTGTATGGAAAAGCTTTTGGGATACATTCATATTTATCTCTACAGCGCCTTATGAATCTTATCGTCAATATTATTCTATCTTGTTACTACGAACACGACACTACGTTTTTTACTGACTAACGCTGGGAAGGAGAATAGAGAGTGAAGTATTTATATTGATTGATTTAATATTGATTATGGTTAAAGAATGAATTTTGTCTGAATCACTGTGCTTATAAAGATGGGCGCGGTCTATTTCTTTATTTCCGTTTCCGGTAGACAATTTTCAAAAGTTATAAATTCGGTGGATGGTGCTTGCAATTAGCACATTAAAGATTTTAAATTTTTGATGCTCCCAAAATCGCACGTTTAAACTGCATTTCACAGAAAAGTGTGGTAAGTCTATACAAATTATATGGTGTTCTCCATGAGCACTGTATTACCATTCACCAAATTATTAGACGACACAATTAGTGTTGACACGAACCTTTAGAACACAACGTTTGTTATGTACAACTCTGTGTAGAAAAACAGTATTTGCTAGCAGCACAATTCACCACTCTATTTGAGCCTTTAACAGATGGTGTTCCTCTAGCATAAATGTTGCGCCTGCGCAGTTGCTCGTTACAACTCGACATACACTATAATCACAACTGATTACACAGCACGTTACATTTGATTACTTATGCAAATGTTGGCCAATATAAAATGAAAAACCAAGCCAAATAATTTTTTTTTAACAATTTTTTATTCTAGATACTTCTTATTATTTTATTGGTTGTTATTTCAATTATTTAAGAAATATTATTGCTTCTAGATAAAGATCAATAACAATTTTTTTAAACTTATATATTGAAATAAAAATATATACGTATGAATTAGGCAAACCAAATTTTATAACTCAACTTAGTTATAAAGAAACAATTTGTTTTTTAACAAAACTAAACTATAACATGATTAATAATATGCATTTTATTTAGTCAAAAACAAAAAAAAAAGAAATATCAGTAACACAAAATGATTTAATAATTTTTAATAATAAAACAAATAAAGAATTGGGTTAATGAAATATTTTTTCAACGTTAAATAATATTACAAATATTCCTAAATCAGCTTAATAGAATTATACTAACAATAATAACAATAATAAAATTTTAATATTATTTTACTTATGTTAAACAAATTATGTGCCTGTTTACACTTTAGCGCATATAAACAAAAATTATTTAATGTTATATTTAATTAATAAAACTAAAATTAAACTCAGCTTGTTTCAAACAATTATTAAGATGTCAAAACGGGAAACAATTTTGGTAAATTTCTTTAGATTTTCAGCTAAAGAGAAATATAATGGAAAAAATCCACTATAAATTATTCAACATAAATCAAAGTCTGCTTATTATTAGAAAGTGTTACTTTTCTGCTTTATTAATAAAGAAAAGAAAAAGATTAATTTCAAATCAATATTAAATGAGCAATAATTACAGGGCACTGCGGGCACTTCAAACTGTGCCTTTAGCGGACGTCATTACAGAAAAGAGGAGGAACATACGAGTACTACCATATTGCACATTCTCAGAAGTTGTCAGGAAAAATTTATATTAAATTTTTGTTGCTTCTCTCACTTTATAGTATTCCTCATGCCAATTTTAATTGCATGAACTTGCTGACAAGTATAATTTGAAATTTTAAAAAGGAATTTAGTAAAAAATATCAATTTTGTAATTTAACTTTTCCATTGAAGCAGATACGAAAATCTTAAAATGTTTACCAAAACATGTTTCTGCCACACAAATTTTACTTAAATTTTAAAATATTCGTTATATTCTTTACTCATTTGGATTTGTGGACGGATATCTTAATTTACTAATTTATTTATTTGTTTTTTTCTTGTTATAATAGATTTAAAAGTTCTTTATTTATTTCCTCTATTATTTTTTATTTAATTTCAAGTTGTTTTATGTATATAAATTATTGGAAATGTGGTTGTTATTGCTCTTTAATGGTTTGTTTTTATAAATTAAAAATTGTTTTATATATATTTATTTGTTTTTTTTTTGCTGTTTTTATTTCAAGTGCTGTGTATTTTAATTGAATTCTGTATTAAAGTAGTTCATTGTTTCATATAATTGCTGTTGTTTTTGTGTCTGCCTACAAATTTGTATGATTCTCTCTAATTTAAAGTTTAACTGTAGTTCATTGAAGTTGTGTAATCTGTTAATTTAATTATTTATTTTTGTTTTATAATTGTGTTTTTTTTTTGATTTTATATTTTGTATTTTTTATTTTTTTTTTTTTTTTTTTTTTTTGTTTTGGTATGTATATATTTTTTTAAATATTCTTTATAATAAACTCTGAAAAAATAACAATTGTTTAAAGCCATTTCAGAAGGCCATTTCAAGTAATGTGCTTTTTGATTTAAAATCTAAAAAAAACGTTTTTGTTAAAAAATTCATCTAATAATTTTATTTATTTTAATTAATTATAGTACAATGTTTTTCATTTTCCTTATTTATTCATTTAATAGAACAAGTCAAACAAATTACTTTGCTTTATTTTTTTGTTTCTCTGCAACAGTTTAATTAAATAATTGAATTTCAATTTGAATGTCAATAAATCAATAACAAGACATTCATTTTGTATTATTGTAATTCATAATAATATAACAAATTTCTAACTACTAAAAGTAAATTGCAAATTCAACAGTTTGCCGTTGACTTTGAAAGGTGATTTGAAATTTTCCAAATCGTTAACTGGTTTTCTCTGGGAATTTATTGTGTGTGTTGTATTGAATTCATTCGCTTTTCATTTTAACAAGAAACATAAAATAAAAAAAAAATTTTTGAATGTATAAATATAACTATTTTTAATTTGATTATTAGTTATTATTACTAATTATTATTATTATTAATATTATTAATTATTATTAATAACAATTAATATTAATATTGATATTATTATTATTAATATGTATATACCAGTAGTTTATTTACTATAATTTTTTTTTTGTTTTTTGTTTTTACTTTTTCGTTTAGTTGTATTGCTTTTACTAAAGCTTCTAAGGAAGAATAGGTATCTACGTAGCTTTCTTTTACAAAAATATTTCTTGAATTCTTTTTACTTTTTTTTACTAGAGGCTACATTTAGATTTATGAATAACTTTTAATATTTTTAAAATTAGATTTTCTCTATTATTGCTTTCTTATTTTAAAACTAATTACAAAATCTTATTGTTGTGTTTGAATTTTAACAAATAAAAACTTTATTTGTCTTTAAGTATGTGTTTGTATGCATAAATTAATGAATGATTCTTATTAACAAGTTCTTTATTGGTATTTAAGGTACTTCAATCTTCATTTTGGAGATAAACGCAGGGATTTTGGGTTAAAAATATTTCAGAATCCCTGTCCTAATGACCAGATTATTAAAAAAAAAAATTTATAGAATTTGTGTTTTATTAATTCGATTTGTTGCACTTGTTCTTATGTTATTAATTTGTTGTTAACAATTTTGTAATCACTTCGCAAGACAATTTGCTTGTTTTCAAATATAAAAAAAAGGGGGGAGGGTGTTTGGAACAATTTAAAAATCTGAAATCTTATAAATTAATTAAAATATTATTCTAAAAATTGTTAATGGAAAACATTTTAAGCATTTCTAAAGATTTTAATTTATTTAATGTTAAAATTGTTGCTCAGCAAGAAGAAGAAGTTTCATTTAAAGATTTTCAGATCAGTAGGGAATTTTATATGCTGGTGGTTTTCCTTCTTTTTGTATTTAGACTTGCTGGAGTCATGAGGTTGGAAAGAACGAAATAGAACCAAATTATATACCAACTCAGCCTGCAAAGTTTTCGGCTTGTCCGCATAAATAAAAACACCCAAAAGTCTAGGTAGGAAACGAACCCACGACCTCCAGTTTAGCAGGCTGGGCATTATTCATGTTTGCCTATCAGCACTATCTCTAATAAACTGGCAAGTGACTAATTTGTAGTGTGACATGGAAAATATCTAGTTAAGAAATATGTAAAGCCTACACACTTGACAGCACTTGCAGAGGGAATAGGAAAGGCATTCTGACTTGGTACGATTTGCCTTTTTGAGGTAAACTAAAGTCTTCTGCCATAGAGAGTGTCAGAGGGATTTAGTTAACACAAGCCATCGATTCCATAATCAGAGTGCACTCCGGAGGAAGTGGAATTGCGGAAGGGAATTGATATGAATTTAAATAATTTTTCAAATTCAGATTTTCTTTTTTTGTTTTGATTTTGATCACACCGCCCCAGCCACCCAACATTTAAAACTAATTTTGATTAAGAATTTCTTTACAATTTCATTGTTTCAGTGTTGAGTGGATCTATAAGAATATCACAAGAATTTTATTTTGATTATTTTGTTTGCTCCAATATCCATTTAAGGTTTAGTTTTAAGGGCATGTTTGCCATGCCCCTTCCTTTCATTTGTTGCTTCAGAAAATTCTGTTAGCTTTATAGTTTTTGTTTGTAGGAAACTAAATAAGTGCAGCTATTGGTTTGTTATCATGCAGTTGTGGTTTGATTTTAAAATCTAAAGTCTAGCTTTCGTTTGATAAGTTTGATAAGTTGTTGTTTAAAATGTTGCTTTAATTATGCAATTTTAAATCTAACGACTAACTATCACACTCCAATGTTCATTTTTAACTTTTCACTATTTTTCTTCTGTAATGGATTTGTTTTTTTTTTAGGTCTTTCGTTTAATTTAACTTTTAATTTACTTAAAATATTGCCATTGCCCGTTTGTTTAAAAATGTAATTTCTTATGTGTTTTTTTTTCGTTTTGTTTGGTTTGTTTAAAGAACGACTTACAACTAGTATTGATTTGTAAATAAAAAATAATAATTCTTGCAAGAAAACAAAGAAATATGTAATTGAAAATGTAAGTGTTGTAAAATGCCTCTTTGTTGTTGTTGTTGTTGTTGTTACAGTTGTTATTGTGGTTGTCGCCGTTTTTATTAATTACAAACAGCTTTTGTGTCAGCCGATGCAGATGCCACGTGAACATCCTTGTGCATTGGTTGCTATTGATGACTTTTGCTCAGCAAGTGAGCATTGAATTCGTAGACGTTGTTTAGCTGTTCGCCGCATATATTGCACTTCCAGGGATTGCTTTCGCAGTGGCAGCCCTTGTGGAGGAAATATAAAGTTTCATCGGGAAATTCGATGCCGCAAAAGAGGCATGTCAATATTTGCTTGCGGTTTAAGACGCCAGAATCACTTTCGGGACCCGTTGAGGTAATTGTGCCATTGCAGATGGGCGTGGACGATGTGGCCGCTCCGCATGTCGTTGTTAGGCTACTTTGTATCACATTGTTATTTTCCATGGAGGCTGCATTTCGCGTAATACGGTTATTGGCTTTGGCGCAGATGCGTCTCTTTAAATCTTCTCTAAGAAGTGATTTTAAAGGTGATACCTGTAATTGTATATCAGGAAAAAATTACTTCTAAACTCTATTTGCATACAGACACACATATATATATATATATATATATATATATATACAAATAAGAGATAGCAAAATTTCTCAAAGCAATAGGAAGGTTATATTTAAGAAATTTCTGGCTCATTTATGAAATTGAATCACCTTAATTAATGATGTTAATCTTGTATTGGGTTGTGAAAATTCAGACTCGCTGCTATCACCTCCGTTCATGGTATCACCGTTTATATTATGCTTGATCACATCTTCACAGGGAGGCTCCTGAATTACAAATTCATGTGAAAACTCATATAAGGAAGTAGTGAAGTGTTAGTCTGATACTTGCCTGTTTGATTGGTATGAGACTGATGGAGGGCGTTATATGATTCTCATGGTGGTGCAGTTTTGGTGATACTGATGTCATGGGCCCACAAAGATTTCCGCTCGCACTGCCGCTGGTACTCGAAGGCAACGATTTAGCATTACAATCTAGAGGATGTTCTTGTAGGGGCAAGCTGCTAATGGTGAGAGGTACTGGTGACTGCATTATGGTATCACGATCCTTCGGTCCGCCTCCGCCGCCGCCTCCTTCAGCAGTGTTATTTCCTGGTGTGTGGATGGTTGTGGATGCTGATGTTAATGCTGATGCTGACGCTGATGAAGTTGTGGTGTGACCCTGCAAATCAAATGCACGCAAAACGCATAAGAGCACATTCTCAACGGACGAACGAGAATAGAATGAAGTAGAGGAAGTCAATGAATTTACTACAGACTTAAGAGAATCATTAATATTGGAAGTTTGCTTTACATTGAATATGGCGTTATCCGAGAGGCCATTGTCAGGTAAGGTTGAGATCTCCACATGCGGTGTTAAGAAGTGCATGGGTGGTGTAGCATTCTCCACGGAACGTAGCGACTCGCCGCTGTCGCTCTGGTGGCTGGGCATACTGTTGGCGGCAGCCGAGGCAATAGCCGCATTGGAATTTACAGCGTTAGCGGCGGCTGCAGCGGCTGCTGCCACAGCATTTAGCCCTGTTGGCACAAAACCGGCAGCAGCGGCGGCGGCAGCTACTTGTGATGCCTGTGACTCCAGAGCGAGCAACAGCGACGATGAACCGCCCGGTCCAGGATTATCCAAATCAATACCATGTCTTTTAAAATATGCAAAATTAAATGGCAATTGTTATAAATCAATATAAAATTCATTCATTCATTTATCTAAACAAATAAAATACCTGTTGAAAAAATGTATTCTAAGCGATTTCATAGAACCCGCCCGATAACTGCACAATGGGCAAGTTTTGACGAGATCATGTTGGCCAACATGTTCGTTTTGAAAATGTGCTCTCATCGCTATCTGTCGCTGAAAGCCGCGATTGCAAATCGGGCAATGATACGGCAGCGTTTTCGTGTGTGTGGTAAAGTGCTCAGCCAAATGATCTTTGCGGAAGAATCTAAAAATGAAATAAAATTAACTGATAAATTCGGAGCCAATTGACATGTTCCACCTTTTTTGGCACACTCTGCATTCATAAGGCTTGACACCAGTATGTCTCATTTTGTGGCGTCTCATGTTTGCACCATTGGAGAATTTCATATTGCATACATCGCATTCAAATACTTTGCGCGACGCTGGCTGTGAAGAAGCACTCGAAGAATTTGCTACCGGACTACTGGCACTGCCATTGGCAATGGCACTGGCTACCACACTATTGGCTGCTACTAGGCTGGGATGAGTATCGCTCAGATTTGGGGTGGATGCACTCGCAGGAGTTTGTAAGTTTTCCGGTTCCGCATCTTCGTTTTTAAGTCGTGCAGCCGTATTTGATAGACACTGTACTACGTGCAATAGTAAAGACGCTCTAGAATTGGTTTCGAAATTCTCACAGCGCTCACATCGGAATGTAGTTAGAGATGGTGAATTTGCGTTATTCGTTGACAGATTTGTTGGCGATATACTGACGTTGGCTGAGAGGGATGTATTTTGCAATTGCGGCATAATTGGTTTGTTATCTCCTCCATTATCTGATGACGAGGAGGACTGTTCTTCAGAGCTGTGATGATGCTGCTGCTGCTGCTGTTGCTGTTGCTGTTGCTGTTGGTGGTGATGTTCCTTAAGACTACGCAAGGCATGAGCATGTGAGGCCAGTGTATTGTGATGTAACAAAGAGGCTGTTGTCGACATATCTACAATGAGTCCATTATCCTTTAACGAAATATCCATTTGACCGGCCGAACTCATTGTGTCGGTCATTTTCCTAAAAGAATAAGCAAATCAGCATACAAGCATATAAGCAAAAACGCCATTGAATTAAAAAATATTCAATTACTAGTCGCATAACAGTTTATTTGCAAACATATCATTAGTTTCTCCTAGGCAGCAAGTCGCGCCGTTCAATATTAGCTTAAACATTTAAAAAATAAAACTATATTTCTGAAAGTTCGTGTAAGTCCCCTTGTTGTTCCTTCTTGTGATAAATGCTTAAGAAATAGTCCAATAAAACATTTAGAGAGAGTCAATTTTCCAATTAAAATTTATCAAAACAATTCAGCACGATCCGCCACTGTGATCATCGCCTGAAAAACTCTTTACAGCTGGCCTAGATTAAAGTAAAAATATAGAAACGAGAACGCAAATATTACTTATTTGATCCGGCTTAGAATAGAAAAGAATAGAACAACGTGAGGAGCGCTTTCACTAATTTCTTTTGAGGTCAATGTTAGCAGATAATGGTGCGTTTCTTAAGAGTGAAATTTGTTCCATTTTTCACTAGAAAATATATTTCAACAAAAACTGGTCAGCTTCATCTGTTACCACCAGACTAGCCGAAACTGGCTTCAATTCTTACTGCTTGCGAGACCATAAAAACAAACTGTGCACGTTTAAGTGTGTTATTGATGTTACTCAATTCCATTAGATACGAAAACCCATTAAAGCCAAACATCAACCGTAAAAAAAGCAACAACAACAACAAATGGCCAAGATTGCAACACAACACATCTTTTTTCTGAAACTCAGTTTTTATTTTTCGAAACACGTCTATTTTCGCAACACAAAATCTGTTCAATAACTTCTATATGCACAAGTGCGAGCTGCACAGGTTGGCTTCTAATGCCAAAATAACAAATACGAGTATGAAGCCAAAATAACGTAGTGGAGTATATTCTTTAAGTTCAACCCCACTTGTGAGCCAACACCGCACTTGTTTCAGCCAGTGATTTGGTAACCACCTGATGGCATATAAAAATCTGAAAACAAAGAAAAATCTGCGCCCAGAGTCAATGTTCAAAGGAATTTTACGGCAGTGTAGGCAAACAACTGACTGACTGGCTGGCTGGCTTGTTCAGCGTTCAGCGTTCAGCGTTCAGCAACTGCGGCTTTGTCTGCTTTATGTTGAGAAATCGTATGAAACTAGTCTACAACTGGCTAACAAAACAGCATACCGACTAACCGCCAGACGGATTGCAACAAAAAAATAATAATAATAAAGTAACATATATATTGTAGTTGTGTGTGCGCGGTGGTTTCTTTACTTGATTCTTATTTCTGCATGCATGAATGACGTGCAACACAAACGGACTTATACATGACAAACAGCCAACTGACTGCATTAAAAAGCCAAATTGTTGTCGCTCTTTGCCACATTAATGGCAAATTGGAATTGGGCATGCGTGCGGTTTGCACATGCAAACAGAGAATCTCACATTCTATTTCATTTTCTAGTGCAGTTTTTATTGTTATTACTAATTTCATTATTATTATGGTTATTATCAATTATTATTATCATTAATTATTATTATTAATTATTATTATTATTATTAATTATTATTATTATTATTAATTATTATTATTATTATTAATTATTATTATTATTACTAATTATTTTTATTAATTATTATTATTATTAATAGGATTAAGATCAGAATTGATAATTGAAAATTTTAAAAATAATATAAATAAAGAAAAAATGTAAATAAAAAAATATTAAAAAATTATTTTTATTAAAAAAAACTTTAAAAATTTTTTTTTTATTATTTTGATTATTATTATTATTTTTCTATTTAAATTTCCGTATAATACAAGGTGGGCCAAAAGTCACAATGGGGTTTAAAAAACGAACTTTTTTGTTTATTTTTTTTTTAATTTTTTTTTTTAAGATTATATAAATAACATCTGGAGAATAAATAATGGAGGGATTTACAACTGAACAAAGAAAAAGAATATAAGAATTTTATTACTTAAATCATTACTTATTACTTTTATTACTTATTAAATTTTTAAACCCCATTGTGACTTTTGGCCCGCCCAGTATATACATATATGGATATGTAGATTTAGATGGATATATATGCACAGTTTTATAGCTTTAATTTTAATGGGAGAAACAGTGAATGCATAATATAATGTAAATTCTTTTATAAATAATGTAATAGATTACACATAGATTACACACAATAAATAAATAAGAAATAAAAAATTATTTAAAAATTATTATTATTATTAAAAAAAAATTATTATTATTTTTATTATTATTTCTATTTTTTGGTTTAAATTGTCGCATAATATATACATATCTATATGTATATGTAAATATATATACATATGTACATAGTATTATAGTTTTAATTTTAATGGCACAATATAATATAAATTCTTTTATAAATAATGTAGTAGATTACACATAGATGACATGAAGATCAGAATTAAGAATTGATAATTTGCAAAATAAAATAAATAAATAAATAAAAAATAAAAAATTATTTAAAAATTATTATTATTATTAAAAAAAATAATTATTATTATTTTGATTATTATAATTTTTTTTTTTTTTTTTGTTTATATTTTCGTAAAATATATGTATTTGTACATGTATGGATACACCGATAACATCAAGATCAGAATTGTTATTTAAAAACTTGAAAAATGAAAAAAAAATTATTATTATTATTATTATTATTATTATTATTATTGTTATTTTTATTGTTATTAATTATTACTAATTATTATTAATTATTAATTATTACAATATATTTTTTTATTTATTTGTCTATTCACATATTTCTGCTTTGAATGCTTAAATCTCAGTAAATAATTTTTCCCATCTCAAATTCTTTCTGTTCAAAAATATTATGTCCTGTCACTCCAAAAAAAAATCCTCTGCCCTGCAAATCTTTTCGATTTTTCAAACAAATTTATATAAGAAAATCCTTCTCTTTTGTTTTAGTAATTTCATAACTATTCATTCGTTTGCATATGTACGTATATTGTGTGTTTGTGTGTATGTGTGTGTGTGTGGGTTAGTTACGCTCGTTATGCTAAATTTGGAACGCATCCAATTAACATTGAATATTGGGTCAAAGCAACTCTACAACAACAAACATAACACAAGAATCCATAAGCACTCCACGAAAAACACGTTACCATTATTTTAAATTATGAAACACTGACAGACCAACCAACCGATTCGCTGACTTGATTTATGAGTTAAAGGTACACACATCTCTATAGATGCATGGGTACGTGTATGCGATTATGTGTGGATGGATACAAATGCACAAGTATCAATAAACTTTATGAACCACAATTAAAGCAAACAGCAAAACTAAAAAAAAATATAAATAAAATTTTAAAACGTGTCTTATCATCTGTTTGTTATTGTTTCAATACTCGTAGACCAGCGAATAAAATCATGATGAACACAAAAAAAAAAAAAAAAAAACACGCATTTTTCGCTTTGTTAATGGAGCAAAACTGGATCAAAGTGAACCCATTAAAATGGCCAAATGAGAAAATGTACTGATAGAAATATCAAAGAAAACAAAGTTATTGAATGTTTGTGGTATTTTCAAGAAAAATGTTTCAAGAAGAACAACCTTCCTTCAAGTTGGGTATGCATGCATACATGCTTATGTATACACGCCTACATGGACACAAACCTTCACACACACAATGTGTTTGCATGCACAAAACATGCTCTACTTGCAAATAACCCACAACACATTTTTAATATAAATTTCAATAAAATATTGAATAGCATCTGGCGATGTTGCGACTGCATCAGTTGTTCTGAATGTTCCTGTTCCATTGACTGGTGCAATTATGTGGGTGTTTTGTACATGCACAACAAAATTTGTTAAAAGAATGATGTAACTGAAATTTAATTATTAATCTGGCTTTGGAAAAATCACAACGAACATTTAATATATCAAACACACTGACCCATAAACTTTGCTATATTAGCCGTTTCTTCAAGGTCATGCAGTAATACGATTCACTCAAACAAAAATCTAATGTGATTCCATACTATTTTAAAAAATTGCATCAAAATGGTGCTGCAGGTACCACATTACCATTCAAGTATAATGCAAACTACATTTTTTATTAGCTCCTCGAAGGAAATGCAACTGTGATTTCATAAAAGGACAATTTTCATAAGCTTAATTTTTACACAGATGGATTTTTAGGCCATACTATCCTATTTTTTCAGCAAGCATGGCATATTTGTCCGAGGAAAGGACTTCTATGGTGAAAAATTTGATGGCATTCTAGTGTTCTTTGAAAGTGAACTCTTTTCACGGATGTGATTATCGAAAAGGAGAATTTTTTGATTGAGCATGTGAAGCCTTGGCGGTATTTTTTTTTCTGTTCTAATTATAATTATTTTTATTATTATTTATTTATTTATGTCTCTCATCAGAACGTTAAGAAGCATTTAAAAATTTGTTTTATAAACAATGTCTGAGCATTTGCCTAAAAGTATTCCAGCAAATAAATCGAATTTATTATAATTCTGAAAATTAAATTATTTCTTAATTATTTATACCTTGGAAAACAAAATAGTAAAAACCTAATTTTTCGAAAATAAATTTTTTATTTTCAATAGTTTTCAAAACTTTATGACTGAACTTGCCAAAGTCTGCTGCAGTATACATAAGAATTAAATTTGGTTTATAAAAGATTTTCCTAAACATATTTTGAATAGGATTTGTTTTTCAAAAAGACTTTTATAAAATCAAAAAAGAAATTTTTTTAATTCTGAAGTTAATATTTTTGCCATAATTCTAAGCAGTGACTTAAATGACTCGATGTTATTAGTTCCTGAACATTTGCAACAGCAATTAATTGCAACAAAATATGTTTGCTGGGTATGTTTAAGCATGCATTGCGTGGTTGTATGGATGTGTGCACTGCTTGGGAATTAAGAGAAACTAGCAAAATTGTATACAAGTGAAAATACGTTTGTATTTGTGAATTAATGGACTCGTCGTACCTTTTGTCTTTCCTCCAGTGTAACTATTTAGTATACATATGTATGTCATGTTATAAATATGTATTTACGTTTGTATGTATGTTGGCTTTTTCGCTTTTGAAATGATTTGAAACTTCAACACAAAGCGCATCATAACGAAGTCATTAGGTCAAGTTTTTAAGGCCAACTAGGTCAGTTAGTGAAGATGATATTAAAAATACAACATTCACGCGCGCACACCAATCTGCATTCCTACAAGAAGCACCCAAGTTTTAAAACGTATATGGCTAGAAAATAGTCACAAGTAAGTCGAAGAAGGCAAAAAATAGCTGCATATATAATAAATTATTTTAAAGGGAAACATAAATAAATATGAATACATTTGTGGGTAAAGTGTTACCAAACATGACAGATTTTAATATAATTAAGGGCAGCCACTTCTAATATGTAACCATCGTTACATAACACATCTTTTAAAATTTCCCGTTGTGGGAAAATGGAATATAGTTTTTTAAATCTTAACTTCATTGAAAAAGTTACATTTATTACATGTTAAAGAAAAGTATTTTTATGATCGAATTTGCTTCACAACAGCAATCGGTTGAAGTCACAACCGTTCGAAACTGTAACACTAGTTCTTGATAGTGAATGTGATCGTGACTCACAATGCAGTGATAGAAAAATTGCCTTAATAACTGAAAATATATATATTTACATGTATGTACATATGTAGATATGTGTGTCTCTATATATAAAAAAAAACCACAAAACTATAATTACTATCAAAAACTATTTTTAAAGAACCCACAATTTATATGAATACAATATTTCATAGGAACCCCTCGATAGTAGTGACTTGACTGAGAATTTGTTTAGTTGACTGTGACTGCATAAAAATAATAATGATTGCACAACTTCAAGTTTAAAAGTGATTAGATTAGTCAAACTCTTTAGCTGCTAGTCATGGTAAAATTTACTGTAACAGACACGCCGATATCTGAACTATTTCCACATAAAATTTAAAAGGACACAACTAAATTTTAACAAGTTTTTTATAACATTTTTTATCATTCCATTCATTAATTCAATTTTTTTTATTATTATTGAAATCATCATTTGAAAAATAAAATTTAACATGAACATTTGTTTTAGATTTTATGATCTTTTACATTTAACATGACGTTATGAATGTGTGTATGTGTGCATGTGTCCATGGATGGTCATGTGTGTAGTTATACGAGTAGGATGCATGTACTCGTCTGTATGTATGTACATAAGGATGTGTACCGCATATCAATGTTTGAAACCAATTAGGACTAATATTGAATTTTTTCTCATGTTGTTTTTCTTTCCTTATTATTGGTTTTGTTGATATTCATATAGTTCTTTGCCCGCGAATGGACCAACCCCATTTTTAGTGCAAAAGTGAAAAACCGCTAATGGGGCGGCATGTAAGCTCCAGATGCTAACATACGTTCATACATACATACATACATATGTACATTTATGTATATACTTCGATGTTCACATCTTAAAAATACAATTCTAATATCGTCACGATCTGTTATCAACAAATTTAAGGCATATGAAAATTTGTTATATACACCGTCTGACCTCACCCTCTGTCTGTTAGATACATACATACGTTTGTTTCTATGTACATGAGCTTTTACATATGTTTCAAAACAAACACTCAATTTTATTCAATTATCAATTTCACATTTGCTTGCATCAGTGGTAGCAAAAAAGAAAATATTTGGGAAGAATTTAATTGGTGGCAGAGAGGGTGGCTATTTGACACCGGTAGGGCAGCATAAAAAGCATTTTTACATTGCATGTGCATACTATTACTTTTTTAAATTTATTCGGATGATTAATAGGATGTTATTGCTCTACTGTTCTACATACTGTTTTGATTTTATAAATTTAATAATAAATTAATAAAGATAAAAAAAACAAAAATTATTAAATACACACGTGTATGGGTGTAGGTGGGGACACGCAACGCACATACATGGATGGATGTGTACGAATTTGTAATAAGTTAAATAGAGCGCACTTAAATCAATAATAGAAACATCATAATCTTGTCAAGCGATTGAACTTTTACAAAATTTCACTTTCCATCCCAATTTTCACAGCTACACAGCGAAATTCTGGCATCTGCACATACAAACGCAATAAGCATGAACACTTCTTGCATTTTAATATTCATGTCAAACCCATGCACACATGCACACACGCACACTCCCCATATGGTTTTAATGTGCACATATCTATGCATACATATATATATTAAATTTATGTGTATGTGTGTGTATGTATTAGCATAAATGTAAATTTTTTAGGTAACAATGTTAAGCGGTCATTTCACCATGACCTGTTTTTGTGTGTTTGTGATTTTGTTTTTGTTTTTCTTTTTTTAGTTGTACGTACGCAAAGCAAACCCAACACGATATATTAAGTGGCAACAGCAATACAGAAACTGACAAATGTAAAGACTTTTTATAACACCAGCAACAACAATCGCCAAATGATGAGAACTAATTTCGCATCACATTAAAAAAGAGCAGGGAGAAGAAATATAAGAAAGAAAAGTAGCAGACGTGCTTACAAAAATAAAATGTGGGAAAAAACCAACCAGTTTATTTTGTCACCCCACATCCCACAAGCGTCTAAATTTATCCATATGTAGCTACACATACAAGCACGCATTTGTATGTTTGCATATTTACATATGTATGTATATGTGGGTACTTAGTTACAATACACATCGCACATACATACATATGGATCTGTTGTAACAAAAAGTCAAACAATAGCAACAACAAAGGTAATGTACATATGTGCCATCAACAAAGTGTAAAATGATGAAGCGAACGCAAAGGCTGAAGGAAGGAATTGGCCGCATTTGAGTGTTTTGTGCGTTAGTTTTTGCGCGTAAGCGTGAATGTGCCACACACAACGTGTGCCAAGATTTTGTAAACCAAATGAAAAATACTTCTTCCTCACTGTCGGCAACAACAAAAACACACTAGAAACGGCAACAGCAACATAAAAACTGAAATAAAAATAAAAACGCCGAGCAAAGCAAAAGCAACACGAAACCACTTTCCACGGCATGACATACTTTGGCTACACTACTTTCATGTGCGAGTGCTGTGCTTATGTGCTCCCAAAGATAGAAAGTGGAACAGGAATTACATTCCCCCTCTCTTCCCCATCAACAATTGACACATCAATGCCAGAGTAAAGCAACAGCAACAAGCACACTTGCATATGTATGTACATAGGTATGTATATATGTAAGTATGTACGTAAACTAAAAACAGAACTACAGTGCTTGAACGCCAACGTTATGGCACGATGATTTCATGCTGCTGCTGCAGATTTTTATTTTTCATTTTGAAATTTTCATTCTTTATTTTATTGCGAAACAACACTTGCCACTAAAAATACTGAAATCGACTGTCGCTAGACCAGACACATTGTCTGTCTGCCACTCTGACAGTACGACACTTGGAGGGTTTGCTATTCGATCTGTTTGAAAATTCTTCACACTTCATGCCAGCTTGTCTGCTGTCTGTCAGTCAATTACAAACATTTTTTGTGTCAGTGAAAACAAAATTCATATTTACTTCCATACAAAGCAATCAAATTAATACAGAAATATACACACATTGATACATACATACAGCCATACATGCATATGTATGTGTATTCTTGCATAGGTACATACATATGTATATTGAGAAGAAAAAAAACAACAAAAATGGGAGCAAATTACTTAAGTCAGCGGTGTGCTTAATGCGGCCAAACTTAATGGCATTGTTTGCTAATATTCGTTCTATGTTTATTTTATGTTTGTGGTATGGTTGCATGGCGGTGCCCACTAACTCACTTACAAACATTAGTGGTGAATAGAGAAAACGCGCACACACGTCCATACGCACAGACAGGAATTTACTCATTTTAAATTAGAAGAGCACGAATGGTATTACAAAAAAAGAGTTACCAGCTTGCATGTGAATAATTCGCTAAATATTCAATCAAATCCAGTGTTCATAATTATCCGGTATTTCCTTTGTTAATATAGAAAGCCTATAAGTATGTAAGTATTTCCCTTAGATATATATATATATATATACGGATATATATGTATATACATGTTTGTTCGCTATGTTTTGTCATAGGATTCTACAAAAATATATAACATAATATAATAACATAAAATACTGATTTTTAATGCGCACTTATATTAAGCATTTTCTAGAATCCATTTTCAATTGATTCCTTATGGCAATCCTTTAATATTTTTTAATTCTATATTCACAAATTTAAAAAAAAAATTTAAATATTGGGGCACAAAAACGCTGAAATGTTTAGAATTGTTAGAATAACATTTTTTTTATAATGCCTGTACATACATACATTCCATTAGATGTAAAAAAAAACTGCATTACTAATAAAATCAGTCAAATTTCGCATTAATAATTTTAACATATTTTATGACATAAACTAGAAATTATAAAAATTGTGACTTTTAATTTGTGTATCAGTTATGTCATTATGCATTTCAGTGAGCGACATATTAATAATAATTGCATATAGTGTAAACACTGCTAATTATTTTTAATTATTCGAAAATAATTTTTACAACTCTACGTAGGCGCAAATTTCGTCACAAAATATTTAATCGCTTTATGCGATTATTTATTGTATTATTTTTATGGTTTTGAAGATTTTTAATATTATTTTCAATGAAATTTATAAAATAACATGAAACGGTTTTCTGTATTGAATTCAAAAGTTTGCCTTCTGGGTTCTTAAAATAAATTTATATGACAATATATATCATGGCAACTCTCTTCTTGTAACACATTTTCAGCCACACTACCACCTACTTGTGCTAACTTTGATATTTTCGAGCCGCTTTCAATAAAATACAACACACACACACACACACATACAGACATACATACACACACACACACGCTACACTATCTGGCCATCTAGTTCAGATAAAAAATTTTATCTACGGGCATACAGGATGTTGTGAACTTGTTCCCTTTGAATCGTTGAAAGAAATGTACAAATACCCTACTGTTCTGTTCTCTGTTCTCTTTCCATAGTTCTCCTAATCTTACTCCCCCGCCTTGCAATTCATATATCCGAAACAGAGTATTTGTTGTGCATATGAAATGAATGCACTTGTATGCATTCTGTGACCGTATGTAGGTTTTCTTGCTTTTGTTGTTATTATTATTTTTTTTTTTTGTTGTATCAAGTGCAATAGCAATTCCGTGCATGCATTTTACTCTCGTTTCAGGCTTCCTTCCATACATTACACTACATTTAATGTGTGTAGGTACTCTTGTTTTCTTGTTTTGTTTTGTTTTTTTTTTCTGTTCCATTTTGTTATTTGTTGGCCCCCATATGCGTAGCGAAGTGTGTGCGTGTGTGTATAAAGTTAAATAAGGTTTTAATCATGTTTGTGCACTCGAGTGATTGAGCTGAAGTAAGGAAGAGCGCGCCAGGTGTGCAGTGAGGTTTATTTTGCTGACCCAATTCTTCTCTTCATCAAATATTTTTGCTGTCACTTTTTTCTCATTGTAGTTGTTGTTCGTGAATTTGTGCACATTTTATTGCAGTGGATACATGGAGAGTGTAAATTTTTATTGTTAGAACGGGGGAGATTTTGAAAATGTGGTAGGTTAGGTTCAACCAATACACAGTCTATCCACACACACCCACACACACGCACACAACAACGTAATTTAGATCGAATGGGAATCATAAGAACGCAACCACATGCACTACTCAATTTATGACAATTTAAAGCAATTGCATTTTGTTTTATGTATTAGGAAATTAATGTTTGCTTAGTTTTAAATATAATTTTTTTTTTGCTTTCTCTCGTTTAATATGCTTTTTTGTTTGACCCACAACCGTTGCCCTTTTTAAGTTTTACACCATTTCTTTACATATACAAATCCATACGTACAATGTACGTATGTGCACATATATGCATACATACATACACACATACATACATACATACATACACACATACATATTTTATTATATTTATTTGTTGCTACCACTCTGCCACTATTTATAGTTCCTGATTATCAACGGAAAATTGCGAGCTTCAGTTGTTTGACGTTTGAAAGTGTAACCGACTCTGGAATGCCGATGGCCATGACGGCAGCTGTTTGCTTGCCAGCTTGCTTATTTTGTATGTTTGCTAAATATAATGAAGTGTGGTAAGTTTGTTTCGTTTTGCTTTTGCATTTGTTTTACTTGTGTTTCATGCTCTCTTTTCTGCTTGTGTTAAATACACCTCGTATCGTTGACTTAACATTTACAACGGAGGCAGTAAGTCAACAAATCAAGAGAACATTGCTGTCATCGCATTAGTTTTAGGAACGGACGTAGTGAAATTAGGTCAACAAGTTTGGAGGGGACTCGCAAATAACGCTGCTGCTAATGTCGTCGACTAATTAACTCACTGACTAAACGGATGACAGTTAAATCAAAGCAGCGTTACCAAAGTCGGCTTCTTATTTTATACTATAAATAAGTATACGTGTGTGTATTGTATTGAACGTTGTTGTTACAAGTATCTCATGTATTGCCTAAATAATTTGAAAATTTGTGTGCTTATGCTTCTGTAATTTTTATTCTTATTGAGTGTCAGCTGTTTACCGTTTCGGCTGGCTTTAAATAGTTCTGAGGGCAAATAATTGGGCTACCGTTAGGGCCGAGGCAAATTAATGAACGAGAAGCTATTCAAGCGACAATAGAGTTTTTCGTTTGTATTTATTGGCTTGCTGTTACTGAAATCCGGGAACACAAATATTGCCATTAGGCAGGACTTACATATTTAGGAGTTCCCAATCATTGCAAAAATTCCCATTATTGTAATCAAGGATATTCCACATTTGTCAAGGATTGCAAATGCGTAGAAACGAGCACATTTCTAACGATATTTTCAATTGTTCTCATTATTGCTAATTGTAAATTCCAAGCCAAAACTGTATCGCTCCTCACGTAAACTTTTTTACTCCCATCAGTGATGACAGCTTTGTAGTGGGCACATTTTCAAATGATCAGTCGGCTCTTTTCGTCACTGGGAAAATTTGATAATTAAGCAAATGCGTTGGGAATTTAAAATTGAAATCCGCCGAAAGAGTTGTGCAAGCGTATACTTGTTCTTTAAAAGATTGTGTAAAGTCTGCATTAAGTAGTCAGCAGCTTAAACAGACAGTCACGCAGTCAGCCAGTCAGGCAGCTAAGAAAACGAATAGAATGGTGGGAAGTGCAGCGGAAACAATCACACACTCATACTTGCATTCTATTAGTGTATAAAATTATAATAAAATTTTCTAGCAGCTAAGGTTTCTCTCTCTATTGCTCCGACTGCATCTCTTCCCTTCTTGACACCCGGTTGTGATCATTATTGCCAAATGTCTTGTTTTTGTTCGATTCGGTCGGCTGGTTGTAGGTTGGTGTGCTTTTTCGTTTCATGTTTGCCAACTTGTATTAAATGTTTGTACGTTTGCAATAATTTTTTTGCCTTTAGATTTACACTTAACTTTTGATGTTGGAAACTATTTTGCAGTTCTTGCGAGGGAAGAACGTCTAGTGAAATGCTTATCCAATACTACGCAAAATATGTTTTCTTATTGCTTTGTTTTTATACTATTCTTACATTTTGCAACTGCGATAAAGGAAAGAAAAGTTTACAATGGCGAGATTTTTATCTATTCAATATTAAAATGATTAGCAAAATATTTTTCGTATAGTAAACAAACACGATATATTGCACTAATAAAAGTAAAGATTCAAAAGGTCGATGTATATTACAAAAACCATACATGAAAAGTCAAAACTGGATGAGAGGGGAAGGCATATAAAACATAAATTTGAATAAATATAAAGTTGCAACATCTCCAAAACTGAAGGCAAAACAAAATAGAAAATCGCATTAAATTTGAGAGGAATGAAGAATATTAAGAATAGCGAAAAATAAAATAAGTAAAATAGGAAAAGGAAAGTTTTTACTTAAGATAATTAATAATGCAAAAAGGAACTAAATATCATTTAAAATATCCATAACAATATTCCTAAAATCAGCTTGTGGCGGTCTAATATTTCCTGCACATGTTACAGATACCAATTTTACAAAGTAGTTTGCAATTGTTGTGAAATTCGGAGAAATAAATGCAGCAATAAAAGTTGCAAAATCAAATGCTCGAATACGAAATTTAGTCGTTTTTATAAATACACACTGCGGTTATGGGTAACCTTCCTTATTAGTAATTTTCGGTGTCACAATTTTTCTTTTAGTTGTTATTAAAGCTTCCTCCCTCTTGCACTCCCTAGTTAGAAACATACACCATGCACACTAACACACATACACATATGCACACAACCAATAGTTAACCATTTAGTTAACGTTTATTGTGTTGAGGCTTAAAACAACTTTTTTCCTTATTTTGGTTAAAATTTAGTTTGAGCTTCTGCTGTTTCTTAGATAAACGAAACTTTGAAAAACACGAGAACGTATCTTAAAAAAAAGCAAATATAAAATTAACAGCAGCAAAATATAGAAACTATGAAATCATTTAAAGTAGAATGAAACTGCAGCTTACAACCAGCCTGTCTTACAATCGACTCAATGGTAAGTCACTTATTTAGCCAACCATGCACACAACAACAGCCACCTGCAGCAAATGAAATCATTAAAGCTTTCGGATTCGGTTTGCCTGTGTGTTCCAACAAAAATAGACGTTTTTCCTTCTTATTTTATTACAATTCGAGTACCAATGAACAACGAACGGCCCACAAGGTAAGTGAGCTTATAAAATAACCCAGTTTTACATCAACATACTACGTACTCGTTATTTATAAAGCCAAGATTTCGCAACTCAAAGCAGAACAGAACAGAAAAGTAATTTTAATCGTATAAGTATGTATGCATATATGTACTCGTATGCAGGTATTTCTTAATTGGGGAGATGTGATTAACTGCAACAGAATGTGTACAAGTTTCTGCAAAGTACATTTTATTTTACGAAAAGAAAAGTAAACCACATAGAGGTCGGAAGTACTTTCAAAGGATGCGAGATGGAGCCTTAATTATTAGTATGTTGCATTTTTATAATCCAGAACAATGTGTCAACTTCAGCATGCAGTAGATATAAATTTCGTATCCAATTGTGAAATTTTGTATTATAATATTTTTCCACTCCTACAAAAGTTAATTCTTTCATTTTCAAAAAATACAATTAAACGTTTTGCGAAGTACTGTTGCGAAGTATGTCTTATAACTCCGCCCTCACCTCTGTCAAATGAAAATGGAAATATGCAAGTATATCTTCTCTTGGGCTAAAGATACTCTTAAACCGAAAATACTTAAACTAGTTCGTAAATGTTAAAGAAAACTAGCAATAAGATTTCGGTTTCCTAAATTTGCTCAGCCACATGGCTATTTAGCTGTTTGCTAACTATTCATTTTGTTTTTAAATCAATGCTTTTGTTTGGAAGGGTATATACATATGTATGTATATAAATATGTTTGATATGGGGTTGGTAATCAGTACAATATTAGCTGCTGACGCTATAAAGTGCATATATATTCTAGATCCATATAGAAAGGACCTTTTATTGAGCTTTGTCCGTCTGTCCTCTATAGTTTTGTCACGCTGTAAACTTAATCTAAATTAATGTAAAACCTATCTGCTCAGTACAGTAGGAAATTCAGCAAAATTCAAAATAAATACGAGAAATATAAAAAAAAGTATTATACATATATGTACATATGTATGTACATTTACATATAGTATATGAAATGCAAAAATAAGCCATGAGTTATAATTTTATTATTAAAATTTTTAATATTTCTTAGTAATGAGAAATAGTTTGCAGAATAAAAGTTTACTTTAATTCATATATATGTAGTTCTAGTATACAAAAATAGGTGTGGAGAAGCTAGTCTTGCAGAAAGCACAGTTCAAATATATGTCACAGCAGATTAAATTCGATATGTTTTCACGGTCCTGTGTAAAAAAATTCTCCACGTTTTTTTCAATTTCTGCTCGTTTACGCTCTGTAACATGAATTCCTCTTGACTGTTGATAGTATGCAATTTTTTGTTTTTTTTTCTCAGTGTGAGCCCATCTGAGTTTTATAAGAAAAGATTAGAATTTGGTTAGGATTTAAGGCGCCTTTACCAATTAGTAATGGGCTATACAATTTTTTGAATTTTTCTTCTTCCTGGTAATTGAATTTATTTGCATGTGTGTGTGTGTGTGTGTCTTGTGGTGTTGGATACAAATCTGTAATACATAAAATATGTGTATTTCAATTTAAATAATCCAATCGAATAGAGTTTAAGTTAAGCATAGAGATGACAAATAACTTTACATTGAAAAGAGGCATATTCGGATTTGCAGGAGCATGCACACTGTTGGCTGGCAGCCCTACTTTTTGATTGAGCAAATTGCATCACAACTTCTTTGTGGATGTTGATAATAATTTATTTTATATTCAAGCTACTGGGCGTACATACATATGTACATACATACATGTATCAATTTTTCTAATATGCCTGTTATTTGTTTCTCGTCTTTAAGTTTACAAAATATGTGTCACTGCAGGTAAATTTATTGTTTTGATTATTTTCTCATTCACAATATCTTAAATTTAAAAGAAAAGTATTTAGAATCACCAGCGCCGACAACAATAAACACACACAACACACACAACGCACACTGAGCAGCTCCCATACGTATCAACGTACATACATACATACATACCTACATATGTACATACATACGAGTACACAAGCAACTCACATATCATCAAGCCCACAATTTATTTCATATTTGGTTTGTGTTTGTAAAATAGAAAAAATACATAAATGAAATTAATTAGGTCATTTGCTTACGTTTAAAAAAATACATAATCATGTGTAGTAAGAAATAATGGAAAAGGAATTGATGTTTACACTCACGTTTTTCTATTGTTGATGTTAAATTTTTGCAATATAAAATCGATCAACCTTTAAACCCGTAAATTTGTAGGGTTTGCCAAAATAAATTTCTGTTTTCCGAAGAAAATTTGCGGCAGTCTTATTTCGTAAACAGCAGTAGTTTTCAAATATTTCTTTATGCTTTTGTGTACATATTTATGTATGTGTATGTGTATTCTAACTATTTATGCACATACAAACATCATACTTGCGGTTTGAATAGATGCATTGCATGTACAAACATACAGACACTCGTAAAATATATTTTAAGCAGTAATTTTTAAATTGAACTTTTATTGTGACGCGGTTGTTTCAGAACTCGGACGTTGAGTTTGGTTATTTTAAATATATTTTTTTCACACACATTCTAATTTATGTATGTATGTGTGTATGTATATTTTTGGTTTTTACAATTGTGTCCCAAGGCGGTATTAAGTTGTAAGTGACAACTTAAATGTCAACAATAGAAAAAAGCGCTCAAGACGCGTTGTTTAGCAGGCCTACGAACGCACTAAAAGTACCACCGTACAAAAATCAGTTACAAACGCACGAGAATTTTCAATTTTTGTTGGTTTTATTTTGTATTGCAAGCAAAAAGTGAAATAAAATTATAAAAAAAAAGTCAAACAAACGAAGAACTAAAACGTTACGAAAACAAAGCAGAGGAAAAAAGATTTAAACACCAAATTCCGCATCCGCAATGGTCGCAAAACAAAAACACACTGATTGTCAATGGTGTTGAAGCAAATAAAATCTCTAATATTAAGTGAACACTATGACGGCGGCGACAACGACTGTGTTGGTGGTGGGTTAATAAAAGCCACACAATGCCACTACAGAAGCAGCAGCAAGCACCAGCATTGGCAGCACAATGGCTACATACTCGCGCGCACACACACACACACACAACCACTGACTACCCCATTACATCCATACGCACTTAAATATGCACATCCACTCATACTTGCGTGCTTGCTTCTTTCTGGCAGAGGTACTTTACCTTCCATGGATAGTTATTTTTGAACCAAAAAGCATATAAAACATGTATGACATACGAGCACCATACAAATCTTACTTCTTTGCAATGCTGCCATTGTCAATTGAAATAAAAAACTGTTAATGCAAACCTGCTACTAATAATATTGCTTTACAAATTGGTAGAAAATGAGTTCGAGACACAGCTGAATATTTAAATTTATTAACGGAAAATATCGTTTACGTGTGGACGGCATGAATTTCTTCGATTTGGTTTCTTCGAACTACATAAGTTGTGTTAAATTTCCCTTTTTCTTCTTTTAAGAATTTCTTTTCATTATTGTTTCTACTTTATTTTTCTCATGGTTTTTTTTAAATTATTTTTGATTGTTGCATTTTTATCAATCTTTTGTTATCATTATAATTCATACGAAGTTTGCAGATTCTGCACTCCTACATCATGAGCATTCGTGATCTTAACGATGAAAGAGTTACTAGAGAAGTGCTATGATTTCTCACCTCCAAAGAGGTACTTCTAAAAAAGTAGATAAAAAAAAGTGTTTAGTCGTGTGGGGGAAAATTAATTTAGTTTGGAATGAACTACAACGGCAACTCGAATTCTAAAGATACGAGTATTCGCATTAGCTATGTTTGTGAGTAGGCGCACATATCCATAGTTTTCTACATTCACAAAACCATATACATATATGTATGGATATGTGTTCACAAATCTGCAAGTACTTTGGCCGATATTTATTCGTAGCTCGCCTACTGATGCTGGTGCTGTTCTGTTGTTGGCAACTTCGTCATATGTTTGCTCGTTTTGTTGCCGCTACTGCCAAAGCAACTTCGCATGCACTGCAAGTATTTTCCCCAAAATGTTAATACTGTGTTTGTTTTGTTCATATTTATACGTATGTGCATATGTATATGTGTTTGTGTGCCTGTACTACGTATTTCTCAAGGCCTACAGATTTAGGCCAAAAATCTCAAGTGATCTAAACTAACCAAACAAGAGTCTGTCCATTCGTTTTTTTTCGTTTGTTTCTTAGTTCTTTCATACATTCATTGATTCCAATGTAATGTTGTTACTTTTGTTGTTGTCATCTACTTACCTATTGAGCGAGTCGACCAACTTACAAGCCCACGAGACAAATTTAACTGAATAGAAATACTCGTAGTATATAAAAAGAACAACTACATTTCAAACATACAAAAAAAAAGGAAAAACGAGACACGAACAAAAACAATATTATTTGAACTCAGTGTAGCGCGATAATAATGAAAGAGCGCAATATGAAATCGTATATGTACATCAATATCCTACATACATATATAAATGCTTACATTCATACATACATACATATTGAGAAATCCATCCAATCAAACACTGAGGAGAATTAAATAGAGTACAAACAGCAAACACTTGTTACTCGCAAGACGGATTAGCAAGGGGGATTATTCGAAATCAAATGTTTATTAATCGCAGTTGTGACAATAATTTGCATTGCACTTTTTAACAATATTTAAATTGTGTTTGCATTGAAGTTTACTAAAAATGAAAATATAATTGAAAAAATATTTATATCCAATGCGGCATGAATAATTTAGACTAAAAAGAGAGTAATTTTGAAAGGCCTCTTTTCTCTACACTTGACATACATAATTATACCGAGATATTGAAAAACGTAGGGAAACTACTATCCCTCATACAGATACTAATGCTTTCACATTAAATCATCTACATACGTACATACATACAATCAATTGTTACTGTTGAGGCGAATATTCTAAATATTAGGTTTATAATACGATCTTAACATTAATTGCCTCTGCTATTTGTAGTACACGCATGTATTATGCATTAAGGCCATGATTCACTATCCTACACAAATATACTATCTGTCAAATATTGTTCATAAAATAAAAATTTTTATGCGATCAGAGTCTCATTTATCTTAATTAGCAAAGAGAAAAATTTATTTGCTTCATATTTGTATAATTGTGTGGCACCAGCAACGGCAATTTCATGCGATTTTTAAAATAAGTTGTACTTAAACCTTAAATTTGAAATTTGGTCCTATTTAATAATTTAAATAGACTATAAATCTTGTTCATATACTTTTACATATACGTAGCCATGATGTATGTATGTATGTATAAATGTACATCCATATATACTTATGTATATTTTTTGCAATAATTAAGTTCTAAAATTTACTGTGCCATCGCTGAAATTTACTCTGCTAGAGGATTATTAAAAGTCATAAATTACTTTCGTTTTCTTTGTATCACACAAACTTACGTTAATATGTGCATACATGCATATGCATATATAAGTAGATATTTTTTTGTATGTTCGTATATACAAAAAATAGTGTTTGTTAACATAGTTCGTTTTCTTGCCAAAAAGTTATGAGGTAACAAACATTTCGGCCGCAGTGTGACACAAACACCATCAACAACAACAACAACAACAACAACACTTTTCTCACTAAATGCTCTTGAAACCATACAAAGAATTATGATGGGTTAAAGAGGGAACTATTGTTTTTCTAACTACTGCATATCTAGTGGACCCCTTTCTTGTAAGTTGTCCGTCATCAATAAATAGATTTTGCAAAATTTTCATTTTAGTTCAAGAGATCTATAAGACTAGATGAAACATTTTTAAATAGTCCTAACTTACATTTAATGCAGCATTTTAAAAGTCCATAAAATATACAAAATTAACGCAAAAAATATATTTTACACAGTTTAAATAATGTTCCTTTTCTTACTGTTAATATTATAATGGTTGTAACAGCTGTAGTAACGTTCCTTCACTGATTGCAGCAGTACTAAAAAAATTATCGATATCTGATAAATTGCTAGAGATACGTATACGTACATATGTGAAGATTTTATGTAGTATATATTTCGATAAATATTTATAATAAAAATCAAATGATATAAAAACAAAATGTAATTCCTTTTTTTTCAAATTAAGCTTGACTTTTGTTATAATTATTTGTGAAGTACAATAAATTTGCAGTGTATTGTGTTTTGTAACGTTTTGATAGCAGCTGGCAGTTTTGTTTGTAACGGACGTTAAATCTTTTTAATTCAAACATTTGCTTTTGCGGATATCTGTATTTTTGTTCTTTGGTCCTATTTTTCAGTATTTTGCCTATTCGTATTGAAAAACAATTATTTTGTTGATTCAAGCTGTGAGGTATTTGGAACAATCAGTGCTGTATTTCAGTTTTGTACTAAACAGAGTTGCTTTGATTTGGCCAATTTCACCACCATAGTGTTGCATCTGCAACGTATTTATTTATAGTACTTTTGCATTGAAAATTTCTTCGCAACACTGTATTCAACACAAACTCATATTTGCTTTCGTGTGCGTTGTGTGACTCTGTATGAAATACAAAAACTAAAATGGCGACGTCAGTAGAGTGATGGAATTGAGGAATTTTTTCAATTGTGTTGATTTTTTATATTCATATTATATATATTGGTGGATATTTTAACCCAATTACAACAATAAATCTTAAATCACAAACAAATAATCCAAAATAAATGTGTATGAAAAAATTTTGTGCAAATGAATAAAATACAAAGTTGAAATAAATAAGAAACGCAGTGAAAAAAGTGAAAAAGTTACGCTAAAGAAAAAATAAAAATGGCGCCCGCGACGTTTTGACTTTCTTTTTAGAAAATCGTTTTTGCATAAAGTATTTATTGCTGCATGTTTATATTACTGTGGATAAAAATGTTAAAAACAAATCTTAGTAAATTGTGAAACTTATTCAACATAAATCCTGTAAAAGTAATAAGAAACTACGAAAAAAGTTGAAAAGCGAATTTACTGTTTGCCGTTGTTTCCTTAAGTTCGTTTCAGTTTCATTATATTTTATTTTTCGTTCACACGTTCGTATACGTGCGTGTGTGTAATATATTTTTTAATAAATAAAAGGCCTTGAGGATGTGTGCTGCTCAAAGTAATTCAACGCAAAGTTTTGGTCCTTATGCCTGGGGCTTTGCTGACAATACTCGAGGAGCCGAGTCCGTGTTGGAAATATCACCCAACATAAACTACACAGTTAGCAGTGAATCCGTAAGTAAAAACGAATATGTTTAAATTTCATTCAATATGTTTTTTATTTGAATTTTCGTTTTCATATAGTTTATTTGTTATTTTTTTTTTCTGTTTTTTTTTTTTAATTTGTTCTGGCTGTATTCGTTCTGTATGTCGAATGGATTTGTGCCCACAATACAAAACAAAATAAACGTATAGCAATACATACTTAAATACTAATGAATAAATAAAATTATAAAACTGTACTTGTGATAGTCGTTGTAGTTGAGTTCGTTTAATCGTATTCGTTAATTGTTTGGTTGGTTGTGTGCTGTCTCAGTGAAGTTAAACCAGTGCAACAACAGCAAGGCACAGTTCACGAACACACACAATTCGTGTGCATGAATGTTGGTATGCATATACATAAAGTTTAAAGAAAGCGCGCGCGTGATGATTTATGACGGTTTTATATGTTTGGTTAGAACTGTTCGTAAGTGTTAGTTATGTTTGTGGGGGATGTTACCTAAACCATGTTCAAATATGTATATGGATTTATTACTACATACGCTCGTGTGTATGTTACATCCATATGCATACTCAGAATGTTTTGTTTGGTGCAATTTTTTATTTTTTTTTTCCATATTTCCTACTTTTATGTTTTGTTTTTGTTGATAAAAATATAATAACAAAAATCAACAACCTAAGTTAGTTCTAAAAACGCCCGAAAAAAGTGTTAATCAATAGTAAATATATAATGCTATATATACTATTGGATGAAATAATTCCTTGATATTGAAATATCCTGAAAGTGTTTTACTGCCACACAAAACTTATCGAGCGAGGATCATCTCTTCATAACTTTTAAAGGTCTTACATAGTTTTTACATGTTATGCAGTGGGCTTGTCGGTATCAAATATAAATAAGTTTTTAATTCTGCGACTGTTATCAGTGTAATATTAGGTGTAACCATAGAGTTTAAAGCTATAGCGTTCGATTTTTAATTGTCTACTAGTCGTATTTGTCATACATATTTCCCATTACTCCTAAAGAATTGTTCTTCCGATGGATTAGTTAAGAATAAACGCCAGAAGTGAATACTTTGCAGGAGACACTCATTTTAACGCGGTCAATAAAAGGTATTGTGAATACTATATAATACTGTTATATACAAATATATATGTATACTGCGATGAATCTAAATAAATCACATATTGCAAGATTTTCACTATTTGGGCATCGAGTTTGCATAAGTAGCCAGTAGACTGAGAGATGGTCTTACAAAAAGCAGATTATCTTGCAGATTATCAAACCAATTTTATTCTTTAAATTTGCTTGTATCGGAATATACATGGACAAACTGTTTTGCCTGGAATTGGTATAAAAAGATGAATAAAATGCCATACATACCTACATACATATACATATGTATGTATTCTACTTTAATAAAACTACACATTTAGAATAATAGCCACTCGTTATATTCTTGTGAAATCAGATTTCGCTAAATAATAACCAAAGCACGTATATGTTTCACAAGTTTGTTTTTGCATTTTACGTTTAAATTTCGATCACGTATATATGATCAATTAATGGTCGAGAAAATATGTATATATGTACATACGTATACAGTATTGTTCGAAACCTAAGCAACCATATCTTTTTATAAATTCAAATTCTCATGAAAATTTTGTTAACAGGATTTTTTAAACTAAAATAAATTTTCTTTATTTAATTATAGGTAAGGTTTATAACAAAAACAAAAACAATTAGATTTCAATTTGGAAAAGAAGAAAAAAACAACAAAAAACTATTAAACTCGATATTTCGCTGTTCGAAACTTAAGCAACTTTTTAATATTTCGTATGATATCCTTTGTTTTTTATAACATCTCGACATCGTTTTGGCATTGAATCAATTAGCCTTTTGATGATGTTTTTATTTATAAGGGTCCATTCTTTTTTAAGGCCCAAAAGTAACTCATTTTTATTTTTGAATCGATACCCGCCGATCTTTCTTTTAAGTATACCAAATAAATTTTCTATTGGGTTCAAATCTGGCGATTGGGCCGGCCACTCCATGACTTGGACCCCCTTTGTTGTAAGCCAGTCTTTTACTAGCTTTGAGGTGTGTTTAGGGTCGTTATCATGCTGAAACACCCAACGCAGAGGCATTTCCCATTCTGCATACGGTAGCATATGGCTTTCTAGTATATTCCTGTACACGAACCGGTCCATTTTAGTATCTATTTCGATAAAGGGTCCAACTCCTGTTCCCGAGAAACATGTCCACACCATGACATTGCCACCGCCATGCTTTATTGTACCTTGACAATAACGGGGACTCAACCGCTTCCCTCTGGGTCTTCGAACGTGACATATGCCATCTGAATTAAACAAGTTGAATTTAGACTCATCGCTAAATAAAACTGAATTCCATTTCTCGGGTGTCCAATTGACATGTTGTTTTGCAAACTGAAGTCTAAAATTACAGCAAAGGTCAAAATTCGTTAAATGGTCGAGGAGTTTCAACTCACCTCTTTTTTAAATGTTTTTTGGTCAAAATTGGTTTCTTCGATGGTCTGAAGCTTCTGAGGCCCTTTTCTAGAGCACGTTTTCTTACTGCACTTGAGCTTATATTTAAGTAAAGCTCTTCCACAACTTTCTTTGAGGACAAAAAAGGTTTTTTTTTCATCAAACGAATGATTTGTTTGTCGGTTCTTAAATTCGTTTTTCGTGGTCGGCCTCCAGATTTAATTGTTTTAACCGACCCATTCGATTTATATTTTTTTATTAGTCGCGAAATTATGGACTTATTTATCTTTAATCTTTTGGCGATCGAAATTTGCGACTCACCATTTTTAAAAAAATTTATAATTTTTATTTTAATGTCGTCGTTGTATTGCACACGCGCCATTATAGTTAAACAAGATCACGAGCTTAAGATCAAAAAACAACATAACTATTTCATGACTTACTCTCACAAAACAGAAAAATGTTGAAAGGAAAGTGAAAAAATACCGTTAGCCCACTAACTTTGAAGGTCATTTTGCAGCGACCGAAAAAGTTGCTTACATTTCGAACAGCTTTTTATGGAGTATGTATGTTTGACTGTTTGTAACATTCTATTTTTAGATTAGAACATAATTTTGTTGTTGTTGGCTTATAGGTCACTCATCAAGTAATTACAAATATATGGGCCATTCCACATAAAATCATATATAAAGGCGTAACTAGAACTTGAATGAAAATAAAAAAGTGGTTGCTTAGGTTTCGAACAATACTGTATGTGTATATAGGCACATGCGTGCAAACAGTTACCTATTGATAAATTCTTTTCGTATTGATATTCTCACAGATTTCAAAAAGTAATTTCTAATTTAACTAGATTTATTTATTACTTATTGCATTTCATGCATTTTTTTATATGTTTTCTCCGCATAATGCAAAGAATATTTTAATTATTTTGTCTTAAGTTCATTCATTTAAATTACTCTAGTTAATTATTTAGACAAATAATACAGAAATCTTTTTATTTCACTTGCCAACGTGAAGTTTATATTTCTCTTTTTATATAATTGTTTTAAAGTTTAATTTTTTTTTTTTAAATTTGTTTATTTTATAGTAATAATTTTCATAACCAGTTGCAAAAATAAAGTTTAAAGTTTAAATAGCTGCGTAGAATTTGTTATTTAAATGTAATATAGTTATTCTGAATTCTTAAGTTCCAATGTTCCGGTGCAATACCTCTAACCCTTTTATTGGAAATTATTATTAAAGAAGGCATAACGAAATTAGAAAATAACTTTAAAACTTCGCTTTATTTTTTGTTGTTGTAATGATAAAGTAAATAAAAACACAAATTTGGTATTTCCTGTTGGGAAAATATAAGATCTAGATAAATACGACGGAAGTTTCTAGTGTTACTTGTAAAATCTTAAACTAGTCACAAAATTATGTGTGTGTTATATAGGAATTTATTTATGTGACTCCTTCGTCCTTTGAGCACTGCAATAATGACTTCACGAAATGAACGCACTCTTATTTACTAATTTTAAATAAATTAAAGCAATATGAAAACAAAAATTCATTTTAAAACATCATAAAAATATTTGTAATTCATCATACTAATTCTAAATGTTGAAATTCATCTTCTATGATTATAATAGCATTATAATTTTCAGATGCCATATTTGTTATCCACTGATGGATCATTAACAGTGCAAAAAGATGGCAAAGGAGCCTTAGCTGGCAAACAAAGTGTTGTGAGGCGAATGGTATTAGTCAATGACCCATTCTCATCCGGAGCTCAAAGGTGGGCAAACATTTTCTTACTTTTGCTTTCCTTTATATAGATATGCATATTTTTTTAATTAATTCATGTTTAAAACAAAATTTCAATGTGCGTTGGTAATAAGTGGCAATTTCTTTATATTTTCTTAATTCATAATTAGAGTAATCACTGGTGGTCCCGGCTCCTCAGGTGTTAAAAAACCGGATCAACAAGTTTTAAACTTAAATTGTGACAAAAATTGTAAGTTGTTTGTGTATATGTGTGTGTGTCTTTTTCTTTTATTGGAGAAGATAGTCTATATTCATATGAATATTAAAATCTCTTGACTCCTTAGATCTTCTTGTTGATCAACCAGATCAATCCCATTTGTCAAACGGTATTGTTGATTCGAAAACTCAAACTATACTAACAACTGCTGCTGGAACCAATAAAACACATTTTAGTCCTATGGGACCCCTACATTTGACGGCCGAGGAATGTAATGAAATTTTAATAAAACGTGCTTTGGCCGCAACGCACCCACAGACTATAACATCAAATGATGGTCATAATACAACTACAAGTAAGGCCTATATAATTTTTAAAAATTATTAAAAAAAATCATGTCTTCATAAGATTTGAAAGTTAATTTGTGATAAATTTTCTATTTCTTATATTTAATTCTCGTCTACTTCTGAACTATTGGTCATGCAATGTTAGGTGATATTTTGCCTGGTATATCCGTGCAAGTACAAAAAGTTATACAAGGTTTAGAAGATAATGACGACTCACAAGGCAATGCTCCAAATTTAAAATTAGAACCAGGAACATTGGAACTCTCACCGAAAACAGAATTACAAGACAACATGCATTTTGCAGATGTAAGACGAAATTTATGTTCATTTAAAGCATATTTTCTTTGGTTGATATTATTTAGTTTAAACTTATAAAGAATATATAACTTAAAACTGAACTAAAAAAAAAAAACTGCTGTGTTGTTTTTTCAGGCTGATGCCACTATAAAAAAGGAGCGTCCGTACAGTTGCGATGAATGCGGCAAATCATTTTTACTAAAACACCATTTGACTACACATGCTAGGGTCCATACTGGTGAGTAAATCCCAGCCAAAATAATATATACAAATTCCTAATGCGATTTTACCCTGCATTACAGGAGAGCGACCTCATGTATGTTCACATTGTGGTAAAAGTTTTGCCCATAAACATTGTCTAAATACTCACTTGCTACTACACTCCACCGATCGTCCTTATCAGTGCACTGAATGTAAGAAAAGTTTTACACTAAAGCATCATTTGCTTACCCATTCAAGGGTGCATTCACGTGATCGACCATTTATATGTAATGAATGCGGACGTACATTCCCTCTGAAACGCCATCTAGTGACCCACAGCAAATATCACGCTGGCGAACGGCCGTTTGTGTGTGATGAATGTGGTGAAAGTTTTGCCCAAGAAAATCATCTAATAATGCATTCACGGTAAATATTTATTATACATTTAAGCCAAAAGTGAGGCTCCTTTTATGGCCAAGTAATAAAATAAAATTGTAACTCGCGTTTTTTGCTTACGCACAACCATGATAAACCGTAAATATTGAAAATGTTATACTGAATATTGGAATCATTTATTATATAATATTCATATACGACTGGTCCAGTGATGCTATTTTAGATATAAAGAAATACATCAAATATATATTAAAAATTGCTAAAAATCATCAGAGGGTAAAAAAAAATGCATTTCATTAAACATGTATAAAAAAGGACATTAAAATATCCAATTTTTGTTTTTTTTTATTGACAATTTATATAATGTTACTGTAAATATGTCATTTAAAAACGGAAATTCCAAAAAAAAAAAATAAAATTTATACAAAAATAATTTCGATTGGAAGTCTACCAGTTATTTCTATTTGTATGGACGAACCACAAAACAGGAAATTTGTTAAAATTACAGGAAATCAGAAACAGTTGTATTGTATACAAACATTTTATATATTTGCTAACAATTACAATCTCGGTCTCGTGTCTTTAGAAAACTTTCTTATTATCTAAAATTAAAATTGCTTTTTTTTGTTCTTTTTCATTTATTTGCGGGGGGAAATTATAAATAAATTATTAATAAACAGAACAGTTAGGAAAGAAGTTCTGTCCCTAAATAAATTCCTAAATTAAAAAATGAAATCAATTAAAAAAAACTAAGCTCAAAACAAAAATAAGAAGGAGGAAAGGTAAAAATTTGTCATTTGTTAAAGGTTAATGAGACAAAAGAAAAACTTAATATATCGGGGGTTCCCATTGTATTAAATTTTCCGATATATTGTTTTCTACATCAATCGTATTAGAATGCGTGTATATAGCCGGCAATGTATATAGACTTGCAGCCTTCTGCTAGTAAACAGTTAAATAAATTCTTTAAATTTAGATAATAAGTATTTTATTATGGCTTTCAAGTTGTTTCGTGGTGCATACCCATATTCATAACCATAACCACCTCTTTTGTACTTGAGAATTAAGTTGTATTTTTTATGTTTATTTCTAGTTTTCATGGTTCTATTAATCCATTTGTATGTCAGGATTGTGGTGTTACATTTCCGCGTAAATTTCAATTGGTCAATCATGCACGTATACATGGCAAAGTACCACATGCCTGTACAGTATGCGGTAAGGAATTTTTACAAAAGAGGACTTTAGTGGCACATATGCGGTAAGTTTACATTAATTGTTTTATTTATGTGTTCAGAAATTTCGAAATTGTGTCGAGCGTCAAGCTATAATGTTATTAAAAAAGTGAAATGAAAGTTAACAAGAGTCTGAAGACAGCAAATGTCAAAACCGTTAGAAATATTACAAAATTCCGTCAAAGGGCAAAAGTTTTTTTTATTATAAAAGTATTTAATTCAAACGATGTTCGTAATAATCGCTTTCTGGTTTCTCTGATTTTTTTCTAAATGTGTTGTGAACTGTCATGAAAAAATTTTAGTTTAGGAATAACTACGTAATATAACGGTTAATCATTATTTTGTTTGTTGTGTAGTTAGGCACGTCTATATGTTCGGTGCTAAATTAAAACTCTTAGTAGACCTCCAACAGAACAATGTTTAAAAAATAAACTCGAACCTTGAAACGTTATGCCCTTATTCTTTTAAAATTCCTCAAATAAATTGGGTGAATAATGATAATAAGATAAGAATGCAATAAAAAAAAATTTTTCGGTTCTTGTACAGTGTACATACAGGTGATCAACAACATCCGTGCATAAGTTGTGGAGAAGGTTTTGGGACAAGACAGGAATTAAATCAGCATATACGTACCACTCATGGCGGTGTTAATCCGAACTCTTCAAATTCCGCAGTAGTGCCGTCCAATTCGATTATTTCACAGCAGCAATCAACGCAAACGATACAAGTACATTGCTATAAAAAAATTTGTATTAAAAATGTTTTTATTTATTGGTTGTAATTTTTTCATTTGCAGCAAGTACACCAAACGCAAGCCCATTCTTCACATCAGCAACAAGGGCATCAAGTTCAAAATAATCATCCACAAACTATAACTGTGGTTAGCAACCCCAATAATTCGGCACTGTTAACTGTCACAGCCAATGATGCCAATAATGCGGCCAGACCGCAATTTGGATGCCGGTGAGTAATAAACTTGTTTTAAATGTATATATTTTTTTAATATGTTTGTTTTTAGGGAATGCGGAAGTGCCTTTAATAGTCGCGAAGCTTTAGCTCTCCACCTGCGTTTACATACCGGTGATAAAAGTCTTATGACCGATTTATGTGCTTTAACCGCCGCCTTGCCTACACATTTATTAAACACGACCAATATGGGTTCGGGAGCTACGGTTGTGGCTGCAAATCCAAACATAATAGCCCAAAACCAAATGCCAGTTCAAATCATATCATCAACGGGTCAAGTAGTATCACAAACAACACTGGTGCAGGCTGCCGCTACAACACATCCGCAGACACTGGTTTCTGGTATGACGTCGGTTGGCTTACAGCAACAGCAACATTTACAAAATGGTGCTGCTCATCAGCAACATCCACAACAGCAGCAGCAGCAACAACAACAGCAACAGCAACAACAACAACCCCAACAAACACCCACCAAACCGAAATCACATTTTTGTGCTAGTTGCGGCAAAGGTTTTGCTGCCAAGCACGGTCTAATGCAACACAATCGGCGCCATCCGAATGGCGGGTGCACGGTACGCACTCATGTCTGCGAATGTGGCAAGGCATTCTTCCAAAAGAATCACTTAATGCTGCATCAACGTCAACATTTGGAAACGAAACCTCCCATTTCGCAGCAACAGGTGTGTTGAACTTCTCACTCACAATCACTCTCTCAAATCAAACTCTCTAAAAACAATTGAGAAATAATCTTATTAAAAGGTTGTAGTTGTGCAACGTAAGTGTTGAGATATTTAAATCCATTTTGCCTACTATATACATTTAATATTCTACCGATTGATTCAGTTTTGTTTTCTTCTCTTTCTAATCTGTTCAGTTTTCGGTTATCGTATCTTTATTTATTAATTTTTCAACTTTTTGGTTTTTTTTTTTCATTGTAAAAAGTTTTTGTATATACATACATACATACATATATATATATATATATATAATTGTTTTTTTTTTTTTTTAGTTATTTTTGATTTAAATAGCAAAATTTTCATTTAATATTAATTTAGATTAAAGTAATAAAACTCACTTGAAAAGGTGTTGGGTTATATTTTATATACACAATTTGTAATTCTTATATGATCTACACACAAACTATTATTCTGAAAAAAGTTTCTTTAATTTTTTAAAATATGTACATGGATTTGCGGTTTTCTGTATTTGAAAACTTAAAACACCAGACAAAATTTTATTCATAGATAAAAAAAAAATAATAAAATTATCCTTACCGTGCTTAGTGGAATATGTTGCCGTTTGCAAGCAATTACAAAAATTTTTTCTTTTCTGTTATATATCACATAATGTATATGACTAAATTTTAACAAAATAATCAGAAAAAGTAATAATTCTTTTTTTTTGTTCCTAAACCATTTTCAAAGTTTAAAAATTTGTTTTCAATATATTTAAAATCCTTATATTAATTCTTCTATGCACATACCACAACCTCTTATTCGACATTCCCCCATTCCCATAATTTTAAAGACAACATTCTAAGTGATGGTTAGTTCAATTTATTACTTAAAATTCTTTGTTTAATATCATTCTCCAATCTTTAATTCCATTCAATTAAACTAATTTTATTTAAGAATTAATAATTTATGCATTGGGCTTGTTCACTACAACAATACAAGCAGCTTGATTTTATTCTCCAACAGGATGCCAACCAACAGCAGCAACAGCAACAGCAACATGTGCAACAGCAGGTGCAACAACAGCAACAACAAATCGCCCAACAACAACAACAAAATCAGCAGCAACAACAGCAGCAACAACAGCCGCAACAACAACAACAACAGCAGCAGCAACAACAACAACAGCAACAACAACAAATGGCAACAAGAGAAGTAATGATAGGCAATCAAGCTGTACACGTTCAAGTGTTACAAGGTGCAAATACGGCACAAGTTATTAAATATGAAATAAATATTCCACAAGAGAATCAAAATATTGAATGAGTCATATAAGACATGTAACATATGTAAGACACTACTACCGGAACTACCGAAATTAAGGACAAAATAACAAAGCAAGCCTATAATGTACGTATGTATGTAAATATGTACATACAGCCAAAAGAAAAATGAGAAAATTATTTCAATTCGTATAAAGAAGCATTTAAATACTACGCTATTCGTTCTCACCTATTTTTATTTGGCCACACTAACAGGCCTGATACCAAGGAACAAATGCCTCCCGCATTTCTTGAAAACTTCCTTGTTCGCAGATGGCATATTTTTATTGCCTTCGACTTTAAGAATTATTGTTGTTGTTTTTGTTTCTATTTTCTATTTAAAACTGTTTTAACATATTGACAAATTTTTGAAATCTTTACAAACAAATCAGTTTATTTGCTTTAGTTATTTTACTATAATTCCTTTTTAAATTATGCAACATACAGTAACTATGCAGGCTTATACACATAGTAGCAGTTATTAAATTTTAGGTTTAAAATTTGTTTTCCACTTATTTTTAAATTTTACTATTATATTTTCTAATTTAGTTTGTATATAATATATATGTAGTTATTAATATTTTTATTGCTACTTCTATTTGTATTTCTATTTTATCAAATTTAAAAAAAAGGAAGCAAAGGTTCAAAAAATTGATGGGCAAAATGTAGTGTTATAGTGATGGGTATGTTGCAAAACTACGATCAAATGTTAATTATTCTAACGATAATATTTGGTTTTTATGATTATGGAAGGAAATGATTTTCTAAGTATCTAAAACTAAGGAAAATATTCATTTTTATTTTAGTATCCTTCAGCAGCAACAAACAATCGAATAATTTTTTCCCATAAAACATTTATGAAGTATAGAGATGTGAAAGTTCTTTGCTACAAATATTTAGTTGAATTTAATTTAAAAATATCAATTAATAACTTAAAGCACATAAATTGATCTGCTTACAGGTTGTATCTTATTGGTATATAAATTCTGTAAATGTTGACTAAAGTTAATGAAACTACAATTTTTTTTTTTTTTTTTTGGGACGATGTTTAAAATAAAATTGTAACGAATTGTGTAAGAAACTGAAGTTTTGCTCTGAGAACAACTGCATTATGCAAATATCATTATATACATATAAAATATATAACCAGGGGTTATGATCATGGTGCAATGATATAAAGTTAAAACCATAATTTATATAAATAACGATTTCATTATTGATTTTTTTTAACCAAGGGGAAAAGTATTATATTAAAGAATTTGCTTTGTTATACAAACAAAAAAAATCCAATCGAGTAAAATATAAAATATGTGGGCCAATTTATCAGTAGACCATTTATTTATCACTTTTATTTAGAGATTAGTCAATAGTCTACGATAGTGGAGACTTCTCATGTATAGCCAAATAAGTTTGGAACGAAAATGGTAAAAACACCAGCGACATATAGACTGGCTCAAACTGCAACATATAATTTATATTTGTTTGTGTGTTATTTTTTTTTATGTGGGAAAATATTTTTGAAAAACAAGAAATGTCACAATTAAGAATATGTGAACTTTAGGTAAAAAACAATGAAAATGAAAATTTTTCTCTTGTTTTAAATGAGAACCATGTTAACAGTATTTTTGAACAGAAATTGAAAATCGGCAAAAACGTTAGAGAACTAAAGAATGCGCTACATGGAGAGAATAACTGGGTACAACTTTATATTATTATATCATGTTTATGATTTTTATTTAAAAATGAATGTAATGAATTCTCTCAATCTGTAAAAAGAATAATAAAACTTCGTTTGTGATTTTTAACATTTGATTTAAAATTATATTGAAAACATTTTTTCATCGTTAAATAAAAGTTAAAAAATAATATAAAAATTTATAAATGTACTTTTAGAATAGTTGTAAGTTATCACTTTCAAATAAAATAAAATTTACCATTTTTTATTTCAAAATATTATTTATATAATATTTCTTGTATACATTTTACGTTTTAAATCATTAAACAAAATTATCAATTAGTTTTACATAATACCACTTTTTATTTCTTAAAAATTTCCAAATACATTGTTTAATCATTGAACTTCTCAAAGCGGAAGTAAAGTAACAATTTCACTGTTTTTATTATGAAACGAAATACAATTTTAAGTAACCTTTTAGAATCTTCCCAATATTTTTTTGAAAAATGCAAATAAAAAAAAAAAAAAAAAAAATAAAACATCTGATGTGTTGGTCGCATCTAAAATTACAACCTTTTTTAAGCTTCGAAAATTATGTAAAGAAAAAGAAAACATTTAATAAACTTGTAAAATAAACAGTTCAGTTTCTTGTTTCACTAAAAATTGTAGTTGTAAAAAAAAAAAAAAAAATCATTAAATTTAATGTTTAATTAATATTAATTGTTAGTAACCAAAACTAAGCAAACAGGTTTATTTCTTCAAGAATTCTTTTAAAAGTAGTGGTGGAATTTTCACACACTATTAGCTCTTATTGGCAATTTTTTTTATTATTGGCTGCTGTTTTTTTTTTTTTTTTTTTTTTTGTAATTTCAAAAAAACTGCAGTGAAACTTTTGTCTTATATTACAATTTAAGTCACATTTATTAAATATGTTTTTATGAAGAAATAATATACGAGAGTAGACGCATACTTTTAAATAAAAATAAATAGTATATAAAGAAAAAAATTTATTGATTGTAACTATTTTTAATGTTGTATATATATCATGAAAACCTTTTTAATTAAATTAACATTAATTTTTAGTTCTGTATTTTCCATTTTTAAAGGTAGGATCACACGATTGCCGCAATGCACCCATTTTAATCCTCTAATTTGACTAACCAAATGCAACTATGATGCGATAATCGTGTGACTACTATACAACAAATATCAAAATACAATACAAAATATCAAAAAAACTACAAATAATTGTGTTTTTGTGCAGCGCCGCAATGAAATGGTGCTTGGCGGAATAGCTTAGAGCATACTCGCATCACCTTTGCGATAATATGTATTACTACGGCATTCGAGTGACATTTTTAAACAAAGATTGCTTTAGAGTGTCTACCAATATCCGCCATCTTTTCATTTGGTATTTTGTCGGTTACATGTGTCTCTTTGAGGAAGTTTTTTTCAGCACTTGAAATAGTTCAAGCTGGACACTGTCACAAAAGGTGTTGCTCTAAGAGTCAATTACGACGTATTGTCTTAAAATAGTAATACCACTTGCGATAAAATATTTTGCATAAAATGTGATAGTTAATAGCAATATTATTATAAAGAACCTATTTAATGCAACGAAAATTGTGTCGCTTTGGTGCATTTGTGGCAAACGTGTGATACCTTATTTAGAAAAGAAGCGTTTTGAGGTTTTTAAAAATAATAATGACTTTAAAAACACATAAATATAAACAACATAATTGTATGTTTTTTAAGAATGCAGGTACTAAAATATTAAACACACAAAAAATTATTACAATTCGAAACCAACTTAGTTTAACATTATTAATAAAAAAAAAAATAGTAATAAAAAGAAAGTAAAAAGAAAAACAAGTTCCCTCTATATACGTTTTACTGTGGAATGAACATTCTAAAAGAAGAAGCGGCCGATTCTATTTGAAGAAATTCGCATACTCCTATTATCCTTAAGCATATATTATATTTTATTTATTTTTTTTTTTTTTTTTTGTTTTTAAAGGACAGTGGCTTTCTAAGAAAGGACTCGGCAAATAATGAAACTAAAAAATCGACAGCGATCCATAATTTCACGTACGCTTTAAATATGCAAATAAATGTATAAACCTACACAAACTACACGATATCGCAGAGTTAATATGTGCGGAAAAGCCCTGCGTAAACTTACGTTACATACAATGTAAAATAACAATTATTATTATAGTAGAAAAGAGAAATTTTTGTGAAAATCGTTCGTTTGCGTAAGAAAACAGTTACAAACAAATAAATCAAGTAAAAGAAACAAATAAATCTTAAATAAGAAAATATAATTTTAAAACATGAAAAACGTTGTGTATAAAAAATATTTTTTTTTTTATTTAAGCATTACAATAAAATATAATCTAATAATAAAGTTTTAAAAATACGTAAAACAAAAGTAAATAACCGAATACATATATATATATATATCCGCCTGATGCATATATAATATATATATATATTTTACTATAAGCTCAACATTGAAAAAAGTAAAAACTGAAATAAAGTGAAAAACAAACCATGGAAATGTATAAAATTTGAATTCTTTCAATCAACAAACCAATTTTAAATCTGCCATGCTGGAACAATAAGGTTTTCCTACTTGAGAATGAGGTAAGTGCAGTTCATAAGTAGAATATTAAAGACACGATCATATTTTGTAAAACGCTGTGTAAATATTATAAAAATTTTGATATTTAATTATATTTTAGTGAGTAGTTGGTTATGATTCTTTTATTTATTTGATATTTTCAATTCAATTTTTGATCCACAGACCAAACAACTTGTGATTAATGTATGGAGTTGAAAACTTTTTCAAGACTTGTTTGCTATCACTGAGTATCATTTTTTTTTTTTAGTTCTGAATTGATTTTTGAGAATATGGCTACAGCCTAACAAAGTTTGTGATTAATTTTCAAAGCTGTTGGTTCAGAAGGTCTTTCAATGAAAAAAAAAAAAAAAAGGTAAGGGCCGCCATCAAAATCTGTTTAACCACACATTAAAAAAAATAAATTAACGAAGAGTAAAAAAAAAAAAATTAAAATAAATAAATTTTATCATCGGATGTTAAAAATACATACTGCGAAACTCAGAGCGATGCGTTGTGCGCGAGCGTTTTTTTAGAAATTTTGAAACTTGTACATTCAAATGATTAAATTTTTATTTCTCTTCAATTTTTGCCAGCGAACTGGTTCTCTTTTATTTATTATTCTCTCAATATTTGCTTGCGAGTGTGAATGGAATTGATTTTCTGAATAATTTCGATTATCAATAAATAAACTATAAACTGGCCGTGTGTACATAACTGGTGAATCATTAATTATTAGAGGAAAGGATAACTTTATTTGGAATAGGAAGTAGTTGTACATAACGAGAGCTGATTTGAATTCTTATTAGCGACAATAGGCGAATGGTGAACTGATCACACATTCTGCAGACGCCCGTTGAAAATCCTCCAATTATTTTCGTTAGTTTTAAGAAATGACCAATTATTGTTCTTAGATTTATTTTGAATTGGTAGTTTGGAGCCTCATACACACACATCCATATGCATGAATGCTAGTACGCATTTGTAATTGATTTTAATTTTATAATCACTAGCCGCACTTTTAGCAATTCGCTGAATAAGAATATACTGTGATTAAAAAAATTTGTGTTTACATTTTTATTTTGAAGGCAATTAAATTGGAGAGTAGGCTGAGGGGAGTAAAAAGTTTTTTATATGCATGTAACTACAATTTAAAATAACTCATTCCCAAATCCACAATATAAATATGTAGATACTTGTACACAATTTCGTTTAACTTAATTTTTGAAATTGTTTATATGACGTCACCTCGAGAGGTTATTTCTTTATTGAGTTGAAAATAATAATAAAATCAAGAAATAATTTTGCGACTTGTACAGATAAACCTGATTTCAGGCAGAGCGAGAAATTTACTTGTTGCTTTTATGCGATTTACGTACGAGTGTATCGTAATGTAGAACGGCCGTAACTATTTTTTTTTTGTTTTTAATAAAGTCTATTTTTTGTATGTTTTTACGTAAATTCTCCCCAAATGGGATTTTACTGAAAATAAAAAAAAATTGCAATTTTTTAATTCGCTGTAAAATTATAAAATCTCTACTTAAGTCTTTTTTATATGAAGGTAATAATATGTATTCAATTGTTTGTTGTGATCATTAGACTTTGAATCTTTATTTTTATATAATAATAAAAACTAATTGTACTTGATCATTTAAATTGCTTGATTGATTTGAAAACTAAGTTAAATATAATATTTTGTATTATATTTTCATAATTACACAACATGCATATGGATGTATATATGTATGTATAACCCAACACACAATTATATTGTGAATATGTAAATGTTTGCACGATATGCATACTGCTTTACATTATATGCTTCTTAGTGATCATTTCATATGTTATTTCAATAAAATTTGGTTCTAAAAGTTTTTCTTTCTGATGGATAAGTAAGTCTTGCATTTACATTTTTCCGTTAATTATATTTTCAAATTTTTATTAGTTTAAGTAATTAGCCAGGAAATAGTTTTGAGGTATAAAATAATCCGCGTGATATATAAGTGAAAGTTTTTGTGTGCGAATATCTGTGGCTCTTTCTCGAAAAGCTGGAGAAATTCTGTACTTTGCTACTTCTTTCATTGTATATGCATATATTTGTTTTATGAATTGCTTTTCAAGCTCGTAGTCCCTTGCAAAAGAGAAAACATTTTATTTTTCGATTTTGTACTTTATTTCAAACTGTGTAAATTAATTTTAATGCGTTCAAATTGAATACACCATATTCTGAGAGTTGTCTGCTGCAGCCATATGTGAACTTTACATACGTATATATAGATTGCTTATTTCAAAGCTTGAAATATTTGTTATTTGAGGCCAAAAGCTTTAGCGGCAAAACTCTCTTCCATTTCTGTTTAGAAAAGAGGGGAAAACAATAGTATGTTGTTCGTGATGTTGATTTAAAAGTGATACAATAATTTAAACAAGAGATAGATATGTAGGCACACACATACGCACATACATTTATAAACATATATGAAATATTACGCTGCCTCACATTATTCATTTCAACCTTAATTATTTCTTGGTATTTATGTGCTCGTATTTGTTCATTAAATTCAATGAATGCCTGACTTTTGTGTTCAACATGTATGGGTGAGATTAAATTTTTGGTATTATTTGCATGTTTATAAAACAGACGGACAAACCAACACTTGTTGGAGCTCAACTTGTTTTTCTCGTTTTTGTATTTTCTGTGCTTTTTTTTTAGACTTTTGCATGTTTTTGCTTATTTTTTTTTATTGCTCGTAAACGCACTAATTGATTCTAAATCTTTTTTTGTGTGCTAGGATATCGTATCTGGACAAGATTAAAAGGTATTGTTTCTTAAAGTTGTGAACTAGATAATTATTAATTTCACTATCAGAAGTTCCTAATATTCTATTCAAATTCTGGTTGTTTAAAATTTCTTTGTTTGATTTTAAATAAATTAGAAGCCATAAAAATGCACTTAAAAAATGATAAAAAGACTTAAAAAGCAATAAAAAAATGTCTCAAAACATGAAAAAAATTTGCTAGAAATTTATATTTAATCAATTGTGGGAAAATATTATCAATTGTTTAATAATATTTTCAAAACAAAATTGTGTACGATCATTTCTATGCATACACATACATATGTACATATGTATATGCATGTGCACTGTAAAATTTCTTCCAAACCTCGACATTGGCACTGGCCGGAGATCGTTACCGATTAAAATTGCTTGCAAAAATATCATTCGATACTCGGTACAATGATTAGAAATCATTAAAATTTTTTATCTGTAGTTTGTTGTTCCTCATTTCACTTTCAATTACTCGTAAAATTGTTTCAAATTTTTCAATTAAAGAAACCCCTTTAAGGCATCTGTTGTTTTATCCAGACAGGCAAAACCGGTGCCATGGATATTTGGAATCAAGACTTTTGCTTTTGAGTATGCCAATTTAAAATCTTACAATATTGTTTAAATAATTCATAAATGGAAACCATTTGTTTTTTTTTAAATATTCAATATTTCATTTCAGGAATGAAAATGTTCTTTTACAGTTCTGTTTAAATTAAGGTTTTCGTACGTTTATGGAATGCTCTACCATTTATGAAGTTTTATTTGAGCTTTTCAATTTTAAAAAGTTTTTTTTCTCATCGGCACTCACTTAGTTGCTGGCAACCAAAATCAGTCTTCAAGGCAAATACAATTTAAAGTTCGTTTACAAAATGCAAATATTTTTTTACTATTGAAAATCCACCTGTGAGTAATATGATAAAGAATAAGTGGATTTCAAAAGCTCTGCTTGAAATAAAAGAGAGATTTTGAATAGTTCTTAAGTTCAAGGGTAGTATATTTTGCCAACAGTCTGAAAGTTTGGGTTCAATAACCATTAAAGAATATTCTGTTCTAGATGTGAAGGGTGTAAAGTCTCATCAGCTGCTCTCAGTACAGCTGCACACAAGCAAAACAAATTTAGCATCCAACGTTCTTACGTTTCGCTCATATCTTTCGGCACATATATGTGCATAACTCTGGTCCTTGTATTAAAACAAAAGCTGCTTCCCCTGCCTCCTTAAATATGTCTATTGTATATTTTTGTGTATGCTAGACTTATAATAATTATATTTTCTATTAAGTAAAATTTTTTGAATTTTTTATTTGTATTCAAAATTCTTTACATGATCATGACTGAGCCACAAGTTTCGATTGGCCGGCTGGGTACACCACACGCTGAGTATTATATGTGTGAAAAGAAAAATCATTTTGCTTTTCGACGGATTTTACTAATTTGTATTATTTATTTTAGATGTAGAAAATGTGTCAAATATAAAATAGGATTTTGTGGATCTGCAGTTGGGATAAGAAGCACATAATGAATCGGTTCAGAGCTGAGAAGCTTTATTTTTGAATATATGTACATATAAGCATATATAAAAATGCATCTTTATCTATGTGTGTATATACATACATATATGCATATATATATCTATGCATGTGTTTGTATTTCACCATTCGCTGCTGCAAAATGTGATTGTTATTGCTGATAAGAATACCAAAATATATGTACGCCGACACCTTAATTTGGAAGTGCGTATCTAACTTGTAATATACAAAGTCATTACTAATGTATCTAATAATACAATAGTAAGACTTTGTTCAAAATGTCTGATATATATGAATATGCATAACATGTACTTTTATTTTGTAGTGTATGTTTAGTTTAATGGTAATGACGGTATAGCGAAGAGCGGCGGGCGTGGCTTTAGTTCCTATTTTTATTCAAAACACCAAATAAATATTTTTTAAATACGATGTATCTTATTTATTATGCACATGAATATGTTCTTGTATTCACGGTTATTTTCTATTCTTTAGTTGTCTGTTTAATGGTTTCATAAAATTTGTGTTTATTGATTAAATAATGTAGGTTGATAGTGACCTATTTAGTTGTAAATAGATTAAATAGTCCAAAAAAATCCATATTGTAAATGTTTCTGTCAGTCACGGAAGTTATTAAATAATGCAGAGGTCTTTGTGTACATGCACAACTGCTTTGAAATGAAGGCAATAATTGTATTTAAGAATTCTTTCATATAAAACCACATTTCTTAACTTGTCAAGTGAAAGAATTCCTGTTAAAAAGTCAAGTTTATAGGAAAACAAAAAGGATTGTATAAAATTATTTTATTGCAAAAAAAAAAAAATTTTTTTTTTTTTTTTAAATCTTCAATATGCCGCTTTTTGTACATAGTATTCTATAGTATTTACATATTACAATTATATTCATATAATTGTTATATTAAGTAAACAAATAATTTATTTTCACTTAATTTAAAAAAAAGGTAAAAATTCGTATCTTGAAATTTTTTCCCGAAAATTTCTGTTCAACGACTTTTTCTTAAAATTTCCAAGTGGAATAATAATGAGACAAAAAAATTTAACGATTTTTCAGCTCGGCTTGCTTACTTGCTTGTCTGGTGTGTGGAAACAAGACTTGTATATTTCGATTAATTTAGTTATTGGTTTCGAAATATTTTAAGGTGTCCCCGCAAAACTGCATCCAGCCCGAAAAAAAATTTGTTTGTCTCTTGATTGGTACATTCGTTGGAATGTGTGTGTAAATAAATAATTTAATAGAAAATCAATTTCAACGTAATTAAATTCAAAAATGTAAATTATCTTTGTCGTCTACATGGGCGTGACCCAAAAATCTTTAAAAATTTCACGACATAAATTCGGTGAAATCAATTATTATTTTTTTTTTTAATTATTTCTTTTTATATTTAGTTTTTGGTAAATTTTTATCTCCAAAAATGTGTAAATCATTTTTGTACTATTGTACTTTTCAAAGGTTTATTTGCCACCTTGGGTTTCTGAATGAGAATTTTACTAATCTGAAATTCGACTGTTTAGCAAAGTGAATACAGATATATTTTCCATAATCTCTACATGTGTATGAAAGCGTGTAAATAATAAACATATTTTTAGTCTTTGTTTATGAATAGTGAGTAAAATATCTAATTGAGATTTACTCTTTAGCACACAGATTAGTGTTTAGTATAATTTGTTGGTAACTGTTGCAAATACAACACACACACACTAACTTTTAATGAATAATAAACAACACAATAACCTTTTTTTTTATCAGTCGTTTGTTTCGGTTTTTAATGTTTATGAATAAAATTCGCATACATATTTTTAAAATATTTTTTGTGCACATATTTACATACAGTCTTATAAATGGCCTTGTGTTAATTTAAATTTATTTCCCCTTTTTAATAGATACTTTTGTATGTATGTATATATATGTCGTTACCCTAATATAAAAGGCCCCTAATCCATTTCATATGATTTCTCAAGTGATTTCCTTAAGTCACTGGTATTCTTTAGCTGAAAATGTAAAAATTGGGAAAGGTTAAAATCATAAAAAAAAATTTCTGTAAAGTAAATAAGATATCTGTTAAGGGCTTTGTATGGAGAAGTAGCGATATGTATGTATATATGTATATAACCATATACAGCATAATATCGATGTTTCGGACAAATGAAAATATGGAGAACGCTATAAACCGGATGCTCTATAATCCGGACACCACCCTTTTTTTCTTCCTCAATAATTTGGACAAAAATTATTTCTTTCACTTTAGCAATAAAAATTAATTATCGAAAAAGTTTTTGGTCCGATATTTTATCAAGTTCAGAAAATCTCATAGATGCTCTTAAACTTTTACATTAAAAAACGTGGCTATTTTGATTTGCAATGCTCGGGATAAAGTTGGGACAAATATTCTTAAAAAGTGCTTTAATAAAATTCTTTATGCAGACGAATAGGACACAGACGATGCAGTTGCTCCAGCAAGACTGATACGCAGTGATTTTGCCAAAGTAATTGATTTACTTGTTGCTTTAGCACCTTACATTTTAATTCTACTGAGGTAAAAGTTGAAAGCAGTGATAATGAGGTTCAGTCATTTATTGTGATAATATTCCAAAAGCGCAGTATTCGCAGTCACATCTGCTTTTAATACGTCTTTAAAATATTGTGAAGAGCGGGAACTTCCTGTCTCCGAGAGGCTGCGTTCGAAAAGCAAAACCATATTAAACTTCGACAAATGAAAATATTCAACAATTTCTGCAACAATTAATATAATAATTTGAAAAAAATTAATCATTTTTCCTCATGCGAAAATTAAATTTATTTTAAAATTAATTTCTTGTAAATAAAAAAAAATTCTCTATACAACGTACTACTCTAATTTTTCTCTTACTTCGGAGAAATTCGGACATTTTGATACTTCGGACAACACTTGGTTTTTATTTGTCCGAACTATCGAGGGTATACTGTATTTTGTTTAATAATATTTTTTACAGATTGTTAAGTTTAATTTAGTGCCGCTTTAATTATTATTCTCCTTTGGGGCAGATCACAATTGCGTCGGCTTGCTTATCCACATCGATTTGTTTTCAAAAGTAATTGCTATATTTACACTACATCCAGTCGTTTGTATCAGTCCAATGTTTAACCAAGTCTCTTAAATGCCACAATTATAATATTTGGGCCAAGAGAGAATGTCCATCACACACATAATGAACAAAATGATCGGAGGAACTTCATACGCTCAGATATTTTATATAAAATTTGAATTGTCGCGCAGTGTAATTTTTTTCTTCAGCTATTCTAAATATTTCGCTCACGTTTCTGGCTTTTAACTAGACTCTCAGTAGAATCTAACGCATTTGATTAAAATACAATACTTAACATTTTCAAGCGATAATTGTTTGTTAAGGCAAGTTGTTTACTTCTTGTCTTGATCACCTAAATAAAAATGTTGTTTGCCAATTGCTTTACTAATTTTTTCTTGTTTGGCTGCTTAAAGCCAAATTCAGTTTTAAATAAAAATATTGCTTATGGTGCAAACAAATCAAATAAAGTTGAAATACACAAATAAATTTAATGACAACTTTGGTTTTTAAATAAATTAACATTTATCACGAATGCCTGTCAGTATGTGGTTTAAAAATGCAGTGCCATTACCGTGATATGGAAGTAAATGAAAAACTCGCATTCGAATAGTTTAGTTGCATTATTTAATTGCCGGAATGCATTTACAGATAATGTATGCATGAGTGTGAGTGTGTGTTTACCAATATTTTTTTTTTTTGGAAAAGATTAGGAACAAACTTTTTTTTAATAATTTTCGATTAGAGTTTTTGTTATATTAAAAATTGCGACAATGAATTGCAACTAAATTTATTTTTCTTTTAAGAAAATCAAATTCTTTAAATAAATTGTGTAGCGAGACACATTCCAAGTAGGAAAAATGTATGCCCTTAATTATAAGGCTCGTGGTCTTAATATAAACATTGAAAGGCTAAAGCAGTTCCCTCAGTAATTCAATACCATAAAAGAACCGTCAGCTTTTTGAATTTGTCAAATTACTTTTCAAAATTTGCATATTGTTGGTTTTGAATATATTTTTCTCACAAGCTTTCACCAATACTAAACTGCCTCGTGTGTGTGTGAAAGTTTCATGTATTTTGGATGACTTCAATAAAAACAATATTTAAGAGTAATCAAGATTTGTCATACCCAGTTCAATTCACTCGATATATTTTAAACTCCAATTGTTTACTTTGCAAGTACACTGAAAACTTGATATAAACGTATATATAAAAGTTTTGAAATAGTTTTCATGATTATTATACACTAAATGCGATGTTGCACTGCCGCATAATTTCAGTTCGTAACTCGGGCTCTTGATAGTTGATACAAGCAAGCTTTTGCTTTTTTCCAGTATAGAAATACTTTTACAAGCTTAATTTTAGAAGAAAACCAAATACATATGGGTGTTTCCATAGACAAACCAATTTTTGGCTTTTCGTTGCTTTATATCAGCAATGGAAGTATATACGCGAATTCTTGTTATGATTTTTAAACGACGTGCTCTTGATAGTTGATACAAACAAGATTTTTCTTTTGTCCACTATAGAAATACCTTTAGAAGCTTAATTTTAGAAGAAAACCAAATACATATGGGTGTTTCCATATACAGGACAATTTTTGGCTTTTCGTTGCTTTATATCAGCAATAGAAGTACATACGAGAATTCTTGTTATGATTTTTAAACGAAGTGCTCTTGATAGTTGATACAAACAAAATTTTTCTTTTGTCTACTATAGAAATACCTTTACAAGCTTAATTTTAGAAGAAAACCAAATACATATGGGTGTTTCCATAGACAAACCAATTTTTGGCTTTTCGTTGCTTTATATCAGCAATAGAAGTACATACGAGAATTCTTGTTATGATTTTTAAACGAAGTGCTCTTGATAGTTGATACAAACAAAATTTTTCTTTTGTCTACTATAGAAATACCTTTACAAGCTTAATTTTAGAAGAAAACCAAATACATATGGGTGTTTCCATAGACAAACCAATTTTTGGCTTTTCGTTGCTTTATATCAGCAATAGAAGTACATACGAGAATTCTTGTTATGATTTTTAAACGAAGTGCTCTTGATAGTTGATACAAACAAAATTTTTCTTTTGTCTACTATAGAAATACCTTTACAAGCTTAATTTTAGAAGAAAACCAAATACATATGGGTGTTTCCATAGACAAACCAATTTTTGGCTTTTCGTTGCTTTATATCAGCAATAGAAGTACATACGAGAATTCTTGTTATGATTTTTAAACGAAGTGCTCTTGATAGTTGATACAAACAAAATTTTTCTTTTGTCTACTATAGAAATACCTTTACAAGCTTAATTTTAGAAGAAAACCAAATACATATGGGTGTTTCCATAGACAAACCAATTTTTGGCTTTTCGTTGCTTTATATCAGCAATAGAAGTACATACGAGAATTCTTGTTATGATTTTTAAACGAAGTGCTCTTGATAGTTGATACAAACAAAATTTTTCTTTTTTCCACTATAGAAATACCTTTACAAGCTTAATGTTAGAAGAAAACCAAATACATATGGGTGTTTCCTTCCTTTATTCCTTATTATTCCTTTATGCGAGTATTTTTACTAGTATTCTATAGATGCGGTTAATATATGTGTGTGTTATTCGTGATATAAATACTGTCTATCATAAAGGTATTTTATTAGCACTGTATATCCTTAAATAAACAAAAAGGCCTTTTCTCTCAAATCTGTCAAATATTTTTAATATTTTTTTTATATTAATATTTTTAGAAAAATATTTGAACCTTTTATTCCAAACCTTTTAAACAGGTCTATGTTAAACTATTTATGTATGGCCCTTTCTGTTATTAATAGTCATTAAATTTAAAATCATTTTTATTCTCTATAAGTTTTTAAAATTTTATTTTTGTTATAACATGTAAGAAAAATACGGATCACAAATTGTAATGCGAACTAAAGTGAGTAGACAGTGAGTAGACAAAACTATAAAAGTCATTAGTATGCTTGTAAAGTAAACAAAATTAAATTATTTTTGTGTTTCATTTTAAAAATACTTTTATGCGAATTGAAAGAAAATAAATAAATTTATATACTTTTGAAAACAACATTTCAATAGCTCTCCAATGATATATAATATGTAGTACTTTGTTGTACTTAAACAGCTACGAAGTTATGACACATTGAACTCCCTACTACGCGCTTCTCATACGAACTTTTGTATTTCCTATATAAGTTATGTGAAAATGACAAATTTCGCAGTTGAGTGAATGTTGTTAAAGTGAGACGGTAACAAAGTGATGTATATATGTATGTGAATATTGTGCACGTGAGTTATACAAAAGGGAAATTTTTCTTTCCGTATCACTCACACATACAAACATACGAATTACACATCCAGCGATATTTGTAAAATATACCTTTGGGTTAGACAATTCTCAAAGCTAAATGCTGAGTACTTGAATAAAGGTGGCAAAACCCCCCACCTTTAAAGCTCTCAACACATTTGCATGATATAAACTGTGGTCTGCAGATGAAGGAATTTGTACAAGGAAACCATATTTAACTTGTCTCCTGCCACTTAATCCCAGTTTGCTCGTTATTGGCGTGTAATCTGACGATAGTGGTTCTGGTCATGTTTTGCAATATATTGTTATGAGTTCAGGTGTTTACGGCTATGTACCAGGTTCTTGTAGAGTTTTGTTAAACAAAAAGCTTTTTATGGCTTTAAAGGTTACCGTCACTCTCTATCACAAATACAATTCTGAAGTGGTAATTGCATTCTCGGATTTTCAAATTTGAAAGTGGAATACATTTGCTGTTTGATATTTCAAAAGGTACTCGTATCCAAATTGAGTTAATATCCAATTACGTAAGCTTTTACATTGAAACATATTTTTTATTTTTTTTTGTATTTGCAATCTATTTTACAATAATAAGCAAATGTGATAATTTAAAAATAAAAAATTACATGTCCTATTGGTTCCCTTTGGAACCAATAAATTAAATTATATATGCAATTGAACATCATATAAAAGGATAATGTATTTTACTAGTTTGTTATAATTATTAATAAAAATATGTGTTTTTTTTTTTTTTTTTTTTTTTTTTGTGTTAACTAAGAGTTTGAATATATAATATTGAATTCATTAAATAAAAGGTAGATCTAGTATATGATTTCTTTTAAGTCTTCTAGTCTCATCAGTATCATCTAATCATCTAGTCGGAATGTTTTTCTTTACACACGTCTTCCTATTTGTCAAATTAAAAGTAATTTTTCTGATTGGAAAAATTAATGATCAATATTCAACTGATATCGAATAATAATGTTGCAGATGTCTGGCATTTTAAATATAATTTATTACAGTATCTTACTAAATAAAAAATATCAAATAGATCGAAGTAAATTACTCATTCGAGTTAAAATTAGTTTGAACAATTACGTGGGCGCCTGTAAGTCACATTAAAAAGCATCACATGCATACGACATGCATTTAAAAAGCTAAAAGTGGAATTAAAGTAAAAGAAAATACTTTGATGTGGTTTCTTCCCCGCTCTTGCCAGCATCACACTTTAATGTTGACATTCAGCAACTTTTAAAGCCTCATACTAGTACATACATACATACGTAAAATTTTTTTTTTGTCTTTGGCAAATAAATAAAAATATTGTTTGCTTTTTTATTAATAATATTTCTATATATTTTTAATGTTTTTTTTTTGAATGAAATAATTGTTTTTTTTATTAACACGACAAAATCTTAAAAACAGACACGAAATATCATTGATATTTCTAAGAATTTTCAATGATTTCAGAACAGATGTCGCCGCATTGAAAATAATAAAAAGAAATCGTATAATTTACCCTTAAATGCCAATTAAAAATAAAGTTTAAATGTAAAAAAAATAACGTCACTGTCACATATTTTTCGCTTTACTTATTTATCTGCAATATTAAATGACAAGTTTTCTCTTCTTTACAATTCATTTTCTTCCTTTTTTTTTTTTGAGATTTGGTACCTGAATAAAACAGAAAAAAAGTAATAATTCATATAAAATTGAAATTCATGAGTATGCAAACTCAAAAAAAAAAAAAAAAAAAAAAAAAAAAAAAAAAATTCAGACTAAATTACAAGTAGTCAGTGAAAAAGCAGTGAAAATGACGTCATGTTTTAATCAAAAGTTTCATGTAGAAGGTTAATTTGTTTGTGTTGTTTTTGTGCTGCGTTTGCTGTTTCTCTTGCTGCTGCTGCTGTTGTGTCGGTGTTTGTAAGTACGTCTGAATGCGATTCATTCTGTGTATTGAAAGTTCGGCTTTAATTGTAGTTTTGGTTGGAGCTTTAGATAATTTCATTCTGATGCATAAATGCAAAGAAAATCCTTTACCTTTGACTCACAAGCTCAATACGAGTTCTATTTCCGCTTCGGATATTCCAAATGCAATGATTTGTTTTTTTCTAACTTATAATTAATATTCATTTTAACGGCACCAGTTTCCGATAAAAAAAAAAAAAAAAACTAATCAAAATTCATAATACAGAAGTTATAGGCTCCGTAGGCGAAAGAATAATGCGCAGCCTAGTAAACCGGAGTTCGTGGGTTCGATTCCTGCCTAGGTCCTGGCTGTTTAGCTGTACTAAAGTCGAAAGCTTTGCAAGTTAAGTTAAATAAAAAAAATAAAAATAATTCCAGCCAGCATACGAAAGTATGCGAAAAGTGATTAAAGTTTTTAAAAAAATTGTCTTTATGTTGCAATTTACTTGTTTTTCTATGCATTATGTTTTAAAATAAAGACGGAAATGGCCATATGCCTTTAACGTTCTTACAAGATAAAAAAATGGATTCAGGGGTTTAATCAAAAAGCGTTTAGTGCATTTCCAAGAAGTTCCTGCTGCCTTAAAAAAATCTTTTGAGAGGTTTGATCAAAAAGCGTTTAGTGCATTTCCAAGAAGCTGCTGGTGCCTTATTTGATAACGACAGTAAACGTTGCAAAATTAATTCACCTGTGAACCGCTTTAACAGCAAGGCTCTACCTGCAGACAGCTTTTTCCACATTGGACATTCTACGCAAACAATTTAGTGGCATGATGATCTAACATGAATTTGTAATGGCGAGTCCATCGTTAGTTTACTTGAAGGCTATTCTCAAATGTTTTCAACGATTAGGATATTCCCTTCAAAACTTTTGATCACGTTCAAACCAAACGAGTATAAATTTTCCAATTGCGATCACATGCATCGGCATGCTCAGAATTATTTAAATCAATGCAATAAATCTAAATAAATTAATACGTGCTTGAAAAAAGTTAATCTGGTTGCAGATGAATAACATTTTGTAATGCCTTTTTAAAGTGTCATTTCTTAGATTTCATAATTAAATGGGAATGCTGTTTGAAATCTAAACGAACATTGATTGTAGTCAGCCAAACAGTAAAATTGTCTGTGCCATAAAACATATAAATATGTATGCATGTATGTACTATGTGGGGTGGTGGTTACCTGCTCGGTAGGTGTTGTGAAAACTAAGACATGGTTATTATTTATTAATTGAACAATATTATTTATTCCAATCGTATAAATTACAACAAGCAATTTTATTGTAAAAATTCCTCCACTATTCAAGTTAAAAATGCGAAGCATAAACTTTTTTTAAAAAAAAAGAGCTGCACGTCAATGCTGACTCGTATATTTGTAATAAAATATTTTCAGTAAGTTATTAAGTAAAGAAAATCATGTAAATTCTATTGTAATGATACTTGCATAAAGCTTAAGTTTCTTACGCTGCTAATATGAATGAATGAATCACATGGCGCACTAGTCAGTACTAAAAGCAACATTTTCAATCAAACAGTCGAAAACCGCAAAAAGGTATTCATGCATTCACTGGTATTGCCGTATCAGTTCCTATCAGATCGGAAATAAATGGCGTCTCTTTAATTGGCAATTAATAATCGAAAAAAAAGTTATGATAGTCAGTGATTTTTTAATCAGATGAGCTTGAACCAAGTCCGGAGTGAGGGATCACGTCGAAATGCATTCTCTCAGTTTTAGATAACTAAGCAAGGAAAATGTGCAAGAAAAACGGGCTTTTAATATTTATTGGAAAATATTAAAATATTAACACATTCCTGGTATTGACCATGCATGATTAGATTCCACTTCATAGTAGAGCCATTACAGAGCGGTCATTATGCAAAAATATATTTTTTTTAGTCACATGGATGCATGTATGTATGTATGTAGGCCTGAGTTCGCTGTAGTCGGTGAGTATAGGAAACGGGAGAGGTATATATATGTATGTAGTTGCCAGTATTCGTATGTTAAAAGTTTGGCTTGAAAGTCTTCAAGTCGTTGAGATGAATGCTGTTTATGAATTTGTGTTACATGTCGCGTCAGATTGTTTCCTACGCATTGTTGGTATTACCTACACGCTTTTGACTTTTCTTTCCTTTTAAGTATGAACATGTTTGTTGTTTTTCTTCTCTTTTGCCTTCTTTTCAAACACAAAACAGTGAGTGCTAGAAAAAAATTTAGCGCTCACATCGCCCCACTACTTAATTCGAAAAACTGTTAAAAACGTACGTATACACTCGTGGTCATAGTTTTAAGGTTGAACATTTTACTATCCAATTGCAGCAAAGTTTGTTTTGTGTTATATAATTACTTAGTAAAGCATATATTTTAAATTTATTTTAAAATGAGCAAGATTATGAACAAAAATTCTTTCGCCACAAAGGAACAACTTTTAAATTGTTCATCTTCTCTTTTCTCTCTTCTCTAGCCTTTTTTTAAATTTTTTTCTAACAGAACAATGTCTAAATAAATGAGAAAATTTTTTGTATTTCTTATACTCATAAGTCACTTTTAAATTTTATTTACCCTTAAAAAAAAAAATCCGAAATTCCATGAGGTCAGTTGTTAATAATAGGTCTGGCTGCGTACTTTTCCAGTAGCAAATACTCAGTAACTTTTTTTGGGAGAGTAAGTACAACTTTACTCTCTCGGTTGAAAATATCTCAAAAAGTACGCAGACAGCATCCAGTAAATACTTGCAAGAATGTAAACTATTAGAATGCAATATAGAGGAGCAGAGGAAGGAGAGGGCAGAGAGAAAGGAAGCTAATGATGCTAGGCTCTATCGGTTTCGCCATCTCCAATCCACTTGCATCACGGTCGCTATGTATATATGCCCTTTTCTATCATGAAGTAAAATGTTTTTTTTATTATAAGTTATTGTAAATGGTAAAAATCAACACAATTACAGCTACTTACCTCTGCCATTGTTAAATTTCAATATCTGTTGTCATCTCACAAAAATTCCATTCAAATAGTAAATAAAAACAGCTGTTCAAACTAGTTGCAAAATCTTGCAAGAAGAAATTTCTCTAGTAACATTTTGCAAGTTACCTAAATTCCAACTATAAAAAAATTCTCTTTTTCGCTCTTTCGCTGCAAGAGATTTGGAGTACGCACACAACCTTTTGCAAGATTTTACAACATTTTGCACAAAAGGATGCAAAATATGCGTACGCAAAGAGACCTAATATGTGCACTTAAATTTCGCTTACGAAATCTGAACTGATTCACAAATAACATGTTCATTGTAGAGTAAACGTGCGGTAGGATTTTTGGCTCTCATATTGAAGAATTGTAAAGTCAAATACCCGTAAAAACTACTTCCTCTATCAAATCAACATAATTTTAAACTAACCTCGTAGAATCTTCATCCTCTTCAGTTCACATTGTAAACCCCAATATTTTAAACTTTTTGCTAAATCTGCGAAAATGCTTTTAGTTTCTGTATAAAATTACAAATCTTAGAACACAAATTAATATCAGTGCCCTTATTTAAATGCTATCGTATGTACAAAGCTCAAAAATACTATATACTTATATTGTATGTTTGTATGAGCAGCACCAAAACCCACTTGTGTGTTCATAATAAAAAAAATAAAAATTAAATAAAAAAATAGCAGTCGCCGTAGCTGCTTTAAACAAGTGATAGCAAGTCGTATTCAGCTCCAGTAAAACGCATCAAATGATCAGTTCATATTTAGTGCTGGTTCGCGACGGTTTACTTTTCCGAAAATAAAAAAGGCAAATAAACATTTTTCTAAGTCTGTTAATTGTTAAAAAATAATAATAATAAATAAATAAATAAATAAAAAAAGAGTACATTTAATTAAAACACAGCAAACAAGCCAAAACAAACGAAATTAATTTCTAATAAGAGAACAAAAATAAAAGAAAAGAGAATAAACGAAACGAAGCATATTTAAGTTGAAATTTATATGTCGCATAAAGCTTTTGTTGACCTGTTGGTTCTATTAAACTTAGGCAGAAGCAATTACTCGTACAATAAAGAATAAATATAAAAGTAAATACAATTTAGTACGCATTGCCGTTCTTTCTAGCTTGTGCATACCTTGATTGTTAGCTCACAGTAGGGCGGCCGCTAGCATAACACTAGAGTACGACTATTTCTTATGCTATTAGATATTTTTATTAGCTCATCGGTGTTTGTTGTTGCTTTTTTTTGTATTTGCGTCCAAAAGCACATTCGACACAAATTCATACTTACATACATGCATACATACATACATACACACGTGAATCCGTGTCGGTTAACTAACTGCTAGTGAATAATATTTTAAAAATAAAACATTTCGTTATTTGACTGTTTTGTTTTATTTTCTGGTTTTTGTGCTGTGTATTTAATTTTCGTGACAACTAATCAATAATAAAAGCATAGAAGAAACTATTGTGCAAAAGAGTAGGGAGCAACAAAAAAAAAAAAAAAAACAAAAAACAAAAGAAAAAAAAGAGAATCACGTCTGCAAAAATTTTGCAGCAATTGGCAAAAATTCGGTATAGAAAAATAGACTACATTTTTAAATTGACTGTTTTGTTTTGAGACTGCAACGGAAATTTAAATCAAAATTGAGGGAAACAAGTTGTTGTAAATAATCAGTGAAAATGGTCTCAAAGAATTCCAAAAAGAAACAACAGCAAGAACAGAATGTTGCTGAAACAACATCCATCTCTAACAGTAACTTTAAAGCAACAACATCAGCCTCATTATCCTCCTCTGCAATGGCTGTGAAACATTTAGATTCTAAGCTAGAGGACGTCAAGGAAGTGCAAGTCATTTCAAGTAGCTCAGGACAATTCCATGAGGCTAAACACTACAAAGCCTCAACCTCATCATCATCATCCTCATCAAAAGCAGCTATTAGCGAAACTAGCATAAGGGAATATCAATCAAAAAACGAAGCATTGTCATCGTCCTCAACTAAATTTAGCTCAAAATCGCAACACCATGAAGAACTGTCGGATGAATTTTCCTCAATGGGAAATGTTATTTCAACGATTGATTTGGTGAGCGAGTCTGCCATGAAGGAGCCGGTCTTTTCGGTTCCCATTGATGTAGTAGAAATAAGCACCGGTGGCAGCAGAAGTAAAATGTTTTCATCCACTACTTCGTCATCGCAATCAACCGCACAGTCCATGTCACAAAATATATCCAATACATCGTCATCAACAATGGCTTGCAGAGGAGCAAGTGACAACACCGCTACGTACGTCGATGTGGAATTTAAGCCAGAAACTGTGTATTTTAAAGATGAATCAATGGCCACTACAAAAGCATTTGAAACGTTATCTAAATCTAAAAACGGTAATACAGAAATGACATCATCGTCCACCATGTCAAGCCAGTTTATGACGGCCGAATCGGTTAATGGCACAACGACTAAAGCTGAACAACTAAGTAACACTAACACAGAACAACAACATATTAAGTATTCAGCAGCAACCGGTATTAATAACGCTGGCTCAGACAGCAACATTCAGCTGCCAACTGAAACATATGAGGTGTTAATGCCGCCAACACCAACAGCATCTACATCATCTGTAATCTCAAACAAGCAAATGACAAACAAGTCTTCCAAGCACAATACAAATGATTTCACTGCCATTGACAATAAAACGTCATCAACTACAATTGAACAGAACAGGGCTTCTTCAGCCTGCAATATCAGCAGCAAAGACAACACTACGGCTTCCTCCTCTACAGTGATCACTCAAACCGTAGATAATATCGATACATCTTCAAGCACCAAGCAAAGTTTGAGTAAAAAATCGTTAAGCTCTAAACAAGTCACCGAGAAAGAGAGCCTCACTCAAGAGAATTTCTCAAAGAAGAGCAATTCAGTATCAAAAAAAGAGATATATGACATTAAGACAAAAACCTGGAGTGAGTTTCACGATGACAGCGATACGAAGCAACCCTCATACGAACGCCTCGTCAGCAAGGATTCGGATGGTACATGCAAAGTTACGTACAAGAAGAAAATCTATGATCGTCGCAACAACAAGTGGCGTGTGGTAGATGAGAAAACTGTTAACAATGCCAATGAAAAGGTATTCCCTGAAATAGTAGACGATGTCATTAACACAACGACCACAACATACACGACTAAGATTTATGATTCGAAACTCGGTCAATGGAAAATTGTTGACGAAAAATCCTTTGTGGATACTGAAGCACATGTCCCACAAGATATTGCGCGGGAAATTGAAAAAGATAATACAGATGTTGCCAATATTACAACAACGACTGAAATAACAAAGGTAAGACAATTTAAAAAAACATATGCAATAGATTTGCTTGTACAAAAATTCGAACTGTAAAGTGGCTATTTGCACCTCGTCCACATAATAAATGGCTCATTTCATTAACGCAAATTCAAATAAAATGTGTTAGAATTTCAAAATATTTTTTTAAAGTGCATATTTGCGATGTTCAGCTACTAGGAAGTTACAACTCGATTCTTAAAATTTTATTCGGCAACAATAATCAAGGAAATAATAATTCTACAATCCGCCTAAAAGAATTAAATCCCAGCATTAGTGAAGAAGTGTGTACTGTGGTAATTCATTCATTTCAGGATCACAAATCCGCGTCCTTTGAAATAATTGCAACTAAAAATATTGTAATTTTAGAAATGAGTGAAATGAAAAAATTTCTTTTAAAAAAGAAAATGATAAGAAAACCACAACAACGCTTTCGATTTATAGATTTTGGTCCTTAATAATATTGTCCTTCTATGCAACAGCTACGTTATCATTTTGTAAATATTTAATAATTTAAAAAAAAAATTGCCTTGAAAAAAATTTTATTTCTCAGTTTCATGCGTGCCAAATAATCCCTACTTGGACTAGATACACCTAATAAACTAATGAATTGTAATAAAATTGTTATTAACGTTTGTTTGCAAAGAGAAAATTTTTGTGCATGTTTTCTTTAGTTGTCTCTCGTAGCGTTTTGCGCAAATTTACAGAGTTTCAAAAATTCAATTTTTGCTTTTACTTTTACTCTTTACAGATGAAATGAAATGTTTCTGAATTCTTTATTGATTAAAATTAAACTTTGCAATTATAAGAGAATATGTTGTAAGTGTTACAGTAATTGGTTGCCATATAAAGCGGAACTTCTGCACCATTTGGTGGCATGCAACAATTACGAACTGAAGGTATAAAAGTGTTTTTAAGAAACACACTCGATGCTCTTTTAGGTGTTAACTCAATACCGAAAAATTCTTTAAAGGTTTCTTTTTTCCAATTGAAAAATCATATAACGAGAAAATTGAAAAATATTTTCTTCAATTACAATATGTTTGGCGCTTCTGTTTTTTTTAATTTTTATTTCAATTTTAACTTTTGTTTTTATACTTACATGCCTTGCAATATATTTAGCTGGAAAATACAACGCTGTAAGTATTGAGCAAATTTTGAGCATTGAGTACGAATGATTTTATTATATATGTAGCAATGTAATATTTATAATACATGCACATGTAAAGAGCAGGTCCTTCTTAATATTCTGAACATGAGCTCAAATCCATTCGACACATTAAACTATTTTCAGTGGCAAGTATGATTAAAATTATTAGAAAAGTTTTAGGTTTTATTCAATAACGCGCTCGTGTACTTGCTTGAATTTAGTTAAAAATCTGCATAAATATTTCCTGTACTTATTTAAATTTCATTTTCCTTTGTATATATATATTTATATATATATATATATTATATTTTTTAATTATAGATATACGATGCTAGTATTAATGACTGGCGTGTTCTAGATGAGAAAACACGTACCGATGTCATAGAAAAGATTGTGGAAGCTCCAAAAAAGTTGGTGTACATCGATGAGTTCACAGAAATTGAAAAAAATTCAAAAATAGTAGAAGATAATGAAAATATTGAATTCAATTTAAGCAAAACTCTCAAGCAAAAAGATGTAACTGAAAATACTTACGACGAAATAAATGAAACGCAGATAAACGTTACGAAACTAAACGATTCAAGACAGGTAAGATGGTTCCGGAGTACTATAGGCAAATATAAAGCATTTTTGACCAGCAATTTTTATATTTTTTATCCTCTAGAATGGAGTCGATAAAAGAAAAATACAAAAAAAAGCCACTCACACTGAGATGTGTATCTGCGAAATTTGCACTTGTGGGTAAGTTTCTTATGCATTCACTTCGCGTTAGGAGCGTTAGGAGGTGCAGAGTTTTGGGGGAGAAAAAACTGAATAAAATTGGCTTATAATATTTTCTGCATGAAAATTGTTAAGATACATACACACACATTTATATATATATATATATATATATATATATATATATATATATATATATATATATATATATATATAGTCGAGCTTCTCTATAATGAACTTCTGTATAGTGAAGCTCTCCCTATAACGAATTGATTTCAAAAACACAGCTTTTTTGTTCCAGTTTCAGTGTATTTTGATCTTTATAATGAATTTTCATATAGTGAATGTTTCTATACAATGAACAAATTTTTTAAATGTTCTTTTAACTATCATGACTTTTTGTCACCATATAAGTTTTTTCAAACTATTTTCTGTTTCGTATAATAATAACAATGTTAATTGAGAACAAAGTAAAATATAAATAGGGGATTCCCAGAAGTTGAACACATGTATCAAAAAATTGAAAATGTCACATCAAAAGCAATTTGAGTTTGTTCGTCAATTGACGTCCTTCGAAAATTTATGGAGATGACAATTAAAGACCGAATAATGCATATGCATTTCTAAATATATTAGAAAATTTGGTTCAAAAACAAAAATGGAACAGTATGGTTCAATCTAAAACACGTGATTCCTTTAAATAAAAGTGTACATAAATAAATTTTTGTAAAATGAAATTTCTATATAATGAAATGATTTTCTGGTCACATGGAAATTCATTATAGAGAAGTTCGACTTTATATATATATATTGATTTTACACGAAAGAAAACGCTTACTTCAAAAGGTATAAAAGCATCAAATTTATCTGTTACTTTCTCTGCGGAATAGAAGGATTAATTGAATTAATTTTTTAAATTTAAGTTATTTCTTTACAACTGACCATTAATCGGTTAAAAACAATTTAACTCAAATTCAAGCCTAAAGTAACTTTCAATACTTTTCACACTATTAAAAACATTTCCTTACAGACATCATCACTGCTCAACTAGCGAAACAGATTCTAGAATTTTAAAGCAAGACACTATAATAGAAGCTACAGGTAATATTAAAATTGATTTTTATTATCGATTTTGAATTATATCATGTTTAATTTCAAATTAGATGTGGTTGATAACGTCGAAACAAGCAGACTGCGCACCAGCACGTGGTCTAAGTCTGATTTTGAAGACAATGAGACAATTACATTATTAAAAAAAGATGAGAAATACATTCCCAATGAACCTCAACGAAGTATTGAAAGACATTTAGACAGTACAATAGAGGTAACAGAAAATGATGAATATGAATACGTCATAAGAACTCAAGCAGTTCGGCCCCGTGATAATTTAAAACCAGAAGGAGAGTTTTTCAAACCAGAAAAAGATGAATACAGACCTACTACAAGGCCAGAACCTGTTAAACCAGAAGACAACCTAAAGCCAGAGGGCGAGTTTTATACACCAGAAAAACCTGGATTCAAACCAGCTGAAAGGCCACAACAAAAACGACCTGAGGACAATCTGAGACCTGAGGGAGACTTTTATTCTCCAGATAAACCAACATACAAACCGGGCGAAAGACCATCTCAAGTTCGTCCAGAAGATAACTTAAGACCGGAAGGTGATTTTTACACTCCCGAAAAACCCGGTTTTAAACCAGCTGAAAGGCCACAACAAAAACGGCCTGAGGATAATCTTAGACCGGAAGGCGACTTTTATTCTCCAGAAAAACCAACATATCAACCGGGAGAAAGACCCTCTCAGGTTCGGCCAGAAGATAATTTAAGACCAGAGGGTGATTTTTATACTCCTGAAAAGCCCGGATTTACACCAGCCGAAAGGCCACAACAAAAACGGCCTGAGGACAATCTTAGACCGGAAGGAGATTTTTATGCTCCGGATAAACCAAAATTTAAATCCGGCGAAAGACCTACTCAAGTACGACCAGAGGATAATTTAAGACCAGAAGGTGAGTTTTATGCTCCTGAAAAACCTGGCTTTAAACCGGCTGAGAGACCACAACAAAAGCGCCCTGAGGACAATCTGAGACCTGAGGGAGATTTTTATGCTCCAGATAAACCAACATACAAACCTGGTGAAAGACCATCTCAGGTTCGTCCAGAAGATAACTTAAGACCGGAGGGTGATTTTTACACTACCGAAAAACCCGGTTTTAAACCAGCGGAAAGGCCACAACAAAAACGGCCTGAAGACAATCTTAGACCGGAAGGAGATTTTTATGCTCCGGATAAACCAACATATAAACCGGGAGAAAGACCTTCCCAGGTTCGTCCAGAAGATAACTTAAGACCGGAGGGTGATTTTTACACTCCCGAAAAACCGGGATTTAAACCAGCGGAAAGGCCACAACAAAAACGGCCTGAAGACAATCTTAGACCGGAAGGAGACTTTTATACTCCGGATAAACCAACATATAAACCGGGCGAAAGACCCACTCAAGTGCGCCCAGAGGATAACTTGAGACCAGAAGGTGAATTTTACACTCCCGAAAAAACCGGGTTTAAACCAGCGGAAAGGCCACAACAAAAACGGCCTGAGGACAATCTTAGACCGGAAGGAGATTTTTATGCTCCGGATAAACCAACATATAAACCGGGAGAAAGACCTTCCCAGGTTCGTCCAGAAGATAACTTAAGACCGGAGGGTGATTTTTACACTCCCGAGAAACCCGGTTTCAAACCAGCGGAAAGGCCACAACAAAAACGGCCTGAAGACAATCTTAAACCGGAAGGAGACTTTTATGCTCCGGACAAACCAACATATAAACCGGGCGAAAGACCGTCTCAGGTTCGTCCAGAAGATAACTTAAGACCGGAGGGTGATTTTTACACCCCCGAAAAACCCGGATTTAAACCAGCGGAAAGGCCAACACAAAAACGGCCTGAGGACAACCTTAGACCGGAAGGAGACTTTTATACTCCGGATAAACCAACATATAAACCGGGAGAAAGACCTTCCCAGGTTCGGCCAGAAGATAATTTAAGACCAGAGGGTGATTTTTACACTCCAGAAAAGCCCGGATTTAAACCAGCCGAAAGGCCACAACAGAAACGGCCTGAGGACAATCTTAGACCGGAAGGAGATTTTTATGCTCCGGATAAACCAAAATATAAACCCGGCGAAAGACCTACTCAAGTACGACCAGAAGATAACTTAAGACCAGAGGGTGATTTTTACACTCCCGAGAAACCCGGTTTTAAACCAGCGGAAAGGCCACAACAAAAACGGCCTGAAGACAATCTTAGACCGGAAGGAGACTTTTATGCTCCGGATAAACCAACATATAAACCGGGCGAAAGACCTTCCCAGGTTCGGCCAGAAGATAATTTAAGACCAGAGGGTGATTTTTACACTCCAGAAAAGCCCGGATTTAAACCAGCCGAAAGGCCACAACAGAAACGGCCTGAGGACAATCTTAGACCGGAAGGAGATTTTTATGCTCCGGATAAACCAAAATATAAACCCGGCGAAAGACCTACTCAAGTACGGCCAGAGGATAATTTAAGACCTGAAGGTGAGTTTTATGCTCCTGAAAAACCTGGCTTTAAACCGGCTGAGAGACCACAACAAAAGCGCCCTGAGGACAATTTGAGACCTGAGGGAGATTTTTATGCTCCAGATAAACCAACATACAAACCTGGTGAAAGACCATCACAGGTTCGTCCAGAAGATAACTTAAGACCGGAGGGTGATTTTTACACTCCCGAAAAACCCGGTTTTAAACCAGCGGAAAGGCCACAACAAAAACGGCCTGAAGACAATCTTAGACCGGAAGGAGACTTTTATACTCCGGATAAACCAACATATAAACCGGGTGAAAGACCCTCCCAGGTTCGGCCAGAAGATAATTTAAAACCAGAGGGTGATTTTTACACTCCAGAAAAGCCCGGATTTAAACCAGCGGAAAGGCCACAACAAAAACGGCCTGAGGACAACCTTAGACCGGAAGGAGACTTTTATACTCCGGATAAACCAACATATAAACCGGGAGAAAGACCTTCCCAGGTTCGGCCAGAAGATAATTTAAGACCAGAGGGTGATTTTTACACTCCAGAAAAGCCCGGATTTAAACCAGCCGAAAGGCCACAACAGAAACGGCCTGAGGACAATCTTAGACCGGAAGGAGATTTTTATGCTCCGGATAAACCAAAATATAAACCCGGCGAAAGACCTACTCAAGTACGACCAGAGGATAATTTAAGACCAGAAGGTGAGTTTTATGCTCCTGAAAAACCTGGCTTTAAACCGGCTGAGAGACCACAACAAAAGCGCCCTGAGGACAATTTGAGACCTGAGGGAGATTTTTATGCTCCAGATAAACCAACATACAAACCTGGTGAAAGACCATCACAGGTTCGTCCAGAAGATAACTTAAGACCGGAGGGTGATTTTTACACTCCCGAAAAACCCGGTTTTAAACCAGCGGAAAGGCCACAACAAAAACGGCCTGAAGACAATCTTAGACCGGAAGGAGACTTTTATACTCCGGATAAACCAACATATAAACCGGGTGAAAGACCCTCCCAGGTTCGGCCAGAAGATAATTTAAAACCAGAGGGTGATTTTTACACTCCAGAAAAGCCCGGATTTAAACCAGCCGAAAGGCCACAACAGAAACGGCCTGAGGACAATCTTAGACCGGAAGGAGATTTTTATGCTCCGGATAAACCAAAATATAAACCCGGCGAAAGACCTACTCAAGTACGACCAGAGGATAATTTAAGACCAGAAGGTGAGTTTTATGCTCCTGAAAAACCTGGCTTTAGACCGGCTGAGAGACCACAACAAAAACGGCCTGAAGATAATCTTAAACCGGAAGGAGACTTTTATTCTCCAGAAAAACCAACATACAAACCGGGCGAAAGACCGTCTCAGGTTCGTCCAGAAGATAACTTAAGACCGGAGGGTGATTTTTACACTCCCGAAAAACCCGGTTTTAAACCGGCTGAGAGACCACAACAAAAACGGCCTGAAGATAATCTTAAACCGGAAGGAGACTTTTATTCTCCAGAAAAACCAACATACAAACCGGGCGAAAGACCGTCTCAGGTTCGTCCAGAAGATAACTTAAGACCGGAGGGTGATTTTTACACTCCAGAAAAGCCCGGATTTAAACCAGCCGAAAGGCCACAACAAAAACGCCCTGAGGACAATCTTAGACCGGAAGGAGATTTTTATGCTCCGGATAAACCAAAATATAAACCCGGCGAAAGACCTACTCAAGTACGACCAGAAGATAATTTAAGACCAGAAGGTGAGTTTTATGCTCCTGAAAAACCTGGCTTTAAACCGGCCGAGAGACCACAACAGAAACGGCCTGAAGATAATCTTAAACCGGAAGGAGACTTTTATTCTCCGGAAAAACTAACATATAAACCGGGCGAAAGACCCACTCAAGTTCGCCCAGAGGATAATTTAAGACCAGAAGGTGATTTTTACACTCCCGAAAAACCCGGTTTTACACCAGCTGAAAGGCCGCAACCAAAACGCCCGGAGGACAATCTGAGACCTGAAGGAGATTTTTATACTCCAGATAAACCAAGTTATAAACCAGGTGAAAAACCTACTCAAGTAAGACCTGAAGATAATCTTCGTCCCGAAGGCGAGTTTTATGCACCTGAGAGGTATAAATATCTTCCGGGTGAAAGGCCATTGCAAGTGCGCCATAAAGATAATTTAAAACCGGAAGGCGAGTTTTATGCACCTGAAAAACATGTTTACAGGCCAGCAGATCGTCCAATACAAAAGAAACCGGAAGACAACTTACGTCCTGAAGGTGAATTTAGCGTGCCTGACAAACCGATTTTCACACCAGCTGATAGAACTGAGCGCATAATTCGGAAGGATAATTTGCGAACAGAAGGTGAAATGACGTTTGTGGAAAAAGAGGAATATCGATCTGTGGTGCGTCCAGAGCCTGTTAAAATTATAGACAATCTGAAGCCTGAGGGCCTTTTCTATACTCCTGAAAAACCAAGATATATTGCAGGTGAACGTCCGCTTCAAGTCAGACCCGAAGATAATTTGAGACCTGAAGGCGAATTTTACACTCCACAAAAGTCAGTATTTAAATCAGCTGAAAGAACTGAACGTATAATTAGAACAGATAATTTACGATCAGAAGGTGAAATGACATTTGTTGAAAAACAAAAGTATGTATACGTTAAAAGGCCGGAACCCGTAAAGATAGACGATAATTTAAAACCTGAAGGTGCATTTTATGCACCCGAAAAGATTAAATTTGTTCAAGGAGAAAGACCAACTCCGGTTCGGCCAGAGGATAATTTGAAACCAGATGGTAAGTTTTACACACCAGACAAGACTGGGTATGAACCTGCTGAAAGACCAATTCAAAAACGACCGCAGGATAATCTTAAACCGGAGGGCGAATTTACCACACCCGATAAACCAGAATACAAACCATCTGTTAGAACTGAACGTATAATACAAAAGGATAATCTTCATACAGAAGGAGAAATGACATTTACTAAGAAAGAAGAATATCAGTATGTTGTACGACCTAAACCAGTGAAAATATTAGATAATCTTAAGCCAGAAGGAGAATTTTTTGTTCCCGAAAAGCCCAGATACATACCCTCTGAAAAACCCTCTCCAGTTCGTCCAGAAGATAATCTTAAACCTGAAGGTGACTTTTATATGCCGGAGAAGACCAGCTTCCGTCCAGCAGAAAGACCGATTCAAAAGAAACCAGAAGATAACCTGAAACCAGAGGGAGATTTCTTTGCACCAGATAAAAAAAAATTTATTCCCGGAGAAAGACCTTCACAAATTCGTCCAGAAGACAATCTTAAGCCTGAAGGAGATTTCTATACACCAGAGAAGACGGACTTCAGTCCAGTAGAAAGACCTTCTCAGATTCGACCAGAAGATAACCTTAGACCGGAAGGAGAATTTTGCGTACCTGATAAACCTACTTACAGATCAGCAGAAAAAATAGAACGTATAATAAGGAAAGATAATCTCAAAAGTGAAGGTGAAATGATATTCGTAGAAAAACAAGATTATAAATTTGTTAGAAGACCCGAACCAGTGAAACGATTAGATAATTTAAAACCAGAAGGTCAATTTTATGCGCCAGAAAAGCCGAAATTTGTTGCTGGAGAGAGACCATTACAAATTCGACATGAAGATAATCTGAAGCCGGAGGGTGATTTTACTGTCCCGAAAAAATCCGACTTCCGTCCAGGTGAAAGGCCTGTACAGAAGAAGCCGGGAGATAATTTGAAACCAGAAGGCGACTTCTTTACACCTGAAAAGTCCGTATTCAAACCAGCCGAACGACCGGTTCAAAAAAAACCATTAGATAATTTGAAACCCGAAGGCGACTTTTACACTCCTGAAAAATCAGAATTTCGTCCAGCAGAAAAACCAATTCAAAAAATACCAGAAGATAATCTTAAACCGGAAGGTGTATTCTACTTACCGGATAAACCGAAATTCTATCCAGGTGAACGACCATCTCAGGTTCGTCCTGATGATAACCTTAAATCTGAAGGAGAACTCTTTATGCCTGAGAAACCCAAATTTCGTCCAGCTGAAAGACCAGTTCAGAAGAAGCCTGAAGACAATCTTAAACCAGAAGGTGACTTCTATGCACCAGACAAATTTAAATTTATTCCTGGTGAAAGACCTTCTCAAGTTCGTCCAGAGGATAATCTCAAACCTGAAGGAGATTTCTACATACCAGAGAAGTCAGAATTCCAACCAGCTGAACGACCATCTCAAAAGAAGCCAGAAGATAATCTTAGACCAGAAGGAGACTTTTACTCCCCAGAGAAGACGGTTTATAAATCCGCAGAAAAAGTTGTTCAAAAGAAACCCCAGGACAATCTCAAACCAGAAGGTGAATTTACAGTTCCAGATAAGCCATCTTTTAAATACGCTGAAAAAACAGAACGTATTATAAGAAAAGACAATCTCCGTATTGAGGGGGAAATGACATTTATCAATAAGGAAGAATATCAGTATAGTAAACGGCCAGAACCCATTAAAATGTCTGACAATTTAAGACCCGAAGGCGAGTTTTATAAACCAGAGAAAACTGTCTTTAAGCCCGCTGAGCGACCATCACAAAAGAAGCCTGTGGATAATCTTAAATCAGAAGGAGATTTTTATACTCCAAGTAAGACGGATTATAAACCTGCCGATCGTCCAATTGTTAAGAAGCCAACCGATAATCTTAAACCTGAAGGAGTATTTGTAACTCGAGAAAAAAAGGCTTTTAAACCAGCGGATAAAGTAACGCGAATTATTCACAAGGACAATTTGCGAACCGAGGGCGAAATGATTTTCGAGCAAAAAGAAACGTACCAATCTGTTCAGCGGCCAACTCCTATCAAACCTACTGATAATTTAAAGCCAGAAGGAGATTTTTCAACACCAGAAAAACCTTCATACAAACCAGGTGAGCGAGTAGAACGTATAATACATAAAGATAATTTGCGCACAGAAGGCGAAATGACGTTTTATGGTACGAACACTTACCAACACGTTAAACGACCATTACCATTTAAACCAAGTGATAACTTAAAACCCGAAGGCGAATTCGTTACTCCGGAAAAAGCGCCTTATAAACCAGGGGAAAAAGTTGAACGCATTGTGCGCAAAGATAATTTGAGGACTGAAGGTGAAATGACGTTCGAACAAAAGGACTCTTATCAATATGTTAAGAGACCAACACCAATTAAGCCCACTGATAATCTTAAACCCGAAGGAAAGTTTTACAAAAAGGACAAAGAAAACTTTCCGAAGGATGTTGTGGATAGGGTAATTCCAAAGCGTCCAGTAGATAATTTAAAATTAGAGGGGAAAATGGAAGTTGTTAAAAAGAACGACTCGAAAACAACTCAGCAGACCATCGTACGTCAAACTAAAAGCAAATACGCTCACAATAGCTCTTCCATTAGTTTGGGTTCCGACAGTTCCATATTGAAGACAACAAGTCAGATGAGTTTTCCCTCCGGAAGGACTGCTGTTCCTGTTACCGATTCAACAACTGAAAAACCATCAGATGGTATGGTCATTGTCTCCACAAAGAAAGTTATCACCGTTGTTGGAGCAAAATCAAAAAAAGAACCAGAAACACAATACGTCAAAAGGCAAGGCAAGGTTAATGTTATTGAGAATGTAGAAAAATCCTCAAAAACGAAAAACATTAAGAGTGTAGAAAATATTTGCAAAGAAGATGTCTCTGTTACTAAAAACCATCTTACATTAAAAAATAAAACCCTAGTTGATTCCCTACAACATGATACTGATAGGCAGCTAACAAATGGAAGCACTACGATTATCAACGACAGTCAAAGCAATTTAACAACAACTGCCAAAAACAAAACGAACTCCGAAATGCAGCACAATCACACTTGCTTGGCAAGCAAATTATCATCCTCAAACAGTCACATACTTACCGATGGAACCACCATTATCAGGAGAGCCACTTGCATTAATCAAAGAAATGCAAATAACTCTCAAATGAAAAGTATAATAAATGGTACTGATAGCACCACCCATGAAATGCACTCTAGTGATACCGGCTCAAAGATTACAAATACTGTTAATAACAAAAGCAATGGCAATGTTATCCGCTCAAGTGAAATGTCCTCATCAATGTCGTCTAACAAGCAATTCCATCATCGCAAAACAGAATTTTCTTCAGAGTCCAGTGTGGCCAATACAATACTACAACGGAAAAACATGCATGGGGAATCAAATCAATTCGGTAGTCTCACCTCAAATGCTAAAATACAACGCAGAAGCATATTGAATCTAAACGAACAACCTTCGAGTACCTTATTTCCCAGTGAGCGGCAAAGTTGTACCAGTATTCATCGACAAAAGGAAACAGAATCATCAATTTCAAACAGTCTTAATGAACGTCGTAGCTTAACAACAAAACACCGTGAAATAAAAGACCAACACCATACCTTGTCCGCTCAGAGCACTGCTCTTGATTTTCCTTCATACAACAGGAATTCAGAACGCGTTGTATCACGTCAGCGTGTCAATCAATCATCCATTTCTTTTAGCAACGAAAGCTCTGCCTCATCGACTCTTTACAAAATGGAACACAAACCTCTTCCCGTCACAACCTGTGCTGTGCATAAGTCCAAACAAGGTGCATTCCAACACCCCAGCGATACTCAACATACTGATCGTAAATAAAAATATATTCATGATCATATTTTTTTTTAAATATCCCATTAAATAATTTTTATATATTTTTTCTTCATTTTTATATTCACACAAAATGTTTGTTTACGCCTTTTTTTTAATATTTCCGGAATTATTTCTTGTTAACACGATTTTTACTAATATCCACATAAATACGAGTATTCACATACACATGAACACCATGTAATAATATTTTTATAAATAGTTACAGAAATAAATATTATTTGTTATTAACAAAAATATAAAATTAAACAAAAAAAAAAAAAACATTGAAAATGTTTGTATAAATAAAGTTTTCAAATTTTTCAGCAGAAATGTGTTAATTTTGAAATAATAATGTACGAGTAATTTCAAAAAAAATATATAATATTTCATTGCAGCGTCTGCCGCCAATTTCCACATCTGAAACGATTACGATTCAGAGATGAAAAACAACATTTTTCAAGTTTTAGCGACCAGCGCCACAGCAGTCTACGGATTGCAAACACTCAAAAACAGAATACAGCCCTATGCGTAAAAATTTGTATTATTACATGACAACATGACCGCCAATGTAGGCTCCGGACTGCAGTGTGGAGTGTGCCATTGAATTTAAGTGACAATGAACAGAAACATTGATGCCAGTTTAATATAAAACTGATCGTTTTAATGAGTTCCAATTGTGCACATCATATTTAATAATGTTTACCAATCGGTATAGAGGGGAAGTGAGAACCGGAAATATCACAAGATCGGTTTTTCATTATTTTTTTACATTCCTCTTTGCACTAATTTCTGATTTTGTTGTTACGTTTTATTCTCATTTCTACTGTCACTGCTGCGTGTTCTTTTTTAAGACCATTTTTGATTGCCGGTTTAGGTTTTCATATTCCTTTTCACGGCGCCCGCTCTTTTTTCTTCCTTTTTGATTTTTGTTGCTACATTTTGTATGCTTCTCTTAGACTTCTTGTTGTTATTGGTTGTTACGAATGTGTAAATGAAACACAGTCTGTAAAATTGACACGCAACCAATACCGTGTTATACATGCAAGTTGGGTTTGTAAACAACTCCAAAAGGGAATTAAAAATAATTAGAGTCATAACATTTATCGTGTGAATCATTGCTATGACTTCAAGGTTATATTATTTTATTTTTGGGAATTTGTTATATTTTTGGGGGTGACCACTTTTTGCGGTCACTGCCTCTTTCATAATTATTTTTTTGCTGCCTAAAGGTGTGGAATAGTAGCTAGCGGCCTTCGAAGTCTTGCCTTCATGTTGTCAATTCCGTTGGCTACTTCGCTGCAAGAAAAACAGATGCAGTTCGTTTCAACATTTTATAAAGTCGTATTTATTTTTCGTTTTTTCTTTAAAATAGCAATAAACAATAATTGTTTGTGAATTATTTCTAACTATGAAATAAATTTCTTTAAAAATTTCAAATAAGATTTCAGATACGTGATGTATGTTTGTTTGTATATGTAAGTATATATAGATTAAATGGATAATATATATTTCATAAATACTTGTATTTATAAACAAATTATAATTACAATTGCTTGGAAGACTTTATTATTTAACATTTTGTTTTTGTTAAAACAATATATTTTATTTTACTTTTATTTTTGCATTTGGATAATTTTAGTTTAACAATAATTTACTTAATTAACTAATTTGACACGGTTAAATGGAAGACAATTTTCTAATTTGTTTCTTTCTTTGTTGGAAGACTTGTTTACTGAATTTGCTTACAAACTGATGTTTGCATATTTATAAATATAAATATATTGTTATTATTACTATTACTTTTATTATTATTATTATTAGTATTATTATTACTATTATTATTATTATAACTATTATTATTATTATTATTATTATTATTATTATTATTATTATTATTATTATTATTATTATTATTATTATTATTATGATTATTATTATTGTTATTATTATTATTATTATTATTATTATTATTATTATTATTATTATTATTATTATTATTATTATTATTATTATTATTATTATTATTATTATTATTATTATTATTATTATTATTATTATTATTATTATTATTATTATTATTATTATTATTATTATTGCTATTATTATTATTACTATTATTATTATTATTATTATTATTATTATTATTATTATTATTATTATTATTATTATTATTATTATTATTATTATTATTATTATTATTATTATTATTATTATTATTATTATTATTATTATTATTATTATTATTATTATTATTATTATTATTATTATTATTATTATTGTTATTATTATTATATTAAGTTATTCGAATTTATAACTAGTGCTTGTTTCGTAATTGATATTTAATCGTTTAAAATGGAAGACCAATTTCAAAGGCATTTATTAATGCATTGCCGGAATCGTATATCCCTATTACGCCGAAGAGAACGCCCAAGCCAATAATGATATAGTCCTTAGCAATTTCCTTTTGATCCAGTAGATGACCTTTAATCTTTAAGTGGAAATAACAGGGCCAAATGAAGCTTAACATTGTACCCGTGAAACTGCCAATGAAGCCCATGAGTATGGAAAAGTGCGGTATGAATATCGCCATTAAAATTGTAGACACAATTACACACACACGGAAACCTAAACCCCAAACTTTTAGTTCACCATCCAAATGCCAAATGGTTGGAAACTTCGTTTTTGGAGGACCCCGAAAGAAATTTCTTTCTAATAACTCGCAGGCAGCATAGTATGGCAATGGATAACTGAGTATGGCTTTTATAACAAGAAACACATTGACCAAACCTTTGAAGCCCTGCGAATGTAAATTGTTCGTTATGACTTGTTGTGTATCATTTTGGAAAGTTAAAAAGCATATGTAGCCAAATCCGGCTTTAAAAGCAGCCGCTGCTATGTGTGACCAATCCAACATCCAATTAAATTTGGAACGGTCTATCATATTGCCCTCTAATGTTGGCAGAAATATCTGTGAAGTATAGGAGAACACGATAACACCCAAGGAAATGGGAAAGTTTTCAAAGTCAATACTCCAACGCACTTTCGACCAACCCCAGTCGCCGATTTGTAAAAGACAATACCCCAAAATCACCACATTGATAACAATATGCGACATGGTGCACCAGAACGAGAGGGTCGAAACCATTTTCAAAGATTTCAAAAAGCCCATTGGCAGCAAAAATATGCCAATAAGCATCATCCAGGAACGTGAGTCGAAAGCACCCTGCGGATATGTGCCGACCATTAAATCACCGCAAACCACCACATACAAGATGCAGGTCATTAATAATTCTATGAGCTGGGCAATACTTACAGCTCTCGCCCCCAACTTTGCACCAAAACATACTTTTGCTATAGCAACATAACTGTCCCGTACGCGCACCAATTGACCAGTAGCTGGGTCCGGTTCGTAGAGACATTGCACCAACACTTTTCCCGTATAACAGCAAATGTAGGCAATGCCAACCATGGCCACTATGGCCCAATAGCCTCCGTGTAGCACAGCGAATGGTAGTGATACAATAAACATGCCCTGTATAGCGTTGGTTACATTCCATGCAGCTTGCATTTCATCGATTTTCTGCCCACCTCCACCTTCGCCCTCACACACAAATGAACTGCCCTCTGAAGCAACACTGCCGTGGCTGAAAAAATAAAATTTCATCTTATTTAATTTTCAATTACTTCATATTTTATATTGTTCCCTGAAAGATTTGATCATTTGGAATTCATTCACAACAAGAACAACAAGTGATAACCACTATAGCATTGCGCGAAGCTAATAATTAGTGAAACACTTTTTGTAAAAATTTCCTTCGTCAAATATTTCCTACACTTTTGCAGAGTCGGTCCACATGTTTATACGAGTGATGTAGATTATCTTTGAGGAAGCATATAGCAAAAGCACTATCGCAAATTGCTGTTTATTTGCTGACAACTTTTTAGGCACATACAAAATTGAAAACAGTTCATGGAATCAAATTTTTTTAATGCCACACAAACACACTGAATGAATCGTTTATTCTGACTGACAGAACAGTTTCGTTGCTCCAGTTAATTTTATTAATTGAAAATTAAAATATTGTTAATTTACCAATTCAAAATAGATTTATATCGAACAAAAGTTGTTTGTTCTGTAGATTTGTATATTATAATTCGGTTGCATGATTTCAATTTGATTTGATTGTTGCATATAACAGTGTATAACATAACAGGGCTTGGAATTATTTCTTAAAACTCTATGGGGGAATTTGGTTTTGGTACCAAACGAAATGGACGTAATAAGGCAATCTTTACCACATACACGAATACACAAAATGGATGGCAAAAGATTAATTAAATTTTTTTTTTTGCCGAAATAGGAATTGTTAATTAATTCAACATAGTTTTTATGAAATTTTCCTTTCGAATAAGGATTTTTCATTTCTTTCCGATCTAGCCATTGGATAAGATATTTAGTAATTTATTTATGTCAGTGTGCCCAAATTGAAAACTGTGTATTTAATTTTTTTGTTTTCTTTATACTTGTTTGTGGTCGGTATTATTTTCATTTGAATTTTTCACTTACCGAAACCCATCATATTCATTGGCGACAAAAGAAGTTGTCTGGTAACCACCTTCAGCTTTCAAATCGTTTTGGCCAGCATCATCCGACCAACCACTTGGATTTCGAAAGGGATTCATTTCAGTGGGTATGTCTGCAAATATTATGAAACCGTTGTTACACTAACAAATTAATCTCTTAGATAGGTTGCACGTCTTACCAGTGCCGTAGTTAATTTCATCTCCCTGATACATGGCATTTGTGTCGCTCGCCTGATTCTGTTGCTGATGATGCTGCTGCGGTTGTGCCATTCCACTGACTCCACCTGGTTGTTCATAGTCTTTCTTATCGGGCATATGTTGGCGCGCCGTTTGCACAGCTACATTAAGAATATTTTTAATTGGTGGTAACTGTGTTGATTTTATTTTGTTCAAAAATGACATGATGGCGTTATTTTTTTCCAATCCTCTCCAATACTTGATGGTTACAGTAAAATAACAGTGTGGTGGTGGTGATGATATTCAAAATTAATTTTACTTTATTATTATGCTGTTTCTTTTTTCGGGTTAAACAAGGCGAAGGGGATGATTACAAATATTTGCAGGCAAAATTCCCAATGAAAAAAACTTGTGACTGTTATCGATTTTGTAACAAATAGAAACAATTTGAGATGCTTGCAATACAAGTGAAATTATAAATTCGATTTGAATTCTTTTACTTCCTTATTTCCCGCACCAATTTGTAACTTTTGTCACGTTATACATTTTTTTCATTCATTGGCCCATTAAAAACTGTCTTCTAGGAAAAAAAGTGATGAACAGAAATCGATACATACTAAAATTTTATATGACCACTAAAACTGAAATCGAAATATAAAAGTGATTAAATTTATGCTTTAATATTTGAAAATATAAAATATTAAAAAACAGTTTAGACTAGAGATCAATTATGAGAAAATGAAAATTTTAAATAAATTTAAATCGGAAATTTACTTTTTTTTTTTTTTTATATAACGTTACAACTAGTTATTAACACCAACAAAATTTTAATGTAAAGTATGAGTTTCTACAGGAATTTTTTCCTTTACTTTCAGGACTGGCGCATGCTCAATAATGTTCTTAGAATTTGAAGGAAGACAATATGCAATGAATGCTTTAAGAGTTGCACTTATAAAAACAACCTTTTGCAGCTTGACGTTTGAAAGTTAAAGTGTCTAAATTGATTCTGTATTCGAACTCCTCAAGGTAATAATTTTCTACTTTCCGCAAAAAGGACGAGTGCCACTTTAAGCCGATTACTACAAGATATTTTAATTGAACTGCCTCTACTGCATTCACCAGCAACTCACCCATTGAAAAACAGAATATTCCTATTTCGAATGGCAAAAAAGTCGCTAAATTATCTTAAAAGCGGAAATAGTCTGGCTAATTTTTTTTGAACAAATTAAAAGTCTGCGATACTTTTATCCAAAACACAAACCAAGTACAGTATACAGGAAGTTTTTCTAGTACAACTTACAATTAAAATTGGATGCGGTGATTGTCCGTGTAGTGAAATAACAGTATTTCGTTTAAGTAAAATAGAGCAAAACTGATCGATCCTCTTTGAGTTTTTTATTTTATTATTTTCTAGTGAAATTTTTTATCAAATAATCTTAAAACTGTTGAGCGACCGCGAAAGTGTTCTCGTCGTGTCGTATTTATTTAAAAAGTTATTAATTAAGATGTGCCCAAAATCCCCAAAATGCCCAAAATGCACAAAAATATAAATTAAAAAATGATACTGCACGTTTAATTAAAATAACACCGGTTAAATAATGTTAAAGGCATTTCCTTTCACAAGACAGACGATAACCGTTTCCTTTCGAAAGCACAGCTACCTAGCCAAGGACGCATCCATGATTTATATATGTATTTACATATATATCTGCAGCCATACTTACATTTTAATAAAACTGGCGGATGAATTACCTTAATTTTCTCAATTAGCTAAAGTCCAAAATGCCAAATGTTGATTGATACAGTTTTAAAAAAAAGTTTATTCGTCTACATTTACATTCTTTGTTCTTAATTTTTCAGTATGGGAATGAATATTCTACGCTTTTATTTACATGATTATTTAGAATTTTCAAGGAAAAGTTTTCTTAAGGCTGAAATAATTATTGGACGATGTGAAATTGCAACAATTTGTGGTAATGCTGATCACTGTGCTAATTACTGTAACATGTTTTTCTTACTCCCGCTAAAATGTTGCTTATTTCATCATCACGTCTAGAATCGAGGAGAATTTCGCCGACACCTAAAACGTTTGTGGAATTTGGAGCACCGGTGAATAATTGAGGATGATGGTGTGGGTGTGGGTGTGAGTGAGGTGTGTATGGTGATGACTGCACAAGAGTAGCGGCCAAAGGCGTGGGTGAGGCTTGTGACATAAGGCTGACTTGTGAAGGTGAATTGCCGCCGCCTTCATTTAAGTGAGACATTTGTGTTGCAATTTGAGGACCATAGTGGTTATAGTGAAGATAACCTTGATTTTGATTATGAGCCACTTGTCCGTAGACTCCGGCAGGCAGGGGAGATTGCTGTAATGGCAGGGTTAGTTGCAATGGAAAAGATTGGCTGGCCAAGGAATATGGTAGTTGACTATAGTAGCTGCCGCCCGCTGCTGTAGTTGATACGACCATTGGGTTGAATGTTTCGTAGCCATCGTAATTGTGATTAGAATCAGGATATTTGGTTTGCTTGAGATTTTTAAGTACATCTTCTTCATTGTGCATGCCACCGATATTGTTTTCAGCATGCAAAGCATTGTACTCATTGTCAGTAAATGGAGAGGAGCTGTGGCCGGCGGTGGTTGTAGTGTAGCGCAAATAATCCTCGTAGGCAGCATTGGGATTGTATGAATTTGGAGCGACTAAATAGTCTCCGGTGCAGGAGTTCTGTGACATGCGAGCGTTATCTAAGGAAAAGTTTAATTCGTTGTGAGGGTGCGATGTCGTTTGGTGAGTCGAATAGTTGGCAGAACTCAAAGCTGAAAAGTGCGCACTACTGTTTGAACTCAAAACGTTTGTGGGTGTACTTGTATGGGTTTTATCTTCATCTAAATTTGAAACCGGAGGATAAAAAGTACCTTTTACAGAATGACCATGATCCAAAAGTCCGCGATTAGTGCAAGTAACGTACATGCCCCTTCCTGCAACAACAGATAATGATGTTGCTGTTAAAGGATAAGCGGACTTAATGTTGTCCTTTTCTTTGCGATCAATTTCCTTTTGGGACTGTTTATGTGCTCCACCAACAGTAGAGCTTAATAAACGTGATCTTGTTTGTGATTTTCCCACTTGTGCTGTGCTAGAGCTCTTAGAGCAATTTTTCTTGTATGAGGTACCATTAGCTGTGTCATCCGTCAAACCAAAGCTGTTGTGTGCGTCTACCATGTTTGAAGTGTCGCTGCTACGAGGTGGCGGACAGTTAAGGAAATCAGTATTGTCAGCTAGATCTGGATTACTGTAACAATCCAAAGAATTGGGTGAAAAATTTGACCTCAAAGATTGCTGGTAGAGAGCAGAGTTCGATGTTGTGTGCAAATGCGGCGTTGAATTTCTTTGATGATTTGAGTTCGTGTCGAATGTAGCCGGTGCTACCGAATTAGAGGGTGGGGTTGCTGACGCTTTTGCATTTGCTTGTTTGCTTGGCGATTGAGTACCAGAAATACCATTTTGATCTTTTACCACTCCATTTGTTTGCAGAGCACGTAGTTTGGATTGCTTCCTTCGGCGAGGCCGATATTTGTAATTGGGATGTTCTGTCATGTGTATAACTCGGAGGCGTTCTGCTTCCTCCACGTAGGGTCTACGATCTTGTGGTGTAAGAGAACGCCATTTCTTTCCTAAAAGTAATGTTTAAAATCATTAATTCAATACAAGTACATGGAATATTTTATGCGAATCAATTTGTATGAAGACGATAAAAATTAGACGAATCTTGCTTTGAGAATATTGCGAAGTTTCTTCTTGTTGTTTATATTTAAGAGAAAAGAAAAGTTTGGAATTAGTCTCAATCAGGGGACTTAATGAGTGTCTTTATAAATACACTTGACTTGATAACTCATACCACTCCAATTAGATGCAGGGATTGATTTAAAGAATTTATTATCCTTGAATTGGATTAAACGAAATTTTGATGAGGTATTAAAAACGTTCATAAGTGGATGGGAGCGAGAGCTTTGTCACGAATAAACCAAAAAGGAACAGAAAAATCATTTGGAATTAATTCATGTTAGAATCAGGTATTCGAATTTCGAATCTGAGGCTTCCGGCTTTAAGAGAAAGAATAACAAAAATTCCAAGGATGGCTATATTTGGAAATTAGTCGGTACTTACCCAACATTTTACTAAGATCGGCATTATGTAAGTCGGGATTTTCATCTGCTAACTTTTTGCGTTCAATTTTCGCCCAAACCATAAATGCGTTCATGGGTCTACGTATCCTAGCTTCTTTGGCACATTTGGACTGATTGCTGTTGACAGCACGAAATTTGACTTCATTGACTAATTTATGACGATCTAAGAAATTCCTATTTGCCGCACAAATTTCACCTTTGTAGTCATACGCCCACATGGGACTATCAATTATGCTCGCTCCGCCTCCTATTCCCACCGGTATACTAGCAACATTTGAGCCTGCCACACTCGTTCCATACTCTTCGGTGTCCGAAGACATGGCAACGTTCATCATATTCGGATGCGATAAATATTTGTTTAACATTGTCGATGAGGTACTGTGTGTGAGCAGCGGTGACATATTTGTACCAATTAAATGCTGCGCTGCGGATGACGCCGGTGGTGGTGTCGAACCCATATACGAATTCGATATTATCACTGAGCTGTGGCATTGGGAGTTAATGGGCAATGAAGCTGCCGTTGTCACATCGGTCATTTGATCATTATCATAACTATTGTTGTGGGTTGGCGTCGAGGTTGAGGTCGAGTGATGAATGGCAGGAGAGTGTAAACTTGAAGAAGAATGTTCGCTACCATGGCGATATTGATATGAAATTTCACTATTTGCCTCATGTATCAAGCGGCCGTCGGCCAGCAGGGACGGATGATCATGTAAATCTGCTGAACTGTTATACTCAGGCGTCCGATTAAGAGGTGAGTTATATTTTTTTGAGCTGAAACAAAAAAAAAAAAAAAGAACAAGCACACAAAAAAATACTTCAGTTTAGTTACTTAAAAATTTGGTGGCTGTTAAAAATTTAAATAATCAATAAAGATTTTTTTTTCTTATTTTCCGTATACGTTTTTTTTTAAATGTCCCTGAACAGCAGCAGTGAATAAAAAATGAAATTCATGGTTTTGAAGAAAGAAAAAAATTCAAAACCGTGGCAACTGACGACAGTTAACGATTTATAGGTTCACTAAATATATGTATTTAAAGTAGACATATTGACAGTTTATCCTTAAATATTGAAATTGAACGAGAAAAATTCTGGAAAAAAATAAAAATATAATACATAATAAAACAAGAAAGTAAAGCCAGAATTCAAGTGTCTTAGTTTCAGTTTGCAAGGCTTCTAAGCATGCAGGCAGCCAACCAGCCCAGCCAACCAGCTACTCAGGCAGAGTGATATTACCAGCCGCAGTTCTTCGGCTTTTGCTACTTCTATTTAGTACCATAAATCGACTGACGTTCGTACGAATGTGCTCGTTACAATGTGCTAAAGATCGCCGGCTGTATAAGATTTGGCAACCGGACTATTATAAAGCGTTGCGATGTGATGCGGTACAATTCCGTGGCATATAAGCTTTAACTTTAATAATGCTCATGTTTATTTATGTAGGCATGCAAACATGCTCCATACTCCGTACTCCATTTATTCAGGCGTGTATGCGACCGACTATTTAAAAAGAGACAATTTTGTATGTTGTGGCGGCAGCAGACGATATATTGGTTGGCTAAAGCAAAAATTCGCTTAACACTGGTTTTCGGTAGACACTGAACTCGTAAATGTAAATTGGGCGCGTGCAGCTATTGTCATCATCAAAGAATTAACCGCACCAGTATCTGCCGGCACACACACACACACACACACACACACACACACACACAAAACCCAAACATGCAAAAATATGTACGATCCTTGGATCGATCTACCGAATAAACATAAAACACAACAAACACAGAGAGTGAGTACATTTTGTGATTATTAGAGCCATTCAAGTGTTGCCAGGCTAATGCAAGTTTGTCTGATTAAAGAATTGATGACTGAAATCGAGAAGTTCTGGTATTACGAACCACGCTGAACTTGCCAAATTTCTAAATAAGATAAAAAAATTATATTCTAACAAGATTTATTCCCGTCTCGCCTTTGAATTAAAAATATATAAAAAGTTCAAAATTCAAATTTCATAATTGATAATGTAAACGTGACATTTATCACATCTCAATATTTCAGAGTTGATTAAAGAAAGCGATTCGGATATTTGGAATATATCGAAATTAGTCAGTTTGGAAAAAATCTCTACATTTGAAACCACGAGTACAATAAAAAATATGTTCCTAGAAAACCAAATAAATCAATGTATCAGTTTCGGTTTGTTAAAGGTCGTAATTCACTATCCTACACAATCGTACGACTTGTGGAATATGGAATGTGATCAGAGTTGCATATACTTTAATGTTGCTATTTTCAAAAATAGAATGGAGTCACCTCTCATTTTGCTATGAGTGAATCGTACGATTGTTTAGGATAGTGAAGCATAGCCTTAAATATATACAGAAATATTCAGAATTGTTTATGCTCAATAATTTCTTCTTCCATATATGTAAAACTGCACTTGTGGTAACTTTTGGAAACAACTCCTATCCCAAGAGTCCAGCAGTAAACTTGAATAATGGAAATATGTCTGGCAACACTTTGCTTAAGAAATAAACGGTAAGTTTCAGCGTTTTGGTAATCAGCGATCGATCGCCTACATCTGAAGGCAAACTTTTATTTGAAGCGAGTTGCAAACAACTGCTTTATCTTCTTCCTTTTTAGTTGCGCCCAAAAGAAACATCTCTTCGACTCTTTTCGAAGTAAAACGCTTTCTTAGAATTGGCCAAAAATAACTGAAATGTATGCGAAATGTTGATGATGATGACGGTCAGTCAATAGTTGAATAAGCAGACGATACAAGATGAAGAATATTTTGGTATTTATTTTGGCATGCACGGTCGACACATTTATTTGAAAGAGGAGTCTCTCATTTGCACACTCACCTCAAGTACTTCCACTTAATTATCTAAAGCTTGAATACAATTGCAGAATCTGCAAACTCCTCAATAGAGAGTGAAATGTGCTTTATTTGCAATGATTTATTGCATAGAGATTGTTGTGTTTGTTTGGAAAGGTTGCTAAGGGTTTGTGTATTTATATCTATTTCTATGTGTGTGTCTCCTTGAATGCATGTGTGTATGTGTGTTAAAGGTAACTGGTTATTGTTGGTAATTTATTTAGAAAAATAAAATAAAAACAGAAGGATGTGATCCAGAATTTGATAATTTATTGGGAGCTTTGTGACATTTTATTGCAACATTTTGTATGCTGGCTCAGGTACAGTGGCACAAAAAATTATGCCCATATATTAGCTAAATTGTATTCGTCGTTGATATCGATGATTATTGTTAATAACTTTTAATTCTCGACAATAAACTGTGCGAGTTTTTATAATTTTTCAGCAATATTTTCATATTTTTATTTATTAGTTTTTTATTTATTTAATATTACAATTATATGAAAATCATTATATTATATTTATATTACAATTATATTAATGTAATTATAATATGTGCAGCAAAATTGGCTGCTGAGGGCCACCCCTCCAATTTTTCAATATTCCAAAAGAATCACTCGGAATCGGAAAGCTTAAAATATAATATTATATTATTATATATTTATATTATAATTATAATATGTGCAGCAACATTGGCTGCGGAGGGCCACCCCTCCAATTTTTCAATATTCCAAAAGAATCACTCGGAATCGGAAAGTTTAAAATATAATTTGGAGTCGGTGTTTTGATTTTTCTTGAATATAATTTTAATTTCAGAAATTTGTTTTCCACTAAACATTAAAATTAAGTAGAGGAAAAATGTGTAAAAACTTTTTAGCGCTATATAAAAAGAAAGATATTGTACGTATATTTTTACAAAAGACTGTATGTAAGCGATTATATTGATTAGGAATATATTTATTTATGTGGTAAACCCTTTTGCTTGCCAGTTTCTGAGCATAATAAAAAAGAAAAGACAAAAAAGAAATAAGACAGTACCAGCAGTAACCGTAACACAGCTTTCAATAGCGTCTATTTGTACGAGAAGTAAGCGAAGAAACACATCGACAGTTGGGGCATCCACAGACAACTACAGTGTATCTGTTTGTATGTCGGGTGATTTAAAATAGGGCACCGCGCTACTGCATAATGTGACATACAACAAACTAGCACACAAATGCATACAAACAGATCCAAATGCATACATACACACAAAATTATTAAAACGTACAGACTTTTGAATAAATGCTCCATAAAGATCATGTACGAGTATTGGGCACCAAAAGCAACAATGGGCACCACGAAGGTAAGAAGAAGAGAAAGAAAACATTCAAAACAGTAGTAGAGGACATTTGAGCAGCAACCAAAATACATATTCGACTAGTAAAATCTCAAGCAGGCCTTAAAGGTTTACACTTAAAGTCGGTATATTTTTTAAGCTGTAAAATGTCAACATCTTTAAGAATTGTTGCATACTCTTAATCTGGTCCACCAACAGGCTGCCAGTACAACAGCATGGCCTGCATTTGCTTGTTTATTATTTTATTTGCTTGAATACTGCAGAGTTCTTAAAGAATAATGTCATGAAATTTATGTTTAGTGAATGTTGTTTCATTATGAAACTCAAGAAGAAACAATTTTAATATTTTATTCTTTTTAATTCTCAATTCCCCTATTTATTACTTTTCTCTGCTTTTTTTTAATGTTTTTATGAATTTTCTTATACAATTCCACCAAAAAAAATTGAATTAAAAAAATTTTGCGATTATTTTGGAAGCCAAATCCAATATAATCGCAAAAAACTAGAAATTGCAAAATTTTAAAAAAAAATTTGAGTTTGTGTCTTAAGTCTTTCGTTGTTATTACCATAGGAAGAGACTTAAGACGCCCCTCTAAAACCACAAATGTTCCCCATAGAACAAATAATTTATATGAAACTGGCCACACTAAGCAATATTCAAAGCGTATTAAATCATCAGCCGCTGCGCCGATGACTATTCTTGATGGACAAGAAAGCCAGCTTTTCCCAATTTACACAAAATTTCAATTAAAAAAATTTTTCATTCTAATGTAATGAATAATAAATTTGTAATCTTAAAAGTTTAAAGAAACAGATAATTATAAATAATAATATTTATTGTAATTAAAATTATATAATTTATGAATTGTTTTCCCCCCGATGAAAAGCCTTTAAAAAGAAATGCATTCTTCCAACCCACGAAGAATGTATTTATAATCATTATACAGACTGAAAAAATAATATAGATTACAAGTTTTCATTGAAAACAATATAAAAATATTCTTCAGGTCCTTTTTTTCAATGCTCTGCGAGGCTCACGCGAAAAATTGTTTTAAACTGTGTTTGAGATGAAGTTGGCCATTCCAGCAATTAGTGTAAATTAATTCTCGTTATGATGAACGAAAGCAAAAGCAAGTTTGTAATTATTTACAAGAAAATGGGAGCTTTTCCAGTAAAAAGTACATAAATGAATTAAGAAATGTGGAGCATCTGATGACTATTTTTGCTCCCTCGTGATATTTTAAAAATCAGAATTGCTTAGTGAGTTTTGATTCGAAATAGCTGCTGCTGTGATAAATTCGTCTGTTATGATTCCACCTTGATTTGTTCTGTAGAAACGTTTTCCAGAATATTTAAAATTATTTAAATTTTTATATACAACTAGGTCGTCTGGTCCGCGTTGCTGATCCCAAAAATTTTTTTTTTTTTTTTTGAACTCCCTTTCAAAGAAAATCAAAATCAGAGTTTGTATTAATGCCACTACGCGCTAATTAAGGACACAACGCTTTCAGCGAAACACAGGAGAGGCTTATCGTGCAGAGAGAGATACAAAATTAGAGATATTTACTTACTTTTTTAACTTTATTTCTTTTCACGAAAATAGGTTAGGTATGATCCGCTATTGGGCTAATTAACGCCGCTATACACCGATTAAGCATACAACACTTTCAGCGAAACAGAGCATACTGTTATAGCGCTAATCTCTAACGGGCAAAACACAAAACAACTAAATATTGCACCATCTGTCGGACGAACTTTAAACTGCACAGAAACCCTACTCACTCCCCATAGAGCATGTATATACAATTATATCAAAATCGGTTCAGTAGCTTTTGAGTTCTCGATCACAAACATACAGGTCATTTTTATATATATACATATATATAGATATCGAATGTAAATTTTAATTATTTGAGTTCAAATTTAAGTAGAAAATAAAACGAATTCACTCTTTTTAATTTCTCATTGCTTTAAAGCCCAAACATTTGCCTCCACTAGCCATATTGTCGGCCTGCTTCAGTTGGATTCGGTAGTTTTTATACACACATGCACACACTAGTATTTTTTATTTCAACTTTATATTTATTTTGCAAAACTTACGGCGATATTTCCATGTCGTATCCATTGTATGGCTGCTCCATGTGTTGTGTTAGCCCACCTTTTAAACAAACTGAGAAAAACAATACAAAATAAAAACCCACAAGAAAATTCGCTTGGACGGACTTTGCTGTGCATATGCAACGAAGTAAATATTAACTATTTAAGAATGTATGTGAGTCCCATACACACACACACTATTTTTTGGATGCACGAGGTCATACTGAAACGTATTTTGAATTTATTTAGATATTGAGAAACAGAGTGCTAAATCGTCGTAAGAAATCTTTAAAAATTAATAAATTAAAGCAATTGCATTTGCATTTTTTCCAAAACTCAACAAAGACATATTCCCCATTTATAAACATTATTTGGAAACTCATTGTTTTATATTTTTAGCAGCGGAAAACCCCAATGAAATTAAACTGAAAATTCCCTTAAATATACGGAAATCTTATGAAATCTATAAAACTAATCGTTATTATGCCGTCTTTTGAAATTTTAAATAGTAGAAATTTAGATTTCTGACAAAGTCGCTGTCCGAGTAGGCAACGTTCCCCTACCAGTGTTCAGGCGTACTACATTTACTGTAAAACCTTTTCTTTCTGATGACCACTTTTGCTTTCCTTGGATATCCGTCTCATTGGACTCAGTTAACTCATAAAAATGCATTAGAATTTCCAATAAGTATCACAAATACCATTTTTTATAGAAGATTCTGCCAATAGACCTCGTATGCCATGTAATCTGTACGATTTTGCTCAACTGCTTTACTTTTCGTTACTGCCTCCTGATTGCAATTATTGCAAAAATATTTTTATTTATGCAAGTATAAAACTATGAATGCATTTAAACAAAAACAACAACAAAAAAATGAGAAAAGAATTAAACTAAACATTTAAAATTATTGGTAAGAGACATCAAGATGCCACACTTTATGGCAGAAATAAAAAACAAAACAACAACCTAAGAAAACTAAACAGCAGCTTCATCATCTCATCCTCAGCCAGTATGAAGCAGCAAAGACGAGCTCTTCAATGACAAAATAAAAGCAAAATGGTTTTTTAGGCGATATTTTTTTTTTGTTTGTTTGTTTCACTCGTTTGTAGAAAACCGGTAGAAAAGTGTCAAGGCTTTAGCATATTTCATGAGAAGTGGCTTTAACACGTCCCTTTTTACTTTCCGATTCGTTAGCAAGTACGGTAACTAATATATGTGTACGTGTATATGTACATAAGTACGAGTATTAAATCCTGTTGTATATGCATGTAAGAATGTGCAATGAATAGCCAACAAATTCGGGTTTGGGAGCTCTTATAAGTGTGTTGGATGCGGGTATCTAAGTTCGCCTGCTTCTACTTATGCCTACAAATTCATCCGGATACATATATGTATGTATATACATATGTATATATATGTATATGCCGGTGTGTATGTATGCACATACTAGGATTAATTCTGGCAATGCATTGCACCTTATTTAAAGTTATCCCAAAAGCATAAGCAAATAAATAAACATTCAACCATCAACCATGCAACTGCAACTGTAACACACAGTGGCAAAAGATTTATATCATCTCCAATAATGGCATTTGTTTCGAATTTCCAATTTTATTTTCAGTCAATTTTTTTTTTACTTTTGCAACGATATCTTTTTTTTTTGTCATTATTTTCAAGTCAGAATAAATAAATTTCAATAATTGGAACGATTCGTTTTAAATATGATAAAAATGTGGATTGCTGTCTATAAATATTGAAAAAATTTTAACAATACTATACGAGAATTATTAATACACGTGCGAGTATATTGTGTGTTGCATAGTTATGATACATACGCACACATACCCGCATACACATGGGAGTTGCTCTTAGATGCACGCACTAAGTTCCTATTCCTCACAACTTGTTACTGCATTAATCGGTTGTAAATTCTACCTTCCTTATTTGAAATCATATTCGAAATTTTTTAGGAAACTGAAATTTTCTATAACGAAGTGAGCGAAAAAATTTAATTTTTAGTAAAATGATTAAGCAGTTAGTGCGTTTATCTCGCAGAAGCTTTCTACGCCGTGGCGCATGCGCTTATTACACTCATTGGTGCACTTACAAGTAAACATCCATATATAACACTAAATGCCTCCACACACACATACATAATTACTATGCCTACCTGAAGAATAGTAATACAATACATACGAACATAATTAATTTCAGAAATGTTTTTGTTTTCTGTGACAATATTTAATAGCATTAATAGTTATCAATCGGATAAATTCAGAACAAGTAAACAGCTATCGACTAGAATTAGGAAGGGGAGGGAGGAAAATTTGAATAAAAAAATTACGGCACGTTAGTTCAAAAAAGCTGCTGAGTTTCGGTAAAATGCCACAACAAATTACTTTATCTTAAATTTTTGGGAAATAGTTTCTACAGCCCGTGAAAATGTTTCCAGGACATAGAAAAAATCAACAAGTACAAGTAATTTCTATTTTAATTCAATAATGTCCATTTAGGAAAAGGTTTACTTATAAGCTGCAAATGATTTTCTGGACTTGATCTCATTTTTTCTTAATTATTCACTACACGTTTGTATGCTCTCGGAATGGAATGCTTGGTAGTGGTACGCATGCCATTTCGACCGAAATTTAAAGTGAGAATGTCTTCATTAAGATTATTTACAGGAATTAAAAAGAAAAATTAATTAGAAAAAAATACTTTGCTGATGCATTACAAAATATTCACATAAATTTAATTAATATTTTTGCCAACGATAAGAAAATTCTCTGTTGAATTTTTATTTTTTTTTTTTTAAATGAAAAAATTTTTCCTTGGCAGCGGCACACCACAATTTTAAACTCGCCAAATAATGCACGTGTATCGTGTGCATGCATATTCCAAATAGAAATTACTATATATATACATATATATATATATTTTTTTTTTTGAGTGTAAGCGATAAGTAATTTTTGACAGTCTTGTAGTCCTGCAAAGGCCGGCCAATCGTTATTCATCGCTGAATGTACTGAAAGCAGGCAAAGCTCGGCAGATAAGAATATAAATAGAGCAAAAATTACACGTTTTTCTTGCTTTCACAGAAGAAAATATCCAAACAATTTAGTTAAGCAGGATTTAAGAAATGCATCACTAAGTCGATACGTTTCGACACTGCAAAAAGGTCTCATCAATACCACGAACCGGCCCAATTAAATTCCTCTAATTAAAATGTATCCATACAATATTTTCAGTTAAATGTAACTGAAATTAATTGTCAGGCAGAAGATGGGAATCGTATGTAGAATCTGTTTCGAAATATATTACATATATGTACATACATATATAAGTAATGTAAGCAAACAACTCTATTAAATCTTTAACCAAAAATCAAATTGTTTATGTCACATTTTTTCAAATCAACGTCACACAGATAAATTTCATCCTTTATAAATTAGAAAACAATAGCGAATTGAAAAATTCCTCAATAACGTGCAAAAAATTACATATTTTCATATCGTGTTGACAACTAACTGGGAGACACAATATTAACACCAATTTGTCGTATAATTTGTTGCTCATCTTTATTTAGACAATGTAACAAATGCAGCAGCATCCATATCCAATCGCAACCACAAGCACACACTCTCAGACGCACTCACACACACTTTGTGCCGATAGAACACATCCACACATGTATAACAGTTACAACAGCTTCCTCAGCACACACACACACACACACACACACAAAGATGTATGCTTGCATGCATGCATAAGTGAGAACATGCGCATACACACACATGCATTCATGTTCGTGCATATTTACAATGAAAATAATATTTTTGCTCCCAAAATGTAAAGCAGCAATATAACGGAAACCATTTTGATACTTTTAAATATTTATTGTGTGGGGGGTGTGTCCATAATCAAAGTATAGTATGGTTCTAGTTGCACTTCATTGGCTGTTTAGCCACGATTGTTATATGAGCGAGTGTTATTTTTAAATCAGTTTTCTTTTTTTTTCGTTTTCGATGAGCTCACATTGTTTACATACGACGACGACAACAACAACAACAATAATAAGAACAACAACAATAGTGGCAGCTACAACAGAAATTAAAATGAAAAACCGGTCAGTCTGGTATCTGAGATAAAAAAAGGCACACAACTTGAGGTTGGATAGAAAAAAGCATAGGAAAAAGAAACCCATGCAGGGGTATAGAAGCATCCGCCAGCAATAGCCATTAACACTACTATACGCACACATGCACACATATTTAAATGTATCATTGGGGGACCAACGATGCTGGCCGCAGTGGTGTTGGTAGTGGCACACTACAATTTTAAACTCGCCAATTAATGCACGTGTATCATGTGCATGCATATTCCAAATAGAAATAACTAAAGCAAACATCATTCGCGCCTGAAAACCTTAATAGCAAGAAAGCAGCATTTGTTAGGCATATAAGTATATATATATATGTATGAGTATAAATACAAACATATGTATATATTCATACGTATAGGGGGGTGTAAGCAATAGAAGGATTCACAAATGTACATGGAGGGCCTTCCGTTACTCAATACTTGGCTTCAAATTTAAAAAGTTGCGATATCAGTATTTACACGATAAATAAATGAGCTCCGCTGGATGGCGGTCATCCTAATTATTCAATTCAGTATGGCTTTGATGTACCCTTAAACTCATCCCAAAAGTAATAACTTTTATACCAAATTTCCGGACATTTGACAAATTCATATAACAATTTGTTTAAAAGTGTTTTGCCCTGCGTACTCTTCACATCTAAATAATTCGATAAATCTTTCGTCAGTGCTGGCGTCATTGTCAACTGTCAAATTTCGGAAGACAATGTAGAAAGGGTCATTAATTATTTTAGCGCATCATATATACATAAATAATTTTTATTAGTCCGTCACATTAAATTCTAGCACTTTTTAAAAAATGATTAATAACTTATTGGTGCCAAAATGTTATCGCTAAATGTTAGTAGTCATCAATTAATTACGACTAAGCGTTTCTGTAAAAAATCACAAAGACTCATACGCACAACCTTTTAGATTTTATATGACGATATGTTGTAAATAGGCAAATGATCAAGAAATTGATTTTACGTTCAATGTTTTTTTATGGTTTTTTTTTATTTCTGACAAAAGTTAATCCAGCAAACGCTCGTTTTACGCTCGTTTATTAAATTTTTTTTGTTTTTCTTAACTAACAACAGTTCACATTTCGTGTAACGATATGTAATAGAACTGCAATGAAATATTTCTTAGTGTTCAATGCCATTTTATAAAGAGATACTTTTTTTCGTTGGCTACTTTTTAGAATATGTTTCGTAGCGATAATTTTCTCGCATTTTCTAGCATATGGAGTAGTTAAAAAGTTAGTAGAATCGGTGCTACATACGACTATTTTTATATGTGTCAAAGACTTATTTAAAAGCCAATCTTAATTTTTAAAATTTTTGATTAAAACAGTTTTTTCGCTAAAGTGTGCTGTATCAAAATTAAGCATGAGCGTGTCGTTGGCTGAACTAGTTATCAGGTTCGTCAATTACGACAGGTTTAGGCAGTATATTAGGAGAGATCTCCAGCATGAAAGTTTTTCATGTCCTTTAACATATCAACTGTTAACGGTTTAAGTGGCAAAAGAACAGTTCCTGGACAGTAAACCATGTAAATCTGAGCCCATGCTCGCTCCGTTGCAAATCACGGCAAATAACTACTCGGTCTTCCTTATCACACATTCCAGGAGTAGGCGTTATCCGCCGCATTGCCACCAGTCCACTTGAAGAGTTGAAACAATAAATGTGTGTATACATATACCTACTCGTATAATTAATTTAAAATGCCCAAATTATAAAATAGTTATCAGCGGCCCCATCACGCTTCTATATTGTTCCCTTGTGCAATGTTGTATATAAAACAGTAATAGTTTTCGAAAACATAGACGATGTCGTTACTTTAACTTCAGTTACGAATAAATTTTCTCTCGAATTCATTTTTTTTTTCTAATGGCAACGCAGTAGACCCAATTCTCACAGCACCACATACTAAGTTAAGATGTTAATAATAATGCCCGCAAAGCAACTGCGATAAAGGCAAAGAAAAAGATAATAATGATGGAAATGTAAAGAAACAGACAACAAGATCGCAGTCAAGAAGACAACACAACCACAGTCATAGGCAACAGTCACTGGCAACTATATAGTAGTAGTTCAGATCATGAAACAAGAAAAAAAATAATATAGTAGTAATTTAATGTATGTATTTATCATTTACTACACGAACCATGACATACATACGACTATATATAAACTACAAATTAATATGTATTTAATGCTGGCGGTTGAGTGCATTTGCACGCACACACACACACACACAAGCGAAATGGTATACGAGTAGTTGTTGGGTCTCGTGGAGATCTAAAATCTGAAGTATTCGGTAGGAACCAGACAACACCTGACCGTACAGTGTGAACCAAAACTTTTAGAGAGGATGCAAATTTTTCAATTCCAGGCAGCGGCCCCACTAACAGCCCTGCCACAGCATTTGCAAACGTATCGGTTAGAGAGGAAATATTTCGTTCTATTTCCATAATATCGGAAGCGATCACTAGAAATCTGCAGTACATTTTTTTAACCTCCGATTTTTTACATTTTTCCTACTTGCTTTGCTACTCCTTCATTATGAAAAAAATATATGATAGTGTGCACTTTTACATCATTTGCCGACTTTTGTAAATTTTTTTTTCTTTTGGCGGACTTATTCCAATGGTAATGCCCCACAAGCAATTGCAATTAACACTTTTTACTTTCTACCAATTCAAGTACTAAAGGTATCAAACATTAGCCGTTCCATGCCATAGCAAAGAGTATAAGTGCTTTAAACCATTCTTGGACGATCGGAAAGATTTGCCAACCCTTTGTCATTAGTAGTCCTGGATGAAAGATATAAAGTAGAGAAAGTCGGAAGGGTTTATAGGCTAGCGAAGCGAAAATTTCAATAAGGAATAGCAATTCACATTTAGCTCCATGCTGAGTTCATTGTAGCTAAACTATTAAAAATTTTAAATATTATGGATTGATGTTGGACTGATGTTGCCTCGTGTAAGATCCTTGTCATCCTGCAATTTGAATTTTTCCATAAAGCTCTTGTTAGTGAAGACCTTTATTTATGTTAAACTTCCCACTTATCTTTAATTGGAAGTACTTATGATAAGTCTGCAGTTATTATAAAAAATTTTGTTACAGGTTCCCTGAGGATCTGCTTCAGCACGCAGGAGGAACTATTAATTTTTGAAGATTTAGTGCAAGTTAAATAACAAAAATGAAAACATTTCAAGTGTATCGGATATAACAAGCAACTTCCGCTAAAATGACGTACTCATCTAACCAGATTAGCGTTTTATGGCTTATTTTCACAAACACACTAAACGATAGTGATCCGAATTCCCGCTGTATGAATGAATGTGTAACAAATACGAGCTGTAGAAGCAAATGAATAAATTTATTTTTTTTTTTCTATTTTTGCTGTTAATACTTTCACCGAAACTTTAGATTATTTCAAAATGCCATTCAAAGTAAAGGAAATAATAAAAGCCAACTTAAAATATTTAGATTCCAATTTACATCTTCCAAACACATTTAAGACTAGAACTGTTTCCTAAAGTTGGCTTCAGCAGAAAGAAATTTATTAGAAGGCCTATTTTATTTATGATTACTCATTTGAATCCGTACAATATTTTATTCCTATGGAGAATTATTACAATATTCTGAGATGTTCTGCGTAAGGCAGGACTAAGTTTTGCAAATCGGTACCACATAGTTCCGGAAGACATACATATACGTCTCGAGTTATGTAATTGTTAGAAAATGCCAGAGAATTTCTAACTTTGTTTTCACTTTATTTTCAGTTTCAGTTACTTATTTGCAATCGGCTTAAGCTCACACAGATATTAAAAGTCCTAAAGGGTGTTTTACACGGAGTAGTCAAATGTTAGATCACACCTTGTAGAGTGCTGATCAATTAAGTAGTTTTGATATTGCGGATTACACCCATTTTATTAAAAAAACGTATAATACCATTAAAGCAACCCTTGACTATATAGATCAAGATGACTTCTGGCTGGAATAGGGCGAGTGGGGCCAAACTCTTCTTCTTCAGCAAATAAAAGTCATATGACCGTGAAAGCAACTCATTAGGCTTTTGAGCTGCATTTATGGAATATCTGAAATGTATTTGTGAAATTTTCTTGATAAGTTTGGGAATATAAAAAATCGGAGTAAATCTATAATGTCAATACTACTTAATTGATTTGCACACTGCAAATATATGCATGCCTTCCTGTCTCGAGCCTAAGTGTTTTCCTGCAGACAAGCCAAAAGCTTCGCCCCTTAAATTTATTTTAAAAAAAATTTTGGCCACTCTTTATACAACAGGACCTTTAACCGAATTTAAGCCGATAAAATAAAATTAATTTAACTAAATATATAAAACTTTTTGGAATTTTTCCCGATTTTAGGAATATTTTTATGTGAAATATAAACAAATTCATAAATTTTTGAAAACTACACTTCGATACCTCTCCAATGATATATAATATGTCGTACTTTGGTTATACATAAACGACTTTAATAACAGTTACGAATTTATGAACACTGAACTGCCTACTATGCACTTCTCATACTAACTAGAGTACTTTCTATATAAACAATGCAAAAACATCGAATTTCACAGTTTTTTTGTGCGTGTGTCTGGGAGTGTAATTTCCCTTACACACATTTTTAAAGTAATGTTTGAAGAGTATTTTGATAGTGTCTAGATCGCTCTAAGCAAACTTTTTTAAGGGCGCAAAGCGATATTCCTGAAATATACGTCATCATCACAACCGTTTGATTTGCATGAATCAAACTGTGCCGCACAGTGAAATTCTGCGACTTTTGTCGAGTTATATAGACTTTTAAAAAATATCGCATGAGACATTTATTTATCTCTGGTACATTGTATGAAATCGGCATAGAATTCAAATTTTTTCTAAGCAGTAAAAAAATTCCTCCTCAGCGGATCAACCCCAAATGGCTATGAAAGCAATACTGCATTTATAGAATATATGAATTGCATTTGTGAAAGTTTCCAGAAACCTTTGATAACATGACTTAGTGGAAAATCCTCATATACACAACTTCTCGGAGGGATGTGACCACTGTGCCCAAACCATTTCTCTTCAGAAAATAAAACATATATCGCCACGAAGTCAACCCATGTGGGGCTATTAAAATGCATTTTCGGAATATCTAAATTGTATTTTAAATTTGTTTAAAAGAAATTCTAAAATTGACTTCATACTAACGAATAGATGACCTTTCGAGGGTTTTTCGCCATATTTCGCCACCTCTTTTGTAGTGGGCTATTTGCTTCACATAAACTTTGTACCTAAGTCCATATAGGTTTGATCCGCTGAGCAAGATTGGTTTAGATTCATTGAGAAATTTCTAAAAATTCATACATATCGCATGCGATTTCTTCATGTATGTATTAAATCTACAAATTACAAAATCATTTTTTATTTGCAGACATGTAGGTTTGTATATTATTGCACAATACATATTTACTTATATGCAAGTATAAAATGCACACAGACATTTATAGCAGAGTATCTGTTTATGTTTATTATAGTATCTACAAGATATGTATCTACGCTTTACGTAGATGTAATTAAAAAGGCACAATAACAACAGCTTCAGCATAGAAAAAAGCTTGTAAAAATACATACTCGTGTTATAAATAAAATAACACAAGTCTAATAAGGCAGCGGAGTAAGTTTCTAACCCAAAACCCTACTAAATACACTCTTGGACATTTGACCGAGATCACCTAAATTCTCTTCGGCTCTTGACTGCAATATGCAACAAAATAATTTACTTTATAATTATAATTCGTTTTGTATTGTAACACTGTAGTTCTATACAATTTTTTAAGTTGTTTCGATGTGATTCCAATAGCAAACCCGCGCTAAAAATAAGATTCCAATGATGAGTTTCAGGAACGTGCGAGTATTTTGCAATATCACCTCCCATGCACATTGGACTGTATAGACTTTAGGCACAGTGGCTGACCAAGCTCGCCATATTTTGGGTAGATTATTAATTAATTTTCTTGTTTTCGTACTTTTTTCTATTATTTCTTGGTGGAGCCATTTAGGTGGAACCACTTCCAATGCCCAAAAAAAATACAGACTATATTTGTGACTGGTTACTGGCCACGTCGGGAATCAGTTGATATTGATGGCAGAATAAAAAGCCAACAAAATGGCTATCGGATGCAGCAAATTGACACCAAAGACGTCAATCACTAACCTAAAGAAGAGCAAGAGAGGAATTGAGGTTGACTCCTGTAATGTTTTTCATCTTAACATATTGTCCGTGTGAGGTTCTTTCGGAGACTGTGTGCCGATCCAAGCAGAAATATATTTGAACTTATTCATCTGGCTTGAGTGTTTATTCCAAAAATATTTTACATTATAACAATATCTAATTTTAAAGGATTTTTTTTTAAATGGTATTTCGTTTTTTGACTGTCATTGTGTCGGCACGAGGCCGCACAGTGGTACTGAAAACATAAAATTTTCATACCCGAGTGTTAAAAAGCTAAATTTTATAAGAGGATATTTCAATTTCGCCTTCAGTTTGTTTTGAACATCTTAAACATATACTCGGAGATACTGCCCTTTATAAAATTTCGTTGAGTGTATAAATGTTTGACTATACGTAAGTAATAATAAAATTAAATTGAGAAAGGCAAAAATAATAAATGTTAAAATACACTATCATGGGAAAAATGTAAATATTGTATTACTTGTAATTTGTTAGTAGATGTTGTTGCTGTTGCTGTTGCTGCTGCTGCTGCTGCTGATGATGATGTGGATGTTCGTGATCATATGAGGGTTCCATTTTACGTCGCCGTTATTATCGCCGACTCTGCTCCGCTGAATGTGGTAGTGACTGACTAACGTTGGCGATAAATTTAGTTGGTAGCAGTTAGTGGTAGTGACAGCAATAGTAGCGGTAACAAAAATAATGAAAATTTTTAGACAAAAAGCTTAATGTTGTTCAAAATTTGCTATTTTCTTCTTCTACTTCGTCTAGTGCCGCTGCACCAGCCTCTTCTTTTATGTCTTTAAGTTTGTTTTGCTTTTTTGTTGCTGATTTTTATTAGGTTGTAATAATAATATTAATAATAGTGATATTGTTGTAGTTGCAGTTGCTGGTCTTATTGCTGCAATAATTTGTGATGACGATGAAGATGGTGGTGGTGGAAAAAGCTGTTTTTTTAGTTGTATTTGTGTTACGAATATTAGGGCCAAAAGCATTTTGTTTCATGTTGCACTTTTCCGTTAGATTTCCCTTCCAACAAGTGCTTCACAAACACACACACACACACACACACGCACACGAATATCTATACACACACAATATGCACTAACTAACACGCCCATACATACTTCCAGTGCAATAGTCCATTTGCTTTAGATACAAAATGAAATGTATCACAAGCACAGCTGTGCGCTGGCTTTCTGGGCCTCTTGTTTATACCATTTTTTCTCACAATTCATTTTTGCGTTTTTTTTATTCCGAAATAAATATGTATGTATGTATCTATGAACATATCTACATAGGTATGTATATGCAGATGTAAGTATGCATCTGCCGATATGTATGTAGGTGAGTATTTTAAAAAAGAAGAAAAGCTCGCACTTAGTTTTCTTTATTTTGTGCTTATTTTTATTTCAAGCAATATAAATGATAAAGTTTAATGCATAATTTTATAATTTTATGTTTTCTCTTAATGCAAAATTATTAAAATATCCTTATCAGAATTTCACTTCTTAAATCAAAAATCTCACTGAACACTTTTTGTAGTCAATTTCACTTTTAAGGTCATTTAACAGTTTCCTTTTCAAAACTGTTCACGCATTTTTATATTTTAATGGGCTTTGCACCAATTCACTTTCCATCAAGTTTATTTTCGTCGTCTTATTCCTCTCTTAGACTGAAGGAATTGCTAATTTCAATAAATATTCAAATGTTTGTACATACCAAGATATTTATTCAGATATATCATATATATATGTATATATATATACATATATGTATATATAGATTTAAATAAAATTTAATAATGTATATATAAGCATTATCTAGTTATTTACATAGCTACGGTGGTATCTGCTGTTAACATATGTATTTCGTTAATTTTTTTCCATATTTTTCCATATAAAGAGGCTAAACTTTCGCTCTCACACTATCGTGAGCAGAAGCTTGTCTTCGAAAGACGGAATTTTAGAAAATAATTTTTAGAAAGAGGTTTAGAAGAGGTTGTTTAAATTCGCATTGCTATATACATACGTACATGTAAAGAAAAGTGAAACATAAATGTACCTGTATCATCACTTGTGCCACCAATTTCTTTAATGTAATTAAAGAATTTTATATCATCATATATAATTTTTTTTATATCATCACTATATTCTGTCAAATATGTGTTGTCAAAAAGGGACACGGAGTCGAACACAGTTATACGGAGTGAATTAAAGTAGAGCAATAGAAGCGGAATAGAAGCATTAAATGTTGTTTCTAATATATTTTTGGGTATAGTTGTAATTATAAATGTATGTACTGTTAAATAGGGTACATAAATCTAATATATTTTTAGAAACGCAATTCTGTTTTTATTTTGGAAGATACCGTAATTCTTTACTCCATATATATTTGTATATAATTTCAAACAATTTTGCAGAAAAGTTTCCAGGTCAAAAAGCTTTTTAAGTTTTAAAGAAATAATTGCAAATACAAATACATGTACGGTTCCGGTTCCGTTTCCAATCACTTAAAATACGGCGCAAGAAATTGTCCCTAATAATTTTCAATACCTTTTTTTTCTTGGGTTATAGACGAGTACGCATACATTCTCACTTTATTCTCACGCCTTGCCGATGGCACTCCAGAAAGATGTTCTGAATATTTTTGGTACCGCATTTGTGCATTTTAATGCGCATGTGTGCATTTCTATATCAAATCCTTTCTATGCAAGTAGATGGTTTACATTTTGTAAATATAACAATAATTTTTTATATGGCAAACAAGTTGAAAAGCAAACTTAACTATTTATTGGTTTTTTAAATAATTTCAAACCAAAACCGGGCACGCTAAAAAACGTCGTGTTCAGTGGTCTGCTGGTGGTAATTGTGAGCGCACCTTTCCTAAAATTTCGCAGGGTTAAAAGGAGCGTAACCATACTTAAATTTTCAACAAATAGATTTCTATTTTCTGTTCCAATATATTTTATATTTTCTATGAATCCAATGACGCAATAAAAAGTTTACAGATGCTTTATTGCAGCGACATTTATTATCGAGGAGTTTTTCATTTCTGATCAATGTAAAGAGCAATTTCATTAGAATAAAATGTTTTCTATTTGTTTTCTTTGTTCTATTGGTTCATTATTCTTATTATCAACTTCATAAAAAAATAAAGGTGAGAACAAAACTACCTCGGCACGCTCATGTAATTTATTTCACATTTTGTTTAACCCTAAAACGTGTTTAAAGTTGAAAGTGATGTTATTTTTGGAATGCAGCAATGCAATACATAATTATTCATAAAATTATTATCAAGCTCTGATATGTTCTGTTAAGAACAAGAATCCTTCAAAAGGGGTTTGTCCAACCCTGCTTTACATAAATAAATTTTTGGGGGGGGCATAAGTAATAAGGCACTTTAACCCGCAATCGATTTTTATCACTACATTATTATCATTTTAAATTTCTTTACATAGAAAAAGCCAAACGCTCTTGCTTTTAACTGATAATTTTTGTATAATTCGTCTTTTGATGTACTTCGTTAACGCATTAAACGCCATTGTTACATATAATTTTTTAGTAGAAAGTTTACAGCAGAATAAGAAAAGTTATATACAGAGAAAGCGATGGAAAGTGTAACAGCTGTGCAATATAAATGCAAGATTTGCTTTGGCTTATGTGTACAAGCACAGGATTTAACGAGGAACCAGCAGTATATGTATTTGCTTTTAAGATCAAAATTGTGATGGTATCGCATTAAGAAGGGACTACCATATTAATTATCTCTGGCTTCAAGCGTGTCCGTCAGCCGTTGACTGGCTGGGAAAAGCCCACAATTGCTTTTTAATAAATCTTAGTGTGAACAAATTTAATAAATATTATTATGTGAAGAGTTTTTTAAAAATGCATTCAACATTTGAATAATGTTTTGAGCAGCTTTCGAACAGCTTTCGAACAGCTTGCTTTTAGTTACTGAATATCGCGTCGGATAACTGATCCGTAAGAGTACTTTGTACTTTGAAATCATCGCTGTAATCCTTTATTTTATCCCTCGCCAAAATATCCATAATATCAATACTATCAACAGCATTATTTTCATAAAAATCATACGCTCAAGTATGATGGACTTAATGTATTTGCAGAATTAACCTTTCCTTACTTGTACACACATCCATACATACATTTTATAAATTTCCCTGGTCGGAAAGTGATTTAATTAAGGAATGGAAATATTTGCGACGAAAGTGTGCAATTATATTACTATTCAGGTCGTCTGCGAAATTAGTATCACATTAGCGAAAAATATAAGTTCTGATATAATTCTCGCAACTTTGAATTTTTGTGTATTGCTTAAGAATGGAGAGCTCTAATTATTGGATGCATTAGTATTCCAGTTTTCGGCCTTATGCAGTACTGCAGCAAACTTATTTATAATTGGAATTTTGATCACTATTTTCTCCACTTTTATTCTCTTTTAATATTTTTAATAAGAAAGATTTTTTTATTCATTGGATTTCATTAACAAATTAACCGACTTCCGATATACCTTTTCTGATATTTCATTTCTTATTGCATAAGTAAAGTGCATACAATAAATATATATATATGTACATATATATGTATATATATAAATGTACGAGCATGTACGTATAATAACGTTTCTAATCATCACATGCTTTATAAAAATCTTCCTTCATTATAACTTCACACATACACAGACACATATACATATTTATATACATAGATATGTATGTTACGATAGACGGGCAAGCTTGGGAGTTTGTAAAGTTTTATTAAGTTTTATTTGAATTTAATTTTTTAAAATTTTTATGTGAATAAGAGATTTTATTTTGTAGAAACTTGTTTGTGCTTTTCATAATTTGAATACTTTGTTTCGAAATTGCAGTGGTTTTTGGGTGGCATAACGACAACATCTAGCAATGATTAGGAAAAAATACGCGTTTAAGATTGCGGAACGTCTTGCAGAGACTAATGAACGTATCTGGTGCTTAAAATCAAGGGCTCTGCAATTTACATGCTTTTGTTGCAAGATACCACCGTATTTACAAAAACATTATTGTATCTATACTCTTGGGAAAGTACACACACCAATATAATTGAAACGAGTACGATATTATTATTAATATATATTTGTATTTATATATATATATATATATATATATATATATATATCTTTTATTCATAAGATACAATACACTTAAGGTTTAGCTTTAAGTTTTTTAATTCGAAACGAAAACTTGCACTTTATTTACACTCATAGCAATCAAGCTAAAATTCAAGCGACCGCACAAGCGAACAACCGAACACACGACTTAACGCGAATTTTCCGAAGGCAAGCGTTCTAAAAAGCACAACCGAACGTTCGCAACGTCATCGTAAAACAGAAGAGTAGTGATTTTCATTTTAACTTGGCTTACAAAGCAAACACACAAAATATAACTATAAACTTTTTATGAAACTAAGGTCGATCGACCTGAGCGACCGTATCCACTCACTATGTGTTGCATGCATCTCAAAAGTTGTTAGCCAGTCAACTCTGTACCCCCAACATCAACAGCAACATCAACACCACTACAACAACAATTGAAACTCTCAGAAGTGAAATGAACTTATTTTCCCACACAATTCAGGTTGCCACATTCGGAAACTAATACTCTTAGAACAATTTCTAAATACACATGCCAGTGTAGGAGTATGTATATGCATATAAATGTATACACACATCTACATATAAAATCAATATCCTGTAATAATCATAAAAAATATAAATTAAAGAAAAACTTTTATTTGTAAGAATTTGGGCAGGTACTTTAGAAAATATACATAGAAGCAACTTAATTAGTATCAGATCAAACAGAAGATGTCCCGTTCAACACCGCAGCCATTCGTTAATATTGCAAAAGGTAACATTTCACTACAATCTGTAAATTAAGTAGCTTTTAATTAAATATCGAAACTTGATGTTGTTAACTTCGGAGGGTCAAATAAAAACTTTATTCTTCTGGCAACACTAAGCGCCTCCCTCTCAGTTGAAATACTGTTTTGTGTTCTTCATTTCGCTCAATATTACTCATTAAAAAACAAAGCTGCCAGATAATTCTTAAGTTCGTCTAATATATGGAAATTATATTCCCAAAACACTCCCACATTATGGTTATATGCATCAAGGTCATGTGAATAATGCGAATACTTCTTTGAATTGCAACTCTGATCGTATGAAAATTGTGATATTATAAACATTTTCATAAATTTTCCTAAACCGTACGACTGGTCAAAATATCTGTCACACAAATGCATTTTTGGGTCACACAGATGCATTTTTGGGTCACTCTATTCTACTTTTTCCTAGAACATACCATATTTGACAAATCGTACGATTGATCTTCTAAATGAACATGATATTCATTTCCTTTCACAAAATATATTTGCAAGCCAAACGCAAAAGATCTTTTTTTTTCATCATCTTTTTTTTCTCAGCTTTTTAAGAAACTTTTTACCATTTTAAAGTAATTTATAGTCCAATAATTTTTTAAATTTTTTAATAAAACTTAAATTTTATTTAGCCATGCATAAAAATTTTAGTCGCCTACCCCAATCCCCGTTACAAATTCAATTTTTAGAAGACACGATATGGCTGCTCTGCTACGAACAACCTTTACAAAAATTAAGATCAACGCGAGTTTTGGGAACCCTCTTGCGATCACTGAAGCATGACTGACAACAGTACCAGTACTTTTTCCTGTTAGCTGCTACTATTTTTCTAAAAGGGAAATCCGCTGAAGTTACAAAAAAAACATATTCATGCGTATACACACACATGCATACATACAAACATGTGAAAATGCTACACACATTTGTTGAAATAGTCTCTAGTTTTTAGCGAGCACAAATTATATTTTGCATTAGAATCAATTACAAATAAATATGTATGTATGGATATGTATATCCACTTTTACATACGTGCATATGTACCTACATCCATACATACTTTTATTAGTGTTGTTTATTTAGAGAATCGCTTTTGGGCCGACATTGTATATTATAGATTTAATACATATATACATACACACACACATAAAAAATACAGTAAAGTCAGTTGAAATAGACAATTGCCTTTATTGGGCGTTTTTAATATTTGAAAATAAAAACAATATTTACTGAGTTTTCGGAAATAACACGTGTACTATTTAATATCACTATTTTAATCACTATTTATTTATTTATTGGTACTCCATCCTTTCAAAAAAACATTGCGAATTTATATATCTATTGGTGGGGCTCTTCAGAAAGGTAGTCCATACCTGTTGGTTGCTTGTTGTACTTCTTGAGAAATTCAATTCGCTTATTAAAATGTCTGCTACCTCATTTGCATTGAAGTATACAATTACAGTTGTGATGTCGCAAATCATTGTGATCTTGCGCACTTTGAAACCTAAAAAGGGTTTTCAGCATTAACCCTGGCGATACCAGCATAATTCTTAGAAAAAGGCTAAATTGACTGCTTAGGCCTTAACACCGTCCATGAAGCTTAGATATCCAGTAATTGAGGCCACCGATTAGGTTTTACGAAATTTAAGTGTGCGAGATTCTACTGTACTTTCGTAGCACAACATACATATTTATGTAATTACAAATGCTGTCGGACTGATTCACGATCTATTATAAAAATTTACCTACTCACTGCATATATACATGCATACTTATGGATATAAATATATACTCACACATATGTATATATATGTATGCCCATAGATACATATGTTTGTGTATAATAACGAGCAAGTACACATTTCATTAGTCATAGTCATTTATAAGACTTTATAGGTTTTTTTGGATTGTAGTTGCAAATTAATTTTCTTGCTTACATACACACATATGCTCTTGTAAATACAAGCCCAATGTATATATGAAGGAATGTATGTATGAAATTACAAATATATGCAGTATATTTAAAGTAGTCACATAAACACTTAACGATTTATACTTCTCATTTTAGTCTCTTCTGGGAGTTAATGAATAATAAAACGGAACTCCCTCATGTATAAAAATGCAATCCTTCAAAGCAGAGGATGAGTGAAATTATGTACACATGTATGTATGTATGTATGTATGTAAATTCATACAATATTGGATTAGTGTACGATAACAATACTGCTCTGTAGTATACTTGTAAGAATTGCTTCTAATACTCGTTAATTGCACCAAATTGTTCTGCCTTTTTTTAAAAATTGCCAAATAAACTTAATACCAATTTTACATAAAACGCAGGAACTCAACAATAATTTAGTTATCAACAATTAGCTACTCCTTGGCGTATCTACAAATTTTTGTTGGTTATATTTTTCTTTTTTTCTATATAAAACTAGCCTTAAGTTTAGTGTAAATGTTTTGAAGAAATTTTATTTATAATATCTTCTTCTTCTAAAATAAAGTGGGAGTGTACATTTTGTATTCCTAATTTGCCTTTCTTACTTAAACATATCAAAATTGCATGCAACAAAGTTGCTTAGGGTAATTGTGGAATTATTGTCGTAAATTACAATATCCATTTCATTATTAGTAATGCGGACTCTACTTCTTTCCATTCCAGCACAATATACCGCATGAGTAGCTCAGAATTGTACCAAATTTCAGTGATTTTAATTTATTTACATCTGTTTCGCAGAAACAATTCTTTGAAAACGAAAGTTAAATAAAATGAAGAGGTTGGTAGCCAATGTTTGCAGGAAGTATACTTATACGGATGTAGTTATATCTATATATTTGTGTATAGATACGTGTATACTCGTATGTGAATATGGATATACGAGTACCTTCGTATATACACAATATATAATTTTGCCTTCATATGCATGTATGGATACGTGTATATCGCATGCCCATATACAGATTTGTTTGTACACAATATATGATTACATCTCCATATGTATGTATGTATGTATGAGTGTATATACACATGCTTATATGGACGTATATTTTCTTATATACAATGTCAACATAACAACAACAAAGCCTCGTAAATATGAGAACAAGTTTTAACAAACCATAGAGAATGAAGAACGCCTCGCATTTACACATTAATAACGATCTCCAATTGGTGGAGCTGATCTAAACAAACAAACAATCAACAACACAAAAGGTGTCCGTGTGTTTAATGCGTTTAAATGTGTTTGTTTTTTATATTGAATATTCATATTCAGGTTTTATAAATGTATAAGGCTGCTCCATAAACCACCCAACCGAATTCAAATTATGAGAGGAGTGCAAGAGATAAAATAAGGAACAAACAGCAAGTAATTGTGCTCTCAATAAATCAAGCAAGATGTCTGCGGAGGGTGCGTAAGGATAAATTATTCAATTAATATATTACATATTAATTTAATTTTAATTATTTTTTTATGTATATGCACACATATATATGTACATATATTTTTGTATGTTTTACATATTTTTCACATACGGCTCCTCTTCAATCATTTATGTATTTCAAAATGGAAACTGCAGTGGGGGCCAAAGGTCTTATTATTTTACTTGGTAGCCATCGGCCATGGAAGAAAATTGTAAGTTGTCATTTCTAGTAAAATTTAAAAAATCTTTGTATAGCAAAATATCGGAAATAAAACATTAAGGCAAACATTAAGCGAGACAAAAACATGCAAACTTTTTTTTAATCGCATTCACTCTATTATAGAAATATGTAAATAAGTTTACTCAAATGGCCATTGTTTTTATCAAGGATTTTTATCAATGTCCTGTCTCCAATCATACCAGCGAGAAATAATTAATAAATTAATGAGAATCTATATGATATAATATTTATGGCGGACTTTATTATTCAGCACACAGAACAAGCACCAGCAAATTAGGAATTATTGTGCAATATTCTCGTATGCGGCGATTTAACTAAATAGTTCAATTTTATAATTCAAATATAATCTATTATTTGGTATAAATTTGCTTATCAGATAGTTGAAGTAAAAATAGAGGGAAATTTTTAATTAGGTGGAAAATGGGGTGCAAAATTTATATTTTTGTGTTTTTGCTTTTTGTAATAAACAAAAATAGGGGCCATCGCTTGGGTGTTGCCTTAAATAAAATAAAACTTTTAATGCAGTTCCTTAGCCCTATTTATATATTTTGTTAAATTTGACAAAATTTGCATACATCCACAAATGTATGTATATATCGTTGGTCTCAAGTAGGAAGACCTAACTCAACCAACTTTTTACAAATGAGTTTTTTTTTAAACTGAAATCACTGAGCACAATTGTTTATACGGGAGCATTGAAATCCCTAAAAAAAATTCTTTGAAAAAAGTGGTTGTTGGGGTCTTTCTACTTGATACCAACGATGTGTTATATATGTATGTGTACAAATATGCAATTTCTATCAAATGAAATTGGCTTTCACAATTGGAAAATAATTCATCATTTTTCATTTAAAGTGCATACCACACACCTGAATAGTAATGTAAAGCATAATGCTTTTGTCCTTCACATCTATGCAGACATGCTTTTTATGCATATATATATCTACATACGCACACCCAAACATATATACATACGTTTAGAACTGGGGTATTCCCAAATCTTCACAATCATAATAAAGCGTCATCAGATAAGAATATTGGCCGCCACTTTGCTTACGAATCACAAAAAATGCTTAAAAGCAACATCTACACATTCAACCAGCCAACGGATAACAAATTGAACTAAAGATTGGCTTAAAAGCCATTTTCAAATAGCTTCAGTTAAACGGAGAATGTGGCAATCAGCATTTAGTCAATTTGTTTCTTAAATGTTCTTAAGGCAAATTAACAACGAATAACGTTAAAATAAAATGTTTATCGTATGATATGAAAATGGCCTTGGGGCTATAAAAGCAAAACAAAACAAATATACACATTCATAAATACATACAGATGTATTTATGGGCATGCGTACACCCACCAAACACACCCGAGTTGATTTCCACTTGAGTACGACTTCTTAGTATTGCAACTGGAAGTCTCAATTAAATTAATTAATATAATTTTAATGGAATTAAAAAAAAATTATAATATAATAGATATATACAATAGATATATATAAAATTGATAAAATTATTTTGAACTTTAGCCAAAATATTTAACAATCACTTTTTAATAGAAATCCATCGTTATTCTTTGGAAATATTGCATTAAGTTATTATTTGGTATGTATTTATTTATTTACTTAATAATTACATATAATCGGCTACCTATTTGATACTTAAATCGCACTCACAAAAAAAAGAAATGAAATTGATCGTTTGCTGTTAGTTAAAGCAGATCACTGATCACTGGTTAATGTTTTCTTAGTGCGCATGGAGATTTAAGCAATTCCTAGTTAACAAATGCATTTTAAGAGCGGATAGTATATAATTCTAAAGCATAAACTTTTTAAAACTTTCCTTGTAAACACCCATTATATATTAATAATAATTAAATTACAATAAGCACAAAAAAATATATACATCAGATTTAAGTTGAAAACGTAATTATTTTTAAATTTAACCTCGTTAAATTGTATGAAAGTTATTCGAATTTACCGCCTCTTAATCGAATTACTGTAATTTGTCAATAAATCCTACTGTAATAAGAATCTTTTCCAATAAAACTGATAATATTAAATAGAAAGAACCGATATCACATGCGCTCTTTTCAAACGATGCCTTAGTGTTTGCTGGGTACGAAAATTAATACGAGGGGGCTCCAGAAATTGCACAAAGGTTTAAAGTATTCAGCAATTGTTTCTTTGAAGTACGTTCAGTACATGTGCCATTTATCCCTCGTTTAATAGAAAAACTTTAACACTTATTTGGGTTATACGACAATTTGTATACAATTGGAATATTTCAGCGATTAGAAAATAATTAGTTAAAGATATTCACAATCAGTACAGGAGTCACAATCCTGCACAGTCTCACGATTTTACATTTACGGCATGTTTGCCAGAAAAGTGTGACGGTGTGAACTGAACATGCAGGTATATGACACATTTCTTTGATATGAAAAGTTTTATGAAATTTCACTTTTGCTACGGTCAGAGGAGAATTTATTTCAAGGAGATGAAAGAAAAAATTAGTTAGCGTGATTTTTGTATAATAGTATGGCACCCGTTACATATGTATACCTTCACTACCGCCCTCGTATGTAGCGTAATGAACAGGTAAACTCAATGATATACAACCAAACCTAGAAACAATCGCATACAAATGATTTGCAAGTCTGTTGTGATCGCATTAACTTCAAATAAAAACTTTGGCGCACGCGGCTAACAACAAACATTCATGGTTTAGCATTTTACTTACGTACGTACGTACGACTTCGCACACAAAGCCAATCCTGTGAGGAGAAAAGCTGCAGAGAAGTTGTTAGAGGTCAGTTGTATCTGAATGTATACAAAAAAACACACATATATATATATATATATATATATATATATGTATGTCTAAATATGGTTTAATATCTACCTAAATCGAACGTACATACACAGAATTGGAAGAGGTTGGTCTCTGGCGTCATATCACTGAGTATCGAACGCTCTAAAAAAATGATGGGCGTGTGACATTGCTGCCTCTAATTTTGAGCTTTTGAGAATGTTTAAACAAATTATTATTGATAAGAATATATTTTTCTTACTTTATTTATTTTTAAAGGTCTTCAAGCTACGAATGAATTATACACAGAGAATAAATTAAAATGTAAGCTGAACAAACCACACTCTCTTAACAGACAGTTCATTAAAACAGCTGGAAATCTTAAGGCACGTGCCCAGAACCCGTGTTTACGATAACATAATTGTATTTCTTCGTTTACTCTATTTACTATAACATGCACTTAAAGGAATATTTTCCTAATGAATGGAAATTCTTGATTTTAATCATGTAAACTGTTTTTCGAAGTTAGCACTTGTCATTGTAATATCCGTTCTCAGTCCTGTGGTGGTGCTCACATTTTATTCGGCAAATCTGAATTTTGCGAATACAGAAGCTGTGTGAAAAGTGCTTTTGTGTGATTGAGAAGGCCGCATATATTTTGATATAAATGTACGCATGTACGTTACAAGTTCGTAAGAGATTAGAAATCAGAAACAGGACAAAATGAATGGCATGCGGCAACTTGGAAAGTTTCGAAAAGAATAAAATACGTTTTGAGATGTCTGCAACTAATGAAGTGGAATATTCTCCCAGTGTGTTTTCATAAATGTTATTGCGAAAGGTGCAGTCGTTTAAAGCTTATCAAAGATTAAGTTGGATGGCTGGCTGGGTTCTGCCTCTTCTTCTCTGTTCATTCAACTATGTACCCACTTAAGCTTACAACAAAGCCAAAACGAAAAACAAACTAACGAAACGAGTAGAGTTCACAGCCCAGTCAGTCATCATAATAATTTGTAAAGGATCCCTATTATGTAAGTTCTAAGCCACATGGTACGTCTGTTATATGTATATACACACATGCATATCCAAACATAATTCTATACCCAAATCCACATGTTCATACGTACTCGTATACACATTTACGTTCATGAAATATTTTTTTAATGTTTTTCCGTATTTCTCATTTTTGCAGTTGTTCTTGTTGATTTGTAAGATTGTTTTTGGACATCTTTATGATTTGTTTCGTTAATGCCGGATTCTTGTTCTGCGGTAGGTTGATAATAAAATTTGTGCGTTGACTGAATGATGTGGTGGGAGTAGTTTTAGGACTTACCGCCTGTTTATAGAATACATAGGAAAAATGTTGAATCAGAATTTAAATTGAAAACAGCAATACAATATGAAAATTTGTTTCAATAGAAATGCTCATTCTAGAAAACTTTGTTACTCCTTATGTAAACAGGTGGTTAATTTTATGACAGAAAAAAAATATATTATTATGCCTCAAAAACTAAATTATCAGTATATTAAAAATTTGTTCATCAAATGATTTTTATAATAAAGAAGCCATGTTATCAGAATACGTGCTCGTGTACATCTGTAGATCAATCTGAATTACACTTTTTTTGCCAGTCATATCGTCTAAGGAAATTTTTAATTTTGTTTAGAACGATGTTACGCGATTTAAGCTGATCTTGATTCTTCATCTTGAGCTCTTCTGCCCTGATATCCTTCTCCATATTGTACAACGGAATTAACATTGGATCTTTGTACCGCCAAACTAAGAATGGCATTTTTGCTAATGGAAACCAACTACTTTTTACAAAACAGTTAAAACCCAGTATATAAACATTAGAAACAACACGTGTGTTATTAAAATTCTAATGCTTTCTTATAATATAAGTCGGATAAATTCATGAATCAAATTTACATGCATATCTATGGAGATGTGTACATACATACGTATGCACATGTATTCTTCGAATGTGCACACTCTGAACAGATCGGTCTAATATTTAATACTTGTAATACTTTCAATTCCAACCGTATGAACATATATATGAACATAAGTACGTATATCCATGCAACCATCACAATTCTACAACCAGACTTAACTTTTTGACCTTGCCGTAGAATGAAAATATTTTAGGTCAAATACTTTCTAAAATATATTATATCACCTGAGGTTTTTTTGTGCTTTTGGGTTTATTAATACTACAGCAACGCATATACATACATACGTGCACATATACTATAATATAATATAATACTTTTATTATTTACTTTCATTTTAATGTAGATGAATCACGGATCTGCACCCACAATTTTACCCTACGCGACTTTATCTACTATAGTAGAAGGTGTTAATTTTAGAATTGTTAGCATAAACTAAGTTCATAACGCATTAGCGACCAAAAATTTTTGAGGGTCTATACAGATAAACAGCCTAAATAAATACATATGTATTGCATGTGTTTTAGCATATTGCAAAATATTATTTAAGCCGACACAACCGTCCGGCAAAATATTGAAAAACAGTATATTTTCTCATAAATTCTTTTAAAATACTAGCGTTTGTCAGTAACACCCTTCTTCCTTTTTGTAGGATGCGAACAATGGTTGTAGTCCGGTTCAATATTCAAAAATAAATTTATTAATTATGTACATATTTCATGGATATACAAAATCTCGGGTGATAAAATAAATAAAATAGAAAAAGGAACATTTTTGTTCGAGATAATTAATAATACGAAGAAGAAATAAAAGATTGGAGAAAAAAGAAAAACAGCATAAAAAATTAATCAATTAAATAAATTACATTATTGTACACACTCTGGCGGAAAGTTTATACCACAATTTCTTTATATTACTCTCATTTTTAACAGTTTGGAGTTATTTAGCATTCACAAAATGTATGGTAACTTCTTCGTATTTTGTGGTGCGAATCCAGTTCAATTCGCTTTGTATAGTGTACCTATTACTAATTCGCTTTGTTTTTTGGAAAAGTGGCAGCCTTGTAATTACAAGCATACAACCCTGTAACGCGTTTTTTTCTACTTTGCAAAAAAAATTAGTTCGTGCATTCGTATTTTCTGTACAAGCGAGATATTATAAAATATTCTTATTAAAATCTGTATTGAAAGAAAAATACATATATATTTTTTGTTATTTGGCATTTTTTAAATACACATTTGGTGCGCATTATCTGTAAAAATGGATCTTGGCGGTCCACAATTAACAAACTTCTTGTCCCCAGAAGAGTTGCTGCAGACACCCCAAGTAGTGCAAAATAAATTTAAAAAGTATTTGGAAGAGTTTTTTGATGAATATTATAAAGACAAAGCAGCGGCTAATCGGCTACGTAAGTATATTTGACTGAATATACATATTTATATACATATAGTTGTGCGTACATGCATTGTAAAAGGAGTACTTGCATGCATAAGGAGTTCATATACATATGTTTATATATACGCAAATAAAATTTTTGTTAAATGATTGCCGGTTTGATTATGAGGCACCTACCCTGTAGATCTGTGTTCTAAACAGCGGATTAATTTCTCTGCGTTTGTACACGGAAATTATTAGCTTGAAAATAAACCTTTTTTAATAAGTATATACATCTTTTTTATATAACCTCTTCGTACAGATTTTTAATTTGATTTTGGGCTTAAGAACGGGCTTCATTTTCTTTATGAAAAAAAAGTTCAACAATTTTAATATTAATTAATATTTAGCCAACGAAGTAGCGAAATATTGAAAAAATTAATACAATATCAAAATGTTTATAAAAAAAAATTCCTTGAGCGGAAACTAATTAAAACCATTCGTATATGTATATGTATGTACATACATGTATGTTACATACACTTTTTTGTTTCAAAATTTATAGATGATTATGAGCTTAAAACGGAAGAATTGCAGGCTCAATTACAAGACTACGAATTGAAGCTACAAAAGTGCAACCAAAACGTTAACGAACTTCGCATTCAGTTGGACACTGTATCTAATGAACGGAAGCAATTATTAGAGGCATCTAGTTCCTATGAAAGAGAATTGGCTACATTGCGCAATGAGAAGAAAACTGTAGTAGATGACCGTGATCATTTGCTAAAAGTGATTGAAAGACAAAATAGCGAACTAGAACGATTACAACAGGATCTTAAAGCGTATCAGCAGCAACTTAAAGGAGCCATAAGTGCGAAATGCGAAGCTCTAGCACGTGTTGACGAAATTGAAAGTAAAGAAGTTACATTCGAATTTAAAGAACGGCGTATGGAACAAGAACGTGAAATGATGCAAAAACAAATTCAAACACTTTCACAAGATCTTAATCGGAATATTTCTGAGTTGCAGAATATTAGGAGGGAAAGCACTATGAACACTATGCAACTAGAAGCTCGTTTGACTGAAAAGACTGAAGAATTAAAAATAATACAAGTACAATGCAATCAATACAAAGACACAATTGAACGACTAACGCATAATATTCAAGAATTATCCTCAAAAATGTTAAGCCAGAATGAAGAGGCTCAGAAAATGATGGATTTCTACAAAAAAGAATTAGATGCTAAATCTAAATTGGCCGATCTATACAAGAGTAACAGTGAGGACACCGATGTTGAGCGAAATGAATTGTCTGCTGCTCTATCTGATTTGAAGAGAATGCTAGCTGAAGCCAGCGATCAGTATGGCGAGTTGGAAACTACATTTAAAGCCACACAATTAAAACATGAACAGGATTTGGAAGAGAAGGATAAAATAATAACGTCCCATAAAGAGGAAATAAAACATGCCAATGAATTGCTCAAGAATTTACAAGATGAAAGCGTTGATAGCGCTATATCTAAATTAGCACCAACTGCAGCTGTAGCTTCTCGATTAATTCGCTCCGATATGTCGCTTACCGAATTATATTCTTTATATGTTAAGGCCACTGAAGAATCGGAATTACAAAAGAGAGAGATGGCTCGATTAAACCTCCAGCTGAAAACTATTCTCAGTGAGCTCAATGAAAATGCTCCTATCGTAAAAAAGCAGGAACTAGAATATGAAAAGCTTTTGGAAACTAATAATATTCTGGCCCATCAACGTGATGAATTGCTGTCTTTGAAAACAAATATGGAAGACTTGCTAGCTGACGCTCACACTAAATTTGCGCAAATGGAAAGGGAGAACAAGAAACTTAAGCATTCCCAAAATGACTTAAGTCGCCAGGTCTGCTACTTACTCAAAGAAATTGAACAATTGCGCATTGGTTTAACTAGTGATGGGGCCAACAGTAGCTCTACGCATTGGGGCAATGTCACAACTACCGATGACGTGATATCAAAAAAGCTAGTGACATTTAATAATATCACGGAATTACAGGAAAATAATCAAAAACTCTTACTTCTGGTACGAGATCTTAGCACAAAATTAGAAGAAGCAGAGGCACTAAAGAATGAAATGGATGAAGCATGTTATCAGGAGAAACTTGAAACTTATGCGACAAAGTTCCAAAATATGCAGGATACTCTTAATCAGCAAAACAATACTGTTGCCACTTTGGTTTCTAAATGTGAAAGATATAAGAAGTTATACTTTGAAATTCAGAAGAAACTAAACAAACAGTCCTCGCCTGATGATTTGAGCGACATAGAAGATGAAGCTATGGATGGCCAACAAAATGACACCAACAATTTGAGCGTGCAATCCCCGACCGGAAAGACTATGAAGTCTAAAGAATATGAAAAACGTATTCGCGATTTAGAACAGCAATTGCAAGATGTAAGAGATAATTACAAGGCTCTCAAGGAGCAGTACGAATATTACACGCAAGAAAAGAAAAATAATGAAAAGATTCTCAATGAACAGTTTGATTCCATGCGAACGGAGGTTCGAGAACTCACTTCCACAAACTGTAAATTGGTTTCTAATGTAGAATACACGAAACAGCAAATCAAATTGCAGCAAAAAAATATACTAACTTACAAGCAACAGATCCAGGCGTTAGAGGATCGTAATAAGAATTATGAGAATACAATTGTAAAACATGAGCAGTCTGTTCTTTACCTTAAGGATGAAATAATCAAATGTCAGCGTAGTCAATCGTCAGCAGAGTCTGAATGCAATCGCTTAAGGCATGAAAATCGTATACTTAAAGACACCGTTGGGCGTTTGCAATCCGAAAAGGAAGCAAGTAATCGTGAACGTCAGAGCCAGTCGTTAGTATTAAATAACTTAGAGTTGATTAAGTCTAATTTAGAAAGATCAGAAATGGAAGGTAAGGCAAGACTAGAACAAAGATTGGATGAAACTGTGCGTGAACTATCAGCGCAAAGAAGGAGGTTCCAAGAGGAGGAAGATCGTTTCCGTGAAACCGCAAATGATTTGAAGAGGCAGGCTGACTCAGCCAAACAACAAATGGAAATTGAAAAAGCCGATGCTGAAAAACTGCGCCTGGATTTGATAGGTATCCGTGAAGAACTTCAAACAAAAGTTCTACAAATTGATGAGCTTAGTAAGAAACTGCAGGAAAGTCTCACCCCATCCAAGAACGATAACCCCATTGTGTTAGCGAATAAAAAAGCTCGTGAATTCGAAGTGAAATGTGAAGAGGCAAAAATTGAAATCGAATCCCTAAAAGCAAATTTGGCTAAGGCAAAAGAACATGCCGATCAGTACTACAAAATGTCCCAAAGTGCAGAAACGGAAATAAAAACTCTGCATGAAGTTCATACCGGATACATTGAAAAAACGGAAGCCGAATTGAAAGAATTACGCACTTCTGAAATGAACCTTAAAAATCGTATATGTGAATTAGAAGCCGATTTGCAACTAGCGACGGTAATAGAAGCTCCTGTTACTAACAATGCACCGGCCGAGCAAATAAGAAAACTTCAAGAGGAGCTTAAAGATGCCCTCCAAAAAGTGAGCGAGTGTAATCGCAATTTGCGAACACTGAGAGCTGAAAATATCACTCTATCAGAAAACTTAAATAACGTGGAAACAAAATATGCTAATGAAATGATTTTGCATTCGGCCGATATACAGGAACTAGGCAAAGTTAAACAGGAATTAATAAAGGTAAGTTAGTACTTCTTCACAAATAAATCCATTTATGTAAAAGTAAGACGATCAAATAATTTTCTTCAACTTCATTAGATTCAAAGTCAAATAAACGAACTTACAATGGACCGAGATAATGCCAAGTCCGCATTAGAGGACATACGGCGTTCGCAAGAAGAAAATATAGCTCTATTGCGAAAAGAAAAGGAAGAGTTTGAGAAACGCGTCGAAGATCTTAATTTACTTAATTCGCACCTTCATGATCAAGTGGAAGCTCTCTCTTCGAAGCTTTCCACTATTAACCCACCACTAAATTCGTCAAACCTCAATGACTCCGTAATGGACACTTCAAATAATGAAATAAATCGTTCCATTTTGGATGCCGATGCAGAAATAAAAAATAATGAACAACTATTGCAAATAATTAAATTTTTGCGCAAAGAAAAAGATTTGACAGTTGCAAAAATGGACATACTAAAAGCAGAAAATACCAGAGTCTCGTCTGAGTTGACAATCTTGCAAAAGAAAAATGAGGAATTGGAAGATTTTCTTAATCGTGAGCGTTCAAAGACCGACACGAATCTTATATCAGCTTCAAAGCATGAAGAAATTTTACGCAAAATTGAGACATTAAATGCTATAACTGACAGCAATCGCATCTTGCGTGAAGAACGCAATTCTCTAACACAACGTGTTAAAGACTTAAATGACCGTATTAGTGCTTTAGAGGATGAACTTTTCCCGCTACAATCGCAAAATCGTGATCTCAACACCAAAATAGATGAGTTAAAATCAGAAATGGGTTCATTGCGTACTGAAGCAATGAGATGGCGTCAGAGAGCAAATGTTTTAGTTGAAAAAAGTAATAAAAATCCTGAAGAATTCAAGCGCTTACAAACTGAACGCGAAAACCTAGCAAAAATGTTAACGGCTGAAAAGGAACAAATCAAGTCTCTTAACGAAGAACTCCAAACAGTTAAGGGTGAAAAATCACGCCGGGAAGCTGAATTAGCATCGTTAGAAAGACAAGTCCATGTTATTGCAGAAGAAAAGAAGAGCTTGAATGCCGATGTTGCAACTTTAAAACAGACAAATTCACGACTTATGCAAGAAGTTATGGAGCTAAAGAATAACCTGTTGGTCAAGGAGGAAGCAGTTCAAAAAATCACGGAAGACTTAGAGTCTAAGGAACAGCAGTTGCAAGATTCGAAAAATAAAGAAATACAAATACGAAAAATAGCCAAGCGTTATAAGGATTCGTTTTTGGAGTTATTAAAGAAAAATCCAGCTTCCACTGGTAGTGATCCTACGAATAACACGGGAGGGCAAGATGGTATAGAACTAAGTGGAGCAAACAATCAGGATGCAGCCACAAAAGCCGAATTGGAGCAACACCGCGGTACGATTGAAAGTCTTAATAGTGTAATACGTAACATTCAGGAAGAAAACGAAAAAATACGCAAAGATTATGAGGATCTGAAGGCAGCAGTTGAAATCGACGAACGAACTAAAACACTTTTGAGAGAAGCTAAGACACATATTGTAAGTTTGACCGAGTCACGCAACATTGTCAGCAATGAATTGGCTTCAACAAAGAATAAATTGCTGCATAATACGGAAGCTCATGAAACGGCAATTAATGAAATTAAGTCACAATACGAAGACTCTTTAGGTCGCTTAGAACGCGAACTTGAGCAAAATAATCGTAATAAGGAAGAAGTTCAACGCTTGACCAGAGAGAACGAATCTCTCATAATGCGCATAAATCAGTTAAACCGTCAGTTGGGTTTGCAGCAATCTGCGAAACCTTCTACTTCATCAGTAGTGTCTGACAAGGGCTCGATATCAGATTCCTCTCCACGAACTGCTAATGTAAAGCCAATGTCGGGCACGGCCTCAGTACAGCAATCAGCAACTGTTACACCCTGGCGAGGAGGTGAAACTCCTTTAGCTAGTATAAGGCCGATATCGGTGCAAAATACACGTAAAGCTGCTATTCTCCCAACTAGCCAACAAAATTCTTCTGGCAGCAACATAGTGGCAGGAACTTCAACATCTTCCACTTCGTCCACTTCAACTCCTTCAAGTACACCCTCTTCAGCTGCTGGTAGTAGCAACACAGCACTTGTACCACCACAGCAACAAGTACACACAACTGGTACTGCTTCCCTGGAAACAATGTCTTCATCACCAACATCGTCTCATACAGACTATATGCCATCAACAAGTTCTGCTTCTGTAGCTGTTGCCGCTGTGCCGCCTATGGGAACGGCTTCGGCTGCTGAGAGTTCTCAAGAAGCAGAAAGTATTCAACAACCACAACAAAATGAACCGCAAGCACATGTGAGCGGGGGTACTGGCAACCAAGTGCAAGTTGTGGCCTTAGTTTCTCCTAGAGTGGAAGGTTCTGCACAATCTGCGCCATCTGTTAACATCCAACTCATACAAGATCCCAATAATCCCCAGCCAAGCACTTCAGGCTCTACGGGTTGCTCCTCACATATATCTGTTAGTAGTCACAATCGCCATACTCCATCCAGCAGCAGTGTTACAACCACGCAAGCCGGTTCTTCTGCTACACACAAAAGACCCAGGGAATTGGAAGGTGACTCGTCCACAACTGCCGACGATTCAGATAAATCATCAACCAAACATCCTAAACGTATGAGAACTCCAATGAATAGTGCCGAAGCTGCAGTTATGACTATTGCTGTTTCGGATTCCGGTATTGACGTAGACCAAGTGCCAACTTCCTCACAACGTGATCAGGAGGATGATGTCGTTGTCGTAGATTCCGAAGATGATGGTATGGCAGAAGCCGAAGCTGACGATGGTGGTCCCAATGGTGGCGATGGTGAACATGAAGTTTATGAAGATTATGACCATGATCAAGACATGGATGAAAATGAATGTCCTGAAGTTAATGAAAGTAATTTACGCCACGAAGTTGGGGAAGCTGACAATAACGAGGTTGATGTCGATGGGGACTTAGAAACTCATGGACAGTGTTCTTCGGCCGGTGCTACTGGGCAAGCAGATAACGATCCTTATACAACGGGAGCGAGTACCAGCGCAGCGGCTGCTGCAGCCATGGCAAAGTCTCATAACCAACAAGACAATAACCAACAAAGCCAAGCAATTAGCAGTGGCAGTGGTGAATCTCCTCAACGAAAACAGCCCAACTCTTTGACAAGACAGCAAAAAGCAACTCTAATGAAATTACAACAAGGTGTAGATTTAACAGAGACTTCCGAAATGAGTGGATCACGCAGATCAGAAAGGTTAGTTATTTGTTGGAATTATTTTGATATCACTTAAATATTTTTTTACGTTAGTTCGGAAATCGTTAGCTCTCCTCAAGACTCCAAATTCGGTTATGGCACTGATAACAGTGCTTCCTCCAACACTGCACAACATTCAGGAGAACATTCTGTCGAGATTGGTCAAGAGAACCTTGATGTCAATGCAGATGAAGGAGAGGCCAACACTGATGTTGTATTTATGTCAGAAGACTATAGTCAAAAGAAAAATAATGATTTATCATTAGAAGATAATCAGAAGGACAACATTGAAGAAATTGTAGAAGGGGATGATGACTTTAATGAGGAAGAAGCTGGGGATTCCATTGAAGCTTCGGAGATAATAGATGCTGAAAGTAAGTTTTTAAAGTATTAATAATTACATTGAATATGTATTAATATAAATTCTTCAGGTCATCACAGTAGTGGTGCAACTCAATCTGAAATTCAAGATATACAGCAAAATCAAATAGAAGCTACATTCGAAGACAATGAAGGAGCAGACGGCGTTTCTTCAGAAGGAGAAAAGCAAGCAGTGGAAGAAGTTGAGGTAATGAACTTAGCCTATTTGCATTTATTATTTATATATTTAAAATTGTATCTTTATTAAACAATTAAATATTTCATATATTGTAGGAGGAAGGTCGAGAAGCAGAGGCTTCAACCTCACCATCTATAAATACTCGCTCTAAGGCGACAAAAAGTACACCTTCAAATAGGAGGCAAAACAGAGGGAATTTCCAACGTGGAAGTAATCGTCCAACACCTATAATCTGGCAAGGTAATAACGTTTCCAAAATATTTTTTGGATATGAAATAAATATTTTTATATTTTTTTTAGATTCACCTGGAAATTCACGGAACATTTCAAACAATCAAGTCGGTAGCCCAGCGCGTGGTAATTTTGGTAATCAAAGAGGACAACGGGCTAGACGAATGCGGCGACCAGGTGGTGGCAATTTTTCCAATAGAATATAATTATATTCAGACTTAATTTAAAGTCTTTATTTTTTATGTTGTATGTAAATTCTAGTATTGTAATTATTTGTAAGTTATTCGTCTTTGAAGATTTTATGGCGTTTTTATAGTTTCTCTTTTTTCCATATGCATTATAATACCGAAGCATTGATATAATCGATCGCTTTATTTAAGAATTATATATTTCAGCTGGTATAAAAATTAATAATCCATTCATACGTCATTTTATGTTCAAAATTATAATTAGATTTGCTAGTTGCATAATAATTATAAACACACTTATTCTTTACATGAAATACATATTTTATTGTTTTTATTTTTGCCAAAACTGTATGCACTGAAGATAAACGATATCTTAGATAAGCTGTTTGTCCTGTCGTGTTGCACAACTTCGGTTGCCTTATCCGTTAAAATTTCACATATTTATGAATATATGAATATTTAAGCTTATTAGGCTCCATCGTTTTAAATTATATTATATGGAGTTAAAAACCAAAAAAAGAAATGAGTGATGACGTTACAACAGTTTACAATATGAAATCAATTTCTTCTGCATCTGTATTTATGGAACATTTTGTGAAAAATAGTGAGGTTCTGTTTCACCAATCTAAACTTCCTAAAAACCACATACCCGATATTTGTTAGCGAATTACCAGCCTGACAATTGGTATAATTTTATGGCAAACTCTGTACTGTTTACTAGGAATGACTTACATATTGGAAAATAAGTCTTATATAGTTTTTACTGCACTGAACGTTACTTTAAAAAAACTAATACCCACTTAACCGAAGGTTCGCACATTTTGTATAACAATTACCTCCTAGTTTGGTTTTTTTGTACCTGAAATATTCTGTATTTGTGAAAAGCCACGCATACTTCCATTGGCAGGTTTTTTTTTTAATTCAAAAAGCGTTACGGTTTCAAAAGTTCAGCATTTCACTGCTTGCATGATTCGTTGCGAAAATACGAAATATTCTGAATGTGACAATCCACTCATATTTCCATTTGCAAAATGTTTTTTTTTTAATTCAATTTGAAATCTCACAATATTTTAAAAAGTGTTACGTTTTCAAAAGTTTAGGATTTCACTGCTTGCAGGATTCGTTACGAAAATACGAAAACAAATACTTCTTGATTTTTTTTATATTTATTTAAATTTAAAGTATTAAAAAACAAATTAAAAACTTTGTTTTATTATAAAGAGATACATCTTAAGCCCTTGGTCGTTCTTTCTTCTCCTTATACAAAGCCAACAATGAAACGTTAGCGACCTTGACAACCTTGAAACGTACACCGGGAATATCACCAACGGCGTGACCTTTACGACCGAAACCGGCAACTAGAACTTCGTCGTTTTCTTCAATGTAGTTCAAACTACCATCACGAGGCACGAAAGCCGTGATTTTCTTGCCATTCTTAATTAGTTGAACTCTCACGCACTTGCGGATAGCGGAATTAGGTTGTTTGGCTTCAACGCCACTGTATATAAACAAGTTAAAAAAGAAAAATCTTATTTATTTGTCCTTTTTCATTATTTTTGCTTTTATTCATTGAATTTGATGTCCACACCAATTTCACGATGAAGTTGCTACTTGCTAACTCACAGTATACTCCTGTGATTTGAATTTCAACAAGTACAAAACACAAAAATATACTGCGAGCCTAATTCAAGAGCTCGATCTAGTCTGTCTTTACACTGCACTGTCTTCTAAATATATAGATTAAATAAATAAATACTTACACTTTCTCAAGTACAATGCCCTTGGCATGAGAAGCACCACCGAAGGGATTAGCCTTCCATCTTGTACCCAAATGGGCCTTTTTGTAATCTTTGTCAGCCCAACGTTGATCACGTCGATGATTTACGTGCTTTCTTGCAGTACGGAGACCTCTTGGTTTACCTTAAACAATTAAAAAAAAAACATTGCCATTACAAAAGATCAAGACAAATAATTACATACATACACACAGAAAAATTACTTAAGCATCTTGTAACTCGTCAATTTACATAAACATTTACATATATGGATATAATAAGACAATATAACAAATTTATTGTACTCTTTTCAGTTTTCAAAATAAAATTCGCATTTACTTATGTGATGTCTTAGATTTTTGTAGCTTTCTGTTTAGCACATTTTACTTACGAAGCTCGAATGCGGCTTTTTTCAATCCGTATAAATCAGACTACCAGTTGTACAAAGGGCAGTAGCTTCAGCACACTTTTCAATTGCAGAATTTTATCGAAGTTCGTCAAACTTGGTTAAATTATATACTTTAAATACTAACAATAACATTTCCCCTTAAGTTCGATGCATTTTCGTAATTTTCCCGTGAAAATTTAATAATTTTCGCAACTTACCCATAATTTCCAAACTCTCTCAGGCAATGACGGAAATAAAAGAACGAGATATAACAAACAATTATTGCACCTCTGTACAGCGAAGATTACAAGACGCACTGTTGTGTATTTCAGTATCACAGGGATGTATTTCTATGTATAGTTTTTTAAGCAGATTATTATTAACATAGTGCTGCCATATTTTTTTCACACTGAAAAAATTTGCTCTTAATAAATGTGATCCTTCTTACCAAGTTTTGTAGCCTTTGGCCACCGCAGCAAGTTCTTCTACGAACATTATAATTATATTCATATAATTATAATAATAAGTAAATCTATTTATAAAGATCGTAAAACAAGGAATACATGTATTACGTTTTAACATTATTGGTTTTCAAACATTAGTAATATATTTGTATTTTACGAAATATAGCCTATCGCTTTGATATCAACAGTTATTTGCAAATTAAAATTGTAAAACGTTATGTAATTTTTCAATATATGCAATCATATCAGTAATATGTACCATTTCGCTCGTTTTTGATCATTTCTAAGGACTTTAATTTCTTTTAGTTGGTCAAAGCTATATTTCATATAAAAAACAAATTATAACTGGATTTTCTAGGGTTTTACAATTAAAATCTCAAATAACGTAATATCTGAATATAACAAAAATCTTATAATAAATCTTATCAAAAAAGTTATTTCAATTTATTTGCTATAACATACATATGTATATACATATATCATAGAGTGTTGATGAAGAAACGAATTTAATATATATGTATGGCTGTGTGTAGAATTATATTTCCTGTTTTGGCGCAAGTTTTACATTACTTGAAGGCACTTAGCCTGACTTTTTCTAATTCTAATTTTTTATTCTGCTAAGTTTGGGAAAACGTGCAAATTTATATATATACTATACACTATCATTTTCTATTTTCACCTTGGCACTCTCACGGTCATTCGATAAAAAGTAATAGTGTCTGCGTACCTCAAATCATATTCATTACATTTTTTTATTAAAATAAATACAAACAAATTTAAATGTATTTTCAACTCACGTAAGAAATTCTCCTTACATACATATGTATGTAAATGTAAAGTGAGAAACCTGGAAAATTTTGATGCCCAAAAATTATATTAAATTCAGAGAGGAGATATTTTATGCAAGAAAATGCTGCTTTGTTTGTCAGTTCAGAAGAGCTCAAATTACTATAATTAAATATTTACTTACCAACATACACTTATACATAACAAAAAGAAGAAAAAAGAAAAATCAGAAAAATTTCTGTTTAAACCGCAAATAAAAAAACAAAAACATAAATATTCTTAGTAAAACAAATATGCACATCACTTGTGCAAATTAAAATAGTTAAAATAAAAAACCTTTTAAATCATAAACTTATTAAAGCTACTAACCAACACTACGTATGTGGAAAATATTTCACTCAGCATTTACATGTGGCTTATACGCACACACGGCTAACAAAATCGCACAGCAAATACTGCCAGTAAGCAAAAGCCGGCAGAAAACAAGCAAGTCGAACGATTAATATTTACTTATGCCTGTACAATCGCACATGCACACACATGTATGTATGCATTTATTTACCAACCGAATGGTCTTACTCGCCCATCTTTGATATAATGAAATGCTTTCTGTAGAGAAACATAAACATTTTTTCTCCCGAATGTCTATAAGAATGAGTCAGAAGCCAAAGAAGAGAATCAACAGTTACGCGTGATTCGCCGATAATCAATTCAATTTCTTTTGCAACTTTAACACATTGCGACGCTTTTTTAAGACACATTGATACATATTTAACGTTTAAGAGTAAAACGATGTTTGAACGCATGTGTGCGTCAGTTATGTTCATTTTTCGAAATGTAATTGTAACAGCAAATTGTTAAACGAGGAGGCAAGAGAGAACAAAACAGAGCAAAATATGCGGAAAATATGCAGAATTACGTAAATACATAATATATACATACATATTTATGTATGGAAGTATACATTTACACATAATAATGTTATGGATGTGTGTATGGATGTATGTACAAGTCTTCACACCCTGTAGTACATGTAAATCAGATTCTTCTTTCTGTGTTGTTGGATGAATGTTCCCTTCTTTTCATAATAAAAATTCAAATATATGTATAGCCATGTGTAATTTGTTATTTAAGTTTTCTTTAGAAGTTTCAGAGCTTACTCTATTTATTTCTACTGATGGAATTCTCGTTTAATTTTGTGTTAAATTCCTATTTATAAATTCTTACACAGAAAACAATTAAATGCTCAATTTTGTAACTGCTTATTCTTAAATATAATTAAAAGTATTTAAACGAATGATAAACTCAAGTGGAAACATTTTAGAACACTAGCCTTTTTTATGAAATTATAACAAATAAGTACGAGAATTGAGAAGTGATTCCACGATTCGATTAATTATAACGAATAACATTCTGGTAAACAAATAATATCTTTCACACAAATAACTTTTAATGGGAATCTGCTCTTGGCAATAGATGAACTAGAATATATGTGTGTGAACATATGCATTACGTTCGCTGTTGGCGTCTTATAAACGCGACAATTCCAAGCACACTTAGATGCCTATTATCTCATGAGTAACCAGATACTTATATTGCAGCATTTGGAATCCCTTGTTGCATTTATCCGGTTATATACGTTGCCTGAAATATACATTACTATTTTATCACAGCAGAGCTTGCATCATAATGCCCAACTTCTTTTTTAATTAGCTTTCTTGTTACTTACGTGGTGTTCATATTTTTGTCCTTTGGGCCTACCGTATTTAAAATCCCACTGTTCGCATAAAAGCACAAATTTTTTGTGCTATTTGGTGTTGTTGCTGTCTTATTTTGCGTTGGGTTTCATACGAGTACACGTTCAATTTTTTATTTACAAATGTGTATGCGTGTATTTATTTATTTATTTCAGTTTTATTCTTCTGTATTTTTAGTTTGTTTTTGTATTGGTTTTCGTTGCGACTTTTGCTGTTCACATGTTATGCTGTTTGAATTGTTGCTTCATTATTGCTCGTCCAACAAATTCCACCGCTAGAATGTGTTTAACCGGGCCGATAGTCAGGCAGTCTATCAGTTAGTATGTTGCTCTGGCTGCCAGCCGGTCGGTCCGCCAGTTTGCCATTTCATTTGCTCGTTTGTCATTTAGGCGGAAGACGTAAAAAACCTTAACAGCAAACAACCAATATAGCCACGAACCAATCTACTTATGTAGTATATTGCTAGTATCTGCTAGTTAGCAAGCAGGCAGCAGCAGAAAAACTCTTTAGTCACATTTAGGCAGTCGCAAGGAATGGTTGGCTGTTGGGATTGGTTTTCAAATTTAAATTCGCGAATTGCAAATAAATTTATGTCCGTAAACAATATCGGTCGGTATAATTTTTATCAAGCAATTTTGTTGCTCCAACAAATCACTCAGTCAATCTCTTTCTATCTCTCTCTCTCACACACTACCTCTTTGTGTTAAACAAAAAAATAAATATATTTCTATACATAAAATTAAAAAACTAAAAGATTATAATAAAAAAGTAAAAACAAAAACGCGGTCTATAATCGCTTTAGCTGGTATCGCATGCCCAACTTACAGTTGTGTTCTTGTTGTTATATAAACAGACAGACAGCCAGACAGACAGACAAACATACAAATGGCCAGATAGACAGATAAACATGCATTTGTATAAACTTCTATATTGAAATTCTTATTAAACATTTCACAACCACGAAACATTTTCGACCGGGTCTTAAGATTATTATCAAAGTAAAATAATAAAGATTATAAGAAAGAGCGGCGAAATACTTTCGCTTTTTAATTTCGTTACAACTTTTATGTTGAATCCAACAAAGCGTTATAACTTGCATGCTTAATGGGGCTTGTTCTGGAAATTTCATGAACATTGCAAAAGTATGTTTAGTGAAAGAGTATGTACGTAATACATACTTATGTATGCATGTGTATATAAGCATCCATACGCAACCATACGCACATATACACATATGCATATATATGTGAATGTGAAAAACTAGCAAGGATTGAGTGGAAATATTTTGTGGAGTTATAGATTTATGCATTAATCATTTACTTCGTTGAACTCTTGGAAAAATTTCTTGCCTTTAATTAGGGGGGAAACTGATCAAAATAAAACAGATAAAATGCAAAAGCGAAGAAAATTACTGAAAAATAAACAACTTATATAAAATGACACATATGTATGTGCATACACATATATGTATATATATATATGTGCAAAAGACTTAAAGTCGTTTCTTCATTTCACATTGTGTATGCATGCGCCGACAAATTATTTTGTGGATTATTTAATTTTATAGAATTATTTCTTTTTAGTAGTTTGCTAAAAGATTAAGAAAATAATAATAACACCTAGATACATACATATTTACATGCGCACATTTTATATGTATTTTTTTATTTTTTATTTGCATTTGTTTTTCTTTGTATAATAATTTTTTTTTTTCGTTTTAAGACTCCACAACTGAAATATAAATTAAAAGAAATAAAATAAAGAATCAGCATATAAATTTAAGAAAAACATTTTAACACGTTTCTAACGAAAGGAAGAGGCATACATACATACACACATACATACATACATATAAATTGGTGCCACTAAGTGCAGCAGATTCTAAACATTTCATTCAAGATTACGCTCAAATAAAGGTAAGTAAATTTAAGTTTTATCAAATTAAGTAAAAGCGATTAGTTTTTTCCTATTGATTTGCTTGTCTAAATAATTTAATTGAGTTGATACTTTTCTTTTTCCTGCTTTTACTTGGTTGCGTTTTTATTTATTTTTATTTGTGTGTATGTGTGCTGATGATGTTAAAGTGGTAAAACCGGCGCTACTTGAACTCATTCAGACGGATGCTTTAGCGACATCGAAAGGGAAGAGTGAAAACAAAAAAAAAAAAAATAAATAAATGCAATTATAAAGGGTGTAAACAATATTTTTCTTTGTGTTTGAAGGGAAAAGCGGGGCAAAACAAAAATTGGCTTAACCCTTTTCGAAATACTAGAAAGTTGCAATTTCATATGAAATTTCGACTTTCCGAACAACATCATTTATGAGTTTGCTTTGCCGTAAAAGTTTAGTTTTTGAATTTGCATTGACAAAAACACTGACTAGATCATTTCGCTGCTGTGAAAGCAAATCTGTCAATGAAAACAGATATTATAGTATATCTTGCCAAAAAAGTGATGGACTTTAAAAAGCTACTATACAATTTTGCCAGAAAGAAGCAACCTATTATAGGCGACTTGGCGGAATTTATCACCAGTTCTGTAGCCAAATATATGCTGGGTAAATAAACGAAATTAATTCTAAATTATTTAAACTCTCAATTTTTTTTTTCAGTCAGTCAAAATTTTTTTATTCAATGCTACTAGTGTTAGCATGTGCTTCACTTAATTAGTTAAACTAATCAGTTAAACAAATCAGTTGATTGCGGCTCTGCATATCTATGTACCTGAGTGTGTATATTTCAATATTAGCTGGTGCGAAGTTGGAGATAAAAATTTCGTTTTTATAATCGAATTGCTAAAAAACCTTAAAATTCTGATTATATAATAAACTGTAATCAAATTTGATAAAGAGAATCACATGTTGCTAGGAAGGAAAATTTCGTATATTCTTCTTTCATTCCGTTGATAGAGTATTAGAATTATCTTAACAAGAACAGCCAAATGTACTTATGTATATGTGTATGTACGAGTACAGCTTTCTGTTATACATATATGCATGCATTGGTAATTTTATTAAATATAATTTAAAATTATAACGAGTCACACGAAAGTGCATGCACTAAAATAATTTTGTTTTGAAAAATTAAACTTCGAAGGTAAAAAATATTTAAAAAATAAGTAAATAAATAAGTAAAAATAAGTCAAATACATACAACACCTTAAATTTTATGTCAAATCACTTCTAAGTGCATAACCACACACATACAAACGTCCATACATTGTTATACGTGCTAATGAGGGGCAAGTGGAGCACAATTAAAAAAATTTGTTAACAAAGTTGACAGTAACAATTAAGAGACAAATGTAGAAAAATGTACAATGTAGAGCTGTGCTCGTAAATCGTCAATAAAAGTGCCAAATTAAGATTGGAATGACGTACGCTGTTAGATGTTTGCTGGGCAAACAATGACGTTAAACATGTTTAAATTAAAAACTTTATCAACTGATATATAAATTTTAAATACTTAAAATTTTCCTTTCATATTTTTTTCAAGTAAACAAATTCATTTTCAAGTATCAGCCTTAGAGTTTGCAAGCTTTTTTGGCAAGTTTTTTGAATTGAAAGAGACATTATCGCCTACATTCAGGTTAGTTGTAAAAACTTTTAGAAATATGTACCGTAATCACACGATTTCTTTCCCTAAAACTGAAAACTATCCTGTCGTTACTCTTAATATATCCATCGATAATACTCCCTCTAAATCGAATTCTAATCGTGAAAACTAGAAGTATAGTTAAGAAATTTTATTCTTAATATATTATCTCTAATACCATATGAAAAAATAGCCAATAGCATAAATAACGAATATAAATAAAATCATTAGGATTTAAAAATATTATTGAAATTCGAAGAAAAAGGACTAAAGAAAAAAATATTTTAAATAAAAAAAAAAAGAACAAAAACAAAATTAACTACGTTAAAACCACGCAACTGAAGTTAGAAGAATTTTCGAACTGAAAATAAATAAAAAAAAAATTGAGAAAAAAATGGCATCTGAAGGGAAAACTCGTGAAAATGAGAAAAAAGAATTGCAAAATTGAAAAAAAAATTAATAATATTTTACACATATAAATATTATAAATTGAACACAAACATTTTTTATTACAATTCAAAACAAATTAAATTCAACTGATACGATAAATTTGAGTCTGGCAGTTAAAAACAATTAGTTAAATACTAATCGAGAAACCTTAACCTTTTGTGATATGTAGTGGTTTTTATATTTATATATTGCTGAACATATTTTTATAGTTTAATATTGACTGCCTGAAAATGAACAATATGTTACGAGAGGCGTATGTCGCTGGAGTTTTAAAACAACGTTTGGGTTCTAACCACAAGCCGATTTATTTTTATTATTATTTTTTTTGATTTGCCCATTACTGTCCATATTTATATGGTTGGATGCACGTAAAACTAGATATTTCTTGAAAGTTTTATGAAAATGGTAATCACATTGGATTTCCTTGATATTTATCAAAAGTTTAAACTCACAAGCCGGCCTGATGTGAGCCAATATAATATGAGAAATATTTGTTGTTCTATTCCATTTACGTAATATAGTACGTAATTGAGCACACCAAGCTATAAGTACGCACGTATTTATGTACAATAATAACAATACGAGTTGTTGTTCATTATTTAAAATTGATGTCGTTCCCGTGTTCTTTAAAAATTTCAACATGTGTTTTTCATTGAATACATACATACATGCATACACTCCCCCACACATACGCCCATAGATATGCAAGTAGAATGTGATACTTTAAAAATTTTTTAAGAATCCTCTAGTAGACTACGAAAAATAATATAATATATTATGGTCTAGAAAAGCGTTTAAAAAAGTAGTTACTGCTTGAAATGTTAGCATGCACGAGTATTTTTATGTCTTTCTTTTTTTTTTTTTTGATTTAGCTAAAAACGGGTTAAAAACAGCTCGATTATTTCATTCATTTCGATATGAATAAACTTTTTTCCAACTCGTTTTCGCCGACATTCAATACACATTCGCTATTTTTTTCTGTTCAAAAGTATCACACTTCTCATAAAAAACAACAACAATATTCGAAATGCTTAAACTTGCACCTCAACATCAATGAAAGATCATCGTTCAGTTAGTATTTCAGTCAGGCTAAAATACGTCTGGCTACAAAAAACTTTGCCTTTGTTCTCTCTTTAGTAAAAGCATTTATAATTTGCAAATAAGAAGTGCGTACACACCTTGTTACACAGCTATTCGTTTACTTAAATGCATATCGTTTACTTAAAACGAAGAAGGCCTTAACTAACACAAGTTAACTAAATAAGTTATTAGTTAAATGAGAACCACAATTGAAATTAGTATCGGAGTGCATTTTTTTCTAGGACTAGTACTGAAGGCATGAACCCTACTCATGGATTATATGGTGGTGGAATATACAATTTTATATATTCCGGGCTAGTTAAATGAAGAAGTACTTGTTGGAGTTGTACTGTGCAGTATATTCAATATCGTGCATATGCATAGGATTCATTCGCACGAAAATACGGCAAAATCTTATCTTACTTAAAAAAAAATTGTAGGAAAATAGCATTGTGGATGACACACTATGGTACAAAAATTAAGCAAACAAATTTTTTAGTTCAGCTGCTTAAAATAAATGCACCTCTAAAAATTCTCTTATGAACATTTTCTAAAGCTGTGGATGTCATACGACTTATCAAAAAAAAAAAAATTGTTATACACGTTCGTTTTCAGTGCACACTTTTCCAGTCCATACTTTTCCCTCCGTCATGATAAATTTCACAAACTGACAAATGAGCAATTTTTAAATCGTTACCAAAATCAAATCCAAACCAACTATTTTTGTTCTAAAGTAACGACAATTTACTGCGAAAAAATGTATTTTTTCATAAAGTGTATGGATGAACGCCTTTTCTGTTGCATTGATTTCGAAATGAAAGGGAATGCACGAATTGGCCTCTGAGGATCAATTCGCCATTTTTGCTTTTCGCACTGTGTACGTACTAAATGATGGATTTTTTTTTAAATTTTCGTATATTTATTACATTTAATGTGTTGATTTTTTAACTCTTTCCTATACACTGATCTTTCATAATTTCACACAATTTAAATTTCTTTCTGATATGAATTTATAAATTGTAGTCCAGACTAAAACATCTACTTAAATACATGCATGCATGAGCATATGCAATTAAAATATGCAGCCCCATGCAATCCACGTGCACACATGTATGTGTGGTGTGCACTTGGTGTGGATTACGGAGCCAAGGCAAATAAATACACTCCTTAATAGTTCTGACTGTTAGGTCTATTTTAGGTATTCGCTTTTATGTTTATGCAGAAAGTCTGTTTGGTATGCATTGGACAAATACAAAAACAAAAAAAGTTATCAGACAGACAAATCAGAAGGTAACAATGTGCGCGTTATAAAGTCATTGCTAGCTAACAATTTTACGGGGTTTCTTGGTGCAAGGAAATTTGTGCCAGAAATTTTACAGTGGCTTGGCTGCGGGATATAAGTAGAGTATTCAATAATTATTAAAAATTAAAATAATACAAATTACAAATGTATGTTTATTTTTTAGATTAAAACTTAATTTTTTTTTTTATTATATATATTATTCAATATATAATAGGATCCTATTTTATTTAATTTTTAAATAAAAGAGAAACCTATTGCTTAAAATAAGTAACAAGATATTAAGGATTAAACCATTTATTTAAAATGATATCAATTTGCCGTGCTACAAAGTCAGGCTACGCATAAATTCAACTTCTCAGTTCAACATTCTGAATTTATTTTGAAGAAGTTAGAAAGTTATTGAGAATACTAACGACCGTAACCAACAAATAATAAACCGAAATCTTTTCCTTTCCTACCTGAAATTCTACAATTCCTACTTGAATGATTAGTTACGAAATTTGCGCTTATTTGAGGAAAAAAAAAAAAATATTTCCAAAAACTTTCCAGCAAAATACTGCATGAATTATTTTCAGTTTCGTGTTTGCTCTTAAGAACACTGTAAAGTTTGTTGTTTAATAGACTTGAAAAAGTTTGGAATTTGCGATTTTTTTCGAGTTAAGGCAATGAACCATACTGAAGAAATATTTAATCATTCAATTCACATGTTCCTTCCTTTTACATTTAAAATAAGGAATGTTGTGTTTTGTGCATGTTCGTGCCCAGTGAATCAAATCGTAAAGAACGATGAAGCCAATGATACAAACGATATGAAAAAAGTTTTGCTGCTTTAAGATAAACTTGAAGTTATTCTTTTCATAATTTCATTATTATATGCAACTTTGGAAACAATGCATTTAATTTAATGATATATGTAAATAGTTATATGTATAGTTTTTTACTAATTTAATTTTAAAAGTGATTTTATTTTTAGTTTAACCGAAAAGGTTATTTCTTTTTTATTTTTTATCTTTGGATTTATGTATGTTATTAGCAATTCATTAAACACTTTTATTTTATTTAATTTAATTTAATTTTTTTGGTGATCTGAGCCGCCATGTTGCCGTATAAAAAGAAGGTGGTTTTCGATAATGTTTTTCCTTTACAATATTTTACCTTGAAATTTAAAATAAAATATATTTGCACTTATTTTCCCGTTTTCATTCCCTTTTGGAAAAGAGCACGAAATATACACATACACGCTTTATATTGCAATAGAATCAGTTCAGTGTTGGGGTGTGATTGCAGAAAAATATATAAATTCATTTACTATATTTATGTAATTATATACTTAAATATATGTACGTATGTATGTGCGTACAATTTCACGCATAAATATAATAAAAGGGAGAAACAATACCGCATATAAATTACGCCCAGCAATAAAACTAATAAATAAATAAATAAATAAATAAAAAAATAAATAAAAGCAACAATTATAGAAGTACAATTTAACACACCGTCATGTGTCAATAAACGTTTAACAGCAACACTCCTCACACTAACACACGATGTAACGTAACACAATCGCATTCGCACACAATGTAATTTCACGAGAAGCAATTACACACTCATATCTAAACACACTTCTGCACATCATAACGAACTGTACAGTACTCACAAACACAAGCACGCACTTTAATTGAAAAAGAGATCAATAGACTTTTTTGATTGAAATTAAATTAGACTACTATTTCAAAAGAATTTCAAAATCACACACTTCTGCACAAATATTTATTTACAAAGCGATGTTTTTAATGTGAGTTAGTCAACGCTTGTTTTTATAATTAATTCAAGCGTTTTCTTTCGCTCTCTAGTCGAAATAAATGGAATGAATAAATCTATCTCTGTTGATAGTTTGAAGGCAACAAGATCAATAGTTTGACTTTCAATAAAATTTTGAATATTAATTAAAAATGGCGAAAATAATAATATTTTGCTAACATTTTTAAATCACATAGCGCTAGCGAAAATGGAAAGCTATGCCAGTATATTATTTGTATTTGGTAAGAAAGAAAGAACTACATATGTAAAGAATTCTTAAGTCGTCTTTATTTCCCTTTCTTTCGTATCCATGTTTGTAAGGTAACAAGCAGGTAAACGGCAGCACGCTTCATGGCTCGAAATTTTCTTACTCTGGTGAATATAGACCGTGCATAGATAGGATATGTACCAACACACGTGTCATACATACGTGCACACATCCATACATATTTCTTCCGAGTAGCGCAAATGAGTTCAAAGTATTACTTGATATCTTACTTGAAATCAAAAAAAAAAAATGTTTTAATTGGAAACAGTTACAAAAGTCAATAATCTCGTTAACATATTAAAACTAAAAACTAAAAACAAATAAATAAATAAAAATTTATAAAAAAAATAATTCCGAGATTATTTATTTATGTATAGGTACATGTACATATATATGCATGTGCCTGTGTAGGCATTGCTGAAAGAATAGACCTAATGCTAATAATAAAAACAAAATGTATTTAACAATGAATCAAAAGTTCACTTTAACAGTGTGTGTAATCTGAAATTGAATAAAATAATCTTAAAATGCAATGCGTTTGAGAGCTTTTTCCTTGATTTATATGCAGACAATGTGATGTAGAGAATACATCATAATACATTTCTAATAGGATTTGCGATTAGCTCGCGGTCTAAATCTAATTATTGTTGTTTATTATAATTTATTAAATTAATCTAACTGGTTACACGAGGCTTCCAAGTTTATAATCTTCGAATCTGTTAGCGTAAATCAATAATTTTAGGTTTGTTTTATACTCTGCGAAAAAAAAACTTTTGTATTTACAGCCAATTCATAATCTTTATTAATTTAAAATTTAAATGTTTGCTTTATTACAAGCATATTTATTTGTCATAACATATTCCGAAAATATGTTACGACAGATATGTCGTTAATAGATATTTTTTTCAAAGCAAAGTCTACTTAAAATCTTATAAAGTCAAATGAGCCGTTGGCAACCTTGTATCCCTCAATTCTTTAATTGGAAAAGAAAAATATTGAGAAAAATCGCGAGATGAGGCTCAAGCAATGGCAACTGAATATTTATTCATGCCAAGTAAATGTTTTAATGAAACGAAATACCTGTAAATTGTAAGAACACGGTGCTAAAGCTTAATTGCGATTTATCGCGACTCTACTGTACGAATGTGTCCATCTGCTGAAAGGAATGCACACAACACTATTTGTTATTGAGCAGTTTGTTATAGAATATAACTTTAAAAAAATCTTTAAAATTTTCTGTCATTTCTACGCATTAGTAACTTGTTTTAGTATTACCTCTCTATTCTTAAGAAAGAAAAAAGAATTACAATGATATTTGCGTAAAATATTTAAAAAATTGAAATACACAACTTCTATTAAGGACGCAGATTTAATCAAGCATGATAAGCAACAATCATGTGTGCTTTATAAAGCTTTCTAAAAATTTATTATATGGCCTACGATTAAAATATGTATATAAATTATTGTGGATTTTGATAATTATAAAGGGTATTTTTTATAGATATGTTGAGGCAAAGATCAAGTTTAATGATCATGGCGATTTAGTTCCGATAATTGCGTTATTTCAGATAAGTAGCACCTTGAAATCACATATTAGTAAATGTATGCTCTATACTGGGAAAAATTGGCACATGGGGTTTACTAAAATAATTAGCCAACCGATTCCACAGTATGTATCTTCAGATAGATCTCCGATTGCTATTTGCTTTCAAAAATCGCATCTATCATAAAATTTAATTTTAGGTAGAAAATAATTTTTTAAATAAACAGTGCGAAATTTGCTATAAAGCAAGCAGGCTGAACTTTATTTTTATCATTTCATACTCGACACTAAAAAAAGCACCCATTAATTAAAACCTTGCACGATTTTCTGTATGATTGTATTCAGTTGAGTTATTGAACTAGATCTTAATGCAATATACATACATATTTTGCGCATATGTATGTACATATGTAATAATGCGTTCACGGATTATTGAATATGTATTTTTAACTTCAAAAATAAACTCATTTTCGCACTTTAATTAATACATTTTCTTATATACACGCTTACATACATACGTAACAACTAGTGCTAAAATATGGTTAAATCAGGAATTAACGTCAAATTATGTGTTTGTATTGTTTCTTAGAAATACTTAGAAGGCATAAGAATTGACTTTTACGATAATATCGACATTTAAATTTTATTAAAAGAACATTCAGATTTCGCCAAGCTCAAGAACAAAACCGAAAAAAAAAACAACAATAAAGAATGTTACTACTAACGCTTTTTGCACGCTTTTGAATGAGAGAAACCCCTCAAGTACAATTTATATTTTTATATTTATTTACCAGCGTTTCTACTTGTTCGTATACACGCTCGGCTTGTGAGTGTTTGACTTTGAAATTTTTTGGCGGATAAGCGTTAAAAAAAGATAAATTTCCATCGTTATTTAAAAAAAATATACATTTTTTACTTTAGAACTCCCTGCAAGTAGTCCTGTAATATAAATCTTTATGTTCGCGCTTACAAAACTTTTAAGTGATAACTTTAACTTGTTTCTGGGTTGTTATTATATGTACTGCAAATGAAATTAACATTTTACAAAACCTTTTTAAACTTCATATAATGACAAATTATTTTAATGCTACCAGTTTTTGGTTTATATTTTTTGAAAGTAATAAAAAACAATTTCTTAATAATTAATTAACTCGTAAAAACTGCTTGCTTTATATGACAATATGCTAATATCATGTGAGGCATCTTTAAATGGGGAAATGTGTGTGGATGTATATAGTAGACGTACATAAATAATATGTATGAATGATTTAACTTGAGTATCCAATTGCCAGGTATACCCCATAATTCATAGATATTTTAAATGTACTCCTATGAGGTATCTCTATGTAAAGCCTTCAATTCAGATATGCAATTTAAATCACTGACACACGAAAGAGATTGAACATGAAACATTACAGTACACGATTACCTTAAATCAAAATTCGTATTTGTGATTTCTTCACTTGATACGACTGCGATCATACTCAGTTGCGAACGGTTTGCTTTAATAAAAGTGTGTCGCTTGCAACAGAACGTCCTCTACAAATCAGGTTTCAACTGATATACACCAACATACGCACGTACATATTACTCAGGCGCTTTTAATCGTGTGTTCGATTCGAACAAGAACAAATCAGCAGAATAAAAGAGCAATTGTGATTGGCTAAAATTATATTTTTAGTGAGAGTGAGAACGAAGTTCGCTCAAACTTGTTGTATAACAACATCTAATGTCTAATGTTAATGTTAATCACTTAAAATGTTAAACAAAGTCACCAAAAAAAAATCCAAATATATATTTTTATTGATTAGAAATCACTATAACATGTTGCATACTAACAGACGAGTACACAGATACATAACTTCCACCAAGTCATGAACAAAATCAAGATTCAATTTTATATAGTTCCATGGCGATATAGTAATGCAATGAAACAAAGGGAAAAAATCAGAAATAATTATGCAAAAGTTTGACCATTTTCAAAGAAAAACGCAACATTGTCAACACTAATAATGTTTTTGCTTTTTATGTTCATATTGGTGTTGTGTGATTAATTTTCTGTTAACTTTTGGCTGTTCATTCCGAATAGATAGAGAATGCGTACACATATACATTTATACATATGTATGCAGCATTTAAAGCTATTTTTAGCCGTGTGGGGGCTTGACGTTGCCTGTATTCGATTGTTTGAACTCACTGTATTTTTATGCATGCATTCGCTTTTACTCTATAAAACTGAAGCATCACAGATTCTTATTTGGCAAATGTAGGCATACCCATACATATTTTATTTTTATACATATTTATGTACATATGACACCTTAAAATGGAAAGGACCTAAGTAACGTATTTCTTACTTCCCAGGAAAACAAAGAAAAAGCGAATCACAGTTATTTTTTTACTTGATAAGGATATTATTTATCTAAATTCCTTTCCTTATGTTAGATGATGTTAGGCCTTACAAGCTAAAGACATGTGTAAGTAGCACATATAAAAAAATATACAGATATTATTTATCATTATTCAAAATGAATATGTATATATGACAGAACGTTTAACTACGTATTATATTTAATTTGCTCCTAGAAACATTTAGCAGACAGCAATTGAGTTTTATAATTATATTGATATATGAAACAAAGCTGGCTTGCATTATGCCAATTTGGCAATGAAAATACTTTTACTCGTAACCACAACTCTATTTCACAATTGAACAGAACGCAAAGCAAATGATCACAAGGTAATCATTAATGCATTTAGATTAGCTTGAGAAATATTTTTTAAATTTTATCTAACGAATGCTTTATTTTTTATAAGTGCTACTAAAAGAGTGAAAGTAATTGCATATTAAAGCAGTCAAATGTTTTTTAGCTGTGAATAATTGCATTTTAATACCAACGTACACATACATATATGTACACACCTGTGTGTAAGTATATTAGATACACATACATGCATGATATATGAGTAAAAGCGAAAGCACTATTATAAAATTATTAACTTGTCATAAGTTGATTTCCATTTATTTCGTATGCATGGACTTGCAGTTCTACTACAAAAATTCATAGGTATGTATGTATGTGTATGTGGATGTGTATACCATGTGATATTAACAATTTATGTACATACATGTACATAAATATTTTAATTATAGACTTAAACTCTAATTACCAACTCCTCACTACGCGCTCCGTAAAAACTGGTTAAAAAAGAGTGCAAAGTCGTTTCCTTCTCTTTGTCTTCTTCTGCAGCTGATTGCGATTTCACCAAATAACGAAGAACTGCCAAACCTTTTTGCTAAATGCAAACCTCCATGTATCATTTCTAGTAACAACATGTTCGAATAAAGTTTAGGAATTTAACGACTAAATAATTACAGAATGCAGTGTACAATGAACTGGAAATGAATTTTCATAACATTTGTGTCAGGAGAGTTTTGCTATAGTCTTACATAAAGATGAAGGTAACTTGCCATTCTGCTTAAGCTGGATGATATCCATTGTCTCAAAGAGATGCGTATCTTTGGCATAAACTCCATTGAATCCTAGATGAATTTGCTATGGCAGGTCTCAGTGGTCGAGCTCAGCGTTGAGTTTGGAAATCGATCTCCTTTGAAAACCTTCTACAGTACATTGGGCATAAGTTGTTTAGAGGAAAATTTTATTTATTAAATTATTTAATTTTAGCGATAACAATATCTTGACAAAACAACATTTATTCATTACAATCCGTTTCTTTAACTGTTTGAAAGAAATTTTTTGCCACCGCTTTATCTCAAAGAGGAAAAATTTCTGTGTAAAAGAATGTGATTTTGATATTTTTGAAATAAAAAGAAAAATAAAATATCTGTAAAAAGGAGGTAATGAAATAGTGGTATAAAAAAAATGTATTAATTATTTTAAAATAGACTTGAACTTAAACGGCATTTATACCACTTAGAATACACACGGGAAGAAGGTAATAAATTCGAGGCAACTGTATATTCAGTATCTAAAAATGGCATAATGGCCAAATGTCGGGTCACGTGATTCTTTTTGTTTCGAAAATCATCCTTAACACACTAATCTGTAGATATTCAGTTATGATTTGTCGAACAATCGTTTCATTATTATGTTTTTAATTGATTGGAAAGTTCAACAACAATAAAACTGAAGATATTTATTAATAAAATATATGCCCTATAAATGCATGCATATATACACTTGCAATAAAATCTTTAATTCTTATCTTATTATCGTCATCTGATTTTCTCTCTTTCGATAAGATGGTTGGCATATTAAAAAAAAAATTAACTTTGTATTTTTTAATTTCTTATTTATTTTACAGCCATCATATTGTATCGTTTGCTGATTATACTTGTCCTTTCAATTTGCTTCTAACTTAGAGCAATAAACAACTCATAAGCTTTTATTTATATAGAGTAATTAAATTGTCATATTCGAAACTTAAACGTGTGCTTTTTTAAAATGGAGTGGTGTTGAATTTATTATGATGGAATATTAAACATTTATTAAATTTCATAATAATACTTATACAATTCCGTTTTGCCGTTATTGCTTTTTTATTGCTGCAAAAAAATACTTGAAAAATTTATAACAATCATTTACTCGTACATTAATTTTGAAAGTTCTAACTCTGTATTTCTTATGCTCTATGGCCATAGTCTTAATCGTGTTTGGCAGTTTTCAAGATATGGTCAATAGACTTTCTGAAAGAGACGACATCAGTCATTCGCTCCAGGCGAATCTGGATTTTTTGCACCAAATAACTGAGGAAAAAAAAATGATAAACTCGGCTTTGCTTTGGGCGATTTCGGTGAATTGGAAATGATATACCCAGAATACATTATTGTGCAAAAAAAAAAAATTATTGTGCAATTTTCGCCTCTCCTACATGTGCAATTTTTTATGATAGGGAAAATCTACAATCTATAGCGCCGTGCATATGCTTAAACAATTGTATTTCAGTTTGGCATTTTGAAATGATAAAATTAGCACTGTAAAATAATTCATATATGTATATCTTCTATTTTACTTAACGTAACACCCACATGGACTGATTGTTAATAAAATTACTTGCTACGAATTAATTTTTCTTCACTTTAGAGTTTAAATTAGAATTCACCATGTAGTGTATGCGTATATGACTTCATTAAACTACAACTCATACGAGACACATCGCTAAGATCGTTTTCATACTGAGTAAGCAGTATACATACATACACATGCACATCACACTTCACACATACTGGCTTTTCAAACACAAACGTTACATTTTTTGCTTTTCAAAATGGTATTGAAAACATGACAAGAGAAAGCAGCAGGAATCGATATGCAGTGGGCAGATTTCTGGCATTTTGTATTCTGTTGTTCTTCATATTTTGAAATTCTTCATGTGCAAAAATAAATGTTAATCGATAACGCACTTTCAGAAGAAAATTAAAAAGGAAAGGTTGTTTTGCAACGATTCCACTTTGTCCGTTCAATGCCCTTTTAAAGAAACTTATATTTATTTAAATTTTATTACCAAGTTCATACTTGTCGTTATGACTAATGACGAGCTTGGATTTTCAGTTACACAATTCCATTTCAAATTTACGAATTCGAATACAGTAATTACGCATATAAAAAATGTTATTTTTTTAAATTTATTTGTTTTGCTTTTGTTTCCCTGCATTCCGCTGCCACTAGGAATAAACTGTTTATTAAGCTTTCAACCAAACAGTTTTGAAATATATTCCCACACCTTGTGTTACTACAAAGTCACTGATTCGTGATGCGAGGGAACCTAATGAGAAGGGCGATATTTATTACAGAAAAGTACATATGTACTTATGTATGTATATATATATGGATGTGGACGCGACTGAATCACAATTGTTATGGCTGTGTGTAATTGAGCTAAAGATATATTTTATACATTGGCTCTTAATTTTCGGTATTTAATAAAGTCATCTCGTTTAATTATCAAAACACTATATATTTTTAAAAAACCTATCAATATAAACAACCTCACTTTTATTGGCGTGGCACTAACCGTTACATCTTTGGCGCACACTTAAAGCCATAAACAAAATGTAAGAAAAATAAATAATCAGAAATGCAAACATGTCTAACTACAATGACGAAATTTTCATTCATAACTATTCGACTATTTAAGATGGGCAATTATTTTTATTATTACATTTATGTACGTTGTTTAGCCAATCACAACACTATGTATTCGCCGAGAAAAATAAAAAAAAAAACAAAATAAAAATAAACAAAAAAAAAAAAAATAAATACAATACGACAACAGTTTAAATTTCTTTGCGCACCTTCTTTTTACATTCAGTGATAATTGTTGCTAACTAAACTATTTAGACGGAACACTAATACTATTACAGCGTTTTGACAATTTGAAACACGTGCACACATGCAAAACAAAAAAAAAATCAGTTATCACTTCTAAAATGTAAATTAAATGAGAAAAGATTAATTAAACCGGCGTTAACAAAACGATAGAATTGAGAAGTGTGTACAAGAACCAGCAAGGTTGGCAATAGGCAGGGGTTCTCAAACAGTTCATTAAAAAATATTTTTATAACCCAAAAAATTCCTTATAATTACAAATAATTTTTACAAACAAAACTCTCTTATTCTTTATTATTTTGTTTTGTTTTATTAATGTTTTTAAATATTTACTTTAATGATTTTCCATTGTTAAAGCAAACAATTTTTTTCTTTTATTTTGTGAAATTCAATTAGAAATAATTTAAAGCTTTCATTTATTATTTAGATATTTTTTTTTGTTGTATTTGCCATTACTAAAGCAAAAAAAAATTTTAATTAAATTTTTTTATAGTGTTTTTTTTTGCAAGGCAATTACTGCGCCTATTTAATTTTAATATTAAAAAACTTTACGCATATCGTTCAGCTTGCGGCAGAACCTTCAGATTTACAAGGCCGGATTCACAATCGAATTCAGTCATTAGAAATAGGCAGTAATCGTTTTATATTTTTGTTATTAAATATAAATAACTATGATTTTCTCTCTATTTAGTTTTTATTGTGAAGGTTTCCCCTTAACCGCCGCTTATGTCTAGCAAGATTGATGTTCTCATATATATTCTTAGTATTAATTATTATATTCTCTGCGTACAGCAATAATAATGAAGGGATACAGTATTAAATTTTCTAAAATTATTTTTTAATGAAAATTTCTCCATATATTTTATTATTAAAATTTTTCTAAAATTTTCGTTTTTATAATTTTTAAACAAAAAAGGTGAAAAACACTTTTTAATTTTTCAAGGCATTTTGGCTATAAGCCACAATTCATAATATATATTTTTTATGACCAAATTTCAAAATATTGCACTTTTTTAAAAAATATACTTTTGCATGTGTTCACACACACTCAAATTCCGTTGTGAAATGAGTTTTTTCAAATGATTAAATAAATCAATAATTTGCGACAAAAATTTCTTTTAGAAAAAGATCATTAACATTTTATATTTATTTTTTTTTTTAAATTTGAAAATTTCAATTTTAAATTATTCAAGTTAATTAATAACGTTGAGCTGTCATTAAATAACATGTAAAAGCAAGTAAAGTAAATAAAAATTCAGTTCGTTATTTATTGGTTTGTTGCTTTATAATGCATTTTTCTCACCTTATTAAATATGTATATATTTTTTATGTCAATTATCATTATATCCAAATAAAAAGAATTGATTCTGTTATTCTTCTGACATCCCAGATGACAAGTCGCTATTACAGAATGAGACTTACTAGTGATATACAAAACAGTTTAGTTATTGTAGGGTCACTAAATGCTTTAGCCCAACGTTTGATATTTAATAAATAACGTTATATTACAATCAAAGAGAATCCATTTGGATCTAAAATTTCCAGTCAATCACATAAGTTTGCCTATTTTTACATTAGGGGTATTCATTTATAAAATTACTTCCTTGTCACAATCTAAGTTATTGCTTTCGGAAATATTTTTATTACTTCACATTATCACCATACTTTAAAATATTACCGAGTATAAAATTTACCGTCCGTAGCGATTTTCACGTGGTAGTAGAACGACCCCACAAACTTCCATATTCATATAATCATCAAAAGTTTAATGTCTTTTCTGTTATTTTTTGTTACGTATTTTGGTTTGCGAATTGCAGCGGTTACAATTCCACTCCCTGGCTAAATAAATTTAAATTTTTTGAATAATTAAAATGCAAAGCACGTAAAATAATTACTAAATTCGAAAAAAGTAATTAAATAAACATGTGTATACACATGTATACGTGAATGTTATACGACATTATCTATATACATACATACGCACATGAATATAAATGTATGTATTTAGATATGCCACCAACAACAACATCACCAATTATCGATATACAAAAATAACAGCAACTATATATAAGGCTTCCCTTCGTCACACTTTTTATTGGCTTTCAGGCACAATTCTTGTTTATTATTTGTCCGGCATGTGTGCCTTTCTTATTATTTATTTGCGAGTTTAAGCCCGTTTTACTGACAATACTAATAACAGCAAAGCAACAACAAGTATGCTTATATCACCGCACTTAGGGGTAAATTAAAATAAATATATCGGGTATGTTTTTAGCTGCATGAGAACTTTCGGTGCTGATAATATTTGGTTAACTGGCTAGACATTTCTGTCCATTGAGGTTTTGCAACTCCTAAAGAAGGAATTAATGCCAGAAAAGAGTGGCCAAAATTTTGGCTGTTCAAATGAACCATGTAACTCGTGGTTATGGCTGGCATATGCTGGAAGTCACATGCAAGAAAATTGAAAACTTTTGGATTTAGAAGGCTTTCGGTTTCTGGCTGACTCTTGCACGAAAAAACAATTTTTTAAAGATTTTTTATTTTAAATTTTAAAATTAGAATGGTCTTTGAAATACCATGTTGTCAGGGCATCCTCTGCCTTTTGGGGGAAAATAAGTAGTTTCCTTTTTTGATTACAAAATTTCTCCAGGTTTTTCTATTTAATTTTGCAAATAATGTGAGCGGAGCAAGTATTGCAGATCAAAAGTTATTGGCACATTTAATTAATATGGTGTTATTTCAGTGGGAAGGTTCTTTAGTGATCAATGAATATATTGAGTTAATGCAATATTGCATATTTTAAATAAAGATTTTTTAACTTTTATAAATACATAAAAGGACCTTTTTCTAATTACACACGTATAAAAAGGTGTAATATAAAATTGAAGGCAATAAAGATATTTTGTAATATTTTAAGCACAGTGTAAACAAAAAATTTATTCAACATGGTATTCATTATTGATCTCTTTCAGAGTAAATGGCCGCAACAAATCAAAATCATCGGAAGCCGACAACCGATGAACAGCCCGGTCCGACTGAATCTTTGGTGAACAAAGTTATAAATGACTCGGTTGAGGTTGACGAAGTTGATAAGTCAACAGCAGCTGTTGTGATACCACCCGACAGCGGCTGGGCTTGGGTTGTAATGGTAGCATCGTTTCTTTGCTGTACAGTTGTTGATGGTATCGTATTTTGCTCCGGTCTCATACAATCCAGTCTGATCGAAGAATTTCAAGTTTCGAAAGGTTATGTGGCATTTGTGTCTTCACTACTTAGTGGTTGCTATTTAATGGCTGGTCCATTTGTAAGTGCTTTGGCCAATCGTTTCGGTTTCCGGCCAGTAACTATAGCTGGTGCTCTTTTTGCAGCTGTCTGCTTTATTATCTCCAGTTACGCTACCAGTGTGGAAATGTTATTCATAACGTATGGTGTTTTGGGTGGCATTGGCTTTTGCATGATTTACATACCAGCTGTGGTCATAATTGGTTTCTACTTTGAAAAGTGGAGAGCCCTAGCTACTGGTTTGGCTATGTGTGGCTCAGGCGTGGGCACATTTGTATTTGCGCCCTTGTCCAGCTATCTTTTAACCACTTACGGGTGGCGTAATACTATGATGATTCAGGGGTTTATTATCGTGTCCTGTGCAATATTTGGTTTGGCTTTCAGACCAATCCAGCCTCTTACGTTGGCCGTGGTCGAAGCCGAAGATGAAAAAAATAAATTGAATGGCCATGGAAACGTTGTAGCGCCGAAACCACAATTCGCTACCACTGCATTTAGCAAACCTTTGCCTGAAGGTCGTTTTGCTTATTCGATGCCCAATTCGGCACACAACACCTACGTGGGAGCTTCTCCAAAACATCATTATCCAACAGCAGCTGAAGTTTTTAAGGGTGTCAATATGGAACGCAGATTGTCAGGTGTATCTGGCAAAGGAACTGAATTGAAGAATTTGCGTAAATCTCAGCCCACTACACCTAACGGTGAAACCCAACAAATGACATTCAATCTCCACAAGGAACTGACCACAGTAGGAGAAAATGAAGAAGAAACTGAAAATGAAAATCTGTTGGAGACTGGCGTTAAGCCAACCATTGTGCAAGGTCGTCGTCATACAGTATCTGGTAGACGACCACCAAATATTGGCAGTCGCAGCAATGTTGGCTCTCAAGATGCTGTTAACATTAGTGTTACAAGGCCCATGTATCGTGACGATATTTTCTTTACCGGTTCTCTCACTCGCATACCACAATACCAGTCACAATCTTCTTTAGCATATCACATGTCCGTCACCCGTTTACCAACCAAACAGGAAGAAATAGAAGTCCGTTCTAAAGAATGTCATTTATGTCCTGAAGCAGTACGCCGAACTTTAGCGACTATGCTGGATGTTTCTTTACTGAAGTCACCATCTTTCATGTTATTGGCCTTTTCGGGCTTCTTAACAATGATGGGTTTTTTCGTTCCATTTACATTTTTGGTGCCAAGAGCTGAATTTGCCGGCATGGATACAAATTCGGCCCTGGGTGTTGTATCCGGTATCGGTTTGATCAATACGATTGCTAGGATAATGTGCGGTTCCATTACATCCTTTCCCAGTGTCAAACCTTTATGGTTGAACAATATTTCCATTACACTTGGAGGCATTGCTACAATATTCAGTGGAGTAGTCATAACCAGTGCAAGTCAATGGACTTTTGCTGTACTGTTCGGCTTTTGCATTGCTTGTTTCTCGGCCTTGAGGTCTCTCATCGCTGTTGAAATGATTGGCTTGGAGAAATTGACTAATGCTTTTGGGTTCCTGATGCTGTTTCAGGGCATAGCTGCAACCGTTGGCAGCCCAATTGCTGGTAAGTACTTTTCACCTTATCTATCTCCAACATTTTTACAAGCTCCGAGAGTTCTTTCTCTGAATCATAAGTTTTTGATGGAAATCAAAGTGATTCATGGATTTTAAAAAGCGATCATTTTAAAGTCACATGAGAAAGGGCGACTCCTCATTTGAATAACGTTTGCTGTATTTTCTCTACTTTAAATTACATATTCATATTATTTTTATTTCCTTGATATTTAAAACGTACCAAAGTTTCAAAATTAATATTCGGTAGAATATTCAAAAATTAAAATGTGCAAAAAAAAATTTCACGTATATTATTTTTGTTTAATTTTATCTTCTCTTTTAAGGTGTTCTGTTTGACATGACTGGCAGCTACGATATTTCGTTCTACTTTGCCGGTGGCCTAATTTTGGCATCGGCCTTTTTGTGCTATCCTTTGACATGTGTTTCAAATTGGGAAAAGAGAAAGAATGAGAAGAGAGCACAAGCATTACCTCATGCCTGAATATGAAAATTTAAATCCTGAATTTCTAGACTTAAAAAATGCATTCAACGAACAGAAACGTCAACATAATCATATTCAGAATAACAAACAAGCAAAAGGACTTTTTTACTTATAATGATTAAATTAAACGAACTTTAAAGACAAAAAGCATATATTTGCTCCCACTATTCTGAAGCGGGTAGCAATTAATGTTATAATATAAAAATATGTAATAGAATATTCTGTTTTAATTTGTTGTTACTCATTAAATAATATTATCTTTTCAGTAGTAACCCAAAAATACTATTTTGCATTAAGTTATAATTAAAATAAGCCGAATATAGTGGTACAAAATAGAATGTTTGATTATTTGCAGATGAAAAATTTTTATTTCTCAAAATTCATTTCGGCCACTATGTGTTATAGATAAAACTTGCCTAATAATATTGTTTTATAATGAAAAAAGGGTGATCAAATAAGACTGATGCAACAGATTTTATAATTTTTATTTCAGTTATTTTTTAAATATATATTAATTTTTTAATAAAATAAATGGATAAAAGTATAATAAAACAAAACTATATATCGAAAACAAAAACAATAATGCACGACCCTTTAAAAAGTGCAACTGCAACAAAGCCTAAAGAATAAAATAAATACAACTTAAAAATGTAGCAATACGAAATTAAATTAATTTATATTACATTGTAAGATGTCTTCGTATACCTATTTGATCCCTTTTTAAAAATCGACAGAAACAAACACTATACATAAATACACACACACATGCTTACACGCATGCGTACATACATATATGAACATCGAATGTCTTTTTATCAGCTGTTGATCAGCATTTTTAGAACGAAACTGAAATATGAATTGAATAAAAAGTCGCCATGCAACGCCGCTTAATAGTCTACAGCACAATAAATACATATACCAAAACGGAAAGGGGGCAGATTTTATAATAAATATTAATTTAAAAGGTCATACGTACGAGTACATCAGAGAATGGCATGAGTTGATTACTTCAACTCTTCTTGATTTCACTGTCATTTGAATGTTTTGAAATGTATTCAAATAACTCACAAAATCTCATTATTGCCCTTCTAGTGTTAAAAACTGTGCTTAAAAACAATTTTTTCACACATTTTTTTTCATCTTTGTAATAATGAATTCGGAAATAATAGAAAATGTGAAATGTATGATAAAAACCAAAATTAGTTGAATCAATTCAAAAATTCAATTTCGAATGAAGTTTGATTTGTAAAAATATAATCACATACATATATTTTATATTATGTATGTATCTTTTCCCCTTTTCCAAATTTCGATTTGATAATTTATTTAGTTTCTGTTTAATTAAACCCCTTTAACTTTCAAACTTATTCCGTAATTATCAAAAATATTTTAGATATATTTTCTCAAAGCAATTATGCTGATCCGTGACTTTCCTGATTCGTATGAATAATTTGTAAAAGCAGGCAGGCAATAACATACATTAAGCAATAAAAGATTTATTCATGTAAAACATGCTTAATGGTACTAACTCAGTATTCATTACAAAACAAAAAAAAAACAAATATAAGTTCTTTGAATCGTATTCAGACCGATTTCTGACGTACATACAAAATCTTTTTTCATATTTTCCTCATCATATTTACGGCAGAATTGGAGAAGTGGCCAGCTTTTTTTTCTATTATGTTAATCTTAATTGTGCTATATATTTAAATAAAAAAGTTACATATACTATTTCTGGACTATCTGAAATTTTAAGTACAATGCAAATTTACTTGAAAGTAAAACAAAATTAATGATAAAAATTTATTCAAAAAAATAAAAACTACATTCATATATGTAGATATATTCCACATCAGTAATAGCACTTTCAAGACAGATATTGTATATCAGATTAGCTATTACTGTTTAAGCCTCATGTATGCACGCATAAAAAATCAACTAATATTTTGTTTAAATTATAAAACATTTTGTGTTTAATAAGTTTCCTGATTATTATTTCTTATAAGATCATGTGCAATAATGCCTCCATAATTTGTCTTTAGAAAAAACGTGCTTCCGAATTGGCATGTAAGAAAATTAAATTGTGTATAAGAAATATGTGCTCTAGATTATTATTACAAATTAATTTGTGTAAAATAAATAATAACGAAACAAACTCAAGTGCCTTCCAATAAAAGTTGTGCTGTTAAATTCTATTGAAAAAATTGATGTAAATAAATTCACTGTTTCTTTTTTCTACTATCTAAAACGTTTAGATTTAATTTGCATTAAAATATTTTTATATGAAAAAACTATAAACTATTTTCAAGAGACTTTTTCTCTAATCAGTCTATAAAAAGAGAAGAAAATTATTTTATAACAAAATACATTTACTCATATATGCCAATATTACAAAGTAAGTTTATTTTACAATTTAACATGTTTCAAACAAGTTATGCGTTTATTTTTAGTTAGGTTTTTATGTGTTTTATTATAAATATTCAAATTGCATTAAACAATGTTATTAATAATAATAAGTAGTGCAACCAACAGCGAACCAAGTGCTAAGAATACGGCATTGAGTTGCAGTATAATTTATTCATTTTAAAATGAGTTTTTAGGCAGACAAGAAATTCATCTAAATAAAGTCTCAAAAAACAAATATATACTTACTAGTTTTATTTATTTTAATATGCCACGAAACGATTATATTGTTGCATATATAATTAATTTATGCATCTTTACAATTGTAGCTACAATCACTTATTACAAATTACAATAATTACAATACTTTATGGCTGTCGAAAGTATCAAACAGCATGTTGAAAAAATTAACCGAAATGAATATTTAAATCTTTAACTGAATATTTACTTTATATTAGTTGAAGGAGCCAATTGCGTTCCAAACTCGGGCACATTTGCAAAAAAAATACAAAAATGCATATGGAATATAAAAAATAAGGTGGAATTTGTATTTTATATTTGTTCTAAAAGACAACAACAATAATGCCTAAAGAATTAGTGGAAGATTATTTGTCTTTTCAGTTTAAACAATGGTTAATCGGCCATCTTTAGACGCAATAAATTTGACGTTTAAACTGCGATTAAAAACTACATGATTAGATTAACGAGGTTAACGGTATCTGCTTTTAATTGAAAGATTTGTGGGAATTCCACAAAAGGAAAAACGATCAGAGATCAACAAGTGCTTAATTCTTGTACTTCACGGAAGTACTTTCTTCCATTACCATATTAATACAAATAACTTTTTTAGTTTTTATCAATCTTTATTCTACATGGATTAAAAAATAAAACCATAATAAACAACTAAAAAATAATTTTTTAAATAAATTAGTGTTGCACGGTATATAACATATCTAAAAACCATTTTCCAAAAAAAATGTAATGTATCGAGATTGAATTACTGAGATAAATGATACAAACAAGAAAAACATCAAGGCTAACTTATTTATAATTATAATTCATGTAGAATATGGTTATTAGTATTAGTATGTTATTTATTTTTCTTGATTCAGACTATTAATGAACTCTTCAAGTTTCTCTTGGATTTGCCTCACTTTAACTGAAATAGAAACAATATTGGAAAAAAAAGTGAATGCTTTGGAAATTAACTAATTGAAGAGAAACGTACTTAATTCTTCTGCTAACGCAACTCTTTTGCCTGTTAATAAATGAGCCTTCTTTTCATCATCTTCACTAAACTCATCCAATACTTCTTTAATTTCTCTATCCAATCGTCTTGCCTCACGGTTTATGACTTGTTGACGTAAGGCATTTGCTGTTACACGTATGACTTGTTGTATACGCCAAAATAGAACTACATCACTGCAATTGATCTGTAAATTGAAAAATAAACCATATTATTATTTTGATTATTTATTTATTTTCCCCATTATATTTACCACACATTCTGATCCTTGTTGACTGTATAAGAAATAAGCCCTACGGCAGTCATTAGCTCTATGTAAAGCTTGCTTTAGGAAATGTCTGCAAAATATTTTTAAGTTTTATTTCAATTGTATTTAACATTGGATTAGATTAAAAATAGCCGGCACAATCTTAATTCACGTTTTCAAACTTAATTCTAGTAAAATTGCTTTCCTTAATTGGTATTGAAATTACACCACACATTTTGCTAAAATTGTTCACTTTTTATTTAATTTTTATATCTGTTATTGTATTTAATAATTAATAGTTCTCCTTGAAATGGGCTTACATTTTTATCACTTGTATCACCATTTGTAAATGAAGTTGTATACATACAAATGTCTATGCGAATGCACATTTTCCAACACATGCTTTAAATGAATACTTCATCTAAATAAGTTCGCCTTACTGTGAACTACAAACCAAGCAAAATATTGAGAAGTAGTTCAAAATATACACTGTATTTTACTAAAATTGACGCTTTCGAACTAAAAATACATGCTATATAATCATAATGGAAATAAATTAAATCATCCATTCATAAATATGGCATATATATATATACATGCTATAATTCAAAATATATGCTATATAATCATAATGGAAATAAATATATATAGATATCGTCTAGCATTTAAGATTTTGAATACCTTCAGATTACTTATTTTAATTAATATCAGACTAAATAATGCTTATTTTCTAAATTCTTGTATAGACCGATAAGGATTTTTTTGTCTTACCTTCTGTACACAGGGAACCATGTTTGTCGAATATAATCTGTATCAACTTCTACGCCTTCCCTTTGCAGATTTTTTCGTATTGTTGTTAATTCATCATACGTTAGTGTAGGTAAATGTTTCTAAAAAGAAATAATTTACTTATGTTTACTGTGTAAATAGTTTATGCTATAGTTCGTTGTATAATTTTTACATCAGTAATTATTAAATTGCATAATACAGAGTCTAAATGTCCAATATTTTTTTTTTTGTACTTAAATTTTATTTTATATTTATAATTGTGTAAACTTACATTATCATTTTGTAATACTTTATCTAATTCGCTCTTGACATGCCTGCGTTTATTTTGATCTTCTGTTAGTGACTTCCAATGAGCTAAACGAGTAAATTGTCCAGGACCAAACATTTCATTTAGGGTTTCTTCCGTTAATACCAATTTAGCTTTAACAGAAGTTTCTAAAAATTTTACAGCTTGATCCCATTCGGATTTGTCATGAACGAAACGGTCCTCCAAGGTATTCAACTGGATTACGCGTAGCATATCAATGGCTTTATCTTCCCATGAATGTCTTCTGATGGCTTCATCAACAACAGCTGATTTTAAATTATCGAATATATCATCATGATCGGGTGACTTCTTAGCCTTTTCCATAAGCGTTATAAATTCTGTTTGCAGTGCTTCCCAACCTTTACAAGTATTGAACGTTAAATTAATTTACGGGTATTAATACGCTTTATATTCTATTTACCGGATTCTACTGATTTGGCTGGCAAAGCTTGTTCGGCCCACTGACGTAATTTAATGTCCACCATAGTGTTGAAGGAATCTTGGTAATAAGAAATAAATATATAAATTAATATATATACATATATATAAATTAATATACATACATATATATAAATTAATTTCTATGTACATTGACTTTACATAGAATAATAAATAATGAGTTGATTAATTGGAAATTATTATCAAAAAAAAAAAAACCCGACACCAATATATTGAGTACCATATAATTTGTAAAAATCATTGTATGCAAAATGACACATTATGCTGATCGAATTTATGTTATTGTAAAATTTAATAGAAATGCAAAAAAAATTGATATTTTACTCTTTTATTTTTTTGTAGAAAAGATTTTTGATAAAAAATCAATTCACAAAAAGTCGAATATTAAGAAAACGATTTGAGTTGACAAGTAATGAAATAGTGAGTGCTTGTCTTTTGGTATGATCCCGTAATAAACACTTAATATAAGATAATATTACTTTGAGAACCTGACTGAGCGGCGGGAAGGTAAATATTTTCAAATACATAATTCGAAAGTTTGTTCCACAATTTTTCATTTAAAGCTTCTTCCCATTTCTTTGCCGAAATTTGAGAGAGTGTTACAACTTCATCCAATATTTCGCCTTTCGCTTTATCAAATAATTCATCTCGACCTGATTCTCGCAATCTAGAAAAGGCAATAACTCAAGGAGAGCAAAATTACATTTTATTGTAATAAAAACCTACCTTGGGAAATTATTTTTCCATTCTGTTTCCAAATTGAAACGTGTTGCCTTAAAAGCATCAGCCTGTTGTTCAATAGTTTCTTTAACCATTTTCCAAAAACGATCTGAGACGGCCAAACTGAGATTACGACTAGTTACTTGATGTGGCATAATCACCCCACGCCGTCTATTATTTATGTAAAGAAATCAAGTTCAAAGTTTTTAATTTTTTCAGTTCGTTACTTACTGGAATAGCTTAGAATTTTTAAAGAAATCTTCCTCATAGTTTCTAATAGCTTCTATACTGTCATCTTTACGACCTCTCCCTGTGACCACAGCATAATAGCCTAAGGCTTTCATTGGGAATAATTTTCCCGACAAAATTCTTCTAATCTGTTTGTATAAAATTAATACATCAAATAAATCATTAAATGTAAACGCATATCTTACGCGGTCTGGATCTGCCAGTTCCTCTGCTAAATCCACTTTTGTAAGTACAAAAATAGTACGACGTCCCAAGGGATCACATTGCATAACCAAGTCTGTAACATTACTACGTTCAGCATCTACAGAACCATCTTGTATACATAAAATAATGGCATTAGGATTACTCATATAGTGTTTTGTCATTTGGTGTATAGAATCTTTAGTATCAGAGGCCATGTCAACGGTCATTGTCTGTTGAAAATTCATTATATTTTTTATATGCAAACCAAACTTATTTTATAGGTATACTTACAGAAATAATACCTGGTAAATCTACTAACACCATACGCTGTAAACCTGGTCCTTTCACGGTCATGGAAATGACTTCATTGCTGACTGTTTTACCTCCGCGCACAGACGCCCTCATACGGAATTCTACTTCTCTTCTCAATTCAGCCAAATCGGACTCTTTATTCAAATCATATTCTCTCTCTGAGTCACGAAATTGCGCCACATGGTAGGGTCCTTCAGCTAAAGTTACTTTTACGGGCGCACGTGTCATCATTTCACCACTACCACGTGGGAAAATGCGTGCTTTAGCAATTGACTCTAAAACCGAAGTTTTACCACTACTCTGATCGCCTACAACAACAACACGTGGTAAATGATCCGCTGTGGAATAACTGCTATCATAGCCAGATAACTCATCCAAAACTTCTGAATACATATCGATCAACGATTTCTTTATACGTTTTGTTGTTGTCTTTTTGTTTTGTTTCAATATCAAAAACTGTTGGCGCAATTCCCGATTTTCCTTTTCCATTTTCTCCAATTCTTTTTGATATTTGATTTGCACATTCATAATTTCAGTTTGTAAACTTTCAACTTGAGATTGTAAAGTCTCTGCAATTATAATTCTCTTTGTTAAAAAATTAACTATATTAATATACACTTACCATTTTTTTTTCGACTGTCGTTACCAGAAAAATTAAGAGCAACAACGGATGTGCTGGATTTTAAATCATCCTTTGCTAGAATTAAAGAATGTCAATTATATAAATTACAATAGGGTTTCCGTTATTTATTTGCAAAAATTAATAAAATTCTCCCACTTTAAAAGCTTAATTCTGAATTTTCGTATAGTGCGTGTTTAACAAATTTTTATCAAATAAAACGTACATTCAACAACATTTGTTCCTTGATTAGCTGTTGCCTCAATAGCATCGTCCAAACGAGTATCGAACCATTGTCTCCATTCGCTCAATTTCTCCTCACCAAGTTGTTTGAGTTTGGGATCTAAATATGTGAAAACATAAACCCACAATTTTAGTGGTAAGTTAAATTTCGCAATTTCCATATAAAATGTGTTCAAAAACACTTTGAAATTGTAATATTATAAACAAATGCTAAAATTAACTTAAAAAAACGACTATGTAGAAAATGGGAACTATCGCAGTTAAAAACAAAAGCTTAAAACTTTTCTTTCGAAATAAAAATACTATTGCGTTTATTATGTGTCAACACATTATTCAACTCAAATTGATTCTTCAAATTCTAATGAAGACAGCCTAAGTTTACATTCCTAAACGATAATTTTATTAAAAAAATACACATATTACAGCTCCGTATGCAACCAACTCCTGATAGCTCTCAATGTTTATTCTTAAAAAGCATAGTGGAACTAAAAAAAAAAAAAACTTAAAAAACTATTTTTAAAAGTATTGAATTATAACATGATTTTTTAATTATATTGTATTTACAACAGCGGATCAAACAAACGCTTCAAAATATAATTTTGCTCTGTCCAATTTCCCAGCATAAAATTTTTATTATATAGTTAAAGGGTGGTTGTTATTCTACGATTATAAATCGGTCACCGTATAACAATACATTGCATTATTATTATATAAGGTTTTCCTTTGCACAAAAGGCGACGAAATAACAATGTGCCAACTACTAATTTATTCTGTTTATAACAACGACAACATTCATAATCAGAAAGAAAAAATATACAAAACCGATCTTTTAAAAATGTGATGTACGTCACTATGCAGCGATTCTAAAAGAATAGGTAAGCGCAATTGAAATTTCTTTGCAGCAGTTAAAGTGAGAGATATTATTCAAATAACATACAAACTAGTCAAAAAAAAAAAAAAAAAAAATACTCACCAATTTCAATAACATCTTTAAAAGCGCCTCCAATTTCTACTAAGGCTTTAGAAAATTGAGACCACTTTTCGCCTTGTGGCAAGGCTTCTTCGAGCCATTTGAGATCGGGAAGACCATCTTTCCAGTCTTCATATTTCTAAAATAAAAATTCATTATGAATCGAATTATATAAATTTAGTTTAAAACTGAATCTACCTTATTTAATGTCATGCCACCGCCTATAGCTCCACCCAACAGCAAATAACGCAACTTCAGCGCCCCACGCAATATACGCACTACAAACATGCCATATCTTCGATTCGGTGGTATGGTCCACCCGCGAGGTCCTATAGGTACTAGAAAATCATTCTTCCGGTGATGGCGATAATTACTGCCATTTTTTTTTGCAACTAATATTTTATTTAGTGTTGAGTAATTTGCTGCATGCCAGGAGACTACAATTTTACTGCACAAATACTTCACTCGTCTAGTAGTATCACTGTATACGGTTATAAATAAAAAAAATTTCGCATTTTAGATCATATCTTACAATCGACCAAAAATCAAATAGGTGTACCGTATATTAAGTATATTTATTATTTGATTAAAAAATTTATTTTCTTATTCATTTTGATCAACGGTAAATTTCATAATACTTTCTTCAAAATTTTTTACTATAACAATTAATTACCGGTATGCAATATTTCTGCTCGTTCGCAACATTTTTCAAGTTAATATATCCCTTTTTCTTTTGTGTTATTGCATAAAAATTATTTTAATTATTACTATTTTACAAAATATGTTCCTTGAAAAATAAAAGTGATTCTACTTCCTCCACTTCTTTATAGCATAAAATTTCTGGAGATGACATGAGTCAAAACTTATTTTGACATTTGTATTACTCTCTTTAAAGTTAAATTCATTCAGGTACCAGCCCATCCACAATACATGAACAAACCGAAAGTAAATTTATAACCTAAATGTAATTCTACACCAAGAAAAATAGTAGAAACAGCCATATGTCAAAAGTCAAGTAACAAAAAGAACTAGGCGAGATAAAGAGAAAAATGCAATTTCGACATTGTCTGTTTATGTAGTTTTAGAATGGAATGAGGAATATGAACTGATAACAGTCGACACTTCGATGTCATTCAATATGTTTATTTCACCATGTAATATTTCTTATCTTTTTATACTGAAGTTAAATAATTCAACGCCCGCTCTAGGTATTAGATTTTAAAAACATATGGAATTATTAATTGTAGTAGGTCTACCCGGTAAAATTGCATTACTTGAACCGACTTTCTAATTGCGCCATCTACTTGTCGGTTTATCCCTAGTTCTTGAAGTTTTTTCCATTTTCAACAAAAATATTTTGAATGTACTTCAAATACCTGTTTATCACTAAAAAAAATCGATGTGCATTCTTAATATCGAAAATAACGTTCGTTTCGAAAATAAATATTACAGGTTGATTTATGAATAAAATTTACAACACCGATGTATTCATACGAGTACGCATAAAAACACATTTAAAGTTTCAATCTATAATTTTTTATAATTATTTTTTTTTTACCTTTATAGTTATTACATAAATCATTATTTCTTGCATTTATTCTCGTGTGTGTTTATAATTTATCATTATCTATTGCCAATCAGACAAATATTGCATTGAATGAAAGGATCATTTGAAAAACGTCAGGAGGGATGTGTTATAGAAAATGATACATATTAACATGCACGCACATGGTTTAAAAGTTAACTTGTTTGTTTTTTTGCATTTAGTATAAATGTTAATTTGTATGCAAATACGAATAATACATTTCATATTATAAAATAATAGACTACAACTAAATTAAAAATAATGAATATAGAAATATATATGTAAGTTTATTCTAACGTATAATAATATTTTATTCATTTGTGTGTGCTTGTATTTCTAAGTTTTTACTGAATTTGTTCTTATTTTTAAACTATTTTTGTATTTACTATGTAGCTCTAAAGATACGACATTAACAGTACGACACATACAGTATATTGAATACGAATGCAAAGGTATATTTTCCACCACAAATATTTGTAGTTACTTTGTAAATATTTTAAAACTAAACTGAACATCATTTTGTGTTTTTCTTTTTAAGCAAAAAGTATGTGTGTTGGTTGGTGTGTTTTATAATTTTTGACCACTTTGCTTCGAAAAGCAAAGCATACGATCTAACAATTGATTGTTTTATTCTGAATTTTGGAAATTAGATTTATTACGAAAAATTTACTACCGGAAAATATTTGCCTAATTTACGTATTTTTCGTATAGTAACAAAACACCTCGAGCTCGTGGCTTGTATGGTTTTCGTTAAGCTCTTTTCTTTGAGAATTAAATCGATTTCTTCTATGGAATTCAGTTTGTAAATGCTGCTGCTTGCAGAGCTGTGTGTATGGGAGTATTTTAAGCTACTTGTATTCGAATTTGTTGTACTTCCATCAATACTACAGATTTTAAGTGAATTTAAGGAATTTCTTAATCGTTCAGCTTGATTGCTAAAATCGGAATTACTATCTCCTGCTATACAATTAACGCCATCATTGTCATCACACTCTTCCTCCTTGGTTTCAGGAAAGGTGTGCAAATTGAAAAGAGAATTACGTTGCTCATAAGTATAGCGTTCTACTTCTGAATATGATAACCGATGATGATGATGCTGCTGATGTCTCATCTCATATTCTTGAGCCTCTGTAATACGATCTAACGATTGACTTTCACGTATTCGTCTTCGTCGGACATTTTGATTTAATGACGATAATTGAGTTTTCTCCGCCAAAGAACTATGCTTCTCACAACTATCTTTTGATTGTTTATTTTTATGTTTGTGTGAATGGCTGTGAGATGATTTGGTGCGCGTATCTGACTCTGATTTACTCTGCTGCAAAATACAAAATGATTATGATTACAAATTTTACAACAAAAAACCAAATACATAATTCGAATAATTTATTAGTTTACTACCTGGCTACATCAACAAGGTTAACTCTGCAATTCGAATTCAAATTTATTCTACATTAGAACGCGCAAAGAATTTTGAAAGTCTAATTCTAAATTAATAATCGTTTACGCAAATTTATATTCTTTGAAACATATTGTTACCGTCACTTTTTTCATTTCTAAATCTGATGTAAAAACTTTTAGGCATTCGTTTACAAAATTTCTATATGATCCGACTTTATACAGACCAATGCATTCAGTCAGTATGAAAATTACAGGATACTATTTAATTATCACAAAAAGCAGATATTTTCTTTTTGTAACGAGAATAAAGAAATTTTAACCTCAATACTGAACAGTTATTTGGATTAATATTATATTAAAACGAGTTCTCGATGATTACCTGATTTTGTCCCTCTTTCTTGCCGCTTACGTTAGATGTTGATATTAAGTCATGACCTCCCTGTTGTCCAGATGTAGGGAATCCTTGATCTTGCGAATCACTCGAATCATCATGTGAATCACGACGGTGCATCCGAAACCGTATAGGCGTATCACCTACTAATTTGTGCATCTTTTTTTTACTACGACTTTTTGTATCGTCATCAGAAGCTTCCGAACTACTACATGAAGGCGTGCGTATTTTATTTAATTTTGTGTGTCGTCTATGTGTTAACACAGGATTTTTGCCACTTAGATGTTTCAACTTTCCGATTTCTAATTCTTTGAGGCCTCGTAAAGTGTCCTGCATTTCAAAAGACTTGTCTAATATTTCACCCGAGTGCTCTCTATTTTCCTCATTTGTTATATCTTTTTCAATTTCTTTAAGTTTCTGCGCCAGCGCATCGTCAACAGATACAATCATTTTGTTTTGTGTCTCCATTTCAGTGTTTGAGTCAATCTTTTTGCCGCTTACAACAACTGAAAGAACATTTGAACATTTTTCTTGTACTGAACGATTTAAGCGCCCATCCGAAATAGATTCTCTTCTAGTAACTGCAACTTTTAATTCATTACCTTCACATGATAATTCGTGCGAAGATTCCTCTTCGTCTTCTTCACGCACAATACTGCACTTTCTTATGCGTTTGTCCTTTTTTATGTGGGAAGAAAATAAAATTATAAATTTAATTAGTTTCATCACTATTTTTAAAAAGAAACAATAAAACAATAATAAAAAGAAACAAATAAATAACATAAATAATAAGAAAATGTGAACACACCGTTTTAATTTCATTTTGAATTGGCTCTGGTGCACATACAATATTAATGGGTACTACCATTTGATTGCTACCCTCTAAATGTTTAACTTTTTTATCCGGCACTTGGGCACGACTTACACCGCTAATAATATTTCTTTTCGTAGTAGGCAACATGAAAAATGTACGAATTTGTTATGATTTTGTATTTGTAGAATACCAATATTAAATTGCACATGACAAGAAAGTACAACTTACTTTTTTCCTAACGAAAAATTAGGATTTTGTTTTATATGTTGGTCTTCTCTTCGTTTGCGTAAACGCATCTCGGCCAATAGAAAGTATGTGGCGGTTATGTGATTATATTTATCCTTATCTAAAGCCCTACGATATGCAAATTACAAATCATTTAATTAACATTAATATATACGCTTGATTTTAGCCTCTTCAACTACTTACTGCAATATATCCTCCTTAGATGCTATCTTGCCATTTATCATTTTTTGAATTATGAATGCATGATCTTCCTCACTTAAGTGCTCACGACTTATAAGTGGTAGAAAGTCAATCTTTTCCCCTTCAGGATATTCCTTAACCCAATCATCTGAAGCTATTTCCTCTAGAGTTGCTCGTTTCTTAGGGTCTCTAACTAGCATAGACGCAATTAGTTTTCTGCATGTTGCTGATATTTGGGGCGGCACAATGTAGTTACAATCCATAATCATAGTTAAAGTTTCAGAATCATTTGCCTTTTCGAAAGGCGGCTGGCCACACACCAACATGTAAAGAATAACTCCCAAAGACCAAATATCTAAAAGAAAGTAGTATACAATTATGATTTAATTGTTTTCCACACATACATATACATATATTTGATTTAAATACCGTTGGCCAATTGATTATAACGTTTCCGATAATAAAAACACACAAAACACAATAAAGATACCAATTCTAGAGTGACAATTTTTGACATTAAATCATAGTGTTCTAAGTGTAGTACAATATAAAGTACACCGGTTAAAAACATTTTTATTTGTTATTGGAACATGCATTTATGTACTCAGGCATTTGATGTGTTACAAAACGTACGTTTATTTTTCTTAAATAAAGGAAAAAGTAGGCTTACCTACTGCCGGAGCATCATAGGAATCACCCAATAAAATCTCAGGGGCGGAATATGCAAGACTACCGCAAAAAGTTTCCAATTTTTGACCAGGCGAAAATTTATTACTAAATCCAAAATCGGTCAATTTAACAACACCAAGCTTCTCAAAAAATACCACATTCTCCGGCTTTAGATCTCTGTAATGTTAAGATCCGAACACATACATTTTTTTAAACTAGTTTTTATATGTTAATCATCAACAAACCTGTGCACAACATGTAATTGATGGCAATAAGTAATTGCTCGTAGTATTTGCCGAAAATATTTTCGGGCCAATTGCTCGCTGAGACCGCCTTCATGTTTCATTATATAGTCGTAAAGGTCTCCGCCATCACCAAGCTCCAAAACCAGATATAACTTTGTTTGAGTGTCAATGACTTCATACAAACGTACAACATGAGGGTGTTGCACCAATTTCATGCATCTATTAACAAATTTATGATATTGAAATGATACGATATCAAATAACAATCGAAATGGTTATTTCCAAAGTAATACTTACCTAACTTCCTGAAATAAGTGAGATTTCGAAACTTCGTCCAACTTCGTCTTATCAACCACCTTAACGGCAACTTTGGCACCCGTAAAGACATGTCTCGCCAATTTGACAACAGCAAAATGGCCCGAACCCAAAGTTTCTTCCAAATCGTAGAGACCTGCAATTTTTCCATCATACGAAACGCCACCAGATGTATGAGCAGCGGCCGAAGCCTCCAATGTACGACTGTGCTGATGTTGCATAGCCCTTTTAAATATTGTGTTAAAAATGCGTTTGTTGCGCAAGGTTCATAATTTTTTTTTGCGATCGCAAATAAAATAAACACAATCACTCACTTACATACATACGTATTGCTTTAAATAAAATCTTCTTCTTGTTCAAAACAATTGACACTTAAAATGTAAAATATATTGAAATTGAAATTTTTTAATTTATATATTTTTTTTTTGTTTTGTTTTTTTAATATATAAGTTGTTATTATCCCGCTGCTATAATATCTTTGGTAAACTATATAAAAATTGTTGGAAAGCCCCTTAAAAAAAATTTCTGGCACAAATCTATGTATCCATGCTTTAAGTGAAAATCGATTCCGGGGGCCACGAACTACATCTATTTAGTGTAGTGAATAAAAAAATGCTTTTACTTTGACACGGCTATTTAGTTATTAATTAATTTTATTGTTCTAGACATTATTTAATGTAATTCCATATTATCACATCTTTTCTACAATTTGTTTATACTTTTCTAATATATTTTTAGTAGTGAAAACTCCTCTTTAAAAAATCACAGAATACAACAAAAAAATCTGTCTTCTCTCGCAACACTTTTTTCTTTAAACAATGCCTACAAAATAACTAGACGGCGTCAGCTGTCATTTATAGAATTTTTCGGCAAGGCGAATATATAATGGATATCAAAGAACATTTTTACATTTTTCGCAATCTATTGACTTTATATATAATTTATTTATTATTGAAAAATAAACTTAAGCATAAGAAACACTTGCTAATGTCTAATGAAAAAATCGGTTAATAATTATATTGTAATGACTTACATAAATGAATAATAATGATAAACTAAGTAGCACAGCGTACTATGTACATGAGAAAAATATACTGGTTACATATTAACTATTTTTGAGAATCGTCTGGCAGCCCTTGACTTATCACACTTTTATCAATCCAAAGTGCAACACTGTTACCAATTATAAAAAATGCTCGTCAATATTATTTTATATTGCTGTTGATTTATAAAAGAAATAAACCGCTAGAAATAGTTATAATAACATTAATGAAATCCAGAAGGAAATTGGGAGTTTAAAAATAACGTGAAGTGAGTTAGTAATTCACAATGAAACAGCTGCCGCAATCTTGCATCCATTTTTCTAATGAACATTCGACTTTGTTGGATGTGAAACAAATTAATGAGGTAAATAAAATATTAATTTTTATGCACGAAAACTCAATTAAGCATGGTTTGTTGTTTTGTATTAGAACAATACGTGTGCCTCCTGTCAATATAGTGGACCGAATTTATGGATCTGTTTGTTTCATAATTGCATGCTAATTGGTTGCTCTGAACAGGCCAATGATCATAGCACTGATCACTTTCAACGTAGTAAAGATAAACACTTGCATTGCATTCATATGAATTTGTCATCTCAGAGAGCATGGTGTTATTTGTGCGAAAAGGAGATTTCAATTTGTGGCATTGATAGGCATGAGCAAAAAGCGAGCGAGCAGAATTTGAAAAGTGTGCATTCTGCTGAGGAGAACGAATCCGAGTCAGATGCAAATGCTGTGAAATCTGGTTTAGTAGGACTGCATAATATTGCAAATACTTGTTATATGAATTCAGCGCTACAGGCTTTAAGCAATATTGTACCCATGACACATTTTTTTTTGCATTATAGTGACATTATAGATTTTACGTTAGAAGTAGGAGCACATAGATGTAAGGCTGGTTTAGCAAAAAGTTATCAGCGTTTAATGCGGGATATGTGGTGCAAAAGGAGCGAAGGCAAAGTATTTTTAGCGCCACGAAGCATTTTGTATGGCATTCGGTCAGTTCATCCAATGTTTAGAGGATTCCAACAACACGACACCCAAGAATTTCTTCGGTGTTTTATGGATCAATTACACGAGGAGTTGAAAGAACCCACTCGCAATATAGATGACAGAATGCTTATGACGTATATGCCGGAGGGTGTAAATGAGGAAGATACTCCATCGGAGATAAGTTCATCATGTAGTTCAAATTCTTTAATGTCTGATTATTTAACGTGCGATAGTTCTGCTTCAGAACACACTAGTCTCTGTGAAGAACCTGCTAGCACTAAATCTAAAGTAACTGCAAGGTCATCAAGCGTGTCAAACAACAGTAACACCAATGCCCCAACGGCCACAGTGCGTTCAATTGTTAGCGACATATTTGATGGCAAATTGTTGTCTTCGGTTCAATGCTTAACGTGTGATCGCATATCGACTAGAGAAGAAACATTTCAGGACCTCTCCTTACCCATACCTAATCGTGATTTTTTGACAGTTCTTCACCAGACAAATAGTTTAAGTGTACAAAGTCTAAATAGTATAGACTCTACCACATCCGCAAGATCCAATGATAGTTGGATATCATGGCTCTGGAATATAGTACGTTCTTGGTTATGGGGGCCATCTGTGACTTTGCACGACTGTATGGCTAGTTTCTTCAGTGCGGACGAACTAAAAGGCGACAATATGTACAGCTGTGAAAAATGTAATAAGTTGCGTACTGGGGTAAAATATTCTCGTATCTTGGAACTACCAGAAGTTTTATGTATTCATTTAAAACGCTTTAGACATGACCTGTCGTACAGTTCTAAAATTTCATCGCATGTCGAATTTCCTTTGGAAAATTTTGACATGCGATCTTATTTACACAAAGATTGTAAATCACAAGTGCCACATTACAACCTATCTTCAGTCATATGCCATCATGGGACGGTTGGAGGTGGACATTACACGTGCTTAGCCCGAAATGCACTTACAGATCGTTGGTACGAGTTCGATGATCATCATGTTAATGAAGTTCAGCCTGAAGTTGTTCAGAACTGTCAAGCCTATGTTTTATTTTACCACAAAAATAATCCTCAAATGGATCTTATTCGATTTGAAGCAAACGAATTAGCTGTTTCATATCCAGTATCACAGTCCGACATAAGATTTTACATTTCTAGGGAGTGGTTGGCTCGTTTTAATACTTTTTCGGAACCGGGACCTATTAGCAATTGGTCGATGCTTTGCCCTCATGGTGGGGTCTTACATGCGAAAATATCGGTAATTTCCCAATTCGCAGTACCAATATCGCAAAAGCTGTGGGAATTTCTCTACCGGAAATTTGGTGGTGGTCCAACTATTAACATGTTATTTGAGTGTGAAGAATGCAAGAGATCGGCAGAAGCACTAGCTAATCGCCAATATTATGAATATTCTGTTTTCCAACGTTACAATGAACTGGAATTGGATTCTGGCGCCATCTATGCTGTATCAATGAGTTGGCTGCGTAAATGGCAACAATTTGCCAGAGGCCAAACACACAAAGAACCTGGCCCAATTAATAACTTAAACATTGTACTACCATCAAAAGATGTTGGTCAAAAAAGTTCACCAGTTCGTAATGTGCGCATGGGTTCTGACTATGTACAAATAAATTCTCCTTCGTGGCGTTTCTTACATGACATTTATGGTGGTGGTCCTGAAGTTCTGTTAAGGCCTCCACTAACAGAGGAGGTATGCTTTATCGTTCAAAGGTTTTACACTTCTATTTTATACATTTTCTCTTAGATTGTTATTATAGATCAAGATGAAGTAGATGAGTGTGATAACCAAATTGGAAATGTATCTGATACTGAAAGCAATATGGGAGGTAATATTTCTAATTTCCCGAAATCATTTGACGTTAGCGCAGCAACCGAAAGTAATATAATTGAGAAAACCGATGAGATAAAAGAATTTATTTCATTTAAAATTAACAAGAAACGACAAAAAGTTAAAGAAAAATCAGCAGGTAAAAAATATGTAAAAACCAGTCACATGCAAAGGAAGTTATCATTTTCAAAAGGCAGTCAGGAATTATTTGGTCTTCACGGTATATAAAAATAGTGAAATCCCCTTTTACCCGTTATTATGAAATGTTTTTATATCATTTTCAAGGTAAATACATTTTAAAAGATAATGAGACACATTCCCACAACGAAGATGAACAGCAACAACAAAATTCTCATAATGAAATCCAACAAGATGCATTAAAAACTGTCGGAAATATGCCTAAAAAATCATTTCGCAACGATAAACCTCAACAACAATATAAATCAACTGATACCCTACCCGCAAATTTAACTAATATGAATGACATTTTAGAGCTTCACTCTTTAAACACAAAGCGTGGCAAAAAAGGTGCAAATTCCGTAGTTTTAAGAAATATCCAAAAACTACATGAAACACCTGTCATGGATTCTAATGAAACAGACACATAGGATCTGACTTTTTATTTTATAATAATGTAAAGTTTAATTTTGTTTTTCTAATGTTTCTTTTTTATTCTGGGAGGAGGCTTTAACACTTTTTTGTGTAAACACACACATTTTTTACAGATGTTCAATTAAAAGTAGAACTAATATTTGGTGTTATATAAATAATTAGCAATATAAATTTGAAAAATTTAGAAAATAAAGAAAAACAACTGGGTATTTATAGTAAATAAAGATAAAATATCTTTTCCCATTATTCCAAAACCAAAATTTTTACCTTTTAATTTAATTTATAAGAAATTTTTAGGTTGTGGTCGAATATCAGTTCTATTGTCAAATGCTGGAAACGATATAACCGGTGAATTTCATATTTAGAGTTTTTAATTTATAATCCCGACAAAGAAATTGTGAAATTAAGGTATTAAAAACTCCAGATGATTGTCCAAAAATGTAGACGAAGCAACGTTCTGTGACGCAATAACGCGGAATTTATTTAAATTTCTCTAAGATTAGGAGAAAAAATAATTCATTGATCATTGTTTTTCTCTGTAGTTGTAATTTCTGGTAGAGGAATTTTATCAGGAAAGACGAACACAAAAAAGAAGATTAGAACAGATAGGAATGGCAACCTCGTAGGGCAATGCCCATGTTTCAATGGCTCAAACAAGACACTAGTCGGAAAATAAATAATCAGTAAGGTAAAGAAATTAGTGTCTACCAGCAGAGAATGCACAAATAAAACTTATACATTTTATTTATATTATATTATATTTATTTACTTATGTCACAGTAAATTTGTGATTTTTAAAATGTACTTGTTTAAATGTTTACAAATTTATTAAAAATATAACAATAATAACGGTGTAAAAATTCTATTGAAAAACTGGTTGCCTTCCTATTTTATTAATCAAATGTAAAAAAACCATACATGGACGTATCGTAAGTAGTCAAATTAATATTATAAAGATGTGGGAAGCAAATTGCATATGTATTTCGCACTGACAAAAGCAATATAAGAACTTAGAATATGGAAAATAGGATTTTTCTATCGTACTATAAGTATGTTACATCTCTTGAACAAGTTCGCAAACAGAACATAAAAACATCATATAAAAAATTCAACGACAATTAGTTTTGAAATTAAGCACAAGGATGCGCCGTGAGAAATTCCAATATAACGATATTGTGGTATTATTAAAAGAATGTTAAACAGAAATTCTCACAGCAGTTTTTTCGTATGAGTAATTTGAATAATATTGCAATCCTCATCACTTATACGGCTTTTCAATGTGGTTGAAGATCTAGTTGATCTTTAAATTATTATAAGTTTTTTCTTCTATTTAACATTTTTATAAAATGGGATTTATATAAAAATATTTATACATACGGATATATTTATAAAAGATAATATTAAATTATTTAATATAAAAAAAGGAAGTAAATTAGACAAGATCTAAGTAAAAATGAAAATAACCTTACCAAAATCTTCCATCTTTGAGCTAAACTATAAAAATTAATATCGGCCTCTATTGGGTTCAACTTATTTTTCTCTTTTTTTTATAACCAACTCAAACTGTAAAGCTTTTACCTACTCCACAGGAAGCTTTTTTCCATTCATGTAGAAATAAATTACTTCCTCAAGCAAATGTAGGGGCGACCACAAAAACCAACAATTTTTTCAGAATTGAAAAACCTGGACCTGATAGTAAATACACTTTTATTTAAACCGAACACAATCTTGGAAGTTTTTCCAGCGGAATAGTTGTTGTTGTAGTAACATCTCGTGGGAACAATTCGCATCATTGATAGCGAACAAATCCAACTTCAGTTACACTCAGTCTCTCATTTTGCCCTAATTTAATCGGATGTGTACGAGTGTGTATGTAGAGACCTACATAAAACTTTTATCTCTAGTATAAAATTATCTGTTATACCATTGTGCACACACATACATACAACATACGTGTATGCGGCCTTACATACTTAGTATTTATCACTCTGTAACAATAGAAAAGCTTAACAAAATCTAATCAGATAAATCTATATGCAAGTATGTACGAGAATGCATGTAATATACTTCATATTTTTTTTTTGGAACATCTATTCAAAGGTTTATTATGATGTTTATGTGCATAGCAAGTTTAGTTAGTATATTAAATTAATGCATACATATGTATATGTGTATGTATGGATATGTATGCATGTACATAAAAGTAGATGATTATGAGAATCCTTAAGTAAAATCACTATTATTAGGATAAAACAGCACGAAGTATTCTTCAAAGCATAAAATGATTATCGATCGGTAAACGCTCACATCTAGTTCAATAAAAAAATAAAACGAAAGTGATGCGCAACATACATACATACACAGGAGTATATATGTACACATCTGTACGAAAATTTGTGTAGCTGCTTGCATCGTGCTATGAGCACAAACGAAACATCTATTTTTAGTATTTTTATGCCAAAGTATTTAGCACTTTGTGGTATTTAGTTTTTACTCGCTTTTCTTTACATTCGGTTGCTTTTTATCATTTTTAATTTCTATATTTTTATTATAAAGAAAATATATACTTCTTATAAAAATGAACCCATGTGCTGTTTGTAAAACGGAAACAAAACTCAGTTGTTCTAATTGCAAGCAAGCATTTTACTGCGATGAGGAGCATCAAAAACAAGATTGGAAAAATCATAAAAAAAACTGTCACCCATATAAGGTAGAAAATGAGAATAGAGCATTGCTTGCGATGGTCGCATTGACAAAAAAATATCAACAACATTTTTAAAAACATTTTTTTAAATTTATTTACATACTTATTAGATTGAGAGGAATGATGAATTGGGTCGTTATTTAATAACTACCCGTGTTATAAAGCCATTTGAAATTATTTTGAAGGAGGCGCCTTTATTTCGGGGTCCATCTCAAATAACGCCACCGGTCTGTTTGGGCTGTTTGAATGCAATAGAACCTACAGATTTCATAAATTGTGAGCGGTGTGGTTGGCCTTTGTGCGGTATTGAATGCAAAAATAAAGACGAACATCGTTACGAATGTGAATTAACAATTAAAAGAGGAAAGAAAGTGAATATACAGGACTTTACTAATCCTCATCCACTGTATCAATGCTTAAGCACAGCTCGCTGTCTAATGTTGCGCGACTACAATGAAGAAAAATGGAAACTTATCAATGAACTAGAATCACTGGAGAATGAAAGACGTGGTTCGATGCAATGGAAGGCCGACTACGAAAGTGTTTGTAAATTTATTATAAAGTGAGTGTTAACATTTATAAATATTTTTAATTTGAAATTAGATGATTAGATGATTGGGAACAACGAACACACGCCTTCTTATTTCGCCTTTATTTTCTCTCAAGCGATCAAATAAACTTCCGTTATTGCAAAAGATACTTTGCCAAATGCTCTTCAACGATTGCATATGCGAATGTATATTAAATTAACGAATAAATGCTTCCGAAATGCAATTTAAATTTTGTATATCGTTTCTCATGTATAGAAAGGGTCAAACGTTTGTTTTTCTTAATTTTCATTAGAGCAAAATAATAAATATAAATGATTAAATGTCTAAATTCGATAACGATTTGTACAAGCATGTAGTAGATATATGGAAATATACTCTTTATTGAATAAAAGTAAAGTCAATAATTTAATTCGCTTTTAGATACTTCAATACAGAACTATTTAGTGAAGACGAAATAATGAGAATTATTGGAATTCTACAAATCAACGGACATCAAGTTCCAACTTCCGATCCAGCCCATGTCGCCATTTTTTATATGGCTTCATTCCTCGAGCACTCCTGTACACCAAATTTAGCCAAAAGTTTTAATAAACATGGCCAGCTTTTAGTCTGGGCGCCTAAGGAAATCCAGAAGGATTCACACTTAAGCATTTGCTATACAGACGCTGTATGGGGTACCGCTGATAGGCAGCACCATTTAATGCAAACAAAATTGTTTAAGTGCAACTGCCCCCGATGCATTGACGTCACTGAATACGGAACTAATTATAATGCCTTAAAATGTGAAAAAGCCGAATGCAGCGGCTTGATGTTGCCGCCAAATTTGAATGACTGGCATAAAGATTGGACGTGAGTGATATTTCTTAACTAAATTTTCAGAACTATCTAATAATTTTCTTAATTCGATAGCTGCACTGAATGTAAACATAAAGTTGATAAAGCGTATGTAAACAATATTTTAGAAAGGGCTGGGAGCGATCTGAATGCAATGAACAAAACGAAGGAAAATTGTTTCAAGTAAGCTAAAAGAAATGTTTTGATGCCAAAAGTTATTATTTTCAAACATAAATTCGACTTTTGAACTTGAATCTGATTTTGCAAGAAATATATTCCGAAGACCAATAATTGTCTCCTTATAAAATTGATGCCGATTGATTTATATCCTTGTGGCTATGAGATTTCTTAATAGAGATAAAGGCTATAAACTGTACTCGCCTGAACACAATTACGAGACTGTTGTCTTCCGTAAAAGCACCTGTAACAATGTGATAAATAATAGAAGAATACATAGTTTGAAACTTAACTGAATAATTTATTATATTTTTTTTGATTTCATCGCCTTCTTTGTTTTGTACACATATACATACATTTATATCAAGCTTCCAAGCACAAGGTGTTTTCCTAACATCTTATTTTGTGAATATTTACTGAATTTTATTAATATAATAATTGAAATATTACATATATATTTGTTTTTCAGATATTTGAATCATTATGGCAGGTGGTTCCCTGGAAATCATTATTATATGTGTGAAATTAAAATACATTTAGTACAGCAGTTGGGCACGGAGAATCAGGAACTTATGACTTTACCGGATGAAGACTTGCGATTAAAATTGGAATATTGCAAAGAATTAATAAAACTATTTGAAACATTGGCACCGTGTAAGTGACTTTTAAATGATATAAAATTTAAAAAATTTTTTTTATTCGATATATAAATCAGGTGAAGTGCGCATGTTGGGGACGTTGTGCTTCGAGGTACATTCGGCTATAGCGGAAACTACTCGCCGCATATCCATGGAAACAGGATTATCGCATAAAGAACTTCTGGAAGAGACCTTGATGTTCGTTGAAAAATCAGTAAATTACTTGCAATATGAATCTGATATATTCGTTGAAGGGCACATGTTAAAGCAAGCACAAATAAATAGAGATGCTTTAAAAATTGTCACAAGAATGTAAAATTCGTCAATTAAATAACATGTAAACAAAAACGAGTTTTTCAAACAAAAAAAAAATATGAATAAATAAATAATAATAAACAATAAAAAGAAATAATAAACCTTTAGTAAAACGAGACTCTTCTAAAGACAAAGACGTATTGATATTTGCCCGTAAAAATGATCTTAAGTGTACTTCTACAAAATATAGAAGAACAATTTTATAACATTTCAAAAATATAACCAATACAACAGCTAGGACACATTTGTGAAATTACACATACTTTTATCACCGTTAAGACCAAAAGTAATTAAGCATGAGTTTGTGTATGTACACGTATCAACTCTTTTAAGGTATTTTGGCCGAATTAGGCTGTGTAGACAAACGAACATGCCAAGTGAAGACATAATCGATCTTTTGTAATATAGAATAAAATTAATTTAAAATAATGTATTCTTATAGAACACTAAACTGAAGACACGTTATTATTTAGGTCAGGATTGTTCATTATATCTAATTAAAAAAATGTTATTTATTGAGTAGTTTATATATCTCCATTTCCTTGATTTCAGTAGTAACGATAAAACCAGTAAATAAGAATCAATAAAAGGGTTATAATCGACTGTAATGAATCTTATATATACTTATCCAAAAATACGTGCCACATCTACTTTTGTGCAAGACTGTACAATTACTTTTGCACTACTGTATACTGCACTGAAGTAAAATTTTATTTTGTAATTTCCAACTAAAAATTTATAAAATAATCTTTTGGGTATATTTGTTTTATATATTCGATTTTTGATTTTATGCAAAACCTAAGCGTAATTTACACCGCTACAAAGATATAGAGGACAGACAAACGGACAAACCCCAATTAACTTAACTAGTTACATGGATATTATAGAAATTACCATTCTAATTACTAATTACAATATAATCACTTATGAAAAGCTCAACAAAAACAGTATAAGAAAAAGATATACATGCATATTTTCAATTCATTTAGAAACTTCGTTCTAACTAACGTTTTAATTAAATGCCTTTTCAATTTTAAAGTAATTTTCCTGTTGCCTAAAGAAAATTGTTAGTTGCATTGTGGAAGATTTTGATTTACAGTATTTTTAATTTCAGGTTAAATGTACTTGCTTGCTGGGATATTTTTATACACGACACTGCTTGCTTTCATTTGTGGGGGCAGAGAGTATTAAACATATTTCAAATATCACTATCATCGGCGATAACGTATCGGCCAGTTCGGTTTTAACTGATATAATAAACACATACATACATGCATACATATATTAATCGATATATATTTAAATTTTTCAACATATACCATTTTATTTATAACTTTAGTTATGAACGTTATTTAGGCAAAAGCGTTTGGACTTTGAAAATATTTGCAGAATATTCAAAATAATAAGCGATAAGGAGGAATTAAATATAGTGTAATTTAGTGATGAGTATCGTTAACGGAGATCAAAGGGACGACATGTCCGCATACAAAAATAATATAACTTTATGCGATGAAAATGCAGATCAACATAAATATGGATCCTCAGTGTAAGTTTGTAGTATCTTAAAAGCACTTTAACCCTTTGACACGGCAATTAATTCTGGTCATTGCAAAATTTTATGTATGATTTTTGAAAAATTGAAATTTTGAAATTTCACAAACTTATTAGAATTATAAACAACAACAAACTGTAAATAAATTGCATGTAGGCCCAATTTCAATCAGTGACGAGTTGATAAAATCGACGTCAAAGAGTTAATAACATTCTAATCGTATATTCAAGCCATATACAAGTCATATACATGCACACACACACACACCCATATGTAATTATATGTATCTATTTATGTGCACATGCAATGCATGCATTTTCTACCATTAAATTGGACAAGAGCATGAACTGGAAAGCTTAATAAATTATTTTCAAATTTTCAAGTGTTACAAACGATTGTTGATAAAATATACTTATCAATATTTGCACCTTTAGCCTCTGTTCATATTTTTTGTAATATGCATCCCTTTTCGTTCTTCTTCTTTCCTCTTCTATAAGCCAACCCATTAAACATTTTTTACGTTTTTTTCTGCAGGCCTATAAGTAGCGAAAATAGGAAGTCTAAGTGGTGGAGTCGAAAGAAAAAAAAAGACGACATATCTGAAAATATTGATGAAAGGCCAGTAGCTTTTTATGAGATCTTTAAATATTCCACAACTAGAAATAAAATGATGTATTTTGTGGGAATATTGGCAGCCATTGCTACAGGCTTAACAACACCGGCCAACAGTTTAATTTTCGGTCATCTGGCTAATGTTAGTCTATTGAACTTAGAAACTATTATTTGCGTTTTAAAACCAACAAAAAAATATTTTTTTAACACTTTCTAGAATATGATTTCGTATGGTGATTCTGAATCGGGCCAATTAATTGATGCTGTGCAAAAGTTTGCCTTGCAAAACACAATGATTGGCGTTATAATGCTGATATGTAGTTACATATCAGTGACACTATTTAACTACGCTGCGCATGCCCAAATATTGCGTATTCGTGGTAAATATTTTAGATCAATTTTGCATCAAGATATGGCTTGGTATGATTTCAACCAAAGTGGCGAAGTGGCCAGTCGAATGAATGAGTAAGAAGGTTTTTCAACATACGAATTGTGATCAAAAAATAAATGTTATTTTAAATTTTTTCCTTCAAAGTAATACTCCTCAGATATAACAATCTTATGCCAGAATTTTTTTCAATCCCTGACACACTCCTGAATCGCATTTTTTGGTATCGCTACAGCTCCTGTTTCGATTTTTCTTCTATTTACAAAATCATAGTAAAACGCTTTCTTTCACTGGTGCCTTCATAATAGTTGTATATATAAATACGATAGTTGAATCATTATTACGGTTTTGTTTTTGGCCAAAAAACTGACAGAAAACCGTTGATGTGTGATCTTGTATGTTATCACGATGAACAATCCATGATTGTTTTTTCTACAATTCGGTACGGTTCTAACGAATTGCTTCGGATAAGCGGCTCATAACTTCTAAATAGTATTCCTTACTGACCCTACGACATGGTGGCAAGAATTCATGATGCGCAATGACATTGCAATCGAAGAAAACAGTGGGCAAAACCTTTTCACATTTGTCCGAATTTGACTTTCCTTTTTCAGTATCGGCTCTTCTGGACGCTTCCATTGGGATGATTGGGCTTTGGTCTCATAGTTTATCACAAGTTGTACCAATATTAGTAAATCTGGATCGTCGTTGATAACGTACAATAGCTCCCAGTACAATCTGACTTTGTTTTTGCTCAAAATTTAATATAAAATATTAAAAAATCGAAGAGCACATCAAGAAACGCCTAATATTTTTATCTGTTAAAAACAAACTGACAATTTAAAATGGCAGATATTGCCAACATACATAACTGGCATGTGTACCAACGTAACAGAAAAAAAGGAATTCAAAATCCAACATACGTAATGCATGAAATTTGAAATATCATTTATTTTTTGATCAGATGTATATATTTATATAAATATAAGTTATATTTGTATACATATACATATGTCTCTTGTAATACAGAGATTTGACCAAATTGGAGGACGGTTTGGCGGAAAAGGTGGTTATGTTTATCCATTATATGGTGGCCTTTATAGGATCTATTGTATTGGCATTTTATAAAGGATGGCAATTAGCTTTGGTGTGTTTAAGCAGCTTGCCAGTGACTTTTATAGCAATGGGTTTGGTGGCAGTAGCTACTTCAAAATTAGCTAAACAAGAACTAAATGTTTACGCGGCGGCTGGTACAATCGCTGAACAAGCCCTAAGTGGAATTCGCACCGTTAAAGCGTTTGAAGGTGAATATAAAGAGTGTTTAGCTTACAAGTCCCAAATCGTCGATGCTCGTAATTTAAATATAAAACGACATATGTTTTCGGGCATGGGTTTTGGCCTGCTATGGTTTTTTATTTACTCTTCCTACGCTCTGGCTTTTTGGTATGGTGTGGGCTTAGTTTTAAAGAATTACGCTAATATTCCCGGATATTCCAGCTATGATCCTGGCACCATGATTACAGTTAGTAAATATATTTTCCTTTTAATAGTATATTTTTATTTAAAGTATCTACATTCGTACATATTTCTATTGCAACTGAATGCAAGGTATTCTTTTCCGTAATGATGGGTTCCATGAATATTGGTATGGCTTCTCCTTATATCGAAGCTTTTGGCATTGCCAGAGGTGCCTGTGCTAAGGTATTCCAATTAATCGATCAAATACCTACTATCAACCCCATCGAACCTAAAGGTTTTGATTTGAATCAGCGTCTAACTCATATCGAATTCCGCGATGTCGATTTTTCCTATCCCACACGTAAGGAAGTAAGAATTTTGCATAAATTTAATTTGAAAATTTGTCGCGGGCAAACTGTTGCCTTAGTTGGCGCTTCGGGTTGTGGTAAATCTACATGCATTCAATTAATTCAACGTTTCTATGATCCCGATTGTGGTACGGTGATGTTCAATAACCATGACTTAAAAGATATAAACATTAAATGGCTCAGACAACGAATTGGCGTAGTGGGGCAAGAGCCGATCTTATTTGGTACCACAATTTATGAAAATATACGTTACGGTCGCGTAGATGCTACAAAGGAACAAATCGAATATGCCGCTAAGGCTGCTAACGCTTTGATATTCATCAATAAGCTTCCACAAGGTTTCAATACTTTAGTAGGCGAACGTGGAACACAGTTATCTGGTGGTCAAAAACAACGTATTGCTATAGCAAGAGCGTTGCTAAGAGAGCCCGAAATATTGCTATTGGATGAGGCCACCTCCGCTTTGGATACCGCTAGTGAGGCTAAAGTGCAGCTTGCCTTAGAAAATGCATCTCAAGGTAGAACTACCCTTATCGTAGCTCATCGCTTATCAACTATACGGAATGCTGATCGCATTATTGTCATTGACAAAGGCAGTGTAGTTGAAAGCGGTACTCACAAAGAGTTGATGGACCTAAAACATCACTACTACAACTTGGTTACAACTCAACTCGGTGAATCCTCGAATGGCAAACTTCCTGTCACTACTGAAAACGAATATTTCCCTAATGACAAGGATGAAGATGAGGAGACAACAGAAGTCAAATACGTTGAAGGAATCAAGGAAAATACTGAAGAAAAGAGTACATTCTCAATTATTAATATTTTAAAGATGAATCGCAATGAATGGCCACATATTTTGTGTGGCTGTGCATCATCGATTATTACAGGTGCTGCTATGCCATTGTTTGCCGTACTTTTTGGGTCTATAATGCAAATTTTGGCTGTTAAAGATAATCCAGAGTATATAAGAGAAAATACAAATACTTTCAGTCTCTATTTCCTTATTTGCGGCATTACAGTTGGTATCACAACATTCCTTCAGGTAAGTCAAGCAATTTACAATCAATATATACATACATATGTACATGCATATGCATCATTTTCTGGTTTGAAAAACTGTCTTTATTAAAGATTTATGCATTTGGCATTGCTGGAGAAAAGTTAACAGAACGATTGCGAGGAATGATGTTTGAGGCCATGTTGAGAATGGAAATTGCTTGGTTTGATGACCGTGATAATAGTACCGGTTCTTTATGTGCTCGCTTATGTGGTGATGCTGCAGCTGTTCAGGGCGTAAGTAAATTCAACTGGTTCAGAATGAAATTGTACGTGATGCTTTTACAGGCAACCGGGCAACGTATTGGCACAATTGTTCAATCCTTATCTACTTTATTTTTGGGCGTGGGCCTGTCCATGTACTATGAATGGAGTTTGGGACTTTTGGCCTTAGCTTTTACACCCTTTATTTTGATTGCAACATTCTTGCAACGCAAGGTAATGGCTCAAGAAAATATGGGTACCGCCAAAACAATGGAAAAGTGTACAAAGGTAAGGGAATTAAAATATTTTCGTGGAAGCAAAATTGACATATTACTTTTATTTTTTGTAGCTCGCAGTTGAGGCTGTTTCAAATATACATACTGTTGCATCTTTAACTCGTGAGGAAATGTTCCAAACACAATATATGGAAATGTTGTATCCCGCTGTTGCCGTACGTACAGTCATAAATCCATTTTTGCATTCATATTAGACTTGTGTTGCAAGCACAAAGCTTGCAAGAATTTTTTTTAATATCATTTATGAAATACTAAAATGTAATAGCGTATAAAGGAAATGCATACATACATACATATCTACATAAATATCTCAGTCACGCATCCATATATATATATATATATATATTTCATCTTATAGAGAGCAAAGCGAAATACACATTATCGAGGATTCGTGTACGGTTTGGCGCGTTCGCTAATGTTTTTTGCATATGCCGCCTGCATGTATTACGGGGCTTGGTGTGTAGTCAACAAAAATATGCCATTCGGTAACGTATTTAAGGTTTCGCAAGCTCTTATTATGGGCTCAGCTGCAATTGCCAGTGCTTTGGCTTTTGCGCCCAATTTTCAAAAAGGTATTACAGCAGCAGAAGGTATTTACGAGTTAATTACGCGTGAACCTAAAATCGTAGATCGATTAGATGTTTCTAAAGAGCCTTGGCAATCCGAAGGTAACGTTTCATTTCATTCCGTTCGTTTTTCTTATCCTACACGTCAAGAAATTGTTGTGCTAAAACGACTGAGCTTAGCCGTTAAAAAGGGAGAAAAAATAGCTCTTGTGGGGCCTTCAGGATGTGGCAAGTCCACCTGCATTCAGCTTTTACAACGATTTTACGATGCAGATGAAGGGTCCGTAAACATCGATTCGTTGGATATCCGCTCTGTATCAATTTCTAACCTGCGTAAACAATTGGGTATTGTTTCTCAAGAACCCATACTCTTTGACAGAACCATAGGCCAAAATATAGCCTATGGAGATAATACTAGAAAAGTTTCCGAGCAAGAGATTTTGGAGGCCGCTAAAAAGGCTAACATACACAACTTTGTGTCATCTCTGCCCTTGGTATGTTGTAAACTGTTTGAAAAAATAGATTATCTTCATATGTATTATACAAATTTCTAGGCTTACGAAACACGGATGGGTGAGAAAGGGGCACAACTATCTGGTGGGCAAAAACAAAGAATTGCTATTGCACGCGCTTTAATTAGAAATCCAAAGATTCTGCTACTAGATGAAGCTACTTCAGCGCTTGATGCTGAAAGTGAAAAAGTGGTACAGGATGCCCTCCTAGTTGCCAGTGAGGGTCGTACAAGCATAACTATTGCTCATCGTTTATCTACAATTGTGGATTGTGACATAATTTTTGTCTTCGACGAGGGCAGAATTTGTGAACATGGCACCCATAAGCAATTACTCGATTTACGTGGGCTATACTATACTCTTCATAAACTTCAAACTGGATCCATGTGATATTTTCATTTACCCTCTTACACTTGTTCACATCTGCACGAAAATACTGTACGCCTCCTCTTGTGCAAATCCTTTACATGTATTACTAAGTAGGTTTGATACTGCAAGAACTCTCTCTCAAAGCAGCGAAAAACAGTAATTTTTGCACCACCAAATTTAAAGACAATTTTAAATGAAAAATTGATTTTGCATGTAATTGTTTCTCCTTTAAAAAAAAAAATTAATCGGCGTTAGCAGAAAACATATCCATTCTTACATAATAGTTTAAATACAAGTTTAGGCATAATAAACCAATTTTAAGAGCGCTGGTGTAGCCGCATGTTACGGCTTATTACTATATTTTTTCTACATTAAATATTTTTATATAACGATGATGTAAGCTTTGAACTTCAGCAAAAATGTCTAATAAAAAAAAATTTTGAAGTCTGTATTTATAATACTTGGGTTTTTATTGATTTGTAAATAAAAATACATCAATTTAATTCTTTAATAATTGATTTCTTTGGGCCAGATTTATACAGAACAACTGGGAAATTAAGAAGTGTAATAATTTGTTAATTTGGTTACTTTATCGAACATTATTACTGCTATTAGTCAGTAACTGCTGCCGTACATTGTTAAATACCGAAACTACTACAAATTTACAATAAAGGAAAATGCGACGCAACACTTTTTAACTACTTTAAAATTTTTTTATTATTTATTAATTTATACAAAAAAGGACTCGAAACGTAATACGCTTGCTGATAATAATAAACAGTAGCAGCTAAGAAAATATCTATTAAGAATTTTATTACATTCATTACGTATTACGTTTTATTGAATGTCCAACAGGTCTTGGCTGTCAGAAAAATTAAAAGCCAAGATTAAGGTAATATAATAAACAATAAAAATCTTATAGTACCAACCAGTGAATGAAGAATATCTATCCAAATTAATAAAGCGGAAATGACTTCCAAGTCCTAGAGTAATAGTGAAAAATAACTTATACTGAAAAATAATTATATAACTATATATATAATTTATAAAATTAATATTATTTTAGAGGGGTATTGTATTTAGTTCTTTTCCTCTTTCTCTTTTTTGTCTTCGGAGCTCTGTTCGGAACTACTGCTACTTTGTTGACCTTCGCGTTCCGAGGCCATCTGTAAGAATTCAAATTTTGCAAATGTATTTGTGAACAACTTTACTCTTCCTTACCTTCTTGTATGCCATTTCGAAAAGTTTTAATGATGATTGTTGCAAAGTGCTGGTTGCCTTGCGCACTTCTTCGGGATCAGATGTATCTTTGTTGGCCAACATAGTACGCAAATCAGCAATTTCCTTCTTTAATTTCTCACACTAAAAAATTACAATGTAATAAATTTGTTTTCATTTTTGAGTTACTTTTTTAATACCTCTTCAGCGGGCAATTGAGCTTTGAATTCTTCCATTTTGGCTTCAGTATCGTGTACAATGCTTTCACCTTGGTTAACTAGTTCCACAAGTTCTCGCTTCTTCTTGTCGGCGGCGGCATATTCTTCAGCTCTTTTAACCATATTTTCGATTTCGTCTTTGCTGAGACCACCGCTAGATTGGATCACAATTTGTTGCTCTTTACCGGTTCCCTTATCCTTAGCCGATACATGAACGATACCGTTGGCATCAATGTCGAAAACAACTTCAATTTGTGGCACACCACGTGGTGCTGGTGGAATACCGACTAAAGTAAACGAACCCAACATTTTGTTGTCAGCAGCCATTTCACGTTCTCCTTGATGCACTTTGATTTCAACTTGAGTTTGACCATCGGCAGCGGTGGAAAATACTTGAGATTTTTTAGTTGGAATAGTGGTGTTGCGGGTAATAAGACGTGTAAAGACACCGCCCAAAGTTTCAATACCCAATGACAAGGGAGTAACATCTAAGAGTAAAACATCTGTGACATCGCCAGCCAGAACACCGCCTTGTACAGCAGCGCCAACAGCTACAGCTTCGTCGGGATTCACCGAACGTGAAGGTTGGCGGCCAAATAATTCTTGAACAGTAGCTTGCACCTTGGGCATACGAGTCATGCCACCAACCAATAAAACTTCACCAATGTCCGATTTACTCACCTCCGCGTCAGCTAAAGCTTTCTGACAGGGCTGTATGGTACGTTTAATAAGATCCGCCACCAAACTTTCCAATTTAGACCGAGTCAGTTTTAAGTTCATATGTTGTGGGCCAGCCGAATCCATTGTTAAATATGGTAAATTAATATCAGTTTGTTGGGAAGAAGACAATTCGCATTTCGCTTTTTCAGCAGCTTCCTTTAAACGTTGCATGGCAATTGAGTCTTTTGTTACATCGATGCCGCTAGATTTTTTGAACTCTGAAACCAAGTAATCAACAATTTTGTTGTCGAAATCTTCGCCGCCCAACATTGTGTCGCCATTTGTAGATTTTACTTCGAATACGCCCTTTTGAATTTCTAAAATGGAAATATCAAAGGTACCACCACCCAAATCGTATACAGCAATGCTAAATACCAAGTAAATAAAATAAGTTTTATTCATTGTACAAAAGTTCTACTTTAAAACTTACATTTTATCGTCGGTTTTGTCCATGCCATAAGCCAAAGCGGCAGCGGTAGGCTCATTAATTACACGCAATACGTTAAGGCCAGCAATTTGACCAGCATCTTTGGTAGCTTGACGTTGAGAGTCGTTAAAGTATGCGGGTACTGTAATAACAGCATTTTTTACGGGGGTATTCAAATAGGCTTCAGCTGTCTCCTTCATTTTAGTCAAAACGAATGCACCAATTTGAGAGGGGGAGTATACTTTACCATCAGTAGAAGAAACCCAAGCGTCTCCATTGGAGGCTTTTACAACTTTATACGATAAATTTTTCATGTCCTTCTTGATTTCGGGATCTTCAAAACGGCGTCCAATTAAACGTTTTGTTGCATAAAAAGTGTTGGCAGCATTTGTAACAGCTTGACGTTTAGCAGGCATACCAACGAGACGTTCACCGTCCTTTGTAAACGCAACATGTGATGGAGTTGTACGGGCACCTTCAGCATTTTCAATAACTTTAGCCTGTTTACCTTCCATCACGGACACGCAGGAGTTTGTAGTACCCAAATCAATACCGATTACCGCACCTTTAACTTCACCTGATCTGAAGAGGAATAAGGAACACATATTAAATAAATGCAATAATTTTTTTTATTTAGAATGTTATCAGCTTTTCACGATAATGCGTTAAATTAGTAAAATGCCAAATGTAGATGAACGGAACTGACTGTGACTGTGCATATGCACCATTTGCATTTTTCACTAATTACAATTTAAAACGACTGACAATACTCGTCTTAATTTACATCCTCTAAATAGTTCTACTTCCTATAATTATTTTTTTTTTAAACGTAAATAGGGATTTTCGAACTGTCTCAAATTTAAAAAATGAGAGGCACTTCCGCTATCAGTCATTAAATTTCCTTTCATTTTTATTATACACTATTATTTTGCTAGTGAATGGTTATTTTAAAACATTTAAATTTAAACTATATGCAGAACATAACATATGACAACATATATGAGTAAAATTCCATTTACGATACAAAACTAATCATATCTTTATAAAACGATTTTAATTTTTTGACACTTTTTGATATGATTTTTCAAATTATTATAATTTTTTTTAGCACTCAAATTTCGTGTACCTGCACTTTTTTATATTTTTCTTTTTTAACTTCTGATTTTCAGTTTTTCGATTTATTAGTTTATATTTTCACCGACTTTTGACCCATATCACTTCTTAATTTTTACAATTTATAATATTTACAGCATTAATACAAAATTTAATGTTTACCAATGCTGTTTAATTATCGATAGTAGCGACCAAGAACATGGTTATTATAATGATATAAAATAGTATAAAAAGAAATTATTACGAATAACAACCAAAAAGTATTTTACTTGGGGATAAAAATTAAAAACAAAAATTAAATACTAAATATAATACTAAACCTTAGTTTTCGATATTAACTTTTATATTTAAAACTTTTTAGTATTTTTTATTAATTTCTCATCACGCTTCAGTGTTATTTGTTATTTTAATTAATTAGATTACGTTCATGCCTACTCTTCGAAAAATATTAAAAATTGCAATCTGAACTGCTTTTGTGCTCTAGCAGTAGCTGTTTATTCTGGATTGCTTCGACTTTGAAGGCGTATTATCATCATGTACCAAGCCTGAGAATCTACATATACTCGTATAAACGAAAATTTCAAATTAGAAAATTGCTAATGTGAAGTTGGTGGTTTTGGAATTGTTTAATGGAAAAAGTAAATTATAAATTTAAAACTACCTGCAAATAAAAAATTCTCTTATTATTAAATTTCTAAAATTTTTAGAGTTCAGCTTTTTTTAATTGCAGTGGATAGTTAAGTTATTTTTGTTTTATCTATACTTTCAACTCCACTCATGTTGATTATTTACTTTATAAATTCATGACGTCTGGTGTAAGGTTATAAACTTGCATACATCAATATCTATGTAATGCCCCTTTGATGCCAAATGATTTATTTGCAGCTACATGAATAAATAATTCGATTTATACGTTCTTAACAAACAGCGTCACTTTTTAGGCACACTTAGAAACTATTTCTTTCAGTTTATGTTTTATATAACATTATGAACTACACTTGATAAAGCCAATAGTACATTTGTATTTAAATATGTATGGGTATAAATGTGTATTTGTGTGTTCGCTTTCGTATATAAAACTGCACGTTGGAACTGTAAGCACTGCCAACACACACACACACACGTGTATAATACCTACATATAGCAATGTCAATGGAAATGGTGAAATATTTTATTAACTCTATTCACCAATATTAGAAATATTTAAGAGGATTTCTAATAAATTAATAGTGACGTAATGAATGATTCAGGAAATGACGAGTTAAAAACAAAACTCATGTTACATACTTATAATTCACATGATCCGGCCGGTTAAATACAAGAAACAATAATTACATAATCAGCGAAGTATTAAAAATTTTCCAAAATATTAAAAGTTAAGTTAATGTAAATAGTTATGAGTAAAGCTTGGATGAATGCGATAATTAGTTTGATACTTACTTGTGACGCAATTGGGATGCAAATCCATTGCTCAATACTGATGTTTGCTGAAAATTATTATTAGAAGTAAAACAAATTATTAATGCTACATCATATCAAGATATATGTACATAAATATATATGTATGCACATGTGCACTTAAAGTTAATCTTATATAAAACCTTAACAGTTCATTCACTCAAAGGTTGCGTTCCTTTTGGCACTTACATTTTCGAATATGCTAGAAAGTTTTCCGGTTGCCAAGTTGACTTGACGCTGGCCAACCAAACGTGGTAAAAACTTTGTAACACGCAACATTTTTCGTTATTTATCTAATTTACAGCGCAATTATTCTTAACTTAGTTAGAATTTCTTCTCAAAATCTTTTTCTTTGGAATTCTACAAACGTCGTGCACGTTTTTCAAGCAATCAGTGCTTTAATAACCAAGTTGCTACAAAAAAAGTACAAAGAATATTTTTTGCACAGGTTGATTCATAATTAATAACATCAACATACAGCCAAAACAGGGCGAAGTATTATACAAAATAAAAATGCCTTACTAGAAAATATAAATATATTTATAATCTTAAACCTTCTGATAAAACTAAAAATTTACTTATACCAATATTCTTGGAAGCGTAAACTTATTACACAAATCAGCAAATAAAAAACATATAATATTACATTCGAAAAAGAAACTAAATCGGAAAAAAATAAGGACGAAGAAGAACTGTCATTTAAATGTAATTTTTTAATAAATATGGAAATAAAAAACATGCCCGTAATACATGTAATTTGATGTTTCCTTGTAGACTAAATTAGAAAATTTGTTAAATATTCGTTTACAAGCAAATTTTGTAAATACATTAAAAAAGCTTCTGCCTTCCTGCTTATCCATGCAATTCGTCTTGCTATATGTGTACAGTAGATAACAAAATAACACCCTTTTAGTAATTGGAATCACCTTAAAAATCTGGTATCTCTACATAGTGGCTTTGAGGTTATTTAACAATATAGACGACTATTTTTTTGTATTAATGGTTAAAAATTCGAAATTTTGTGATAAAAATTATATTAATCGTAATTTTTTTTTATGTGTGCTTAGAACTGTAATACAAGTTACGTTAAAATGTCGGAGGAAAACGAGTCTGACAATGAATTAGAAGAAAACTACTACACCTTTCTTAATTTACCCAAAGATGTAAGTATTGTTGTTGGTGTTAATTTACAAAAATTTCATCATGGTTGGAAATTCTATTCACCAAAAATTAGGCTACTTCTGATCAGATAAACACCAGCTATCGTAAGCTTAGCCGGATTTATCATCCAGACAAACATACGGAACCGGAGAAAAAGCACAAAGCAGAATTAATGTTCAATCGTACTAAGAAGGCATACGAAGTTCTGTCTGATCCTCATAAAAGAGCTATTTATGATTCTGTTGGTGAAAAAGGTTTGCGTGCTGACGGATGGGAAATAGTAGAGCGAACGAGAACTCCAGCTGAAATAAGAGAGGAATATGAAAGACTTGCACAGTTAGCAGAAGAACGAAAGCTGTTGCAGAATACGAACCCTAGAGGAAATGTTACTATTAATGTGAATGCTACTGAAGTGTTTTCTCCATATGATGAATCAGAAATGCCACGAGTGGAAATATCTTCGATGAGCATTTCGCAATCAATTGAAGCACCGTTGACAAAAAGGGATACAATGACGTTTAGCGGAAATATAATGTCATCTAATGGTAATGGTTCAGGGGGATTCGTTATATGCGGTAGACGTCTTCTGAACAAGGGCTGGTTACAGTTAGATGCCGGTGCAGGTAATGGCTTTTTATTAGCGGTTAAGGGCGGCAGAACTTTGAGCAACACTTTAACGGTAAATGCTGGTGGTCAAATGAACTTCAAGGAAAGTGCGGTTATACCAGGAATTTTTTCTACTTTAGCTGTACAATTAGACAAACACACAATGGGTTCACTGACACTTAATGCAGGCTCTCAAGCGAGTATGACTACTCAAATAGATCGTACGAATGAACGGTATTCATGGTCCACATCTCTGGTACTTAGTAATCCACATATATACTACAGTATTGCGTATACACACAAGATGATTGAAAATGAATTGAAATTAAGAGTGGCAGCTAAAATAGGCACATTTGGATTTTTGGCTGAATATGGCGCTGAAAAAAAAGTATCGAAATACAGTTCCGTTTACGTTTCCGTTTCCTTAGGAGTACCTACGGGTGTTATATTAAAGTTCAAGTAAAATTTGTTTTGCAATTTTACACTTTTAATACTTAAAAACACAACATTTATTTTCATTTTTAGAGTTATACGATCGCAGCAAACGTATATATTTCCTATACATTTAAGTGAGGAAATTGTGCCGGCGGCTGTGTTTTACGGAAGTGTTGCACCTCTCATTGTTTGGTTTTTCGTAAAGAAATCTATAATTGAGCCCATGCAAGCGGAGCGCAAAAATATTGAAATCGAAAAGGCAAAACGTAAAAATGAACAACGTATGACTGTAAAAAGACAAGAGGCAAATGCAGCACTTGATCTAATGAAACATACTTACCAGCGTATAGTAGAAGAGGAAAACGAACGCAATGGTTTAATAATAACGAAGGCACTTTACGGGCAATTAGACGAGAGTGGAAACAATTTCGTTCCCTCTGCCTTTATAGATGTCACTATTCCCGTACAGTGCTTAGTAAAAGATAGTGCTTTAATATTATATAATACATCTAAGGTTGGTAGAGGATTTTACATAAATATATATATTTCTGTCATACTTTAACATAATTTTTATATTTAGTGTGATTTGCCGGGTTTCTATGATCCTTGCATTGGTGAATCGAAGGTTTTACATCTCGAATATACGCACAAGAATGTTAGTAGCTCGTTTGTGGTTAAAGACTTGGAAGCTATCCGATTGCCTCCATAACTAACTGAAGTACAATTGTTCATGTTTTTATATATTATTTGTGAATACAACAGTTTTGCTTTAATTGATAAAAAATTGAAAATGTTAAGCAAGCGAATAGGTACTTTTACAAATAAATTTTCAAGAACACTAAGGCATTTGTGAATGGCACACGAAAACACTTTAAAAGTATGTAAATAAAAATTAAATATTAAAATTTAATGGGTTAGTTTTTTCTAGTAAAATTTGTATTGAAGCAGTGGTTTTCAACAGACTTCAGGTCAACAATATCGCTGAGATAAATTAACTAGTGCAGAAGAAATTGCGATTTAAAAATGGGCAGTCTGGCTACTCTAGATACTCCTTTGTTTACATTACTCAGCTGGATTTATTTTGCTAGAAATATCACTTTTACCAAGAAATTGTATTGATTTGCACATTCGGTGAAAAAGGCACGTATATAAATAGGTTGTTTGTTATAAAATAAAATACCACGTCTTAATGTACTCTTACCAATGTGGACACTCAACCATAGCTCCTACAATTTTAACCTGAAGTCCTTTTTACTACTGAATATTGTTAGTAGTGGTTAAATTGCAGGATGTCGAGCAAAATGTATGTCGCGTTACGTTATTTGTTGTGTTGTGTTTGTATGCTGTTGGCTCTTAATTTGCTAATTGACTACCTTGCTGATAAATCTAATGTATCGTCATCATTTAGTAGGCTGGGGTAAGGAAATAATACTAATTATGTGATTGATGCTGCTCTTTTTATATACATGGTTTTTATGTAAAAGATTACGCAGAGCCTATAAGTACAATGCAACGGCACCAATCCAGATGTCTATTAATAAGGGTAACAATGATTCTTTAACACGTACAGTAGAGTCGAATTCTTCAGCTTCTTATCTGCATAATAATATTTCGTTACTTGATTCAAATGATTACAACAACAGCGATATAATTATTCGCAGCTTAAGCAAAAAAGTGCGAAATGCAACAGCTTTGTCAATTTGCGAATATCCTATAATTGAAAGAAGTAAGCTGAATATGAATTTATGATTTTACTTAAATAATATTTTTTTTTGTATATAAAACTTAAATAGGTAGCCCTTTTGCACCTAATATTACTTTAGAATCCCTTGATGTAGTAGATGCCCAATTGGGTCCTTTATTGGAATCCGGCGGTGCTTTTGAACCAAAAGACTGTATAGCTCGGCACCATGTTGCTATTGTGGTGCCTTTTCGCGACCGATACGCACATCTTTCGATCTTCCTGCGCAATATACATCCATTTCTTTTACAACAACATATAGCATACAGAATTTTTATTGTTGAACAGACTAATGGCAAACCTTTTAATAGGGCAGCTCTTATGAACATTGGTTTTTTGGAAGCCATGAAACTTTACAAATGGGATTGTTTTATATTCCACGATGTCGATCTTTTGCCGTTAGACAATCGCAATCTCTACAATTGTCCACGTCAGCCCCGACATATGTCTGTTGCTATTGATAAATTTAATTATAAGTATGAATTTAATTTTTCCTCTTTAACAATTTTTTAATTCGGTGCTAACTTTCGTTTTAATTTATTTCGTAGATTGCCTTACCGAACAATATTTGGTGGTGTTTCGGCTATGACGACAGAACACTTTTTAGCTGTAAACGGTTTTTCAAACTCATACTTCGGTTGGGGAGGAGAAGATGATGACATGTCAAACAGGTATGTATTATCTATTTTCTAAAATATGGCAAAATTTTTAGCAAAAATAAAAATTCTTGACATAAAACATTTTGAAATTTTTTTTAAATTTTCTAAATATTCTAAAATATTGTTTTGGAATCTAATTCGATTTGACTTATTTGTAATGACATAAATAAGTTTAAAATATACTGCAAATGCATTTTAAAAAACGCAGACATATATTAAACCGCGTATAGCATTGGGTAACTGTTTTATAGAGTAGGAGGAAAAATTATAGCTATTAATTTTTCCTATTTACTTATTTGCTTTTAATTTTGGTATGGTTTGTTGCTAGGTGGAGTAAATCCAGATCCCTACATTTCGTGAGTGTTAAACTGAACTCGCATGTAGGGTTTCAATCAAAAATTCTTGAAAGGTAATACCAAACATTGTTATGATATGCCCATATTCTCAACAATCAATTGGGAATTTTATAAATACTTTCATAGGAACCATTCATGAACAAGTTTCTGAATTTTACACAACAAAAAAAAATTTATTTGATATAAATTAATTTTATTTTTCTACAGTTATATATTATATAGTGTTATAATAATTATGTTTTAATTGCAATTTAATTAAAAAGTGTACTTATTTTAGATTGCGCAATGCAAATTTATTTATAGCACGCTATCCCATAAATATAGCACGCTATTTGATGTTGAAACATCAAAAGGAAAAAGCTAATCCTAAGCGCTACGAGAATTTGGTGAATGGTATTAATAAAATTGGTAATGATGGCTTAAATTCGATCAAGTATGATATTTATAGCTGCAAATTGTATCCAACATTCAGTTGGTATTATGCTGAACTAAAAGTATCTGAACAGAAAAGTTAAATTTCTCAACAACCATGGCAACAACTATTATACTAAGAACTTCTTCCATATTACTTTATTCTTACAAAGTTTGTAATAACCTTAAAAGAGAAACAGTATTAACATAGTTCTTGTAATGGTAACAACGTTCAATTTCCATATCGGTAAAAAGGAACAAGTGTCAAGCGCAACAAAATATACTTACGTCTACATCTTTATTAGTTTATGAATATACAGTCTTCTCATTTTATATATTTTACAAATTTTTGCAATTATAATTTTTGTTCCTCTTAGATTTTTTCATAGACTTAAAAAATTAATAGTGATATAGTTATAACTTGATGCTTAATATATAAAGTAGCAAACATTTTTAGAATTAATCTAATATGTTATACATATTAAAACAAAAACCTCAAATTTTGCATTCCAATGAATCTTCTTGTTATCTACTCCACATATTTATATTTTTTAAATATAAATATAAATAGTCTTCGAATAATTATTATTTTTTTTAATTCGTTTACCATTATTGTATTTTCATAATGATTCAATTTTATTATTTGTAAAATCATGGAAGAAAACAAAAAAATTTTACATATGAACATTTTATTTTTCGGACTATTTAAGATAAAAATATTGTACTATATGTAAGAAAAATTTTATATACATGAAAACGAATTGCTTTAATCAAATAAAAATAAATAATTGGAATCTAAATAAATTATTTGTGATACAATAAATAATATGGTTAAAAAAAGAAATGCAATTATAACTCGTCACTGACACAAAAAAAGATTCGCATAAAAAATCAATTATTTGTAAATTATAATAATTACATATTAAAAATCTATTTAGAGCAAATTACAAAGAACTTAATTTAAATAAGAAACTTTATTCCTTTTTTAAATAAAAATTCAAACTACCTAACAAGAGTTTCTTAGTTGTGCAGAGGTGGGATTATTTACAATTTATCACTTATTACGGGGTTGGATAAATTCAAGGAGTATCCTAAGCCGAAAGAAATTTTTAATAAGGAATAACAAAAAAGAAAAAGAAATTTTTAATAACCAATATTTTTTTTCTGTTTAGGAATTAATGCGAAACAACATTCTTATAAAAATCAGTTTCTAATTGATGGCTCAAAAATTAGGATGTCCTTTGAATGCAAGTGACATTTTAAAATTATAATTTCAACAGTATTTAGAAAATTATATCTGCACATTTTTCATATATGTGATCGTTTGGCGTTCAATAAATTTAAAATTTTTGCTCTGCTATCGTAAGCATCGTTACTCTCCATTATTAAAAATGGCATGTTCACATCAATTAAATACCTACCATTTCGTTTGAAGGAGAGTGTATATAATTACACTGACTGCTGCCATGTTGGAGACACAAAAATAGATTATTTTACAACCGCTTTGGAAATCTTTAACTTGCAAAGTTAATTTATTAAGAAATCTAAACAAAATATTTAGTTTGTTAGATATGCCGGAAGCATAAATTTTATTATTCTTCAATTATTATTTTTCTTCAATACAAATTTGTTACATTTAGTATTTTTCTTTATAGAAAATCTAAAATTTAATGCTTAAAAATTCGAAATTAAAATAAAATTAGCTCTGTTTTGTTATTCTACCACTAATATTCGATCCATCAATTTATATTTATTAATTATTTTGTGAGGGTCTGTTATAATTTTAATTTACGGCTCTTACATTTTTTAATCATGAGTTTTTTGTTTTTTTTAATTGTACGAGTGTTAGTTATTTGGATCTTCTGAGCAAAGTATTAGGACATTATTAAAATGTGGCATTACGTCAACATTCATCAAATAGAAATTTTAATTAATTTAAAACAAAAGTAGCAGTATAACAATTATAATATATACAGTGTTATATAGACCGATTCAAAAATAACGTTCATATATTATTATTTACATGATCGTACAGGGCATAGCACAACATAGTGGCAAGCATACGGGAACCATGGCACCTCCTGTTTTAGTTTTGCTCTTCGATTTGTAGCCAGACTCATATTCGTACATTCCAGAACCTTTTGCCCAGCGGCCCTAAAATACAAACAAAAGGAAGACATAATCTAGTAAAAGTTTTTAGGATTAATTATTAGGCTTACACCCGCTTGAGAGCCAGCATGCATTTCTTCGCGTTTTGTAAGCATCATTTCATGACCTGGTGGATAATAAACATCTCGACCGGCTCTATTAACGGATGGCACAATTTGTTGTTGATTTGGTGAAGCTACAGATGTTTCGATTTCACGTTTACGTGGTGTATTTAAGTCCTTCCTATCGACAACATCGGACTGAAAATAGAACCATCGGTAAGAATTTTCAAAAATCATATCTCGTCACTATAATTTACAAAAAGTCTGCTCTAAATTTCAAAAATCGTTTAATAAAACCGGTTTTTTTATTGATTGAAAAGTTTGAAATAGTTTTAATTTGCTTCAATTTTTTGTTGAGAATAAATTTTTGGAAAGAACTTTTGTATTTAAAAGAGCGGAAGTTTATTTTTTTAATAAAATTCGCTACAATTCGAATAATTCTTGTAATTCCACGTATAAATTTATTGTTTTACGTTACTTACGTTGTTAAATGACTGCATAAGTTCTTCAACACGTTGTGGTGGATTCGCATTCCCAGATGGAAACTCAACACCATCAATTGGAAATGGCGCCGGCGGCATTGAATGAGGGGATGGTGTGCCATAATCAGGGCCTCGACGATTGGTATTCGTATTTGTTGTTGACGAAGAATAATGATAAGTGACAGTATTTGGAGGTGGATTGGCACCAGCTGGATAGCCTAAGCCACCATTTGGCGGATAACCGCCAACGGGCCTGGCGCTAGTAGTAATAGTTTTAGAACTCATTATTGGTTCATTTGGGGGGCCGTTGGGACTGCCAGGACTGCCATGTATGTTATTGATCGTATTTGTGGACTCTTTGTAGAAGTAACGGTGAGTAGTGGGAGCAGTGGGTGGTGCCGTGTGATGACTATGTGGCCCACTGTTGTACGTTACAGGTTTGGGACTTAAGTTTGGACTATGAGGATAACCAGGACGCTCTGTGGTAGTATTTGTTGTATTATTTATATTATAAACAATTGTAGTATCGTTTGGTATAATAGTTTTTGTTTGCATAGGCAACGTATTATTTCTTAATGTATTAGATTCATAATGCTCACGAACTTCATAGGATTGATTGCTAATAATAGGCTTTTCAATGCCTCTATTTAAAGTAGAATAACTTTCTGTATTGTAGACAACAGTTTGTGGTGTGGACTGAATGGGATGCGATTGTAGCACACTGCTACTCTCATTATTTTGCACCGTATTGTAGACAATATTCTTCCGATTCAATGTATTTGAGGTAGCTGGAGCAATTCCGCCATTTGCAGGTATTTCGTATGTGTAAGTGCGAACGGTTGTAGTGACCTTAGTACCGGGTACAGGTAAAATATCTTCGTTTATGGTTATATTTCTAAAATCTTCTTGTATATCAGCAGCTGTGGCAGCTGTCGAACTTACAACTGGCACAAGTTCGGCGTTTTTATTCAATGAACGATTACTTTCATAAATTTTTGTTTTCTTGGTTTCATAAAATCCCCCACCAGGCGAAAGATTTTCTATATTATAATATAAAAAATATGTATATAAGATGATTATCTATCTGCATTAGCGTGTGTTTGTATGTGTGCAAACTTAGTTGCGAATTATATGTATAGACAAAAGGAAAAAAAAAAGTGGAAATTACTTGAGCCATACGATTTATCCAATGTCTGATAGTCACTACGCACTAAAGAATCACTTGATCTTATAGTGCTGTAGTCTGGCGATGGTATTATTTCCACATCATCTAAACCGCCGGTATGTTTTGCTGTCCTAGCAACTCGCATAGTTTTTCTTACAGTACCACCCGAAGAATCTTCATTTGTAGATCGTTCGCTGTGATGTACGAAAATATTATTATCAATCATTATAATTGCATAGATTATTCATTACATGATACTTACATAGTTCTATAATTTAAAGAGTGGTCTATAATAATAAATAAAATAAAAGAAAAAATAATATTTTCTACTATTCTCTATCATTTTTGTTAGGTGTTACCTCTGTCTCTGGTAATTTCACGCTCATTTTTCAAGTCCTCTAATAGAGCATCTAGTTGATCAATATTTTTATCTGAAGCTTTATCACTGTAGGCATTGTTGTTGGTCCCCGATGACGAATATTGATAAGAAGCTTGTTTGTAGGCATAACCTTTGTTTTCCTACGAAATAGGATTAAAGCGACATTAAAAGCTCTTTCGGATATGTATATGAACGATATGCATACATATGGCTGTGTATTAAGATATATGAGCACTTTCTCACTTACCTTATTGCCACTACCCCATCTTGAAGGCGAATCCCTTATAGAAGAGGAATAATTTTCAGAACGGCTACTATACTGCATTATTTGTACTACAAAATGCTGGGTTCCTGCAAAACATAACAATAATAAACACATCCATAAATCATTCCAGCGTAGTCTTGTACAATAATAATTGAGATGAAGTCATTTATATTGAGCATCATCATTTCGCATTATATTTGTAAATTTCATGTGCACAACTTTTGATGATCGTTTTTTATTTTGCAAGGAATCCAGTTTCATCTCTTTACAAGTGTGCAAAAAAAAAATCAATGCCAAATTAGTCATTATTTGTGTTTTTTTGGTGTATAAAATTTTTAAATTTATTGAAATAAATTTGTTTTCAGTATTCGCCTGACCTCGAAATTCATGCGCAATTGCTGTTGTCAGGGATATGAGCATATCGCTACCTCAACTCTGTAAAAACGTAACTAACAGATGAACAAAACACACTCAATCCAACAACTATAAACCTTTCTTATTAACATAAATTTTTATAACCGTAAGATATACATATGTACGCCGTACTCTTCTAAAATTCATAAATACATGACTATTCCTCAAGATACATAATTTTAACACCTTTAGTGAAAGATGAAGTTTATTTTATAAGTTGGATATATTATTTTCCGATTAAATTTTATTACATTTATGATCTAAAATCATAAATTATTTTCTTTTCATCATATTTAAAAATTAGAACCACAGCCATTATTCGTATTGGCTTATTGTGTGCAAGACTAATTGTATTGTATTGTAATTGTGTAGTGACAAGGGTGTAGCACTGCCCATTTTTATAATCAAATTGTAAAGTTAACGCATTTTGCACAATCGGATACAGCAAGTGGCTGAGAAATGATTTGCAGATTTGTAGATGTGCACTTATCATAAGTTTACAGCAAAAGAAAACAACAAAATAACAGTAAATGATGCGTTATATTATATTCAAGCAAATCGGGTATTTCGGTATACGCTACTATAAACTTTGGCTAAAACTTGGCTAATTTTGATAATAGTTTAAAATCCTTATTGCATACAGATAAACTTCCATACGAGTACGTGTGAAGTCGGAAAAACAGATAAAAGTTAAATAACGAAAACAAAAACTAAATAGATAAACTGCATATAAAAAAACGCATATGGTAAATAAGACCAAAGACAACAACATTAATTATGATTAATTAAAACGCGTCATTTATTTTGCTAAGTGTATTTATTTATTGTATTTATTTCATGTCGACTAAATAAAGTCTGAACTTTTTCAAGGTCGGTTTATAAATATTTTTCGTAAAAATCTAACCCAAAACCATCAAATTACTCCCGTCAAATTTCTGCGTTTAACGCTCTACCTGTCACATTAATATAAAATCTTATTTTGTATGGGTGTTTCCAAATGCTGATGCACGTACAAACATAGTTAAATAAATCCACACAAACATCGACACATATATAGGTATATATGTATGTATTGTAGTGTATATGTTAGGGAAAAATCTTAAGAAAATCGATTTAGTCTATTGCTTAATAAATGATAATATTTACATACAAATAATTATATATATGTATGTATGTATGAACTCGTATTTATGAACAACTGTGCGTATTTGGCCTCTGATGATTCCATGCTTGTAAATTTATATTTTAAAAGTTTTTACATGAATGAAATAAAAGTGTGGCTGGCTCTCACACAATTAACTAATTTCTTCATTCATATATGTATATAGACCCACATCCGTACATGTGTATATACAAATCCATATACATACATATATACTTCACCATATGTATGAATGGATTGATATGGATTGATAATTAATCATAGCATTAATTTTTCATTATACCAAACCCAACGCTAAAAATATGTTGATGACCGGATTTGGCCCTGAATTTTAATAATCATTTCAAAAAATTCACCGCCTGGCAATCTAAAAGCAACGCGAAAGGCGCACGGACAAAAGATACAAATAAATTTTACTTATACGAAATATTGAAACCACAAAAGCAAATGGGAAAACACAAAAATAAATGAAATAAAAAAGAAAAATAACACAATTCATACTTCTGCGTTCATTAACGATCAGTTTTCCTTAGATCAAACTTTAATTAGCGAATGCGCATTTAAACAAGAAAGAAAATTGGCTATTATTTCAATACCCTACATTAGGTATGTAGGTGTACATGTAAATATGTACTTATGTCTGCTAATTGTACATACGTAGAAAAATTTATAGAAATGTAAATCAAAGATAAAATGCTGCCGAAAGCAGCAGACTCACATAATGATGGATGTTATAAAGGGTTCAATAACACATGATTTGAAAATGAACTTTTGGCTTATTTGTCCCTAGTCAAATTTCTTTGTAATATACCTTGCTTGGAGCGTATATGTACATGTGCCGCGTAATGAGATTACAGTATATATTCATTCGCCATTTCCTTTTTACTCACGGCTAACTGGAAAATAAACATCAAATCACTATTCCATACATGAGAGTTCTTCCTCATTAAGTTTAATAATAAAACCAATGAAGTTTTAGCTACAAAAACCTATAGATCAGATTAGCAAAAAGTAAATAAACTAAATAATTAGTTTAAAGTTTAATTTTTCTTGTGTTGTAGTAATTTTTGTTGTTTGATATATAATAAAGGATCCTCAATATTGGATGTAGCGATCCATTAAAGGGTGTGTCGGAGGGAGAATAATTTAATATTGAGTGAGTGTATTTTTTACGGTAGAGCAATACAAATTCGTAAATACACAATTGCATGTGGGTGTGGGTGTGGATGTGTTCATATGGACGGTGCAGACAAAATATTTTTTTATTTTGTTTCATTTTTTCATTTGCAATAGACAATAACTGAATTTGTTTTTCTATTCAAAATACAAACTCAAGTCAAAAAATTATTCATAATTCAATGAATACAATAATCATTTACATACATACATATGTAAGTAACCACATAGCTCAAATATAAATGCAAAGTGGAAATATAATGGAAATATAGGTGTAATGCTTTCTAAGGCGATTTTATAAAATGAAAGAGTAATTAAGCAATTGCAAAATAATTCGTACATATGGATGTATGTATGTGCATAAGGCTGATTGTATGTTTGTCTGTAAATTACAATTATAATAAACTGTTTGTTCTGGAAAGGGCTGTGGAATAGCAAATGTATGCACTTGATGCAGCCAGCATACAAAAATGTAAAGCTATCAAATTTATCTAGGATGATGGTTCACTTAAGTGTTTTAAATGAAATACAGTCGAACTTCCATAAGTCGAACTCCTCTAAGTCGAATCTTCTATAACTCGAACCAAATCAATTCAAACTGTATACAATTTTGCTTCCATAACTCGAAGTTCTGTAAGTGGAATTCCTCCTTAACTCAAATGAAAAAAAGGCACGTGCGTACTCTAAGTTGAATTTTTCGTAAAAACAATCCAACTTTTTTATTGTTTTTATTATTTTCATTTTCTCTTTATTTGGGGAATCCCATATTTCGTCTAAGTTTTAAGAGTAAAGAAATATTTATTTTATTTTTAAGTCACGGAAACCATTCTTTTTTGGGGGAATTCGTTCTTTGCATGAAAGTTTTTAGATTAAGGTGAATTGAAGAAGAAATGCATATGTGGCTGCCATAAGTATACATTTAGTAGCGGCTTACGTATCTTATTATCATGGCATCAAAGCGTACTTTAAAAAGTAGAAAGTGTATTAAAGTGTAGAAGTAGAAAGTGTATTAAAACAAAAGGATGTGGCTATTAAATATGGCGTTACGGTGAGAACTGTTTCTTCGATACTAAAAAACAAAGAATCAATTATTGCTGCATTTGAGAATGGTTCAATCTCTAAGTCCAGCAAAAGACTGAAAAAGCAAATGTATGAAAATGCGAAAGTGATGAAGAGGGCTCAGAAAAAGAAAAGGTTGAACAGCCATCCAAGAATGATGTGTTAGATTCCTTAAAATTTTGAATTCGTATCTACAAGCCAATGAAATGACAACTGATGATCACTTTAGAGCTTTAAACAAACTGGAATCTCTTTTTTAATGAAAATAATGAGAAAATAACTCTTCAGCCCCAAATACCACTTGTAAGTGCAAAAAAAGTAATATTTAATTTAGAGCAAATAAAAAGGTGAATTTGTATGTATGATGTCTTTCAATAAATTAGTAAATTTTTAAAAAATTCTCCAACTAGAAGTCTCCATAAGTCGAACTTGTTTTTGGTAGATAATGAAGTTTCGGCTTATGGAAGTTCGACTGTACATATTTTTTAATTACCTTGTATTTTACTAATGACTGCTTTATAACTTGTAATTGCTTACTCCGCGACATCAAAAGAAGTTGTAATTTATATCATTTACATTAAAAAAAAACGTTTAAAAATAAAACATTTTCTTATGCCGAAATCAATATTCATACGGTGATATTCGTAAGAAAAAAATAAATAAATTGACTAGATATTAAATTGTTTATTTTTAAATAGTCATTGCAAAAAAATGTTTATTTTCTTAGCATGTTTGAGTTATTCAGTAATAGAATGTAGTTACTAAAAACACTTATTATTTCATTATATTTCATTTTAATTGCTGCTTAAGGACTTATAAAAACAAATGAAATGTGTGTAAAGAATTGCCAGCACTTTCCATTGTCAAATATATCAATAAACGTTTTACTAGTCCAGTGCATACCCACGATGCACTAACCCATTCTTGGGGTTTTCATCATTAAACAAAAGCCCTTAGATTTAAATTGCAGGTGCTACTTCGAATTTCTGCACAAAATTACTTAATTTCCTTTGTTAAGTACCATCTTCATGACATGATTTGAATTGCAACTGTTATCAAACCATTTTTCTAAGTTACTGCACTTCTTCTAATCTCCAATATTATTAAAACTGATATTAAGATTGTTTTGAACGGATGGTTTAAAGAAATCATACGCTCAGAAAAGTTTGCTTCTTCACCGCGAAATTCAAGATTTCACTGTATTGTATTGGCAATAAGTGAAAAATCAAATTCCACACGCCCATACTCCGCATGCATACAAACAACATTTCATTTAAAGCCTTTGCTTGGATGTGTGTGTGTGTGCGTGTGTGTGCATTTGTGTATGCATGCACAAATAAGTCTCAGCAAATACATTTTCATACAATATTTCAATAATTTTGAATTGATACAAGAACAGCATAAAATGGACAACATTTCTCGACATATTATTGTGAAAAAAATTATCTGGAAGAATTTAATTTAAAATTGGATCACCGTACGTGTCACATAATAATTTTATAGGTTTTTTATTTTAGTATTTATTAACATCAATTGAATGATTTTTTTTTGAGTTTCGCATTTAATTTATGTATGTCAATTTTGTGAAATCACTGTATTTTCATTATTATTATTAATTTATTGTTATTATTACTATTATTTTTTTGTAAGTAACAGTGATGAATTTAAATGAAATTTTTTATTTAAACGTGTTTTTAGAAATAAATGGTCGCACAAATAAAAATATGTCGCACTAACGTGTGAACTTGGAATGTGTGGTGTAAGAAGAAGCAGTCGAAAATTGTATTGGACTGAATTCAACGGAGAATATTAAAGATGATTTTCAATACTTGCTAGACAAATATTGTGAAAGTACTGAAGGAAAATAAATAATTATTTTATTCTCCAACGAAAAAGACCACATAATACTAAAAAGACGCAAATTTTATTACGATTTCAAGTAATTTTATTATAATATTTCTTTGCGAGAGCGGGCGAAAGTTTAAATGTGCTTTATTGTTGTTTCGAGTATAATTTCGCTTTTATATGCGTTTTGCTTTCGCATACCCAAAGTCAAATAAAATGATCTCATCGTTATCATAACAAGCGCCTGCTATGCAAATAATAACAAACAAAAAAATTATAAAAAGCTTGAATTTTAATTTTCGAATTTAATTTTTAAAATAATTTAATTGGTATTCTTCCAAACGGTGGAAAAGGGGGGTTGACCTAAACAATAAAATAAATAAATAATAATTTGATTTAAATAATTTAACTGAAGCAACCGTAAGAAAGTCACTAAAAAATATCGGAAAAAATAAGAAAAATAGAAAGCAATTTTCCAAGTACCAAAAATCATTGAGAAATAGTTATGTAGCGAACCCGCTATTAATATAACTATGGATCTATTAGGAACAATTATATAATTATGCGGAGAAGCCATATCGCAAGAAAAACCTATTTATAAAAATGTTTTCGAAATATCATGTGTGATATCTCCACATCATAGTTTTTTCTACCTTGAACCGGCTTGAAGCTTAAACTTAAATATTTTTTCTTTAGCACACGGAACGGACTGAAAGAATTTCTGATGCAATTTTATTGCTCATACGGCCTGTTCAGCTAAAGAATGACTTGTAATTCAATGATCGGGCTTGTGAGTTCCCTGATGTCATTACCACGGTTCCATTATAATAACAAAGAAAGAACGTAATACAATAGAGTCAATAGAATTGTTTGCTGCTGTTCACTTTCGAAAAGCTGCAAAATAAGTATTGAAGCACCGCTTTATATATTACAGGTCCTTCACACCTTATTTTCACCACTTATAATCAGCAATATTATTTCCTTACACGTGTACTTATTTTGAAACATCTTTTTCTCCACGTGAAAAGAAAACATGTAACCAAAAGAAAGGAACATTTGAACGAAACAGTATTTACCATTGATTTATAAAGTTTTGCTGCACTATTTAATTATTTCATTTTGATTTTAATTTGAATTTACAAAAGCGGAAGTGCTCACTGTTAATGTATCTCTGCGTTTGCGCTTTTCGTGCTCCATGAAGTAATAAAGTAGAAAAGTTTCATTAGTAACGCTCTGTGGATGCTTCACAGGTTAACGGTATATGTACATAAAAGCATAGTAACTGCATACATGTATATATATATATATATATATATATATCCACATTCACATACATATATGTACATAAATGCAGGCTTAAGCACAATTTGTTTCAGTTGGTATATTTATGAGACACAATTCAAATTTGAATAGATCGGTTTTAAACCAACATTCACGTACCCAGACACACATATGTACATATATATGGATGCGTATACTACATAATTCCAAACATGTCATACACATTTGCACTTGTATTTGTAGAAAACAATAACAAAAAATCACAAATAAAAATCTTGTGTGAAGGTGTCTGTCTTAGCGAATGATTTATTTTAATATTTCTAATTAGTGAATTTTTAATGTAAATTTTTATATAAAATAGTTCTAACACTTTTCTGATTTAAATCGCATTTAGGTAAATGCTTGTAGGCGAAAATATTTCATCAAGAAAAACATGTCTATTTTATTTTTGTTTTTGTTGTATGTATGCATGTATTTTTTTAAGGCGAAATACAAAAATGTAGTTTTCAGTGGGTGCCAAAAAAAAATGTACAAAAACGTATGAAAAATTTCAAAACCAGTTTTTTCCGACTTGCTGCTTTAAAACATTTTGTTTATTTTCAATTTTAACTAGTTTTTTACTTTTTTCTTTTTCTTTTTTGCATTCGTGTATATAATTTGTAAGTTATTTAAATTGAAAAATTGTAATGCATTTTATTTAACTCGCATCGAACTTTTTAAAATTGCAGCACATTTTGTATGTGATTACATTAACCATTATTAATAATATGATCTCATGCGTATTCTTTGAAGATTTGCATACGTCATTTTTTAATCAAAACGAAATGGAATGATTTGGCGGTTACAGCAAACGAAAAAAATATAATAATGATGTCAGGCGTCATTACAAATCGCAATTTTGGATTACATTTTATTTTTTAATAAGTAATGAAAAGAATGAAAATACTGTTAAATACGCACATGCATGTCTAAATATTTAAATACTTTCCATAGAAATGAGATTACTGACAAGATTTTAAACCAATTTCAAAGCCTTTTATATCAATACAGTGAATAGTTCTTCCGTATGCTCATATTGAAATACGATTTTTAATATATTTCTGAATTTTTCTAATTAAATTCTGATTAGACTTTGCTTAAAGTTACCCGAATGGTTACAATTGAGTGCATCATATATTACATACATATTCCATAAATGTCTGTATGTTTGGGTACAAAATCAAAAGTATCATCCTGTGCACGATTTTCTAAACACAATTTAACAAAAGAGCATTTCAACATTTCCTCTACCTTGTAAAGTGGTTTCTTTCTCCAGTAAATTTACAAAAGCGATGTTACGTAATTTTCCGTTTCAGATGGCGATAGATGTGTACAAGTACAATAATGTATCACAAATTTTATACATACGGACATGTGTAAGTTAAACTTGGCGTGAAATATTTTATTTATTTACAGCCAAGAGGTTATTTTTTGTTTGTTTATGCATTCCATGCAGTGTTTTTGCGTTCAACTGCATATTTATGAATATCGTTCGTTTTTATTTTCAGCTTTCCTGCATTAGATTGTTTAGTTTCGGTTTTGCTTTGTGCAGATAAAAGTGATAAAGACAGGTTTCCTTTTTTTATTAGAGTACATACATACAAATAAATACTAAATATACAAATTTGTTAGCAGATTTATGCTTTTTGCAGTTGCTTTTTGAAATTGCTTTTGCTTGAAAAAGGAAATGCGAAATGAAATTTCTGAAACCGTATTATAAGAAATTGTTCAAATAATGATGTCATACACCGTAAAATTTCGCCTTTGTTCATATTAAAAATATTTAAAAATTTAATAAGGGGGGGAAAATAATATAAAGTGAAAGAAATAAAAGTGCAATGTAGTATACAATAATGTTATTTCATATTCTATTATTTAAACACATTAAAAAATCAAGAGCATTTAAAACTGTTTACAGACAGCAAAAAGTGTGTGTTTGGACGGATGTGGTATAATAAATCTTTGCATGTACATACATAGATATTACATTGCGGATACTCGAATTCATGCAGATATTCATGAGTTTGAACATCGCAAGCCTGTTTGTGTATGTGTTCTTTTTATGTATAAATTTTTTTTTAATTTTCAATTTGGTTAATTTTGTTTGGCAAAGTTAAAATTAGTTCACTGCCACTTGTAGCAAGAGATTTGTTTCTTGTTATTGTTTTGTTATATACACACATGTGTACATACCTAAATGCAAATGTATATACAACTTTTTTTATTTTCCTGTTAAATTTCTTTCAATTTGAATTATATTAGAATAGAATCATGATTCATACGGACTACGCATATTGTTTTTATTTCTTACACCCAAAAATAAAATATTTGTTCGTTAGAATTTTCGACACACACACACACTACATATGAATATGTGAGTGTGCATACGTTTTGTTGTTTTTAGGTTAAGCCTACAGATTTTAATGGTCTCATAGACACGTTTGCCTTTTGTTTTTATGATCTTTTTAAAATGCGAAAAGGCACTCTCAGTCGCTTTAAAACATTTAGTCGTATCTGCGATGTATGATCGATTATTTTTCTTTTAAATTTTCTTTATAATTGCGTACTGCTTGTAAGTTTTCGTATTGTATATACACATGATATAAGTATGTAAACATGCACTTAGTTGAAGATAATGTTCGCCTTTGGTATAATGATAATAATGATATTATAGTTGGTAAGGTATTTTAGTATTGTCAACACGTTTTAGTTGCTATTTTACTATTCCATTTTCTATTTCGAACTGAAATGGCTTACAGGTGTGAAGCAGATGCAGCAATATTAGCTTTTAATAACAACACGCAGATAAAAGATTTAAAGGATTCAAAATATGTATGTATGCATATACATATTTAAATAAATATTTTTTAATTTTTTATTGCATTATTATTGTTTGTTTATTTTATTCTCATTAATGGGAATTTAATTAATTATATTTACATAATGTATTTACATATGAACGCCGATTTTATTATAATTTTGTTTTTACATACTTCGTTGATTTTTAACCAAAGGTATTTCTTCTCTGCTACAGTTCTTATTTCCGTACTTTGTTATTCTACTCAATAAATAAATTCGTTAGACTGGTTAAATATACAAACATACACACACACATAAGTATGTATCTCAATAGCAAAAATTAAAAACTATATTTCGTTATATTCGTTTTAGAAAAATTTGTTTTCTACGTGTTATTGCGATCACTATAACACTCCAAAAGCTAGATCTATACTAACAATTGTGTTGTCTCTTTGAGTTATTAAAGCTAAGGCAATGCGCCTACCACCAGCAAACAATCAACCAGACAAGATACTTTTTGAATGTATCAGGGATGTGAAAATGAGCGTTAACATACACTGATTGACTTGCACACAAACTTGCAAGCATGTAATTAAATCTGCAATACACGTATTAATTTTGTATGAAGAGTCCACATTCTGTATGCGTCGCAACTTTCAAAAACGTGTACATATGTTTTTTTGTTGCAAGTGTACATAAGCATGTATTGTTCCTTTATTTTGCACAGGTGTTCCCATACTCCCGGTATCTGTCCAGTTGTTATGAGCGAAGGCTTATCATGCTGTGCTGTTAACAACCCTGATGTACAGACAAGCCTGTTGGTTGACTTTTCTCACACATTGAGAACTAAATTTTAGAATGTAGAAAAGTCATAGAAATACAATTGGGAGTCATAATGCACGCTATTGTTTACAATCCGCGAGTTACAGAGGATCAATATAAAAGAACATACATATGTGTACTTACAAATATCTATGGATGTATAACTATTTAGATACCAATAAATGAAAACTCTTCTCTTCTGTTTTTATGGATGCTAATCAGCCATATTTCATCCCATATAAATACACGAAAAGCTTTAGGCTTAAAAAAGCTCTCTCACTGTGCAGCTCTCTTTTGAATGTTTTCAATGCGTAAATACGTGATTGTGATCACTCTCTTATTTTTTAAAAGCAAACTGCATACAAAAATCCATACATCAAATTGCTTTTGAATTGATTTTGTGCCTATACAGATGAATAATATATGTATGTACGTATACTCACACATGTGTATGTTTTATTCGAAAGAAATTATAAAATGTGAAGTGCGTAAGAAATGCAATTACAAAAACTCATTTTAATGTTGATACATAGATTTGTTTGTGTGTATGTACGTGGACAGTGATCAAGTAATATACGATTGCTGTACTCTTTCATTTTTCCAAAATATTAAAACATACAGATATCTTAGAAAGGCACAAACCGGTGAAAAGGTATCAATTCTTAAACTTATTTCATGAGATTTCAAAGATAAATATTTTTAGGTTGCAAACATAACTTTTCACTTTGCTACTCGTATCTTTTCTGATCAAAAAAAATTCTCAAAACTTTTTCTACGACATTTCTGATATATGCACATACATATCCCAAGACTTAAATGAGCACACAATTCACATTTTTTGTGGTGGATCAACTGGATAGCTTACTACCACTCAGTTATTTGGAAAAAAAAAAACTTCGGATCATTTCCAAAAATTACGACTGGTATTTACTATTTGGATTAGGGGCGCTAACACTTATATAACAGATCAAGTTATCTATTGTAAAATAACTTTCATCGGGAACACATCGATAAATTTCAACTTTGTACGTAGTATAACGAAAGCGTGTATATGTATATATTAGAACTTCAACTTTATTAGCCGAGTTTGAGCGGAGTCAAAAATTAATAAATCAGAACGTTTTGCTTTTACTGACACCGCACATCATTTTGTGCTGCATCAAATTTTATTTATTTATAAAATATCTTTGAATAAAATCCATACGATACGTACGTTTAAGAATAAAAGTTAATTTAGTTCAATAAGGGAAGAGTTCTTCAAATAAACTGTACTGAAAATAATTTAGAATTTTTGTGCGCCTGTAGTAAAAATGAAGAATGTAACCATAAACACATATTAGGTTAATATACATAAATTATAATATACCTACATCATTTGGCAAATAAGTGTTTAAAGGTAGGCTATCATTTGTTAAATATATTAGGTATAAACAAAATTATCATTACAAAATTCTAAAAATATTTAACATTTTCATAAAATTTAGATTTATGAATACATCTACATATATATATGTATATATATTGAATATATATATATATATATTAATATGAAAATATAATAAAATTAAAGTAAGGAAAACTTATGAAACATTAATTGCAGATGTGAGTTGTAAAGTTTTTCAAGTCAATTTACACAAAAATAAGAAAAGTTATATAGATGCTCTCCAGGAGAAAATCTAAGAAACTTAATCTTTAGCGGGAACTTCAATGACGCGAGGTTTATCGATAATACGGGCAGTTTTGTTGCCTTTTTCGACAATTCCAATGATCCATGCCTGGTATCCTTCCTGCTTCTCGATGTCTTTACAATAAGCTGCAGCTTGCTCGCGAGGTAAGCAGATAAGAAGACCACCAGAGGTTTCCGCAGAATGGCCTTGCAAAAGTTGGAACATATTACCGCATGCTTTAGCCACCGCCGCCATTTTTGAAATGACAGGCAGATTGTGAATTACAAAAGATACATCCTTCTTTTGATGAGAAGCTAATGTTTGAGCATGACCTAAAAGACCAAAACCAGTGATGTCTGTAGCACCATGGGCATTGTACTTGTGCATAAGACGAGCAGCAGTCCGATTAAGGCGGGCCATTGAATTCATGGCACGATGATAGGCTTTACGAACATCTTCCTCGGACACGACGAGTTTTATGCGATTCCAACGTTCTGGCTGATCTAGCCACTGATGGGCGTTTACGGCTACTTGAGTCCCCAATGGTTTGGTTAGTACCAAAACATCGCCTACTACAGCATTGTCGGGGACTATATATTCATTTGGCTGACATATTGTAGAGGCTACACCACCAATAGTACACCACGGGTTAACCACACTTTGACCTCCGGTTACGGTAGTTCCAGCTTCAAGAGCAGAGTCTTTGAAACCTCTCATTATAAGAGGAACAACTACATCACGTTCTTTTTCAGTCATTTTAGTACTTACGCCCAGCAACATTAACATATTATCACACTCGGTAACACCCATGGCATATAAATCACTCAAAACATTAGCGCAAGCAATTTTACCCATCATATAGGGATCGTCGACGATGGGATAGAAGAAATCAGTAGTTTGTACTAAGCACAGTCCGCCATGTCGCAAAGGTATCACAGAACAATCCAGACCAATACCAATGCGTGGTATTGCCATATTCATAAATTGAGCATCTTGGTCTTGCAAAGTATAATCTTGCTGCAAAGAAGCCACTAATTTACCTAAAACTTCTTGAGGTACTTTGCAACCACGACCTTTAAGATCAGCAAATCTCGTCAAACGGAATGTGCACTCTAAATCATGAGCAGTGGGATCGAAAGGCCGACGTAATTCTGCACCGTTTCCACCTTGTAATTCCAGATGAGCAGAATTTAGTACATCAGCAGAGTAACTCATAGTTCAATATTTTTTTTCTTTTTTAAGGTTTACACTTGACAAGATTATATTATAAGATTCTGACTTTTGCCTATGAACGATTCTCTTACACAATTAATTTTTACTTTCTTATAAATATTTATTTTGAATTAAATTATGGCCTTTTTTAACAGTTTGCAACTATTTTGTACAAAACTCGAATCAGTTATGGCGGCCTATCGTACAAATTTCATGCAGTAAGGCAAATAAAATCGCGTTCTCCCTTTACACTAACACTACTCTACAAATTCATACATGTATACAAATTTTTCTTAAACAATTGTTACAGTGTGCGAAGCTAGAGCGCTGGTTGGTTGTTTTAGCAATGGCGGCACTAAACGGGAGCAGAGAATATTTCTCCCGCTTGTTTTTACACTATATGTACACAACGTGGTGCTGTTCATTACCAAAAAGTGCAGTGTTGTATTTATGTAATTCAAAATAAATGCGAAAATGGTAATCAATCACAATAGTCGTGGGCAGTAACAATAACTTAAATATATGTGTGTAGTCTAGTTTGGGATATGAAAATAAGAATGCACATACATATATGTATAGATTTATTGTTACAGAAATATTTTATTATACATTTCTATTAAACAATATGTAGTGATATCGTTTAATGCGACATAATTTAGAAAAATTAAACCAAAAAAAAATTTTAAGTATCTCAAGTAACTTATAACTATTGTGCGATTTAACTGCGAAAGTAATATTTTATTTTAGTTTCATTTAGTTAGTAACTTTCATAAAAAGCTTTTAATCTATGTACATATGTATAACATTTTGTAAATCATTTTCGCTATTTCTCATTTTGGACAATTCATAACGAGTATCTGAAGAAAATAATTGTAAAACAAAAGACTTAGGCAACAAGCTTGTTGCCTGAAGAAATGACTCAATAATAACCAACATCTGTATATATGCATTCATGTACACATAGATTTATTCCATTGTATGGACTTAAATAGCAACATTCTCTGTTAATTTTTTTCACCTTGCACGCAAATTTATTTCTTACTTTGAGTTGATTGCAGCACGCATAAATATTTGCCATGAATGGAAATTGTATTCTACCAGCAGAAACCTTGAGAATATTGCTGTTAATTTTTTTTTTGATTGTAAAAGTTACGAATGCAGATTATGTCTATGGGGAACCAAAATATAAATGTCCGGACAAGTAAGTAAATTTCAGGAAATGTTGACGAAAAACTAAAGTAAAATGGAAAACAATGTGCAAAAGTGAATTACTTTTTTTTATTTTACATTTGTTAGGGCCAAGCTTATCTATCCTTGCCAGTGCCTCAATGGATCAGATATCGGTTTATACATAACATGCAATAATACCAATCTTGCCACCTTATCTGTGGCCATGCAGAATTTAGCTGCCTTACAATTGCCAGTAGAACACATGACTATCAATAAAGGAAATTTTGGTTAGTTTCTTTATTTAGCTTTATTAAGTTATAAAATTAACATATATATATATATATATACATACGTAAATAGAGCGCGTCTATGGACCAATATTTTCCAAAATTCATATTCGACATTTAACAATATTGGATACACCAATAACAACATTGGAGGATTACGTGTTTTTTGGCGTAAATAAAACACTAGAGCTTTTAGAACTTGTACATACAAATATATCAAATATAACACCTTTATCATTTGGAGTAAGTAAAATAAATATAAAATCGTTTTTCTTTAATTTGCTGCTAAAATTTGTGGTAATCTGAAGAAATGTGCTGACGATTTCCTCTACCAATTAAATAATTCAGTTCTGAGAATTTCTTTTTTTTCTTGGTATAAAAATATACAAAATTTAGATTCTAGGAAAGGTTAACAATTTAAAAATCGATGGACATAATTTTACAACATTAAGTAAAAATCTTTTTGTGGACCAAGAAATTTCCGCTCGTGTGGAGGTGTTGCGGATAACCAATGGACCTTTAAATGATGTCCCAATTGAGGTTTTTCAGGTAAACAGTCTCAAGCATGTATATGAAAAGAGTTCCATATTCAAAAACAGTTGTTGCAATGGTTACTTTAGCCTTTACGCAAGTTAAAAACACTGGATCTGCATGGCAACTCTTTAGAAAATTTGAAACGGAATCAGTTTAAAAATCTTCGCGAGTTGGAGGTTTTGGACATAAGTTTTAATAACATCAAAAAGTTAGAGGCTCAACACATTGCAGATCTTACAAAATTGGGTTGGTGTAATGCATCTCACAATGCTTTAACAGAATTGGTGCGTGGTACTTTCGCCCGCAATGCAGTATTGAAAGTGTTGAATTTATCACACAATAAAATACAACGTTTAGACGGGAACAGTTTTAGAGGTATGAGATTTTTGAGGTAAGTCATTTAATTATATTTGTTTGCAATACATAAGATTTATTATTTCCGGTGTTTATTATTTAAGACGTCTTTACATGAGTGATAATCGTATATCCGATGTTGGGCGCGGAACGTTTGGCTCTGTGGCGCGTATTGGTACCATAGATTTGGCCCGAAATGCTTTAAAGAAAATTGAGTTTCAAATGTTTTCCCAATTAAATTACATCGAAGTACGTACACAATTGCAAAATTTAGTGTTTCAACGGTATTGAAGTATTTTGTTTTTACTAACAGATTTTAGATTTGGCTGAAAACAATATAACTTTAATTGAGAAAAACTCCTTTAAGGACATTTATCAAGCTCTTATAAATATTTCTCATAATGGCTTGGAGACCATACAACCGAAATCATTTGAAAATTGTGTAAATATTACAACACTTGACTTATCCTTTAATAATTTGAAAAACTTTTCCAAAAATGCTTTCGATGAAACAACATTTACAACAAATTTTCAACTAAGTAACAATTTTTTAACTAACTTGGCTCATGTAAGTTTTATTATGGAGTTGTAAGGATTAAGTAATTCTTTAAACTTGTTAAATTAATTATAACAAGATCTAAAAATTTTACTTTATTATTGCAGATACCCTTGCAAAATATGACCGGATTGAAAGTCTTAAATGCCTCCCATAATAATATCATACACATTCCAAAAAATTCCTTTCCTAAACTTTATGAACTGCATACAATTGATTTGAGCCACAATAATATTTCCACAATATTTAATGCGGTATTTCAAAGTTTATTTTCTTTACGTTCCATCGATCTATCTCACAACAACTTAACGGAAATCAAATCGTCTATGTTTGGGTCATTACCGACGCTTTTAGATTTAAATTTAAGTTACAATAATTTAAATAACATCATTCGTGGCGCTTTAGCCAAGTTGACCAGCTTAAGATTCTTGAATTTAAATCATAATTTTTTAACGAAAATCTTCCAAATTCCTATCTCGCTAAACGAATTGCACATGAGCAATAATAGAATTGAATCCATACCAAGCGGAACGTGGCCAGTTATGAATTCATTAATTTATTTGGATTTAAGCAATAATAGACTGCGAGATTCATTAGAAGAGCACAGTTTTACAGGGCTGTTGGTTTTGCAGAAATTATTCTTGCAGGAAAACGGTATCACCCGACCCCCATTGGAATGTTTGATAAGCATGTCAACCTTGCAGTATCTATATATGCAGGTAGAGTATTCTTCCATACTTCATTAATTAATTTCTGCTAATGCACTTTCCAACAATAGTTATAGTATACACTTATTCGTTTAACTACTACTCACATTTGAATTTATAAAATTGTAAATTGAAAAAATTTTTATTTTAAAAATCGGCTAACTTATGTTATGTCAGAATCAAGCATCGATTATGACATAACAAGACAGCGCTACGAAAACAAAAATATATCAACTAGTGAACATTAGTTTTTCACAAATTTTTGGTTCTCCTTTAATGTGAGAAAAACATTCGTTCGGGTCTTCACATGTTAAGCTAGCGAAATGTAATGTTTTCTTATTTTCAATAATATTTTGTTTTGATTTAGAATAACAACATCACTGTGCTGGAGAAAAGTGCTTTCGGCAAACTTCCCGTATTGTTTGAGTTAAATTTGTTTGGAAATGGTGTAAAAGAAATCCAGTAAGTATAACAAATTTCGCTTTTGAAAGGCATCTATTTCAACACGTAACTTTTAAAGTTCACCTGGCGAATTTAATTATATTTATATATATGTGTGTGTACATGGAAATAAAAAAATTATTTAAGGAAAATGAAATGTATACAAACATGAACCCCTTTTCCACTCTCTCATCATAATTTTGCTGACAGCCACAATACTCATTAAATAAAACCACAAATTTTTTCATTTCTCATTGGTCATTCCAATATTTAATTTGTTTAAGAAATTAAGAAACACCATAATTTTGAAAAGAAATTTTTCATAGTCTCAATGAATTTGCCTTAAAAGCAAAAAGTTAACAAATATACTTAATATAAAAAATGTTAGGGTTTTTTTTTGTTAAATAACTTTAAATTTTCTAAAATTCAAACATCACAAAAAAATTGTAAAATTATTCTGTAAAATCTTTATTAAGCTAATTGAATTCGCCTCGCACTTAAGGTCACGTGACATTTCCATACACATATATATTTATTTCAGCAAGCGCGCGTTTGAGGGTCTGCTCCAGCTGCTAAATTTGAATTTGTCTTCGAATGCTTTGCAAAATATTCCCACTAATGCTTTTATAGGGCTGCCATCCCTACGCAAGCTGGATTTATCCTACAATTTCATAGGGAAACTTGATAATAAGACGCATGGAGTACTAGATGATTTACTAAGTTTGGAAGAGGTTGGTATTGTACAGAAATAAATAAATTAAATATTTTCATATTAAATCAAATTTGCGAATTGAATTTCGGGATGGCTTTTCATAAAATTTCAGCTGAATTTGAGTCACAACAAAATAAGTTTTGTCACGAAAAAAACTTTTCCTGAAAATCCATATATTCCTTACAATCTCAAATATTTGGACTTAAGTTATAACCAAATGCCGGTATTAACTTACGACATCACTTTCGGGACCAGGAAGCTCTTGAAATTGAATTTATCTCACAACAATATCAACGAGTTACGACGAGGTGTTTTGGGCAATTTTACACGACTCCAATATTTGGATCTCTCGAATAATGAATTGACCAATTTACAATCGGAGCAACATATTTTTGACTTGCCACAAAATCTCACTGAAATTTTATTAAATAATAATCAAATTTACAAACTGAATTTTACAAAATTTCTTAAAGAGCCTAACTTTGAAATAATCGACTTAAGAAATAATAGTTTAGTGGAATATCCATTGAGTCTGGTTTGGAATATTAAGAATGGCACGAATGTAAAATTTGCAGGCAATCCATTGCGTTGTAATTGCGCTGCAAGACCGCTAAAGCATTACATGATGGAACTTGGTGATTTGAGTGAAGACTTGAGATCAATTGCATGCAATGCACCGGCATTTAATAAGGATATTTATCTGCAACATGTTGAAGATGAAGCTTTGCAGTGCACAACGGACGATGAAAGGCAAGTTTATACTGGTGTGGACTACGACAAGTTATCTGATGTTCGTTTCAGAGATATAACTGTGTAAGTTTCTTACTTTTCGCTGTAAATTGAGTGATAAACTGAGAGTGATTCTAATAATTCTTATTCTAGTAAAAACGATAATGTGACTCTCCGTTGGTTTGTGGTCACTGCTCGCGATGTAGCAGATTTCATAGTTTACATACGAGATCCTGAGAATAATATTTTGTACAGTAAAGAGTTTGAATATAATGTACGCAAAGCGCAAATACCCGTTAGCCTATTTAAGACCGAACAACAACTCCCAAAGGAAATTTGTATTGTTTCCAAAAATAGCGGTGGCAGTATCGGTAACTGGTTTCACGATCAATGTGATAAATTGCCCTCAGTTACAGAAAAACGTAAATTTTTCTTCTTTACCGCCTCTTCTGCGTCATGCCAAATAACAAACGCGTTCACTAATGTTAGCGTGTTGCTTCTGTATTTAAATTTATTGCTGATTGCACTTCAAGTGCATCTTTTTTAGTATAAAAAGCTTAAAAAATTTTTAATACTCCTTAGGAAAAAAGTCACTGCCGTTGTTTTTGTATATTTTGTAATTAACTTTATTGTTGATAATTATAAATTTTTTTTGTTTTTAAAACTTATTTACAAATCTAAAGTGGTTCTCAGCTATAACGCTTATGCCGAAATAGCTAAAAACCGTGCCAAATTTCTAAATAAAATATAAATTCTAAATTTTTTTTTTTATCTTTTTGTTTATTCAAGTTGACTATAATGCGAGTCGATTTGACTTCAACATCATCGGCCTTCCTGTCTTTGTTTTAATCAGACATCAGTTGGATATAAATATTCAGGAATAACAATTTTTTAACAGATTTATCTTTCAATCGCGAAAGTAAAGTAAATCTTTTGTACAATCATTATATCACTAAAATAAGTAACCTATTAGTTCCATCTCTTATTATACGCTTCTCCATCGAAAAGGGTGGAAGAATATTCATATACCCGTTTGATATGGCAATTTCTAAAATATTAGTTTGCGACTCTTAAAGTGTGGTAATGGAGCTTGCAAAGTCTATTTTAGGAAAAGTTTATACTATTTATTTAGATAACTGATATTCATCACCAAATTTGTATCTAATTTTACTGAAGCATAACACAAACGCAGTCGGAACTGTAAGTTAAACAAGAAAAAATATGCCAAATAAACTATCAGAATTTAAACTAAAAACAGGAGAAGTTCGAAGTTACTCCTGTAGAAATTTGTTAGCCTTGAGGTGGAGGGATAAAAATTATGTTTACATGCTTCGTTCTTAACATTCAAAGATGGAGGTGTTTGTTTACCGAAAAGATGAGGAAGCAGAGAAGGCAAGATCGCAAGGAAAATGATTTAAAGCCCAGCTGTGTAAGTAAACACAATTCTGGAATTCTTATTGGTGCATTATTGCAAAAGTATTCCTAATTAAATCGAAGCGCAAGGCGTTAAATTCAACCCAAAACAATTTTGTGTTCATTCCTCCTTAAACGCCGCAAAAACATTTCTCAGTGTAAAACCAAATTGGCAATTTGGGCAAAACATGAAACATGTGCTCATATGCAAATATATAAGAAGCTTTTTTTTAGGCAAACAACCGAAAGCTTTTTCTTATAAAAGGACTAACGCTCTCACTTACATTTTTCGTATATCCTCGCTATTGATTTTCAACAAAAAAAAAGCGAAAAAGACAAGTTGAATAACAGTTGAAACACAGTGAGAATGAATTGTCAGCTTTATTACTCGTGGGCCATCCGTAATGTATAGTTTAAGCAAAGAAGAACTAAAGGAATTTTTCGATTAAATAATACACAATAAAAAAGAGGTCCTTAATTAAAAAAGTTACATAAAAATACATTAAACACAGAAAAATAGTACAAAAAGGAAAACTAATTAAATATAAAAAAGGAAATTAAGTAAAATATAATGTTCGTATAGAAAAGTGATTGTAACGGAAAATCCTACATCACAAAATAAAAAATCAATTCAGAAAATAAGTGAAAAAAATTACAGGATAAAAATGAAAATAATTTAAAGAACAAAAGTTATATATACAATTTTGCTTCTTTTTTTTATTGAAAATGAAGCTGATAATGTTTTTTTGGGTATAAAATCTTTATAGTGTGTAAAAGCGAGTGTAACGACAGGTTTATATTTGTGTAACTGTGTGCGTAAGTAAAATGAAATGAAAAGTTACATTTTGTGTTCGCCTTTATTTTTCATGAGGGTGAAAAATCGTTAAATGAAAAGTGAGTTTTTTCAATGATACTGCTTGTTGGTTATGATGACGATGAAAATGGGCACCTTGAAAATATTTTAAACAATTTTAAAAAATACATAAAAAAATTTCACAGTAGCATTCAATTTAGTTTGAGCAAATGAAAATCAAATATCCTTCAGTTTGATTGAGTTTTATTGTGTTGTTTTTCTTTTAACCAAAGAATGAAAAGATTTAGCCTTTTATGTAAGTGTGCACTAAAATAGTGAACAAAAAATAATAAAGGAGAAAAAACGACAGAACAATAAATTCGATTATACTTGTCCTTTGGTTGCTAAAGATTTGCTTATTTGTGTGTTTGGTTGTCGTCGCATTGACATAAAATTCTTTCAATTTTTGTTTTCTTTTGATTTAATTTCACTCTTTCTTGTTTCTGTGTCAAAATCGGATGACGAACTTAAACAAATTTGCATCGGCCACATCCAGTAGGACGAAGCGAACAATTGCGAAAACAATAACATAATAAATTACATAATCAAACTAAATGCTCTTTGAGGAAATCAAAAGAAGACTGCAAAAAAACCGAAGAAAATTAAAGCTTAAAGTAATCGATTTGCAAACAATAAAAAAATAAAGACAAAAACAATAAAGTAAAGTAAACCGAGAAGAAGAAGAAGCACCGTTAACACTAAGATCTTCCAAAAAAGGGGAGAGAAAGTTTTTCTTAAATAAAAACGCAACCAGAACAGCTCTTTAAATCGACACACACACGCACACTCCAGTGTACTTTTCGTGTTTGTAGATTCATGTATATAATTGATTATTAAAAAGTAAATTCAAAACATTACAGAATCATAAGTGAAGTGCTGGCATAAGCGCACACACAATTTCGCACACATACACACCTCCATCTGCAGCCAACACTCTTCTAAAATGAAAATATATTTGTTTTATAATGTAATCGTGAACAGTCGCACAGAATGGACTTTTAGTTGCATGCCAGTGAGAAAGATTTGAATATACTTTTTGGTTTTGTTTTCTGAGGAAGTTTCAAATATTATATATTTAGAGAAGACATTAAAATCCGATATCCCCTTATCCGATATCCTTTCATGTCTCACAATCATTCAAACATGCTCTTAATAAAAAGTTTAACTATTCAAAAATGTCAGGGAAATAGATTTGGAAATATTTTTGTTATTTCCAACTCTCTTCTGCAACAGATGTTATTAGTGGAACCGTTTAGTATGCTGCGGTTGCCACAGCAATTTCAACAACTCCAACCAGAACTGAGAAATATCAATTTGTATAGAAACCATTGAGGATGAATAATAAAAAAAAGAACTTGTGTAATTCTTAGGTTCATATTTTAACTGTAATGATATCATGTCGTTCTGGAAATTGTTAGGTAAATCTTCTGCCTGGTCATCCATTTAAGTGATTCTGCTAAAAGCTTTATTTATTGAATATCTGAATTTGAAGAATTGTATACTGGAGGATTATACAAAAGCACTGCATAGCGGGCAACAATCGGCATTATACGCAATAAAAAGCATTACATAAACTTCCCCATAAACATTCACATACACTTTCCAATTTGTACACTTATGAATTTGCCCACGCATCATTAAATTTAATTGTAATGCTTATTGCTGCCTATTATTCTTCACTGTATTGCATTGCTTTTTCTACTGCATTTCTACATTGGTTAGGAAAATCACTCATACTTATGCAGCCACACACATCTGAGGAGGAAACAAACAAATACGTTTACACACATTCATACTTACAGCCAAGTGCATACAACTCTCCTCCCTACATGTGCTTGGGCTTGGATATGAATATGAATTGGTACGCTCGTGTATCGTTTATATCGGATTCATTTGATTTTTACACATTGTGAATGCATTTGTGCGGGAGTGTGTGTGTATGTGCGCGTGTGTGTATTGTACTCGTATGTATGCATGTACATACGAGTAAAGACAAAATGCATATTATTCTTCATTCATTCTTCTATTTCATACACATCCGCACACAAGTGCATATGAAAAATGTTACAAGGAGTCGAAGGACTTGCATTTGGCAAAATATTAAGCAGTGCAACATATTAAAATACTTAAAGCTAAAATCAGAAGTAAATTGCACATAATGTCTTCTGATCTTCTGCACAAAATTTATTCGATTTAAAGGTTTGGGCTTTTAGGAGCTAATGTGCAGAAGCAACCAACAATGCTTTTGGTATTTTTTTGTGATTTGGTATTGAATTGAAATGCATGCCGTGGCGAATTTTTTGAATTGTTTCATGGGCAACAAAAAAAGGGATTGTGAAGGAAATTAAAAATGCCTTACTTTTTGAACTTTTTTAACTTCGTAAAAATTAAAAACGTGCGATAAGCTCAATTCAAATAGAAGAAACCATTTCACCATAAAAGTTTAGCAAAAGTAAAACTGAATTACGCGTATTATTATTCCACTGCCAAAAAACACAGATTATTCGCCAAACTTTTAATTTAATTCAAATTGAGTCATTCTAAAAGCTGTAGAAATTTCACAACATCCTTTTGTATAACTTAAACTTTTAAAAGTATGCAATTCAAGCTTTTAGTGTATTCAGTGGATTTCTTGTGTGCACCGGCCAGTAGATGTTGGTTGGTTTTATTATTCTACCGGAGATTCCGGTGCCTTGTGATAGTATTTGATTTCATGTACGCTGCAGGTTGGAAATATTTCCGGCAAGGAGAGCATTAATTTTACACTGCCCAACGAACACACAAATACACGCCCAACGCATATACATAATAACCTCAATATAATTAATGGTTTTTTTTTTTTTAATTAAATTTTATGCTCAACTGAGAATTATTCAATGACTCCGGTACAAGAAATTAATTACAATAAAGAAAAGTGAATAATGATTGCAGTCAACCAAAAGCAATATATTAATAAATTATAAGACAATATTAATAAAACAATATCCAAATAATAAATATATGTAAGAAACTCAATAAAACCAAATAATTTAATTATTTTATGAATTTTTTGGCAAGCTAACATTCGAAATGACTGTATAATTTAAAAATAAAATAAATAAAAAATAAAATGTTTATTGATTTGTTATTTTTTTTGCTGTTTCCAAAAAACTAGAGTCTCATTCTTCTTCATTTGAATTGATTCGATATTTATTTATTAATAAAAACAAATATAAATAAAAAAAATGCATAACAATTGCAATAATACAAATAGCAACAAAAACATTTTGCTATTATAGCGGGGAGGAGCGCAATTATTTTAAATACACATCGTCATAGTAAAATGCACGTTAAACCAACCACCCAACGAAGAGTAAGTGGACCTGGAGCATTTGGAACATACACCGACCAATGGTATGCACATTTCTCTCACTAATTGTTCAACTCAACTATGAAATGACTATAAACAATAATTTTTTTTTTATTTTTGCTACACATGGCTTTTGTTTTTGTAATCAGCCATCGTTTTTAATTGCTCATTAAGAAATATTGATTAATAACTATTAAAAATTTAGTACGTTGCATACAATTCCGCAAGTATCCCCATAACGCATTCATTTTCAGAAGACACTGGAATATCGTATAGAATTTCATTTGAAAGAAATCGTTACAAATGTGATTTCATTGGCAAACAATCGCTTTAAAGGCGGCTTGAGTACTTGGCATCAAAAGATCGTATAATGCGAAACTGTAGTCAGTTAAATATGAACACGTTAAATATGTTTCACGTTAGTTTTCCTACGAAGCCTAAACCACTCAAACAGTTTTGATGGAATTTGGTAAATGGATAAGAAGTGGTATTTCTAGGTGTTTCGAAAATGGAACTTCTGTTCTTTTATATAACTTTTGTTTACACACATTTACAGTTCGTACATGCAGTGCAGAATTTGGAGGCTGGCCCTTCTATTTCTCTTTTTAACAAATTTGCCTTTTTCTGTTAAAAAAAAAAAATTCATTTTACACACAAAAAAAAGTGTAATTCAATTTGAGACTTAGCGAGCCAGAGTATCAAAAAAAAAAAATATATTAAAATACCTAAATTTAAGGTAGTGGGCTAGGAAGCCGTTGAGCTGCTAAATGTGTGAAAATTTCTTTAAATTAATTCTGAAAATATTTTAAATCTGCAACCTTCTCATTTAATTTAGCTAACGATCTTTTACAAAAAATATATCCAATCTAGTAACGAAATATCTTTTGTATTTTTACAAAAGTTCTCAGGCTCAGTTAGAGAGCATACAAACAAAATGTTTAATGTTTAATTAAAAATGTTCAAAATTAACTTTCATTAACAGTCCTTTTAGAATTCATCACAATGGGTTTCTTGCATCATGCGAAATTTTTTGTGTATTTTTCACCATGTTTTAGCTAATCTCTTCTCATTGTTTCGTTGCTAAATAAAATCCCCATTAATTTTTATGTTGCTAATTTTTCGAATTAATATTTTTTTTTGTTTTGTTCTGTATTGAGTCTTTGATGGATTTATGTTGTTGTAAGGTTGTTTCGTTGTTTTAAATTAATAAAAAAAATAAAAAAATAGAAAAAATTTTAATAAAAATACGACTGAAAATGCAGAAAATATAAATACTAAATGTTTTATTGTTGTTGTTTACCTTGAAATCCTAATAGTTTCATAAACAAATATTTATATAATTTTACATTAAATGTTTTATTTAAAATTTCTCGCAATAGATTTATTTATTAGTACATTTTAGGTGGTAATTCACGAATATAAGAACACAAAGAGGAATATCAAACTAAATTGGTAACACATGTTGTAAAAGATAAAAATCAATTTGACTTGAAGAAAGTCATATTTATTTGTCAGTCATATTTTATGAGTTGATTTAGCCAAATGCGGACGGAAATGAAAACTTAAGAGACCCCTTTTCCTGTGACACACATTTTGTTTTTACAGCTGCTTTTATTTATTTGTAGTTGTGTTGATATTTATTTAATTGCCAGTTTTATTTGTGAGCATTTATTGCATAAATAACAGAGGCAAGCAACACCTGACGCATTTTAAATATAGCAAGTCTACAGGAAAGCATATATTATTTAAGAAGGAGTATGCTTTTGTAAAGGACACTTAAGGAATTATTCGAAATTAATGTTCAATTTCTGTGCTGTAAAAAATTTATTGATTTTGATTGTAACATGTTTTCGGGCCGAGCAGGCTGATGCATTTTAGAGCCAATAATGATATTGAAACAAAAAAATTAAATTAGGATTTCGTGGAATGTTGGCTGACATGCGCCACATCTACACAAAAACCATTTTTGTGTACTTTGATGAAGAGTATCGTGCTCTGTACGAGTAGAAACCACCTTCCAATATCTTTTCTGCAGTTGCAAATGTTACAAGCGTAAAAAATAAAGTACGCGTAAGAAATTCTAAATTATATATTTTTGCAAGAAAGCCGTAAAAACTTAACCGTGACGGAAAACGCAAAACGCAAAACGAACGATTCTCGTTAAGCATGACGTGATCGCTCGTATAACCCCAAAGTAGCTCAGTTTCATGCTTCAGAAAATTTGGCTAAAACAACTTCACTCTTTCGCCAACATACGTGGTTTAAAGGAAAATTGTTAGACAATACAACACCACTAATCCCTTTTGTAAGTTATTATTTTATATGTTTTCTTTGCCTTTTTTCCTTTTTTTTTACTTGCAATATAAAAATACACAACTAATAATTTTAATAATTATTTGCTGATTCACGTTTGCTGCAATTATCGTCTCCCACGCCAAGTCTTAACGTGTTCTCCGACTCGAAACTCAAACAGTTAATTGAAATTAAATATCTTGCCCTCCCTTAACAACCCCTCCCGCCAAAAATTTTTTTAAGATTTTTGCAAAACATTTACCTGCTGTTACAACTGAAATTTTATAATTTTAATAATTTTTAGAGTTTATTTCTTCCATATAATTTATAAGATTTATTTATATGTTTTCACAAAATGTTTTATAAAATAATTTAATTTGTTTTACAGAATAAAGAGACAAATAAATAAATAAATAAATAAATATATAAATAAAAATTACAAAGCAATTCACTTTTGCATAAAATCGTAAGTGCGAAAACCACAAAAAAAACAAAAAAAAAAAAATTAATTTAAAGAAGCAAAAAAGTAATTGATTGCTTTGATTGGTTGATTGATTGATTGTGCAACTAAAAAGCGCGCATTTTGTAAATGATGGAACTGAAGTTATTGACCTCAACAGCGAAGGTACTACGGCTGATATAGTCGTTCTTAACTTTGATTTTATTCCAATTTATTTCATTAATATTTTTATAAATAAACTACTAAGAGCATTAATTAGAACCCCTTTTAGCATTTCCTTCTTGAATTAATTAAATTTAAAACGTTTATCTTAAACTAATCAAGTGTCTTAAGCAATAATCTTAACAACAACACCTGTGTATGCTTTTATTTATTCATTTTTTTGATTTTTTTTAGTTATTTGAATTAAATTATATTTATTTCGATTGTTTATTAATTAACACATAATTTTGTATTGTATTGTATAACATTGTATTTTCTAACTATTTCAAATAATTTTTTTCCATTAACTTTAAAATACTCGTAACTAAACTAATTTATTTAAATCTATTACAACAACTTTTAAAAATAAATAATAACAATTGTTTAACGATTGTTTTGCTACACCACCTAAAAAAAAGTAGATTTTATTTCATTTTAAAAATATGTATATTCTCAATTGTTATCAATTTAAATAAATTTTATAATAAATATAATTAACAAGTCCTTCAGCTACTTGAACTTGATTTTATTACTGTTCTGTTTGCACCAAATTGTAATTTGCATGAAGTTTGCTTCAGTATAAATAAGCACGTAATACTAAATATAAATAGTTTTATAATATATAATATATTTAATTGACTTTTTTAAAGAGTACATGAACACACACCGTTATATTACTAGAAATATATTTAACAAATCGGCTGTACGATACGAATGATTCTTATGAATATGGCAGTCAATATATGCGTTTGATTGGAGCCACTCATTTATATCATTTATTTCCTGCAAGTCCTTTAGGCACACACTTATATATATGTAAGTGTATGTGTATATATATTTGCGTAAATATGATTTGTTTCTATTACGTAACACTTCAGTTTCAATCACAAATTTTCAGCTCAATTGCTTTAAAAAATTTCTCAACCTTAATTCATAAATAATTATTTAGAGTTTCGAAGTATTTTTATTAATCTTTAAAAGACAACTGTTACACAGCAGTAAACTTGTTCTCCTTATGTTACTTAAATTCAAATTAACTAACATTGAATTTTCGCTAATACTTTAGTGAGGTTAAGTAACGCTAATCATGTCGCTAAAGAAAAAAATTTTTCATCTAAAAGTAGTTTAGAGAATACCGCTAAAAAAATGCAATTCTTTCGAGCTTTTATTTCTTTCAACTCCTCAATAGAAGCATCTCGACTTGCGTGCTAACTGTAAATGTATTTTTATCTATAAATATATAGAAATAAATCGTTTGAAAATGATAACAATATAGGTACAGCGATTTCCTTTTCTTTTAAAACAGTGCACTAAACTTCTTTAAATTGTTTATTTTTATTTATTTACCTCATTTTCAAAATGGAAACTACCATATTAAATTAGAAGATCAGATAATTATTTCTACTAGCATACACGATGACTGTGACAACTTAAGTTCTTATAAAACCGTTAAAAGCTAGCGAAACTGTTATTCCACATATACTACTCATTCTCACTTAACAATATGAAATGAACTTGGGCCTGAGTCATTTGCATAGAAAATAATAAAAATAATAAAATAGCCAAACATTTTTTCTTCGACTAAAATATGACACAAGAATTTTTTTGTTATATTTTTTACAAAAAAAAAAAAAAAAATCAGCTTCATTGCTTGTTTTCTGTCTAGTATTCATTCTTATATAAAGCAAACGAGAATTAATTTCTATAATATTTTAAATACTCGAATGCACTACGCCGTCGTTATTGTGGTTGGTATGATTAAGAGGCTGAGAACATGCGATTGGGAATACTAAATGAAACTTAAACTGATTCTGAGCAAAAATCAGTTGCGAATAATTTACTTTATGAATAAATTCTAGAGTTTTTTCTTGTCATTCACTAACACAAACAAATAACATTTTAGCTTTCGCATATTTTATACGAGCATTAAAGAAAACTCCTTTATATTGTCGTTTTTGTGCTTTTCTTGTTTTTTTTTTCAAGTTAAATAAATTAAATGAATTCATTAAAAAGGAGATTTTTTTTTTGAAATAATACAGACACTCCAGTTAAGTTTTTGTAGGTGAAGTTAATGACGCATGCGTTACAGTTGATGTAGGGGTATTTGGCGTCACCTATGTTGCGTCATAAGCACAGTGTCCACATCTTACAATTGGAGTTGCAGTGCCAGTCATATGATTGTACAAAAGTCATGCAGGACTTAATTTTTAGACTTATTTAAATAAAATTATTTAAATTTACAAATAATTTAACAACTGCATTCATCTACATGCAATGCTTCGTTTCATTTTGGAAGGCAACATTTCACTCACACTTTGTAGTCGGCCATCAAAATTCCTGCGAATAGTTATAAATATTTGAAGACGACTATTTTTAGTTGAAGGACTTTTAACTGTAATTGTTTTATTTATAATTGCTGGAAATTTATTTTAAACCACTCATACCAGTCTGCAGTTTGTATGGCTTGCAATGGAACGATTTGCTGATATTTCTCTAAATATAATCGCATTGCACATGCAACTAAATATGAATTAAAATGTAAAATGTTAAACCAAATGCACGGTGCATACAGACGTCATTGTACGTTCTATATCGTTATTTGCTGAGCTAATTTCCATGATTTAATTATTTATAATTCTCTATAATCAGACGCACCTCTGCCGCTTTCTTTTATAAATATTTCACCATGCTGGAGCGATTTTAGCAACGAACCAGCAAATTAGAAGCAAATGATTATTGTAAAACCTGTATTGTAATTAAAACAAATTTAATTCCAAATTTTAATAACAAAGTGGTTTAAATTGTTAAATAAATGATTGTTAAACTCTATTGTTCCGTAAAAGCACTCTGTGTTTTCGTACGAATATTATTTGCATTGTTGTCGCTTATAATTTTCGCTGAAAATGATATCGTTCGCTGGCTTGTGGGTTTTTTGTTTTGCGCAAGCGATTCTCTCTTCTTTGAAATTTACAAGACCACATAATTAACAAATTAATATTTAATTTATTTGTATTAATGAAATGTAAAGCATACAAAACGCTTGTTGTTTGTAAAATTACGTTTGATTCAATTGTTGGCGGTTTTTGTAATGTCTTTTTTATATTATTCACTTTTATATTGCGCTCTACAGACGGCAGAAATTTTGCCGTACAACGTTTTGATCCAAAAATGTAAAAATTAAATTTAATTAAATTGAATTGGAATTTGTTTTAATAGTTCGACAAAAACTAAGTTTGTAATGCAAAGTAACTAAACAATTATTCTCTTCAGGGGAAACTTTTGAGGAAACAACTTTTTCTCAACGTTAATAATTTTAAAGAATCATTGCTGGATGCAACCAACATCCTTTTTCCAAAACTGCAACAACGCCATTTCCAAATTAACAGATGCATTTGTTTCAAAATATTAAAACAGCTTCTTAAGTTCCACCATCCTTATTATACTATTCTCCATTCATTATACCCTTCTTCATCAAAAAGTATGGAATCGTATATCATTAGTCACAAGTAGAAGGGCCCTATAATACATTTTATTTTCTTTTAGTGATTTCAATGTATATTTAGTTCATACACTGAAATCACAAAAAATCTATTACCAAAAAAAAAAAAAATAAATCCGAGTTAGGGCCTTTCTACTTGTACCAACGAAATATAGGTTTTGATGTAGGTATGATTGTTTCTACAACATTAGTTTGCTACCCTAGAATTATATACAATCTGGGCTCATATAAGAATGAAAGTTGATTAGGCTTTGCCCGTCCGTCCCCCTCTCTCGTTGCCCTTGCCACTTTTTAAATCTAAAATTTCATAACACATCTGCAAAGACTTTCTCAGAATTGTCCAGTCTGGAAATCAGCAAAATCTGGTAACATATTTACACTCGACAGCACGTGCCTCGCATTTAAACCCGCTGTTAAGTTTCGGTAGGATAAGTAGAAAGATGCGAGCATTTTATTTATTGGCAATGGAGAATATACTGCAATTTTAAGGCGTACTTCAGTGGGGTATACGAGTGTTTGCACTATACAAAAATAGCACTGGACGGCACAGTCGAATTAATAAATTAATTCTTATTTTTCTGTGTTTTATTACATATGACTTTAAATATATTTTTAAATATACTGAAAAAAAAAATAATAAAAAACAAATGCCAATAAATTAATGAAATCAAAAAGTTTATTTCAATTTTTAAACAAATAATACCAAATTGAAGTCAGTTCGAAAATTTTGTCGGTTGTAAGAGTGAAGGCTGTCAAGATATCATACCTTAACATTTTGGAAGGCGAAATTCGAATTTCGGAAGGCGAAATTATATTGTGAGACCGACTACATTTCCACGGTAGGGGATTTGCATGACATTTAAAACTCCAATTCACAATACACTTTATCCACATGCACTTTATATTTGTTTTTATTAATTTCGCCAGAACGATAATGAACCTGCAATTGTAATTGATCATTACTCGTATTAGTAAAGTACAGAGTCTCAGCGACGTAAAATATTATTAAAAATACTTGTATATTTCTCATCTTTTACAATTTAAAGTAATCGGTCATTGTCATTGATCGCACACTTGATTAAGAGATATTGACCTTGAATCGTTAATACCGATTTATTTAATGTGTACGGCGGACAGCGAGAAATATTTATGCAATAAATGAAAAAAATTTCATACATATGTACGTAGACATATACATATATGTATATAGATATAGATATAAAGCTCGTATTTTATTTGAACCAAATCTATGCATAAAACAAGCAGCTACAATACTAAGATCACTGTATTTGGAGGCATTAAATTGTATGGTTTGAACTTATCAACAACCAATTTGCTGGATGAAGATCATGCTTTAGGAATGACTAAGAAAAAAACGCAAATGAACAATGAAAACGTTCTATTACTGAACACATCGCACATCCCATCTCCGCTCTCCACTTTCCTTTAGATATATATTTTTTTCTTTTTATTAATTTAAAGAATTTATGATATGAAGAAGATACAGCAACAACAAAAAATATTTATCAATTAATTTTTCAACGAGAAAATAAAGAAGTAGCGAAAAATGTTTGTAAATATTTGCTGGATGCACGCGTATGTTGTTTATATTTTTAAACAAATGTATGCTTGCAAGTATTTAATGAATTTATTCAACTTTAAAAAAATCTTGTAGACTGGTTCAATTTGGTATTGTTAAGTTTAATGTTCCGCTCTCTGTTTATTCAGACATGCAGTATTTATTACGTCACAACTTGTTAAACATCAGACGTTTACGAGTACTCGTATGTATGTATGCTTGCGTGCTTGTTTAACTTAATAACTTTACATACCAGCACATTCCTGCTGTCCATACGCAAAACTTTGTACGTTAAATGTACTTCAAGCGGGAACATTTTTGTAAAATATTAAACCATGCCGATCTCTAGGTAGGCGTTGCCTTCTTTCTTTTTTTCCTATTTTTTTACTTCGTTTGCTTAAAACCTCGTACAAATATCGTTTGTAAATTTATCCTAAAGAAATTCATGTTATTCGTCCTAAAATAGGGCAGTTAAATAACTCGAGCATACAAACTTCTCTTCCACAATACGAAGAAATGGATTTAATGAACTAGTTCGCGATAACATTTTAAACGCGCATACGGAATTTTCAAAAGTTTTCTTATTTGCTTTTTAATAATATGAAACCTAAAGTTTCATTAGCGTCGCCGTATGTTTCTCAACCTTTTCAATTTAATTCATTGTAATCCTTGCAGAATACATCATATCCGTTAACTTAACGGAGAGCAAAGTTGGAAGAGCTGAATCAAATGAAACAAAACCAATTTAAGCAGTGGTTGTAAGCAGTGTAATTCAAGTATTATTTTTTTAACTGAATTGTCTTTTAATTAAAATGATTAATTTAATTAATTAATAATAACTAATTTAAATTTAATTTAATTAATTATTGATTCCTCAATAATATCTTTAGTACAATTGACATGAGTCGTTTTCCACTGCTTACTACCACATATCCTTTTTTTAAATAATTAATAATATATATTATTAATAAGCTTTTCTATAAAGAAATTCAACTGCTTTATTTTCGTTTATTGAACTCGAAATTTTTCTTCCTGTATCTTGTAATAAATATTTTTCATTCTTATATGTTTAGAATTTGTGGGAATCCCCTAATTATTTTAACTATAAAATCGTATATCAAGTATTTCATTCATTGCACACAATCTACTATTATACGTAACCGATTTTTATTGTGGAGAAAAAATCAGCGTATTGAAATGCATTACAAGAAGAAGAAAATCTTCCAATAATAAAATGAAAAATCGTTAGTTTTGAATTTAATTGCCAATAAGGAGGTCTTCTAAGAAGGTGTCTAAGAACGACAAACAAACATTTTGTGATATACCTAATTTGTGAACTGCTCTTATATGCATATATTTGCAATCTTAATAGTTACATTTTTTTATTTCACCATTTAATTTTTGTAAAACACGCTACATACGAATATTTATTTTTATTCAGAGTCAATAACATAAGCTTTAAGCCTCAGCTCATACACACATATGAGTACACACATACATACAAAATATCTTCAGCATAGTCAAAGCATGTGTTTGAAATGTGATTTTTTTAAATTCCAGGAATATTTTTTTGTAACTGCAAGTTCATCATTTCCAATAATTTATACTTTTTAGCAAAAGTTAATTAATCATAGCATTTTTGGGCTAAATGTAAAAAATTTAGAGCCGTCATCTGTTTGAACTCATGTATTCAGCCAACAGCGGGAACTAACTCCAACCACCTTCCACAAGCCTTAAAATTGGTTTTTACTCCTTAATTGTTTATAAATAGAATAATTAATCTTGCTGAGGTAATTTATAACCAGATGTTTATTTTAATAAATTTTTATGGTCTACTTTCAAGCCAATTTATATTTTGCTTGCTATCTGAGCACTTTTGGAAACGATCCAACATGTACTTGCAAGCACAGATGTACTTTAAAGGAAAACATAAAATAAGTTATTTTGCTCGTCACGTTATATGAAAAAAAACTATAAGTTGCATTTAAAAGCTCAACATTGAACTCCTGAACTTGCATTTTAAGAGGAAATAAAAAAAGCAATTTAAAAAACTTTTCAAGAATATATTTTATTGAAAATTTATTGCTTAATCTCTCTGGAACTGCCGTTTTCAATTTAATTTTTGTTCTTAAATACGAGCCCGTAAATTCATTAAAAGACAAGCAGACAAATAAAGCGAATAAGAATATTATGCGCAAAAACTCTCATGATCATGAAATTTAATTAAAATCAAATGTATTTAAATTTCCAGTAATTATTGGCAATTGTACTTAAAGTTGCCAAGTTCGGTATAAATGTTTAATTGTTAAAATTATGTAACTGCTTTCCCTGTTGAGCTGTAAAACCAGACGTGTTCAAAATATCTGATCTGATTTATTTATTTTTCAATTGGAAAATTTTACTTTTAATAAACTTGTTCAAACTGGCATTAATTTTTTTCATATCAAATAATTATGTAAATATGTAAATAAATAACCAATTCATGTGTATGTATGTATGCATATGGATATATATAAACATATCGTTAATATAATAAATATGACATGATACTCAATTATGAGTATTTACTTTAATTTTACTCCACATTGATTGGTTGGGGGTAACATTTGTGCTTGATTTTATTTCATTGTAGTTTTTATATGGCAGCATGTCTTTATTTGATTGTGTTTGTAACTTGTTTTTGTTCGTTATTATTCTTATTGTTATTACTAAGATTAATTCTCTAACGATCTCCAGGGATCAAAAAACTTAACCTCACCCATTCCCACAAGCATAGATCTCAATTCGCCACTCTTTTCTATAGAGAGCACTTTCCTATTTCGCTTCAAATTAGATTAAAATCTACTCTAAATGTGTATTATTTTTTGAATTAATGTTTTAGCAAAAATGTTACTATATTAGAGGTGTACAAGTAGCGTGTGTGTACGAGAGAGAGAGAGAAAGAGAGATTGGAAATCTCGTACCTCTAATAGCTATAATATAGAGAGTAGAGTTTTTGCGAGCCATATTAATTTGTAACGGTGTTTTAATGTCTGTTGTTGTTTTGTTTATATTTGCTAAATATCTTTACAGTGCTAACAGAGAAAACTTGTATAGTAGTGATCAACAACAGCAGCAAACTCATCAATTTAAACAACAACAATTAAAGCAACAACAGCGCCAACAACCACAACACCATTCGCATCATTATTTGTTGCGCCAGTCTCTGATCAACCTTTCAACCACTCAGAACACACAGACTCAGACTGCTGCTCTATACAGCAGTCATTCGGATAATAATAGTTATTGTAGTGCCGTAACTACACAAGAAGGAGCTCCTACTTCCGGTCAACAGCAACATATTGCTGACCAGAGTAGTAGCAACAGTTATCGTTCGCGTAACGCGTCGCGCAAAAGTAGTTACAACGTTTCGTCATCGCGTAATCAGCTGCACAAATCGATATCGTGTAGTTGTGAATCTCTTAAATGTTTATTAATTACTAAGGATTCGTTACCAATAGCAACATCCAGTACACATACCCACACACAACACACCACTAGTGCTAAAGGTGCAACACGAACTTTTCACGGTACTAGTACCGACAACGACAACGAATTCTTACTTGACAGCGAAGTAAAACCACACACAGGTGAGGAGGTAAGTGACTTTGTCCATTCTAGCAGGTTAGGCGGCAACGCCAAAACCTCTCGTCCACAAAGTTCAATAGGTGATGATCATCATTCGCTACAATACGATACATCATCAGCATTTTTACGGTTTAGCAGTGTTTCGAAACAGAACTCTTGCGACAGTGGTTCACCGCAGCTGTTGACACCAGCCGACGCTAATCAACGTTACAATCAGCAGCAACAGCACAGTCCAACTAGTCGGCTATCGTACAGTCCTAATAGTAAAAGCAGCAGTTTGGCTATAGCCGATGATTACCAGGATCCACATCAGATACAAGCAGATTTAAAAAATCTAGTCATTAATAATTTAAGTACTTCGGATCCGTTAACGCAAACCAGCAATTATAGTAATCATCAATTGGAAGACTCAAACAATTGCCCACTACTAAAGAGCCACTACAGTGACTGTAACATTTACGGTAAGAACGAATTAGATTCGCAAACGCTCCAGCCGGATAAACAGCAATTGGTCAATAAAGCCTATATATTTAAGTGCATTGGCAATAGCCCATCATTTCTGAAGACTAACAGAGTCAAAGATCAGACGCGGAAGTTAAGAAATCTTTCGCTAAAAACTCATCCCGCGGGTAAGAAGAAAAGCCAAATACTAGCCAAGTCAAACGCGGTGTCCGACAATTCTCTGCATCCGGGCGACAAATATCTTAATCTCTACTTAGTAGAGAAAAAGCAACAGCAGCAACAACAATCGACATCAACATCTCCATCCGTAGCTTCCGGACACCAAGTGTCAAGACACAGCACTCCTTACATTGTGAACGGTGCTGTCAAGTCGTCAAATCCCACATATCGTTCCTCAATTAAAAGTGAAACAGCCGTAAGTGCCGTCTTAGCAGCAGCCGCCAACGCCGCTACAGCTAACAGCAATAGTCACTCTAATTTGCAACAACAGCAACAAGAGTTTGGTGGTCATAGTAGCAGTGTCAATTATCTATCATCTAATCCAAGCTATAGCAGTAAGCAGCAACAGCAGCACCATCGAAAGAGCCAACAACAATACCAACAGCATTATAAAACAGCCAAAATTAACAACAAAGGCTGCAATCTGGTCAACAACGGCAACAAACTTAGTGTTAGCACTAATTCGTGCAATCGCCTACATGCCGGCTCACCCCATGCAATATCACCGAAAAGTTCTGTATCGAGTAACGGGCAACTTAATAAGTATTGTCTGACCGATATAAGTCGTCGCAAAACCGAATTTAACCGACAGCTTAGTGCACCGACTGATTATACCCATCATTCATCGAGTAACGGCTCGCACCAGTCTACCAACGAGGTTGTTGGCGGTGAATCGACATCGACCGTTGCCAGTGCTGGTGTCAAATCACTAGCCTACTTGCAACAACACTCGTTACCCAATCAACTCCAGCAGCAGCAGCAGCAGCAATATCAACAGTCTCATCTACCAACAACACACACAACACACTATCAGTCTCAATATCATCACCACCATCAAAATCATCAACACCATCCCCATCATCAACAACAATTACTACAGCAGCAGCAACATCACTATCAGCATAGCCAACAATACCTACCACAACACCACTCAGCTACAGTATTAACGAAACCAACATCGAACTCGTGTACAAACAGTTTCAATAGACGCCACATCAAACGTCAGAAAAATACAAAATTAAATGAAAGGTAAGTGCGATTAATCGATTATTTGTTAGACCAACTACTAATTGTTGAAGCACGTTATATTTTTGTCGCTTCAAAAAACTCGATTCCTTCAGTTCTTTTTGTTTTAATTCTCTGTTGACAATAAGAAGAAACAAAAGTCCGGTTGGCCCATGTTCATCTAGCGGTTTCGGGGCTTTCTTCATTCTTCAAACGAAATTCATTTGAATTTATATCTACACTGTTTATTGAAGTAACATCAGTTCGGGCAAGTGCTTGAAACGCCAACGCAAATGCAATGAATGCTGCTTTATTAGAAAAGCATAGGGAACTCTAAACGCAACTGCCAATGTGGGCACCCACTACGTATAAGTGATGATGCTCATTATAATAGTGCGTATGAAATAAACTTTTAAACATGCTGGGCTAGAAAGTTGAGGGTGTGAAGAGGAACTTATGAGAGTAGGTAGAACTTACTTTCGTTTCGCGCGATTAACTGCATGTATTGGGGAATAAAGATTTATTTATGTGGGTACACCTTTCCCTGCAGAAACCTAGGAAAAGAATACCTTAAAAAAATCTCTGTTAAAAGATCAGGGATTGATTTTGGAATTGAAGTGGAAAGACAACGGTTGATTTGTATGGACCTCATATTGCCATATGATAATATAAATGATTTCATACCGTCTGTTTCATATATATTTTTTTAATTTTTTTAAAAATATTTTTTTTGCAAAACTCTCTTGATTTGCTTAAAACTGATCTGATTAAAAAAGGACATATTTTTAATTTCGCCTTGTAATTAATACTGTTTTCTGACTCCGGATTTTATATTGGTCCGATGGCATAACTTGAAAACTGTACACTGTTTGAGAGAGCCGAGATATGTGAACTCAAAGCGCCATGTTATATATACTTGTGTTATTTCTTCCTGCCACTTTGGTATGCTTCTACCCCTCAGTACATTGGGAAAAATTAATCAATTATCGAGAAGAGGAAATTAATAGTTTGTCAAGCCGGCAATTAAAATTTGCATACCAGCCCTCACAGTACTTGTGTCCTGCCAATATTCACCTATTATAATCGATATTTAAATACGATTACATATGCGCATGCGTATGAAACTATTAAAAATCGAAAAGAAAGTAATTTTATGAGCTGACTAAATACACATGTTCGTTAACTGTCATGGCAAATGAGGACACTGAAAAAAAAAGGTTTTTAATACATTATTTTAATGAGACAGAACTTTAGTCAAACCAAATCATTCAAGCAAACTCAATTTGCTATAAGTAAGCTTGTATGCATGCTATTCTAATTTTGTAAATACGAAATTAGCCGCAGCATCGCAGATGACAACAAATTAAGTAAAAGACATAACAGAAATATGTAAATTATTCGCTTCATTGCTATTATTTTAAATTTCAGTCAAAAGAATTGAAAGATATTTTCGGTATTGACCTACAACACTTTAAAGTCTTTGCACTGCGATTCGTCGATCACGCTTCTTTTTCTAGCCCCATTAGAAACATAAAATAAAACATAAACAATAAATTTCTTTTTTAAACGGCTGCGAAGATAATAAAATTCGAAGAGCAGAAAAGTAGTTAGAAAAGCCATGCGATTTAAGTGCGTGCTGTATTTTAGCGCACAAACATTTCGAATTATTTCAATATTCAGTAATAAAATAACAGACTGAAAAATACTCGTATACATTTGTACTGCTGTACATGCTAGACATGCTCGCATAGATACATATTTACACCTTTATGAGTATATACGTATGTACGTGTGCTGATAAATTCTTCTAAATGAAGACAAAAAGCAAAATAGCTTTCATAGTAGAGAAAACGTAGAGAAAATGTGGTTTTAAAAAGTGTCGGCGTCATAAGTTCGAAACAATTGGTGGTGGCCATTTTGTAGCGGCTTATCAAAATTTTTTCACATTTCGCAAATTTAAAATGTTTATTAAAAGTTAAGTTCCATGTGGGGTTTCTTTAAATGTTCTACATTTTAGTTTTAGCATGGCGGTGTTCACTTTGATCTTTTTTTCCAAATTAGTGAAATGAATTTATTAATATAATTTAGTAATAAAAAAATTTTTTTTTTTTTTTGATTTGATTAAATTGTTAAAGTGGCACATTCAGGAGTGCCACTTTAACGTTGTAAAGTCGCGTTGTTTCAATTATAATTGTAAAGCAGTTACTAAAAGGCGATTTCTTATGTGAAGAGAAAACGAAGAATTAAATGAATACGGCATCAAAAAATTAAATAAACATTTCGATTTGGACCCATTTTATAATTTTCTGCAGATTTCACATGAAAGGATTTCTTTGTACCGACATGCAGTCTATGAACATTGTGGTATTTGTAAATGCAAAATGCAACGAAAATTCCACTTCCAATAGAAATGCATTTTACTAAATACAAAATATTTCAATATTACCGACAACTTTATTCATCATACTAATAATAATAGAACTGTTAGCCAGGAAAATCAGTCCACTCGTCTTTGTAGTGCGCTTAAAAAATTACCCTGCGCTAGAAATAAAACTTTATTTATTGTTATTATTTATTTTACTTCATTTTTTCATATTCGAAATGTGTGCTTTTTAAAGTTTTGCATAAATTAATTTAAAAAACTACACCATCAACAAAAATACATTTTCTTAAAAAAATCTATTTAATTTATTACAATTATGCATACGCAAAATACAATAAAAAAAACTCAACTGCTGAACAGGTTATCACAGTGAAGATCAGACAACGTGTTCGCACAAAATTTGGAAACAAAGATTTCTCTACTACGGTAGCCACGAATTAACCCCCTGTATTTATACATTAATTTTTGTTTCCGTATTTCATAAATATTAAACTTACAATTTTTTCTCCATTTCGATGCAAATTCGGCGGCAAGACAACCACAAGACAACTGCAAATGATCAGTTGTAAGAATTTGGCAGTTCTCACAACCAGTAATTACATTCGTTGTAATCCATAATAGCCAAAAACTTTGCAACACAACAGAAAACTAACTAGTTGTACTTGTTTTGTTTAGTTGTAAATCATAATACCGAACTGACAACTACTGAGCAATATTACAACTAGTTTTATTATAGTTGTAATACATAAGAAGGGGGTAATATTTTTCTTTGCACCAAAAATAGATTCGATTTGATTTCAAGTGCCGGATTACACCGTTCAACTTTTCTTATCTTCTTCTAAAGTTAAAGATCGACAAAGAAAAAATTCAACTGTTGGTACAGGAATTTGGAGAACAAGTTAAATTTAATTACACAGATTATATCTCTCTGCTGCTCTACAGCACATATTTTTATCTGAGATTGTACAAATCAGTGATACAGTTCTCCTTTAGACTCACAATTCGAAATGGTTAAAACTTCGTAGAAGCAAAACGATTTCGCTATTATTATATTATTATAATCTTGTCATATTTTCCAGTTGTTTCCAACTAAATTTAACTTTAGCTGACGTACAAATAAGACTTAACCGCAGAAATAAATGAGAGAACTGTCCTTGAATAACCAAAATGGCATTGACTTTAGCATTTTTCGGAAAGAGAACGAGCACTGTTGCGCACTGTTTAATAGAGACCGTAAATATCCAAAATTAAAAATGCGATCACCGTTATTGCATGGTTCCTGTGTAGTATTGTAGCCGTGTACCTGTTATCGTTCTAGTACAAACGTTTTTGGTTTACTGTACTCAGTAAAATGCTGCCGTGACTATACTCGCACATACAACCGAATCTTAAATGAACAATTCCTCAATATGAGTACTAGTGAAATTGCGCTGTAAATTTCTTTTTTTTAAAAGATCTAAGCAAAAGGTTTAAAAACTCTTGTCAAACAAGTTGGATAGACTGTACGCGCCAATCACGAAAATATTTGAATTTTAACAGACGCACATATAAAACAAAATCTGTTCCAAATTGAACAAAAAAAAAAAAAAACATTCCTAAAAAATATATACTCGTATACATATAAGCAAGTCTATAAAAACAAGAATATTGTATATTTTAATTGATTATTTTTAGCTTTTTCCTTTTCAAATTGAGAACGAATAAACAAATTCCAAATTACAAAAGTGAATGCGAAATATTATTATTACAAAATGTTCCAGTTCACACCATGATGCAGCTCTCGTAAACATATAGTAAATATAATGAGGGTATTGCCTGCAATTTACAAAGCTTCGTAACAAATATACAACACAAATTGATAAAGAAAATCTTTCGGCTTAACTGCAAGTCCTGGGGAGCGATCGAACCTGTGACCTCCACTTTCGTAGACTGTACATTATCCATATCTGATGTAGCAACTTATTCACAAGTTTGAAGTAATTCATTTTCGTGAAAATCTAACTGAGAGACAGGGGTTTTACTGTATAATGTAAGCAATTGAAATAATGTACTTTAAGAAACGGTATTACTTTGGCGCGAAATATCTGTTTACGATTCCATTTTTTTTTTTCAAAGAAAACGTAAAAAAAATCCAATTAATTGGTTTGCAAAAGATAAAAGCGTACTTGAAATATTGCTACAAGCATGTTCTTATGTAAATGGGGGTTTCCCTAACGAAAAGAAACATTCCACAAGATGTATTTGTGCCTCAGGCAGAATGCCTTCGAATTCCTTTAAAAGTATTGGAATACACATGTGGTATCGTGCTTTTGCTGCAAAAAGTCATATCTCCATAGAAGTTATAGAAAAATAAAATATTATTTTGCTCTTAGGAGGAGCTGAATTTCATGAACACTTTTTACAAGCCATTTATTATCGCAGATACGCATACATAAAAACTATCATACATGTGCAAAGGCATATACATACATATATGGACATATTCATACATAATCTTAACAGACTGTATGTAAATATATGAGAAATAAATACGTTTTTTTTGTAATTAAAAATATATATATGTGTGTATAGTGTGTGTATTTCTTTATAACTTCAATTCTAATGCAAACAAAAACATTCTGTTCAAATATTTCCAAATTTAAGATCATTTCCACATTCCTTTTTTGTATGTGTTTAATATTTTTGCGCGCCAAGTCAAAATAGTTGTGTGACGTGAATTTTCAAAAATAAATTACACTCTTGAGTTTGATTCCCATTAAATAAAAATTGTAAATGATTTTCTTATTTTGAAACGTTAAAGGCGTTCATATTTTATGCTTTTATTTTAATGGCTGATCATTGGCATCCAAGCCAATTGGTCCCTCAAGCAATCCGTTTATTGAGAAAAGCATCCAGGCAAGCACACCAGAACCTCGTTGCCGCCGTTTAAAAACACTTGTAAGCACCCATATCATTTCATTTTATAGTTATTTGCATTATTTTTCAAGTTGTTTGTGTGTAGAGTTTGCGCACAAACACCACACTTTCATTTAAATATTTAAAGAAAATACAACAACAAAGTCATAGCGGAGAAATTTAAAAAAAAATAAATAAAATTCAAAATCTAAGCGTACATGTGTACATGCGTGTATCTACCTGGACAGAAATTGTGTTTTAATTAAAAGTGAAGAGCTTTTAACACACAAACTCTTTTCTACGTGCAAATTTTGAAACAACTGAATTTCAGAGTTTCTCAAACACAAACTGATTGCGGGCACTGCTTAAAGTCATGTTGCTTTAAATATGTTTGAATTTTTGCACTCGTATACAACTATACAGCATATAATATTGTACTTACAATGTACATTACTCACTCTACTTATTTACAAAGAAGTGATTTTGGGGGCTTTTAAAAAAAAATTAACTGTACCACCCATATTTGCAATTTACTACAATTAGTTTTCATTTGTCATAACCGAATCTGACGGCGGGAGCTCGGTATTCCTTAGAACTCTTTGTCTAATTTTCTTAGAATTTGTGTATATTTCGATTATGCCACGAAAGTGATACACCCTAATATACACATTGTAATTTTTCTTGAGAGCCTCTGACAAGAGTAGCATAGAAGTCTTGTAGATATAAGATATATTCAAATGCAAATTTATTCTTTAGAATTATTTAATTGAGAAAGGCATTTTTAAAACTTTTTAACTTTAGGAAATATAATGAAATAACGAAGAAACTGATATTCATCAACACGCATTATGTTAGACCTTTAAGTCATGGAGAACTGCAGGCCGAAGCTTAAGTGGACATGTTCATATGAGAACACTTACTTCGGTATTGCCACAATATATAAATTTGAATGATTACCGTTGGTGCTGTCATAAAATCATATTTGCTGCCATATTTCTAATTGAAACAATCGAAAATATCAACAGCTTTTCCACTGTTTCAATTCGTCAGTATAGCTTCATGCATTCATATCAGCTGCTTTAAGAATATTCTTCGCCGTCATTTTTCACTTTATTAGCCACAGCATGCGCCCTGGTGTAGCGGAGTAGCTGCAGTCGCCGATATGTTTAAATATGATTGCTAATTTGTTTCTTAATATATAATATATATAATGTATGATAACGTTCGAATGTCTGGTTATACGAATAAATAAAAAAGAATATAAAAGAAACTATTATACGTGGGCCAAAAATAACATTCAACGTTTACAGATCATACAACAATGAGTAAACAGACTTTTTCACTATCAATGACACAATTATGATCAACATTAATTAATTCTATTATACGCACACCACTACCGCACATGCTCGTTTGCCTTGAAATTTTCGTATGAACCAGTATTTTCGCTACACAAGCTGTAGTTTAAAATTTCGTGTAAGAACATGTACTGTTTGCAGTATGATCAGAATAAAACTAAATAAAGATGAATTGCCTTTAAAACTTAATTAAGAAAACATTAAAATTAAATTAAATGACAAAAGTTTCATGACACTGAAACAGTTCCACATAACCCATCTCTACCGTTCCAAGATTTCTAAATAATAATAATGAATTAATAAGATATTTTAATTTATTGTATCGTATGCCTACACAAGCAGGTCATTGATCATGTTTCCTCTAGACTGTTCCAGTAAATTTCAGCATTTTATAATTGGGGCAAACTTAATACATATGCAGATAATTCTAAGTGAAAAAGTTGCTTATGAATTAAGCGCATAAAGTAGAACCTTGACAAAGTGAACTCTCAAATATGTTAATTTGCTTGGCAATATTAAGCAACTCTCTGCCTCGGCGTACGTATGATTTCCTTAAACCAACTATTGAACAACTCTCTGTAAAAAGAATCAAATTGGAATGAAATAGTTCCCACTATGAACATTAAAACTGCGTTCATTAAAACAAATACAATCCAAAATTTTATTTTGTAAACTCCAACAACAGATTTAAAAAGTTTGTGGTGTACTTATGCGGTGCTCTCCAAGTTTCATTTAATTTAAATGCAGGGAATGCAGCACATTAACAACGAGTGGACTTATTAAGTACTACCCTTGGACTAGTTTTTATGAAATTAAAACTATACGAACCTTTAATGCAAATTTTTATTCACATGTGTGAAATGGTAACTGGGCTGTGCTTAAATCAAAATTTAACTTTCACAGAACGCTGCTTGGTAGTTGCTTATGCGGTCGTATGTTCAAACAGAAGTTTCTTTATGCAAACAATAGATCTGTCGCAGATTTCTGCAGCAAAGGCCACAATTAATTTGCTATTGTGAACAAGTTTAATATAGTTTACATGAGTCAGTGTACACATTCCTACTGATATCTGTTTGGCGGAAACTGCAAAAGTTAGTATTGCGAATGAACAAAAGTTTGTTTTGTTTTTGGTTTCGCTTGTTTAATTGTTGTTTTGTTTGTGTAAAGTTTTCAATTTGTTTGTATAAATTTTTTGACAAGGATAACATGCCAGTGCTTTATTTATCTAATGCCTTTTAATTTCCTGTCGAATACACAGTGCTGATGTAAATAAAAAGGACCATAAAGAAATTTCAAAAGCTTTATAAGGTGACCACCGTATTTGACGCTTTAGGGACAGAGTCAAACGGCCAGGAAAAGTCAAAAGAGAGTTACCTTCAGATCGAAGCAAGTTGAAAAAAACTAATTCTTTATATTTCAAAACATCGTTCCCATTTGAGCTGGTTAATAAAGCTGCCATTTAGAAAAATTTAATTTATTTTTTAATCCTTATATTTTTGACAATTAAACCAAAATTCGAAAAGATTTTTTTCCTACGCGATCTTAAACTTGATAATTATTTTTTTAACTATTTGCAATCTATTTCTAATTAATCTACATTTTTAGATTATATAACAATCAAAAAAAAAAATTATTATATTTATAAATTTTAAAATTATATTTTTCTAAAATTGAAGTTCAAAACAGAAAACTTATAATTTCTTCACTACCATCTAATGAAGCAATAGCCAAGGCGCGACTGCGACTAATCAAAATATCTTTCTCCAATTAATTAATTTTCCTATTACTTTCGCCCTTCACAAAAGCAATTTTAAATCTCTATGAATATTATTACTAGTCAAGTACCAATGATTGATATCTCTGCAAGATCTCAATGAGCCCCATAGTTATATCCCTCATATCCAAATTGGTTTACGATATTGGTATTACGAAGATCTTCTTTGAACAAATTATTACTAGCTTTCTCTGGTTGCTGTAAGTAAGTTTCTCAGCTGCTGTATAATTTTTTTTTATAAATTTTAAAAAATATATGTTCGAGATATAGAATTGCGCTTGTAGGTATAGTCCCATTTATTCATGCCGCCACTGTACGCACAATAGCATGCGCTTGAAGCGAATATTATCCGTAAATAATTTTTTTTTAAATTTAATTACGTAACAATTTCATATGTATCACATGCAATGATTACTTACATATTAAATATATTTATTGCAAATAAAAATTCGCAAGGAAAATATTTAAAATGGTTTTTTTTTTTTTGGTTTTGTGATTGCTGTATTCACACAGATTAAGCAAATGGAACATGGCTTTCCGTTACTTTATTATATCTGGCCAGATAAATGCATGAGTACTATTGAGCAATTTCCTAACTCGTATTATTTTTTACTATTCTTTTAGACTTTTGCGTCGTGATAGTGAAGATTCCTCTGTTCGATGCTCGTACTGTTCAGTACTGAATGTCAACGATAACGATTTAAGGAGATCATTTGAGAATACCTGCACCGATTCATTGGTAACAGCTTTTGATGATGAGGCTTTACTAATATGCGACCAAGGAAACGAAATGGCAAGCACAAAGGTTTATTTTTAAACACATATAGAAGATCAGGTGCCAGCCATATCTGCACCCAACCACTCACCACTCACCACTCACCATTCACCACTCACCCCTCACTACTCATCATTGGCATTATCATCACAATTATCATTATCAGCAGCATTCATTATGTGATTTAAATATGTATTCTCTTTCAATAATTGCTTAAATTGAGCAAATAGTTTAAATAAAATTTAACTGTAAGCATTATTATTTCGAAAATGATTTGTTTTCTTGCACTGTTTGTGCGAATGTGTTCATAAAAGTTTTTGTTCCGTTACTTGATCAAACATTCAAATGGTATTTGAGTTTTATTTATTTTTAGAAAGAAAAAAAAAAAAAGCAAATGTGAAAAATCTATTGAAATTGAAAAAAGTCTTCGCACACATATCCATATAGAAACACATCCATATTTACAAAATTCAATTAGTTAATTTTTGTTTTGTTCGTTCTTTACTTTTGTCGATTTTTATGTCAATTTAAATTATTTATTATTTACCATGGAGTCATTCGGAACCATTGTTGTTGATTTCTTTCTATACACACCTCATGATCGTGTTTTAATTTTTTTTTTTTTTATTTTCTTTTCTTTGTTTTTGTTTGTTGTTGCCAATTCTTTTGTAGTATTATTGTTGAACAATATGGAGTGAAATTGGTGGCAGTTGAATCATTAATTTTGAATTTTTGCAGGTTCACTTTGATGACGTATCGTTGTACGGGACTCCGAAAGAGGAGCCAATGCCTTCCATCCCCATTGTTTCGGAAAAAGTTTCAGCGAATTTCCTAAAAAGTCAATTGCAATCATGGTTTCAACCGACCGACAACCGGTTAGCCATGAAACTATTTGGCAGCCGAAAGGCTTTAGTCAAAGAAAGAATACGTCAGAAGACTTCCGGACATTGGGTTATTCATCCTTGCAGTTCATTCAGGTGAGATGCAGTGTTTTTCTTCTTTCCTTTTCTTATTCAAAACCTTATTGTTTTTTCTTTCACTCTATTTTCGTAGGTTTTATTGGGACCTTTGTATGCTTTTATTATTAGTAGCAAATCTTATTATCCTGCCAGTCGCAATATCATTTTTCAACGATGATCTAAGCACACGATGGATTGCCTTTAACTGCCTAAGTGATACTATTTTTTTAATAGATATTGTAGTCAATTTTAGAACGGGTAGGCAATTATTATCCTTATAAGACTATATTGATATTTAAATGCGAATTCCTTTGTCGTGTATAGGAATTATGCAACAAGACAACGCTGAACAAGTTATTTTGGATCCCAAGCTTATAGCCAAACACTATTTGAGAACATGGTTTTTTCTGGATTTAATTTCATCGATACCTTTGGATTATATATTTTTGATTTTCAATCAAGTAAGTAGGTTGATAAAACAGATCGCATCGTCGTTAATTCAGATTATGAAATTGCAGGACTTCTCCGATTCCTTTCAAATTTTACATGCCGGTCGTGCCCTACGAATTTTACGCTTAGCCAAACTCTTATCATTGGTTCGTTTATTGCGCTTGTCCAGGCTGGTGCGCTACGTTTCACAATGGGAGGAGGTGTATGTAAGTATTAAACACTCTTCTTCTTGTTATTGCTTAATGATACCTTTCTTTGGCTTATAATTATTTTCTGTTTCTATACATTCTTAACAACATGTTTCTGGTTCGCTCCTCTAACGACAACAATTTCCTCTTTCTGTTCGAAAAAACAAATCCCAATCATTTTTTTCTTTTGTGTTTATTTTCTGTTTGTTTTTGTTTAAGAATTTTCCTTTTCCTTGAATTTAAGTCATTTTTGTACCATTAAGTTGAGAAGTTGATTTTTTGTGTAAAAGACTTTCGCATACTTGCGTTTTCCCTTTTCTTTTGCTTTTCCCTTAACCCCACCAAATCCAATCATAGTCGTCTTTTGCATTTATCGTGTTAATAATTTTAGAATACATTTTTTTACATTGGAATTAGTTTTTTTGCTAATTTCAATATTTCCCCTTCATTTTCAATTTAATTTTTTTTGTCTAGTGGTGCAGTAAATGTTGTTCTCATAAGTTTTCACGTTTAATTAAATTATATTACTCGAATTATATTATCATTTTAATGCCTCTCTAAACTTTAAGAAAAATGATATTGAGCAATTATTATGACTTTTCAAACAGCTACAGCTCCCAACAATTAACCCAACCAGCCACAGATTCACACACACACAGACACACATCCACACAAAAGCAGAGACACACAGAGTCACATCTTATTACAATTTTGAATAACAAGTTATTAATTTTATTGATGATTTGATTTTTTATTTTCAATTTTCCAACATTCGCAAAATCATTATCTTCTTAATAAAAATGGCCTCTGCCAGTCGCATTAATTTTAATATATTTTTTCTTCTATTGTTTCCTTACAATGAATATATAATATTTATCTCTAATACTAGTACTTACATATTCATTTATTAATTTATTTAAGTTGTTCTTTCAAACTTAAAACAATTTTATTTTTATTTTATTGTTTTTTTTCTCATACAAATAAGAATAATTCGTTTTAATTAAGACATTAATTAAGACCGATTTATGAAATAGTTTAAATGAAATCACGCCATTATAAAGTTGTTCAATTAATTCTTTTATTTTATAATTTTTTATAATACATTTTCATTTACGGAATAGAGATAGAATATGAAAATTATTGTATGAGAGATGATGAAGAAATTAACTATTTGACAGCAATTAACATTAATACTAATTAATTTCATTTTCTCATGCTTTTGGAAATTATTTAAAAAGCAGAAGGCTGAAGGCAGAAAGCGTAAGGCCGCCCGCCCACATTAATCAAATGTATTTTTGATCCTACAGAAATAATTTTGCCATTCAATTTAAATTCACACGTACTCGTACACGTACACGTACACGCGGCCAACTGCAATTTTTCTTAACCTAATTAAATTAATTAACAACATTTTTTAATCACACTTTATATTTTCCAATATTGTCGCTTTTTTTTACTGATCTACACAGAAAATTTCTATTTCATTTAATATGGGCTTCAATATTAAACAATAATTTTTTTTATATTGAAAACATTATCAATAGTAATGACTTTTAAAGTTGCTGCAGAAAGCAAACGAATAGAACGTTGCAGTTGAACTCTGAATTAGTGCAGAATAATTGAACAAACAATTTACCAAATTCTTCATTTTCTTTGTGGGTCTGTTATATGATTGGCTGCAATTAAAAAAGTAGACTAGCAACGTTGCAATGCAAAACAAATCTAAATATTGGTCAATTAGAGTTGCCAATGTAAGCAATGAAATTGACAGCTGACTGGTACCAACATTTCCACTCATTACTTTTCCTATCGTAGTGGGCAATTGTTCGAATATAAAAATTTCTTAAATTTAGCTTTTGGTTTTCAGCTGTGTATCCTCCATTTATTATTTCCATTTATAACAATACTTTTTTTTACTATTAAATATTTGTTTTTCAATTTACTCTAGCATTTAAAAACTCTAGTAATTAATTTACTTTATTCTGTTTTTTTTTTTTTATATATATCTTGAGTAACTAAGTTCGAGTTCAGTTTTTAAGTACAAATACAACAGGCTAAAGTGCGTAATATATAATTGTAAGTCAGAACATGAGACCAGAGCACTAAAAATAGTATGATGCCCACTGCATCCCCCTCAACTGTGTACTTGCAATTGTTATAAGTATATTGAAAGTGATTTTAGGTTCCCCTTTTATATAAACTCTGCTAGGAAGCAGCATACGAGAAGTACAAAAATGTAATGAAGTATGAACTTTAGCCTGTTGAATTTCTCCTAGAAACTGTAGCTTATTTCATTTTCAATTTTAATTTGTGTAAATCCGCTCTTGAACAAATTCCAAAACAACATTAAACCTACAGAGCATATACAAACACTTAATTGCAAACGATTTCAACAACTAGTAAAAAATTAACAAAACCAATCAACACAAGCATCAATGAAATATTTATAATGTATTAAATAATTTGTTTGATTCTAACAACTAATAATTTGGAGGAATAGTTTTTTATTTCGTTTTATTTGTTTTTAAACGTAAAACTGTATTTAAAACTGTGTTTGTGAGAGTTCATTAATTATTTTTATATATTTATTGAATGTGTGTAAAAAATTTTTTAAATCAAATATATACTTAAATAAAAATAAAAACAAAATAATAAAACTAAAAAGAAAAACAAAACAAATTAGTTGATCAGGGCTTTATATAAACAAAATCAAATCATTATGGTTCTAGATTCTGCAGAATCTACAGAAAAAAAGTGCTGATCGAAGAGGGAGAATGCACAGAAAAGACAAAGAAGGCTTAACAAAAAGCAACCTAATTTTAAAGGTAACCACAAAAATAAAAATAAATTAAATCAAATTCAGTTCAAAACTTCTTCATTAAAAATATAAAACCAAATAAAAAACAACAATTTCTTGTATATTTTTTTTTATTAATTATTTCTGTTTTATATTGGTTAAATAATAAAAATTTTGAATTGGCCACGTAACACCAGAATGTGTTGTGAAGATCGCGACATACAAAAGTTCATTTGAAAGATTTATTTCCATTTGAAACACAAAATTCTGTATCTAATCTTTCAAATGAATTTAAGCTTACGCTCGCGACCTAAACAAACGAAATTCTAAACAAATTTTTATTACTCATTTTGTTAATAATTATTATTATTTTTTTTTAATTTTTTGTTGTATTCTTTTCCGCTGTATTTTACATTAAAAATTTTTTTTTTTCGCCTTGCGTTATTTTAACTTAACAATGGTTTTTCCTGGTCTAACAAAATCTTTTTATTGCTTTAATTACTCTTTAATTGTTAAATACGTTTGCAATATTTTTCCTAGAAGTTCTTGATTTTGAAATGCATTTATTTTTGAAGCAAAGGAAAAATATAAATATCCAATTCGTAAATATTTTTCACCTTAACTTGAAAAGTTAATTATAAAAACTAGTAAAGAAAAAAATACTTGAATTTTGTTTGTGTTCAATCAGCAAAAATCAAGCAAGAATGAAATAATAAAAAACAGTCAACAGGGTCAATTTCCAATCAATGTTTTGTTTGTTGTTTCCCCAATATTGTCTAGTTGCTTTCGCTTTTAACGTCATGAATTATAAAATGCAATAAATACAAAACCAAAAACAAAATAATAATAATGTTGTTCTGTTCATAAGCGTGTTGTTGCATTTATTTTATTTGAAATTGACTCTACGAAACAAAAAGAAATTATTTAATTTGATTTCGAAAAAACAGCAAAAAGTTATTTGGTTTCAATGCTTTTGTTACATGAATTGTTTGTTTCTTTTGTGAGCTGCTTTTTGATTTGTGAAATTACCAAAATGCATTTGATTTACTAAACAAATATACTCGTATTCGTACCTAATGGTGAAGGATTGTAAATAAATATGCTTATATGTATGTATATTCGTTCAATTATTTATTTTTAATAAGTTACTAAGAAATTTAAATGCAATTGAACAACTCTAAAAGTTTAAATTATTCATACAACAACGTATTGTTTTCTATAATACCGGCAAGTTGTTTACTTATGTATGTTTGTATGTATATCATTCAATAACAGCATTAGTGCTCTGAAATGATGTACAAGAACTACAAAAACAATATTGAACAGCGTTGCCAGTCTAATGGCCAGCCATTGATTTTTTCCTTCCATATGGCAAGGCTGCATGGAATGCGTATGCAAATTAAAAACAAAATGAAGTGTTCTCCTGATGCCAAATCCTATTTGCTATTGTATTTGTGTTTAGCACACTAATAGTTTAAATCACATCATATTCATTCTGTGTATTTTTTATATGTGGCTGTACATACTCGTATGGCTGTATGTGAACAACCGATTAGTATTAACATTAATCCGAGCTTTGTTCGCTGCGCTGCACAGTTGGTATGTACAAGAATGTAGTTGCATACATACACACGCCATCCTTAATGCAACAGACGGAACACTTCGGCTTATTTGGAAACATTGAATATAAGTCTCGTTTATAACAAAAATAAAAAGAGTTACCCCAAATTGATAAAAATACAAATTTGATACATTATTTTTTCGAGTTGGAATGTTACTAACAATTCGAATATTTTTCTGTTTTACTGTTTCTCTTCTTTTTTGGGGTGCGCATAGTGATGGGTAACATCGCTAGTTCGTTAACAGCGCCTAATTCTGTTAAACAATTAAAAAAAAGTTACGTTTTAAAGTTATTACCCGATTTTGGTAATTGAAAATATTCAATTACAATTCAATTCATCAAATAGAAAACAGTATGTTTTTTGTGTGTTTAAGTAGCAACAGATAAAACCTACAAAAATCACACACACACACACAAAAATCCATATAAACACACGCATTCATATACTTTTTTTTTGTATGCATTTTGTATGGGGATGATACAGGTAGAACGAACAAATCGTACGATCAAGTCAAGCCAAATGAAATAAAATGGATTTTTCTGTAAAGAATTTTTTTTTAGATTTGACTACCAGCGTTCGTTCTTTATACATACATATACATATATATATATTTTATATGCAATAATAATTTATTTAGTTTGTTAATTATTGTTGTGTCTTCTTGATACCAGCGATTTATTTTACAAATAATTATTAAATAAGAGTTTGCTTTTTATGGTTTTGGTTTTTGCACCTGGAACAAATTTAAATTAATACAAAATAATCGACAAATTTGTTAAAAGTAAAACTAAAAGTAGTAATAAAAAACAATTTAACAATCAATGGTGACTTTAGAAATAGATTTTATTTAAAACCTGTCTAACTAAGTAAACATTGTAAATATTTCAGCTTCAAATAAAAACTGTTGCAAAAAAATAAAAAAAAATTTATTACACTTGAAATCGATTTTTTATAATAGAAATAAAATAATTATATTGCGTAGCACCATTACTTTTTTAATAGAAATTGTTGTATTTCCAAAAACAAAAAGCCAAAACAAACTATTATTTTTATTAAACGCTTTATAAGTTTCAATCGATTTGAATTAAAATTTGATTGAAAAATATCAGTTGAGATTTCTTATAAACAACTAGATTGTGCAGAATCGATGAATTACTTAAATATGTAGTTGCAGTGTGATTTAGTGTGGAACTTATAGTAGAGAAGACGCATTTATTTACTAACGAGTACCAATTAATACCACCTTTGCATAATTAAAAATAAATAACAATTACAAAATTGATAATAATAAAATAATTTGATTAGCAGTAGATATGCTACAAGTAGTTGAAAATACTTCAGACGTAGTTTTAATTGTAGTTGTTGTTTTCTATTGATTTCCTTCTTAATTTTTATATTTTTTTAGATTTCTAATTTTTTATGACTTCTTCTTTGAATTTATTGCCTTCTCTTTTGACATGATTGTATGCCTTTGAATAGTAATGTGTGAATGTTGTTGTCTTCTGTTTCTAAATTTTCGTTACGCAGTGTATTTAAGAAGCACATATGTATATTTTTGTTAAAGCAAACTAACAATTTGGCACAGAACTTTCATACTGTTCTCTAAACTAACAAACTAATTTTCTCTCGCTGTCATCTAAATTATTTCGATATTAAAAATAAATTGTTAAAAAATTTTAATTATTTTGTATTAAATTTTAATTGTTCCCAAAAATTGTGATTGTTTTACTATAAGGCGTTTCAGTTAAAATGTAACTAACAGAAATTAAAAAGGAAAACAAACATTGTTTTATTCAAGAGTTTGATGTATAGCAGCAGTTGTGATAGTTTAAATTCAGTTTTACTTTATTATTTTTAATTTTTGTAATTTACTTTGCTACGGATTGGTCAACATGCAATTAATTGTTTGCTTTGTTTTATAACATTTAATACAGCACATTGTAATTAAATTGGCTAAAATGGTATTATCCCACAGTGTGCCAACCAGCAGGCAACTGCTGAAGTACTCCTATATAATAAACAAGTAGCATCAATCATTGCTGCATGTTACTGACGAACAATGACATAAAAGAATTATAAAAAATAATAAAAAGTCGTGCATTCCAATGAATTTTAAGAATTTAATTGTTTAATTGTTGTCATTGTTCTAGTAGCGAATTCATGTGAAAGCTTTGGAATTTGCAATTGTAGTGCTGGGCTTATTGCCAGCTTAATGCCATTCTTATTTATAGCTTTCGAAAGATACCCTTCCCAATAGTGGAAAGAGAATAGATTTTGAAAACATCTTTTTTTAAAGTGTATTTTTTTAAAAGTTCCTTTCGAAGAAAAATAACTTCTTATAAGTAAAATTTAAATATACGATTAATTTTAAAAAGATTTAAAGATAAAACAAATTTTTAAATTTTTTCTTTTATTTTAAAACAAAATATTTTTTGGACGAAGTAGTCACTATAAATTGGCTTTGTATTTAAAAAATACACTATATTTTTATAAATAAAAGCTTTTATTGGTCTTGAAATTTCTTAGAAATGGTGCAAAAAATCGAATAGTGTTTTCTGTAGTTTGGCTGGATATGGAAACTTACTTTCTAAAATGTGCTGCATTCAATGCCGTGTTTGTCCCCTTTTTTATTGTTGTTTCTCAATTATATTTTTATATATTTGTTTATTTATTTATAAATTTGTTTTCTTTGTTATGTTATTTGCAAAAGCAATTTCTCTGTGTTTTGTTTGTAAATAATTTACATACATATATTTAAATTTAAATTTTTTGTGCTTTTGCCACACAGTCACACACAGGCGCATAATTTGGTGGTGTGGCCATGGAAAAGTGCTTATTATTTTCTCTTCAAAAAAACATTTCTTTCTTAAAACGTTACCAGAATTTGTTTGGGAATGTTTTAAAGGACAACTTATACAAAACAAAGCAAAATACTCGAACACACACTTGTCCGCCGTACTACGGCTTAAGGGAATTGCTAAAGGTTTTTTACTAGGCGCATTTTAATTGGGGTTTCGGAGTTCTCTTGGGGGAAATATTAAAAAAAGAGGTTTTCTAGCACTCTGACTGACCGCAGCATTTATTTGTAATAATTTTTCCTCTTTCCCAAATGAGTTGTTATTTAGACATGGCAATTTGAGCTTAAGTAATTAGTAGCAGAAGTGAATAGATCTATTAAATACGCTGAAAGTGTCTCCAGTATCTTTTTAAAAAATTATAAATATGCAGCGGAAATACTCGTACACATATTTCACAATTGATTTAATTTATTTCTTTTCTATTCTCCTCTCCTGTAAATGCAGGTTCAGAACTTTTTTTTGTTTTAAATGCTTTCGACGTTTAACGTTCCTTGCCATATTCCTAGATTTCCAATATTATCCTTTTGAGGCTAGCACTTTTCATTTAACACAAACCGTCTGTAAATTAACAAAAATTCATCTCCCTGCTAATTATTCCTTGAACACTTTCAAAAAAGTCTAACAACTCATCAACCTTAAACTCCCTATTCCGAAACCCTTAATTGTATAAAGTAACTACAGAAAGATCGCCACATTTTTCCACGAGGTTGATTATAGATTTCTGTCAAAATCTAAGCTTTTCTCTGGCCGACAATCAACCGAATTAGTGTGTTTGAACTTTTTATGTAATTTTTCACAAATTTTCAAATGGTGATTGGTGTTTCCAATGTAAAAAATGCATAAAAATATAAAAAACGAAAAATATGATTTCAGTTTCTAAATATGGCATCGGTGTTTATGAGAATTTTCAATCTGATATGTATGATGTTGCTCATTGGACATTGGAGTGGTTGCTTACAATTTTTAGTGCCAATGTTGCAGGGCTTTCCCTCGAACTCTTGGGTATCAATCAATGAATTGCAGGTAAGTGTTTCACTGTTATGTGCAAGCGTTCGAAAAGTAATCGTTTTAACACACATAAACCGGAAACGAAAATATAGGAGTCATATTGGCTGGAACAATACTCATGGGCTTTATTCAAAGCAATGTCACATATGCTATGCATAGGTTACGGCAGGTTGGTTTTGTGTGAACTCTTGACGTTTTATTGCATATATGTATATGTAAGCATGCTCATACTCATATGAAAAACTTTATTAGATTTCCGCCCCAGTCCTTAACCGATATGTGGTTAACAATGCTATCTATGATATCGGGAGCTACCTGTTATGCTTTGTTCCTGGGTCATGCTACGAATCTCATTCAAAGTTTAGATTCCAGCAGGCGCCAATATCGTGAAAAAGTTAAACAAGTTGAAGAGTATATGGCGTATCGCAAATTACCGCGCGACATGCGTCAACGTATTACCGAGTACTTCGAGCATCGTTATCAAGGTAAATTCTTCGATGAAGAATGTATATTAGGAGAATTGAGCGAAAAACTAAGAGAGGATGTTATCAATTACAATTGTAGGTTAGTATAAAATAGAGAGAACCTTGTTTGGCGCACAAGGTCTTGCAAAAGTGCCAGAGTGGCACTATATATTGTTGCCCTTGTATTTGCAGTCCAACAACCGTACTTACGATGATACAGTTTTTTTTTTTTTTTGTTTTTTATTTACTAAAAGTACAAATTTTATGGCTGTAACGGCAATGCGACAATAGTTTTCAATTGCACTTTTACAAGACTTTCAGCTTGTCAGCTTTAGGCACTCCTTGAATATCAATTTGTACTCGCCACAATCAAATAAATAAGAATTAACGGGATTTTGATCTTTTTTATAGATCTCTCGTTGCGTCAGTGCCTTTTTTTGCAAATGCTGACTCCAATTTCGTTTCCGATGTTGTTACAAAACTAAAATACGAGGTATTTCAGCCAGGTTAGTTTGAAAGAAGATCGCCGATTATTCGATTGTACTGAATACTTTAAACATTTGAAATAATTGTAGGTGATATTATTATAAAAGAAGGTACGATTGGCACAAAAATGTATTTTATACAAGAGGGTGTAGTGGATATTGTAATGGCCAATGGGGAGGTGAGTTGCGAATTACTAAATAACAAATAAATTTATTACATTTTTAATTATTATTTTTATTATTATTATAAGAAGAATAAAAGTAGAACAAAAATGTAGAAACACAATTGATTGATACAATTAATATTAAATTAAAAAAAAAATTAAAAAATTTTTTTTTTCAATTTAAAAATTTGACATTAAATGCCATTTTACTTTCAACTGCTGCATAAAAATTCCTCTAATAATTAATGTATCCTGATGATATTTTCAGCAGTATTAATAGAGCCAATTCTGTAAATTTAATCGATTATTTTCATCTATTTAGGTGGCCACATCGCTATCGGATGGATCGTATTTCGGCGAAATTTGTTTGCTAACGAACGCCAGGCGTGTGGCCAGTGTGAGAGCCGAAACATATTGCAATTTATTTTCCTTAAGCGTAGATCATTTTAATTGCGTACTGGACCAATATCCTTTAATGAGAAAAACAATGGAAACCGTAGCTGCCGAACGTCTCAATAAGATCGGCAAAAATCCGAATATAATGCAACAAAAAGATGAACAATTAAGCAATCCAGAATCAAACACAATTACAGCTGTGGTCAATGCACTAGCGGCAGAAGCGGAAGAATGTAAAGATGAGTAAGTTACATAAATCACAAACAATACTTAAAAGGTTTGCAAAAACCAAACCACAATCCAACGGGAACATGAATTTCCACTAAAACGCTAAACTTTGTCAATTATACATATGTAAAATGCCAACTGTATTGCTTTACATTTATGCATTCCAACTGCAAATTTTATAGGCACTAAAAACAATTTTTTGAAAATTTGCTTTGAAAATGCAATAGTGTCCACATTAGTATTGCAATTTTTGTATTTCCTATGCCTTCTTTTCTCTCGTTCTTAGTGAGAATTGCAAAGCAAAACATAAATTCGAAGTGCATGAAACTCTGTACCCCTCCCCAAAACTGTACCCTCTCACCTCTCTCACCTAAAACAACCAAAAATTTCTGCAACCAAATTGCAATGTGGACGGGTACTAAACTAATTGGATGTCTTACTAACACATCCAAAGTTCTGATGAACAGAAATTCAAATGTGGCTTATGATACCCAAAATTCCCACAAGTGGAAAATAATCATACAGTATAATCATGAAAATATTTCTTATTTCTATTAAAAATGTCATGTGAGAATAATGGCCTTTCATAACACTTTATATCAGGCAACGACTTGCATAATACCAGTCAAGGGCCTCTGTAAGGGAATTAATTATACACAGCCTACTAAAGCGAAAGTTGTTTTCCTGCGTGATATACAAAATTTTTGGTTAAATTGGTTAAAAAGATATATTTAAAAATATGTTCGCTTTTAAATGCGAATATCAAACTCAGATTTTTACATTAGAATAATTAAAATGTATATCGAAATTTTTTCTTTGAAATCCCCTAAAACTGTCCACAACAGATTTACCTTAAAGACAAAAAAAGTTTATTATTCAATTCTTTTTTTCAAATAATGACTTAATTAAAATTTTTATGTAAATTTAACAGTAGCGAAATCGACCCAAAGGAAAATCTATTACATGGTTCCATGTCAAGTTTAACGGAGCCCATACAAACGATTCGTGAAGGCCTACCTCGTCCTAGAAGTGGTGAATTTCGAGCGTTGTTTGAAGGCAATACTCCATGACACTGAGAAAAATTACCAACGGCATCGACACCCACACTACAATTGCACTATTATCATAAGTATTTGTTAGCATTTAGCGTGTGTGGTGTTAGGCGAGCAACGCTCTGAAGTATTCTAACGAAATCCACAACAACAAAAAAACAACAACAATATTCATTATCAACAGCAAAATGAACAAAACTAAAACATAATTATCATCAGCCGCAGCAGCAGAAGCATTAGTAAAGCGCAGCAAACTGTTATTTATATTCAAGCCTCATATATTGCTAATTCAAGCAGCCTTTAAAAAATACCAAAAGAAATTGTAAAACTAATAGAAAAATATAATAAAATTTTAAGAACTTTTTAAATTTTAACTGAATCTCAAAGCAGAACTCTTTGCTTACTTTTTTCTATCGTATTTACAAGTACTAATGCCTGCAGTTTATAAAATTTTATTATATTTTTCTTATAAGTTTTTTACAAAAAAAAAAAAAAAAAAAAATTAACAAAATATATATAAAAGAAATAATAATTATTAAAATAATAAATAAATATATTTATAATGCTTTAACACCAAATTAACCGGCGGTTGCTTTACAGTCCATATTGAGTTCAATTCAGTTAAACACAATCAAAATTATAGACAGACCGACAAACAACTATTAACGAATTAATTAACAATAATACTAATAGAAAAAAATTAAAAAAAAAAATATTAAAAAAAAAATTTAAGTTTTTACACTATTCATTCATATTAACTCAAATAGTAACAAGAACAAAAACTGGCATGCATGAATACATACAAACATACATCAACCATACATTTCTACCATACAAACAAGGAGATAAACTGCAATTAATAAAACAAAAACAAAAAAGTCCTCAATAATTTAAACAAACAAAAAAATAACAAATTTTTTCAGCTCCGCAAACTGTGATGACTTAAGTATAAGAAACGACATTAATTGAAATAAAAATAATGAAAACAAAAAAGAAAAAAATTAAATCAAACAAACAATTAATTAAAAGCATTCAAGGAAAATTACGATTTAAACTGAAACAACAACATTAACCAATTGAGAGTTAGAATGGAAAAATTAGTTCAGTCTAATTATTTTCAATTTCTTTTTAATTTCGCTTTAAGAAATTTTATATTTATTTAAAATGAAGACGGCATAAGGACATAACGCGGCGAAATGCACTCTGCAGTCTTAAACAGTCCTGTTGAAGAACGTTTGGAGACTTGCTTTCAACAGAATAAAAATACGAGGTCGATGAATAACTGATTGATTATTATAGTCGAGTTTATTAGCATTTTCAAAAATTTTTAATTGCCATTCTTTCAGCACAAATACTTTTTCACTATCATTACACTTGAAAAAATTTCAGGTTCCATTAAGTGGAGGTTAGATATCCTAAACCAGTTTAATCGAATTGCTTGGAACTACTCCGTAAATCTATTCGAATGTTAATTTCACGTTCTAATCAAGAATGCTGTTTATAATCATGCAACAATAATTATAACATGGTAAATCAGTGCGCTCCTATGAATAAAAACTGCACTTGGCTTAAATTAATTTAGCAGGCGCAAAATAAAAAGGATTTTTATACGAGGATATTACGAGAATTTTTAGCAAAAATTCAACTTTTTGCAAACAGAGAACACTAAGATGGAATACCACCACAGATGCAAATGTGCATACAATAATATGAACATCATTAAAAAAATCACTTTTTGTTCATTTGCATATTTGCAATGTGTTGAAGAAAACAAATATAATTTCAAAATATTTATTTAAAAAACAAAAGTTCCTCGAAGAGATCTACTTTTTTCTGGTTCAATATGGAATGGCATGCTTATAGCATATTAAATATTTTTATTTAATTTCGTTTACAAGTATCAAAGCAATATTTATTTTATCTTTTAGTTTAACAGCTCAAAATTTTTAGCTGCAGTAATCAAAACAAAACTTTAAAAAATTATTAATTTTTGTAATATTTTCTTTTCACTATACTTTTTAAAATTCGAATGGCGCAAAAAATTGAAACTAATGTAGATATCATTTGCCCAAAATTATTTCAACAAAATATAATATTAACAAGTTAAATTAGAGAAACTAAAATGACCGACCTACTTAGTATGTTAAGTAAAATATTACATTGTTTTGTAGATTGTTTTCCCTAATTTTGATTTAACATTAAACTGAAACCACCTGATGTCTTAAGTTTATTATTAGTAGTAAAATAAATATAATTTTTGCAATAGGTATATTATAGTAGAATAATAGAATAAATAGTCAATGATTAAATGTAAAAACAAGCAAAAAAATAAATAAATAAATAAAATAAAAGAAATAAGAAATTATACTGTAGTTAAACCTTCCTCTTTTCAAAATCATCTTGAAAACATTCTGGTTTTTTCATTCCGCCTTTAGTAGAAACATAATCACTCCCCCGTTCCTCCCATTTCTTTTTAACCAACCTGCATGAACACCACAAACATCAATTTAATATTAAAAACAAAACTGTAAAAAACTAGCCCTCCTATTAAAATATTTTACAAAAAATAAAAAATAAATAAATAAAAAACAAACAAGAAAAATACGAAATGGTCCTACAAAAACTGTATTTTCATTAAATGAACATATACACAAGATACTAAAATAAAAATATAAAAATACCTAAAATTAAAGTGGAGAACATTTAGCAAAGTAAATAAAATAATATTAAAAGCATTAACCAATGTAATGAAAACATAACAAGACATGTTAAATCAATATTATGAATATAGAATGAAATTATTATATGAAAACTAATCATTGTTATAAACTGCAAAAAAAAAAAAGAAACTGAAAAAAACCAAAAAAAAAAAAAAATCCAAACAAATTTACATTAAAAATAAAGAACGCATGACACATTTGTTTTTAGTACACATTGTAGAAAAAGCGGCAACTTAAAAATGTTATAATATATAAAAAATGAAAAAAAAATTAAAATAAGCAGAAAAAAACATAGGAAAATATCACACAATTATTAATGAAAATTATTGTATTTAAATTATAATACAAGACATAATTATTGCAAAAAACAAAAAACCAAAAAAAAAAAAAAAATACAGAATAAAAATTTCATTTCCAGTACCAACATTGTAAGCCAACTACTTCCATTTCCTTGTGCTGTAATACACGTTCGAAATGTGAAATAACAAGTGTCAATCAACGTTTATCTCATCACTTTTACCTGTAAATCTAAGTAAAAAAAAAAAACAAAAAAAAAACTATTGTCAAAAATTATGCGGATAGTGAAAATGCAGTACACAGCATGTATCCCTCCCATACATGCAATATGTATATAAAAGTATCACTCCTACACAGAATTACTTTTCTTAATAAGAAGATGTTCTTGGAAACCAATGAATTATTTCAAAGTGTTATGAGAATGAATAAAATAATTCATTCTTCTTTAAAAAAGATATGTGATATTAATTGCGTCGATTTCAAACGAATTTTTTTTAATTCAATTTTTTCGAAAATAATAATTAACCTTAATGCGGTTTAAATACCTCTGATTTGAAAACTGTAAGAATGTCGTTATAATACCTATATGTTTCGAAATATTAATTTATATAATTTAATAAACTGAGGATTTTCAAAAGAATAACTAAAATATAATGTGGACCACAACTAGAATTGCAGTATTTACATAGATTCCAACTGTACAAATAATTTTCATTATTGCAGTTAAGCATTTCTCCATCTCAACTTTATTTTAAAGGATATTGATAAATTGTCTTGCGTTAAATTGTAAAATAAAGCGATTTGTTTATAAAGGTCTATCTCTAAAATTGTTTTTGTTTTTAGCAACACATAAAATAGGAAATAATAACAATTTTAAGATTTCACATCCGCAATTTTTGAGTTCAATATTTTAAAAATTTTATTTCTCTAATCAAGACGATTTGGGTACAGAATTTAAATAGAAATCTCTGTCTAGCATTTGAAAATTATATGCGGAACTGTATGATCTTCTGATATTACACGATAAGCAAAATCAAAATATTTTTAGCTTTTCGGTTATAAACCAATACAGATGTATATCTATTGTGATACTTTCTTTCAGTCTTTAATATTGTTTTTAAAAGCTAAATTTTTAAATATATTAATGTTAATAACAATAATAATAATATTGATAATATTAAAAATAACAATAATAATAATAAAATAATAACTTATATTACAAACATGTATTACAGTGCAATTATCTTTTAAATTTATTTATATCAATTTAAATGTTTCACAAAACATTTTACAAGTCCATACTATGCAAAGGACACACATTTCTTTTTAATTAATATCAGTCTTAGTTTGTTGTCAAGTAATTTTAATTAAATAATGATAGTCTTCTTTAGAATTATTTAACTTTTCTTTTATTTTTATGTTAGTTTTTGTATTATACTGATTATTCATTGTAAACACTTTTAAGTTGTTTAGAGATTATAATTGCTATCATTATTAATTTAACAATACGTATTCCATTCTTAATTATGTATAATTTTTTTTTAATTATAATTATTAATTTGATCATATTTCTTTAGCTAAACGAACTCTTTTTATTACAACCAAACAGAATAAAAAATCTGTATTAAGAAAAAAATAAATTGCAAGTTGTATCTGTTCAAATTGTAAACAACAACAAATAACAACCGAAAACAACAAATGTAAAGAATATCTTGTATTTTATTACACGTAAACTAATAAAAAAAAAAAATCGAAGGACAGCGTTTGCCTTATAAAATAAAAAAAAAATCGAAGCGTTTTTATTCATAATCTGGACATGCTGAACAGAATTTAATTTTATAATAAAGAAACCACCCGCTTTTTTAGTCTTTGTGAGAAATTGCGGAAGGAATGGGTGTTTAAAATATTGTAAAATATTATATTCATTAAAAGTGTTAGTAAAGTAATTTTTTATGTACTTAGTTAGTGTGTATTATATATTATTTAAAATTTATTTCATTTTCAGTTTCATATTGGCGCTGTACGGTGGAGGTGAAAAACTATCGCTAGTGTCGACCACCGATATGCCTTTACTGTAGTCGATAGCAGTTTAAAAAGCTGCATTTGGCCATCGTGCTTGCAAAAAAGATTTGTCTATATCGATGGCTTTCCACTTCTTGCAAGGATGTGTTGACAGGAGCATGTTAAAACTCATGATTTTTACATACTCTAGAAAGCAAAATTAAGTGAGTTCATAAATATATGCGGCACAGATTTTTATTTTGCAAATAATAAAAGGTATTTTATTCTATTCATTTATAACAAAGACAAGTTAAATAAAAATTTATATTGTGGAAGGTAACATTATATTCTTCTTAAAAAAATTAGTTAAAACTAAAAATAAACTAAAATAAATACACATATTAATAGAACATTTTTAAAATATAATAAATGCAACAAGTCTGTTATATTTGTTTATATAACTTTCGAAAACTTATTATACAATTGCGACACTATTTCGGAACGAAAAGGGTTAGAAGTGGTTAGAAAATACGGTAAATTCCGCAGTACGTCAGATGCACTTTCATGTTTATTTAGTATACTGGATTGGTTGTAAATAATTACATCATAAATAGTTTCATAATCGATTCCATACTCCTGTAAATACAGTAACTCAGAAAAATTTGGATATTCGCCGGATTCAATCATAGAAAACCTGTAATTAACCAAAAATTACTTTACATAAGGGAATGAAGCTAATAGTTACATTCCAAAATAGAAATGATTGCTCACGTAGGAAAGTCTTCACGGGGATGGCGAATACGTATTCCATTATTCTGAAAAAGATGTATAATGTGTAACAATATTCAATAAAAATACTTGCACAAAATACTTGTTTTATTTTCTCCGTCTTCCAGTTTTCATCATAACAAGCATATCTTTTCTCCACCAAACATGTATTAATTTGAATCACCTGCTCACCGTTAGTGTCGCACAAGATCATATAAAATACATTTTTCTAAAGTCAAATTAAACAGATTAATTAAATATGAATGGAGTCGAACGTTCTAGTTATTAAATGTTAAAGAAAAACATATATATAATTAAAAAATGTGTTTAAAGTTCACTTATTGGTAATGGTTTGTTCACCTTTTTATCAATTTCGCTGATTTTAGCGTATAACAATAATTCCGCTACTAGTGTTAGAAAATAAGTAGTGGCTTCATGAGTCCAATGAAATTCGCGGGGTTTAATGTGCGATAAACAACCTCTCAAAGCTTGAGCAGGTAATTTGGTGAAATAGGAATGTAGCAATTTAATATTTTCTAATTCCACTTCAGACACAGTTCCAAAATCCATAAAGAACACCTCAAATTATAAATATACAATTTAATTTAATTATATTCTACAAAAAAGGAAAATAAAATACTTTAACGGTTTTATTAACAGGAGGAGCCACAACTTCTGCGCGATGCCATAACCCATTATAGCAAGCGGCACACAATTGCCCTGGAACCAAACATATTGTAGGAATACGTAAATCCTCAGAATCCAAAACAGAATAATAACGCCTGAAAAAGTTAAAAATTAACCATTTTAAAGAAACACGTAAAATAAACACTATATAATTAATATATCTTTGGTTTGCAAGAAAAACAATATACTCGTATTCCACAAATTAATTATATGACTGACTTACTCAATCCGATGCATTAGCGTATCTAATTCGTGATCATCTTTGTGTATGTGAAACCAAAATCTGAAAGGATTATGTATCTGAAAATAAAAAAACTTTCAAAAATTGTAAATTTAAAAAAAAAGTAATATAAAGCACACTTCTGATATGAAAACTTTAATACACGATCCAACAATAATTCCATCTGGCAAGTTATAGGGCGGTATCTCAGTGCCATACGAAGCAATATGATTTGGAAAATCTAGACAAAAGACATTGTTTTTCTGCAACGAAAAAAGACGATTATTAAGACTCTTTTTACAGTTTACAACTAAATACTTACAGCTGCAAAAGAAGGTACTGCCTCATCGGTATAGTCAATTAGTTCTTCGGGTTCTTCAAAAAATGTTTTATGGTGAGTTGCTTGTATTGCTTTTAGTGAACAAATACTTTCAGCAGTTTCTTCAATGTTTGCGGTTAGGTTTGCATTATTTCTCAAATCACTAATGTCAGTAAGTTTTGGCATAGTTAGCGGACATTCTATTTCATCTTGCAATTTAATACGATGCTGTGTTGTGGCTGCAGTGTCTGATTTTTTATAAGTTGATTCTTCTCTAGGTAATTTATTTTCTATATATCCCGCACCTTGGACGGGAAATCTAACAGATGCACTTTTATATTGAGAACGTGGCTGCGACGTAGGATGAGAACTGGAGACGGTGCATTGTTTTTCCATTAAATTTTTAATGTCGGTTATTTCGTCATCAGATATTTGATTACGACGAATTGGTGGTTTTATTATACCATTATGTATAGACTTTATGGTACAATAAACCTGGGAATTGGAAAATGTTCCATTAGGAGCAGATTTAATATCTTGTTTTGGATAATATGTGCCCTTTATCTTAACGTTTTCATTTCTACCATTTCTCTTAATATTTTGATGCGATGATAACTGTTGTTGCCCCACTACTTTATGTGGTTGGTTATTATTGTTAGTTATCTTTGAATGGAAACGATGAGAACTCGATCTGGATCTTGAATTAGTTTTTTTTTGGTTCATAATCATATCGTGGATGTGATCAGACTTTTCATTGGTTACAAAGCAAACCATAGCATTTTCACCACTACCAAAAACCTTTTTGTCCAATTGAAAATTTTGTAATCATTTTTCACAATTCTTACTAAAAAAATTAAACTTACCCTTAATGTATCTGGAATTGAGTGTAGAAACTTCTCCAGATTCTCATACCCCAACTGCCGGAATGGTATATTAGTACCTTCAACCATCCTATAATCACGTTGTAATTGTGCTACAGTAACTTTTTCAGGAGAAGAAATTACAAGTGATTTAAGAATGGCTTTTACTTCACTTAATGCAGCCATTTCAAGTTATTTCACAATTTTAAAAATTAACACTTTAAATAAAAAATTTCTGCAAGTTTAAGCGGTATGTACTTTTGTCTGTGATAACTACGTCCATCAATTAGTTTATCCACTGTTTATTTATGTAAGATAAACGTATTACAGTACCACACTACAGAACAATAAAAATTACATTTTTATAGTATATATTTTGACATTGATATAGTGGCAAACGCCAGTTGCTAATTATATTAATATAAGGTATAAACAACAAATCTGTAACCTGCACTAGAACTCATCAAGTTATCAACCACAGTTGAAAATTTTTGTATGTGATTGTTAGTGACAAATTTATTTTGTTATTGTACGCATGATAGTATATTATTTGTAGAAAAGTCGCTTTCTTTGGATGTTCTATGCAGTCTATATTGCTTTTTTCAATGTAAATATGTCATAAATGAATACTTAACTAAATTAAATATCTAAATTTTTCCGACGAGTATCAAAGGCTTAGTGGATATATTCTTTAAACAATTTAGTAATTATATATGAAACATTAAATGACAAATTGAAAATTATATAATTTTAGTACGAAAATTATACGACTCTGTTAATATAACTACTGAGTTGGCAATTCTATCCTGAAGTTGGTTGCAAAAAGTGGCTGTCTACTGTTTTTGATTTTCTTCTTTCTTTTTACTTCCTTTTGATTGTGAACCAGCCGTAATATGTCTAAAAGAGGTGATATATTTTTAAATAATCTTAAAAAATCCCCAAAGTGTGCAAAAACAAACACTTGGAAATTATTATCCATTGTATAAGATGTGATATCCAATAATCTAATTAAAGTATTTTTGTGATTTTTTCACCAAACAGGACGTGGTGGTACCGCGGGAGGAAAATTCCGCATCTCTCTTGGTTTACCTGTTGGAGCCGTCATGAACTGTGCTGACAACACAGGTTAGTTTAACCGTAAAATCCAAAGCAAAATGGACTAATTGAAATATGGTGTTGCAATTTCAGGTGCCAAGAACTTATTTGTTATTGCTGTGCACGGCATCCGTGGTCGTTTGAACCGTTTACCAGCTGCTGGTGTTGGTGATATGTTTGTTGCCACTGTTAAGAAGGGTAAACCAGAATTGAGGAAAAAGGTACGCTGTGGTTCATAAAAACCAATGGTTGTAATAGTTATTTTTAAATTGTTGCATCTTCCTTAAAAACAAGCTCAGTTAGGAAATGTAGTTTGCACTACGAGTTTCCTTGGTAATATGCGCTGTAGTGTATTTGATATATTGTTAAAATGGTATGCTTTACCAATATGCTTTACAAAATAACTCCAAATAAAAAAAAAGTAAAGTGATTAAAAATTTAAAAGTAAAATCATAAAATGCTCCCAAAGGAGCTTGGAAGTGTCGTTATAGTTACATTCCTGAGTTTGTGTGACCAATATCAATTCTTGAAATCTTTTCAATAAATTGTTAACATTTTTAGTTGTTAAAGTAGTTGAAATTTCCTCAAATAAGTGCACAAATAATTTGCCAAAGCTGTTTGCGGAAATTTAAACATTTCAAACATTTTATTTAAGTAAATTTGAACCCTTAAGTCCAATCAAGATAAATAAAGCTGCCAGAAATTAATTAAAAAGTAAAATTCCCAAGTAAATTGTGTAATTTGTAATTGAATTTTTAAAGTAAATGTAATGTGCATACTTTCGATAGCACTTTTTGAAATATTTTTGTCGATATTCATAAACGTATGTATAGCCAAATTAAAGTAATTTTTTACAATTTTTATTTTAAATGAGTGAATTTGTCCCCAATCCGATAAAAGCACTGAGTAATATTGCATTTTATTTCATGTTTTATAATTTTAATGTCCATTACAGGTAATGCCTGCTGTTGTTATTCGCCAGAGGAAACCGTTCAGAAGGAGGGATGGCGTGTTTATATACTTTGAGGACAATGCGGGTGTGATAGTGAACAATAAGGGCGAAATGAAAGGTTCTGCAATTACCGGTCCTGTAGCTAAAGAATGTGCGGATTTGTGGCCTCGTATTGCCTCTAATGCCAGTTCTATTGCATAATTTATATTTTACTGAAAATAAACTATGTGGGTAACAACCAATTTTTTTTTAAGTCTTAGAATTTATATTCGCGCGGGGAGTAGAAAGTTTTTCTTTTTTTTTTTTAACATAAATATGCAACAGTAGTGGAATATGAACTGGTTTGGATGTGTAAAATTTTTGATTTCAAAAACCGGAAGATTAAATAAAATATCGGGACAAACATGTTTAATAGGTATGTGAGAAACAAATTCTGGATTTTTCAGAATAATTGGAAATCCGTCCGCATATTGTTTTCATAATTTACCACAAAAGCTAACTTTTTGCAAATTTTGGTTTTTATCACAATTCTTCGTACCTTCAACCATTTCCCTAAAGAGAAAGTTGTTACATTCTTTTTGTAAATCTGGGTGCTACGCTTTCATGTCTATTGACTTGTTAAACGCAGAAATTTAATTTGGCCTCACATTCAATCACAGCAACATTTGAAGGTTGGCATCGGTTTACTGGCAACTTGTAAATTCGGGCTGCTGTCAGTCGAATTATAGCACATTTGTTATTCATATGTGAAAATTGTGCTTATTAAAATGCTCAACATAACTCGGATAAATGCCAACACTGACTTAAAATGTTTTGTTGAATTCAAAAGAAAAAAATTTTGCTTGTATATGAGGACATTGGGAAATGTGGAACTTTCTTGGGAAACCCCAGTACAAATACGTTGTAACTCAAAAAAAATTTATTTGTAAACTTTTGGTCAGAAGTGTGAGTTGGGACCATACAAGAGGCAAAAGAAGACAATTAAATGTTTGTAAGTTTATGCTTGAGGTTTAAAGGAAAATTGAAAGGACTGTCGAGGTGCACTATCTGCGTGTCTAAGTTGACTGTTGCTGGGGCAAAAATCCATACTCTGATTATTGCTATTTGCATATTAATGAGAAACAAAATACATTGTTCATATTGTGTGCGTATATGTGTTCAAAACGAACTGTTGAAGCGAGGGAATTTTTTTGCAAGCTGGACCGATCATTTCACTGGTCTCATTTTAAATCGTGCGTATACGTTGATATCGTAAAATTAAAATGCTTTTCGATCTTACTTGACAAATAGGAGTAATAACTTTTTGCTTACGGGTACTGCTGAAAAAGCAAAAAAAAACGGATTACAACTGCACTATGGATATTGTTGCAAGTTTTTTTAAACTGTTATTCCAGCTTAGGCAGTAGTAATTGCGTTGTATTTAAAGTTGTGAAAAGTTTAATTCTTTGTTGTGAAAATAAGTGACAGTGTTTAGTTAAGTTGAAAGTAATTAAGTACGGTCAAGAGCGTCATTGTACTGAAGAAGAAGATATGTTTTGCAAGTTCGGTCAAGCACAGAGTGTTGAAAGACATTTCCTCGTGTAGTTTGCTTTCGAACCTTTGGAGGATGAGTGTTAAAAGCAGAACTGTCGTATAGAATAGCTCAAAAGTTCCTCTGCTCGGATCCGCTGAAAATTTTTTTGTTGAGGAAACCGATATTTATTCGCTAAAAAAAAGTCAAAGAATTTAAGGGGGAATAACATGGAGCTGGAAAAGCTATTGATTAGGTCTGATTCGCCTTAGAAAAAGTGAAGTGAAGAGATGTGGGTATAAACATCCATTAGAGAGACTTAGCTTTCCAGCAAGATAAAGAGATGCAGAAATACTTGCCAAACGAATCATAATTATAAAAGCAGTTTTAATAAGATGAAGTGTTTTCTTTATTTTGTGAGCACGTCCTAAAAATAAAATAGTATTTTCTTTAATACCTTTTATAACAAATTAAGGTTTTGGCGGTTCTGTACGTGAGGTGGGCTTAGGTCTTGTTATTTCCAGCGATATTTTACCATTTGCTCCCTTAAATAGGGCGTAACAAACTTCATAGGTGCAACCTTCCAGAGAGTCGCCATTGAATTTAGTTATAATGTCTCCACGTTGTAATTTATTATCGATATCGGCGTAACCGGCGGATGTCTAAGAAAAAGTACGTACAATTAATAGATTCGATTATTTTGGTATTAGAAAATATTTACGATTTCGGAAATTGTGCATCCTTTCTCATTGGGTGCCAATGAAAGGCCCAAGTCCTTACCGGGCTTCTTAGTAAATTCTACCTTAAATGTTTCCACTTCAGGTGGATCGGCGCGGTACACTTGTATTGTCACAATTTTCTCATAGAGCGTGTAGAACAATTGATGTACTTTTAAAGTCGTCATGGCTTCACATTGTACTTCTTTGCCATTTACTTGAATAATATGATCGAAAATCTTTAAACGTTTATCTTCGGCAATCTTGCCTTCCGGGTAAATGTGGGTTATAATACATCCAGTCTAGCAATAGCGCAAAATTAATTTTAGTTTTAAATCTTTCTCTTAAGTAACTCGTTCACTTACTTTTACATAATTGTTTTTGCCGCCCACCACAATCACACCCAAAGGTTTATTATCACTTTTTACATCTATGATTATCTTGCTGCCAGGCGTTACTTCAACTGTTGCCGGATCTATAGTTTTTTCGACTTGTTCTGGCTTTTCTGTTTTTTCTGTTTTTTCGGCCTCTTTTGCTACTTCCTTTTTCTTCTCTTCCTCCGGCTTTTTCGTTGGTTCTTCAACCTTCAAAGTTAAAACTACCATATTTACGATGCCCTCTGCGCGTTTCAGCAAAGCAACGGCCTTAGTATTGGAAAAAATAAAGTAAAATTAATCAACAAGGAAAATTATATAATACCTCGTCATAATTGCACTCCAAGCAAACGTCTTTATTCACCGCCAGCAACATGTCACCAACTTTTAAACCGGCCTTAAATTGAATATCTCAATTATAAGAATATTCGGATCACATTATGCATGTTTCTACATACCAACGCTGCATTAGATTCTTCACGCAAGTCTGATATGAAAATGCCATTTCCCACTTCCACATGCTTGCCGTAAATGATCATTATTCCGAGAAAACCTTCTTTTTTTACTTGTACCGATCTCGCTTTAGGAAATTGCTCGAACAGAAATTTAGTCTAAGCAGAACGATGTTATTGATGTATGGTGGAATAATTATTAGAAAATATATGTACGCATGTATGTAAATATGAAAAATCTTACATCATCAATTTCTGGGAGAAATTTTTTAATAGGCTTCACACTCATTCCCTCATCGTTTGGTTTCCTTCGCGATGTTATTAAAACCAACTTCTCACCATCGACATTTTTAAAAATGACCGATGCATTTAAATGGCAGCGATTTTTCAAAACGATGCCATTCACTTCTAAAATTTCATCGCCAGGTTTTATATCCACCGCCCCTAAAATCCCTTTGCTATCAATACCCGCCACAAAGCAGCCCATCTTCTGTCGGTCATTGTGTCCTGCTAATGCTACTCCCAAGGGCGTGTTCATTGGTCTAGTAACTTCAAGTTTTCTCAGGTCCCTCATTGTATTATACCGTTTGTTAATTTTAGCTAAAATGGAATATATATTTTTTTACGAAAGTTATTAAGCAAAATTATTAAATTGTAAACTCAGAAACAGGCCGATCTGACAACCACGCCATATCCGAAGAGTGTAGCTTCGATTTCTACGAAGAGCCTGCTTTTTCTGCAGGCAACATAACAATTTTTGCAGTTTAGTGTTTCTCATTCACGTGGTTGGCGGAACTGGCCCTGTAAAAATATTCGTTCCACTACCCTTCGTATAGCCAAATTCATCTTCTTGTTCTCTGTCTCTCTCTTTTTCAAGTTTGTTGAGTTTACAATTACCGGCAGAAGCTCGATCAATCTAAATGTGGAATGAATTTTAATATTTAAGTGATTTTTATGCACCGTGATTCCCGATTGTGTGCACGAACCTCGAAACCAGCTTCTGTTCTTATGCGGCCTGTCATGTCACGAGTGTCTTCATCATCGTCTTCAGCATAACTCTGAGTCGACTTGACGCTTGATGTCGTGAAGTTGGAATTTTTGAGCATCGCATTGACGTTTGGCGGTCTAGCAGGCACAGTAGGACCAACAGCAGCAGTGGGTGTTTGTTTAACTGAAGCTAAATATAGTTTATTTAATTTAATAATTTAATCATTTTTCAAAACATTTCAAACGTACCCTGATTAAACATACTGGGTTTTTGTGGGAGACCATTTTCCTTTATATCATTCTCCTCTTTTTTTCTTTCATCCTTTTTAATTAAAAAGTTTAGCATTAATACGTTTTAGACTTTTATTAATAAAAACAAGTCACCTGAACACTGTCGTACGATTGAATTTCTAGAGCAATTATGTTTCCAGCTTGTTTAATAAGATTTATAACTTCTGGCTCTGTGGCATTTCGCACATCTTTGCCGTTCAGTGTTAGCAATCGATCACCAACCTTGATTTTTCCACACAAATGCCCTGGACTATTAGGAACCACACCTTTAATAAATATACCCTTGGAATTTGTTCCATCTCTAGCCTGTTTTAGTTGACGAAAACCATAAAAAATTCGTTAAATTCTTTATTTTCTATTCATATGCTTATTTCGCATTCCATTAGCTACATACCTCGCCTCTTATTATGCTTAAACCGAATGATTTCTTTCCGGTTTTGTCTAAAGACACGGATTGTATATGACCTAAAACAGATTTAGATTTAGTGATCTCAAATAATTAAATTTATCTTACGAGTCAATACTGGAAAACGTCCGTCAATACTGGAAAAAACCTCGTAAAAATCTTCTTGGAATATCTTAAAGTAAAACATTCCATATTTCACTCGCTGCATCTTTGCAGACATGATATCAACTACTTCTTGGCCTCTTAGTAAAACTAGAAAGTGAACTCTGCGACGTAATTTTTATTTAAATTTGGAATTTCAATTAAAATTTATTCATTGCATTTCAAATGGCCTTTTAATATGGGTCAATGTGTGGAGCAATCTCCTTCTTTTATGTGGCCATTCCATCTTTTTTTTTTTGTATGTATTTATCTATAATCATTCCTCACTGAAAACCAATTAATTAAAATTTGAATTGCTTAATTACGCAATTGAAAAAATTATTTTTTCAGTAAAAATCAACATTTTCTGCAAAGTTTTGCAAATTTTGAATAAATAAAGTAATGAATTTTAATTAATAAGAGAATAAACAGTTTCAACGGTGGAAAAAATTAAATTGCATCCAGAGTCTTCGTAAGTGGGATTCGCATTTTAGTTTCAATCCTTGTATAGATCATTCTGCATGGTCTACACGATATATTTAATTCGAATCGAACTGTGAATCGAACTGTGAATCGAACTGTGTGTTGAGTTTTTTGTTAATCTTCTTTTCTGCTAACTTTTTATTCAACATTTAAAGCTCTTTAAATTTGTAAAACTTAATTCTAACGCTGCCAGTTTTGAATTTTCGTCATCAATTAATTTCTTCAAGATAAAACATTTTTATTTATTTATAAATTTTTTTTTTCAAAAATTTCGCCATAAATACTCAGTATTCCACTCAGTATTGTTAACAAATAACAGGGAATAGTTACCCAACCAGCGTTTATATCTGTGAAACAGCTTAATTGGAAGCATTTACAACAAATCGAAATTAACAGGGAATATTTAATAACAGGGAATTATTAATGGGGCAACAAACTTCAATAAGCGAATTTCGCTAATATCTATTGCCATGAGGTTTTTTTAGTGCGCTCCTCCTTTTTGTATGATGCAAACAAGAGAATTAAAACACAAAAAAAAACATTTTTATTAATTAATTTCATCTATTCTTCCACGTCTCTTTTAATTCCGCTGCAGCGCATTTTCGCCTTCGCCTTTTCATTAATAACAAACTGTGTGCCACAAGGTTTTTTTTCCAAATTGATTGACCTTTTCAACACACAAATCAATAATTAAATGTATGCAAAACTCAATTAATCTGCCAAGAACATTGAATGAAATGTTGAATGAATCCACGATGCATAGTTCTTCAGTGGAAAGAATTTACAATTACATAAGTTTTCTTCAGTAAAATAAAATTCTTTGAAAACCATTTTTATTACTTGTTTTTTTCTTTTTTTTTAAATAATTTTTCACAATTTAATTGCGCGTAACACTCACCACTAGACGCGTTTAATTGCACCATTTTTAAATAAATTCAAAGGAAATTTCGCGCATTGGAATGGTTTTGGCTAATCAAATTAATATTTTGTTATAAGAAATATTTGTTGCAAAATGAAATTTAATAATATTTTTTTTGTCGTACTAGGAAAGCGATAACCGATTTGGTGCGCCAGCAGTCAAGCACTACTTTTGAAATAGAATTAAAATCAGCGAAATGCAAACATTGTCTAACTGACTTAGTGAGCATTTTCTTTTCCTCTAGCCAGTCTATCGATTATTTTTCTTTAAGTATTTTCCCCATGGGAAATTATTGCTACATTGTTGGATTGCTCGAACAAGGCTCCTAAAGACAATAAGCAAATTTAATTAAACTTATTAGTTAATTTGAAATTAAATATCTGTATACGAGTACATTTAAAAAAAAAAGAGCGAATTCGAAATGGCCAAAAATATTGTGCAAGTTCCTTTCCCTCCGCTCTGTTTATAATGGTACGGTTTTGGACGCAGGGATTAAATTGTAGACAGTTATTGATGCGGATTTTCCATTTACATGCTGTTTATTTGATTTTTAAGTAAAAACGTGTAGTTTTTATCAAAAATATACGACTACGTACACACACACACACACCCACACACCCACACATATACGAAAAGAAAACAAAGCCATGGATGGCAATATACTCGTACCTCCAGTAGAAGCCTTAAAAGTGCTTTCCATAGTTAGAAAGAAAATATTCAAAACATGTTCGTTTAGTTTGTCTGTAAAAGAAAAGAAATTCAGATTTTTACACACGCCAGTGACACTACAATTCGAACTTAGCTGCTATACTCGTGCATACATATGTGCGGACGCACACATAATACATACATAAGATAAGCCACTTGATATGTGTTAGTTAGGCTGTGTGAGCGCATAAATTTTATTAAACGTCGCTGTTTTCCAGATTGTTTTTCATTATTACACAATTCCCTTTTTAAAACTAGGAAAGAAGAAATACGAAATATAAAGATGACGTCGATATGTTTGTATTCCATACACTTGTATTCTCCTTTCCCTACGGCCCAATTAAATTATTTATTTGTTCTAAACAAAATTATATGGAATGACTTCACACTATGCTCATTTACAAAATTTAACTGCTCCATACTGTTCGCAGAAGGCATCAAGTCGAGGAAGATAATTTAAAATAACTTTTCAAAGATCACAAATTAAGGCCTCCTTTCACTATCTCACACGGTCGAAGGACTCATTCACATGATAGTGTATACCTTATATGCCTTATACTTTATGAAATCATTTAAAAATGGCGTATATGTATATATACGAAAACATATCTTTTATGTTTTACATAGAAACAAAGTAATTTTTAATTTTTATAATTAAAAAAGGTGCATTAAAAATGTATATTTCCAAAGATAAAAGAATTATATACTTAAACTTTTGGTACATACATTAAAAATAATAAAGATTAAAAATCAAATAAAAGCAACCCTGATCTGACGAAATCTATCATTTTATGAAAATTCTCAAAAACTTTTGCAAGTGGCATTCGACTGTGAAAAAATATGGTTTTAGGCTACATTACAATACTTTTTCATAATACATGTCAAATTTGACATGTATTAATGCCGGTTTGGATAGTGACACAAGGCGTTTACACGATAGAATATACTTTCTTTTAAACCTTAAAATCTTCTTAAGATTTAAAATCATGTATAATCATGTAATATCGGTTAATAGCCGAACGAATAATCGAGCTTCAACTGTATTACACGTCTCACATTAAAGCGTCATTAGGTTTTGCAGGAAATATAAAAAGAAACTACCGAATTGGAAAAGTGAGACAACTTTTAAACAGTAAACCAAAATTTTTTAACTTCTGCCTCCGCTCTTATAACAAAATTATCTTTATAACGGTAGATGTCGTTATAAATTAAAATATTTCTAACAAATAAATTAGATTATGACTATTATTATAATTTATTTTTTTCCTCGCAGAATATTTTTATGTTTTATGTAATTTTAGCCAATTAACTTCTTCGATAGAAAAATATTAGATTTTTAATTATTTTTTCCTCTAATAAAAAAAATATTTTAAAAAAATATATAGTAAAATATAATTAAAAACTTAATGTAGAGTAAATATATAATTACGATTGCTTTATTTATTACTATAATTGCAAAAATTATGTTAATAGTCTAGAAAAAATATATTCCGAATATCCCAAATGATACTGCAATGCTTTTCTAATATCTTGAAGCTTTTAATGGAATTTACACAACTATTGTTATTCTGCGTATTTACTAAAATAAATTGAAATTTATATGTTAATATATAAAGTGTTTATCGCACTTCTTTATTGAAGCCATTTAAGGTAATACTCTACTATCCTATACATTTGTACGATTCATTCACTTAAAAATCTGATATGATTCCATGCTATTTGAAAAAATCGTATAAAAATTTTGTTGCTGATGCTAAACTTTCATACAAATATGATGCGAATAAATTTTTTTCTTGTTGCTTGAAGTAAATGCAACTCTGATTACATGAAAATTGTCATTGTATGAAACTATTCATAAACTTTTGCAAATCGTACAAATTGTCAAGAAATCTGTTATATAGATGGATTTTTAGGCCAAACTATGCTATGTTTTCAGTATGCATACCATATTCGACAAATCGTACGATTGTGTATGGTAGTAGATCATGGACTTTAGCCGATTTGATGCTTCAGTATTACCACGACAAATTATACAAAAATTCATGTAGTAGATTTTCTTGGGATGATTCATATATGAGTCGCTTATAAATATATATATATATATATATATATATATATATATATATATCTGTGTATGTAAAGAGAGATATGGGAAGGGGTGGAAAGAGAAAGAGATATACAAAAATTTAATACTTCCAATAGCACCAACCAAATTTTGAAAATATATTTTAAGTAGCGACACTAAAACAGTTTTACTACGCATATCAATGAATGTACAAATATGGGTTGATATAATTTGACAATTATATTATAAATTATTTATTAAAAAAGTATTTTTAATACGAGCATATCGCATATATGCTCAGGGTTCTAGCAACTCTTTATATCAAAAAAAAAAAAACATTTAGCAAAACCTTACAAAAAATTAACAAAAACCTGAAATTATTATTCTACCCGCGTGTTATTGTTTTCAGACCACCATGGCTTCGAAATTTTCGATTTGAACATTTCTATGCAGCAATTAATTAACAAGAAAACAAAAAAAAGTGAAAACTCATCAAAGTGTTAAGTTTCTGCAAGATTAAAAAGTAACATCTCGGAAAAATAAATACGTATTTGAAAAAATTTTCAATAATTTTCTTATTTTTGATATAAATCAATTAATTTGTTTTTTTGCAACTTTTACATGGAAGGTGGTTGAATTTTCAACTGAAGCTCCGAAATAATAAATTTCAGTAGCCGATGGCTTCAGCAGCCACTGATTTTTATTGTATTCATGTAATTGTTATATAAAGTATATTAATAAATAAAAAAAAATGGGAATGCATTTTTAATAAACAAATAATATTTAATTTTTAGGAATAAAGATATTTTCTTTATAATATTTGAATTAAAGAAGTTTTTTAATTTTCGAAAAACATTCCGTTTTTTTTAGCTATTTTGCTGCTTAAAATATATTTTTTATTTAATAGAATAATTAAATTAAAAATTAAAAATTTATTGTTACTAATAAAAGTTTTTTAGCTTCATGCAATACTACCACCTGCCATGAACAAAATTATTTTTTAAAATTCAACTTATTAGTGAATTGCTTGTGAGCATTTGAATATTTCCGCATAACGTACATGTATGGTATTGCCTGGCTAGTAAATGCTTGATATTTAACTTCTTTCAAAGGAAATGTTCTTTCATTTACTTCCGCCCCACACACACACACATTTTTATATTATTTTCTTCTTTTGCATTCACTCTTTGTAAAAGATCATAAGAATTTTGTTTATTATTAAAATGTTGCTGTAATTTATACAAACTTTATTTAATGTTGGCATTCCAAAGGAACTTGGTTTGATTGTGTTGTCATGCACATGCACACAACCGCACACTTAAACAAATAAATACGTGCATTTTTTTTACACATTCTATATGCAGCCAATCTAACACACGCCCTTCACAAACCTGCACTGCAAGCACAATATGTGTGCATGTGGTGTGTGTGTATGTGTGTTTGCAAAAGCTTTTCCACATTGTCTCATATCCGTTGTAAACTTGTGTCATTTTGATAAAAATCAAATACGCAAAATACACAAAATGAAAATGTTATCGTCTTTATTTGCACAACGGGAATGAAGTGGGTTCCAAACACTCCACTATCGGATTATTAGCAATTTTGATGCAAATACTATAAATGCACTTCAATAGCAAGTGTTTTTTACTTGATTCTATTTTCTTCGCATTTTATTGACACCTACTTTTTGAAAATATTTATCATTTTTATCGCTGGTGTAATATCATTGTGTGTCAGGAGTAGCATATACTTTGGGTGGCAAACGTCGATCTATACATTTCAAAACGCAAAAACATACTCTTTTTTTTTGGCCAGCCAGGAAATACTCGTATGTATACTACTTACACCCACTCCTAGCCATTAGTCGCCTTCTTTATGTACAAGTTTACGAGTAAAATTTATGGATGATGTTTGTTACAAGTCAAAAAAAAAAAAGAAGAAGAACCAAAAACACACACATGCATATGCAAGTTTATTGTTCTACACAAATACAAACGAAGCAAAAAGTGTTGCCGCCAATGTGAACATTCCAAATAACAAAGTTGCGAAGTTAGAATCGTATTTTTAGAATAATAGAAAAAAATATTAATTTGAACGAAAAATTAAGTTTTCAAAATACAAATTATTATAAATACAAGTATTAATATTAATACTGTTATTTTAATAGCGACTTGTACTTATTCATTTCATTTTAAGAACAGCTATACTCAAAAATTTTCAAATTATATTAGCCGAATAATATACTGTCGTAAATGATTTTATTATATTAATAAAAGCGATAAAACGATAATGGAAAAAATATATGTACCGATTTAAAATGTGGTGAATATAATGCAAGAAGAAGCTTTTCTGAAAGCTGCTAATTTGAAGACCACGTTATTAATCGCGGTGGTGTTGAAATTATAACCCTAAGCAAATAAATATTATTGTCAGTCTAATATATTATTCTAATACAGATTGATTTTTCCACGAATTAATGAAAGCAAAAATTATTACATCAATAATTTTTTTTAAATGCTTGCCAGTTTATCAATATTTAATATCTATTTCCACTTATAATTTGTTTTCTGTGTGTGTGTAAGTGTGTATAAGAAATATTTAAAACCAACTTAGAGATAAAGAAACGAAAAATTAATATTAAGCTGGTTGGTTCCCTAACGGTACGGTTTAGTTTAAATTTTTACTCTTTGCAAGTAATACATTTTATACTAAACAAAATGTTATTTTGATGTCATGTATGGATTCTGTGGTAAAACAACAAAACTTGCACTTTTATTTAAAGTGTGCTAACACAAGTTTTTTTTTTTACAAAATTCTTCAAACTTATCAATATTTTATTTGAAATAGTAGTGAACTAAAAAGCGAAAATCACTTTAACTGGAATAAAAAAAAATTACGGAAAACAACAAGCTAAGAAAAACACACACTCCCAAAAGCGATTCTCTGCGAAAATAAATAAAAGTCCTGGTAATAAACATGCGCCATATCAACAATACAAATTAAAATAAAATTCATTTTGTATGTACAAATGCATGAACACATGTATTAGTGAGTAACTACACCAACAACTACAAAGCTGTAAACGGCGAACGGTGACAGCAACAACAGGACTGTGTACTTTAGTTGACAGAACCCATGTTGTTGGTGTTTGTTTCTGAAAGGGTGTTGAACACGCCGAGTAAGAGATGGTGGATGCAAAGCATCACACCCAATCTCCTCTTTTGGCTATTTTATTCCATTCAACTCACAATGAGATAGTTGCCTTAAAATGGGCGGGCTTACAAATGACATCAAATTTGGGCAACGCCTTTTCTGTGAGCACAATTTTACCTGGTTGAGTTCGAAATCTTTATTAGAATTTTTTTTGGCACTTTAGCTGATGCTCGTTATTAGTCAGTTCTCTCGACTTTTCTCTTTACACAGCCACACACACACACACACACACACCGACACGCATGTGTATGGACACTTGTATTTGTGTGAATCCTCTTTGGCTTGTCAGTTCTTTCTCTCTGTCATGTCTATGCTAACTGCGTGTGAGTTGTGTGTGTATGCGAATGTGTGTATTTACGTTGTGAATGGGTGTGAGTGCATTAGCTATGGCTGGCGTTAAATGTTTAAACAATTTTCCAAAGCTGCAACCAAAGTCATTTTTTCGTTTGTTTTACTTCAATAAAAACATGACTAATATCTCTGCTTTTATAATTTGTTTTTGTTTTAATTCCTTCGTTTTTCTTGTTCTATTCGCATCTGTGTGTTAGTGAGGTATGTTTTCATAGAAAGCGTAGTGTGCGAGTGAGCGAGTGAGTTGCTTTGTATGGGAGAGTGAATGCTGCTGTTAAAATGTTTGTTTGTGTTAAAACATTTGTTTATGTGACTGAAAGGAAATTATTTTATTTGAGGGTATTTCGGTATTATTTTTATTTAACTTGAGTAAATTTTTAAAACCTTTAAAGGTTTTGTGGTTTGAGATATTTTTAATTACACAATCTTGTAATTAAAAGCATTTTCTCACACACAACGACACCAAGCTATCGTACAAGGGCACTGAATACAAGCGTTTGTGCGAGTATGGGTGTACATGGTACATTTTAATCATGTGTTTAGGTTTTCTTCTCATAAAAGCACATATGAAAATTTAATTAAACAGTTTCCTGTTTGCAAATTAATGTATTTGTGTTGTCAACTGATTGCTTTAACTAACAGAGAAATTGTTAATTTTTTTTAAATGCCAAATTAAGGATTATTGGCAGTTATTTAGCTGGTAAGGAAATTGGGGAAAACTAGTCATATGTGCATTGATACTCGAAATTTTAAAGCTTCTTTGGGCACATTGAAAAGATAAACACAACATTAAGTTTTGAAATAATATATCAAGCTAAGATTTTCCGGTAGAATTTTTCTTCCACTTCTATCACACTGCTTGTGAACCAAAGAAAATTTTATTTATACGAGTATATCATTTACTTTAATTTGCATATTTTAAAATGCAGGAAATTTTATTAAATTTTAAATAACATAAATTTAAGCTTTCATGAAAATTTCAAATTTGGTTTGCTTTACAGAAACTTTGCAGCTCATAACACTTAAAAGTGTCTACAAGAATTTACATCAAAAGAAATATGAATATTCTCCCGTTTTTGTGACTTCAAGCTTTGATAAGGTATATATATATTCTTAAGTGCAGAACTTTCGCCTTTATTATACTTTTTTGTGTTTTATTAATGTGGTTGAGCACATTTATTATATATTGGATACTGTTGATGTTTGCTAGTATTAAATTAGACTTGAGAAGAAAGTCTGAAATTACATAAGGATCCCAATTTTTTCGCTCCATTCTCCTTAATTTTCACTTTAATGCCATACGCTATGGAATTCTGTTTACGATATACATGCATATATATATATATGGCCATACGACTGCCACTTTGCATTTAAATTAAATAATTTTTAGTTATTTTTAATTACCATTTATTTCTGATGAACTATTTTTTATTATTACAAAATTAATTTGACATAACAGTGATTGAAAAATTAAAGACGAGTTTTAAAAAATGTAAATTTTTAAAAAATTTATTATATATAAGAAATATTTGAAATATTTCCATTTTGTAAAAAAGTTTTAAAGTTAAGACTTAAAATGCACTTTATTATAATGACCCTAAAACAACAAAAATCAACAACAAATATCAGTATAAAAATAAATATTTATGGTCTCGCTCTTGTCTATTTGTTTTTAGATTAAACACTCTCCTCGCATTTACTTACCTCTTCCCCTGGCAATGGAATGAATAAAAAAAAAATGTAATAATAAAACTACAAAAGATTGTCATTTCTCTTCGTTATTCGGCCAGTAATCGCATTAAAATAAAAACTGACAATTTTCAAAATTTAATTTAAACGATTTAACTGACAGCATTAGAAAAGCAAATTTTTCGCCAGAAGCAATAATAAATAAATCAAAACGAAATGAATGAATGCTTGTAATAAAAAATAAATACCCCTTAGAATGCTGGAAGGGTGAACTTGTAATGAGCATATTTTGTGGATAAGCGGAGTAATGCGGAAGGCTGGGGCAGATAATATTCATATTTTTATATTCTGAAGTTTTTGTTATTTGTTTTTTGTTTTGCGAATATTGTTTTGAGTATATTTGATTCTCAACAACTTTTACGCAAATATTGTAAATTTTTTAAAAAGTTTTTTTTTTTACACAATTCAAGTTGATAGTTGAACAACTTCGTATATACTTGATTTTTTTTTTCATTATACCTTCACATTAAGGGTATTCACTTAGCTACGCACTTTATCTAGGGATGGAAAAACCATTTGATTGATTAAACATTTGATGCTTAAAACCAGAATTAATCAGTATATTTCTAATCCTTTAAATGAAACACAAACAATCATTAAAAATCACACAGAACAAAAAAAAAATTAGTTTAAAAATTGTTAGTTTAAAAACTAGTTTGGTAGTAAACCAAGAATCATTTCGTTGAAAATGAACGAGTTTTTAAAATCGCCACAAAAAATTTCTTCAAATTTCTTTAAGGCTATAGTCTACACTAGTTCCTCTCTTTTCTGGGAAACTTTTCAAAAAGCACTATTTGTTAATAATTCTTTTTGTTTTTAGAAATGTCGCCTAAAATTATTTGTACACAGATAAATTAACTCAACTTGTCGTGAAGCTCCCTAATGTTTTCACCAAAAACAGAGGAAAAGCACCGTATCAAAGCGATTATATTCTTACACTACTGGCAAGTATGTACTTATTTAAATAAAAATCTATCCATTCGCCTGCCTCTGCAAGGCATTTAAATAAATCGTATAAACTTTTTTTCTACACTCCTGACAATAACAACAAAAATGAAAACATTTCATAAGTGAAAAGGCCACAACAACTTACGTTTTGTGCTCGTAATCGTTTTTACTGTCTAATAAAAATTACAAACAGGGGTTGCTTAACTGCTTGATTCATCACTGTAACAACCAACACATCATATCACATCACATCACATCACATCACATCACAGATGACGTACTTCAGATGTTGTTCTCCAAAGGACTTTGATTCAACAACAACAAGAGCAATAAGAAGACACCGACACACATTCAAACACTTGAGCAACAATATTTGCTTCTATTCATATAAATAATATTTTGCATTGTTTTGTATTGTTGACAAAGTAAGTGATTAAATGAACGAGCGAGCGAACGAGTGAGTGAGTGAATGAGTTGGAAGGTAAATCCAATATTCAAATAAACGCGACATGTTCCTTTTTACAAATAAAAAGTATAGAGAAAAAAAAAAACATCAACAAAACAAAATACAAACAAAATCATTTTGTTAAAAGAACATTTATTTTATTTACTTAAGAACACGATGTCAAAACTAAATTGAGTTTTAATGTTGTCAACGCAAAATATTTTATGAATGAATGTTTTGGATGGATGGTTGGTATGAATGGGATGGGATGGGATGGGATGGGATGGGTGCTTCAACGACGTGGTTGAAAATCCATTCAGCGTATAATTGACCAAAAATGTTTTTATCGCTTTTGAAAAACAAGAAGACACATTAAAAAAGGCCCGCAAGGGGTAGGTAGCTGGCAAATAGAGACCTCTTGAAATACAATTTGCCACTTGCATTATGTTGCAATTTGTTTTGATGGGGGCGCCTTTATTTATACTATACTAAATCGAATTATCCACAGATTTACTGATTATAAGCTGTAATTGATAAATATTTAACACAACATTGGTGTAAAAACTATTCACGAAATTAAATACAATTTGAAATTAAGACTAACATTTTTTCGCCAGACTTGGTTTTGGTTTAATGTAGCTCCAATTCGATAAAATATTCTTCTTTTATTTATATGAAATACAAATAATTGTCAAAATCCATTTGAATTGAATTGTCAAGCAACATATTCAAAAAATATGCACAAGATGTTTAACATTTTTGTTGTAAATGCACATCTCTATTTCACAAAAGTAAATAAAGGAAACCGTGAAATAAAAAGTAAAGAACGGACCTTATACACAAATAGATTTCCTCTGTTAATACTTTACATTAATTTGTGACTGGCGGGCCAAACTATCGGTAGACCTTAACTAATATTTGCTTTATATGCTCCTAATAAATACATAAGCTCGATAAACTTGAATAAAAAAAAATATTCGACTGTGGCGAGTGTTATACACCCCCTCTCTAAAAATACAATCCATAGCGAATTTTATACACTAAAATTATACTGCAGGGAAGCCAATTTAATTTAAAAAAAATGCCTTTTTTTATTGCCCGATTTTCGCGATTTTCATATTAAATAAATTTTAGAAAATTCTGAGCAGATGAATTTTAAAATTTTTAATTTTAAGCCCAATTTAAGCTTAATTTACCGACGACTAAGAGGCAGTCAATTAACTTTCATTCTTATATAGATCTGGATTATATACCTATACTTTATAGGGTCACAAACCAATATTGTAAAAAGTATCATCCCCATATCAAATCCCTATTTGTGTATCCTTCCTTTCTTTTTGATGGAGAAGCAACATGCAAATTATATTCTATAGGAATGGGAGTATTACTTGCAGAGATAATTAGAGTTCCTATAAATATTCTACTTAAGGGCTTACTTCTCCACTCGTACGTTTTTTCGAAATTTAGCGGCTTCCGCGATGGAAGATATTTCTAGTCATATTATTCTGGTTCTATGCGTTTTGATCATTATAAGACTTTTTTTTTGCAAAATTGGTCAGGCTTCAATTTGCGATTTTTAAGCGGCTTTTCTCGCATGTTCGCCATCTTTTGCAACTAGAATGGTTTTTTGTATTGTAAACAATTACAATTAAGAAGAAAATAAAATTTTATCACAAGATTGAAAAAATATCTTGCTTCACTACTTTTAGATGAGCAAACGATGACTTCCTCTCCACTAGAAAATAAAATAAATGCAGCGCCAAAAACTGGCATAGTTTAAAATTAAAAGCGAAACGGTAATTTTAAAAAATAATAACTTGTTAAAATACAGCTTATTTATTAGAATTCCTCATAACTTTAATCTCTCCCTCGCTGCTTTCATTTATGTCCTGTTTGTGTGTGTGCGTGTTTGTGTATGTATGCGGAAATAGTAAATGTGTAATATCACATGTAAATACACACTTGTCTGTGATATGAATTCCCAACACGTGTTCACACTCAATGGGAACACATTTGCAGAAACAAATAATTTTCGCATCATGATACGAGCCGGAGCACGTGCCACCAGTTTAAATTACCATTGACTTGAGCTTTAAAGGAGAAAAGATACGAGAAAATAGAATGCATAGAGGCTTCCTAACAACCAATAAAAAATATTAAAAGACAATACAAAATTGGTGTGATCACGTCCACTGTTTGCAGGACTTCTTATCGGCAAGAGCATCAGTTGGAAAACAAATTACATGGCACTTGTTCTGAAGTATTCACAGCGCTTTTACTGCTACACGCAAAAGTCACTGAGGGAGGGAATGGTGGAAAGTGTTAATACCAATATGACAATGATTAGAAGTAAATATTTTTATTTGCTCACATGTCCTCCGTTGTATGCTGTATGTTGCAGTTAATATTGCTCAAAGTACAATGTTATTGCCTTTGTATGATTACAACTTCCTGATTGTGTTATTCCTTCGCTTCTTCCACTTAAGCTGCATTTTTCCGATTTGCAATTCAGTTAAAAAATGTCAACACGAGAGGACAAACGTATAAAAACAAACATACAAATGCCGACTGCTGGTATTGTATTAGAAAGCGATGTTCTTTGATGTTTTCTCGTTTAAATTAATGAAATTCCAAGTGTTACATCCATTAAATAATTTGTTTCCTGTTTAACAATTATTTATTTATTTATTTTTTTTTTTTTTTTTTTTCATTTAAGGAAGAACTTAAGAGCGAATTACAACACCATTTACGTTGTTGACACGTGTATCTGAACGTTAATAAATTTCTTTTTTTATAAAATACTTTGGTAACGCAAAAAACAGACACTTTTGATTTTAAATGATATTGACATATAAGTAACGCATAAAGTTTTACTATGAAAAGGAATTTGGCCGGAAGATTAACAATTAATATTTTTTTCCTATTTTCTTTTTAGTGTTTCCCAAAGCAACACTAAATAAATACAGTATTTTCTTTTGGATATCTAATATTCAGTAGAATATTAATTTTTTACTTAAAAATACAAGGAAATTAATTGTTGTGGCGGTATCAGGGGGCTCCTTTAGAGTTCCCTTAGCTAAATGTTCCTTAGAGCGATTTAAATATCAAATGCAGTGGAACCTCCCCCAGTGAAAGAGGGCAGCCACGGTCGGCCATTGTAGGGAGATGTCCACTTGTTGGAGGTGAAATAAAAAATCTTAAGTTATAAATTTCTTTTACGCATGTAATCTTTTATTTTAAATTTAAACACAAAGAAACTAATTTAATACTTTATAAGATCACAAATTATGCTTTAAAGAAAGTAAAAAAGAAACCGGTGATAAAACCAAAACATTCATTGTGCATAAGTTACTCTTTGAAAAAGAAATTGTGGATAGTCTTTTGAAGCAATATCGCTTGTTTCTCAACAACTAGGCGATCTTGTAGATGACTTTCTAAATTTTTTACATAGTTAAAAGGCTTGAAATCTGTTTGCAAAAATTGTTTTAAATTATGGAGGCATTTTAAAGCTTCTGTAACGTTTATTACTTTATTAGGTACCTCTTGCCAGTTTTCTTTATCAGAATCTTCTTCGGGTTCAATTTCACTATCCGCATTGTCAATATCAATAATTATGCAGTCATTCTCGGTATTTGTATTCTGATCAATGCATAGATATTCTTCAGTAGAAATAGGACCACAGCCTTGTGCTAATATTTGCAAGTCTATTAAGGGGATATAATCTTCGTCGTCAAACTTAAGGGTATTGTAAAAGTCGCCATCAAAACCAGCTTTTCGAAAACAGTTTTGGATTGCTTCGACGGAGACTTTTTTCCATGCGGCTTCGACAAGATATTAAGATTCAAAAATGTCGTATTTGTTTGATGAGCCTAAAGTTGTGTCCATATTCGAAAGAATATTTTTAACTAGATAGCTCCGATAGTGAAACCTAAAGGCTTTAATAATTCCTTGATCCAAAGGTTGACAAACTAAAGTAGTGTTGGGTGGTAACCATATTATAACTATGTTGCTTAAATTAACTTCGCGGCTGTGAGACGCAGCGTTATTTTTATAATTTTTTTTTATATATTGTCGAAATATTAGAGGGTTTTCGAAGCAAATAACGCTCAAAATTATGTGCATGTCCGTATATGAGAGTTTCCACTCTTGAGAATTTCGGTTTTAAAGCTTTTCTATATTAATAATTGCCGATTGAAGGGAGGTGTCCACCTGAGAAAGTGTCCACTATTGGGAGGCTTCACTGTAAACACAATTTTGTCTTGAATAGATCCCATAAATAAGTGTTGATTAAACAAGTGGCCGGCTTGAAATACTTGATTGGCATTTATTGTTGTTGTTGTTTTAAGTGTGCAATTCTTTTACTTCATTACTTTTCATCAGTATTTTTGAGTTGATAAAAAATCAGCCAATATAGATTTGGATAAGAAAGTAGTGCATTTGAATTGATTGCTTGTGTTTCTAAACTTCTCGTTTAGTTTAACTGGATAGCACTTAAATCTATGGTTGAGAAAAGGATTTCTGATTCTACTGAATATGGATTTTGGATTGCTATTAAATAAATACAATTTTGTAAATAATTTTTATTTAATTGTTTTTTAGTTGGTTCTTCAGAAAAAGCGTTTGCTCTCAACTTCTTCTGCTCAAAAGTGGTATTCCGAGTGAATATCACATTTCGGTTATGAAGTAGTGAAATAGTTTGCCAATGGTAATCCATAAATGCAGTAGGGCTAATGGTTAGCAATCTGACCTGCTAGAGTGTAAGAGACAACTACGATTCCTGCCAATATTTTGGTTATTTTCTGCAAACATGTTAGCAAAAAAGAAACAGTTAAGATCGAAACGTGAATCCATAAAAACTTATTTTAGCTAAAAAAAAAACATTATTCCATAAACTGAGTCAAACTTAACTTTAATGAAAACCTTCATTGATGCAATGTATTATCTAGCTATTTCAATGAAGAGTTTTCGTTGGCTTAAAATGTTTGTCAATGTTCAGGACCAAAATATACTGAATCGTTCTGTTCTAGAAATGCTGCAGAGGAAGAACAATGAAAAATACAAAAGCAATTCCCAATAGGGAATATTTGTGTGGTGTTTGAATTATGCTGCTGTTGCTGTTTTTATTTTGATTTATTATTTTAAGGATAATTGTGACCACAACACAACAGGAACTATTTGTTCACTTTGATGAACAATCGATTTTTTGTCCGTAAAAAATTGTTGGCGTATCAATAACACAATCTTATTCCATCCCCATTCGTTAAATGGCAATAAAGTCAGGATCTATTGTTCCATTATTATAATCATCGTACCCAACCAGTTGGCATATAAGTAATTCACTCATTTGTTCATTGTGCTTAGAATTATTATTGACTTGTTTCACCTCGCTGGCTATGCTTCCATTCTACGTGTGGGTGTGTGTATGTAATTTGTGTAAAAATGTGTATGTGCCCATAGTAGTAAACGGTAACACGATAGTGTTTAAAACTACACTCGCTACAAAATTCTAAACGAGCCTTCTTCACTTTTCTATTGTATTTGCTCGGCTTCAGCCTCTTGTTTGGAAAGCAATAAAAACTGAGCAAAAGTTATTTGCCCACATTAAGCAAAGAAAAAAAAAAGAAAAAAAAGATATTGAATAAAGGAAAGTATATAAAATAATAGTAATAATCAGAATAATAATGGGAAAAAATCGAAATATACGAGCAAAATCCCCTTTAAGAGTCCTCTGGTATTTTCTTTTATTGCTGCGAATGATGCGGCTGCAGCATCATCATCTTCTTGCCATTTCACGAAAATGAAACAAGTGTTTTCGTGTGGAATTAAAAGTGGGGTTGACGATGGTTGTGGTGGTATGAATTATAGGGGCGGTTTTTTGTTTTCGTTCGCAAAAGGACTTGAGTTTAAAACATATCCTTTTGTTGATTGTTATGATTGTTATATTGCTGCTGCCACGACTGCTGCTGCTGCTACTAATTCCGACATTTATTTTGTTCTCGTTAATATTTTTCTATGTTGAATTGTTTGTGAATTCAAATATCCTTCTTAATAGCTTTCCTCTACATACTTCACGTTCTCGTGTGTTTATAATATTATTGTTGAAATAGCAGCAGCAACAACAACCAGCACAGCAATAAAAAATATTATCCACACACACATGAATGTAAATTCAGGGAATTCATTCATTCATTCATTCACTCACTCATTCAGTTATTGTGTTGAATTGTAAAAAATAAGCTCTAAAGGATTATAAAGGAATGACGTGTTGATGTTCAGCTTCTGATGCGTCAGGTTGTTATTGAGGGCTTAAGTGCCGCATCGAGTTGATTTATTATGCAGCACCAGAATTCAATTAAGCATAATGATTGTCACTTGTCCGTATGTTAGAAAAATTCCAAAGACTTTTAATTTTTATTATTTTTATCGTTCCTCTGTTGTTTTGTTTGTGGTTAAAATATTTATTGAAGGATTATGCGATTTTCTTTTCTTGTTATGAAAAACATTTTGTTTTCGTATACAAACTTACATGCGGATGCACACATACGCAAATGCATATACATGAGCTCATAAACTATATTTTTAAAGATCTTCAAATAATATAGTGAGTTGCAACTTTTAATTTATTCTCAATTGAATAATTCAGTTGAATATTTTTGGTTTCCAGGCAACTAATTCGAGAGTAATACACAATGAAACAATGAATGAAAATAATAACATTTACACTCCAAAGACTGGAATACGAAAAAATTCACCTACAGGTCCATTCTCATAGTGCAATTCCACAATTCCCAGAGCGCTATTAAAAGTTGTGAGCATTTAATGAGCTGCGTAATTTATCCAAAGGACATATTAAATAAAAACTTTCAAAATAGTTTTCTGTAAACTGGAGTCGTTTCAAATCTTACGACTTTCTTTCATGACGTACGTATTCTTCATCAGGCCGAAGCGATAAACCGATTTCATTATTTGCACGTATTGCTGAAAGTTATACTCTTCCCAATGTAAAGGCAAATAAGAATTCTTAATATTCCAACAGTCAATAAGAAATTTTAAGATAATTGAAGGGAGTTTTGTTTTTATGTTTGTTCCATTTGAATGAATTTTGGACAAGCTGGACATAATATAGTCCAGTACATTTTTCTCTCTTGATGGATTAAATTTTCTCTCTGTAACCAAAAATGGCACTTTCGACATCATTTCAGTTTTACAAGAAAATTCGAAGCGAGATGCTGGCAAAAATTAATTTAAAAGTCTCATTAAATGAAGAATCTTCTCGATTAGGTTGATTCTTTTGGATGTACAGCATCCACAATACCAAAATTGGCAACACAAAAACGATTCCCCGAATCATGCCTCGTATGTATGTGTATTCTTTCGAGTTAATTGACTGTAAAATGTTTCCAAAAATTATTAAAGTTGTCTGCGAAACTTCCCTCTTGTTAAACGTTTTAAAAAGTTAAATCCGTAGCGGGCCAGAAGAATTAATCCTTAAAATTTACTACTGCTTTATCCCAGTTGTCTGGATACTGCCTTAAATGCACTTAAATAGATATCAATATAATAAAGAAAACAACTACGGCATATATATGTATGTACATACATATATACTCCTGTCGTATATAGTTACGTATTATTACCAATCACAGCATGAAATTACGACAGTGCCATTGTTAATTTAAACGTTTATTAACAGGGAGACGAAGCAATACAATCAAATTGCTTGTGCAACGACTTAATTCAAACCAAAAAATAATGAAAAAAGGCATGTTGACATGAATAGACCACATCCTTCTTACAAAAAAGAAAATTAACAGAAGAGAAAGAAAACGACAGGATACCGATAATAATCCGTTTTTTGTCAGCAAATTTAGTGAAACACCAAAATAATCAAAAACATTTAAAACACATCCATAGATAAAAATCCATACGTCGAGTTCATAACACATACACTGAAAGAAAGAAAAGGAATACATCAAATAATTTGTATCCAATTTGACATGTTTACTTTATTTTCGAAAATTATTCAAATTTCATTGTTCAACTCTTTTAATAAAATTTGAAATTTTTTTTTTATTAATTAAAAAATTTCAATTATAAATTGAATGTCTTTATTGGAATTACTGCCATAAAATTTTTTCATGTGTACTGCTCCTATGCAACAGACGTAGTATGGCAATAACAAACAACAGTACACTGCCGTAATATCGGCTAAAGACAAATAAGAGTTCGACACTTGAATTATTAAATCACTTCGGCATCAACAACAATATTTGTAGCAATAAAAACCAACAACGTTTAAAAGCAGTAAAACGAATACAACAACATTTTTTTGCTTAATACGAGTACGTCCTTACAACAAAATTGCTACGTAACGTACGTGGATGTGTTTGGGCACTTATAATTTTGCACTACTAAAAACATTAGGGGCTCCCTCTCAACTGTTATTGTTAATCTTTAGCTGCTCATGCAATTCACTATACCAGAACATGATAAAGGGTTAGTGAGAGAAGAGGCAGCAAAGAGAGCGTCTCCGGTGTTGAAGCATTTATAAGTTGATTTCACTTCACCGGCGAAATACTCCTACAGTACAGAAGAATGAAGGTGAAGAAGGCGTGGCTTCGTGCTGAGAATATTCGAGAGCACTTCTTTATGGCTCCCTACGACCTTAGCCTTGTAGTTGACGAAGTAGTATCATTCATTCTGTATGTAATAATTACGGATTCTAAAAGCTCCGAACTTCAGATTAGATTTTATGTAAGAAAAATAGAGGCTTCTTTTGTGACGACCCTAATATGTCGACATGATGGCAATCCAAAAAATTATTTTGAAATTCATTTAGTCCATAATACACGGTCATTAAAAATTTTTTAAGAAACCAAAAATCGTAAGTTTACAAAAACTTTTGGAATGTTATTATTGAGTTCAATAGCCTTTTACTAAGTAAGACGTAGAAACTTTGTTGTGAAATTAGAAATAGTAAGCGAATGAAGAAGAGTACACAATTATTGTTCGAAGGGTCGCCGTTTAAAATCTGACTGCTAAGGATACGAAAATTATAAAGTTCATTCCGTTGAAAAATTTATAAGATCTGCATGTGTGTCTTCTAATCGTTTTATGTTTTAAAATATTATTATGTTTTTTTTCTTATATGTAAAATTTCTATTAAACTTGGTTTTCCTTTATCCATACTGGATCCAAGTTCAGCTTTATATTTTCATTAGGAAATTTACTCGATTGGCTTAAAACGCTGTTGGACACATTCTATGAATAGTGCATTCAGAATACTGCTGAAATGCAAAAGAAGCACATTTAAGAAGACCTGAAATGAAATTACTGCACTAATTGCCCTCGTATAACACAAATCCCACTCTAGTGTAAAAATACACAACAAAATATACTGAAGCAACAAAAGGTGAGTGGTTGTATTGAATAATATAAAAGAATGTTTTTTGAAGACAATATGAACCAACCAACCAACCAACCAACCAACCAACCAAAATATATCAACGGTAATACCAAAGAAAGGGAAAAGCTCATCCTCAAATCCCATCCACAATATCACCGATAAACATTCAAGTATTATTTGCATGTACATGCAAACTCGCATGTGTGTGTGTGTGTGTGTGTGTCGCTGCTGCAAATAATAGAAACCCTCTACAAAATACTCGTATAATAACGGAATTGATAAGTATTAGTTTTTGCGCTTCGCTATTTGAAAAATAAAAATAAATAGAAGCAATAAAATCTCGCATTAAATAGAAAGCAGCCAGTGAACCTTTTTTCTCCAACATCCTCCTCTATTCCTCTATAACAAGTTTTGAAGAGTGACAAACTTGCAGATGTGAAGCTGAATTGGAATACAAATGATTTCTATTAGTAAATGCGACAATGTACCACTTCAAATTGCACTTCTTGTATGTAAATTTGCATGCGAAAAACAAGAGTGTCGATTTTTGTGTGAGCCACTGTATTCTAAATATTAATACTTATGAAAATGTTTCAAGTACCCTTAAATACTTGTTATTGTTAACAAAATTGTTTCTCAATTTCTATGAAAATTTATGTGAAAGAAGCCGCAAAAAATATTCAACGGATTGCATAAAAAGTAGAACGTATTGATTTAATGAAAGGTGAAGATTTCTGGCCAGATTTCAAAAAAAGATTTTAATAAATATTAATAAATATTGCTACAATCCTAAAAACTTATTTTATTGTTGGCCAGCAGCAATTTTATTTGTGATAATTAAAATTAATTTAATGGAAAAATATATATTTATGGCAAAATTAAAAGATCTGCGTTATTTTTCTTTAATTTTATATAATTTTATAAATTAAAAATTACAAAAAAAATTAAAGTTGCACACACAAGAGATCATCGCTTTCGAGCAGAAGGTTTCAAAAAAATTGTTTTTCTAAACTTAATAATAATAAGTTCTTTAATTATGATCGAAATATAAAAAAAGCACACGATCCTGCCTCAGCACTAGATTTATCCACTGAGAAGGTGTTAATTTTCAGCACCGATTTATTTTTTTTACTTTTGTTGCATGTTTTACTAATCTGCATATATCTGTAATAAATGTATATAAAAGCATTTCTGTCACAGAAAAAATTGTGATAAGTAGAAATGTTTTATGTCCCGAATAAATTTATTCTTGTCCTTGCAAGAATAAATTTTTTGCCAAAGTTTTATTTCTAGAAAAGTGGTGTTTCGTTATCAGCATAATCGACAAGTAGGAATTCCGAATAATCGTTAAAGAAAAATCTCTATATATATAAAAATTAAGTGATCGATAAACTCGAAAACTACTGGACCGATTTTGGCCAAATTTTATGTGCATGCTCTATGGGTCATGAAGAGTGTTTCTGCGTAGTTTGAAATTCGTACGACAGATGGCCCAATATTAATAAATAGTAATAAATAATAAATAAATAGTAATAAATAAAATATAAATTGCTTATTCCACTATACGCGATAATTAAAAAATAATAATTTATCAAAAATCTCTTTGGATAGTTTTAATGGTTTTCTATTCTGGAAAAATGCTGTTTATTTTTCTTTATCAGCATATTCGACACAATTTTGTAAATTGTCTAAAAGATATATTTTAATTATTCTGTCCTTAGATCAATGAATGTAATTTTTCAATTAAATACTCGATTTAAAAACAAATTATAAAGCACAAATTGCCGCAAAATTTATTATCTTTATTAATGTAAGTTAAAGCTTTCACCTCTTATAAAGAGCTTTTAGCTCAATTAAAGCCCCTTTGATATTAGCTGTTGGCGCAAAGCAGTATGATAACAATTTATAATCGTTTCTAAGAGCTTCTTATATAACAACTGAGTTACTTAAAAAAATATTTTTGATTCGTTACCACAGAATTTGTATAAGAAAACGTGTAAAATAAAAGCCTTCCACAAAAGGTTACTACAAGCCTCAAGCACTGGGAATAACTATGGAACCAGTGAAAGTTCAGAGCGCTGCAGTAAGATTTTGTATTACTTGAAATCTTCCTTGCGATTTTACTTCCTTCTCATGATATATAAAACTGAAACAATCGAACAGTGTTGCCAACTGACATTTCAAATAGCTCAGCCTGGTTCACACTGCAAAATTTCAGAAAGCCTGAACAGAAGCTTTCATGTTTTTTTCTTCGCAGCAGGCAACTGATTTCAAAACTACATAAGTAAAATATGCATACATAAATAAATAAATAAGTAGAATAATTAGTACTTGGGCGAAAACAAAGCGACACAACTACACGACCACCAATGGCTACAATTACTAGAAACAGTGCATAATGAATTGGTTCGTTTTTTATATATTTATATATTTTTTTAGATATTTTGTTAAAAAAACTAATTGCAAGTTAATAATAAATATTTATTATGCATAAGAATAAATAAAAGGAACCTTGATTGTGAAATCGGATTCCGAAACATATTTTGCCGTCAGTACATGCCCACTTCTGTTAGAAGTTTGTATTTTTTCAGCGGGTTTTAAAACTGGACAGCTTACAAAATACACAACTTTGCAAAAAATTTATTCTAGTAAGGCAAAGGAGTTGCAGGACCCAACATCGCTAACAGTAGTGAATATCATGGAAGGATATTTGTTACCAGAGTAGAACAATTTTAATATTAATAGGTCACTTTCTGTAACCGGCATCGTAAAGCATTAAATTCCCTTTCTCAAAGGAAAATCCTACACAGCATATCGTATTAGATTAAAAACGGATTGAAATTCTTAATCGCTAAGCAAACAGCCGATATGTTAAATAAATAGTGTTTAGAAAAATTAAATTGCCAATAAGCGTTACGGCTATTTTAATACAAACCGAAATAGAACAGTTTTAAGAAATTTTTGTGTTTATTTTACACAAAATGTAATCACTGTAAAATTGTTTATCCCATTATTGACATTATTTGCATGTGCAAAAATAAATAAAATAAAACTGAAAAGAAAATGGAATCAGGATTCATGTATTTGTTTATTAACGCATAGAGATAAGCAAACACATGCATACATCATACAATCGCACACACGCCCAATCCATCTACTTGTATCTGTATGCAAATAAGATTTCAAAACGTTAACTTTGTTATAGAGGTAGAAATGGGTATCTGTGTGCATATCCTGAGCAAAGTTGAACAAATAGAAAAATAAAGCAGATTCAACTGGAAAAATATTAAAAATACAAAAAGGAAATATAAGAAAAAAAAGTGAAAGAATGAAAATAAACTTACGGTTAAAAAAACATTCGCACATAAAAATGCAAACTTGTGCATTTAAAGTGAAAACAGAACTTAACTCGGCAACAAGCAAACAGCAACAAGAACAAAAAATTTATATAAAAATAGATGCAAAAACAAAAAGTAAAAAATAAAAAAAAAATGTATGCTGATGTGTGTACGTGTATACAAAAATATGTATGTATGTGCGTTCGTTTGAATGCGTGCATCCTGTTTAAATATTACCAACCAACAGCAACAATAACAAAAGTTAACAGATACGAATGCATTTATGGAAAAAAATTTATTCACAAGTACACACTAAACGTATATGCAGTAAGCCAGATATAAGAGACTCTGCGGAAAAAGCACTTAAGTTGCGAGAAACCCATTTCCGGATTCAAAATTAATAAGTGCAAATTAAAAATTAAAATTCTATTCGCAATTTCGCCGTATTCGACGCTGTCAAACCGCGGAATTAAATATAGCTTTCGCCTGTGCGTGTTTTTGCCAGAGGTGACTGTATCCACCTCGATTGCACGCTGTATATTGTTGGGCCCAAGATTAGTTTTTCACACTTCTACTCTCATTTATTTAAAATATTTCCAACGTTTAGAAAATTTACAACATCTTGCCTTTTATTCATTTTGCATTTTTAAATATTTAAGCGAAAAGGAAAGAAAATTTGAAGGAAAATTCGGAACTTTTTCCTTATTCGCTTGAAATTACAAAAAATGCACTTACGTTGTTTTGTCAAAAGCGTACAAAGATGAAAGATGTCGTATATACGAGTGTTTCTGTACGTACTTATAAATACAGATATTTGTGTATGTGTATTTAGTGGCTGCAATATGGGTTTAAATGCATTGTGTGCGCACATTTGTGTGACATAATAAAATATTATTATTAAAAGGCACATCAAAGTTATAAAGGTATCTTCAGAAAACATAAAACAGCCAGCAGGAGTAAAAAAAAAATAAAGGAAACTGAATGTAAAACAACAAAAAGAGAAATAAAAACAGAAATACAAAAGTTGAAGGTGTACACACATAAGCACGGCACAGTCACAACTACAAGTGCAGCAGCACAACTAGCTTAAGAGGAGCCCATCTATTAAATCATTCACTTATTCATCCACTCGTTCCATTAGCTCACTTCAAAACTTTATATACGTGTACACATACAGTGTGGCTGTGCGTGTGTGAATGCTTACGTTAAACCACTTTTGTAGCTGCCTTCTGCACGTAATTTAATGGAAGTGGTAGCAGTATCAGCAGATGAGTAATAAACAAAAATTCAAACACCAACACAAGCAAACAGATTCGTATCAACAGAGCGACACAGCATCCCAACGAATGTTTGTTTAATAACTAAAAAATGTGATGCCTTTCGGAAAGGCACAGTAATCCTGTTCGCAATGGGCGTATAATCGACGCAAAAAAATGTTGGATTAGTTGAACTTGGAATAAAATATATGTCTCTCGAATAGACAGACATATATTTGAAATATATTTATATTTTTAAAAAATATATTTTTTAAAAAAATAAAAAGAAATTTTAACAAAAAATAGTTAAAAAAAAATTCCAAAAAATAAAAAATAAATATGCATATTATTATTTATTATTGAATGGAGGTGACGTGTTTCGTACAGTAATTTCGAAAAATAAAATATCTTTTATTAATCTCAAACCCGCGGCTTGGGTTTGTGCCGTGGTGAACCTTGACCTGGCGGACACGCAATGGCACCGTAACCGGCCGGTGACGATGGTGCTCGGGGCCGATCTCTACGCTAAAACCATCCGCTCCGGTCAACAAAGGCCGGACGCCACGCCATCACTCCTCGCCCAAGACACCGTCTTTGGTTGGATAGTGAGTGGAAGCCTAGAAGGCTGTATCCCAGTGACCATACGCCGATCCCAACGCCGGACTCCATCCTCGGCTGGGTCGCGTTTGGGCCCTATATCATATTTATTTCTATCTTGACTATTATTACTATACCGTTATACCGTTCTAGATTGCCCGCTTCATCGTTCAACTCAACGACAACCAACAACTGAAGAGCAGCTGGATTTTTCCGGGCCCGACTGAGCTGACCTCGCACGACTCCGTCGTCGAGGGGGTAGGTTTACCCTATAGACCTATGTTATATAGACATTCTATATTCAACAGAATGCTTGACTACAATGAAGCACGCCACCGTGAGCAGTTCGGAGATGGAGGCTGGGCTAATGAAGCCTAAAATTAACAAGCTTACGATGAGGCAATGGAGAGAGTGAGAAGACCACCTCCTATTCCCAGGCAACAGCAGAGACGGCCAGGAAATCGGCCAGTCAGGGTAACCCCTCGCTTTAAAAATTGATTTTAATTTTTAGTACCAAAAAATGCTTGAATCGACCTTGTTTTAGTTGATTTTGCAATGTTTTTTTCTGCGTGTATCTGAAAGCTTTTTCTACACAGGATTGCGATGCCATATTTTTATATAAAAATTCTTAAATTACTGCAACTTTCACTAAGTAGTTATGAGACTTACTATGAAGCGGACTGCCGAACTGTAATAGTTGATACGGCTGACATTATTACAGCTACATCAGTCAAAGTGGCTGTCATCTATTGCCACTAACATTTGCAAATTAAGTGTCCGCTTCACCAAGAGGGAGAGGCCGATTATTCGATTCCGACTCGTTAACAAGAACGTGCCCTTTCCAAAAGTCTTAAACTTGTAGGCATTAAAAATTCAACTATACCAGGAGCTGAGAGTAATACGAGCACAGAGCCACGTTCGATTTCATACAGGATTTACTTAAGTTGCAGATGCAAACAAATAGGGCACAAAGAAAGCTTAAGTCAAGTTCAAATAGAATAAAAATACGACTATATTACTCGTATTATACTCGTATATTAAAAATAATGTTAATATTACAATTTCATTTCCGATAATTGTAAACTTGGCAGAAGATAAAAATTGTTCACTGGATCATTTACCGTCCGTTACTTATGATTGTGTGTATTCAAATGAATTGGGATTACGCCATTTTATGTTGTTGTTTCAAGAAAATGATACATAAAGAAGGATGACTGTCTGCCATAAGCTCCACATTTTACCATGGAAATTTACACATGCACAAACACACACACAGCCACACACATATCTTTGGATGTATATGCGTGTACACAGCCATCCGTTTAACATTTTCTCGAATACATCCTTTGTTTGTTTTTATTTGTAATACAACAATCTCAGTTATATTCATCCCTTTAGGAAATTAAGCACCCACTCATACTTCCGCTGCCAGCAAATCAACGTCGCATATGGAGAATTGATTTGTTCTGTCTCTTTCACTCGCATCCGTTCAATCGAAATATATATGTACATCTCAATCTCATGCACCCATCTGGTGAGCCACATCGGAGTATTAAGAGCTCGCAAGTGGAAGAGGAGGGGACTGCGGCAGTCGCATCACAGCTCAATGTTATTTTGGCATAAAACAACAACATAACAACGACAAATGCGATGAAAACGACAGCGGTTACGGATAAATAAATGTTTGAGTTGTGTAGAAAAACAGTTTGTTTTTTTCCGTTCCGTTATTGTCGAAAAGGGAGAGAGAGAGAGAGAGATTTTGCTTTGATGCTTTTATCACATCGCATCATCGCATAAAAAATTATCAATTTTAAGCTCACATACTGACTTACAGGCAACTTCGAGCCTCTGCCTTTTTCATTGCAAACTTTATTCGTTTGTTTGTTTATTTATTTGTTTTGGGTGCAGCATTCCAGTCAACCATCCTGCCAGTCAGCCAACAACCAGCCACGGATTACACGTTTAAAATTGTTTATTCCGAATAGATCGACATTTGCGAGAAGAATTCCGTCGTTTGCAGACAAAAAATCGTAGCGCATTAAATGTCGATAGTTATTTTTTTGGCGCGTTGCAATCAATATTAAAAAAAAATAATAAATTTCTTCTTAAAACAAATTCAATAGACAAGTGCATAATTAAAATATAAATTATAAAATTTTTTTTTACGAAAATAATAGTGATTTACAGTTGCTGAAGCAAACTTTTCAAATAAACCAAATTTTAATCAATAAAACATTTTTAAAAAATATTAAGAAGAAAAATTCCTTAAAACAATTCATAACTTATGAAATTTAATTAAACAAATATTGAAACAACAAAAAGTTCCTAAAACTACAAAAAATATTCATTTTAAAAAAATAATTTTTTCAAACATTTTCTTATTCGCGAATCGCCTTTTAAAGGTTGTAAAAGAATTCATTCTGTAATCAATTTTTGCCAACGGTTATGCATACTTCTACAGATTTAGCTGTTGCCAATGTAACGGGCTGTGCCCCCCATATGACAAATGTTACCCTTTCACCGCCACCTCATCTAAAGCGACGCACTGCTCCACACGCTATTTCAACAACAAGCAATCAACAGCATCACCATCCAACAGTTCAAGAAGAAATTGCGTCGGCCAATGAAGATGCCGACAAAGTTAACTCTCCTCTAGTTAAACCTCCGTATTCATATATCGCCCTCATTACAATGGCAATATTACAGTCACCCCAAAAGAAATTAACCTTAAGCGGAATATGTGATTTCATAATGTCAAGGTAAGAATTGCGAAGTTAAATTAACACTGGCTTAAACGGCTTAGTCGAAGAGCATTAACTGTCATTTATCTGTTACAAAATCCAATCAGGGAAATCGAATAACAAAATTCAAAACCACAAATAAAGACACATTCCTCCCTTTTGTGGGGTACCCCTCCCTTTTGTGGGGTACCGTCGCAAATATCGCAAATAGTTGGCGATCTCAAACACTTTTTGTTAATGTTTAAGGATTTCCAACAACGTGTGCAGAAACAATTTGTATTTATATGAGGATTAGCTGCGCCAAAAGTGCTTTCAGTTATAGTTACTGGGCTTTAACAAAAACATGTGTTCCAAGAGCAGTGAGCCGAAACAACCTTACATTTCCTTTTATTATTAATCTTATTCCATATTTACATTACGGAATTGGGAACATTGAAGACTTTTAAAAGAAAGATTGCATAGTAGTACTAGCTTTAGTGAAAGTGACCATTGTATTAGTATATTTTCCGACAATATAATATAATATAATATAATATAATATAATATAATATAATATAATATAATATAATATAATATAATATAATATAATATAATATGATATAATATAATATAATATAATATAATATAATATAATATAATATAATATGATATAATATAATATAATATAATATAATATAGTATAATATAATATAATATAATATAATATAATATAATATAATATAATATGATATAATATAATATAATATAATATAATATAATATAATATAATATAATATAATATAATATAATATAATATAATATAATATAACATAATATAATATAATATAATATAACATAATATAATATAATATAATATAATATAATATAATATAATATAATATAATATAATATAATATAATATAATATAATATAATATAATATAATATAATATGATATAACATAATATAATATAATATAATATAATATAATATAATATAATATAATATAATATAATATAATATGATATAACATAATATAATATAATATAATATAATATAATATAATACAATATAATATAATATAATATAATACAATATAATATAATATAATATAATATAATATAATATAATACAATATAATATAATATAATATAATATAATATAATATAATATAATATAATATAATATAATATAATATAATATAATATAATATAATATAATATAATATAATATAATATAATATAATATAATATAATATAATATAATATAATATAATATAATATAATATAATATAATATAATATAATATAATATAATATAATATAATATAATATAATATAATATAATATAATATAATATAATATAATATAATATAATATAATATAATATAATATAATATAATATAATATAATATAATATAATATAATATAATATAATATAATATAATATAATATAATATAATATAATATAATATAATATAATATAATATAATATAATATAATATAATATAATATAATATAATATAATATAATATAATATAATATAATATAATATAATATAATATAATATAATATAATATAATATAATATAATATAATATAATATAATATAATATAATATAATATAATATAATATAATATAATATAATATAATATAATATAATATAATATAATATAATATAATATAATATAATATAATATAATATAATATAATATAATATAATATAATATAATATAATATAATATAATATAATATAATATAATATAATGTAATATAATATAATATAATATAATGTAATATAATATAATATAATATAATATAATATAATATAATATAATATAATTATATTATTTCAGAATTCACTCAGTTTCAGAATTACTGCTTGTCCAACCCGAAATCAAGCTCTAACACTTATGATTTTATAGTAAAGCATTTCAAAATTTAACTGAATAACAATATTGTCAAAAATCAGAATAATCGGTAAAGAGAAATCTCTATATATATAAAAATTAAGTGTATGTTCATGATCGATAAACTCAAAAACTACTGGAGCGATTTTGACCAAATTTTATATGCATGCTGTATGGGAGGAGAGTAAGGAATGTTTCTGTGTAGTTTGAAGGTTGTCCGACAGATAGCGCAATATTTAGTTTTCTTGTATTTGCTAATCTCTACCGGCGATAACACAATGCTCTGTTTTGCTGAAAGCGTTCGGTGCTTCATCGGCATGTAGTGGCGATAATTAGCCCAATACCGGATCATACCTAACATATTTTCGTGAAAAAAAATGAATTAAATAATAAAGAAAATAAATATGACTATTTTTTAAACTCTATTTGCGCGACAATCCTATGTTATGTTTCGCCGCTACACCCCGATTAAGCAGCCCTGTAAATAACTAAGAACACTGATTTTTATTTTCTCCGAGAGGCAGTTCACTAGTCCAGCTGGTAATAAATAAAATATTAATTGCTTATTTTAGTTTATACTATAAGCGATATTATTTAAAATAAATAATAATTTATCAAAAATCTTTTTGGATATTTTTAATTGTTTTTTTTTTGCTGTAATAATTAAATATTCTGCCAACAGAATCGTAAAAATATGTATAAAAACATAAAATACCAACTTCGGCCTGCAATCAATTAATAAAGAAATGTTGTTTTTATGTATGGAAGCTTTTTATTACTCCGTAGCTTTCATAAGCTTGTTGCTAAGCGAGAAGCAAACGAGTCTAATTTTATTATACAAAAGACAAGGCAGAAAGTATTTGCGTTTTCTCTCCGTCCTTTTATTTGAATATCACAAACAATTAAAAAAAATATTTGATTTAATGGAAAAAATTTCTGTAATCGGAAGGATTTGTGGTTTCCATACAAAATAAAATCTTTCATTATTCGCGTAATTTTTGTTTATAAAATTGTGACGACAGTTACAGATATTGTTATCGAAAGTGTAAATAAATTAAATAAAAAAAGCTTTGCACACATTTATTTGAAAAATAAAAATTTGCAATAATTATTCTTGTGCAGGAAAGTATCTGTTGGGAATAACCGTAACAATAATGGCTTTGGTTACGCGAAATATGCGAAATATTGATCCAATCACTTTAATCGCTAGCATTCGCCGAAGGAAAGTGTTTTGAAGAGAGCAGCATTCTAGTAGAGCAAATTAAATTAGATTGGAAGGAGGAGTATACGGTACAAAGACCAATTCGGCAAACGAGTTCTCTGAATAACTTCAGAATACAAAAGATCAAAGTAGAACAGCTGCCTTCTATTGAGTTGTACAGCAATGCACAGACTAGGAGGGGTTCTTCGCCATATATCCAGGCCAACTTGAAAGTTACCAATTATTGCTAAGACAATTAGAATCAAAATGGCTGAAAAAAAAGCTTTAATGTGCACAGCTTCTGTAGTGAGTTCTGATAATATAAAAATAGGCACAAAGTAAGAGGCAGCTAGAACTCGGAGAAGAACTTACGAGAAACTTTCTCATATTCTTTTTTTTATTGTTCGTTTCAATATTTATATAAACAAAAGTGAAAATTGCAAGTTTATTCCAATTTATGAAAACAAAAAAAAAATAATTTTTTATTTTGAGTCCCTCTTGCTCTGCTTAGACGATGTATAAAATATTAAATAATTAAAAAATTTAGAAACTAAATGTTAATTTCAATAATTTTTTTGTCGCTGAAGCATTATAACGCAGGGAACTATTCTGAATGTGAAATATTTATCCATAGTTATTCTGTTTCCTAAATCTTTAATATGTGAATAATCGTTGATAGATACCTAATTCAGCTAGAATTTCTAGTTCAGAAATTAGATTACTCCAGCAATAATAATCGGTTGTTCACTTTAATTTTTTTATTCTTCTCCAGATTCGCCTACTACAAAGATAAGTTTCCGGCTTGGCAAAATTCCATACGACATAACCTCAGCTTAAACGACTGTTTTATTAAGGTTCCTCGGGAGCCCGGCAATCCAGGCAAGGGTAACTTTTGGACTCTCGATCCATTAGCTGAAGACATGTTTGATAACGGCAGTTTCTTGCGGAGAAGAAAACGTTATAAAAGAGCACCAGCCATACAAAGGTTTCCATTTACCAGTGTATTTGGTACGTTATCGCCATTTTGGATACGCAAGCCTGTGCCGCTAGTACCAGTCCATTTTAATGTACCAAATTTTAGCAGCAATCGTGAATGTTTCGACATGTTGCACGCACCGATGACGGATGTTTTTGATGCGACCACTTTAAGAGGCACAGAAAAGAAATTTAACTTTTTCGCCAACACCGATTTTTCACTGTATCCCAGCAGCAATGAGAAGTTTGATGCTTTCAATCAAAGTTCGGTTATGTCAGGGCAACGGGTGAGCAGTGGTGTCTTAAATATGAACAGCACTAGTGAATTAGATAAAATGAAACTTTACGCATTTGGGGCGATACCTCCTAGCGTAGACGAAAATGGGTTTAATACTTCCCAACTTCAGCAGCAGCAATTTGAAAGAACACAAAGTTCACAGGAATCTGAGGATTCAGATGATGATCGTATCGATATTGAAAGCCCCGATGAACAAGATTCTCATATTTCAGATTCGGTTGAAAGCCTTAGCGCAACTCGCTTAGATGTTCAAGTTGAAACGGAAGATTTAAGCGATAAAACAAACATCACACAAAATCTAAAGGATGCCCCCTCTTGTATACTACTCTTCAACCACTACGATTCGCTTAGCAACTCTTTAAATGTAAAAGCAAATGGCCGTCCACTTAAAAATGACAACGAGATTTCGAAAGTACGTGTCGTGACACCGCCTCAAGGTATTGGTGAGTCTGATAACATAAACAGTACTACCCTCCTACCGTTTGACTACGAACATACCCGTTCCACAAAACACAGCAGTACAAGAGATTTTCGCATCGAAACACTAATAGGAAACACTCATACGACAACACCTCTCGATCCAACACATGATTGAAATTATGGTACTCAAAAGCTTCTTCTGTAAATAGATCATGAACTCATTATAGCATGTAGAGTTTTAAAAGGCCGGTACTAATGCAACTACGTCACTATTTTTATTCTTCTAATTTTTTTTTTTTTTAATTTTTTTTCCTTTTTAACGAGACCAACTGTCAAAATAATGTTTATAAATTCAAAATTGTCAAAAACCGTTATTATTGTAAATGTTCTGATTGTCAAATAAGTAAACAAATAAACAAAAGATAAATTAAAAACAAAAATTATAAATGCCTTTAAAATTAAATCAGTCTATTGTATGTTTGTATTGCACCATTGTATGTAAGTATGGATGTATAAGACGTTATGAGTGTAAATGAAATTTAATAGAAAATCACAGAAAGAAAACTGCGGAATAAAAATAGGCTTTACAAGCTAAATACATGTCTTAGTGGCACATTTAAAAAAATATACATATAAAAATAAATCCCATTAAAAAATTAAAACGGAATTGTATCCGTCCCCCTTCTAATGAAATCATTCAAACAACTATGCATATATTTCAACATTTTCCAAAAAAAAAATTTAAGCTCCTAAATAAAAATTTTTTTGATTTAAAACATCGCTTTTACGAAATTAAATATTCACAAAAAAGCAAATTAGTCAAAATATAAAATGAAATATTTTTTCTATTGAGGATTGTCATTTACTCCCATATCCTTTCCAAAATCACACAGGAAGTTTTCCTTATAAAAAAAATAATTTAAATTGCTTGAAACTGTCTAAGACTTTATTATAAGGTTTAGAAATTTTCGTAGTAGGAGACTCATTCAAATAGTGATTGAAGAATTTAATTCGAAATAAATTATGAAATATAAAAATTTTTTAAAATTTCAGAAAAATAAATGCCGTTTATATTTATACTAATTCTTGGTTTGTTTTTAATTTTTTTTTACAACTGCATTCGCCAATTACAATATTTCGAACTACCAAAATTAAGAATGCAAATGCATTAGATGAAGTTTGCAGCCACTCCTTTAATGGCTCTTGCATTTTCTTCCCTTCCTTCGGCTTTTATAAATTAGCTATGAGCTTCTATTTCTTTTTTTTTTTAATTTCGCCCCTTTTTTGTTTTCATTCTCTTCGTTTTAATATGAGCAATAGGTTCTTGTCTAATTTGTTTGTAAGGTGAAATATTTCGCCAACAAAACTCTATTGCTCATATTAAAAGAAGATGTTTAACAATTCAAATATTGGTCATATCTGTTTCTTAAAAGGAAAACAGACACACACACATAATTTATAGCATAAACTTATATTTCATATATGTATGTATATTAATATATTGCTTATTTGAAAAATCGTTCGTTCTAACGGTTAATAAGAAGGGTCGAGAGGCCGCTTTTGAAAGAACTCCAAAAAAAATTATTCTGTATTCACATATTTTATAATAAAAATTTTTCAAAAGCATTGAATTGAGAACAGTGCACAGTGTGTAAAAAATATCCTTCCATTTTTAATAAATAATATGCATACATGTATTTGAAATGATTTTACTAGGAAAAGGTAAGCAAATCGTTATATGATACGCTCTTAAATTATGAATTTCAAAATTAAAACAAATTGTATATTTAAAATTGAATTTAATATTTTCCAGGTTTAAGACGATTAACGCAGGAGCATGTGCTAAATGTCAATTTAACATGTGTTCAATTGGGGCATGCGCTCTTCCAACTGGAACAATGTTAACAGGCAGGACAATAAATATAACTTTTATGAAAGTAGCTTCTTAAATTAGCTTTTATTGAAAAAGAAAGCTTTTTCTGAATAATAAAGCCTGCGCTTTAATAACTCCAACGCATTCCAAAAGAAAAAGAGACAACGAAATTTATATTATAACCAGGTAAAAGATATCAACTCTATTGATAATAAAATACATTCCAAAACTTCACACATATCGTCTCCCCCTACACAGAGAAGTCGATTTTTCGCATTAGAGTTACAATTATAAAATAGAAACGAAAGAAAAGAGAAGTATTAAAAATTTAAAGAAAATATTAAGCAAAAGTTCATTACACATGAAAAGAATCGAAAGTGATTAATGCAATTAAAAGAGCAATAGTTCAAATAAAATCCTGCAAAATGAGTTAAAAGATTAAAAAATTGATTAAAATAAACGAAGGAAAAATAGAAAATCAGATGAAGAAAAAACAATAGGTACATAGCGGAATAATACATTAGAAAAAGGTGAAGAGTAGTGAGTGGGGCTTAGGCTACACAGGGAAAGTAATTCTTGTCGTTTATCCAAAACTCCCCCACTCCAAATAACATCATCATCACTATTGTAATTATTGCCAATCACCATCATCATCATCATCACCATCGACAGCGGCATCACTATAGCCAACAGCGACGACAACATCATCACCAAAAGCCACCAATTAAAATAAACGGCAACACAATTTCGTGTCAATTAAACTAGAAGAAAACATTTTGATTTATTTTCATACATACAATGGAATAGAAATAGCTAAGAGAAATAAAAACAAAAACTCTATCGCAATGAAACGTTTATCTCCCGCTTCTAAGACGGGTGATTGTAAAACTCCAACAATCCTTAAGTCCATATAACCTAACAACAAACTAACGAACATCTACGACAAACACAATATACACAAACACGTTCGTTCGTTTTACACAAACACATCCAGCCTTCAAAAATTTTAGTTTGCATTGGAAACTAATGAAATCTGCATCGTTAACATCGGGACTACTAATGCTGGTGTATCCAATGGCGTTAAGGCGATACGTTATTTGTCTAACGCTTCTAACGTGGCTGTCACTCTTAACACGTAAGTACTTTTCTGTTTTGTGTTGTAGCGCTGCGACGCAACGAAGCCCTCGAGACAACCGCTCAAACAACCACTTTATATATTTTAGTTACCCAGTCAGTTAGAATAACTAACCTTAAGGTGCCTCATATCTACACACTGGAACGTCACACGGAACCGGAACCGCTGGTGCTAGACTGTGAATATGAGCTGGGGCCACGGGAAAAAGGTTTTGTGCTCAAATGGCTGTTTAATAACCATTCAATATACCAGTGGATACCGTCGGTCAAAGGATTTGCCATGGTAAGTTTAGTGCAATGTACAAAGAAGCAATATCTGCTTACTGCAAAGGAATTCATTAGTGTGGCTGGGTTCATATGTGTGTGTGCGTATCTATTTGGGAGAGTGTGCAAATCATCCCTTCATGCTAGCAATATTTTCAAGCAAATTTCATTACACCAAAAATATGGAAGTATTTTCTTTACTGAAAGACGCCAAGAAAAGCGTGATGAATGTGCCCGCATAGTGTTCTAATAGATGCAGCAACAACAGCAAGAAAATTCTTTTAAAAAAAACACCGTGGTAGTGCACTTCAGAACTCTTCATAAACAGCCTGTTGAGCAAAACTGAGCTCAAGGACATTAAGAGGTTCTTTCTCCGCAAACTTGGAAATTATATTTCAAATTTCCGAATATTTTCTAATCATATATCATTTTCTCCCACAACATCGGACAATTCTCAGAGAAGAATGAACGATAATTTCTCAAACTCTGACGAAGTAAATCTTAATTTACATATATAATTATTAATAAAAACAATTAATTTTAAATAAGCACATTTTAAAGTGTTACCGGCGTGATGGGTTAACTCATGTGTACCAGCGACAGACGGACCTGCATATAAAATTACACATCAAATACAAATATTTTCACAATTTTATTTTTAATTTTAATTTTATTTAGTCTTTGGCTCCTCCAAAAATATGGTGGGCTCTTAAGGCTATGATAGTTTGGACTAAAACCGAAAATGTGTATTAATTTACCTATCAAATCTGTCCGCGCCTTATTTGAAAAGACATAGGAATCGTATGATTTTGAATCTGAAGAGTGTATTCTTTAAAACGTCAAAACAACATTTGTTTTCTATTTGCAGGGCATCATGAAATCGAAAATAAACACCGAAATTTTTACTTTGGAAGGTAGTCCGGGAGTAATTTCAATACGCAGGCCAGATTGGAATATGACCGGTGAATACACATGTTTCGTACAGACGTTCGAATCGACCGATAAACGTAGCAGTCGGCTGCAAATAATTGGTAAACTTTTACAATTTCTATGAAATTTGCCTGGCCAGCTGTTAGGAAATTTAAATGTCAAACATCAAAATTCATTAAATTGTCAAACAGATTCGGATTTCACTTTTTTCAAGATCTGTTCAGTTAATTCTATATGAATAATTATAATATATTATAAAATGATTTCATAAACCTGGACAAAATTAGTCATTCAATTTGGCAATCAGCTGAGCAATTTGTACACGTCATTTATTGGCAGTTATAAGACGATTTTCAATAAAATTGTTTTTATTATATTGTAGTTCCTGAATCGGACTTTTTGCTTGAAACCAAAATGGATGGCGCCCGTGAAAATGTTGAAGTCATGTGTGCCGTTCAAAATGTATTTCCACAACCCGTACTCTCAGTTATGTAAGTAAATTTATGGGAATTAATTAGATAAAAATAAGAATCATAATCATCATAAAAAAGTCATAAAACGAAATGCAACCCTGTAAGGCAAAAAAAAAAATAAAAAATTAGACAGTATCTGAAATATAAAAGAAACCGAGGAGCTACCTACATGTAGCTCGTTTCTAAACATTCAAAATTATAAATAGATGGGCACATAAAAAGTAGGAACCATTTTTGGGTATTATAATTTTTTTTATTGCACTTTTTTTATTGAAAAATTTTTTTTTTATTTTGAAAGCACAAAATTGCGGATTAATAAATATTTTTTGAAAGCGCTATTTTTTTTAGAATTTTTCTTAAAATATAAATAAAAAATATATTTATATTTGAAAATGGTTGCAATTATCAGAATTCCGTAAAAAAGTGTATCAACTAACTTTTATAAATTTATTTTCATAATTAGCAGATTTGATACAAAAATTTTGGATTCCGTATTAACACAAATGGATCAGAATGCCAGTGGCCTATATAGTATGACAGTTAGAACTCGTATACCTAGAGATAAATTAGAATCACCCACACCGATAACATGTGCATTTTACCTACTTGGTACTAATTATACTAAAAGACGGGAAACTATTTTCTATGGTAAGTACAGGTAAGACCTGAAAAAATTCACTCGATGAATACACAAATAAAATGTTTTTTTTTTTGTAAAACTTATTCATTTAAACCTGTTGCTTGTTGCACTCAGTTTTGTGAGCAACATTTACAAGCAAATACATTTGATGCCTTTGTAGGAGAATAAATAATGCGCATCCTACTAAAACCAGAGGTCGCGGGTTCGATTTCTGCCTAGACCCTGAGTGTTTTTCTGCAATCAAGCCAAAAGCTTTGCGGGTTAAGTTAGTTAAAAAAAAAAAGTTGGTGTAAAAATTTAGGTCTACAGAAGGAAAAAACGGCTATAAATTTTTCTGGTTTTTAAGTTATTCCACGGATCAGAAATTGTCGATTGGTAGAATCGTGAAGGCATTCTCAAAACCATCTTGTTATATCTCGTCCGCGTCAAGTATGTGATATATTCAAAAGATTAATTCGAAATAAAAAAGTTAACAGATAGAAGCATCTCGGCGTATTCTCTGCTGTGTGTTTATGCTGGTCTATAAGCCATTATTTCATTCTCTTCTAAAACCCAACTCATGATTGCATTTGGCTACATTGTTTTGCAAAATAATCCCGAATCTTCTTTATTAATGCCAATCTTCTCAACAATTAATTGAGAACTTCATAGACCCGCTGAATAACCAAACAAACCAAGCAAATAATAATATATAACAAAAGTAAATTGGCGGAATGTACCAAATAATAAGAAATTTCATTACATGCTGAAACTTGTTTTCATATATATATATATATATATGTTTGTCATAAATCGTTTCAGATAAAGCAACAAATATACAACGTAAATGGACAACTGTCGCTGTAGTAATGTCGATCGCATCTTTAGCTTTAAGCAGTTAGTTTGGATAATTATAGTAATAATAATATATATTATAAAAAAAGTATATTTGTGTTCGTATAGGATATTTCTATTTAGAATTTTAAATGATAAAAAAGGAAACAAAACAGAAAACCAAAAAGCGTAAAATAAATTTTGCGGTATTTTTAACGAAAGTGCTTATTTTGTAAATGCATGTAAATGTAAGAAAATAAAAAAAAGAGAACAAAAACAAAAAGAAAACTATACTAAAGCGAGAAACCAAACTTCTTTAAGAACCATTTTATCTAGTGTAAAATACGATTATTATTTTATTTTGGGAGGTTAAACAACCTCAGGTTGCTAAACGACCATTTATCCGTACATTACCCATTACCAATCACCCACCACCCACCCATCATCATCAAAATAAACAAATTGCATTCCTTTTTTATCCTCCTTTTCTGTTACAACACTTTTACGGTTTCGTTACATTAAACAGGCAAGAACACCAATAACTTGGATAGTTTTTCTTGGGATAAAATGGTTTTTTCATTTCCTCATTTTTTTTTCCTCTTCACTTCACAAACTCTTTTCTTTTAAAATATGTTTTTAATTTAAATTGTGTAATTAGAAACCCTTTGAAAAAGGTAACCTCTACATTGCGTCTTTATTAACAAAAAAAGGGGGTGGCAAAAGAGTCTTAATTTAAAATTAAGTTTGTATTTAAGCGAGTTAGAGAAAATGCAAAAGTAATTATTTAAATGATAACAAATAAGAAATGTGATTAGAATGAAAAATATTTAAAGTATTTAAAAGAAAAACAAACACAGAAAAAAAAGAAGAAAATCAAGTTTAAGATATTTTTATTTTATCTACACCATGTAAAATGTCTAGCTTCCTTATCATCCATTCATTTGTAGAATCTTGGTTAAATATAATTTTTATTTGAAATATAATTGACCATTTTTGTGTTTAAATGAAGAGAACTCTGAAATTTTTTTATTCGAATATTAGCTTTTTGTGGTAGACATTTTATGACGAATGCGCTCAATGAGATTGTGACAAGAAGCCTTAAAGTTTTTATTATTTCCTCAGAAATAGGTATCCTTTTTATAACTATTGGTATTGTTGAACCTCATTGTTGTTCCTATTATTCAATTACTCAGTAAACATCTCATACCAAAATTAAAATTCAATATTCATCTCTATATGCACATGAATGTGCAAGCACATATAACAGAAAACTTTCCTGTCTGAAAGCTTTTTAAATTATTTAGAAATACACCAAAAAGCCAGCCTAAAATTAGTGTTACAATTCCTGTACGGAGGCTAAAAATTGTATGTAAAAGTAAATTTATCAAATATAAACTGAAGCAAACATTTAAATTTGGAAAACATTCGAAATATTTCAAATCTTCTTACGGCAATTTAGCGCCAAGAAAACTCACATATATAGAAAATACTAAGCTAAAATTAAAAATTTTTTATTTTCTTTTCATCACATCAGAAAGTAGTGTAGTGCTATCTGGTGTACACATACACAAATGCATTGTATATCCAAACATATCTATGTACATATGCAACTTCATGTGAACCAATTTTTTATTTAATGATTTTGAAATAATATATCTTAAGCACTTCCAATCAGATGACAGTCCCAACACGAAAATCTTAACACGCCTTCTGCGCATTGCGCCTTACAGCATTCAAATCTTTAAAGTATTCTAAAATGTGGGGATTTCTGTATCATTTTTTTCTAATTTTCTCCTACTGTGCATTCTAAAAAATAATTATTTAACATAACGCACATGAATCACGACATTCATATCGAGCAAATTAATACACTTTCACTTTACTCCAACACGCAACAACATACGTTTATATAGAAAATACACCTAATAGTATGAGAATCGCCTAATAGGCAGTTTCACGTGCATGAATTCATAACTGTTCTAAAAATGATGTAAGTAAAACAAAGCATCATATGTCGTACTATGCAGTGCCGCATGACACTTTGAGTTTTGCTTGTGGGTTTCCGCAATGAGAAGATCTACAGCGATTTGGAATTTAGTTACGTTATAAACAGCGAAAGAGAAGCGAACCTTTGCAAAGTTATATAGGTTATTTATATTATCTGATACGCACTTTGTTTGTTTTTTAATATTAAAGATATAGTATCCAATGAAGGATCCTTTAAATACAATAATGCATCCGACAAGTGTACTGCGCAGGGCTTTGATAGCTCTCCAATACATATTTAAAAATGACGCAAATGCAGCAAAACTCGAATGAATACGAATTAAAATTTTTGAAAATATAGTCAAATTAAAATTCAAGCTGAATTTCAATTAAGAATTTTTTGCTGCTAACAAATTTTGAATTTCAAACAACAGCTCAGTGAGGAGTGCAATCGTTTCCACAGTCGTATGTAAACATGTTCGCATACACCACTACCAACTTGACAATAATTTGCTACAGTACAACAAATTCGCCCGTCTGGCCATAATATAGAGTGTGATGCCATAATTTTGCATACGTGAAATAAATGCAACACTGTCTACTCTGGAAGAAGAGCAACAACCATTATAGTTTCCAAACAATTTTATTACTGCCTAAAAGTATGCAATGACAGCAGAAGTAGCAAGCAGAAAAGAAGAGTAGTTATAGTATCTCCAAGGTTTTTACAATAAGCTGTGTGATTTTTTTCTCTTCAGAAGCAGTTGCTTTTTGTGTGATGTTAAAACCAGTGATTAAGTAACCAACCTACTAAACTAAAGCAATAAATCAAAATATTTAGTGTAAATTTTTTTTTGTGTAGTTTTAACAAATATAAAATGAAGAAAACCACTAGTGAAGAGGATTTAATATAGACCACAACATGTAAAAAACAAGACAAAATTGAACATCCAGTAAGAGAAGAAGACAAAAAAGCTTGATTTGTTGATAAATCAATTATCACGTTCTTTGTTCATGACAAAGGAAAAACCCCTACATTAAAATTTAATTATATTAAGTATCAAACTAATTAATTAAAAGCAACTTCAAATAGCTACTAGACATTAATAGTTATACTTAAAAGATAAAGAACAAAGGCTAAAGGACGGCAACAGAAAATGGCTTCAGCTGATGGCATTAACACTATAGATCCGGATGTCTCGTCCACATCTAATACAAAATTTACGGAAGGTAAATCAATTACTTTGCATTATTTACAGTCTCGGCTATTTTGTAAAAGTTAATTTTTTTTTATTTTCAATCTAAACTAAATGACACAAAGTCAGAAAAAATTCATTGATTTTCTTTTCTTCATTTGTCATGACAGCCTTTCTATTGGAAGGAAATCTTAAGAGCTTATCTGTGATATTATTTAAAAGAGAGCAATCATATGTTCAAATGGTCATAAATTGCTCTCTTTGTAATTGTTTACATACGATGAAAATGTTGTGATGTGATATTATTATTATTTTTTTTTTGAAATTTTACAAATCAATGTAATGAAATTCATAAAAACAAAGTTGAAGTAACGAAAAATGTTAATAATTTCACATCATTCAAAGTTATATACGACTTTTAATATAAAATTACTACATATATGTATGTATTATCCATTTATATTACCTTATCAAGCCAAATCACGTTTCCATATAAAATTAGTTCCATAAAGCAAAAATATTTAGTGAAGTGTCTAACACAAATAAAGATATTTACATTAAGCTGAAAGTTTGTCATTAGCCGATGATCAAACCTTGGGTGCATTTCGAAACACCTCAGTTCGAATCTCCGTGCGGTCAAAAAAAAATTTCTTTGTTCTTCGAATTTGCACAATGTTTGTAGACTATTTACTTTAAAAATTAAGTTTAACGAAATAAAACCAGAGTAATTAAAATATTTCTTTGATTAAAAAACAATTAAGTTTGAGCAAAGAATTCTATATAAAACTTTAATTGTTAAATAAAAAACGTTTATTAGTTTTTATTGTTACTGTGGTCTGTAATCCCACACAGGGTCACTGGATTTATTATTATGGCAACCTAATTTATTAATTATTATTTATTTACTATTATTTAGTTTATTTTTATTTTAATTTAGAGCTTTCACTTATAAACGTCATTTCTTTTCAGATGCCTTGGATTCATCAATTTCCGATGTAAGTTTTATTCAAAACGTGGATCGAATATTAATTATAACACGAAAACTACTTTTTCTTCTAGTCGCAAAGCAAACAGCGCAGTAAAGCTGATAAGGAGAGAAAGATTGGTCACAGACGAGTAGGAGAAGGAGGGGAAATTACTTATAAGAAGATACAAACCTCTCAGATAATGGGCTCTATACAATTGGGTATACAGCATACGGTAACTTAAAACTCCTTTCGCTACTGATTTTTCCAACAAAATCTATTAAAAATTCCCGACTCTACACAGGTTGGCAGTTTAGCATCAAAGCCGAAACGTGATTTACTTATGATGGACTTCTGGGAAATTGAAAGTATAACCTTTCCTCCTGAAGGTTCCAGCCTTACGCCTGCCCACCACTACAGTGAATTCAGATATAAAATATATGCGCCTATTGCATTTCGCTACTTTAGAGACTTATTTGGTATACAACCAGACGATTTTATGGTGAATCAATTTTTTCCCACTAATTGTTTGTTACAACTCATTAAAGGAAGAATAATTATTTATGAATTATTTTGAATTTTCAATAGATGTCGATGTGTTCATCGCCTTTAAGAGAACTATCGAATCCCGGGGCTTCCGGTTCCATATTTTATTTAACGCATGACGATGAGTTCATAATTAAAACAGTGCAGCATAAGGAGGGAGAATTTCTGCAAAAACTTTTACCAGGGTAGGGAAAAAAAAATATTTATTTGCTCATCACAAATAATATTTGGAATTTTAACATGTATTTATGCCGATAGTTATTACATGAATTTAAATCAAAATCCACGTACGCTCTTGCCAAAGTTCTTCGGTTTGTATTGCCTCCAAACGAGTAATGGGAAAAATATTCGATTGGTTGTTATGAATAATTTGCTGCCTTCATATGTCAAATTGCATCTCAAATATGATCTCAAAGGTTCCACCTGCAAGAGGAAAGCAAATAAAGCTGAGCGTGCTAAAAAATCACCCACATTTAAAGACCTAGATTTTATGGAACATCACCCTAATGGTATACTCCTGGAGGCTGAAACATACTCGGCTCTAATCAAGACCATACAAAGAGATTGTACCGTTTTGGAATCGTTTAAAATCATGGACTATTCTCTGCTAGTCGGTGTACACAATTTGGATTTAGCTTCGAAGGACAAGCAAAAGGCGCGAAAGACCCGCAAGGCCTCACACTCAGATTATTCAGATAACGAGGATGCAGCCAGAGCACCTGATCTACAGTACGATAATCAGGATGAAGAAACACAAAGCAATATAAATCGCAATAGGTAAACTCATTTCACTTCCTACCGAGTATTTACGAACATAACATTTTTTACTTATAATGCAATAGCTTGGCCTATAGGTCGAATCGCCAACGTTTAGTAGCTCATTCTACCGCCATGGAAAGTATTCAAGCCGAAAGCGAACCCATCGATGACGAAGAAGACTTGCCGTAAATAAAAATACTTAACCTTCTAAATTAATCTGAATTAATTTAGTTTTCTTTAGGCCTGGAGGTATTCCAGCTCGCAGCGAGAAGGGAGAGAGACTCTTACTTTTTGTAGGTATTATCGATATTTTACAATCGTATCGCCTTAAGAAAAAATTAGAGCATACATTCAAAAGTATAATACATGATGGGGTACGTTTTGATCTTATCTGAATTTAAAATTTATAAATTCATAAATTTTTAAAATTCCTTAGGATACGGTATCAGTGTGTCGTCCTTCATTTTATGCTCAAAGATTTCAAACTTTCATGGCAAAAACTGTATTTCGTAAAATACCATCTCGTAAGTTACACAAATTGATTACAAGTAGTGAACGCATAAAAGCTCTGCCTATAATTTGGAAAAAATGTACCAATCACAATTCACAGTGGTATCGTTAGCTAACAACAATATCAAAAACGATAACCCTAAGCATCAGTTCGTTGGCATTATTAGAAGAAGATTTCGACTTTGAGGGTAGTTCTCAATTCTCTTAAAGAAGTTGAGTCATTAGACTTGTTATAACGTATAAACTGAAAATTTGTACAGACGTTATTCTCGTAGGTTGAATTCTCCTCTCTTAATGATTTATCGATACCACTGTGCAAATTCCAAAAAGAATTATCAGCAGAGCTTTTACTTAATTTTAGTAAGTAAAGCGCAACGATCGCTAGTATTTATATGGTTTTTGAAGGCATCATGCTGCTACCAAACAATTCATATTTTATACTTTTTTTCGTTTTCATTTGTACGCACAGTGGATCTCCCCGAGATCAAAGGAAATCATAGAAAATTTCGTACTTTGGTATCCAGTTACATAGGTAAATGATAAAGAATAGAACACAGAAGATTAAGAGACTGAACAAACAATTTGGTTTAATCAACCAAATGAAAAAAAAAATCTAAAATAAAAAATGCGTTTTCACATTCATTTATCAATTCAGTTTACAAATATAAATTTTAAATTTGCAATTGGAATGGAGATCAACGGCTGCCAGAAGATGTCGGATCACATCGATCGAGCAGCAACTTGTAGAAGTATAACTTGTCGATCGATCGATTTCGTTCAACATTATGGGGCAGGCCGTAAGAAAACGCTATTAAAAAATAATCTACACCGCAAACCAAATAAAACACTACACGATCAAAATATTAGAATAAATCAAATGAATAATAGAAAGGCAATTTTTAAAAAGCTACATATAATTACACTGTACATACAATGAAACATACACACCCACATACATCTTTCTCATTTATACTCGTACATTGTGAATATTTGTTTCTTATTTACTTATTTGCTTGCTTCTTTCATTTGTTCTTGAGTCACAAAAATTGCCAGGTTTTGAGCAGAAACAGTCAAAGCCCAAAGCCTGACTTTTTAAAAGCCAATTCGAACAATCTGACATGCTGCACCCACTAATATTAATTCAATAAATAACTATTGTAGCGCTTAAGCATTCACCTTCGAAAAGAAAAAGCCTCTCGAAAGCAATACAACGTTCCATAGAGAGTGAAAACGAGCAAAGGGGTAAACGTTTTTGAATTAATTATTAATATCTTAATATCTGTATCGCTTAATTTCTAATTTGGTTTTAGAACTTGGTTCAACGTATGCCCATACGACAGCTACAAATGCCAATAAGAAATCGCATCCTGTGAATAAAGTGTTAACAACGCATACGGCTAGTGAGGGAAGGAATGCTGGGTATGGGGCCGCCTCAAGTTCTACAGCATTGAAAAGTATTGAAGCTCCCCTGGTGAAACAACGTACTGTTGCTGCCTCTAATAGTGGCTCTACGCTAAAAGCCAAAGTTCCACCTCCAGTACCGCCAAGAGGATCACCACGTAAACGTGATAGTGATGCTTATCAACAACAGGAAGGCGGCTCATCAAGAGCCCTCTCCACTACCCCAGGTATACAAATGAAAACGATAAACGTCAAAAGTTTAGTGAACAAGTTTTCCAACCTCCCGCACAAAGACACCTTAAAAGTTCCACAAGACTCACAACTGCCTCGTTTTGGGGAGCGCCGTTCGCCCAGCAATGTGCGCGATTGGTTAGAATTACATGAAATGTATGATGGTGACCAACCTAAAGGTCATGCTCCAGAACGTCCCCAACCCCCACAGCTACATCAAATTCCGTCAGCTCCTTACTCCCATTTAGATACTTCGAAAAAGATTCGCAAAGATTCTGCCATTTCGTATGCGTCTAGTAAATACTCTGGAGCACCTCCTTTAAATCTTCCTCAAGTAGCTGCTATACAAAAACTTAAAACACAACGAAAAGATTCTGTTAAATCGTCGGCTTCGAGCCATTACTCAGCAGCAAGATCTGGCAAATCTCGCCCGCGACCATTAAACCATATCGATCTTTTTCAGAGACAAAACAATGGCCTGGTGTCACGACGTTCTTCTGCCGCCTCTATAGTTTATAACTTTCCTCCCATACCCTCCGAACACAGTGAACGAAGTAGCCCACCGTTAATTAGCCACAATGAAGCACGCTTAACTCGTGCAGCAAAAAGACGCGAAAAACGCATGCAATATCTTCATTATGCTGACATAGCACTGAACGCCGATGATAGTGGTGAAGCATATGAAGATAATATTATACAGTCTATGCATGCCTTTGTAGAGGTAAAAAATGAATTGGAGAGCAAACGACCTCGCAAACAACGAGTGGTTACTGTCACTCAAGAAACAGATGAAATAGAATTACATAGGTGTGATGGTGGTGAAGTTCCAAATAAAGTTCGTACTGTCAAGAAGCCACAACCCAAACAGAAATCGAAAAATGTACCTTCAACTATTTCCGAAGGCTTTGCATCTAGTCACACTCTTAATCCCCTTTCCAGCAGTAGACGCAGTAGTTTTGTTGAATTTTAGTTATAACGCTTAATCATTTTTTCTTATTACATTGCACGTCCAATCAACTTACCAAAAGTTCCCTTCTCCTTCTTGCCCAGTCACTAATCACACTCATTTGTATTCGCATTCGCATTCGCATTCCCATAATCATTATTTTTTATTTATTATTATTGTATTTGTGTTGTGTTGCGTTGCTATACTCGTGGCTGGAAAATAGTTTATATACCTGTTGCAAGATTATTTTCATGTATTTTCTCATTATATTATCGCTAGGCACAACACCATCGTGCAGTTCGACACCACCTCCCGCCTTTGATGACATTTCCGAGGATAATAGTTATAATAAACACAGTTCCTCAACGATTTCGAAGCGATCCCATCAACAGCAGCAACACCACCACCAACACCTACATCAACACCACCACCACCAACAACAACATCCACATCCCCATCAGCATCCTCAATACAACTTACACAATCAGCCGCAGCCAGAAACATCAACTTCGTCTTCGTATCACGAACGTAAAATGAATGTAGGCCCAGCCTATCGGAGTAGTTCTTCAACTTCACACAAAGATGACATGGTCAGGTAAGTGCTCCTTTAAGTTTTTAATTTTTTTTTTTTTTTCAATTAATTTAGAGCCACTGTTATCTACCGCTAGCAAAAGAAAGTGATCATGCGTAATAGAAGAGAAAATGCGTCTAAATTCTTGAATAGAAATATTGTCCTTTTTAAAGGTGGGCAAATGCAAAGTGTTACTCTGTAAATAGAAAACTGCGACAAAAAGCCTGAAACTACCAGAATTTATTATTTTCTCTTGCTCGGCACGTAAAATGGTCAAATTTCTCTTGATATCGAATCACAATAACAGTGCAAATAGTTTGAGAATGTTAAACGCAAAATTCCAATGCACACGGTTTGCTACATCAAAAGGCACTGACAAACACTGTAATTTAGGTCACATGCAAGGAATCAAATCAAAATATAAATCCCTCATAAGCTCATCCGGTAGTTGAATTGATTTTATTTATATTTATATGATTTTAGTGTTTCCGAAATACATTTAGACACCTATTTAGCCGTAGATACATCATCGAGTAGTCACTATGGTTCACGAGGCGGCTTAGCTTGGACGCCTCCAGCATCTGGTGAAGGTTCAACACCCACATGGACCGAAGGTACACCAAGTTTTACCGATTCTAGTTCAAGTGGTGATTTTGGTAAGTGACACACTATAACACCGCTGATCACAATTACACTTCAACGGTCTACCAAACTCGGCATATAATAACTTATTCATTTCAGAGCATTTCTCTCCAATCAATTCATCGAAAATGGACCGTTATAAGCCGACCGTTGAAGATGCTATTAACTCTCTCTCAGCGGAAATGGTGAATGATCGCAATTGAAATTTTTCAAAGTTTGTAAAGTGAGAACGACAAATTGCCTAAACAATTATCAACAATTGCGTATATTTATAGTGTCCAAAATATAGTTAAATTAACTATTTAATTTTTTTTCTCAAAATCTTCTTTTCGTAGTTAAATGAAACAAAAGTTTAAAATAATTTATGGAAAGGAACAAGAAAAGTCCCGCTTATGTATAAACGTTTACAACATAAAAGTGATATCTTTGAAAACTTTACACATTTTCAATAAGGATAATATAATTTAAACAAAAAGGTGAAAAAATGTTTTGAATAATTTCAAAAAGAAATCATGTTAAATTAACATGATTTTGGTATCATGACAGTAGAAGAGAAATCAATTATTTCCGTTAAAAGAGTATAAATTTCGTATAAACACACTATTGTACGCATACGAGTACGTGTACAAACATACACATATAAATACTAACCCAATTATAAACTAGTTTAAATTCCAACTAAAAAAAAAATAATCAGATATACAAGAAGATAATTAAATAATTAACGTATTGCTAATCGAATTAAAATTATGTTTGTACTTTTGACCGGAAGTTTGAGCGACTCTCCTCTTTCTTCTTTGATTCCAATTTTTCTTATTATTTGTATTCTTATAAAGTTTGTATTTCATTTTGTGTTTCACACTGTACTGAAGCGGCATCGAATAAAGTGATTTCGAAATTTCTCGCCATATTCGCATTATTTGCAGTTTAAAATTTTTTACACTTATGTCTCTTTAGAAGAAACCATTATATATGTATACATATATATTATAATAATAATAAAAACTGATTGTATAATAAAAATGTAACTATTGCTAAATTCTATATAAAACAAATTGCAAATTTTAATCGAACGCAAATTTCTTTTCGGAAAGTAAAAAGTTATTGGTGCTGGGCCAAAGCCAAATTAGAAAAGCAACTGCTGACGAAACAGCAACCTTGAAAACATTTAAATCGCATATACAATGCCATTCAACGCTAACTTGGAAAAATTTCTAAAAATGTCAAATTAGGCGGCTACGTGTTGATTAGCCAGCTTGCTGAAGGTTGTGACACAGTATTAATTAAAAACTCTATACACTAAAAACCATTAATGATGGAAGTAATTGTTTTAGTTCTTTAAGGAGCATCTCTCTTTATTTATAAAAGTTCACGTGCTTATTTAAAATTTCGAATATCTCTTTAACTCAACCTATAACTTCTCCAGGCATCAAGGAAAATTGAATAATAAATTATCAAAAAAAAAAATATATATATAAACTAAATTACAAAATTAAAATATTTAAAAATTTAATTGTTAAAATTTTGCTTTTGATTTTTTTTATTTTTTAAATTTACCTCGTACTTAATTTAAATGAATTTATAACATCTGGTTTTTAGCGAAAAAAAAAAATTGTTTTCATTTTCAATAAAATTCATCAACAAAAAAAAACTTAATTTTTCTACTTCACTTTAACTTTTCTATTTTAACTCAAAATTTAAAAAAAAAATTATAGGCGATTTTCAATATATAAAGCTGCTTAAATATCTGTCTAGTATTAACTAAATATCTCCTCGTATAACATTGAGCAACATTTCATGCAACTGTTTTATGGTACATTCTATGTAGAATTGCTTAATACAAATAATAAATTAAATAAAATAATTAATTAAACCACTTTGTTAGTGGTCGTACAAAAGTATATTTTTTCAAAAAAAAAATTTTTCAAAATTAATAATTCCAGAAAAAGAGCATTAACTAAATCTTAAAGAGAAAAAACATTTTTTTTTAAATAGATCCTCTTAAACAGAATTAAATAATATAAGAATTAATGGTCGTACAAAAGTATATTTTTTTAAAAAAAATTTTTTTTCAAAATTAATAATTCCAGAAAAAGAGCATTAACTAAATCATAAAGAGAAAAAACATTTTTTTTTAATAGATCCTCTTAAACACAATTAAATAATATAAGAATTATTGAAATCTATTTAATAATTACCATTTCAAAAAAGACAACTTTGATTAATACGAATATTTATTTATGGCATTCTTGCCATAATAATAATTAATAACAATTTTGGTGAGCTTTTATTAATAAAGTGACTTTCCGCGTTAAGAACTAAAGTAATTATACATATTTATAAATATAAAAGTCGAATAAATATTAATATTAATGATAAATTTTAAAGTATACGTAAAACATTCACAGTTACATACACATGTTTATTTATATACATACATTGAGAGAGCCAAGAAATTTTAAAGCCAAGCCGTAAAAGAATAAATCCAAACTTGATGTTGCATATAATTCAACAACAATAATTAATTATTAAATACATTTTTCTCTTAAACAAAAACAATTAAGTCCTAGTTGTTCTGTGTCAAATTTTATAATTCAGTTTAAGGAATCTTGCAAAAGCCGAGCTTGAAATGCATTTCATTACCCTGCTGAAATCACTTATTTTGTTTCATTTATAAGCAAAAGTTTACTTCATTCTTGTATGAAAGCCTGGCGCTTACAATGCCTTTTGATACGATTCTTAATTACTTTTCCATAAAAAAGGAGGGGAGGATATATTGGTTTGATATGAGGGGTGCCAATTTCTAAAATGTTGTTTTGCGACACTATAAAGTATATATAATCAGGATTCTTATAAAAATGGAAGTTAATTGTCTGTATTTTTGCCTTGGTTATTTTTGTCGCGTTGTAAATCTAGTTTAAATTTTGCTTAAAATTACAATTTTATAAAACCCCATGATTACCCTTGAATTTTCTCAAAATTATCTAGTAAGCAAAGCACTAAAATCGACTAATAATAAATTATAGAAATATAGCCAAAAAAATATATTTTTTACATTTGCATGTAAAAATTGAAAATTAAATTTGACTTCAATGAACTGATATTTTTGGAGAAGGCTATATAAGATAGATCCGGTACAGAGCAATATAGCTTTTACTTATTTCAAATACAATAGAATGACGGCAGATTTCAGGGATTTGAATAAATAGTAAGACTGTCTAGAATGGTGAATAATGGGCGTTAGTATTATTTTACATATATAGCATGCGAAATCGGCACTACAAAAACTTTAAGACTAGTAAAAAAAGAAATAATTTTTTTTTTGTGTTTTGCTAAATAAGTCTGTATACTTTGGAAAATTACGAACCACAAAAAATTATTGCCACAACTTACTGTGAAGGCATTAGCTGAGCTATCAGTTTTAACTATTATGAGAAGACGCATCTGCAAACGATTAAAAGCATCAACATACCAAATACAGAATGTAAAATTGATAATCGTGCTAAAATAAAAATATAATATATGTATATAACACGCTTTTTTCAATTAACTAACAAAAATTTAATTGTTTCATAAATATATATTTTTCAAATTGCTTCCTCCTGGCATTATACAGAACACTGGTGACTTGCGCAACTTATATGTAAGTGTAGAGTAAATATTATTTTCTTAATTATTTTCCAAAAAAAAAGTAATGTGGATACGATGTGAATGCATACTTATTATAAAGTAACAAAAACGAATTAAAAAAAATGTAAGCCAATAACCAAATAGTTATATTTGTAAAACAATAATGCATAATCCTCCATTTATATCTGTTGTGATGTATTTAATTGATTTAATTAGCTATTTAATTAATTGAATTTTGAATATTTAAATGTAAACATTATTAAAAAGAAACTAAAATGAAATAATCCCCAATATCATAATTATATAATTAGCTAAGCAAAAATTATTAAAAGGCCATTCCAATTTAAAAACAAATATTCATACACACATATTATATTAAATATATGTATCTAAAGAAAGCACACTAATAAGAATATTGAGCATGCCGTGGCAAAAAAGAAAAAAGGGATAAATGAGGAGATTCGACGAAAGAGTGTGTATAGTATGCATTAGTTAATTAATTGAATTGAAAGAAAAAATTGTTAAATTATATTAAACTTATAAAATTCTGAATTTAAAAAAGTGAAATATTTAAAAACAAACTAAATACAAAACATTAGAAGAGACATTTTTCGTTAGTGTTTATTAAATAACAGTGGGAAGAAGGTAAAGGGGCATCTTTGAAGTTAAGGGGGTTAGTTGCACGTTATTGTATGCAATTTTTCTTTGTTGCATTAAGCGCTTCCGACTCCTAAGCTTAAATAAAATGAAAATCGCCGGAGTATCACTGAAAGTAAAAGTCTAGCACAGCCATTAAAAAGATTCACAATACCAATTAAAATCGGGATGCATTGAACGCAGCTGGTTTATCTCATGTAAATTGATATTCCCCAAAAATTTGATGAGAAATATTCCCATCGCGTAAGATTATTACATTATTTGTCGATAAAAATTAACATTTTTGTAATAAATGATAGCCAATATGACAGACCAAGAATTTTACTGCCGTCAACTGCCATACTTCAGAAGTCAATATGGAAATATATGCTACAAAAAAAATATATAAAATAAAATAATATTATTCAACATCGAGAAATCGATTCCCAAAGGAATTGGTTTAAAGTTGCATGTTGTTGGTGTTGTGCTTCGAAGCGTTTCCATTCGAGATCGCAGCATTGGTATAGACAATCTGAACAGGCGATGGTAAGCGATGGTGTAATATAAAGCGCTCGTACTGAATGATAAAAATAAAACACAAAAACGTTAAAAACATTTAATTCCGTTTGATTTGTAATTAGATTTCCTATTTTTTCTTTTTTAATTTATTTTTTGTTGCTCTTCTTATAAATATAAATTATAACAAATGTAGAAATTATCAACAAAAAAAAAAAAAAAAAAAAAAAAAATATTTAAAATTATTTTTTCTTTTTGGGATCCAGTTGAGAGGTTTTTATATATAATGCCCTTTCTCCATTCATTCCATCTCCCTTGAATCATTATATGTTCTTTAAAAGTAAAATTGTTTTTTTATTAAATTATTTTAAATTTGTTTGAATAGAACCATTTTTAGGTGAATTTAATTATACTATTGCGATTCTTTCATAATAGCTTTAATATCTTCAGCGTCCAGGGTTTCATATTTAAGAAGAGCCTCGGCTAGTGCCTTGTGTTCTTTAGCATGCTTGCGTAAAATTGTTTTAGCCCTTTCGTAGCTATCATTAAGAATTCGTTTGATTTCAGCATCCACAGCTTCTACCGTGTTTGGTCCAAGTAATTCATTAGGATACAATCCTTTTGCTGCTTCAATTGTGCGAAGACCAACTTTCTCAGACATACCCCAGTCTTTAACCATATGGGTGGCAATAGATGTAGCTTGTTTTAAATCGCTACTCGCACCAGATGTAATTTTATCAACGCCAAATATCAATTCCTCTGCTGCACGACCACCCATCATGGTGTCCATCATTGCCAGCAATTGCTGTTTCGTCACATGATAACGTTCTTTTTCCGGTATATAGGCCGTGTGACCCAACGATGGCCCCCTTGGCATAATTGTAACTTTGTGTAAGGGATGCGATTCCTAGTTTTCACAAATTAATTATCACTTTCATTTTTAAACAGCTTAGCTTACCTTTGTATAGTAGGCTACTATAGCATGCCCACCTTCATGATAAGCGGTTATGATGTTGGCTTCTTCGTCGGGCAAACGAGCTTTGCGTTCAGGACCCATTAATACTTTATCCCGGGCTGTTTCTAAATGTTTCATTGTCACAGTATCTGCGCCATCAATTGCCGCTCTAGTAGGAAATTTATGAACAAGATTTTCTTTTATTTTTTAAACATGCCATATCACATGTATGTTTCACTATTTATTAAATAATATTAAAATTAGCTTTTATATTACACGGCCGTTGCACGGTCATTGTAACATAAAAAAATTGGGAGGAAAGTTGATTTTAAAATTATAAAAAAAATTAATAATTTTTTTTGATAATATAAAAAACATGCCAATAGAGTATTATTTACAAAGTCATTTTTAATCTTTAAAAATATCAACTACGTAAAATATATCACCTTTGCAATCATCGTATACGTACTTATGCATGTAAGTGTTAAGAAAGTAATAAATTATCACTTACCTTAAAGCAGCTTGATTTATCATATTTTCTAAATCAGCACCTGTAAAACCCGATGTACCTCTCGCTAACATGTCCAAATCTATTTCATCGTGCAATATTTTCGAAAGATATAAGGTTATAATTTCTTTACGTCCGGAGAAATCAGGAGTGCTTACAACCACCTTAAATAGAGAAATTAAACAAAAAAAAACCATATAAATTTCAATAATGTATTTAAAACATAAATAATACAAACTCACTTCAACGTCAAAACGGCCGGGCCTTAAGAGAGCTTGATCTAAGTCATCACGTCTGTTAGTGGCACCCAAAACTATTACGCCGGCATTTTGGTGGAAGCCATCCATTTCGGATAAAAGTTGGTTGATTGTTTGGTTGGCATAAGGATGCAAAACCGAATTAGTACGCTTTGCACCTACAGAATCAATTTCATCAATAAAAATAACACAGGGAGCACGTTGTTTTGCCGCCTCTTTTAAAAAATTGAATATTTATTAAAGTTTCCCTTTACTAATTCTATTACTTAATATATACTTACTAAACAAATCACGTACACGTCTAGCTCCCTGCCCTACCAAGACTTCATCAAACTCAGGCCCAGCAGCATGGAAAAATGGTACGTGTGCTTCTCCAGCCACTGCTCTGGCCAATAAAGTTTTTCCTGTACCGGGAGGGCCAACCAATAAAACACCTTTAGGCAGTTTGCCACCTAAATTGGAGAATTTTTCTGGATTTTTAAGAAATTCAACAACTTCCTTCAATTCTTGCTTGGCTTCGTCGCAACCTTTGACATCTTCAAAAGTCACATGGATTTCTTCAGGATCCACTTCAACTTGATTTCCCAACTGTATGCTTTTATGAAAAAATAATTTCTTCGAATTTAATAATTGAGACCACATTTAGAAAAATAGGCATTCTTACCGAAACATGGATCCGTTTGGGGAAGAGAATAAACTTATGAATATCCCTATAAACACCACAATTACTAACAATTGTTGAAATACCTAAATAAAAATACAAATAAATACATATTTATACACATAAATAAGAAATTATTGCATAGAGTCTCATTCAAGATACTAAATCATGCAAACCTTTAAATATTTCATTGTTTTCCCTGACTTGGGATGATCTTCCGAATTTGCAGCAGCCAAGTACCCCTCAGCAAATGCTACTTTTAAATTACTTTCCTATAAGTTTAACTTTGTTATATATTATATTGTTTTAATTACAGAAGTGGCTGGTACCTGCAAATTGCCAGTATCATTTTCTGAAGACTTCTGTATTAGCTTTTTCAAGGTTTCGGAACTGTTTATTATATGACTTTCGGGTTTTTGCGGAGTGCCACTAAAGGCTGTGCGTAAACGTGAAACAAGGCTTGGGTTACGCTTTAATTCAGCAGCTATTGAATGATCAGTCTTAAAGCAACGAACAAATTTCCTTAAAAATTAAAGGTTTTTACTCTCTTAACATGACTTGCTGATAAAATTAAACATATTATTTTTTACTCACAATTGGTGTTGAGGTATGAATGTCTGCAACAATTTGGAATACTTTTGTGGAAAAAAACTCTTTGCTAAAGCACTATTAAACGTTAATTCTATTAAATGAGTCGATTTTTTGTTCTTCAGTCGCCCCACTTGAGCCGATTTCAGCTGCTCCAGAGGCGGTACTAACATAGACTTTATTTTATTTAACGCATAATTTAGTCGTTCTACCTCGAAAAAATTGACGGCCGTCGCATTATGCTGTCTGACCAGATGATACAAGTTTTGCGGCACATTTTGGCCCGATGTGGCAGTAACTGCGGAGGAAGATACCTTGAGTGCATTTTGCCGTTTTCCAGCATGAACTTTGATAGGAAAAGTTCTCCTTGACAAAGTTGTACCACATTCTGCTCTGCTTCTATTTCCTGCATAGTAATGAGATTTGCGTCCAAAGTTGCCCAAATACAGATATGGCTGCCGCAACAATAATCGGTTAATACGGTCATAATATTTGCAATTGTTGAATGCTTTACTTACCAAAGAATGTGTATAAGCACAAAACATTTTGTATTTTAAATAGAAACAAAAAATTTGATTTAATATTTTAATAAACCTTAACAATCCTTTACAGATAAAAATGATGTTAGTTTACGACACAACCACAATACCAGAAATCACATATCACAGGGTAGACCAAAGTATAAGTATATAAGTTAACCAATTAAAGCGAATTGAAAAGTAATATGTCCACACACCGAATTAAATTTGCCTTCCATAAATAGAAAGTAAATAAAAATTTAACGCGCTAAATTTATATCTAAAAAATCGTACACACAAATATATATATTTTATTAATATATATATATATTTCTCCTTCAACATAAAATTCGAAATATTTTCAATTATGTTAGTAAAAACGTTCCTTTTTTATTTTATTTATTTTTTATATAAATAAAATAATAATTATAATTCCAATACAAATATATGTATGTATTTAGTTATCTTTTTCGATATAGAATTCGAAATCTTATCAATTGTCTTGAGCCTAAACGTTCCTTTTTGTATTTTATTCATTTTAGTTTTCGATATTTAGCTCACCTCTGGTGAGCTTCTTTGAGGGTTAGTACTAAATTCAAAAATATCGGAAGATGAAGTATATAAAATAGAAAAAGGTTCCTTTTTGACCTATATAATCAATCATACAAAGAAAAATATAAATGATTGGAGAAAAAAGAAGAGTTTACTCTAAATATTCGAAATCTTGTTAAAGTCGGCAGATATATTAATATATTTCATTTCTTATTTTGAAAACCACTAAAATGTATGTATATAACTGTTTGGGCACCTTATTACTTTTTCCTAAAAGAATATTGAGAACATTTACTCACTTTATTATGTATATAAACAAATAAAAAAACAAAAATAGAAAATAACAAAAAAAAACAAAATGAACGAAATAAAAATGTATTCAAAATGTAATATTCTAATGTCTTAAGTCTAGTTCAGTGACAGAAAGTTATTTTTACTTACTCACTTTGGTCATTTAATGGTTTTACCAAATTGAATTCACAAGGTGACATTAATTCAGCAAATAATGATCATACGCCCAACTAAACTCTCAAAATTCTAGTTTGTTTGGTTGTATGTAACTCAGAATGGTATGTAACGTCCTTGCATAAGAAAAACTTTTGACAGTACAGCTAATTTTCCACACACAAAAGCTTGTGACTTTCACATAGTTGGAAATCGCAACCATCTATTAATTCGTCTTGGTTTTTGTTGTTTACATGTAAACAGAATTTTATTGTTCAGCAGGACAGTAAATGCTTTTAAAGGCAAGGGAAAATAATTTAAATATTATTTTAATATGACAATTTTATATAAAGTTCAGAATACTGGTTCAAATAAAGATGGATATGTATTACCAAGCTGCGTTTTGTGCAAGGTATCTTGTAAAAATTTAGTAGTCTTTTGTGTTCACCAGGGATTACAAAGCAACATCTATGTGTGCGACATTGTTACTCCGTGGCAAAGCTTCAAGATCAATGTTTCCAAACAAATGGTTACAGTTTTGGAATGGAATCAAACAGGCGAGCTTCTAATGATTGGATATAAAAGTGGTTTTTGTGAAATCTGGTCAACAAAACAACATGCCATTAATAATTGGGTTTTATTGTATAAAGCTAATCTGCCAAGTGAAGAGATATTACATGCAAAATTCTTCCACAATGGGAAAACAGTTTATTTCAATACTCATAAAAAAGATTTACAGGCTTATTCTGATAAATTTGAAAGAATGGACTTCAGGCCTTCAATGACGCATTTCGGCAATACCCCAGTTGAAGGAGTTTTTGTTTTGACTTCATCCGGATTACTCGGCGCATTTGTTGTACCCAAATTACTACCACAAGCAGATAATTTCTCAATGGGAAATTATATGCCAACCGAGCTAAATGTGTTTACAGAATCGGTTGGATTATCAAGAAATTATATAACAGAAAGCAGCGTAACTTGGTGCCCTACTGGCCATTTTAGTGTAGCAGTAAGCAATTGGAATGAGCCTTTAATTAATTGCTATAAAGTAGCTATAGAAAGAGATGTCGAGGAGTCTATTTCCATCAAATGTAATTCCGTGGCCAGCATTTTTTTTCCAAAATTTGAAGTGAACGAAAAAAAAATTTCTCATATAAGGTGGTGTACTATAAATGGAGAAGAAGTACTGTTTTTAGTCTATACCTGTTTAGAAGGCACTTTCATAGAGCAGTGGATTTTAAAAAAAAAGCACCAGCCCATTCATAAGTTACTGCAGAAGAATAAAAGCGATTTTGTTCAATGGGAGCAGTGGGAAAATTCGGCGAAATTGGCTTTACCTTCCAAAGTATGTGATATTTGTGTTACCAAATTACCTTCAGAAGCGATGTTAATATTTGCAACACTGGGAGATAACTCAGTACAGGTGTTGGAGATGGGTTTGAAAAAAATTGGATCAACAGTTTTTGAACGTATGGCCGAGGAGCAAAACAGAATACCATGCAAACTTTTAACGTCAGACGTCACTCATCTGAACCAATTACTAGTTTTATTTGATAACTTGGGACAAATGTATGCTGTGCAGGTGCCAACAAACCACTACGACAAAAATTACAAAATTAATCCACTCTCACTGCCAATAGCTTTACTCGAATACAGTATAGTTACTGGAATCGATGCTAGTGATGTTATAATGTTAAATCTTCCTAATGTAGAAATACTGGCTGAAAAGCTTACTGAAAATTTCATGCGACAACACAATTTTACCAGGCAATTCTATTATTCAAATTTTTTGTCATTGAAGAGTAATCTGTGCCGTATACAGTCTAAACAGCGAGATTTTGATAATCTTATTACTCTTCACTCTATATCCATTGCATTTAAATCGTTACTACGACCGTCCGACCTTAGCTCCCAAGACAAGGGACCTGCTGAAAATTTGACAATGATCTTGTCAGATCCAAATCCTCAATACAATGATGTTGATAAAGTTCTTTGTGTTTTAGATGCCAAGGATTATACTGTTGAGCCAGCTACTCTGCAAAGTTTGCAGCAGCTGATACAGTGGGTGGCTGACTTAGGTTTAAATATACTAAACAAACTTCCAGAGGAAATAATGAAGGCTAAATTTAATAAAAAGCATGGATATGACATCAGTAGGGATATGATTGCAATAAGCAATATTCGAGAACTTCTGGTAATGATACGCATATGGGGCTTACTTAATACACAATGCCTGCCAATTTACACTAAATCAATAGAAAACTTTGACGTTCTACCCGTACTGTTCAGACTCCTCACAAGACTTTATCAAAACCCCAATGAGCCCGACGATGGATTACTAGATGATTGTAGCATCCTCTCAACGCAAGTGTTGATTCCAAATCGAAATTTAAATACTCCTACCACTTTGTTAAATAGCCATGCGACCAACAAATTGCATCCGTTCATTTTTCAAGCTTTAGTGGAACCCTTGGCTTTACAGGATATACATTACGATGAAGTTGTCTTCGCTAGTAGCACTCGTGACGATGTTAGCAACCTGCACTTGGGATCCAAAGTCAAAAATGTTCGTAAATGCGTGCGCTGTGGCTTTATCAATAACATAATTAAAAATGCAAAGACCTCAGCCTTAAAAGCTTGGTGCCAGAGGTGGCAATACTGCCATTGCGGGGGATTTTGGTTAAATACTTAGCTCTATAATAAATAAATTGTAGCAATAAACTTTTATTTTGATGCAAAGGTAATTATAATTAAGATTATAAGAGATAAAATAAATTTTTGCTCTCCATAAATAGTTTTAAGAGAGCGTACCGGCAGATATGTATATTACAATGTGTATGTATGTTTATGTCGATTTCATAATAAAATCACAACATTAACATTACTAACAGCTGACTTCCATCAAGAAAATGTTAAAATTGCGCACCGGTTGTTTTTTGCAGTTTAATAAAATTTTATAAATTTTCATTAATAAGGAAAGAGGAAACATGAATGCAAATGATCCGCAACAGCAACCACAACACCCTATGGTAATTAAAGATGCATTTAAGAAAAATATATTGCACGAAGAGGTGCCATGCCACAAGTGCTAGTCTTGAAAAATTCAAATAAATACGACTCAGTTATTATTTCAATTATAGGCCAATTACCAATTTTCTGTAGAAGAATTGAAGGCTTTCGGAGAATGCAATAGGGAATCCTTTTATCAACGTTCATTGCCTATAGGTACAGCATTTGGTTTGGCAGCTTTCTATGGTGTAAAACAAGGATTCCTGTCTGTAAGTTTATAAAATTTTCCTAAGATTGGAAATTTTGAGCGAATGTCACATATTTTAATTGTAGCCAAACATAAAGTACGGTGCTGTCCCCAAAGTAGTAATGGGGGTAGTTTTAGGTTATTTTGTTGGTAAATTCAGTTATCAACAGAAATGTGCAGAAAAAATCATGGCCCTTCCCAATTCTCGCTTAGGCGAAATTTTGAGGCAACGTAGGAACACAGGGGGATTTGCAGGATATGCACCTGATCAGAACTTAAGTATGGGCATGGCTTTGGGCCCCTTTAGTACCAACAAAAATGATGTCTATACTGATGAGGATATGCAACCTATTAATAAAGGAAATGCTTTAAACTTGGATATCGAGTCTAGGCCTTCATTCGCCGGTTTGGATGACATTTACCGACCAAATTTAGATAGTATTTTAACGAAACTAAATATTTGATAAAATATTAAAATTAATTATATACTTTTAGACTCTACAACAACACTAGTAGATCCAGATATACAATTAGATCCCGTTAAGCCCGGCACAAGCTATGAAGAACTGCGTAAACGAAACCGTGAGGAATTCGTCAAAAAGCAACAAGATCCATTTTCGAAACCTATGCCACCAAATGCCCCCATTGTCATAAGACCAACTGAAAAACATTCAGAACATACTGATGTGGCAGATCCATATAAAAAGATGCCAACCAATAAATACGGTGATACATGGGTAGAATGAATGAATCTTTCAGAAATAGATATTTTTATTCCGTTGAAAAGAGTAAAGTGAACAAAATTTTTTAAAAACAAAAGGTTTGCGATGCTTCTTAAAATTATTCATTTATTTTTTCTATTTTACTATTATTTTTTTGTAAATGTGATGTTTTTAACTTGTGCAAAATTACTCCAATTTACCAACTTCATACAAATATGCTCCCAAAAGTTTGGTCTGAAAAAATAAAATATTAAAATTGATATTAAAATATAAAAATAACACTTACGCCCTCAATATAATTATAAATATCAATCTTTTCATTTTGCGAATGGGCCCCATCATCACAAGCACCCACAGGAACTAAAATAACATTCTTTCCGATGGCTTCCTGCAAAGTCAAAGTTACTGGAATAGAACCTCCTTCGCGTGTCATATCGGGTTCCACTTTGAACACATGCTTTATTGCTTGTTTGGCTGCTTCATAATGAGGATGATTGGGATCCTCAGTCCACGGCTTGCCGGCACTTAACATTTTTACTTTCATACTATTCGGCGAACCTCGTTCACCCCATTTTTCGTTCAAATATTTAGTGACACATTCGGTAATATGGTCTGGATCTTGGTTGGGCACTATACGTATTGAGAATTTACCAATTACTTTGGCGGGAATGACAGTCTTAGCTCCAGCTTCCGAGAAAGCACCTTCAATGCCATGAATGGACAAAGAAGGATAACGCCATCTGTGCATCAACAATTGAGTTTTGTTTTCTTTGTGTGGCAAAGAATTGGCACCGATCTCCTTTCTAACAAAGAAAAACTTTACATTGATTTCATACTTAAGCCATTTTAAGGGTTAACATTTTAGATAATTAAAATAAAGCTTTCCATTACCTAACATTAACACATTCATTTTTATTGCCATAGTGTAAGCAAACTTTTAATCAGTTGTCAAGAGTATTTGATACCCATATAATCTCAAACAGTAGGTAAAAAGTTTTATATATAAACTATAAATAAATCGTTATCTTACTTGTAATCTTCAACATCATAATCAATACTTTTATAAATATCATGCTCGTTTTGAAGCAATGGCGCAACCTAAAAAAAATAATCGTATATTTTTAATCCATATTGTTTGTAATCAGCTGTAGACTTACGTCTCTTTCAATGCCAGGTATTAAAATATTAGTATCCTTATCCACGAGAGTGCTTAGCAACCAACACAAATCAGGCATTGCTTCGTGCACTGTACCACCGTATACGCCACTGTGTAAGTCTTTTTGGGAACATTCGACTTCAACGCTATAGTAAACTAAACCTCGAAGACCATAAGTTAAACAGGGTTTGGTTCTGCCTAACCAATAATTGTCCGAAATGCAAACATAATCAACGTTACTTAAGAAGTCATCTTTTATACTCATAAGAAGTTCATCTAAGCCTAAACTGCCGCTTTCTTCCATACCCTCCAATACAAATTTAATATTGACTGGTATATCAATATTTAATTTTTGAAACGCTTCAATGGCATGAATCCAACAGAGAACAGGACCTTTGTCATCACTAGCACCACGGCCATAAAGTTTGCCTTCCTTTTCGGTTAGAACGAAGGGTTCAGTACTCCAGCCATCATCCTTAAGGGCTGGCTGAACATCCAAGTGCCCATATACTACAACTGTTTTCTTTTTAGGATCCTTGTAAGACAACATCAAAAAATGAACAAAAAAAATTATGAACGTATTTCCACCAGAATTTACCTCGCCTAATATGCCCAATAACACTTTAGGTAACGGGATTACTTTGCCATTGGGCAGAGTTTCTCTACCCACATCAACCAGTTTAGTTTCAGTACCTAATGCCTTCAATTTATCTTCGGTCCATAGTACCATCCGATCAACTTCTCCACGTTTATCTGGCCACGCTGAAACTGATTGTATTGCTACAACCGTTTTCAAGGCTTCTATATATTTAGACTTGTTTTCATCAACAAATCTATAAAAAAAAATTTTTGTTTAAAATCTGTTTAAAAGAAAATGTGTAATTAATTGATGATCGATTTGCGCAATGGGACAATTCTAAATTAAACAGCTTAAGATCACTTTCTTTTTTTTTTTTTGGATTATTCCAAAATTTTGTCGCAAGCTCATGAAGCCAAGTTCATTAGTATATAAATTGCAGTTAAATGTGCATGCATGTACATGCATACATATTTAGCCACAAAGTGATTGTTTATGAGCTTAATACTGCCGTGCTTTGAAAAGCTAGAAAAAGTTACAACTTAGCTTTTAGTGATAGTGTAATGTTGTTGGAAATGTTATTTATATGGGCACTGACCAAATTAATAAAAGTTAATTCATTTGTAATAAAATAAAGCTACCTCAACTTTTTGTACACTACATTCATTAAAAGAACCAAACTTTCTTATTTCCAATATTAGAAAATCCATTAATTTCGAATAATTCTGTCACGACTACAATTATGTCTTTCAGCGCAGATCAAAAGTTTTATTGTGTTTTAGGTATTCGATAAAACGTTAAATCTGCTTCAAAATAATATCTTAAAGTACCAGATCAGATGCTATTGGCTAAATTAAAACTTAATTGCGAATGGAAATGTTATGTGGTTACACAATTACGATCAGTTAATCAGTTTCATTATTCTGGCATTGCTAACCGCGACCAGAAGCGTATTACCCAAACCATGGTTTCATTATGGACTTTAAAGTGGCATTACAACATTAAAAACTGTTTATCTGCCCGTATTATCTTCCGTATGCACGCATAACTCCCAACCAAATACTCGTTTGGTTAGATAACAACATGCGCAAGATATGTGCGTAAACGTATTAATATTTGAAACTGCGGTATCTGTTATTTTCAGCAAGTTACATTTAAAGTCGTTAATCATAAAAGAAATTAATATTTAATATTAGTAATGTTATTCAGCATGACTAATTGTTACTATCGTATTTGTTTTTTTTTTTTATTAATTAATACGACGTAAATATGTACGTTCATGCAAGTTTATAAGTGATTTTTAATTATCTAAAGTAAGCCCAAGCATTTTATAAATAAATTTTAATCACAAAAGAAAATATTATACAAAATTAAATACTATGCAATACATGTTTTTAAAAACATACGCAATATAAAAATTAATGTAAGGAATTTTTTACAAGGCGAGCTAATATTTGTTAGAACAAATTCGTCGGTAACAAAAAAATAAGCAGTGTGTATAATTCATCAATAGCTTCTCCTTTAATAAAATTAGTTGAAAGCACGCTTGCAACAATGCACCGACGTTGTTTTCCAAAGTTTTCATAAAAGGGTTTTTTGAGGCGTTTTTAACCACAAAAATTTAATCAGAAAGTCAGCCCTTAAAATAACGCCTCATATTTAATTTTATTTTGTGGAACAATCACATTTAAACACAATGAAGAACATTCGTGTTTATTTATTTTGAATTTCGCTTTGCTCTTAATGTGGTTTAAAACGATCTGACTGATTTAATTGTATTTTAATTCACGTCAGTAAATGGTGCATTTTATACAAATTGTAATTAGTTTTGGCTTCTCCTTTTAATATTGCAGATAAATGAATGAATGTAAAAGTATGAAATGAAAGTAAAAAAGAAAGTTGCTATCAGCGCTTACTCTTTTATATTTACTTCTTAACTCTACTTTTTTATAGATCAATATCGTTTACTTAAAAAAAATTACATGCCCACATACATACATACATACATACATTTAATATTTGTCAAATTTAATAATCGCTGAAAACCGTTAAAGCCTAAAAACGCTTAATGAAATATCGAAAATAAAAACAAAGATGTTAAATTATATAAAATAAAATATGTATTTTTAAAAATTTATAAAAACTAAATCAATAATGTATGTATACTCGTATGTATGTACTATATACATACATATGTAGATATGTATATATTTGTGAACATGTTATAAATGAATAAATCTACTTATCTTTTCTTAATTCCGGTTAAAATGGTAGAAAAAACAATCAAGGTACGTAAATGAATATATAACTTAAGAACACCATATCACTAGAAGAACAAGTTTTTCGTTCTCCTGTACATGGAGAACACCATTAATTAGGGCCTTTCTATCTTAAGGCAACCAGGTTGCAATGAACACAAGAGAATATTAACAGAAGAAGAATGAGAAGAATTTCATTAATCGCAATCTTAATATTAAATAATAACTCCTGTGTCAATACTTTTCTATTAATCGAAATTAATACCAACCAGTAAAATTCGAGACTGATTTCAACGAAATAAAATATTTAAAAATAAACGTTTCATATAAACTGAATATGTGTACATTGAAATTATTTAAACAAATTCTATAAAAAAAAAAAAAATGGGAGTTAGGGCCTTTTTACGAGACTAACAATATATTTTACAGTTCCATGAGTTTACTTTGAATTTTACAAAAGATGTTATCAACAAATTTCTTTACTTGTTCACATATACAGGCATCCACACATAGATTTCGTATATATTGTAAAAAAAAATTAGTGATGGAATATCACTTGCATCACTTGTCACGAGTATCTGCAAATAATTCCAATGCAACTGATGCGAGCGAACTTCAGTCAAATATACTTATCTATGTTTGTATGTGTGTATATATTTCCTTAAATATATCGGAATGTCAATATACGTACATATAAATTTGTTATCATCTAAATTCTAAGAGAAACAGACATACAAATTTAATATCTAAAATTGTTATATTTATTGAATGACTAGATACTGGCAGGTGGTTGTTATTATTTTATAAGTAAATAGTTCAGTAGTACAGTTTAATACTTACTTAAATAACTGGCTAAGATCACTAGGTAAATTAGACATATTTTTTTTTGCAATAATGTATTAAAAAGCTTCGAAATGGATAATATTTAAATGCCGCAAATTATGCACAAACACTCTTTTAGTTAAACGAATGCACAATATCTTCCTATTTAATATGGAAATTACTTGAGCCGGTAGCAATGAGCAAACGAAACTACTTTCTTCAACTGTTCTTCAATAAATGTTGAGAGAAAACTCGGTGTTTAAATATGCTGTCAAAATGGGGCTGCCAGCTTTTGCAAAACGACACAGTTTCTATATTTTGCAACCCTGTGGAAAATTATATTTATTTGAAAGGAAATTTACTAAACAGGTCTCGTGTTGTTGTTGTTTTTTTTACCACAGAGATAATAATTGACCATTATTTATTAAACTACAACTATATACATAGATACGAATATATGCAAATGTTTGTAACTAATTTGACAACATTATTGATTGCAATAATCGATATTGACATAACCGCCACTTAACTGATTCTTACGATTTGACCGATTTCTGGTTGTGAGCCGTTTTTATTACTTTTTGTGGAAAGAATTAGTTAGTTTTTCAAACAATTATAACGACTAAAGTGTACTGGGACATCTATATGTGAAATATGGAACGATCGTGTTAGTAGACTTGACTGCACTTATTTACCAGCTGACATTGTTGCTTACTTATTTGCCAGGCAATTTCTTCAACGGCGTATTGTTAACATTGTTAATATCGACTTGTATCTCTATTCATTCATCGGTGAAGTTTTTTATACAACGTAGCAGTTGCTAGTGAAAAGGCATTGTAATATATTTTCAATAAATTTTATATATTTTTAATCATTTGCTGTGTAATTTGAGGGGGGAGAAGGTTAGACAAATGCAAGTAAAGATTTTGTGAAAATTATTTTAAATAAAAAGTGTCAGAATTGAAATCAATACGAATAAACGTGCATGAATTTTTTTAATGGAATACAAAACAAGCCTTGAGACTTCATATACACCAACACACAATTGAATTAAAGTATTAAAGTTGATCAACAACGCCTCTTGAAAATATTTGATTGAAAATAAAAAAATAACAATAAATTAATGCAAATTAAGGTGTATGAAGTTATACAAAATCATGTGTAAAATTATAAAGGCACAAAGTATATTTGGGCAGTATTGATCAGATTAATTTCCTCATTGAAAGAATTTCAACAATAAACCATTTTAAGTGCAGCTAACTATATACCAGAATAAATAAAAAAGAATCACTTAACCGTAACATTAACGTCAGTCATACTTTTTTAATATATATTTTCTTATTGTAATTTTTTTGTTTAGTGACTTTAAATCTTCTTTGGCAATAAAGAAACAGAAAAATAGCAACCGAAGCAAAATCTTTTGAAAAGTAAATCGCATAACTTTAATATCTATTTCACTTGCTGTTGTTGTTACGAGTGTTATTTTTGCTGTAAAAGTTCCTCTTATTGAGTTGTGTTGTTATCCAAATCGTGTAATAGTTCAAGCAAACCCAACCAGCCAATAACAAACAACACTATCTATTCACACCTCATTCTTTAAAGGTATGTATTGTATTTGGAAAGTTTTTTTTCAATTTATTTTTTTTTTTATATTATTTTTTTCACTGTCGTCGTATTTTATTGCAATTATGTTTTATGTGCTGTGTGATTTTATTTTTCTGCTTGTTCTTGTGTCTTTCATGTTCTATTTTAATAAATCCACTGTACAGTTATTTTTGTACTTCCATTGTGTCAAGCCAACAGTAGAAAGTTTTCGTCACCAAGCAAGAGGACGGAGCTATTGTTCTCTTCGACGTTGTCACTATTGCACACAAATAACAACAAGGCTACCCAACAAACTGGCATGCACAATTACATGCTTTAAACACACCAACAACAATGCACTTACAAAAAAGGAAATAAGTGCATTAATGTTAGCCGGTGCATTTTATGCATTAGAGAAAAAAAAGGGGAGAAAAAGAAGTTAATTAAAAAGTCTGCAATCAAATAATTTTTATTGTAAACTCTGTTTTTGTATTTATAACACAAGAGCTTTTTCATATTGTTAAGTAATTGATTGCCCATTTGTGGAATTGGATTGTTGCTCTGTCTGTGCCAACCGTCTCCTTAAGCTCAACTACACACCTCTATTGACTTGCTTTCTTCATCGGTAAATTATGATTTCATTTGCTGCAATACATATTATTCAATACTTAAGCTTTGTTTCTTTCGCTTCTATAATTGCATGATTTAGTCTAGTGAGTGCCTGTGTTTGTATATCTATCCAGCTTACCTTAAATCATCTTTTCAACATTTTTGTAAAGGCTTTCATTTCGTGGAAAAAAAGTAAAAACACCAATCCAATTTTAAAAATATTAAAATGCATGTGTGCATGTTCTTTTCCTTCAAAATATTTCCTTCTTTCATTATGCCATCTTCGAATGTTACCTTTTTTTCTTTAACAATACATCTGTGTGCATAACAATAGCATCAGTTGAACTCAGTTTTTATAGAATGCAACCATTAAAATGTTTTATATTCCTAGTTATTCTGAATGACACAGCCGTACGGATCTAGAAAAAAGTGGTTAACAATGTTTGTCGGAAGTGAAATCTTTAGCTACAGTAAAAATTATAATTTGAAGAAAAAAAATCGTTTTATTCCTTTGTAATTTTTAAATAATTTTTTTTCATTATTAAAACTAATAAGTGTGTATTATTTTGCCTTAAAAGTCAAGAACGGTCCTATTAAATGTGTCTTATCAGAGTAAAAGATCTGTTTTATTGTTGTGCATTTTCACATTTTCTTAGTGAGTGTGTTGGTGTTCTTCATTTGCTTGTGTTCTTGCAAAGTTGATCTTTGCACTGCAACAAAACTAAACAATGTTCAAAAGCTCTTCCATTTGTCATTGCTGCTACTATTGTTTTTCTCGCCGCTGTCACAGCTGATGCTCCCTTGAATCTTGTCATCGCCCTCCTTAGCCAGCTTTTAATAGTGCGGTAATGTTTGTCAATACAATAATCACTTTAAAAACTTTTACATTTTTATGCGCATACTACTGCTGTATGTACACACGCATTTGTATCCGACTGTGTTTACTTGTATCTTTTTCGTTTCATTTAATTTTCTGAACAGCAAACAAAAAAAAAAGCCTCAAACGCACGCTCGCTTGGATGTTCTATTTTTTGTTGAAATCCCAGCGATTTAACTGCAGGCTGACAAGCATAGTAAATCCCCATTGCAAGTAGAAAATGAATCTAAATATAACATACGCTGCTGGCATTATTTCTAATTTGCAAAAACAAAAAGAAAAAAGGAAATTTTTTTTTTAGTGGGGGGAAAAGGGAAATGATATTACAATTTAAGTCTGGCTAAGCACATTTTGTAAAAATTATGCATGTGGTTGTGTATGTGACATTTTCTCCTAGTCGAACAGTTTCTGATATATGCATGTGCATGCTTCTGAGTGCATTTGCATGCTTACATTTGTTGATAATGTTATCCTACCCACACACTGCATATACCCCTTATCCGCCCAGATTACGTAAATAATTAACTTGGAAGTTTATAAAGGCAGGCCAGAAGTCTATAAACTTCAGCAATTGATTTTTCCTTTTTTGCTTGTAAAGGATGCAACTTATAAAAATTGAAAGCTTAAGATTTTAAAGACAATTTCGTTATTTGCTTAAAAGTAATAAAAAAAATTAACGATGGCAATAGAAACATTTGTGGAATATTATTGAAACTACAGTCCCAAAAATACCTTAGCCGAAACAAGTAAAAACAAAAGAAAGCAAAATAAAAAAAAGAGAATCTTTCAAAAATACTTTTTGTTGGTTTAACTTATTATGACTTTTATGCAAATTCCTTCCGGTGTCTAAAAACGTCATTCAAATACAAATTAATATTAGTAATAAAAAAAAAAACACACAATGAGCAACAACAATACGAGTAGAAATAATAGAATATTGCAAATAGACTTATTAAGTATATTTTGTGAATCATTCACTCCTCTACGTATGTAATGAAAAGATCATTTTAAATAACTTATTTGGTTTTTTTTTTTCTGAACTGGGTTTTCTTCAATTATTAATACGAATAAAAGAGTGGTATAAGTGGGCTGGCAACACTTGATGAATAATAATGAAGTTAAGAGTTGAAAATGAAATCAGCCATGCCTTCTCCTTGCACACAGCAAGTGAAAGTCTATCTTTACTTTGAAGGAGTTACTGTTTGACGCCACAAAAATACTGTCAGGCAAAGAGCAGATCAGGCTTGGAAAATAAACTTATGAAAATGGTGTTAATTTTTAATTACGAAATGATTCTCGTAGAATATAATATATATATATATATCAAAGTTTGTTTGGATTTGATATTCAGTGAACTTTTAACTGTACTTGTTGTAGCTACACATCAGTTATTATTGTTTTCCTGGCCAACCGATAAAAGTTCGTGATTTCTTACTTTTAACGAGAGGAAGTTCTAACTGTCAGGAATTTTGATGATATGCATTTATTTATAATAATATTGTTATAAATATCGTCGTTTTCATGTAGAAAGTAGCATTTTTTTTTCCAATATATTTTTTAAGTCATTTCATTTCAAATTATTATTCATATATTGAAGTCATTAAAAAAAATTCATTGGCAAAAAAAAAAAAACAATGAAATTGGGGTTGCCTCTATGATTCTTTTCACATCACCAGTGGCAGACCCTAAAATGGAGGTATATTATTTGTTAAATAAAATATACGCCCATATTCTGAAAAACGCATATCGCTTAAATTTGTCGTTTTCAAACCGCTAGACCATACTGAAGCGTTATGGCTTATTTTATTGAAACTGCACTTTAAAAAAAAAAAGGAAATGATGTACAATTTAAATTTAATATATTTTCTCTTTACTTAAGCTAAAGCTTATAATATTTTTTCACAATTTTAATTAAAAATATGCTATAAAAATTTACCTTCAGTTTTTCAATTGTCGGTCGCAATTGTTTACTTAAAAATGTAGTTTTGTTTAACCTGTACAGAGCTACGAAACTTAAAGCGCGTAGTAATGCTATTAAATTTGAAATTCTTCTGTGCAATTATATATGTATGTATGTACTTACGCTTGGTCCGGAATGTCCAATGGATTGGAAGAATCTCTTAGTGTCCTTTTTTTAATTAACAATGCTTTAGATTGTAGCTTTTTCAAAGCCAATATAGCAAGCAAGAACGCTGTAGGCATTTTAATTTAAAATTTATTTCTTTGTTTGTGTTTTTTGTTATGATAAACCATGTTTTCATTATTCGAACAAAACTTCGGCAAATAGCAAAACGCCAGCAAATCGCTTCCTTTTCAGAACATAGCGAAATGCGTTTTGCGTTTTTAGAACCGTAAGCGATTTGAAAACGCTGCGTTTTTTAGAACATGGGCGATAATACAAAAAAAGGGAAAAATGTTAAATACAAATTATTATTCATTATGAAATTCATGTTTGTATAATGTTGTAAGTTAATTAGTTACGTAATGCACACAAGAAGTCCTTGCGTTGAGCCGGTAAGATATCTTTATACAAAAATTAAGTAAAATTTTTCTGTTTTACTCTTCCTTTTTACGTTTTTGCATATTGTAACAGTGGCGCCATGTGACAAAAATTATAATGATATTGATTAGAAGCATTTACTGAATTAAAAAGTCGTTCAATGGAAGCGAATATAATTGTTGTTAAAAATGGCTGTTTGCAAATCGGTCGTATGGAAGAAATACATCGCAAGTATTAAATTATCCATCCCTGTGGCAGATCTTAAGTATGCACTTATATTATTTATTTTTTTTATTTATAATTACGGTTGGATGAGAACTGAAAATTTCCTTCGTAAATTTCTTGCACGTGATTCATTTTTGCTAATAATGATTTTTATAAATAGTTTTGCTCTCTCGCTGCCTTATAAAATTATAGACAAGTATGCCGCCTTTTTTCTGAATAATATTTTTATTTTTAAAACTCTAGTTGTTTGGCGAATGGATAACATTTTAAAAATGTGAAAAACTTGCGATTAGAAAAATGATGGCAGCATACGATTTCCGTAAAAACGAAGCTAAATTGAGTAACTGCCACATAATTTCTTCTAATAAATAAAATTTGAATAAAAAAGATTAAAATTGATCTGGATCGATTGGTTTTTCAATAATTTTATTACCGGTGCATCGTCAGATAATGCTTGCTTGTACTTTTAAATCCTTTTTATTTTTATTATTTTGTTCTTATGTATTCTTATTAAATTAAAAAGTTATTATTTAGATTAAAAAGTTGAAAATATGCTGTTCAAAACAAAAGAATAGACCAAATTTTCATAAATCTTTTGCTTTGAAATGCCTTTAAGTTTGGGATTTCAGAAGTTGTAAATATTTTCACAAACATATTTTTTACGAAACATTCTCATAGTAAAAAAGGAAAAGTTTAAGAAAATCAATAAAAAATGTCCGAATTATATGACCATCACTGTATATAAATAAATACATACATAAATAAATAAATAAATTGATTTTCATGTGAATTTTTGTTTGCTTAAAAAACATTTATCATTTAATTGAATTGCAACATTTTTAAATATAAAATGTGAAGAGTGTTAAAATCACCACAATTCAGTTGTGGTTGGCTTAAAATTGACACACAGACACTTCGGCGTGGCGGTAATAGATTGCGTAAATAGTTTCATTTGTTTATCATGATTAAAGAAGTAATCGCGGATAACTTGTAAATATCACGTCTGGCCGCCGTTTGGTCTTTTTATTGCTTTCCTTGCATGTTAGAATTATAAAATATGGTTTTCTTTTTTTTTACTACAGAAATAGAGCGTTTTCTTGTGTTCTTTATTTATTATACTGTAAATATTGATTATTTGTTATTGTTGCATTTTATTTCTTTTTCTTTGGCTGCCTTGTTATCCTTTTCCGTTTGGCATTGCTCCATTTTTGATTTTTAACCTCAAGTTTGTTAAAAATTTTCGGTTTTCCTTATTTGTATACGAGTATTTGTTAATCAATGCAAAAACCAACCAAAAAAATTTCCTTTAAACAAAATTCCAACAGTTTTTAACCGCTTGTTAATGTTTTTTATGTTTTATTCTCCTTTTGAACTTCTTACCAACGGAAAAAAAAGAAAATAAAATCCAAGAAACAGAACTTGTTAACCTGGCCAATAATTAAATCATAAAAAAGCAACAACGTAAGAAAAAGAGAAAAATTTAACCGCAATAATTCTAAAAAGAAAATAATTGTTCAGCACGTATTAAAGAGAAAACAAAAGCAATGGATCGAAGTATGGACTCAATTGGCAGCTGTTCGTTAGATGTTGATGCCGAATCTTCAGATATCTCAGGTATAAAATCTCTACACACACACCACATCCAGACAAAATAAGCAAGAAAGTCTAACAAACTGTTACACTCTCGTAATAAAAAAGTCAAATTAAATAATTTTTTCAATTCTTTATTTATTTTCTTTTTTATTTTGGCGTTACATACTGATACCAACCAACTCCTGCCTGTTTAACCATCTCTGCCTTGCCTTTCAGATTATTTCACACCTTAAAATACACTTGATTTTTCTCGTTTTATTTTAAATATTATTTTCTTTGGAAGCAGTAACTTATACTACACATTTCATATTTTATGTAATTTTTCTCCTACAAAAGGTTTCTTGGCTTACGACACTATTCAACTCTATTCACTTTTTTTTTATTATTTTCTATTCTATTTTTCTTTTCTATTCTTCTTTTTTCGTTCTTACAATAACTTTAATTTATTTTCCCGGGTTTTGTATTTTCTTGTTTTATTTGTTATCATGGTTTCTATGTTTGTAAGTATTTTTAATTCTTGGTTTTATGTCATGCCATATTTTATTTTTTTTATTAAATACAATAAATATAAAATAAAAATAGTTCACTTGCGGGTGTCTAATTCTCACACAAACATCATTTTGTTCACTTTTTAACACACTCTTTATATAAAGACAGTATATAAAAATTCGTTATCGTGTAGCAGGATTTAGTATGTAATTGCAAAACTATTTGCTATGAACACTTAAAGTATCCTTAAGAGTTTGATCGGCAATGGTAATAAAATTATTTCTATTTAAAAGTGATTTTTGTTCTATGATTAAAAATAAATAAAAGTTGCTTTCATGGGAAAAGCTTTTTTGTATTCGGCAAATTTTCTTTGAAGATCTTCTTATTTTTTGCTTTAGAATATTTTAAACTTTTTTAAAACACACTTGAGCTTTTCAACACAAAATGTTTTTTCCTTCAAAAAACAAAAAAAGAAAAGTAATGCTTATCTGCATTTTCGTTATATTGTTGTACTTGTTTTCATTTAAACAATACAGTAAAACACGAAAGTAGCCGCAAACATTTGCTGCCGACAGTTGCCGAGTAAATATTTCTCGATAATTATTACTGTGTCTAAATAATTCGAATTAATGAACACTCAAAGTTAATCCTGTATCATTCAAGTTCACTATGGTATGGCACTTCAAGGAAAATTTCGGTTACTCTTAAACTCTTTTTCTTTCAATATATTTTTGCTAAAAGGCTTTTTTAATTAATCGATATGTTCTTTATTGGCCAATGCAGATACAAGTGGAAGTTTAAATTTTCCAACACCCATATCGATTAAGGACATAACACGGGAATTTACGAATAACATTCGGGAGCGCTGCTCGGTGCAGACAGTCAAGAACTCGACCGCGTATGTGGATCCAGCTACAGGTCAAGTTTGTATAGCATTAACTCAACCACCGACAACAACACTTAATCACAATACAAGTGTCATCGTGGAAAGCCACAATCAGGCAAAAACAAATAAAATCACAACCACAAAAACATTATTATCACCACATACACCCGAAGACAGTTACGATAAGAAACCGAGTTATCTGAATTTAGCATGTTGCGTTAATGGTTATTCGAATATTACCACTTACGATTCAAAAATACGACAGGATATAAATAAATCGCGAGAAGTGTCACCCATACGACCATCGTCGACTAGTTTGCAGTATTGCAAGAAGAGTAATTCGCTTGCTCCCCCCGTTTTATTGACAATGCCAAACATTAATTTAAAATCGCCCCAACAGCCACAGGTAGCTCAAATGAGGGCTGGCAACAGCACAAACGGTGTGTACGTGACGAGCGGTACAGTAGGAAGTAAATATTCTATTATCGAACAAAACAACAATCACAATAAAAATGGCATAGATGTGCACAACAGCAGCAATGAGGGGGGTGGTGGCGGCAGTTCGAATCGAAGCTTTATTCAGCAACGTGTTGAAAGATTATACGGCCCCGGTGCTCTCGCTCAGGGTTTCTACAGTCCTAAAAAGGTAAAAGACTCCTCAGTTTACATGATTAAATCGCATGTGACAGATAAGGATGGCAGCGGAAATGCTACTTCCGAACTGGTTCGGAAATTTCAAGAATTATCACCCAGCAAAGACTATAACCAATTTCGCAAGAAATTGTCGAACGATAAGCCTTTAGTATCACCGAACAACATGACAGGCAAAGAAGACGTAGTAAAGATGGATAATAACAATATCGACTTGCCATGTCTGCGACATTTGTCACAGGAATTTCGTGCACAATTACCGGTGATATCGCCAAAAAAAAATTTTTCTCGTACATCACCTGGTAGGGATATGATACAGCCACAAACTCACACCACACCAATAACAAATGGCACTACCAACATACCTCCTACAACAGTTTCTTATACTTCAGACAAACTATGTGAAAAGAGCGTACAAGAAAACGGCAAACATCAAACAACAACTATAACAACCGTTAATTTGCCTGCTACTATTTCAGGACAAGACGAATTGGACCGTAAAATTGTTTCAAGCGATATTACGAATTTAGAAAACTTAGTTATTGCAATAGATGAACCAAAAGTTGTGCTTCCCATAATAGATCCAAAGAACACCATGTCGGATATTTTTTCCACAGATGCAGAAAACATACAGTCGACATTACCAATGAAATGTTCAGCAAACTCGGACATCAAGGATGCTCATTTCTTTTTGCGACAACTCAAGGATGAGCAAAATCGTTTGCTAGTGATGGCCGCTGAAGCTGAAAAGTATTTGGATGTCTTACAGGTGAGCGAATTTGTTTTTGACACATTTTAAGTTCCTTGTTTCTTTTTAAATGGAATAACAAGAGAAGTCAATAAAAGACTTTAGTTATCAATTAAAAGCTCACTTAACATATATAAACGGAGAGCTAGAGCGTCTTAAGAGATTGTTTTTTTCGATCATGTGATTGAATTTCTAAGAAGCATACAGCTATTATATATTATATGTTTATGTTTTTCTACTTCAGAATAATCCCGATATTACCGAAGACACTTTTGGCTTATTACGTTCAGCTTCTGGTAAAGCTCGCTTATTAGTATCACAAAAAATGAAACAATTTGAAGGTAACTTGAAAAATTATTTTATTTTTGGAAAAAATTTATTAAGATCATATTTGGTGATTTTTAAAAATAGGTTTGTGTCACAACAATTTAAACAGCTCCCCTGAAGATCAGTTCCCAACAACTGTAGATGATTTGCAAGGCTTTTGGGATATGGTATATTTACAAGTCGATCATGTAGATTCAATATTTGCCAATATTGAAAAGTTAAAGAATAATGGCTGGAAGGCAAGTGTCTTGTATTGAGATAAAAAACTTTTGATTTATAAGTTAAATTTTTTTTTTAACAGAAACCTATTGAAGTTGAACCCGTTGTTATTAATTTTAAAACACCTAAAACTGGAAAGGTATCATTAAGTAGTAGATCTAAGCCTAGCACACCCATAACAAATGGGGCTGCGTCACCGGCTACACCATCTTCTGCCGCTTTAAAACGTGAGGCACAACGTAAGAAATTACAAGAAATGAAACGTCGCAATCGTGAAGCTATGGCGGCCGCCAGTGCCAATTCGAACTCAACAATTCTTGACTCTTCCCCCATAGAGATTGTAGGTGTCGTTAATGTCAATGACGAAATAAATCCTTCTACAGGTATTCATCAAAAGAGATAATTTTAATTAAAATATATTTTTGTTTAGATAAAATGAACGAATTCTTATTGCACATTGTTTAAACGAAAATTTAAATATTTAGAAGTTAATGATTTGATTTGATATGGGAAACTAAATTAATACTCTTAAAATTATAACCAAACTGGAGACTAAACTATCTTAACGAATAATACTATTAAAAACAAATTTTAGATTAATTAAGCCGCTAACTCAATTTCTCTCTCTATCGTTATCTTAATGTTTTCAAAACTTAATATTAAATGTTTTTCTAGTCTAAATTGTAAGGAGTTAAATTAACATTTAATAAAAATCTGAAATATATTAAGGGAGTTACAAAGCTTCAATAAAATTATTTACATTGTCATTCAGAAAAATAAAGCGAATAAAACGCATAGACTATTTACCACGTAGTTTGTGTAAAAGCTAATAAACATTTTCACAAACTTGAAAAGCATAAAAAGCTCATTGCAGAGCAGATTCAAAACTAGAGTCGTGCTTTCAAAGCTCAGTAAAACAAAAAATAAAACATACACAACTTTAAATTTACAGCAAACAACACACATTGCAATAAATATTGATTTCTTCCTGTTGTTACATTTTTGGAAAAGAGTTGATTTACTTTGTGCGAAAATGCATTCTAATGCAAATTAAAACCAACATAAGAATTAATTAAAAAGAAGAAGTAAAAAAAGTTATACGAACATACATATATTAAAATGCCTTGTTAAAAATTTATTTAAATTAATTTTTTATATTTTCTAATGCATTTAAAGCAAAAAAAAAAAAAAAACAAAAAAAAAAGCAAAAAAAAAAGGAAAAACTAAAGAGAAATATAACAATTATACAGCGTAAAACTTCAAGTACAAGTATTAAAAAGTATTGAGTTTTAATTTATTTTGGTTTGTTCAAAATCTGTTTCTATAACGAAATTAAATTTATCTATCCTCTGTGTTAAGTAGAACCAGCTCGATTCTGTTTTGATCTCTCTGAAACAATAACATTATTTTTTTTTTAAATTATTATATATTTTTTTTAATATCTACACATTTACATTTATTTAAATATTTACGATCGATTTTTATTAACACAATGGCCTCAACAGAGAAAGACATTTTTTTTAAATAAATAAATATGATGTAATTTTTTACCATTTAATCAAAAGAAAAGACCCAAAATGTTTGTTTTTCTACAATTTTTTACACATAATTTTTAATAATATATTTTTAATTGTTTTATTTATTTAGTTATTAAATAAATAAAATACTACATTTTAAAAAGAAAATCAAATAAGCAAATTTAATACATACGTATATATTTAACAATTTCAATTTAACCACCTGATTGTATGAAATTAGGGAATCATTGCCTATGAAAAATATATAAAGTAGAAGGAAAAATCTGTGTTTTTAAATGTTTATTGAAATTTTTTAATATCTACAGAAAAACGATAAATTTATATTTTTACAATTTAGTTATCAAACTTCTTTCTAGCTATTGGGAATTTTTATTGAAATTTTACTTGTTTCAAAATTTTAATTTTAATTAAGAATAAGAAAGTAAAATACAATAGTGTGTAATATTTGGTTGAATTTGTTCGCTGATTTGCTTTTTTGCCAATAGTTTCTCATGTTTTTCTTTCTTACTTTCCTTTGCAATTAGAATATAAAACAGCAACAAAAATAGCTTTAAGTTGAATTTTAACAAAATAAATATTTTAAAAACAAACTGAAAATAACCGTAAAACAACAGAAACAAAATAAACTAACACACAATAAAACAAGTTATTTTTATTCATTATTCTCAATAAAAAAATAATAACAATTTTAATAAAAAGTATTAAAATGGCTTATATTAGGTTTAAAATACGCTCCGCTGTTGGTAAATATAATAGGAGTAATTCTTGGAAATTGGTTCCGCAAATACCTTCTGACCCTCATTCTCAATGAAACTGCACACGTTATTCCCCGCAAGGAGAAGCAAGTGTGTGAGTTCAATTTCCTTTCGTTTTTGTTTAGTTTTATGAAACGCGTCCTGCCGACTGCTACATACGTCCACGAAGAGCTAGGAAAAAAGTAGAAAGGAAAAAGAGAAGACGAAATAAATTAATGTTATATGTTATTACACAACTATTTACTTTTGTAAAAAGTTGATTGCATTGATTTTCTCCACATTTTGTTATTTCCTTTTACTTATAGTACCGTTTCCAGTTTGTTGACTCATTTATTCTCTTATAATTGAAATAAAGCATTCTCTTTAGTTAACTGCGAATAGAGTTGCCAAGAGTTTAGATTCTGAGTATTCTTTTTCCGTGAAAAATTACAAAGTGTTGATCAGTAGCCAATGACTCATTACTGCCTTAAACACATTCCCCAATACACATTTTCGTCTATGAAATTCCAACAATGGCATATTGCTATCGTATCTCTAAAATCTTTCCTGCACAAGCAGAGAGAAGTATGCATGTACTCCGCTGTAGTTTATCGTCAACACTGGAGAAAAATCATGAGGGTGTTGTCTGTTTTTAGTACTGTTGGAGGTAGCTGGTGAGCCAGCGATGCCTTCAGTGTTGAGTACTTTGAAAATTCCACAAATAAATCCCCATAACTGGTAATGCTGGATGAGGAGAAGAGAAGTATGCGATTTTAAAATTATGTAGTTTATTTAATATAAAATAATATCACTTAATTGGTATTGCAAATGAGTTAGCAATCGAGCCACTCTTGTTGAATTTTTATATGCTGTAAAAAAATGTTAAATAATATGAGAGGTGCTCAATGTAAACTGTTCGTACTGAAGCTGTCTACATGGCGATTGGAGGTGGGTTATATAAGTTTCATGGGGTAGAACTGGCGGTTATTTTTTTGTATCTCTTAAATGTGGGTTTCTTGCTTTATGCCGCTTTTAGAAATTTTGGGAATGAGCAAAAAGTTATTATTTTAAAAATTCATAATCAGTGGATCTTCACAATTTGAGGAACAGAGAGATATAGTATTCTGGAGTATTGCATTTTGAATAAAAGTTGAAAAGAAAAAGATTTCATTAATATATTTTTGCAATTAGGCTTTATTTTCTCTTTTTGCTTTTGTTTTAATTTTTATATATAATTTCATTTTTTATTTATTTCTTTTTTAATTTGCGTTGCCCGTTTGTTTTTGTTTCACAAGGCTTAAACCTGTTTCTATATGTTTTTGTTTCAATAATTTCTATAAATAATTTAATAATATTAAGTACAAATATTTTTGTTTTTCATAATTAATTTTTTATTTTTTATATTTTTTATATAAATTGTTAATTATTTTGTGCTTAAATTCTTTTTTAAATTTTTTCATACTTTTTCCGCAATTTAACAAAATCATCTTCAGCTAACTATTATTAATTGTTTGTGATATTTTTGTTTGTTATTTGTGTTAGTTTGTAATTATCATTTAATTAATTATTCATTATAAATTATTGATTTATTTTTACAATAGTTTTGCTTTTTAATATAAATGTGTATAAATAATAAATTATTAACATATTTTTCAATTGAAGAAGTGGTCATTCTTTTATACATTTTTACCTTTTTAATCAGACTTAAAAATAATTTTTTCTTTATTCTATTTGAGATTTTCTCCTCTTTTTTATTTTTAAATAAAAGTTAATTTTTTTATTTTTGTGGAAAAAGAAGATAAATCTATAAAATTTTTAGAATATAAACTAAAACTTTAATTAGAATTAATATAATTACATAATTTTTTTTAATAATTTTTTGTTGTTGTTGATGTTTTGAGAGTCAGTAAATAACAATATGAATCTTAATTGTTTATTAATTTGTTTATTAAATTTTTTAATAATAAATTACTCTAAATATAAGATTATTTCTTTATTACTACGTTTAGTTCTAGTATCTATAAGTTTGTTTCCTTCTCTAATATTTACAAAACGAATTTAGTAGAGTTGTTCAAGCCAAATATGAAGCCTTCAGTGCTTTTGGAGTGAGTGTTAGATATTTTCAAACAAAAATTAATCACTGGGTTATTCGTTTCTTTCCGTGTTGTTCTGTTTTTTATTCTTTTAATTTTAGTTTAGTTTTTATATGGAACTTTGGAGTGTACACGCCCCGTTCTTTAGGGCAAAGTACTTTTTTATATGTCTTTTATTTTAATAATATAAAAAAAATATTAAAAAAGCAAATATATCAACAAATTTAAAACAGATTCAAATTTTGACTAGATGAAGAAAAATACACGTCCCAAAAATCAATCTCCACTTTTTCCGCTTTTATATATTTTCCCCTTGTTTTATTTGTGGCAATTTGAAAAAATTGTATGATTGTTAATCTGTAAAATCGTAAAGGAAATGCTGGAAAATATTACCAACCAGTGCCAGAATTGGAAATTTCTGCAACATGTAATGACCGTGTATGACCATAATAAACACCATGTACTTATTTACATCATTACTATTATGCGAATATAAGATATGGTACATTTTATGATACGAATGCTTTCAGGCTAAAGAACTTACTCTATATATTATATCAATGATATAAGGAATTGGAATCAATTTCAACTAACAAAGCAGAGGATAAACAAGACTCGATCGGTACAATTGGTTGCAGGTTTATATTTATAAATGCATCATATAGGTTGTATATACTCAATAGATAATATTGGAAAGGATATTACATCAGCTGTCCTTCTTTCTTTTCTTTAAATAATAATTTTGTGACTTTTTGTGAAAGAAGTACATAATTTTATAGGTTCATTAATAATCAGTATTAATGATACTCAGCACTCATATTTAATTCTTTCAAGGTGAACGTGTTTAGAATTTTAGAACGGTAAAAGATTCTCTTTGTTTTTGCTCTGGGATTTCTTCTTTAATATATTTTTAATTTTTGAAAGTTTTTGCACGTTAATAAAATTATTATTTGCTTCGGAATAAATGAGTTTATGGGAAGAAATATTTATTTGAAAGAAAAAAATCAATTGAACCGAAAATAATTCAGTCCTGCAATATGCGATTCTCAACCTCTCTCTCTTTCTCTGTCTCTTAAATATTCTATTTAAAATCTCTTACGGGTGGGTAGCTTGAGCATTTTCTTTAACGACGTGTTAGTGTAAGAATGATTTGTGTTGATATGAGTAGGTTTTGGTATACAAGTCTGTACGAAGGATTATGGTCTACCATACGGTGATTTTCTGTACTACAACTGTTAAGCTAAACATTATTGAAGTGTTGACTGAGAGTGTAGGATTTAATGGGTCCTGTTTGTATCTAAATATATAATTTTTTTCTACGTAGATTTTGTGTATGTTTAGTGTATGTCCCTGCCGTCGTTTAAAGATTAATATTTTGATGGCGTTGAGTTTTGCAATTCTGTGTAGTTGTTACTATAATTCGCAATTGTTTTCGTGTGGCAAACTAATGTCGCCGAAGAATAACTACTAATCCATATTATGGGTTGGCGGACTGTTAGGACCACCCATCATAAAGGAAGTAGGACTGTGCACTGATATACTGTCCAAGTCTAAAGTGCCATCGCCCTTTTCTAGCATACCAGAGCCATCTTGTTTCATCATCATGCGACGCCATTTTGCTCGAGCATTTTGAAACCAAACCTGTTTAATTGAAAAAGGACAATTTTTATTATGGAGAGCAAAGTAGGTCTTTGTAGGAGCCGACTTACCTGCAGTACTCTCTTTGGTAAACCCGTTTTTTGGGATAGTTGTTTAAGATCTTTTGCATCGGGATTGTGATTTATGGCAAAATATGATTTCATTGTGCGCAACTGATGATGCTTAAACGAGGTTCGCATACGTTTTGTGCGCGATGATGCACTCATATGGGAACCACGTCCAAAGTCAAGATATTCAGTGTTTAAATCTACAGTGTTGAAGGGGGAGAGCTATTTTAAAATATGTTTCTAGTTTAGGAGAGAGAACAGTACTTGCATTTCATACCTATGTTGGCAGTGAGGGCTTCGATATCTTTGGGTTTCCTTTTGCGTGGTCGCCCTTTCTGCCGTGGTGGTTGTGGAAGACCGGTCATAACATGAGACGCAGATGCATATATACTATTAGGAACAATACGTGTTGGATCAGAGTGTGGACTCGACGAATCATTCGGAGGTGAACCAAATTGACTTGAATATGGATATGAACTAGCGCCGCCAACACCAGGCACCACTGCCGATCCCAAACTGGTCGATGCTGTGTCACCTTCACGAGCTATAGTATAATGTGTTCTTGTCAAGTGAAATCAAAACGAATAATTAAAATAAATGTTCACTTCATTTACAGTGTTCATTGTGAGCAGTTTACCTGCAATAGATGAGAGCATCTATAATACCATATTGATCGCCTTTCGTTAATGGTGTCTGGCAAATGACGCAGCAAAAACAGGTCACATGAAATACTAAACTTCGCGCCCTCATTACTAGTTCAGTAGCTCCTATGGAGGCTAAGCAGCGGGAGCATCTGCGAGTACCGAAAACACTGCAACGAAACAGTTAAAGATACGAATTAATTTTTCAGGTTGTCATTTCACAAATATTAGTTTGTGTGCTTTTATACATATTGTATTTTATAGCTTTTATTTAAATTCCTTTCAATTTCGCCAACTTTTCCGACGAGATTTACTTCATGTAGTCATTTCAATTCAATGCGTTGCTATTCTGGACTTTATAAGGACTTCCTTAAGCTGCAATTTTCATTCATGCATACACAGAAACACTGTTGCTTATCAATTAAATAAAATGATTTGAAATAAATCAATTTATATCTGAATGTCTGCCTACACACAATAACTATTAAATGATCAAATCCATCATCATTATTATCATCGTTATCGTCGTCATCCTCATCACCATCGTTATTAGTTTAGCCATCATCGCTACTAACAATTCTATTCAAAGTATATTTTCGTATAATTATTGTTATTTTCGCCTTCTCATACCAAAAGAAATTTTATTTAAAGCTCGTATTTTCTTCGAGTGTGGTGATAATGACGATGACGCTGATGATGTTGGATATTTTCTTGGATTGTGTAACACTATTCCGGCACTTTGGTTTTCTTCGTTGGGACTCTCTTTGTACTCTAAAACCATTCGTGAAATTATGTGGTTGTAGGAAGACGGAAATTATAAGTTTTGGCATGCAATTTCTGTTTTTAAATGTATAATCAGGGTGGCAATTTGTCCCTTTCATAAGTTGCTACTGGATATTATTTCAGATTGCTGTGATTACGTTTAGATTTTTATTCCAAATGGAAGAAAATAAAATAAGGCAAAGAAAAAATTAGAAATTAAATATTAAGGTAGCAAGTCAGGTATCCAGGCATGCATCGAGTCGATAACAATGCAATACGTTGTTAAAGGGACGGAAATGATCATGTATTTTTTTCTTGATACGAGATGAAAAGTTTTTTGTGGAAAAATCAAAATGAAATCAAGGTCAAAATAATTATGGGAGAACTTGTTTGACAGACGAATTCGAGTAGCGATGGCATTATCAGCGCGTGCAATCGCAGCCATTTAATGCAATTCACAAACGGGTCAATAACCTTTGGCCAAGACAAATTAGCCAAAGTGGATGTTGCAGCAATTTTAGGCGTGCACTACACTTGTGCACACCGAAAAGATAACATGCGAGTACGCGAAAAGAAACAATTTTTCTAGGCTTTAAAATTTTATCTCATTTAATCATTCAATCAGACATTTAAATTGGAATTTCCTGCCAGTTGAGTTCTTAGATTTCGTCACCTTCTTCGCAAAAAACAGAGACAAATAAATAAACTACTCAAAACACTTGATGTGTTGGCTGCTTCAACTCCAACAGGAAAGCAACATACGAGTAAAAGATTTTTAGTTAAGATAACAGCGTGATAAATAACCGATATTATATGGTCAGGTTTTTTATGTTAAGAGTGAATATTAAAAAAAGCTAACGTTCATATAATTTTTGCTTTTTATAGTGCAATAAGGCCAACCAGCCAACATTGGTTCATATCTGCACCAGCGAGTGGTAGCCGCAGTATAAATTCATAAAGTTTCATGGGAATTCATATGCGAATTCAAATGTCTACAAATGAAGTGAATAAAATTTTAAGATGCGAATGCCTACAGTTTGACAACGATGTTGACAATTTATGTCACCTCCCAATATGTGCATGTATACAAGTCAACAATGTTGCCTACAGTACCTTCATATCACAAGAAAGATGTGTTTAAGGCAGTGGCATGGAGAGAGTGTTTGCTGTAGGCAGCACCAGTATTACAACCACTACCATTCTACCAGCCCGCAAGCAAGCGTTCATCAGCAAGTGCACAAATTTAAAACCAGTCATCAAATCATCTATCACAAACAACAATTATGATGATGATGACGATGCTGTTGATGATAATTCGTTACACTTAACGTTTCATGTTGTTGCTGATGATGCTGCTGTTGATAATAATAAATACTCGTACAATTTATATAACCAGCAACTGATTTTTAGTGGTAGCAAAACATGTGTTTGTAAAGAAAATACATGTGTATGTAACCGTACCACGTACTCCAATTCGTTTGAAAGTCAGTGCGGGGACAATAGCCATGATTGCATTCATATAGATCAGAGCAGATGCGTAAAAGATTGTATTCCTTAGCTATTACACTCTTTAGATCGCCTTTAATATACATAATTAATTTTAATATACATTATTTACCCCACTTCTGAAGTTCAATGAGGTTTAATTAAATTTTTTGTAAATTGAATTATATATTTTTTAATTGAAGTCGTCTTTTTATAAAAATTTAAACTCAGTTTCTTATGTATCCAATAATTAGATAGTTGCCTGTTGTTTTGTGTACTTTAAAAGATCGTTTAAATATATGTATAAATACAGTAGAATCTTGAAAACTTAATTAATGTGAGACAAAATCGGTTTCCTATATAATAAAATTTATAATGTATCCTTTTTCTTCGATCTTGTTATTTTGTAAATTATTTAATATTTTTTCATGTTTTAGATCCTTTTTTAAAAATGATTTATATTTTCATTTTTACGACGCTTTTGTACCATCGTCAGGAAATATATATTACAAATATCAAAAAATAAAAATAATTTATTCTACATTTCTCAACTTTTACTTATTACTATTATCTTCTTTATAATTCTGATTAGTTTTTTATTTAATTCTTATTTCTTTAATTAATTCTTATTTTATTTAATTTTCTAAGACCTTTACTGAATTATTTATAATAAAAGTTTCTTATGAAAAAAAATTGTCACATGTGATTAATTTTAAAAATTGGTTTGTGATTACATACATTTTCAGATCTGTTTGTGGTTACAATATTCTTTTGCTCTTATTCTTGCGATACGACTGTTGGTTGCAATCTCCTTTTCTGTTGTTTAAATTATAGTTCATGTTATTTGTGTCATACTCGTATTACAACAGCATGCAAGAGTGCATATTTGGGAACAAAAATATTGTTCAGTATATGCATAAGACATACATATGCATAAGAAAAAAAGTCTCTTGTTCTCTTGGGCTCCACCTCTTTTGGTAAAGTACAAGCACATGCTTGTCTGGAAATCCATGTGCACACTTGTATGGATGCATGCACATACATATTACATACATGTTGAATGTGTATGGGAGTCTGCATATGGCTTTGCAATGGCTTTTGATTTGAAAGGTTTATTTTTTTCTATTTTGGTTTTCAGAACCGAAAATGTTACGGTTTTGATGACTTGAAATGTAACTGCCAACATGCTGTATAATGGTTGCACTGTGGTAAGCCATTCACTTTAAAACTTCAGAAGCTCGACCAAATACGAAAAACAAACCAAAGACGGGGCATAAACATTTGCAGCAGCATGTGACAATATTGCATTTATTGCATTTTCATACATTTTTGTAGATAAGTTTAGTGCAAAGTGCGTAGCATCCTGAAGTGAATAACTGCATGAGGCATCATCAGAAGGAGCTCTATCGCCATCAACAGTATCAGTGTAATCTACATCATCATCATTATTTTTGCCATCTGCAACATCATCATCATGCCGCAGCCATAAATGAGAACAACATTTCATATGCTGCCAGACGTGAATTTCAAGCCTCAACACTCCATGGCGCAAGAGTATGTGCATCAAATTCAAGTACACATACTCACGTACTCATACTTAGGCGTATTGTAAACAAAACTACTACTAGTGGGTTTGTGTGGGAATTTTGTGGCTTGTAATTGTGATGGGATGGGCTGGCTACCCTAAATCCGCTGCATCACCACATCAAGACCAAAATAAATAAAATAACAACCGCATCTTCTAAACACAGCGTTGCAAACATATTCATCTATACACATTCACTCGCACATATCAGATTTCGAGTGCTCGAAAACACAGTCATATATTAAGAGATGTCACTTTGACATTTCGCCTGCTCTTTTGCATGGCAATAACCATAATTCATTTTTCCCACTTTTTCTTTTTGTATTTAGTTTTTGGTTTATAGTTTGTTATGTTTCTCTGGTGTCGGTATTTATGGGGATGTTTGGGAAAGAACTGATCAAAAAATAAAATCAACAACCATACCAATGACACAAACAACAAGAATCACAAAAAAAGGTGAGAAACAACAACACCATGTTTGCCTGCACGCATAGCAGGCATGGGAAATGCAGTTTTTTCAAATACATGCGGCGAAAAATGCACTGCTTAAACTTTATGTATGTAAACAGTCAAAGAATGAAATTAACGAAAATAATAATAATAAAAATTAACATCTTGTAGTGGTGTTTTTATACACATTTTTCTAGTCAGGTAGAGAAGAAAACAAGAATAAAGTCTACATTTTGTTGACAACAAGTTGTAAGTACATTTACTTATGATTCATTATTTTAAGTATTTTCATTTTTTAAGCTGATAAGTTATAAAAGGCAATGCTTCACTATCATACAAAATTTATTCACATGAATATCATCTGATTCCATTCTATTTTAAAAAATTCTGTGAAAATGGCATTGCTGATACCACACTATTACACAAAAATGATACAAATAAAAGTTTTCGTTTTTGATTGAATTAATTGTAATTGGTAGTATGAAAATTGTAATTTTATGAAAATGTTCACAAACTTTTGTAATCGTACGGCTTGCAAAAGAGAGCTGTCACACAGATTCATTTTTAAAATACACTATCCTACTTTTAAGCACGAATGCCATTTTTGACAGCTCGTAGTCAATCAAGGCCTTGAATTTGTAAAGAATTAACTGAGATTGAATAGAACGGGAAGTACGAGTATATAGTTAAAAAAGTTGTATTGCCATATGTTTTTGTATAGAAAATAGCAATCATAAGGTTATATGAAAGATAATGTTGTTTTATGACGAGTTTAAATATAAAAATTTGCTTGTGATGAAACTATTCTTCATTAATACTCCCAAACATTAGCTTTAGAACGCGGAGAATATTTTTTTTATGATTCTGTTTTCTTCAATATTTACACTTTTCCAACTCTGCAAAAGCCAGATTGCATTTTATTATTAATATTACTTTTTAGTGTGTTTTCAATCGGCATTCATTGTTCTACGATAAAAATATTTTAATTTTAAACATTTCTTTTTCAATATCCTTGAAAGACGATTTCTGGCAGTGAATCTTTATTTCTATCTACATAGATACGTAACTATATCTTAAACTGCAGCGTTTAAGCTGCTGCAAGCTGAATTTTATGAGCACAATTTATTGTTTCTTGGAAATGTTTCCAAGAGGGTTAGTTTTTGTTATAGCTTCTCCCTCAATACGATCGTAATATCTATAACTTACATGGATTGTGAAATTGTTATAATAAAAAAAAGTGAATTTTGTTTTCTAAAAACGGTTGAATCTATAGAAGAAAGTGTCACCCAGTGTGCAAAAATTAATCACAACATGATGCGAAGCAGATGGTGTTGTCCCAAAATCGCTCAAACTAATATTATGAAATTATTATGGTTTACTTGCACAAGTTCGATATTTTAGTTTGATTTTAGTTCCTGGGGAAATAAAACAATAAAAGGCGACCACAAACTCGACCGCGAAAACTGTAGTCATACCCAACATCAGCTGATTCAGCAAAGAATTCAATCTTCATTTATGGAAGTGGTTGACAAAAATGATGTGGTCCTTAATTTAAGCTGGCTGCCGAGATCATGCAACCCGTAGCCCAATTTCGTAAGGAAATATACTATAAGTGCATCATAGCGCATGCGGTCCCAACAGATGTAACTTCCATGTGTGTAAGTCCTTATGCTTCTTATCCCAAAATGGTACAAAATCATGAAGGTATATTTTTCGAATTCTCAAGCGATAAACGAACGTGTTTACAGCTTTCCTTTAGTGTACAATTATAAAAATCGTAAATATGTGCATTTTCATGCAAATTTATATGTTTTTTTACAAGACATTAAACTGGAGGGAGTTTCAAGCAAGAGAAGGAAAATAAAAATAAAGATTTGTTTCATTAAAAAATGATACGTACAACGGCAACAACAACGGCAATAACAACGGCAACAACAAGAAAGAATTATAGTATATTGCGTGTCATGTTCATATTTTTTCTCCTTACTGCTGTGTCTGTCTGCATGTCCGTCTGTTTATATCAATCTCGGTACGCTGTACAGATGTACATACAAAAGTTCTTGCCTGTCTGTCCGCCGCTCAAGAATATTTCGTGTTATTTATGACGATTTTTTTCGCTTGCATTTTGAAAGATACAAGTGTTTCTTATTTATATTTAAAACTTTATGTTCAAGTAGACGGCAGACTACACATCACTGTATATTTCAAATTTATTTTATCATAAAACTGGCGAGGATTGTAATAAACCACAAAGTAACAAAGAAAAAATGGTAAATATGTATGTATGTATGTACGTGGAAGTGAGTGCTCATGCAGCACTCATACAGCAGCAGTATTAACAAAAGTTTAGCTTAGAATTCAGGAAGACTTCATTTTTGAAAATGCGATCTTCGGAAAGGAAAATAAATACATAAAGAAATAAAGCATTCGCTTGCGGTAGCTTATGAATGCAAATCGTATTACTGCTTCTGTGTGTGCGTGTGTGCGCGTGTGTGTGTGTTTGTGTGTGTAATATATTTGTATGCACTTAAATTTCACCAAAGTCAGCCAAAGACTGCCATGAGTGAGTGCATCCATCATTGGCAGCCACTAACAAACATTATTCCCCATTTCTCCACATAAAATATAACAACTTATTTTTGAGATGCTTCCAAAAGCAAATAAAAAAATAAAAAGCTAAAACAGATTCATATTGGATTGTACTCGCCTTGGTTATGCGAGTGCAATATTGCAGGCATAAATGTTTTCCTCGTGCTCTGTGCTTTGTTGAGATTTATTTATTATAAATTTATTGTTGTTGGCAGAGAATATTTCATCTCTACGCTACGTTGCATCTTTTGAATGGAAGATGTACGATGACTATAACAGAAACAGCAAGCTTGTGATGCTTTGCTGGCTGCTGTTGCTGCAATTTGGTTGTTGAATGACTGACTGTCAACCATCCACCATCCAGCTTTGCGCCTGCCAATGTGCATGACGTTCGTTACATCCCAAATCATTTTTCAACTGTGTGAAATTCCCTTTCCTTAGCTTTTTGTTTCAAATTCATTTTTGTGTGCTTTTTTCAGTTTTGTTTTTAATTTATAACTTATTAAAAAAACAAATAAATAAACAAACAAACAAACGTCACAGAGTGCAACACACATACATATAAATATTTGTTGTAAATATGAATACACGTATGTATATTTGGATGGATGGATAGATGGATGAATGTATGGATGTGTAAAAAACAGCATATAAAATTGAAAATGTCATACATCGGTTGATATGATAAATTCAAATGGAATTGCTTCTTTAGATTCCTCATCCACTACTAAGTGGTGCACGGTGCACGGTGCACGGTGCACTGACTGATTTTTCGATTTTGTCAAGCACGTTTCAGAAGCAAAAAAAAGTATATACGAAAATGTGAAAATAAAATGCATTTTCCTCATTCACAAAAGTTTGTTATTTATTTTTGCTTTATTGTTAATTTATGGCTGGGGAAATCGAATATGCGTCTAGTAACAACGCCAACACAAGTGTCTAAACTTATTTGATTATCTTACGTTCAAATTAATTATTGATTCAAAAATAATCTCTAAATTTTTGGGTCAACTCAGTAGAGTTTTGCTTCTTAAAATATTTCTTTTGTTAAATTTTAGGAAAGTCCCATGAACACACAAATTAATTCAGTCGACATTATGTTTTCAATTTTTAATACAAGTGGATTATTTGTGCTCAATTTTCGGTAAAAGTTGCACGTTCAAAGTAAAATTCTTTAGATGAATTAAATTTCAATGCATTTTCAACCGATACAATTAATTACCCAACCAAACATAAACTGAAGAACATAGTTGAGGAGCATGAAACCCTTTACAATCCAACGCTAATTAATATTCTGTATATTTCATAATTCCCATATTTATTAAATCAATATAGAGTTGACATTAAATGTATTGGCTCAAGTGGAAACCTTGTATTTGGCACTCAATCTCATCTGTTCTTTAAGATAAAGTTTGAATTGAAAATTTTTATTTTATTGTGTCGATATATATATATATATATATATATATATATAAACTAATTTTATTTTCCTTACCGCTTTAGATTTTAAAAAAAAAAATAGTTAAAATTAAACTGCTGACATGCCAGTAGATTTTTTTCTCAATTTTTATTAAAATTATTAAGACGGATAAAGGAAACAGAATTATTAAATAACAAAAAATATGCGTATTTAAAAAACTCAAAATTAAATTGGTCATCAAACATAAAACTGATTACAATTATGTATGTTTGAAATTTTCACACAAATTATTATCGTTGTATAAAATTTTGCTAACGAGCACTTAATTAGTTCTCATCACCAAATATCAAGTTTCCCTTAAACATTCCAACAGTACCAGTTTTATTGTAAACTAGATTTTTACACACATTCAGACATAAAAAGCATATCATTAGTCTCGTGCACAAGAACATACTGAAGCATTTAAAAATAATTAACAAATGAGTGGTTAAAAATCGTACCTTGGCCTATAGAAAATTTAGTCAGGCGTTAAACCAAAAATTATTCAAAGAATAATTTTTCATTGCATTTAATCCTCTAGTGAATGCTTAAAATAACCAAAATAAAACGATTAAGCGTGTTAAGTTGTATGAAGTTATTTAAATAAAAAAAAAAAGTGTATCTACAAATATTGCAAAAAGGCGTTTGGTGAATGTTTTTTCCAACTACTTAAACAACTTAAGCGCAGCATGTGGCAATCACAACTTAACTATTGTTAAGTATCCAAATTTACTACTTTCCTTTTTGCAATTGTAACTTACCAAGAAAACGGCCTAAAAAAATCATCATTAACAGTTCATGTTATTTGCAATATTCTCCATGAACACCAAGCATACACTCACACACACAGGCATGCTTACAAGCGTTTCTTTTCACTCGCAAGTAAGCTAAACCCACAAAATGTTTTTTCCCCTTTTTTTTATTTTTATTTATTTTTTTTTTTTTTTTTTGTTGGTTTTGTGTGTATTTAACTCTGCAGGATGCAAATCCTTTAATTCTTGCGAGCTGCATTCCCGCCGTACTTTTTTTTGATATACAAAAAAAAAAACAAGTATTACAACTATAACAACATAATATTTGTTTAACATAAACAATATGCTGTTTTATTATATTCGCTTGTTTGTTTTTGTTCTTGTTTTACGTTGATTTTCATCTAAAACAAATATTACCACGCTTTTTTATGCGAACAGAGCTCTTTGTTGCGTGTGTTTTTTTCGAATACGATTTGCTGTTTTAACTATTGTTGTAAGTCCGTGTGAGTATTTGTGCAGTCAAACCCAGGAACACCCCAAAAAACAACAAGAATCTCAAAACGACATCGACATCAGCCCATCAAACAGACGAAAACAAATAATAAAATAAAATGAATGTTTTTTTTTGTTCCAGCAGTCCAAAAATGTGTGTGTATTGCACTCGTACACAATATCTCTCATATATGCAGGTTTAGAAACGAAAACATCTTCTAAAGGACTCATTTCCATTTATGGATTTTCCTGCTGACTTTTGTAATTACCTGTTTTCTGCATTAAAGTTATACAAAATCCTTTGGTAAGATGTGTGAAACATGATCTCGATGGCCGCTTTGATATCCATTGCAATATTGCACAATTTTTACTTCACTTTCGTATAAGTTTAAAAAATGATTTTGATAAATATTCGCTTAATAAAATCATATCTCAGACTCAAGAAATGCCTTGAAATACGAGGCTAAAGCCATTTTTTTGAAAGCACTTTTGAGACTTACGTCTTATTAACTAAACCACTTCACCTTTACTGCAGCCATGTAAGCCTACAGAATAATAGTACACACTCATAAATAGAATTGAAAATAATAATAAAAAAAAACAAACATCTAAACTACAATGAAACTTTATGCTGTGTCCACGGAAGGAACAACAAACCAGTGCACATTCACAACTCGTACAAACAAGAAACTTTTGTTCAAACACAATTCTCATCGAGCACTTTTACGTGTGTGATGATTTTATTCCCAGTAATTTAAATAAAATTTTTGTAACTTGTAAGCAGACGACCAGCGGGATGCAAAGCCGTGTTCCTACTACTGGCGTTTCATATACAAAGAAAAAAAAAATTCAAGACATCCTTTAAGCGCCTGCCGTTTGACTCACCTTACAACAAATTTTCCTTTGTACTCATTTCAATTCGAAAATATTCAGAAAGTACATACATACATACAAACATACATACATCATCATTCTTGTGAAATTCTCATGTTGGATGAGAACACACAAACACTTATGCATGCCTTTTAACAGACGTATACTTGCTATGATACTCGTCGTCTGCACACACGTTCTCATGTTACACACACGCCCTTAAATGTTAATGTCTGTGCGAGTTCTAAAGGACAACTGCATTTGGAATTTTATCAAAAACAAAGAGCAAAATGTATTTAAAACAGCACATACATAATGCACTTAAGCACGACTTCTCATTTTTATTATTCATTTTTCACTTTTGAATTAAAATATTATGATTTATTTCTTAAGGAACCGCATTAGAAACGCTTACTGCTTCCATTATGGTTCACAACTGAATTGTTAGGACAATTATTTTATTGAAACTTAACTTCAGTTTAATTCTACTTAGAAGAATCAGGAAAAAAATATATTTTATATTGTGGGAAAGGCCCTCATAGCATGAGACCGTATACTTTGCCTGCGACAAACAGAGAAAGTGGAGGTTCTTATCGATTGCATTGTTGTTTATGTTCCCTTTAATCATCTTGTGGTTATGTCTTCTCGACGAAGACACACAAAGTAATTAATTGCGTAATCGTTTTGGGATTGAACCACTATTTATTTATCTAGCAAACACATGAAGCCCCTTTCTAGACAAATCAGCCCGGCTAAAATTAAGCAATTTTAATCAATTCAATCTCATATCTTAATTGATATGAGAAAGTAGGCTTTCCGAACCACATTCACTATACCAAAAATACTATGTGCAAATTTCTATTACAATATATAATTTGACGACGGAATTCACACATTAAACCATACAAAATTTTATTGGAAAAATTGGACTTCGAGCAAGAGAATTTTTCAATATCATTTTAGTCTTGAAAAACAAATTATTTTGAAGGACTTCAATTAAATTACATTTATTAGTTCTTCACTTTTAAACTAATTTAATAATTCGAGTGACCATTCAAAGCGCACACGCACTTCAGAAAGTTGTAAAAACTAAAGGGCATGGAAATTGTCATAGCGGTTTATTACCACACCCTATTGGTCCAGATTACCATATTACAGATGGAGTTGAAGGTCTAATAAAATTTAGCAACAAAAATGGCAGCATTAAAAAGCCAGCGCTGGAAAATTGTTGGCTATTGTTCGCTCCATTTCATATAACCGTAAAATACAAGAAAGAAATACATTTCCATAAAAAAAGCCGGCTGTTTCAGTCCAATATTTCCGGAAAGTCAAATAAAGGCTCACTTGTTGAACAAAAAGAAATAGTTGTTGCAGTAAAAATTTCTTGCAGTATCCTCTCGACTTGGTTTCTCTCTTTCCCGTTCCTAAACTTAACCAACAGGGTGTTTTGGCAATTTCTAATTTCTGAAGGGCGTTTCAGTTTTATGTATACTCCTGTTAATAAATTAAATTGCAGGTGGAAAAGTCCTTTCAAATGAATAGTTTTTCAAATAAATGTTATTTAATGGTTGCTTTATTAGCGGTCGTTGAAGTTTTTTGCAAATAATTTGTTTGTACGAAGTAAGATTTTTTCTAATTCAATTTCGGCTGGCTTCGCATTGGTGCGAAGAATCGCGATGTCGGTGTGGCGCAGTTAACTTAAGCAGAATGGGCCGTCGGCCTTTATTAGAGAGGATGCGAAAAAATTAAAACAAATGAAAAAATCTTAAAGCAGCTTCTTATGATACATTTATGTAAATAGAAATAATTTTATAGAAGGTTAAATTACCAGAAAATATGTCTCGTTTTAAATACGAATAATATAAAAGTTTTAAAATTAAATAAAGAAAATTAACGCTATGAAAAATTGTATCAATAACATGTCAATAAAAATATATAGGGGGGCGTTTTTCCATAACATTATATACGCCCACCATACAGAATTGTGTAAAATCATAGCACTTTAGCAAAATTTTAAATTCTTGTGAATATGAAATGCAATCAAAAGTAAAAATCAATTTGTTTTTATTTGGCGCAAAAAAAAAAATAAATAAATAAATAAAATCAAAGTAGTTGATGTTGAAGATGGTAAATTACCGCCAAATATAGCCAGTTTGATATAAAAATGTGTTAAAAGCTTTAAAAGTAAATTAATAAAAAATGAAATAAATGTGATGTTAAAGCGAAGTGGAAGTGTGATTTAAGAAAAAACATCGTTAAAAATTAATATACAAAAAATTTATAAACAATTTTTAAATTATATTTTGAAGAAATCATCAGGATTTAATCATCTGGATATGTATGAACGATTTTTACAAGGTAAGTGAGATTTATTTTCAGTGATATAAATTATATCTTAGTTAATTAATTAATTTGAAAGTGTAAAATTTCAATTAAAGCATGATTTTTACAAGAAATTTGAAAAAAAGCTGATTAAATTTTTGAAAATTTATGAATTTTTTATGAAGTTTTTAAAAATTTATAAGTTTTTTAAAATATTCGCTCGTTTGAAGAATTTTAGGAATTAAATCGCAAAGTTTTTAAAGTAAACTGAATTTGCATTGTTAATTGTTATTGTGTTAAAAAATATCTTCCTTTTGAAGCTTCTTCCAAATTTGAAGTATTCTAATTCTAAATCCGCTTAAGGTGCTTTTTTTAGTAAAAATTTGAAGATATTGTATAATTTTATTTCTCGATATTTTGCTATCTCTTTGGCATTGCCAAAATATAAATTTTAAAAATTTTTTTTTTTAGAAATAATTATGTATTTAAATATTTCTTAAAAAAAGAGGAGCTTAAGCGGGACGAACTTCATTGTTATTTTCATGTTATTAATGGCAAAAATGGCTTAACACGCTTTTCTGATTTCTGATTGACATTGTCACACAACAACAACGAATATCTTGTTTTAAGGGTTTATCGAGCCAATTACCTGTTTGAACTAAAAGTAGGGGAAAATTGCCAAAAATAGCCTTTACAGATTTCTTCTCAATCTTTATAGTCATGGAAGGGCAGACATGTTTATACTTTTGTTGGTGCACATGGCGCATTGAAGGTTCTCGGTAACCAAAGAAAACTATACCTGGAAAAGTTAATGCTTTGGAAAATGGTCTCACCAAATGACTAAAGCTACCGGTAGGAGTGGCAGTGACAATGATCTTGTGCTTATCATATTGTTCATATGACCGGACTTAAATTTCTTAAAAAGCTACAATTTCTTAAGAATTTTTCTTCCCAAGATTGCTGTAGTCTTTTGTTTTTCACAAAAAACTCCAATTGCTTGAAAATATAAATCAAAAAAAAAGGAGCAGAAAACTCCAGATACTTGAATTTCAATTGCAATTGAGGTTTTCTTATTGAAAAAGTCTACAAGAACTGCTATTTTTTTGTTGCTGTTGTTTTGTTTTACTTAATAAATTTTATAATTCAGTAGGAAACACATTTCCAAAGCAACTTTGAGGATTTTCTTTTTCTTATAAATAAATTCAAAAGTAAGTTACCGCCAACAGACATGGAAGAGATAATTAATGGGAGTAAAAACTGAAATAATTCATAAATACTCGTACACGAGGTTGTTAACTACATATTTTATTGTGTATTTCCCAAAAATGAAATAAAATAAAATAAAATGAAATAAAAAGCGAAATTCACGTACCAATAATCAGGTGATAGTAAAATAATTTAAAAACTCATTAAGAGCAAAAAGGAAAAACCATGTACTGGCACATCTTTATAACAAAATCTCAAGAATAAAATGCACATGAATAAGACAAAAAAAAAAAAAAAAAAAAAAAAAGAATTAAGAATTAAGAAACGCTGTAATAACATCGTAAAAAATATTAAAATATTCATAAAAAATTAAATTACTTGGGAAGTAAGAAAAAAGTCGGAGAATGAATTATGCGTGTATATTTTAGCCAACTACAGACTACTCCACTTTATACTCCTATGAATGAGTTCATATTTCTTCGAAAGCTAAGAAAGTGCCTTTGAAATAATTTGAAAATGAAAAAAAAAGAAAAATACGCAAGCTAAACATGTAATGAGAAAGAAAAAATAAATATATAAAAATTTAATAAATGTGTAGTATAAAAATAAAAATAAAAGTAATAAAAATAGAAATAAAAATAAAAATGCTTATATCGTAAAGCGCTGAAACCATTATGCTTGCAAAAGCACCATTCGCTACTCGTTGGCTAATATAAAGCTTTCGACCATTCTTTATGAGCCATTGTTAAGTTTCCCGAAAATTGGAAAGTTGAAATAAAATGTAGTGCACTGTGATGTTTCAGCGGTACAATAATAAACTGCCACTTGCCGAAGAAAAGATTGTAATAAAAATATGATTGAGTTTTAGTGCAATTTAATGGCTTCCAACTTGTGCCGTGAGGCCGAATTTTAACAAAGAACAAATAAAAAGGAATACAAGAAATGATAACTTGAGTTGATGTAGTAGTTAAAATTCCAAACGCCATTCTTAGAGGGTTATTCCACAAAGGCTAACAAATATTAAGGAATTATGGAAACACTCATTTCATGGTATTGGCTTACAATTATAATGAGTTGATTAAATGGTGACTGAGTTTCTCTGAGTGATTTCTTTTGAAAAAGTAAAAGAGGCCAGCCACTCGAATGTTATGCTGTTATGAAATAAGAAATTCCCAACAATTTTAAAAATGAAAATTTTTGCTGTTGGCAAATCCATGTACTAGTATTTTGAAAGATGCAATTAATATTATACCAGATATTAATTCTAGAAATTTAATTTTAACGAATCGTCCTTAAAGATAAAAATAAATTTTCCTAACATCTAAACTTATTTCAATTATTATTTGTCACGCTTTTTAATTAACCCGTTAAATTAAATGAGTGATTGCAGGTTAAACGGCTGCGCTGGCCTTTTGTGCGTTGGTGTTTCAGCCTAAAATTCAAAAGTTATTTGCATTGTGAGTGAAATATTCTGTTCTGCTTTTTTAACGGCTCTCATGATGGCAATTATTGGCTTAAATAATAAACTAAATTTAAGTTATTTTTCTGCACCAAAAATAAACTCATGCTCATGAATACATCATGCTCATACATTGTGTTTGTTTGTGCCAGTATTTCAAAAATCCTAATGATTTAATGTCCATCGCTGGAAATTGTACAGGATTCACATGGCACAAAATGTTTTAGAATACCCCCAGCATTGTTGTAACTGTGGAATCTATTAATATAATAATAAAATATGACTTCAATTATAGCGACTCTTTAGTGATCATTTTGTTTTTTGTACTTCTGCCACAAAGGAAAGCTCTCTAGTGAAGTCAGTGTATTAGTTGGAACCACGCAACGTTCTGGCACTAAATCGCACAAAGTATTACAATAGTAGTCGTTGTTTGGTTGAGCTGTTCATGTGTGTGGAAAAGGTCCTCCCCCAAACCCTTACTTTATTTAAATAAGATTTTATTTGGAATATATGTATTCATACAATGGAAAGCTCATTTTATATCAGGGTATTGAAGAAGCAATATATATATTTCGTATATCCTTCTTTGTTTCTTTTTATTAAAATGAAACTGACTGGGCTTTAAATAAAAGTATTGAAAAAATAAGCGAAATTATTTCTCTTTGTCGTAAAATAATTTAAAAACTAAATTAATTAAAAAGCATTAAAATTTAGCATAGTTTGAATTTTTTTTTTAATTTTTTCTCTGAGTTAAAGTTTGTGATGAATTCTGTTTTACTGTAAGCCATGTAGCTGCAGTCTAAATTGTTGAAATGGTACTCGTATTTCAAATTAAGCTTTTTTAGTTGCAAATTATGTTGTTTTTAATAAGAAATAAAATAAAAATTGTCCAACATATCGAGTTCAGATGTCATAAAACTTCCTTTTTTTATGCTCGAAGTTTTGGATTGTTCTCATAATCTGATATTCGTATCTTTATTCGATATCAATAATAAATACGAGTTTGGTTGTAAGTATGAGCATGTCTTCTATCTGATAACGACATCAACAACGTCAGCAACAGTAACAAAGGAAACTGTCCCCTCTTTATTTTGTTGTTGAGCAAAAATTACAATACATTTTTCTTGTTTATATATTTTGCATGTTTTATCAAAATTTTGTCATGTCATATCAGTTGCACTTGTGTGAGAGAATCTGTCTTCCAATTGTCGTTCCAATTGTTGTTGTTGTTCCTCATGCTGCTGTTGCTGCAGCTACTTGTGCTATCAGCCGATAACATCTAGATGTCACAGTTAGTGGTATGAGTTTAAGGTTAAATTTATATATTTTTTTTAAAAATGTTGCAAGTTTTTCATTTTCAACGTTGAGATTATTTTGTTTGTTGATATTTGGTTGCTGATTTTTGGTGGTTGGATAATACGTATGTTGCATACATGCAGATGCATGCAACCATTACCTCCTCCTTTTTGATTATTATTATTATTATTATTATCTTTTTTTTTGGCACTTTTGTTTTTTTATTGTTCTTTGTTTTTTAAATAAAGATGACGATGTTGATGTTGACGCCGATGACAACGTTGATAGTAAAGTTGATGTTGTTGCTGTTATTGCTGTTATTGCTGCTTGATAAAACAACGGAGTATTGTTTTTGTTTGTTGCTCTTGTTAGATTCTCAATTCGCATATAAATGTATAAAGTAGCATGTTTTATATTAAATAAAGATTGTTTTCTGTTTGTCAGTCAATCGGGCAGTCATCCAGTCAATGCCATTGTTATAGTTCAGAAGGACGAACAGCAACATGCATAAAATGTTGCCAGATGCACAAGTATTGAGCATCACGAAAAACAAAAACAACAAGAACAACCACGGTAACCGCGGTTGTTCTTGTTATTTTTATTTTTATCATTTTAGAGGCCAAAAACAATTTAAAATTTTTTCTTGAGGATTGTACCTGTTTGTTTGCAATTGGCTACTTTTGCCTATCTCCCCTCGCCATTCATTACCTTTCCTCGACCATCTAATCAACCAACCCAGCAGCCTCTTAACATGCCGGTCGTAAAAATGAGGCAACAACACAAATACAAAAGGTGAATGCGATAAAGAAAACATGTATGTAATATTTTTAATTCCTCTGTTGCTAAAATTGCACTAAAATTTACAATACGCGGTAATAAAACATAAAACAAAGAGATAAACAAAAACAAAAATAAAACCAGAATGAAATATAATTTTCAAATCCAGCCTTGCAGAAGTTAAAAAAAAGCTGAACTTGTAACAGCACCCAAATTGCATCAGTCTCAGTTGCACAGTTAAAGGAGGTTTAGTGAAGACTAAGCAAGAATGTTAGAGAGTAGCAGGGACCATAAACAGAATTTTACGACGAATGAGCTCTAAACTACTTGGAATAGAGATGAGCGTGTGGTGGAATTTATCTGTATGATAAAGCACGAGCACGAAATACTTTCATGCTTCCCATACGAAACTTTCATAGTTTAGAGCCACGAAACAAAATTATAAGCTATTTGTGGGGTTCGCTCACTCTATCTTACTAAAAAAAATTATTGTTTCCCTAAGTTTTCCATCTTTGAACTGGATGTGAGACAACAGCTGACAGAACAAGTAAAATATTCTTTACAGTCATCGAGGTAGTGTTTCAACTGGATATGAGACAGTAGTTGACAGAACAAGTAAGATATTCTTTACACTCATCGAAATAGTTGTTGTGTTTGGAGCAGTGTAAACACATATTGTATATGCCTTTCATTACCAAAATTACTTTTCCCCCTTGTAACACATGTACGAACACATTCATTCCTCCCCGATCATGTGTGATTTTTGAGACCTTTCAGGCTGATCATGCGCAAACTTCCGTTATGAGTTTTCTTTAGCCAGCGTGCATGATGGAGTACTCACACGCACATTTCCTTTGACTTTAATCATAAAACTGCCCAACAATAAACATATAAAACTGAATAACAACTAAACCGCGCCGCTGTAATAAAAATGTTTGATGGCACCACGAAAAAAATCCTTTTTTTTTGGCCAGAAGTCAATTTCTTTTTTTCTTTTCTTTTTATCTCCAGTTGATGTCTGTATTGATATTTCATGTATTTGTATCTTTTTATTTCAGTTTTTATTGTTGACGAAATATCTGATGAATTTGACGGCTGTAATCATAGATAAAAGAGTTATTTAATTTAAGACCTTTGCTGTCAAATCATACCGACACTTGCGCCATGACAACGTAAAAACTGAAAAAGAAAAACACTAATTAAAAGCAAGACTTGAGCCGAAGACAAATTGTTGGATTAGAGTTTTATTTGTGAATAAATATTTCAAACTATTAATAAGAAATTGGGGTTTGTGCGATGAGTTTGGAACAGCATTTATTCATTGAAAAATGTTTCCAAGGTAGTAAATGTAGTCTGTAGTGTCATCAATTTTATTAAAGTTTAGCAAGTAGTTTTTTTGGCACACGGTGTGCAAGCAGAAATTTTTTCTTTTTTTTAGCTTCTAATTATTGTTATGGCCTACTGAACTGCCCAGACAACCGTCGTGCCTTTTGTAAATTTAAGTGTCTTTAAGCTTAAAGCACAATAAATATTTCTTTTTGTAGCATTTCGTTGTATAGTTTTACATCAGTTATTGCCACGTAGTGTCTTTATTTTAGGCTCCTTTTAAAATCATAAAACGTTCCAAGCACGAATATAAAGTTTTTGATTTCAGCAAAAAAAAAACTTTAATGTTTTCAGAAATTGATTTTTGCTCACAAATATTGGTAAAAAGTAAAGTAATACATTTGCAAGAACTTTACAAGTGAACACATTTAATTACAAAATCGTCTTCGAGAACGAGGAAGACTCTGTCCTGTTTCTTAAGTTCATAATAAATTAAAGAAAAGGGGAAAAGGGCTTGGCAATTCTCATTTAAAAATACAATTCGCAATGGCTTTAAAGTCTTAAATTATTATTATCACGGCAAAAAAAAATCCATTTTTTTATTTTCGTTTCTGGCCACTGTCTGCCAAAATTATGGTCTTTCATTTGTTGAGTCAGTCGTAAAAATTAAAGAAAATAATTCTTTACGGAAGCATCACTTCATCTAAAACGGTTGTTAAGATCGTACGATTGAAGTCATGCACCATCTAATGATTGGCCTCGGGTATTATATGATAAATATTGATGTCTCAATCGTATCGCCCAACAGATGTTAAATAATTGCAAAACACTTTATTGGCACAGATTAATGGCCATTCCTCTAGAGTCTCTGCAAAATTGAATCGTTTTTAATTAACATTTAGTTTACGAGTATTATTTCAGACAACTTTTACTGGGCGCTTTTGGCGCTTTTACCATAAAAAAAATATAAAACAGAAGGGTTTTCATCAAGAAATACTGATGCAGATACTCGTAAAACACATATAACGGTTGTTCAAATCGTACTATTGGCGTCATACACCATCAAATGATTGGCCTCACAACTCCGTGTAAAATTTAAAATTACAATTAAAATCTCTTCGTAAACCAATTATTAAGTAAACTATGTATTTGTGGAAAGCATACAACATCTACACCAAAAATTTTCTATTATCTTAAATAATAATTTTTTCTGGTTGATTTGGTGCCAGAGGAATAAAAATAAAATTATAATAAATTATTTAATTAAATAATAAATAAAACAAATAATTTTATATAATGTTTTTTAAAACATAAAATTTTCATTTAAAAATGTATGAAATGAATTAAGTGTTAATTTGAAACTTTTTTATTAAAACAAAACAATTCTCGTATGAGCAACGGATTGTGGCTTGTTAAGACACCTCGCGAATTGCCCAAATGTTTTCTTGTTCTTTGGAAATTCTTTTTATACGGATAATGCATTTCATTACCAAAATGCAAAGAGCTTTAGCTGAATCTAGATCGAAATCTGCTCTGACTGCATCGTATTCTTATTGTTTATGGCTAAAGAGTTTTATAAAACTGTTAATAATATTATTTTTATTTATTTTTTTAACAATCCATTATAAAAGTTGTACATTGTAAAATTGTATATACGAATGTGACCATTACGATTAACATTTACACAGCATAAAAGGTATACAAATCGGTTTTGTGAATTGAACACTTGCATACATCTTTATATTATTTATTGTAATCATAAAAGTATATAAAAAAATATTATTATTTTGTATTTTATTGCTGCTGAATAATCTTCACAACATTTATTTATTTTTCTTATTTCACTGCACACTGTAGTATTGAAGAAACTTTTAAAAATATTAAAGGTGACTAAACAAGTTTTCAGTTAATTGTTGTATCTGACAAGTACGGCAATAAGGCAAAAGAAAGATAATAATGATGTGTGTGTCAGAAACACACTCACACAAGAGCAGCACACTCATTTGTTTACAAGTGAGCTGTGAAGTTTCAAGAAATATAATTTTGCTGCCAAAAGTCATAAATTCGACAGGTCATGCACGTCACTCGTACTTCCTCTCAAATGAATCTTGTGACATTTATTGCCGCTCAATCCAAGCATGAATGATTTTATGTACAGCAACACAATCCCAGTGACAAACATTATCTCTCGCAATCATTGCTGTTGTTCGTATAACTGTGACTAAAACATAGAACGACGGAATGCCACAGCAGTAGGACAGAGTAGCCAACTGACTGACTACATGTATCATACTCATATCAATGACTGAAAACTTGCCCAAAAATACGATTCGATTCGAACAACAAGTACTTTCACGCCCTGTGCAGATGTCATGTTATGTGTTCATTTTTAAAAGACAATATAATTTATAGATTGGAACAGTTTTTGGTTTTGTAATTTGACTTTATGCGCCAAAAGGAAAAGACTCTTCTTGGCAAAACACTCAGTTTTCAAATGCTTCACTCACTTCATGGATCATCTTTTAAGCAGAAGATAATTTTTGTCATCAGTTGATGTGTTAGTCGGTGTCACACTTAGGAATTCTTAAGTGTGCTAAGGGATGCCTTTTGAAATTATTGTTGCCTTTCATTATGTAGGTGTCCTTATTCGCTGATTAAAATGCTCAAATACATTTAATGTTTGTCTAAATTTTAATTGCTTTTAAAATCGCTTAATTTTAACTAAAGAGACTTTGGGCTGCAATTATTAGAAAGTGAGAAAAGCCCTTTGAAATCCTGGTTACTCATCTTACTTGTTAAGGCGAAACTGAGGGGCTTTGTATAATTTCGTGTAATCATCAGCAGGCATCACCATGCGGAACTCACTTTAAAACATAGAAATTTGCTTATACTATTCCTTAAAACAATAACTTCCTAGACCATTCAAGGCTATTCAAGGCTTTTGTGTTTCGGACCCTGAGCTCATATACTGTCGACAATATTTATATGTTTATACCACAGACAACTACGTTACTGTGTGAGATATTTGGTGTGAGCTTTGAACTTATTAGCAGCTCCTTGGTGTTTTTACACGAGTTAAGCAATTTGCACTTCTGCGAAGCCTTACAAAATCTAAGCTAAAGGTTGTGAAAAAAAAACTGTTGTGTGAAAACCACTATCCTCTTACCACGCTGTTCACATTAATAGCCATTTTTGTGCTCAGAAGCTATATTGTGTTTTAATACAGGCGGTGAATTGGATGTACAATAAATTAATAAAAAAAAGGGAACGGTACTAAAATACTAAATTAGCGTTTTTGTACCGTAAAAGTGACTTGAAATTTTAAAGGTATCTGCTTACAAATTATCTTCAAATACAAGGAAAGCTTCTGCATGATCGTGGAATAAACTCCCATAAGCATACAACGATCCTAATCTGCGAACAACCGAACAAATACACTGCCTTACTTATAGTTGTCCTTTATACGCTTCACTGACCTCATGATGGGCATCTATACCGCAATTTTGAATGCTTTGCCACTGTACCATGCAATCCAGTAAGCAGATGAAAAAATCGATTCCGAAGTGTCCTGAAGTTCACCTATGACCAGGCGGAAGGTGCAACATCCAAAACACAAAATCTCACACAGAAAACTCACATGTGAAAACATTAATAAAATAGACAATATTATTTGTTCACAATCTAAGATTTTCTTACATTTGCATTGATCTGAGAATTTTATTGGCTGTTTCGAAAATTTTTTTTTGTTATTTTATATATGTACGGTTGCTTTTGGACGAGCTGCTGCTGCGGAAGTTGTGACTGCTTTTATTGTAACAGTTGCAGTGGTTATTGTTGCTGTTGGGGTTGCTGCTGCTGCTGTTGCTGTTGCTGTTGGCATTGTGTATGAAGTATTAAATGTTCCCGTTCGCTGGTGATTTATAGTTAAACCGTCAGATATGACAATCTCTTGTTTTTATGTGGTATGACTACATAAATATTACTTTTTATATCAGCGTAAATAAAACAGCTTTTCGAGCACAAAAGGCAACTAGAATTTCATTAAATAATCATCATTTCGATTATCAGTCGTTTAGTTAGAATTGTAGTCCCAAGAATATATACACACTTACACTGTACGAATGTTCACACATACATACATAAATACATATATTATATTCTAGGCTTTGTCTAGTGCAGTAGTCGTCAGTGTGATCGTTATCGAAATCGAAGAGTTGATAAAATATGCTTAGCAGACGATCTGATGCATGGAGTACCTGTCGGGTGTTGCAACATCCAAACAGCTTAAATACAATTTTTTCTTTGTAAAACAATATTCTCAGATGAATTCAGATAATATTCATAAATTCATTTATTTTTATTTTTATCACCAAAAATTGTTATTGCATGCAGTGGAGCAGAGATGATCAAAAAAGTTTGACGGCCGCTGGCTGAGTGTGACAGAAGTGCTTTAAAAATTTCTAGATAAGAGCCAGATTTTTCGTTTGGTTGGTTTGTAATAAATACGAGGCAGGTAATAAAGAGAGCAACGATGATTATAATAATGAGGTTAAGCAGAAGTAAAGTATTCCAACTGGGGCTAAATACCTGCTGACTTCTAAATTTTTCGATTATGAAGGGGGACAATGCAGTATTTGGTCGTTAGAAACGTTAAAATATTCACGACATACGAGTACAAAAAGGAACCTGGTGATCTGTATGATAGCACATCTAATAAAACATTCTGGTTCAATTCAGTTGACATTTCCATTTTGTTGTTTTGATTTTTTTTTTGTTTTTGTTGCCTTCTTCTTCTTATTTTAATTTTTTAATTCTTTGGCTGTCAAGTGGTACATGTGTTCTTATCCGTGTTTTTGTAATTCCTTCCTATAAAATATTTTATATTTTTTAGTTGTTGCTGCTGTTTGTTATCTTTTGTTTTCTAAACACCAACAACGCTAACAACACTAGCAACACTAGCAACACCAACAACACCAACAACAGCAAAATGAAAAGAAATATGTTTATTTGTGTCGTGGCAGTGTTTGCTGCTGTTTTATTATTTATGGAGCCTCAACAAATTTTTGAAAATGTTGTTCATCAGATGTGGCTCTTTATAATTTATTAGATTGCATTTTATTATTATCCTCCCACTTGGTATGTTTGATTTCATTTTTCTACATTCAAACAAACATTCATTCCATAACATGTTAATACATTTTTCAAACAAATTTATTCATGTTTTTTTCTCTCTCGTGTGTGTGTGCACATGCATGCATGTACGTTGTTCTTAACAGATGTGTTTGTGCAGACAATACAATCAATAGGAATGAAATATTTATTTATTTTTTTTTTGCTTTTTTTTTTGTTTTTACGAAATGAAGTGCTATTTTTGATAATTTATTATAATAAATAAACCGTAAACAATTCTGTGAATAAAAATACTTAAATTTGTGCCCGAACAAACTTTACGGAAAAGAAAAGTTATTATATTTTCAGTGAGGGAAAGCCACGAATTTTATTTTTTTACATGCAACCCTCTAATTACAGAGGGCAGAGAGACATTTATTAATTGTCCGAATAAATTTTAAAATTTCGTGTAAATAGAAATATTGCGCAATACACATTTTCGGTGTAGGAATTTATTGTTATGCAAATTGCGCACTTCATCATCATGTCAAAATTCATTTTTTAATTCAGAAAGATTTACCAGAAATTATAAATAAACTGGGCATTCATGAACTTCAATTTAGTAGAATAGATAACTTTAGTCCAATGCATTTCAACCAGTTTTGTATATGTTTTTTTCTTACTTGCTTACACTAATAGACACTTTCTGTAATTATTTATTCAGCCCATTAAATAGATTTTGCAACAAGAATTTCTTCAATTATCAATTATTATCGATCAATGATCAATTATTCTGAGCGTCAGAATTTTTACTCTTTTTACTCCATTCAAAGTTAAACATTTTTTGTGCCTTATTCACTACAATTAAAGTTTTATTAAAATCTTATGTCATTCTATTTAAATTAAATTAATAATAAATAAATTAATACTAATAAATCTAAAAAAAACATACTCAGAAACATTATTTTAATTATGTCAATCAAGGCACAGATGTATTTATCTTTTGAGAATAAGTTGATATTTTAAAGCTCCTCTTGCACTTGATATATTAACAAAATATATCTTTATAACATTTTAAGCTTTTGCCAACACAAGTTCATTAATTTGTCAATGCCTTCTACAGTTTTTTATATTTTTCATGTAAATCAGGGGGAATTTTTTTGCAAGACCGTTTTTTCCAAACACTGTATTTCTTTGGTAAGTAGAAAAGGATTTGCTTATTTTTAATAAACTATTAGGGAATAGTTGTGAATTTGAGAAGATTGGAATGATGTTATCAACTGCATGAGAAGTACTCCGAAAAGTTTGAATATGCATTTATGTTCATAAATCTATTTTCGAATGTAAATTATAAAAATTTGTCTTGCGCACAGCCATAAAGAAGAAATATGCTTCCAAAATTAGTGTTTAGGTTGTTAATGCAGCACCACTTCCCGCTTGCCTCCTCGAGAATGGTCAAATATGATTGTTTTCCCTCAGCCTGGCATGTCGTTTTTTCTACCCAACACGTTTAATACCCTGAGTAATTGGCTTGGACCCAGAGTGTTATTTTTACATCGCATTTAACACGATCGAACGATCGAACACATTTTAATTTTATTTCAAATAAAATAACAATTTCATTATAATAAAATAAAAATTCAAATTGATGCGTTTATGCTGATACCATTTTTGAAAATGTAATTTATAGAAAGAAAAAACACAAAAAAAATTTCTGGTCGCGCCATAACAATTTCCTTTTAAATCCTAAACAAATGAAAATGGTTTGGAGGTGCAACGTATCAAAATGTTACCGCTGCTCTTTTACACATTATTATTATTCCAATATAAAATTAAATTTTTATTCATTATATATCTATTTATAAATTTCGTATTTCATATTGAATGATAAATAGTTTTTACTTTAGTCTTTGAAATCCGTCTTTATACTTTTATCTAAACTGAAATAAACAAAAACAACAACAAAAACAACAAAAAAAAATCAAATACAAGCGCACAAGATAAAACACACTTGAACATGTCATTTTGTAACATTTATTTTTCTATTTTCCTCCATATCGCCGATGAAAAACTATAAACAAATTATCGCCAACATTAAATGTTTAACCCTTTACAAAGCGGTGCCTTGTTTGTCAGCCACTCTGAAAAAAATACAACAACAACTGCAACTGCAACTGCAACTGCAACTCAAACTACGAGCATAACTGCAACAAATGATATGAATACGCATATTTCTTCTCTCCTTACAAAAATGTTTCAAAATCGCTGGAATAGAATTTAAATTGCAATGAATTAAATATTAAAAATAAATAAAGGGGGGAAAATCACTCGTACAAACTGCAAGGAAATTCAAGTGGGAAATTTGTTTTAATTACTGCTTGGGAAAAGAAGCGAATAAATGAACAAACGAACGGGCGAACGTGGAATATTTAGAAATGTTTTGATTTATTTGTTTTAAAGCCTTTGCATGTCATGCTCCGGAGTTTCAGCGATGCAGCGGTTACAAATAAGTTGCTCTTATGTGCATTTAAACCGGCAGGCAAGTCAATTGCCACTAGAGCGTTATTGCGAACGGCTTAAAAGTTTTTGTTTGTACGTTTCTTGGCTGCACCAAACAGAGTTGGAAAGAAACAAACAGACGGTTGAAAGAACTGCAAGTACGGTTAATGTCAACTAATGTTTCAGTCTAGTAGTTCCACAGCAGTAGAGTAGTAGTTCCTCTTATGCATTCTGCTCGTAGCTGCTGTTGTTGCCATTGAAAATCCAAAAGTGGAGACAAGTTTCGATAGTAATTTAAATTTTGCAAAGCGCGAGCCAGTTTAACTTCGTAGTTTCTAACTTTTAAAGGATCTGCCCATGCTTCACAGAAACTTACACTAGATGACACAAAGAGTGCTGGCAAATTACATAGAGGGCCTTCATTGTAAACAATTTTAATTTCTTATTTAAAGGAAATTAGTGTCGCAATAAAAATTGAGTTTTGGAAATTTCGTCTATCTTCAATAATAAAATAATAAAATTGGCGATGCTTGAACCCATCCCATCGAAAATGTAAATTTAATCTTAGCTGAGCATATAAAATATTTTCCTTTTTTATATTCTTATAAGCAAATTCATAAAACCGTTAACACGTTTGTGTTTTGACTTTAATCTCTTAACTCGTAAAAGTTTTATAGTCCCCTACGACACGACGAATTAACGACTAAAAAATCAAACATTGTTTTCTACGAATAAATTTTTTATTGAAATTTATGCAACAAGTATATTGTAATCTTAATCAAAAAATTCACTTGTCAGTGAAACAATTACAGTAGTACCCGAATAATATAACCAACCAAAATTCTCAATAAGTTTTTTTGTCCTGTAATGACCTCCTTAAGGCCCTTGCACAAATAAATTCAAAGGGCTTTCAAATATTACTTATGTGAGCCTAATAGTGATTTTTAGCAAATTGAAATATACCTTTCATATCGATATAAGAACATTAAAGTGAAATTAACACATCTGGCGCCCCAAATATGTGATGCTAATAAAATGCTAGTTGGCAATGCAGCTTGAGCCTCAATTATATTTTACCATGTTGTTATTCGTGATAGGATGCATAAAAAAGCTGTGATTTTAACACGATTATGTGGCGGCTGCATATTCTGGTAAACTAAAGCACAGTGTGAATTTTCCGCAAATCAATTTAAATTTAAGTAATATAATTCGAATTACACTGTAATCAAAAATTTCATCATAATGCTCTTATTTGTTAATGCTCTTATTTAAATTTTCATTACTGTCCGCAGGAGAACTCATCAGGCTTAATATCAACCAGAGTTAGTGTTTAGAAACATTTTTATTTAATTTTCAGATTTTTATTACCAAAGACTTTGAATAGACGGATGGATTGTTTGTATTTTGACCAGGTTTTTTAGCTGAAAATATTCTCAGGGCTTGTTCAGCAGCGCATGATTCTTCTTCTTATTTAGCCTGATGGTGGTAGTACTGCTTTCGAGTTTTGTTCGTTATGGTCTGGTTAATTTGCCGCCAAAAACTAAAACGTTATTGGAAAAGAGTATAAAAACAAAACCCGCCAACAACGTTTTCTGCCAGGCAGACAGCAGGACGGATCCACTGACGGACGAACGGACGAACGGACGAACGAATATTGCAACGGATGGGAGCATTGTAAGCTTAAGTTTTGCTTCTTTTAGCGAGAATATATTTTTACTACCGCCGTAGCAATAAAAACGAAACCAACAAAAACAACAGCAACAACAACTACTACTGAAACTATTCGTAAAAGTTCTAGTAACTGCATAAATATTTCATTTGCGTGTTTAGAAATCATTTTATAGTCACTGTCTGTCTTAGCATGCAGCCTTAAGTTTTATCAGCGATTCATCAGTTGTTGCTGAGCTTGTTGTTCCTTTTGTTTTTGTTTTGCCAAGAAAAGGTTTCAAATTAAACCGAAAGCACTCGTATGCTCGTATTGCAAGCCACTGTGATGAGCACACATGTACTGTTGGCTGGTGTAATAGAAGCAACTGAAGAAAAACAAAAAAAAAAAATAAAAAAACTCTGACTAGAAATGCATAATAAAAACTTAAATTTTTTGCATTTCCAAAAGGTTTTCCTCTTTCTTTATTTATTTATTATTTTTATATGAAACAAGATCCGTTTCAAACTGTTTTAATGTGGAAGAATAAAATTTAAAACATGTTCAACGGGGACAAACAAGTGGGATCCCAAGAACTTAAGCCTCATCATCGTCATTTCATTACATTGGCAGATTGTTAAGGTCGCACTCCACAGTCGCCGTCTGTCCATCTTGTCCGTCTTATCCGCTTGGCCCGCCACATTTTTTAATATTGAGTTTTAATGTGTCTTTTTTTATTTTATACGTTGCAATTTAGTTTTCTTCCCTTTTTTTGGTTTTTCTTTTTATTTAATTTAAAGAAGGTTGTTAGAAGGTGTTTCTTGGAAACACAATTGCATCACATGTCGAAAAGTGCACAAAATGTAAATTGTAATATTTTTATGTTGCACACGCGCACCCACACATACATTCACACATATTTATTTTATTATTTAAATTACAAGAAAAGCTCACCTGTAATAATCGCTTTTGCAATAAATATTGCCGTCGCGCGAATAACATGATGATTCCCGGTCGAGGGGCTGTCGACATGCATAACATTGCAGACAGCTAGCGTGCCACCGTTTATCCACAGCAGAGAGGTAGAAACGATCCTATTAAAGAATTAAAAACAAACAAAAACCACATGAAATGGTTATGAAACATTTAAAATGACGATGAGACCGTTATTTTTGCTAGAATGTTGCATAACAAACGCAATTTTGTTTTAACTGGTGGAATATTTGTAAAAGATATTTCAAGTATTTCTTTTCTCTATTAGTATTAAGGGTGTTCAATATTAATGAAATATTATAAGAAATATTTAATTTTTTTTACTTCCATCTATGGTTATTTCGAAATTGCTATATACACCCACACGTAGCAATTTCAAACCATCCATACAAAAACGTAGAAAATAAATTTCATTCTTGCTTTGCTTCATTTCCTTACGAAAGCGTAAAGAAAATGAAATGCCTTCGGAGAAACGCAATTGGTGTTGCTTTCTTATTTCTTCTTCGTGTTACTAGGATTTCTTTGGATATCCAACCAAAGTTCGAAGCTTCTAAACGCTGAATACCTTATCCCAAAGATGCATAGCACCAAGATGAACACTGTACAGCCTTGGGGATATCATACAGGACATTTGTACTAATTTAAGGAACAATGAACCTGATTGCGTGATAAATCTCATTTCGCCGTTTGACTTTTAAACTCACCTGTATTAAACGCCCACATCCCGCGCAGGGTGGGCTACAATTTGGTTTTGTTTCAGTCGCAGATTCTGGACTACTTGGTGGTCCATACGGTTCTGTTTTGAACGATATACCCGAATTTGTTTCATCATTATCACCATCCGGACAATCGCTCTGATTACGATTAATGGCATACTTTATCGATGATTCATCAAATGTCGCCTGTTCAGCGGTTTCATAACTAAAATTACAAGAACTTTAATGATTTTGTTTTAAAATCACAACAGTGGCAAACAAAACTTTCTTAATATCCATAAGTAAATGAGAAAAGATTTTTGTGTTTTTACCTTCTAAATGCCACACTGTATGCTGCCGCCGCAGCACTGAGTGCTTTTGTACTGTGCTCACAGATATCTGGACACGTTGAGCAGGATCGAAATATAAATTGATTACTGTGATTACTAGTGCTATTTGCACCTACAGCACTGCCGCAATGTGCACTCCCCTGATGTGCTACAGGTGGTGTTGGACTTTTCTCCCTTGCACCTGGCCCAAGAAATCTTGCGCTCTGCTGCTGTTTATGTGCGAGCGGCGATAAAAGTGAAAAATAAAACGAAAAAGCAAATAAATTAAAAAATTTTAGATGAAATAAAATAAATAGATTAAATAAAATTAATATGTCTCTTAAGTAATAAAAAAAAAATTTTGAGAATCATTTGCAAAAATTATTTTAAAAAATATGTGAGAGAATGAATAACATGAGTTTTTGTTTTAAAAACTTCATTTTATAATTTGCAATGTTTTTCGATAATAAATAACGTGAAAAATCCATAAACAATTCCAATAATTTTCTTAATTTTTCCTAATAATTCTCATATTGTTATTGTATGTAATTGAAGCGAATACATTGAAGATTTATTACACGTAACATCCGTGTAATTAAAATTTTCAAAACTTAGTTGATTCTAAATTCTGTCAAGTACAGGTCGCGAGTTGTAACGCGGGTTAGCATTTGATAAAAATTTTTCCACTAAAACCGATTCGCAAAAACTTTAGAATGAACTTCATTAATATTTAGCTTAAAATTCGCTGGACTTACTGTTGTTTTTTTACCTTTACATACGCGATGTTCATAACATTTCCAAGAGTGCGAGCGAAAGACTGGCTTTCATGCGTTTCCCAGAATTTTTTAAAGTTAATTTTTTTTTTTCAAAGCGTCATGTATTTTGTATTGTGTATTGATGTGAAGTGGTCTAAAAGCTATGAAAGCGTTTCATGTGGGTTCTTTATACAATTTCGTTTTGTAGTCACGAATATTAAAGTAATAACTGGTGACTTCTTTTACACAGTCTAGTGGAGAACTAAAATTCGGGAAATATGTTTTAATCTCGAACGGACAGTGGATCAGGTTTAGAAAGAGCTGGTTAAATAGCCGTAACTTTTGAAACAGTCAATAGTTTTGAAGCAATTTTTTAAAATAACTCAGGAGTCTGAATGTTTGTTAAATCGGTGAATAGTGTGGACTCTGAGATACAATTGCTATTTGGTGGAACTATGTAAGTGACAAAGTTGAGCAATTCGGCGTTAACTAAATAGAAAATCTGGTAACATGTTTATGGCCATTATTTTTTATATTAATTGGAAAAATTGTTGTGGGCTTTGCGGATCGAAGGGCAGATAAGCAAGTAGTTTCAGGACTCAAGTTAATAACAAATAAATATTTTCGTTTCAAAAAATGGAATTAATAAACATTTTCCTCTCTTCTTGTTACATGTTCCACTGAGCCATAGACAGCGAAGGTTACCCTACAGTAACTTTTGCCATTCAAAAACTTTTTACATATATTTTGCGATTTAAAACGAAAATGTTTTAGATATTCATTGCTTGGCATGATCAGTGGAAGTAATGCACCTGCATTAAAGGAGAATATGTAGTAACCGAGTTTTTCTTGTAATGGACTGGGCATTTCGAGATCAGCTACAAAATATAAAATTTCCTTTAACTGAAATTTCACTACGATACCACATTTCCTTTGACGTATCCCAGCTAAGAAGGAAACTATTCTAAAACGGTTCGTTTTATTTTTAAGGTTAATTAGTTTGAAAAGACAAGATTTGACATGTTTTCGTGGTTGACGCTTTTCAACAGACACATTTTCTTTCATTTCAAAATCAAAGGACATGGATGGAAATGTGCAAACGAAGAAAGTGTGTTCGCTTAACTATTCTCATTTGAAATCCACTTCTGCAAATATTTTAATAAATAAAATTTTAGGGATATCTGTCCCTCTGGCCGTCTGCGCGTCTGTGCGTCTGTCGGTATGTCTATTTTTCTGTTTGGTCTCTTTAATAAGTCTAAAAATAATTCAGTTTAAATATCCATACAATTAATTTGTGTAGATGTCATCAACGTACATACAAACGCAACTGTCTAATTAAAAATTTCTTTGCTACACAAAAATTTAATTCAAAAATGTTTTCTTCTCGTTTATTAAAATTTAATAAAATGCACAATTTTATTTCTACTTTTTCTTTCTCATACATTTTAGTTTTGTTTTTAAATCAAAACTTAAAAACACTGAACATGTTTTATGTTCACTTTTTTCTACATTTCGGATTAAATTGAAAACTGCTCAGAATGCTCTTGTGCAATGCAGTACGCATACAGAAAAGTGCCATAAACTGCATTCAGCATCATCATGATCTTTATGAATATCATCATCATCATCATCATCATCATCATCGCCGTCAGCATCACCATCATTTACATGACATGCATTTCTATGTATGTACTCGTATATTGATAAAAGTTGTCTGTTTGTCAATTTTCTTAGTTACGCGAGGGTTAAAAATGTTATCAGCTGGCAGTCAGTCAGTCATGAATGGCTTCTTTGCATCGTTTCATTTATGGGATTCGGACACTCAAAACTTCTCCAGCGAACTGATAATATTTGTTTTCAAATGTCAACATTGCTGATATTTTTTCATTTAATTTTTTTTTATTTCTTTTGCATTTTCTAAGCACAACCTGGCAGAATAAAAGTATTGCTCTGAGAGGTTTATTTCCCGAGTATTTAAATAATAATTGCGATTGGAAAAGCAATCAGAGGTCATTGTAACAATTTCTCGAAACGAAAGATTAATTTGGGAAAAAACATATTGAAAACTGGTTTCATTGGAAGTTCTGCAGAGGCTTGGAAAGGCCGAAAGAATTGTGCCGCGACTGTGTTTTCTGATGAGAATTTTAAAAAGTTTTTAAAAATCTTAAATCGAAATGATCGTATTCGTTCTTCAATAAATATTAAAATGATGTTGTAAATTTCCGTTGCTTTCATTTATAAATTATTCAAATCAATGTTGTTTGTAATTAATTTTAACTTTAAATCATTTTTCATGGAAAATTCGTCAAAATAATGAATGAAGCAGTCTAAAGAAAATAAAATTAAAAATAACATTTAAAAGGCGTGATTAAAATAAATGAAATATTATTTAATTTAATATTGAAATAAAATTTTATTTGATTTGTCAAGAACGGATGAAGAGATCTCAGCTGAAATTTAAAATAAAATCGACCACCTTCTTAAATAAGTGATCTAATTAGCCATTTTTAAAAAATTGGCCGCAGTTTGAATTTTCTGAAATAAATTTTCCCCAAAGAAGTGTTCATAAAGACTTGTATGATATAAAAGCAAGTAAAACGCCCTATAATACTGTTTTCATACCAAACAGATCTTGCAAATAGATCGAATACTTTATCCGGTTTTAATGTGAAGTAGTCTAGAAGATGGGAGAGTGTTTCATGTGAATTTAGTGCGTGATACCTTCTATTTCTTTATTGTGTATTCATTTTTTTTAGCACTAATACTAACGATCATTTATAGTACATTGAATAGTTAAATGAAAGTTAGGAATAGTGCTTTTCTTTAATGAAATGAACAAGTTCATTGCATATATGAAAGCTTTTAAGAACTTTTATACTCGATTAGTTTACAATTGATTAGCGGGAAATTTCATCATTTCGCTTCCGTAGGCAAATGAATAATGCGCATCTTACTAATCCAGAGGTAGCGGGGTTCGATTCCTGCCTAGACGCTGGATGTTTTCATGCGGTCAAGTTGAAAGCTTTAAAGGTTAAGTTTGTTAAAAAAAAAACCAAAAAAAGGGTATTGTCTGTACAAAAAGTGTTAAAATCGATCGTGTCGCTTATAGAGAACTATGAATGATATGCGATTAATATTAAATACTTTGTTTTTAAATTTAGATTATTCAAATAGGGAGCGTTGACAGGACGAATAACGTCGAATATAAACAAATAAAAACGAAAATAGCAAATAGAAAATATATAACGATATACGGAATTTATTTTGGTCCTTATAAAATACATTTCGAGTTCTAATATGGCCGTTCTATGCATCATTGATATTTTAGCCACTCCGTCTTCTTGGCAATTGTCACATCCTAAGAGAATAGACAAAACTTTATCTTTGCTTCTGTATGCTGCAAGTTTGTAGTTGCAACACACTGCTTACAAATTATCGGCAACACTGCATATCTTTTTTGGAATATCGTTCATTGTTGGCTGCTGTCAATAGTATGAATAATTTAAAATGTGTTACTGAAATTTTCTATGTTCTTTCGATTTGTGATTTGTGTCTAATAAACCTTCAACGCACTTAAGCCAGAATGATTATTCATTTGATTGAAAAGCAGTTAGTTTGTCAAAAGTTTCGGTTCAAAAATTTGATTGATGAAATCATTTCCATTTTAGAAGACTTACCCAATGCATCACAGGGCGCTCGTCGGTGCAGACGCCCATGTGCGTCTTTTGAGATATCACGAGGTTTGGTTCCAACGATGCTTATTTGGCAGTGCGGCGGCAGGATGTTGTATTTTATGCTGACGTATTGTAGAAATGATTTCCCCTTTATAAATGAAAGTGTTTTAGCAGCTTAAATTTTGTCGACTGATGATTTAAGTACACAAATTTTTGTAAACGCTGTTCACCAATTTCTGATCTTTTTCGAACAAGCACTTTGATTTTTATGTATAAGTTTTGCACTGCATTAAAAGGAAGAGAACATTTTTAAAGAATTATTTTCGTTTTTTACTGATTGTTGTGATTTCTATTTACGCAAATATTTCACAACTTAATCATTGGGTCCTTTTTTATGTTTTAAAAGTAGACCGGAAGCTTGAAATACAGTGGACAATTCACACATTATCGGATTGATTATATTTTTTTATTTTTTTGTCACACATAAATTTTTTTTTACTTGATTGGGTCCCACACAGAGTTGTATTATTTATTTATTTTAATTTTTCAGCGCCAGCAGGTATTCAATAAATCCTCATAAATATTTCTTTATAAGTAAAACAATAAAATCTACCAACAGATATTAAAGGCAAAACGACCTTCCCAAAAATTGTTATAAAACGAAAATGAATTAAGAAAAGCCAAAGCCTTTTGGCTGATCTCAAAGTATGATCTGTTGAAAGCAAAAAGAAACAAAAAGGAGCAAACAGTTTAAGACAGCCAGCCAGTTAGCCAGTTAGCCAGTCATTTAACACAGCAGCATTAAACATCGAAAGCAGCCACATTTTTATTCGAACGACTTTTGCTTACGAGTTCTGAATTCAGAGTTTCAGCTTGTTTTAGTTCGTAGTTTGAAACTTTTAATTTTTATATTTATTTTATTGGTTTCTTCTTTTTTAAATACGGTTTTGTTAGTTTAGATGACTGTGACTCTTCGTCCCCACAATACGAGCGCAGAGCCGCAGCCAGGAACTCCTAATGTAGTTGTTGTTTGTCGTACATGTAAAGTGTCCAAAATGTTGACAATTTTTAACTTAATTTATGACGTTAATTTAGAGACGACGGCTGGAATACAAAAAACAAGCAGCAAAATACTACTAACTTATGAAAAGTAGCTGCAAATGAACAAATTAAATAAAAGAAGAGATGAACTAAAAATTACAGAAACGAAAACCAAAATAAAAACGATTTTAAAATATATTTTTTGACCCTCCTCGTTAGAACATGCAATAAAGAGATGCAAAGTGCTGATAAGAAATCTTTTGAACTTAGAAAAAGACACATTTAAACGGCAATAATTTGGTATACTATTCAGCATTTTATTGGCTGCACTCTGGCAACTTAGCAGGAGGGAAGAATGAACAAAAGGCACGGAAATCACTGAGCACCTTTAAACATTAAAAACAGTTCTTGTAATTCGCGTTCGCTTATCTCTTAACACATAAACGCGATGGTTTTTACTTAGGTGTTAACCGGCAAGCGAATTTGCATCCAAAAGCAAAAACCAAATGCTTTTCTTATATAAAAAATGCCAATAAAAACAAGGACTGCATAAATGAATTTCTTATTTACTTTTTAGCAGTGTTTTATAAAACCTGTTAAAATATATTTTAACAAATCAAAACAACATTTTTTTTTGGAAATGTTTTACAAAAAATATTTTTATTATAAAACTTCCAACTTAAGTTTTTGCATTTTGAATAACTATTAATTTATTTTCCCTCTTGGGAATATATTGACATTACAACAAACTGCTTTAGGAAATCCTTAACACTTGTCTTCTCAAATTGGAATTTACAATTCCAAATTTTATATATATATTTTTTCAAACCGTTAGAACTTTTACAAACATTTTTCTAATTCATTTTTCGATAAAATTTTTATTTAAATTTATTTATTTGATGGTATTTCGATTTACCATGAAGATTATTTAGGTCTGCTGGCAGGAACTGCTACTCGTGATTCTAAAACTCATTTGACTTGTCTGCTACTTTCATGTGGCATGCATGCAATATTCCCTGCCCTTAAACAATTAGCATTCAGTGTACGCTGCCAACAAGAAATATACATCCATATGTATGTATATGGGCATTGTGTGAGTGTGTGAGCCAGCAACTTGAATATTAGAGGGCAGTTTAATGTAAACGATAATAAATAAAAAATAGAAGGCAAACCGATTAATGCTAGAGATAAAATTCGTAAAACTATGACTACTTCTACAGCTTTTTAGGAAATTTATGTTAATATTTCCTAAATAAACTATTAACTCCGTTTTAAATAAATTAAAATGATCTAAAACGTTTGACGGCAGGTAGCAGGAAAACCAGAAACATCTTCATTCTCATGCATGTTGCATTCATTCAGAAGAGAAAAATTGTTAAATTAAATGCACGTTACATTAATGGAAAGAAAATTCCTTTAAACGATTTCATGTTTAAGATACGAGGAGCATAAATTTTAACAGCGAGTTTTTTTTTGTTTTTTTTTTTGTTTTTTTTTGCTAATGTGGGCGTAATACATGTGACGTTTATAATTCATAATTTTAACATGACATCAGCCATTCACAATTTTTTTAGTGTCCATGTCTACATAACGAAATGTGAGAGATTCTGATTTGTTTCTAGACAAGCAAATTTGCACGAACGCAAATGACGGATTGCCCAGGCAGGCATGTTATAAATCAAGGCGCAAAAATATTTACAAAAATGTACTTTATTTTATTAAATATTTAATAGAATCAATAAATTAAATGAAAAATTAAAAAAGATAAAAAAATATTTAATAAGTAATTTTTGGTTTCAAGGTTTTTTTTGGAAACTTCTCGGTTAATTGCATAAGTGACAATTTTCAACATTTTTGCAGTTTCATTTTTTATGTCCTTTACAAGACAAACAATTTGGATGTTGTTCACATATTTAATTTAATATATTTTAATTGTTTTCCAGTTTTAATTATTAAATTTTTTATAATATCGGAGTTTTTATGTTACTGCAATTGTAAAAATGCAATCTGTTTGACATTCCTTTCACTCGAAATGTGAAGTTCAAAAATAATTTTATAATTATTAAATTACATCGTATTGATCAGACATTTTAAGAAGTTTCTTGCCAAAAATTTTCGTGCTGAAGACACATAGAAAAAAGTAAACAATATTTTCATAGAAAGACCGTCATTCATTAATGAAACAATAATTGTTAATCGCATATTTTAAAAGTAATACAATGAAGATCCTTCTTACTTTCGATTTTGGCTGCAATATCTACTTCTTTGCTATTAATAATTTTTTTTTATTAAGTAATTGGTTTTCTCAAATAAAAATCTAATAACTCGTGTGAGATTTAAGTTGTCGATGCTGCTTATTTTGGTTTAGTAGGAAATAAAAAGAAAAATAGTTTTTGTAATTCTGAATCTCTTTCTTCTGAAAACAGTAACGCGAAAATGGTATAGCAAAAAGGATATATACATATATTCTTACATGAGACCAAAGAAATGTTGTTTAGTATGTGTGTGTGTGTTTAAAATAAAAAAAAAATCAAACAAAATATTAACTTCAGTTATGGACCACTTAAAACCACTTGAAAATGCCAATGAAAAATTAATATTTCTTCAGAGTTTTATACAACAAGCAAATTTAAAAAAAAGGACATTTTTATCCGCACCCAATTTTTTAATATTAATTTAAGTTGACCACACTTGCAATTGAATCAGACTTTTTTTGCAAACTTTGAGTATGTGTTCACCATATCATATATAAGATTTTCAAGTACTTTTAAAGAAAGAAAACTAATATTAAGATTTGAAAAAATTGCTCTACAGAAACACACCATTAAAATTTGTAACTTTGCAATCACAGAAGAGTACCTTTTCTCAATATTTTCTTTGTTCTAACTGTTGTGCTCTTAGGAAAATTATTTAACTTTATAAAAAAATTTCTCATGACTCAAATTCTTCTTATCGATATCACTTATTATCCCTCAAGGTTTTATTTCATCGCCTCGACTTTTCTCAATATTTTCTTTGTTCTAACTGTTGTGCTCTTAGGAAAATTATTTAACTTTATAAAAAAATTTCTCATGGCTGAAATTCTTCTTATCGATATCACTTATTATCCCTCAAGGTTTTATTTTATGGCCAAGACTTTGCTCAATATTTTCTTTGTTCTAACTGTTGAGCTCTAAGGAAAAGTATTTATTAGAACAGAAATTTTTTTCGTGGTATTAGACCTGATGCTACAACTCTTGTTATCTCTTTGGATGAAATGCTTCGTTTCGATATCCCTGATTATCTATCAATACCCTCTAAGCAGTTCAAGTTTTTATTTCATCGCCACGACTTTGCTCAATATTTCCTTTGTTCTAGCTGTTCAGCTCTAAGGAAAAGTATTTATTTCAACAGAAAATTTTTCTCGTGGTATTAGACCTGATGCTACAACTCTTGTTATCTCTTTGGATGAAATGCTTCGTTTCGATATCCCTAATAATCTATCAATACCCTCTAAGCAGTTCAAGGTTTTATTTCATCGCCACGACTTTGCTCAATATTTCCTTTGTTCTAGCTGTTCAGCTAAGGAAAATTATTTATTGGAATTGAATTTTTTTCGTGCTATTAGACCTGATGAAATGCATCCTTTCGATATCCCTGATTATCTATCAATATCCACGAATTTGCTCAATATTTTTTTTATTTTAGCTGTTAGGAAAATTATTTAACTTTATAGAAATATTTTTTGTTGTATGAGAGAAATTATCTTCATGGCTGAAATTCTCTTTATCGATATCACATGTTATCCTTCAAGGTTTTCTTGTATGACGACGATGTGTTTACTATGCAACTCTATAACTGAAGTCAATCGTTTCGACTTTTTACATGCTATCGAAATAACGAAAAACACCCAACTAATTTGAAAGTAGAAAAAATTAAATATTCTATTAATTTCCGATTTGATATTTTGAACGAATTTGAACTTTATAGGTTCAGTGCTTAAATCGAACAGAATATTTTAAAAGTGATCAATACAATGTATGCTTATATATCTGAATTTCTTTACTGTCATAACTAAACAAACTTGTATAAGAACTTTTGTATTGGAAATTTTAAAACCGTCCCTTCACTTGAATTTGATTGCTTAATCATATACGAACCGTGAAGGGTGCTCCATCCCTGCAGAGAATGTCAAATTGTATCTGAACTTTAAAGTTCTCTTTCAGATACAAACAAATTAAATTAATTTTATCTGAATCTATACGTTTTGATCTATTTTAATCAAAAATTCATTTTTCCCCACTTTCATGTCATTCTCAATAAAATTTTTAAAAATTTCAGCTAATAGAAACTTGAATTAAAATCCATTTAAATTGTCTGAAAATTGCCGTCCATTAGAAAGATTTTATGCGGCGGCACTCTGGCCAGAAATGTTTAAGGTTACATTTAGTTAGAATGCACTGATTTATGCAAATTTCAGGCATTATGGTGCCATTACTCATGAATATGCCGCCATTAGATAGGAAGTCAAACCGTGAAAACTCAACATAGAATTTTCCTTTTATAATTAGTAGCCGTTGTAAAAATAATTTTGCTGTATATGGAGGGTATAACTAATCCTTTCTTACTTGTAGAAGAGACTGTCTTCATGAATTAGGTTTAAGGCGTAGCGTAGACAGAAGACACAGCTGCAGATAAATGGCAAAAGGTGATGTATGTGAGCTGTTGTGTACTGGCATTATAATGGATATAAATTGTTTGCTGGTAAAGCAATTAAAGGAAATTCATGAGAATTTATGGTTTCTTGAAATTATTAACTAGTTAAACCAACAACACCTTAAACTGAGTTATGTTAAAGTTTATACATTTACTAGGATGTGAACCTACGGGAAAATTGCCAAAGTTTGATAAACAGCTGTTTAAGGAAAATGCTGTTGTTCTTCTGCAAACTTATTTTGGTTCGAAAGGATATAAAATTGAATATTTTTTCAGTTTCTTACAACAAAGGAAAACTCCATCTCATTGAGCATTTAAATGTAAAAATATTTTATTCAAATAATAAATGAAACAACACACGTTTGCTTTCGCTGCTTTCATAACAACCGATAGAGTTTGAGTAGCAGCTTTAACTTAAGCGATAACCCCTAATCAGAGGTTTTCTTTTAATTATTTTCTTAAACATTTAATATGAGACTTGGCTTAGGGCTAATGTATTTTTAAACAAGTTGAAAAATCCACTTTTGTTTATTTATTGCTTAATTTTATATAATTCGAAATCTTTGAAGAAGAGCGAAAAAGTTTCTAATTGCTCAGTTTTAAAGTAAAACTTTCGCAATGGCCTTCTGATAAATATCCGTTTCTTAGTTATGTCAATGAATACCTTGAAGTTAAGAGATTTTAATCCTTGAGAACACTTTAATCCTTGTGGTAGATATTTTCTTTTATTTTTAATTAATATTTTTTTTGTTATTTTCTTTTTTAATTTTTTGGCACTCTTTTCAATATTTTTAAACACACAATTTTTGGAAATTTTTTTATATGAACGGTTTGTACTAACCGTTTATTTACTAATTTTTTTAAATTTAAGTGCCTTAACAAAACTGATAATTTGTTTGTTTTTAATAAAATTTTTGTTGGAGGTGTTTGCCTTTTTATATTTTCCGTTTTTTGCTTTTATTCAATAGAGCTGTCAATTAGTGATGACGTTAGGATCACAACGACGTGTAGTATAGACTATTGTAGACGATGTGGTAATGAAAGACGGCAGCTACGATGAGAACAACAACGACAAAAATTAACGAAAAACTGTTTAGTTGAAGTGCCAGCCGGAGAGACGGACCGATGGAACATTTGGAAATGTAACGAATTTTTTCCTTGCTATTTTTTTTTATATATATATATATATATTTTTTTTTTTTTTTTTTTTTTGAGTAAATTGCCCGCGGTTAGGTCTGTGTATGATATCTAAGCCAATGTTCCGCTTCACGATTTAACACGTTTAGCGCGTTACAGTAACGTACAAGAAGCAGACTATCAGCCAACACGCTGTCGGTTGTCGGCCAATACAGAATACAGAATGCGTGTGATAACGTTTTCTTTTTTCTAATTTTTATTTCACTCTTTGGCTGATTATTTTTTCTTTTTTCCTTTTTTGTTTCAACACAACACCTCTGAACGCGTTTACTGTGAGAGATGATGATGATTACGGCGTACAAAATAACAACAATGTAACGTGTTGACAACAACAACAACGACATTAATAAGGAAATATCGAAAGAAAAAATCGTATCGAATCCAAAAAACAAACAAAAAAATATACGTATTTAATCCAAATTGAAGTGGGAAAAAAGAAATGTTTTGTTGTTGAGACATGCGCGCGCTAAATATCGAAAACAATAACCGACTCACCTTTAGGCAAGTTTGATGGTGAATGAAAATGCTTGACAGCCAAGTTGCTGTTGATGTTGGAAGTGATGAGCGATATGGTTGATTTCAATATCTTCTCCTCACAAATACATCAGCAGTGTTCTCTTTCGCTCTCATCTCTCGAACGGTTTGATGGTTTTTGTAGCTCTTTTGCCTAAAGTTCGAGGGAAAGAGAGAACTGAGACTTTGTGAAAAATTTGTGCACACAGCTTATGTTATCTCTTTTGCTCTTGTGTGAAATAATGGTGTTTTGTTTTGTTTATTTTGTATATGAAAACAACCACAATGTTAAATAGCTGGGCGTGTTTTTTCTACCATTTAATTTATGGGTTTTGCGACAGTATGTCGGCGCGTATGCCTCCGTGAGTGTGCAGATGAGTGTGGTGCGTTGTTAGCATGGCTGTAATTTTATACTTGGCTTAAATCCATTACACAAGGCTTCTGTTACTTCAAGCGTTACGCGCTGACGTTACGTTGGCGTTCTGTTAAGCTTCTTAATAGCATTTGCACTTGTCTTTTTTTTTTGTTTTCCTACTTCTTTAATTCTTTGTTTTTCTTCGATTTTTATATATGTATGTATGTAATTTATGTGTGTATGTAATTCTTTGTAGGTGAATGAGTAAACAAAAAAAGTGTAGTGTAAAAAATTCATTGCTGGAAGCTTAAATCATACAACGGCGTCCTTATACCGCCAGCGCCTTAAGCGTTTTAAAACAATTTCTACTTTTAAACATTCTACTTGAGTTCACTGGCAATTCTTTGCTTGCCATCCTCCTATGGTACATATATATGTATATATCTATGGATATATGTATGTTCTGTTTAAGCCTTGAAGTAAAAGCCAAAAATATACAACAAAATGGCAATCTCGTCAAAGAGAATGAAATTGCAAAAGGGAAGAATAACTCAAATGTCCGATAAACCCCCAAAAAAGAGAATAAAAACACTGTTATAAGTTACACAAGTTAAAAGGTGTATTTTTTTTTACAGTAGCCACGTTATTTAAGTGCTGCTACTTGACGCAACTGTGCTCGTGCATGGACAACGCATTTGTAGTAGCAGCAGCGCTTGTAGCTGTGTGCAATCGTATCTGAACGTGAACGATTTTATTGCCACCGTTTTTATGGTTTTTCAGATGTTTGTTACTTTACGATAGTAAAAGTGCTTGCATAGTTTTTGTTGCTTCTCCTCTGTGGTTTCTTAGACTGGCTCCTCATGCATGACCGGTGTTTGTATAGTATGTGTGCGCCTGTGTGTGTTCGAACATCCATTTGACTCTAAGAGGACGGCAAATGCTGTTGATATCAAAAGGAATGCCGTACGTTGTTGATGGCTGTGCATTGTGCGAATTTTTAAAGAAACAACCAAACAACAACAGCAACAGTAACAGCAACAACAATAAGAATGAAAATAATAAAAACCAGGAAAAGTTACACAAACATGCAAAATGAATAAATAAAACATCAACAAAATATATTAAAGATTTATAAATTTATTTATATCAGTGTGGTGTAATGTGGTCAAACTGTCAGGATTGCACCGACTTTAAAATCTTCTATCTTTCCAAATTCAATCGATGTTTTTTTGTTACATTTTCAGATTTTTTCTCAATGCAAAATTACGTTGAAACAACAAAAAATGTTGGCATCCGAATAAGTAACAAAAGTACTTTTGTGGCGCACTATGCAACTGTTTCAAAATTTAAAGAATATTTTAAAAATATTTCAAAGAATTTCATATTCCTTTAGAAATATTGAACATTAAAGTAAATTAAAATAAAATTTGAGCGATATATTGTAATTTGAACTGCTTAAAGCAAAAAAAAAAAAATTAACATTTTTTACAAAGAAAAAAAGAATGAGAGAAACATGATATTTTGGATTCCATAAAACAATTACAAAAATCTCTCTGCAATTTTTTTAAAATTGTGAGATTCGTAAGAAATATTTTAAGTAGAGTAAGAGCTTCTGGTTGATTAGTGAACAGTTTTTATTTTTAATGAATTACATTTCCATACATACAGAAATACATACATATATACACGTGTATATCAGTTATGTTAAATAATCATACGAAAACTGAGTAGATATATGCCTTTTAACAAAACTAGAGCAGGTAGCAATATAACTTATTGACTAATAATACAATATACATATATCTGTACAAAAATACGTAGTTTTTAAGGCCAGTTCTTTACAACTATAAAATGTTTCTATTACATATACTAAAGATGCAAATGCCATCCGAAGCAATTTGTTTAGGCCAAAAGTGCGAAACATATTTATACCTGTAGTACATAAAGAAGTTTGAAATTTTCTTAAAAGCTGTGACCTTCCATTTAGAGACTTTTACCCGCAATTGCCAATCTCTACTCCTTTGTAAATTTCACGAAGCGAAACTTTTAAGCTCTTATATTAAAAGAATTATTAATTACTGTTTTAATTACAAAATGTTTTATTTTATATTCTATAAAATTTGCTGAGTGCTCTTTTCAGGGATAATAATTTGATAAATTGCGAAAATTACACATGGGCCTTTGAATGTAATTTTAAAATGTATTTATTACAGAATATCAAAATACAACTTTTTTCAAATACTTACTGAAGCTAAATTTTAAAATTAGTTCTACAAATTTTATAATGATGAAATCATTATAAATGTATTTATTAATAAATTACTAATGAATTATCAAATGCTTCCAAATAGATTATTGTCGGATGCCCTTAAATTGCTGAGCCAAAGATTGAGCACTAACAAATTAGGCTTCCTGTAGGGTGTTCTTGAATTATCCAGCCAAAGGAAAAAACATGTAAAACTTCTATATATGCAGAAAATAGCAGAGGTTAGAAAGAATATGAAGAAAAGTACAATTAAAAAATTCACCAAAAGCTGAAACGTTACACCAGCAAATACAGCAGCGGCAGAGAAACACAAATTTCGAAGGACTTTAAGCCAACAGATAAAACATTTTATGATAAACAATTTTTATACATTTTTCATAAGCTCTGAAAAGAAAAGAAAAAATAAATAAAATAGTAGACATGCCACAGGCAACAAGATAAACGCAGTTGACCAGCTGATCGTCAAACTCGCATCTATGCATTGTAAATGTTGGCCCTTTTGCCATATTGCTTATCGTATTTATTACTAAAGTCCTCAAATTCCAAAATAATTCTACTTAGCTTTGCTTAAGTCAGCTGAGTTTGACAAACACTATTTTTTTAGCAACAACAATCAAATCCATACGGTTTGTTGCAAATGCGAAGGCAAGACCAGCTCGTGGAATAAATATTCTTTGGTAGCAACACGAAATAAGCAAAATGTGAATAGAAAAAGTATCGAATTCGCATTGTCAGCATTAGGAATGAGAAATAAACATACAGACGGCAGAAACATCAACAACAACTATCTACAACAACAGAAAGGAACAACATCAACGTTGACGACAATGACAACAAGAAGAACGTGCAACGGCGTATTGAATTGAAATCAATTGAATACGTTGTTCAATACATATTGACTGACGGTTGCAATATATATTCGTCGGCGTATGTTCATACTTACTCCCAATCCCAGCTGACATACTGGCAGACAGTCATACGTATCAAATCTGTTTTTTTCTTTTGCTAAAACCTTGCACTTTTAAAAAAAATCAGAAAAAATTTAAAGACAAGCGAAAAAAAAATTATGTATGGAAACATCAATAATGAAAGGAAAAAAGTATATATATATATTGAAGTCAAATGCATTAATAGTTACAGACGTCGTAGATTTGTTATGTAAAAAATAAAAAAATAATAATGAATAAAACAAAAGGATTGAAAACTAAAAATGCACTTGCAGCCACAGACACACACACACACCCCAGCAAACACCCAGCCAAGCACACACACATACGTATAAATAGAATAAATTTTACGTTCATTCGATGAAACATACATCAGTGATAAAAAGTTTAGGCGGACAGCGTAAAAATTTATGGTTTGGGCGAAAATTCCAACTCTCGTCTCTCTTTAATTGAAAATGGTACCAGGTAGTGCCTTCCGTCAGCACAAGAGAAATTACTTACAAAACATGGCGACTTTCTCAAACACAATTCATATGCTAATTCAAAATTTCAAAATAAACACTTCACTGCAAAGATTTAATAAATATTAAATATTTCATTTGCAGAACAAAATAAAAGTAGAACTAACCAGAACAGAAATAGAATAAAATTGCAGCTGAACGTTGCTGAAGGATAACCAACTGCAGTAGTGCTTCTACTTCAATTTCGTTTACAAGCTTTGTGATTATTTTCTATTAAGTACCAGTGTTGCACACAGTGTTACACAGTATAAGTATGCATTTTTTGGCGGTTTATAAAACGAAATACGGAGGTTACATACATATATATAATATATAAACATAATAATATTTTATTTTTAATTTCGTACAAGTGGGAAAATATATCCCCTTTTTCTTGTTATACAATATGAAATAAGTACACAAATTAATGAAGGAAAAGTCAAGAATGATTGCAATTATCGAGAAAATTTAAATCTATTTCTTATTTTCTGCAACTCTAAATTTTTCAATAAATTTTTTAGTTTTATCTTTCTTTACAAATATTTCACATTTTGTTCGTTTTGGAGCTTTTTTTATCAGGCAGCTGATAACGCCAACTGAGCTTTTTACGAGGGATGTTTAGGCTGATTTCAATCATGAAAATGCGCAAAATACTTTTTGCAAGTTTATCATTCTCCGCCTTTATAAATTTTCTTTGCAAATTGTATCGTAAGAAAATAATAATTTTTTTAATTGAACAACATGTTAGCAACACTGGTTATGAACTCACATATTCTTTGGTAATGTTGTATCTGTTGTTATGCTCAGTATGATTAACACTCTATTTACTTCATTCTGATGTTTTTGTTTTGATTTAAACAGAATTCAAGTACTGTCAAGTGCTGTCAAGTATCGTAGCGAAATATTTTCAAGTGATGCAAAGTCTTGTTTTATTTTTAAAATGTGCAATAACGTGTGGTTTTTTGTTGTGGGGATTGAACTAGAACACTAAACACTAAGAACTACTGCGCAAATCAGTTGTTCTTTAGAATCTCTTCCGCAAAAATTCCTAAATTATAAGATCCACTCAGCATTTCGATAGTTTTCAGAGCATCTTGGCGAAATTATTCCATTAAATAAATTTATTGGCCACACTTTATTTGCCTCTTTAATAGTTAAAATGTATTATGTCACAAAATAAATACTTGATATTTGAGTAAAATATAAATTTTCAAACTTTGGTTAATTCGTTTTTTAATTATTATATTTAATTAAGTTAGGAAAGATATGAGAGCGGACAAAGTTTTTTCCCGCCTTTTCATAGAATAATTACACTTGAATTATAAAAATGCTCTCTGAGCCATTGGCAACCGTTAGCTTCGGTCAGGTCTCAAATAATACACTTTAGATTGAATTTAACATTTAGGTAAAGTATAATTAATTATTTCATTGTACCAATAAATACTTTTGCTGACTGAGGATCGATATACATTTCGCCATTCGAATATCCACCACTTCTTTCTTAAAGTGCTTGCATACGCATACGGCAGTACTTTTGAGATACCTTTTTAAGTACTTTTGTTTTGAAGAGACTCCAAATGAGCATGAATACGAACTGGCATTGCAGCAGTTAAGTGTTGTACTTCTGTTGATCGGCTGGATGCTACTGCTGATTTTGATATGGTATTGCTGTTGCTGTTGCTGTTGCTGCTCCTGTTGCTGTTGTTATTGGTATGGTTCTTTGTTGGCCTGACCAGCGAATTAAATTGTGATATTGTGGTGTGTTTGTTGCTGCTGCATTGGCTGTACTATTTTTATAAGCACTTCTTTCATTGCATTGTGCATGAATGTTTTTCATTGCCAACTTCTGTGTTGGATATTCTTTTTTTTATTATTGTTTTCTTTCAAATCCTGCCTGCTGCTTTTGCTGAAATTGAGGATCGTGATCGTGTTTGTATTCTGCACAAAAATTTTATGTTCAATTCATGACAACAAAATTGGCAGTTTGGTTTGAGTTAGTGGCTGTCTTCTTATATTCTGGTTGCCTTTTTTGCCATCCATGAGGCCACCACAGCAACAACGACAATATTTCTGTGTTATTTTGCAAAAGTTTATTAAAAAAAATACGTTTTAAAACGTACATTCAAGCAAAAGATTTCTAAGAAACAAAAATGCATTTTGCAAATAGATTATCGTGATTTGTTGGAAATTTTAGAAGGAAAAAATTAACCACAAAATATCTATAGAAATTGAAATACTGACTTACATAAATAAAGGCCTACAATTTAGTTACCATTTTGAAAGAAATATCTCTTTCGTTAAGCTCTTTACATTTCGGCCAGCAGAAATTCATAAAACTTATCATTTGCAACTTGTAATGATCCATTGCTGATTATCAGATCTGCTGCAAGACGAAATGTATATTCATTGGTTGACTGCTTACCGTTTATGACAGCTCATGGCAGCTCTTCTTTTTTTGGCAAAAGAAGTGCAAAGTAACGAGAGGTAATAAAAAAAACATTTTCTCAAGCTTAGATTAGATATTTTTGTTTATATGATTATATATTTGGAAATACAAATAGTGAAAGAAATAGTGCGAAATAAATTGAGCGCTTTGAAAATTTTTCTTCTTAATCAAATTTAGTTTCACTTCTCAAGTTTAAGGAAAGTCTGATACAGAAACGCAGTTTTCAGTTGCATTTAAATATCTGATGTATACAAAAAAGAATACGAGAATTATGTATATCAATAATAGGACTCCATTTGAATTTAATTTCGAGTAAATAAATTTTAGTTATTAAATATTTAAATCACTGTGTTAACGCCACAGCTTGCAATTATTCCTCTGGTGTTTCCTTTTACAAATTATTAATTCTTGTTTTCTTATTTATATATTTATTTTAAAAATGTTTCCCCTCTAGTTTTTTTACTGCCATCCATATAAAATCCATTGAAATTTCCTGTCACAGTCACTGATCTCCTCTTGCTTTGAAAGCTGCTACAGAATTATGCATTTTCAATAATTATTAAAATCACAATTTTACATTATTTTCTACTCTACTTGTCTGTTATTATTTTGAATTAAATTCTACCAAGTTTTTGCTTTGAATTCAAGTTGAAAGGTACTTTTGTATTTATCTGTATGTATGCGCCCGAATGCAAAGGACTTCTTTTTGCATCTGTTTTATGTAGAATAAAAATAAGTGTATCTACGAGTATGTTTGTGTATGAAGTATATACTTTTTGTATATTTTTTATTTGCATTTGTGTTCTGTAGAAATTGTAAACAATTTTCTGTCTATTTAACTTTTCACATTAAGACCATAGAAAATATTTTTTTATGGATGGTTTGTTTGCATACTCGTACAAAGAAACTTATTTGCAGAGATATTAAATGTTGATGCTTAAAGGCTGCCTGTGAAATAGTTTTTTTTTTTTTTTTTTTTTTTTTTTTTTTTTTTTTTTTTGTGAATGTTTAAGAGGATAATAATAAAATAGTAGGAAATTTACGGCAGGGTGGTCTCCGATAGCTGGAGCTGGTAATTCATAATATTGAGACCTCCGGGGTATATTTGCTCGATTTTCGCAACTTGCTTAGTGAAACCAAAAGTTTTCATTCTTTCATTTGGACAACAAAATTCAATCTCAAATTGTCAATCAATTACACTTCCATACATATATACTTTCGCTTTGAAACGTATATTGCAGCATGTATGGCAAGCATTTACTGAAAGTTATTTCAAGATTTTTTCCTCTTGAAATGATAAAAAATACAACCAATCAAAATATAACTAGTTTATTCTAAAACCCCCGATCCACTAACTATTGAAGAATTAAATGCTAAAAGGGATACAATTGGTTGATGTCCTTAGACTTGAGTTTTACAATCTAATTGCAAAATGCAGCTAAAAACGAAGTTAGTTCTGGGAAAAAGGTCCACATTTTCATTATTGGCATTTCGTATGAATTAATGGTATATATTAAAGTATAAAATAAATTATTCTTAAAGTGTAAAATTATATTTCTTTCTCCGTAAAGCAGCCTCAGTTATAGAATGTATTAAAATGAACTAGAAAATGAGTTTTAATTTTTTCATTTGGTAATGAAGGAGGGGAGATAGAGTTACTGTACAGCAATAACTGATTTGCGTTACCATTCTGAGTCAATACAGTACAGTCCTTTCAGACCATTGATGATTTCCTGAAGCTTAAGTGGATTAAGAGTCGTCGTTTTACAAACTCCTCCATGTGCGGCTGCGCACCAACAATCACATTGCTTTGATTATGTATTTGTTTTGAATTGGAAAACTTATTTCGTGTTACCACTTTATTTACTCTTTAAAGCTTGCACTTTTGCATATAAATAAATAAGTACTGTAAGTCTGTAAGCATGTGTTTGTCTACTCTTCTTACGCCGTGAACACAAAAAGATGAAGAAAAAAGCTTCAACAAAATGTACACACACTTAAACACACTGCACACACAGCCACTCTTAAAAAATCTTTTACAGATGAAAAGCAAATGAAAGAAATAAAAAAGTGAAAAATACACACAATCATTTTGTAAAGTCCTTTTGAAAAATGTTGGGCAAAAGCAGCAGCAACAAAGAAAAAAAAAAACGTTTTACTAGTGACTACTTAACAAGTTAAACACAAGGTTTTCCTACATTTAATATTTTTTTGGTCTCTTTCCTTTTTCTTTTGCTGGCTTACGCTGGTGATGTTGTTTTAGTTGTAGTTGTTTTCAAAAGAAAAATAAGAAAAAAGTCTGCTGGTTCGAGAAAAAATGAAAAGGAAAAAGGTTAGAGATGGGTTGACGTTGTATACTTTTTTAAGAACAAACATAAAGACATACAAGCTTACATCCGCATACATCTGTGTATGGGGATGTGCGTAGTTATTCGTGTCATGTACGTAAATGTATACCAGCATGGCTCTGAATACAAAAACGCGCCCAGCGCACTTTTTTTTTGGCAACATGTTGAGTACCACGAATAGCCTGAAATTAAATAGAAAATAAGCAGAATGGAGAATTTCTCTGCCTTATCCAAAAGCGGGGAGTATTGGGGCATCTCCTTCTATAAAATCAAAGATGAAAATCTGGCCATTTGATGTGAATTTTCGGCTGCCATCAAACCATATTTTTTGTTTTCGGGACAGCGAAATGCTCTGGAACATAACACCAGGGGCGGGCGACGGCTTTTTACGTTGGAAAGCGCTTAATAAAATACCCTTTAAAGAAATTGTAAAAGATTTACAATTCATAACGGCTAATTACTTCGCATAATTAATTTTTCCTCCTTTTTACGTCTATTACCGAGTTCTTGTTTTGTACAATGACTTAATTTCGAATTATAAATATTTATGCGGATAATATTTGACTAAATAACTTTGCTTAGGTATTGCCCCTATATGAATTTTCGCAGTTTATTTATACTTACAAGCAAGTGTGAATTTATCGCCAATTGTTATCATTATTTTAATTTTTCAACAAAATGTTTTTATTAAACAGCTGTTTGCAGTTTATAATTTTACTTCAACGTTATTTAATTCGAGTTAATTTAAATTATTTCGCATAACTGCCTCATAAAGGCATTTATGCAAAATCACTTAAATACCTTGAACCTACTGAACTGCATGCCGCATTTTTTCACACATTGGATAATGGCGACAGTGGTTATCCAAAGAAAAAGCCCACATTTGATTTTTGGCTGCCTGGAAAAATGTTTACTGGGCACAAGTATATCACTGTCAAGTTGTGTGTGCTTGTGCATTGATAGAACGATAGATAAATAACTAGGATGGATGGATAGATGGATAGATGGATGTGTGGATGAATGTTTGCTGACTGGTTGTTTGAATGGATGTGACGACATTATTTGGAGTATGAAATAGTTTAACAGCCGTAAGAATTGAAAAATAAACTTATGAAAATACATAAAAACACCAACAACACACATTCCTACAAAGCCACCCTCGCCCATATATACATTTATATGTGAAGGTAGACTTACCTACACAAGTATAGAAAACACTTTTAAGGCAAATGTTATGCAAACCTACACATGCACACAAAGATTCATACACAAGTATATTCCTGTTGATGCATAAAAAAATATTTTTGTATCTTATAAGTACACGAAGATGAACTTTAATTTCTAAATTTGTATCTACAGTTGTGTGCATGTGGTGATTTTTTTTCAAATACTATTTACCAGAAGTTTTTTTTGGTACTCGTTTATAAATAACTACTTCATGCTTAATACACATACAATTATGACGGCTTTGAGGGATTACTACTGAGGTGTGTACGGCCATATTGATCCCTCAGCGGGACCTGAAGCTAGAGCCTGTACAAGTCCTTAACGACATTTTCGTATAATGTCGCGAAAATCGTGCTCGAGTTAATGAGAAACTTAGATAATATAGGAATGGTAAAAATTTTGTTATATTTTGCCCACTACTGTGTTCCACTGAGGTCGAAAAGCCAACGAGGAGTAATATGAGTTTACTTGAAGGTCTGCTCCCATTATCGTTATGGGCTGGCTCCAAAGTTTAAGGGTTTACTCTCTATAACGAGACATGAAATCTTTCTATTGCATGCAAAAGAAATTGGTACCTATTCCGTAATCGATCATTTCAGATTCTCTGTGGTATCGGAGAAGCTGCTGTAGCAACAGCATTCGTGCTTTATGAAAGAGCCGAGCTTCTGCAGTTTCCGAATTTATTTAGTCTTTCCGATCAGAGCAAATCGTAATACATTATCAGCGAATTTTTTTTAAAGAAAAATGTCCTTCAGGATGTCGAATCCAAAATACAGAAGTACACGTTGACTGGTGGACTTAAAAGCTATAAATTGATTAAATTCAGTAGCTCGCATTTTACCAGCAGTTAATAATTTCTATGTTTCCAAGGCAGAAAATATTTACCAAAAATTTTTAAATTAACTTGTGGTAATTCTCGTTTAATTTGTGTGCTGTGGAAAATATTTGGTGTAAAGTTACAGCCATACGTGCCGAGCAATTGCAGTAAAGCGTATACCTTACAGTCAATTATAATAACATGTATAAAAATCCTAGTGTCAAAGCTGCATCTCTTGCAGTTGGTCAGTGTGGCCAGAGTGTGGATGTCGTGTATGTGTGTATGTGTGTATGTGTGCATTTATTGCCAGTTTAATTCGAAGCAACTAGAAGAGTTTGTGTAACTGATGTGTGTGAAACCAAACATTTTTGGTTTTTGGTTTTGTCTTATTTTCTTTTGGCACCAAAACTGGCTGACTAGTCGACACAAACTTCCTCGTACAGAAAACGCCGGATTGACTGATGAGCTGATGTAGCGATTGCTTTGTTTGTGTTGCAACTTTTCTTTTTCTTTTGTTTTTGTGGAACACTTAAGTGATGTTTGATTTTGTAATGCAACTCCGTTTTTGGGAGAATCGAATGGAAATAGTGCTTGCAATGTTTGGGACGATTGTATTTAAAAACCGCACAAACAACAACCAAACAGTTGCACAAATAGTTAAAATCATTTTTTTCAATTTTTTTATAGAGACCAAGCAACCACTGGTCTACAACTTTCTAAGGATAGAATTATTGGCCGTGCTGAAGGTGGTGCTGAAGGCTGGCTGGTTGGCTTATGTTATCAACAATGTGTTTGGTATGATGCTAAATGAACAGCACAGCACAGAAGCTGCAGCCAAAGTTAGTAAGTTGTTGTTGAATGCTATTGAAAGAGTTGTTTTTGTTCCAGATTCTTTTCAAAGTTAACATACCTGAAAAGAGTCGACAGAAATGTTGTAAAAAATTAAAAACATTTATTTTCTACAGCAAAAACAAAAAAAAGTTTAATTTTTTTATCTCAAACAAATTATTCGCCTGAAACGTGGCCGAATTGTATTTTGTGCGTCAGCAACAGCATTTGACTTTGAGTTAAATCCCCTTTTTACCTTAAAAAAAAAATCCAAGTCAATTGATTTGATGCCAGAGCTTTTAGTTGGCTCTTTTCTTTTGGCCAAGATTAAAGAAAACCATGTAAAGGAATAATGTGTACAAAATGTTTCCAATGTTGTTGGAGTTTTTTTTTTTATGTTCAGCAATCCAATCTTGGAGTGTATTGTTTTTGTTTTTGTTTTTGTGTTTGTTCCGTGTGTGTTCAAGGAGTTGTCATGAGTGCATCACTGCGAAAATGAACAAACTGTTGGAGTTTTTTTTTTTTTTGCACGTGTTTTGTATTTTAGGAGCCTCGCTTAAAGTTGTAGGTTGTATTGATGCTTTCTGATTTCTCTCTTGTTGCTGACATGTCTTTTTTCGCAGTCAAGTTTTGGAATACTTAAAGTAGCAGTGCACGGGAATGTGTGCTCAACAATAATTTTGCTGTTATTTTTGGCGATTTTTCGTCGTTTTTTGTATTCAAAGAGTAGCTAAAAGAAAACAAAGCAGTTACAAAATGCGTATAACCACACCCTCAACATTTTGCTTAATACTACCCAGCATAGAAGTTATTTTTGCTAAAAGATTTGGCGTATTAAAATTTTTTTTTTTTTTTTTTTGAAAAAAAGAAAGTAAAATGTCGCACTTTCGTTACGAACATATTTCCTCTGCTTGAATATACTAGTAGTACGCAATTAGAATCTGCTCAGTATATTTCATAATGATGTCAATTGTTGGCTGGGCTATGTTAGTAGCCAGTGACTGTTCCTTTGCCGGTAATGTATTCCAACAACCATTAACACATGCCACGGTCAGGGAACTTGAGAGAAATAATAACGAGAATTTCTTTTAAACTTTTGACTGCCGGAGTTAAGGACTAAGGCCAGGACCTGTAAGTGTTTGTGCTAGATGAATGTACTAAGCACTTCGTGGTGTTGCAGCCAGTGTTGGAAAACTAATTCTTTTGTTTTACGGTGTGACGAAAAATCTCAAAATTTTACCGAAAAATATTTCTTTAAATCATGATTTTTTTGCTAATTCTACATTTGTATACGACGATATTTTTTTTTTGAGCTAAAATCATCCTCGCACCGCAGGTACCGTAGGTACGAGTATGTGGGCGAGAGATAAAAAAAGTAAATTCAAGAAATATTGTTATCATTCGGTGCAACAATGAATACGGATGCATAAGTCCTTCGGACTTTTAAATGTAGTTGGATGGCTGCAATCCACTGTGTTATTAGAAATGTTTACAACAAAAATTGAAATGTGTCCGGCAGAAAAGAGAAACGAAGCTACTCCTTCTGTAGCAGTTTATTTATTTTATTGTACATTTTTTTCCCTAAAATCAGCAATAAATACAAGGAGAATTTTGTATGTTTAGACACAACACGATGGAAACGACAACGTTGCTGAAGATGATGATGATGGAGATGGCTTGAAATTGAAAAGGATGTAAGGATGATTTCAATACTTCTATTGCTGTTGCTGCTCTCCATGTTGGAGATGCTGATGATGATGATAATGAAGGAGACCATGATGATGATGATGATGATTTTTAAGTTCTTCGTTGCTGGCTTGCTTGCTGGTTGGCTAAAATGCGGTGGTGCTTTTGCTAGATGTGGTGTGTTACATACGGCTTATGCCTTCACGTTTATAGTCTTGTATCGTTTTTGTATCGTTGCTCTTGGTTCCTTTTGACACTTGAATGAAAAAGGAGAACATAAAACAAACCATCTTTTATTTTTTTATTGTGAATTTTGTTGGGTTCTTTTGTACTTGTTATTGTTGTTATTTTTGTGATTTAGATAAATAATGTATATGAAGCAAAGTGTTTTTCTTTGTTATTATTTTTATTGTTGTTGGTGTTGTTGTTGCTGTGGTGGTTTTTGCTAGCTGGCAATACATCCAATGTTCCATTCGTATGGTGTTGCTGTTGTTAAGTTGTATACTGTGTCGCATGTCTGACTGGATGGCTGTCAGTAAAATGGTAGTAACAGTAAATGGTATCAGCGAGCATTATAGCAAAAGCCAACATCCATCCATGCTGCCACCAAAGGCACAATAAAATGATTTCGTGTGTATTGAAGTGTATCATGCAGCAAGTGGAAGACCGAGTATGTGTGTGCGGTAGGAGTAGACGGCAGACTGCAGACTGCAGACTGCTTGTGATGGTGGTGCTTTGCAAAGTATTGTATTCACAAAATTTCCAGGCCTACAGTGGCGACATTTTTGTTTATTTTGTACTTTGAAGAAGAAAACTGAAAAAAAGTTAAGAAAAAGTTCCAACTAAATGCAAGAGAAGGCACCCTAAAAATGGTTTCCATTCAGCATTATTGCTGACGGTATTAAATTGAATTGGTTGGCAAGACAAAAGTATGGTTGCAACCTACACCTACTTGAGCAACATGCTCGTATGCGGTGTTATCCTTGCATATGTATGGCCGTAACATGCAAATAAGTAAGCTTGAGCGTCAGATTTTATGCGCATATATTCGATAAGATCCAGTGTTATTATTTTTTTCATTAGTTTTTATTTGCAGTTTTTAAGTGTTTTTGGAATTTTTTGGTAAAATGTAGAAAGGAAAACCAAATCACAACATGCGACTACACCAGAAAAAACAAATATGTAAAATGATTTGTGATTTGTATGCGAAAGGAAGTAGATTTCAGAGTAATTCATTACAATAAGCAAACAGCAACATGTTGCTATTCAGTTCACTTTTTATGTTCAGGAAAACTAAGAGTCTTTTCATGCACGTTTGCTTAGTAGTGTATGTATGATGATAAAACTTAGATTTTAAAAGCTGCAACTCGAAGCTTTTTCGTTTGTCATTTACGACTCCCAAAATAAATGATTAAAAACATTTTCATAAATGTAAACACAGTTTGGTTTTGGTAAAAAAATATTTTATTTTTGCAGCGAGAAGACCATCTCTTGTTTAATTTTCTTTTGGTTTTTAGGAAATTTGAAAAATTATGTTGCAACCAGTTTTCGTTGTTGGGTCAAGGGATCATAAAATTCGAATTGGATTACTCGTTTCCAGTTTTCTTCTGCTTGAGAATGACAAAGTGTGCCATTAGAAACACTTTAATGAACGTTTGTGTGAAATAAAGTTTCCAGTAAATTGTTCAGTTGATTCTTGGTTTGAATTTTTATTTTGAATACTAAACGTAAAGTTTTTTATCCTTATATTGTTGAAGTAATTCTTATTTACTTTTTGAAAATTTCTTGCACTGAGTTCAATAGACTCTTCCTTCATAAAATTGTTTTCATAATTTAGTAGACTCATTGATTTTGTTATCAATTAAATAATTTTATTTATTTAAGTAATCATATTTATTAATGAAAAATTGTTATACAGCAATGAATTATTTAAAGGATGCTTCTAAGTCTCCTTAAGCCAACAAGTTTTCTACTTTTCGATACTACCAACTAACTGGCTTAAGCTGAAGAAGCATTTATTTCAAGTTATTCCCTGTATTCCTCTGGCCTGCTTCCCACAAACATATTTTATGCAAGATGGTCAATAAGTAAGCAAGTATTGTTTTCATTTGTGTCTTCCCATGATAAGATGGATTTCTTTTCCCCAATTTTTTATTGTGCCTTATTCGCCAGTTGACCACTTCTAGACCTTTTCAGCCATTGTGTGTGCCCGTGTGCCCGTGTGCTTGTGCGCTCCCTCGCCGTACTAATTCTTTTTTTTGCTTTCGTGCATCAAGTTTTGATCATAATAAATGTTTATGCGTTTTATTTCAATGTACTGCGAGCATTGCGTTTTTTTTCGCTACTAAATGTTGTTTTGAGGAAATTTTGTTTTGCGTTTGTTTTCGTTTTGTATTTCAAAGATTTCTTCAGGAGTTGGTGCGACTGAATGTGTAGGCTCCATTGTTTTCTGAATTATTCATTTTTGTTTTTCTTATTTTCTTCTCAACGTATTGTATGGAAATTTTTAACCATAATTTATGAATTCATATCGATAAAAGCTGGTTGTTGTCGTTATTGTTGTTGTCGTTGCTGTTCCTTAGCTGCTTTGTTTGACTATTATTGGCAAAAGATAAATAAATTCGTGGTATTGTATTCAAGGATTTTGAATAAAAACTCGCTCATATTTATTTTATGCTTACGAATCAAAAATAAACAAAATGGCGATTGTATATTTTATGCGTTTTTAATGCGAAATATGAATTGTATTTGCGGGAAAAAATTTCACATTAAACGGAAGTCAGTTACATCGTAATGATGCCGATGGCGCAGATGATAACCAGTTTACTTTGATGCGAAATTTTTTTTTTTGTTTAATTTATTTTTAGGAAAACTTTTATAGAAAATTTAAATATTTTTTTTTGCCGTCTTTTGAATGCAAACTTTTTCAGGCATGGAAAAAGCAAAAATTGTTTTCAGCAAAAATATTTAGTAAAATCTTAATGGCCTGTTTAGTCTAACATCAGAGTTTTAAAGAAATTTTTTAAATATGAATGAAAATGATTTGAGGATTGAGTGATTCAGTTCAGAATCCTGCAACTTGTTTCAATGATGAAAACTGAATTTCCTTAAAGGCAAAAAGTACGCACTATCAAAAAAGTTATCCTGCCTTTTAAAAGTACATTCTCATCCCTAAAAATTAGTTTATCGTACTTCAAATGTAAACTTAATTTTAATTTTTGTTTTATTTAACCATTTACAATTAAATATTATTAATTTTAAAAATAAATCAATTATTAATAATCAAGTTTAGTCTGAGAGGAGGTGCCACAAGTTATTATTGGATTTCTATTAATGCAGTCAGTATGTAAAATTAAAAGAGAATTGCTACGACAGAATTGGGACAAAACTCTAACGGCCGACATTGTGTAGCGAAAATCAAAAAAAAATTGTATAATTGGAAAAATGTAAAGATTCATAAGCTGTCCAAGAATTATGTGTGTGTTTCCATGTGCCATACAAAAGGCATGACGGAAATTTGAATCTTGAGGAAGGAGAACCTAAAAAAAATTTGTCATACGTGAATCGGAAAAGCGTTGAGCAATTGTATTTGTATGTTTCCTCGCTTTGACTTTAAAAGTCAACCCTGTCAATTCCCCGGTGGTTCACATGTCTTCTCTGCAACAAGAATTAATATTTATTTTTGTTTTGGAAGTGTATTTTGTGAAAATTTAGCACCCGAGGCTGTCACTGAAATCGTTTTCTTTTTTATTTTTGTTTTGTATTCAATAAATTCCCAAAATTCATCAGGGACACATTACTTTGATTGCATTCTAACATGCATAAAAAATGTATTTTATTACATAGAAAATAAAGCAAAAAAAAAAAAGAAACTGTAAATCAAAACGGGCATCACCAAACGGGCATCACGTTTTCTGAATTGCGGTTTTATACTTTTCCATCGGCTGCAAGTAAGATTTATAAAAATTGCATTTCATCAACCGTATTTTATGCGTACTCGTACGTGTACTGATGCTGTTGCTGTTGCTGTTGCTGTCGTTGCTGCTTCTTTCATAAAATTTCTATTTGTTAAGTTGTTTGTTGTTTTTCTATATATTTTTTTCGTTTGATATAAAAATGGTTAAAAATCACAAATTAGATCCCTTGGGATCAAATTATTGAGCAAATAAATGAAATAAATATAAAAAGCAACAACAATACAGGCCCACTTGCTCACGCATGCACGCATGCACACAGCCACACAAACACAAACACACACACACACCGCATATACATATGTACATCTTTTGGTAAAATAAGTACTTTTTGTACGAAAAACCAAGCGGGCGCAATAGCTTGATGGCTGTGAACGTATGCTCGCTATTAACACTGTTATAAAACCTTCTGGGGAAAGACGAACTGATTAACGCAGCATTCCTTGTTGTTCTGTGCTTGTACTATAGTGGTTGCAGGCTTATTGCGCCATCAACCCTGTATGTGCCGGGCATTAGCAGGACCATTTTTTTAACAGAGACTTTGCCAAAAAGTTAAGTATCTGCCAACATACGCTCGTGCCTGTGAGAGTGTGTGCGGGTATTTGATTAGCTTTTGGTTGAATTGTTTTTTAGTGAATTCACACATCTTCGGCAGATTATACAACTTTATAAAGTCAATGATGATACAATTCTTTCGTACTTTGGTTTTTTGTTGGGAATATTAATTACTCAGAATACACCAAATTTTACAATATTTACAATAGAAAAATATTGAATATTTTGCTCTGACATGGTCATTTTTTGGCTCCTCCTCAAGCAAAAAAATATTTAAAAATTTCATTGTAAAACTGAAAATTTACAAAATGTTCTCCAAAAGAGAACAGCTGATAATTGATTTTCTATCAATGCAGTCAGTATCATTGTCTGCTTTTGAATTAATTTTTATTTGTAAACATTTTACATTTTCAACAAATAAAAGTAATTGAAACAAACAAACCGTTTTGTTGGATTCAAAACGGTTTGTTGGGTTTTGTGACACATACCTTTATAACTTTTTATATTATTAATATATATTTTTTTTTTTGTAAAAACATCCTAAATACGAGACGGTTATCGTTGTAGTTGCAAGTTTTCACATGAGCATGACGCGCTTCCAGTCTGCAGATACGAAATGAATTATTTGCGGTAGAAATTTAAGAAAATTTTCGCAAAAAAATCTTTCTTCTTTACTTTTTAAAATTGCTTCTCTATGAAATGAGGAGTTGATATTTCTCGCTAAACTGTTATAATTATACGAATAAACACAACCACTTTTCACCAAATGCCCTCCCCTCTTACGGTGTGAGTGCGGTTATTGTTAGTCGCAGCCGTATTATTTGGTTGAAAATCATACCACTTAAACATTCATTAATCCAGATTTGCCACAAAACAATAATGTTGCACGATTTTTTCTATTCCATGAATGCAGTGTGTTTGCTGTTTATTTATTTTCTTGTTATTTATTTATTTACTTTTTTTCCAAGCCAAAGTTATTCTTTTTAATAATAAATTCTATTTAACGCAAGGCATTGAATATGAGAGGGAAATTGACGCGTGTACGCCTTTCAATTTGTTTACAAATCACTTAAGATACGTTGAGTACATTTAATACGCTCGAGTAAATTTAATTCTTTCCCTGCTGGTCGTTCATTTGTGTGAATTTGGTCTGGTATTCTTGGGATTTTACATTTTTTGTGTTACGCTGCATTACGCATTATGGATTAATTTGTATAAAAAATTGTATTTTGGTTTTTTCTTTTTTAATTATTTCATGACTAGTGACTAGTGCTAGCCGTTTGTACCCGACACCATACCGGATGAGTTACTTGAGTAGTCGTCAGCAATACTTTCTCGAGGTATTCCTTTACTTCCAGCTCTCACACATCCAAATATGAATGAGCCTGGTGACACTTTTTCGAGGACTTGTAAGTTCTTTCCTTTGGTAATGATTTAGCATCCTTTATTTCAAATGTGGCAAATACTTAAAAATAAAGAGCTGTTTATGTATCGAGTAACCACTTGTGGTAACTGCGTACTCCCAAAAAAAAAGGATGCTTCATTACTTTATTTAATGAAATCTCATAAATACATTTTAAACATCATTTGATTAACCTTTTTTGCTCCGATATTTTTTCTATTGCATTGTTGTAATGAGCGATGGCCAAAATATTGCATGCAGAAGGAGGAAAGAAAAGGTGAACTCAAATAAAGAGAGAATTGGTGCAACGAAGTGCTGCATTAATGCCCACTAACTTTATTTAAACTTCTGAGTAAGCCCTGGAATTTTCTCATAGAAAGGCAAACTGACAGCAGGAGGGTTCCTTCTTCCATTGTTTTTACGACATGTTGCTGAATGGGTAAATCAACTGTAGTGTTTTCCTGGCTCGGTAACTTAACCGAAGTACAAGCACTATTTACCACTTATAATCTATTTATTTTCCATTTTGTATTTCCCCCCGCTCTGCTAGTGTTTGTGTGCCAGAACATGTATTCTGTGTCTGTGTTTAATGACCAGGTAGTTGGTTTCTTCTTCATTCTTGAGATTGTTATCAACGGAATTACACTCTTAATGTCGCAGCTCAGCTTCATTCGTCAAGTGAAAATTTAAATTTTCCTTGAATAATTTGTGTGTAGAAAATAGTCGGCGGAATTGGGAAATGCTTTAATTTGTATAGATTTCCATTTTTATGTTGCGAGATTAGTTGCTTCTCTAAGAAGCGGAGGCAATAACGCATAATTTAACGAATCATAATAAAATTTTTATGGTTTTGGCATAAAACGCGGATATTTTGTAATAAATTTATGCATGTCATTTGATTTTGATGTTTTTGAATATTTAAAAAAAATTTATATCTGGTGTTAAAAAAATAGAATTTTTTATGTGCAATAAATTAATTTATTTTGTAGAGGGTGTTTTATGAAATTCCAATCATCATTAAATTTAAATAGCACATTCACTAAGCACAGTGTCATTGGAAATGGTTGTTTTCTCGAAAGGGCCCTGGAACGGATGTAAATTTAAAGTGGACAAAATTGGGCAGATTACTCTCGTTGTTTTAGCTGTGGGCCATTTTATGAAACTTTACAATTTTCATTAAAAAAAAAATATTTACTAGTGAGGCTCTTGCAACTCATGGGAGTTGCTTCATACCGCCATGAAATTACCTTGATCACTGGTTATAATTCAGGATCGAACAAATGACAGGCAACTCCACCGCATTAGAAGATCCTCTTGTAAGTCCTAAAACTTTAGATTCAAGTAGCAGCCACTTATATCCGATATACATAAATAAATGATTGTATTGGATTTGTGTCTGGAGCATGATTCTAAAATATGTATCTGAAGAGGATAAAAGTGTTTGCGTAAACAATTCGCAATTGACAAATTCTTCAAAGAACTTTCAGTTGTTTTTTTAATGATCGTTTATTGCAGTTAATTTTAGTTTACATGCCCTTAATTGAAGAGCGTGTAATAGCTTAATCGTTTTATCAAGATTTGTGGAAGATACCTAAATCACACTTACAAGTTCAAGTACTTTAATTAACGCGTGCCATGGTTGTTTGAGCGGCACATGCCATCAACTTTGGATCACTTCTATCTCTCCGGTATTTTACCAGTGATCAGTATCTTTGGAATATTTAATAAATCTCGACTAATGTAAAAGCTTGCACGAGTTATTGAGTAAATGAACGCCCAAATGCGCTTTAATATCTTCCAGATCTTTTTGTAATTGAATAAACATGTTGTGCATGTTGTTTGTGTTGCTCGTGTTTTGGTTATGTTGTTTGACGGAAACCAAATATGACATTTACTTAATTCAAAATCATTATTTTCATCGCGCATTGCAATTGATAAGGATCTACCCTTTTACTGGTAGCGAGTATGTGAAATGAGTGGTCGAACGAAACATCATTGTCGAAATACTTACAAGTACGCTGGTAAGAGTCCCTGCAATCGCCGTATGTTGTCTACGTGTAACTGAATACAGCGAGAAATATCAGCAGGACAATGAATGAATTCTTTTGTTATTGTGCGAATCAGGGAGGGGGACCCTAAACACAATAAACACCCTGTTGTAAATGTGTTTTATTTTTTCGCTTGTTGGTTTGTTTTTTCCCTTTTACGAGGCCAGCCCTGTTTCTTCTGTAAAGCTTTAAAATGAAAACGGCAAGTAAAAAACAACAAAAAAAGGAAAAATCGAAAAAAAGAATGAACATAAAAATAAAGTCCTTGTAACAGTGACACACGTTGCAGCAAACAAAACCTGAACACTTGAGATAATCGCCTCAGGGTTGTTTTTATGTTTTGTGTTTTTTCCTTGTCCGAAATGGCATTAAAATGTTAATGGGTTTGTACTCGTGTGTAATTTTAGGCATTTTGGTTGTGTGGCAGGTTAGCTGACTGACTGACTGTTTTGTTTGTTTCTTGATAAAGTTTTTATATCTATGCCTTCTCTCCAAATATTCGTATCATAATTTCATGTCCTTAAAGGTTGATTGTTTTTTCATGTGACAAATAAATAGTCCTGTCTTACGCGTAACAAATAAAGAATACAACAGCAACAATAAAAAAAACCTTACAAATAAAACAGAAATTGAGATGTTATCAAAGCAATAAGCAAAAACTATTGTCGGCACATGTATCCGCTTATTTGTTATGACTTTGTCTCTTTTGTATGTCCTTATTATTCGGCAGTCCTTTCGGCTACTACTAAACAATTGACTGTTGCTACTATTGGCAGCCAGCAAGAACTTATTTGCACGTAAAATAACACCATAATTAAAACACCCTACAAGATGTAGTTCCGCTATCGGAAGTCTCATGTAACTTTTAATTTAGCTGGTCAAAAAGGAATATGTGGTTCCAATATAAATAAAATTTTACAAAATTAAGAGAAATTACAAGATTACACTCTTTGTGCTCTCATTGTAATTTTTGGTATTTTTTACATGAGGAAGAAAAAGTATGGCTCCCCATACCTGATTAATATATAAAAATTGATGAAGTATGAGACATGGGTTGCAATACCCTTGAGTCGTATGCAATATACTTCTCATATATTCTTTACTGGTATTGTTTCTATATATCAGGCGGGGCGCCAAGACAATGTAAAAAAAAACTGTGCATGCATGACAATACATGAAGAAGTTGACAAGTAAAAATTTAGTAACTTTAACATTTCCTTACATCTGCTTGCCAATTCTGACATTAAAAACTATACTGCAAACTGTGGCCTGACGAATTTGCAAATTCAATATAACTTTAGTAGTTTGAAATATGCATGAAATCGTTACAAAAAATATTCTCAATGCCATCATGTTGAAACGACGTTGTGGCAAAACTTTGTTGAGCTGACGATATGTAGCGTATTCGATAATTCGCTACAGTTTTATTAATTCATATTTGAGCAAACACCCCTTCAACAGCTTCATTATTATTGTCATTATCATCATAATCAACACATCATTATTATTGTTGATCATGTTCATTTTCATTCACATGAGAATTGAATGCCTCCCTGCCTCCCTGCCTGCCCGTCTGAAGGAGTGCGCTTGTGTGTGCTTGTGATTTGTCAAGGTAAAATAATTTTCCATAGTTATTATTCCCATTGTAAACGCTGACATATTGTCGGCTAATCAGTTCCGCCGCAAACTGATTTAAACAGTGTATAAAAGTGAACGCGCGAACAGGAAGAAGGGTTTCTTGCACCCTCCCCCTGTTTAACATTAACAATTCCACTTTATAAGCGTACAAGTACGAGCATGTATTTATTCGCATTATTCGTAAACGCATTCGTAGTCATAGAAATGTCTGTGTCCTTTTTATGTTTCTACTTTGTATTCTTGGCATTAAGGAAATGTGAATCCTTTACTACTCCCCTGACATTTAAACCAGAAAATATGTTACAAAGTCTGTGCCTGTGTGTGTGTGTGTGTGTGTGTGTGTAAATGGTATTTATGGCCATCTCTCCCTGCCACACTTAATGAATGCCCCTGCCTATTGTTCGCTGTTCTCTGTTCGATTTTGGTGAGTATTATAATTTTCTATGCGTGATTTTGTTTGATATTTCAATTGGGGCGATTTTCCGATTGCACAATCATTACACAACACTTACCACCGACTATTTCATTTCACTTTATTTATTTAACTGTCATAACTTTCGCTTCACGCTGGTGTTTATTCAATTACGACTGGATTACGTTGTATATAGTTGCTGTGCTCGTAGTCGATTAAAATGTTCAAACTATCAAATAATTTACTGTCTTACGAGTTGTTGTAACAAATTTTATTTCAATGTTTTATTTCAGTGTCAATCACTATGAATAATTAATTCTGCTACAATTAAGCCAAATGATGTGCGTTCACCTCTAAGTGAAAATTGAATTGGAAATGATAATGTTGAATTATTGAGTTATTTGAGACAAATTGATTTTCCCTCGCGGGAAGTAGTGTGTGTATTTTACACATTGGAAGTATTGAAAAGCTCCAGTCGAATGCACGACTGTAAATTAAAAATTTTGCCTCTAACTCTTTCCGGTTGCCGAAAGCTGGTCCAAAAAAAAAATTGTGTTCTCTTAATAAGCCATCATTATAAAAAGAACTAAAAATTGATACAGTTTTCTTTCCCCTATTCCAAGCAGCACTGCATTCCCTCAGACCAACAAGAGAATACACATTCCACCGCTTGTGATTAGAAATGTTGTCTTAATTTTTACAATTGAGAAACGATGACAAACAATTTTGCTCCTTATTTTCAATTAACTATTTAATGTGTCATTCATTATCTTTTGCGTTGTTGGTGCAACACCTTCCGTTGCTGGTAATTGTGTGAAGTAAACGATTATGAGAAGAAAAAAAAAATCAACTGAAATGAACGTTGTTATAATCTGGTGTTGTGACTCTGATGTTACACTTTTACGACTTCGGACACAATTTCTTTCTGCTCGTTCGTAATGTTGTTAAAAAAAATAAAGCGTATGAAGGAAACAAAATGATAAATTAAGAGATCTATCAATGAGAAAGAAGAAACTGAAATAAAAATAATTGAAAAGATCGGCGATCAATGGATAACTTTTGAAATTTAATACACCAGAAGAAAAGTTAATTGCTATTGCGGATTTAATTTCAATGAAGCTCATTGTTAAGATTGATGAAAAAATTAGTCGAATTCGGAGGAGAACCTAATCAAACTGAAACTGAATTTTTTATTGTGGATGTTGCATGCCTCTTTGCCTGCCTGCCTACCTCAATTTCTATTTTAAGGTTTTTCTTTGTGAGGATTTCTTCAATGAAAAGTAAAAAAAATAAATAAAAATGTTTTTCCTTCGTTGAACCTTTTAAAAAACAAAATAATAAATTTAGAAAAATATAAAATAATAAATTTGGAAAAATATAAATTAGCTTCTTCTCGAAGAGCAGCACTAAAGGAATGAGCCTACTCATGCAATGCACTAAATCGAAGTCGGGAAATTGCAAAGTAGTGTTTGTGGATGAGTTGAATGTTGCAGCGAAATTATTCCCGTAAGACCTTTGTTCAGCTGCAGTGGGAATTGCTCTCTATCCTCTTCCCTTTCTCTTCTATCTGCTTTAAAATGTTTCTACGACTTAAAAATTTTGTGCAGTGAAATTATTTAATTTTCATCGAACTCATTACTCGAATTCAGAGAGCCATTATTTTTCTTTACAGTGTACCAAGCCGGCATTAAACTTTGAATGGCTTCAAGTACAGATCATGTGTATATGAATGGTTTTCATATGTGCCTGATTACATACAAACTCAGTTTGTATAATTATTTGTTGGTGGGTACGATTATGTGAGTTTGTTTTTGAATTGAGTAAATTTTACACCTTCTGATAACGATGATGGCTGCAGCAACGAAACGGCGAGAATGTCGGCACTGTTAAGGAACATGATGGTTGTAACGACAATGATGATGTGCTGATGGCTGGATTTGATATTAAAGAATGACGGCAACAAGCTTGTGTTGAAGTTTTATTATTATTTATTTTACTTTGAGATTTCAATGTATTTTCCAATTGGTTGACTATTCATGTGTGCGCTCCCCTAGACGAAATAGACAACAATTTTAACTACTGCTTAACATTCAACTTGCTTGCATCTGTATGTATGTATGTGTAAACAATGTATTGACTGATCATTGTTGACAGTATTTATTTATTATAATTTAAAAACATTTATTTATGGATTTTCTTTCGTTGCCTTTCGTTGTTGCCGCTGAGCAATTACAACAATAATTTCCTATACAACAAAATAACAACAAAATAACAACAAAATAACACACACAATGGATTCAAATAAAAATAACGATAAAAAAAATTTTAATAAAAAGAAGAATGAAAGACAAAGCCAACGGTAGTGACGAGTTCCAATTGTAATCGTAGTCATAACAGAAGCGAGGCCATGACAACATTTCAGTGAGTGACAACGTCATTGACACGTCGTGTTACAATTGTTGTCCTCCGTTGTAAAAAGTTTTCGGGGCTACAAAATTCAACAACAAAAAGGTTAAATTAAAAGTAAAATCGAAATAGTCACGCTTTACATGCACAAAATAGTTTTACCCGCTACGTACGAACGCTTATTTACGTACTCAAAAAAAAAAAAACACATGAATTTATTCTTCCCGGAATTGTTCTTTGCGTAGTAGTGAGAAAGAAAATTCTTTTGAAAGTTGCCGTTTTGAAAATTTAATAATGAAACTCCTTACTTGAGATCAATTACAAATCGAAATGGGGAAATCGCAAAATCAAATACTTAAACAATTTTGTGTTTTGATAAATTTCAAAACCAATGAAAGTGGAAAAAGTATGCAATAGACGATGGAAAAGCTGATGTCACTCTTCCATTTTTCCCAATAATTTTTTTTTTTTGTATTGTGAATAATATGAATACAGCCAAGGAGAAACCAGTTTTTAAAATATTTATGTAAGTTTTCGGAAGGTTTTCAAAATCTCTTTTTCATAACTCGTATTTCCATGGAAAAGGTTACAAAAGCTTTGTTTTAAATTATTATGTCTGAAATAATTAAATTAATATTCAAAAATATTTCATGATTCGGATTAGGGTCATAAATATAATGAAAACATTTCATATTTATAATGTTTCTTACAAAGCCTTCTCAATTGCTCGAAGTATTCATTTGTTAATGTGCAATTTGCGCCATCCATCCAATAGAGTAAAATGATGAAAAATTTCCGGCCTGATAAGGCAAACCACATTTTGGATTATTTTTTGTTGTAGTTTTCAACATAATCCCCATCTAGATCAATGGATTTTTCATAGCGATGTTCTAAGGCAGTGGTACCTTGATACTAATTAAAAACAGCGATGACTTCCCATATGGTCTTAAGTTGGGGAACAATTCGAATCTCAATTCGTTGATTTTAGCCATCACAACGATCGAACAATGATCATGTGCATGGGCATGGGGCAAAAAAAAGTGTTCGTCGCAAAGAGAGATAGTTTATTCTTCACAATGTCCTTTAAAAGTTGCAACTACTCAGCGTAGTACTGACCATTGACAGTTTTAGTATTCTCCAGATAATCAGTGAAGATAATTCTTTTTGTGTTCTTAGGAGTCAGTTCATCTGGTTCAATTCATTGTTTATGCTGCTTCTTTCCATTAGTTTAGTGGTGATTCCACGTTTCATCTACAGTTATAAATCTAAGCAAATATATCCTTGTACTACGCCAAATTTTCGATTGAAAGAGTTTTTCGGGCCAATTTTTGAACGGCCATTAGCAAACGCTGCACCCAAATAGCACAAACTTTCTCCATTTCTTTCTTTCATTTTTTTCTCCCTACTTGCTTCAGCTATCTCACTCACTTTCAATCTGAAGTTCTCATTCATTTAACAGTTTTATTAACTGAAATATCACTGCAAATTTGATTACCTAAACGAAAGTTTTTCTCTGAGTGCATATTAAAGTAATTAAAGTGAGAAAAAAATTCAAAGATGCCGATGTTATTGACTTTAAAATACGAAACAATGATATTTGTATTTGTTTGAAAAATAAATATAAAGACCGGCAGACAGACGAAATGTGTATTTAAAATATAAATTGTGTTCAATTTGTTTTGAGTTCATAAAATGTATTTAAGACTCACGTGTTAATTGTCACAATAAATAATACAATAAAAAAAAAAACGGTTTAAACTGCTCGTTGCCATCCAGAGGCCGGCAGAGATACAATTATACACCCACACCAGCACACATTTCATTAAACACACTTCGATTTTTGGCCGCAATTGGTGGTCGATATCAATGCGAATACAGGTGTGAGGGCAGGTGTGCGCGTGTGTGCGTATGCCTGCGAGAAGGTGTGTAAATTCACATGCTTGTATGGTTGTACAATATTTGCGGTTTCATTCGAAACTTTTATTTGCTATTCACTACACAGTAGTAATTACACTTTAAAACAAACACCTATGCACGTACACATACACATACACATACACATTCGAGTACACAAATTCAAATGAATATCGGTAAATAACGTTTTATTTACTTTTTAATTCTCAATTGAACGCAACTATTTTTTCCATTTCCCTCATTTTTTTCTCATTTTTTTTCTCATTTTTCATATTTTTTACTTTTCCGCCTCAACGAGTAGAAGCCGTCCAAGGCAAATAATATTCTGCTCTTTGTTTCCTTTCCTTTTGTTTTTAATTTAAATGCTAAATAATAAATAAAATAGAGTTGGTTTCCAACCAATAAAACAAAAAGAACACTGTGAATTGTTGTGAAGGTTGAATTAAACTAAGAAGAGACGATACTGGCTGGTTAAAATTTATTCTTTCGCGTGTTTTAATGAAAACTATCTTACGAAGTTCAGAAATAGGCGAACCTTAAAATTGAGATAATCACGAAAAAAGAATTTTCGTTATAATCGCGCCACTGGCTGCGATGCTGCGTAGACATCGCTTTCACATTTAGAAATTTCATTGGACGCCTGAAAATTTCTTGAGTCATCGGCTAGAAAAATTTAAAAAGGGGGAAAAGTAGAACAGCTGGTTTTGCGATAGAGAATTAAAAGATATTCCGTATTCGCATTAACGAGTGCCATTGTAGTGAATGGTATAGAAACAACCAAATCTTGGGAGGCTGTAAATTATTTTTGTGAAATATTCTACTCTTAAATTTCGTATAAGAATTTGTTAGAATTGTAAATTATTTCCAAAATATATTATCGTTTTCTATATGAACTATGGCAATGCCTCCATACATGATTCCGCCCTATAGCATGAGTTGAATCGAGTAAAATTTACAAAAAGTTTAAGAGCTAAAGATAAAGTGAGCTAACGATAAAGTGAATACCGCCAAAAAAGAGAAGAAACGTTGCCGAAAATTAAACATTTTTATTTTTATATTGACAAGTTTTTAGCAAAAGCTTCCCTGCCGAAATGTTTTGATAAAATTAACCGTTTTCCCAATTGAAAACCATACTTATTCATTATTAAGGAATACTTTGCCGCGCTGTCAGATGGCTGAAGGAAAACTCAACAATTGTGGAAAATATTTTATTTTATAAATGCACACAGAAGTTACCATTTCTCGGCTGGCAGACAATTCCACATTTCCAAGTTCTTAATAAATCAGCTGTCAAGTCATCGCAACCGACAAGTCATATGGAAAATGTAAGAGGCATTACGATAGCTCCGAAAATTAAAGGATGTACCAGCTAAAAACATTTTTATCATTTAGTAGACAATGTACTAGTTTTTGTATTCAGTTTAAACGATCGAGTGTATTATTTCTTATTATTTTATTCACTTTTTTTTTTTTTGGAAATTTTGTTTAGCTTCTAATAACAAGAAAAGTAAAATTTCAAAATTTCCACAACTGCAAACTTGCATATTCAACTTCAGTAGATGTCGTTCACATTTGCCTGACTTCAGTGTTGATTTTATGATTTAACTGCAACACTTTCATTTTTAAATAAAATTTTTTTTTTCTGTTTTTAGCCGTATTCTTTTATAATTTTTTAATTCAAATAAAAATAATTTTGCACTGCACCATGACATAAATTCAACTCAGCCAGCTTTTACTTCTTAAACCTTTTTTTTTATGCTCGCCATGTAAGCTGATAAGAGCAGACATTCTACTTAATTCCATGTTGGTTTGAAATTTAAGACCCAACATGCGTTGAAACATAAACTTTTCCTTTACAGCGATACGAGATGAGGGGACAATTCCATTTGATTTTATGAAGTACTCGAAACGTTTTTGTCGTAGTGGGTCTTTGATTTTAACTAACAAAATTGAGATTAGGAATGTCTCAAGGAATAACAGAAAGGATGCGTTTATATGTGTGTGATTGCATTTTTGCCTCATGTATATCAAGATGAAGATGTAATTGAAAGCTCAAGAAGCATAACAAATTTCTGTGGTTGTTTGAGCATTTTATTCGCATTTTGTATTTGCTGTTTTACAAGTGCCCCTTTTTATATTTTACACGATTATTATCAAACTGACGACGCTGTTGTTGACAATGAAGCATGCAAAATAACAACTACAACACAGCCACGGCATAAAACAACACACAACACACAACACAACATATTCTAATCAAGAAGCCAGCCTAAAACAAAAACAAACACGACAAGAACAACAACAAGAAAATATTAAACGTACGTTCAGAGCTCTTAAGGATAATCTTTAACCGGGTTAACAGGCTCAACTATTACAGCAGCAAATACAAAAAAAAGAAAAAACCCTAGAAAATTCCCAAATACGAGTACGCCGCTTCCACAATTCAAAAACCGTTCAAACATTTTTATAAAAACACTCCGTTCGTTCTCTTTCTTAATGACATGCATTCCCGCAATTGGGATTTCATTTAGAATTGCTGCTTCCCTCTTCCTTCTAATCCCTTTTTCCTAAAATGCATAAAAAGTATAGGAAAGCCTCTTAACATCTTAATTTCATTTTGTGCTCGCAAGTATAGGAAAATAATGTAATAAACACCATCCCAAAACCAGACATACAGGGTGGCGCATGTGTACGTAACCAGCATTATGGGTGTTCAGTTGTGCGCTAAAAATTTTCGCCATGACCAGCTGTTTGTGGAAAATATAAAAAGCGGCAACTAATTGGCTTTTTTTGCTTCACAATAATGTCTTATTTTTGCTAGCAAAGGTGCGGAGTGAAGGAGTGAAGGAGTGAAGGAGGGAAGGAATAGATAAAATATTACATGCTGTTTAGAAAATCAAATTCTAGAATGCTTAGTTGTCACATTTGTAACAAATCGTTTGCAAATAAGAAAATGTTTTCTTATTCAATATTTCAAAGCTAAATATGAAATTTATCAAGCGGACGACGAATCATTTCCATCGTCAAAAAAAAACATGCTCAACATGTTAAAGAGGTGAAACATACCAAAACATACTCTTTGCATCCTCTTAAATACTGTTCAAGCAGTTATTTTTTAAATCGTGAGGCATCATGCTCTTTCTACGACTTAACAAGCCGTGCATTATGCCTGTTTGTCGTTGCTCGTTGCTCGTTGCTCGTTGCTCGTTGCCCGTTGCCCGTTGATCATACGCTTGGCTTGAGCTCCCATTATATTGGTGAACAGCTTTTGGAAGGGGATTGGGTTTCCATTGCACCCGTTTCATATTGTATGAGTATGTTGCACGTGCAGCTCATTGTTGGCGTTGTAAAAATCTTTACTTTGAGCACGTGCAAAAGCTACATTTCATTGTTGTTGTTGTTGTCGTTGTTTTATATTTAAAATTACACGTATAAAAGCCAGCAAACAATCAACCAAACAAACATCTTTATTCTCATTAAATAAAAAAGTTAAAATGATGCCGTTTTTTTTACAAAACAAAGTCCTTTTCTTATTCACTTATTTGCAGCCTCATGCCACAGAAAAACACTGTGTGACCTGCGTTTATGTTGTTTGTGTAGTGCGCTATTAGGCCACAATGGTACGAATGTAAATGGAATCGAAACTGTGTGTTCAAGAATCAACCCACTGAAGAGGCATGCCTATCATTAATGGTTGTCATCAGTAACCGAGTCATCATTCCTGCCCAGTCAAAAAAGGACTTTCATTGATTGTGACTTTTTCCCAGTAACTGAAATACTCACGTGAGTGTTTGCGTATGCAAGCGAGCTTGTTTGTCAGTTTCTTTGCAAATCTGACAAGATTTCTTAAAAGCTCAGCATGTGGTCCATTTAATACTCCTTTTTTGTTGTTTGTTTTTTTTTTATATGTCTGTCCTTATGTAGGCTTAATGATCCTGTGGGGGGTGGCTGATTTGTTTCAATTCTGGGCGTGAGCTCTGCGACACATACACACTCCGCAGACACTGGGTTGGAACAGAATCTTCATGCCATGTTCTTCAAAAATAATAAAAAGTTAAATAAATAAAATAAATCAGTTTTCAGGAAAAGCATGCGAAAAACAAGATTCGTGCCATTTGATACTGTTTGGTAATAAACTCTGGCTGTGTGTGAGCACAATAAGATACAAATTTGTTGTCGATTTACATTATTAATTTGCTCCTGATGAATATTGACTGCAAGCAGCGCAATTTACCATTTTCGGAAGGGAAGTTATTTAAGAACATATTAAACGTACTAAATGTGGGAAGAAGAAAAAAGAATAGAAAAAAAAAAAATGAAAAGTATGCATGTAATTTCAAACGTTGAATATTTTTGCTGTTGCTACAAGTAACAAACGCGAGTTTATGGGGGAAGGAAAAAAACTTTTTTAAATTTCATGTATTAATTTCTGTGAAATATTGAATGATGCGTTTGCTTAAAACACGATTTCCTTTATGTTTTAAAAGAGCGATTTCCAACAGCCGCGCTGAATTACTTCTTAAATTTATGAACTTATTTGGCCAATTCAAACTTTCTCGTACCAGCTTTAGCTTCTTTAAAATAACATTTCATAAAAATTGCCACTAATTGTTGCAGATCAATTATTATCGTATCTCTTATGTTGCGAGAAAAAAGGCTGGAAACTGCTTATAACTATTTCTAAAAGAATTAAATTTGCATTGAATAATAAATCCACTGAAATTTTAAAGCCTTCCTTTTTAAAAGTCCTTTTGTTTCTGCGCTTTTTTTATTTGCGCAGAACTGAACACTCATAATGCTGATAACATATATATGCGCCACCCTGTATGTGTGGCTTTGGACTCGTGTTTATTACTTAATTTAATAAGTCCATCTTCTTCTACAGAGATGCTGGCGGTTTTATGAATAAAAATTTCTTTTCTGTTCCATTTACATAAAACTAAAGAAGGGCTTTTCCTAATGAGGAGGAGCGGTGTACCCTTTCCGTTAAGAAATATTATATAATCATTTTAATACAAAAGTATAAAAGCAAGAGTGCTTATTCTCTCACAATTAAAATTGTTAGCCGTCCTCCGATCGGATTCAAAAGTAAATTCGTTTCACAAGCTTCTGTTTGTTATCTGAAACATCCTAAAAAACTGATCGTGAATAGCAATGTGATCACACAAGAATGATTGTGGCAAAATGCCTCCTTATTTTTCCAAATGAAACAACGTTTTTTAAAAACATCTTTTCCCTGTTTGTAATAAATTCTTTTCGTATTAAAACTTTTTTATAAAAAGCTTTTAAACAATAATTTCTTTTTTAGTTTTTAAAAGATTTCGACACTGCCTGGAAAGTGTTTTTCCGTCAATCATTTTTTATAAATTCTTCTAGAATAAGTTAAAAAACAAGAACATTTAATTGCTAAACCGCTTTTTATAAAAACTGCTTTTTGCTAGAAAAACAATTTTTTGCTAGTAAATAATAAAATTGTATAAAGTTTTTCAAGATATCCAAAACAGTTAAAATGCTCTTCTTAAGAGGCAACTCATTTTGTAATTCTAAACAAAAAATGTTCTTCCTTCTCTGCTTAATCTAAGGCCGTCATTAGAAAAATATAATAAACTTTTTATTTGATTTATTTTCTTTTCTTTCTATCATCAAGCAAAAGAAAAAACTCAGCTGAAAGACCGGTAGTTATTTAGCAACTAATTTAATACAATTAATGCAATTCCAGCACGTATTTACTTACAGACAACGTAAATCTATAATTTTCATTGTGTTGGATGCAAAAAATATTATTTTTAAAGAACAATTTTGTGGGTGTTATTCGAGAACAATCAATTTGAGTTTGAAAAGTATCAATTCTTTTAGAACTCATTTCCAAAGACGCAACGACATGCAAGATTTAAGCAGAGACCGGGAATAGAAACAGAAGCTGTTTGTTGAGAGTCTTAAAGTGAAAAGGAGTTGCGTGACTTTAAGTTAACAGGATCAGCGTTCAACCAAAAGCACAGATATTGCTACGAGTATGACAAAAATAAAAAAAAAAATACAAAAAAAGAAAAAAGAAATAAAAAAAAATAAATAAAAATAAATAAATGAAATAAATAAAAAATGTAAAGAAACTATTAAAAATAATTTTGGTATTGAAGAACGGACAGCACATTATTTAATCTACATTCAATACATTAAAGCGAAAGAAAAGAAAAAATTAAGTCAAAAAGGAAAAATGTATGAAAGACAAATAATCAATTCAGTGTTTCGTGTTTCAAAGTGATGATGGGATTGTGGTGCTGATGATGGTGCCAATGCCGCTGCTGGTAATGATGAGTATGAGTGTTTGTGTGTATGTTATTGATAATGATGGTATCGGTAGAAGGCAATAAATTTGATTTTAATCAATAACAGATCTTGGCATATCATTGATAGTTGTGTGTGGTTTCCATGGCAAAGAACATGCATGTTTCAAACATTTTTACCAACATGAAACACATTTCTCAACGAAGAACTGCTGCTACCACTATTCAGGATTCCTGGCTTTTGTCTGGCAGTTTATTTAAGGTGTAGTTTCAGAAATGCCTTCCATGAAAAACCAATTAAGTGGTTATTTTGTTTCAAATTTGAGTTTCTTTTCCTTGTCGTTGGCTTCAAATGACTAAGACGGACACTCGCATGGGATAAATATTAAAACTAGAACAACCAAATTGTCTCACACAACGACCAGAATACCAACAATTATATTTGTGTCCAAAATACGGTAGCATTCGTTAAAATTCCTCAAGCAAAACTTTTGAACAGCAGTACCAAAAGCCACCGAACTCACTCACTCACTTACTCACTCACACTCTCACACACTCACTTTGAATTCATTCATTTGTTCGTTGTAACAAATCAGCGAACGGAAGCGTTTAAATTTTTTCACATTTATTTTGCTAATAAAAATATTTGTCATATTTCTACCATCATTATCATCACCATCATCACCATCATCATCATCATTTAGTATTTAGCATTTTGGGAAAATCATAAAAGTTCCCATTCTCATGCTAAAAAATTATTTGGATTGGTTTTGTCCCCATCATTGTGGTCTTTTTTTTGCATATTTTTTCAATGGATACCGCTTCTAAATGTTCCATAACGCAACCAAATTTGGTCGAGAGTGGTAATGAAGAGGGGTGAGTGCCAGGGAGAGAGAAGGAGTAGAAAAAAGAAAAGAACTGAAAATTCGTTCATTTATTTTGCATTTAATCAGATACAAAATGTTTGATGTATTTGGTTCATTTAATTGAAGGCTATTTAAGGCATCATGTATTTTGACAATCATTTGCGATTCGAAACGATTCTTTAACTCGTTCAACATCGATGGCAATATGAGGGCACATGCTTGCAGTCAATGTCATTTTCTCTATCTGTCTGTCTGTTTGACTTTCTGTTGTGCTTTTAATGGCAAAATGTGTTAAATCTTCAAATATTCATTTAAATAGCGTGATGTCAGCTACGAGGATCCTCTGCTAGAAGTTCCCCCTAATTATGCGCAAAATTCAATCTCTGTTTGCCTACAAAAATTACGACTACAAATTTTAGCATAATTCGTATAATAAAATCTGGCAAAAGTTGGCATTATAAGGGCATAAAACTGATGTGCTTGCCTTTTATAACCAATTACAGGAGAGTGATCGTAGCAACATTACTCACAGTGTAAATTATAAGGAAACAATGTTGTCGTTTTCAATTATTACGTTTTCAAAACTAATAATAACTAATCTTTTTCAAAATTAAATTCGGCATTTTCCTTCCTTAGCAAAATACGAGTTTGGGGAAAATATCAAAATTTCTTTAATTTTATTATTATTGTGCCCGTAAAGATAAATACGCCGAGTTGCATACGTTTTTAAAAACCCCACATGTGATATTAGATTTCTATAGAAGTCCAAACTGTTCCTAGAAGTTGCATGCTTCCGTAACGAATCCGACCAACACTTCCATATAAGTCACACATTCGATTATTATTAGTTCCTCCCCCAAGTGCAATCGTTATGGCCAATAGGGGCGATCCTCTGAAGAAGTGTCATTTGGCATCAGTGGCCTTGTACCTCTCCGAAGTCACTTGCATGATCATTTGTATCGACTCATTAAGTCGTATTTCTAAAATATTTCTCCAACACAATTGCGATATTCCAACAGCAAAAAGGTCCTTGTCGGCTTGTATTACTGATCGTTTCAATACTTACTATGAATCATAATAAAGTTGATGGAACTAGATGAGCAAATATGTGTTGTAAATAAAGAAATGCAACTTCAGTTGGATTAAAATTTAACAAAAAAAGGAACCATTTAATGGTCTTCACTTCATCCAGTTATTATTAGGGATATTGGAAAAAAAGTTGAAACTTATTGCACATTATGTCCTTTTCTCAAATTTAAAAGCACAAAGACAACAACAGAGATGAACATGGAGTAGCTTAAACCTACTCTGTTAAATATGGAAAACCATATTCCAAAATATCGAAGAGTACACACACACCCATGGAGTCTACATGTGGGCACATACAACATGTTTCTGTGCATGGATGGCTTGAATTTCTTGCATAAACTTTCAACTTCCTAGTAGATACGAGTAGAGCACCATGTTCATTTGTATAACCATGGTAACAATTTTCAAGGATGATACAAAAGCCAATCGATCGTTCATACAAACAAATGCTGGCAAGCGAACAGGCGAACAAATAAGGAATCATTAAAATGTGAGTCCATAAAGAAAATTGATTTTAATCCTTTAAAAATCCTTTTCTTCTTAAACCTTATGCATCCCTAATTCATTATGCAAAAAAAAAAAATTATAACAATAACATTAACAACAACAACATATCAAAGCGCAACTAATATATACATAATAAATCTTTGATTTATCAGTTGATAAGAGAACACTAAAAACAAAAAGTACAACAGCAATAAAGAAGAAAACTTGCGATAAAATATAATTGGCATAATCCCATGCAATCCTTATTTTGTTTTTTTTCAACTCTCTTAAAAATTATATTCATCCTTTTATTTTTATATATTATTCCCATTCACGGTTAAGCCGATGATATTTTTGACATCAGACATCAAAAAAACTTGAACACTGCAACATAAACAGTTCAAATACCAACAAGGGTTTGAGAACGACAGGCTCAAACGAAAGTCACATCAGCTCGTTGGACCATAAAGCTTTCGAATTCGGTATCAGAATTCACAATCATTCTGCAGTCTCAGCGGCAGCCGGTATGGCAAACTGCAAAACCTTTTCTTTCGTTGTATGAATTTTTTCAGTGTTTGTGTTGCAATTGAAGGAAATTGTTTTAAACCTACAATTCGAGGAATCAATTTCAATCCTTGCAAACCAAAAATGTAGGATAATTGCCAAAAACGTTTTAATGCCAAAATGCTAATCACGATTAATATAACGATTTAATTAAACGATTTTCTAGTAATAATTTTACAGTATGCGAAATACAATTAACTCGCTGAAATTTCCAAAAAAAAGTATTTTAAAAGCATTGAAGGACCCCCCTGGAGGCAATTATCGGAGTATAAAACTTCATTTTGATGGGATTTTGGGAATTCGGCCTGTCCGCTGTGTGTAGAATAGTTGATCAAGTCTTTTAGTGATTTTAATTTTCAAAAATATTTTATAATTATTTTTAAATAATTTTCGCTGTATTGAAATAAGCAGTTCTTCTCATGACTTACCAGAAAAACCAGTTTGCAACCAGTTTTATTTGTTTCACTTAATTTTGATAAAGGAAAGGAGTTCTATTAAATTCTAGAAATTGTCAAGAAATTCGTGGAAATGCTGTTACAGATTAAAGCAAACCATTTAAACAAACCTGCGTTGTTTGAGCAAATTTTTTTTTGGTTTTTCGTTTTTACTTAAAATCGAATTTAGGATAAACTCTAAAAATCAAAGGAGAAAATGTTAAAGCATACTTGTATTTGGCCTTTTCATTGCGAATCCTGACAAAGTCCTGCAGACAAGTCCTTAAGGTGTGCATGTTAATAAGTATGAAATTGCCCCTGAAAATGCAAGAGCCAAAGATAAAGATACTCAGTCGTTTTCTTCTTCGAATTCGTCTATCCTTTTGCCACATCATTCAGATCATCAAGTCAATGCATCGCTACACTTTCCGTAGGCCAAACTTTTTTGCCCATTTCACATTATTTGTAGTGTTTGCGAATTGCAACCGCACTACTGAAATACGCTGGCTTATTCCACAAATATACAGTGCGTCACAAATTCCGAGCAACAAACAGTAGAAAGACATCAGGGATCATCAGAAAATATTTAAGTTTTCAAAAATAAAATAGTGATTATTTATGTTGCGATATATTTTTGATGATCTCCAACTCCACCTGGAAAAATTGGCCAACTACGCGGCATATGTACAGAAGACTGCAGATGAAGGAGCTGGAGTAGATGTCAGTCTTAAAGTTGTTATGTTCTGTTCGTATATATTAAAAAAAGAAACAATTTTTAGCGAATGTTATCCTACAAACCGGCAATCAGGCCACAATTTGTACCATCGGGCTATTTTAAGTTCAAAACATTGCACTTTAAAAAGTTTGCGTTTGCTTGGAAATTTCTGTCACATGTTTAAAATGAATACTATAGACTACAGTGTTGAGCATTTGTATAACACACTGAATTTAAATTCAATAGCTCGAAATATTAAATTGAGAAAATAAAACCAAATAGTTTTTGTTAACCGGCTGCAAACTCGGAAGACTTTTGTAAGCCGCTTTCGGTAAAGTAAAATACTAAATCAAATTGCTAGGAAATAAAGATTAAGCGATTACTTTGGCACCAGTGGCAGAAAAACTGCTTTATATGCATATCTCTTCACCACCTCTCTTCTCTTGCAATATTCCTATGTTCTTGTCTTACATGATTACGGCCCTTATATGCCTTGATTTCTGGTCTGAGAAGAGAATAACTGCCTGACTCTTACTTATGTAATTTTAGATGAAGATTTCAAGAAATTTCAACACGATATTGTATTTCCAAAAAGAAATGAATTTTGCGACTTGTGCATTTATCCACCATAGCCAGAGAAGTTGTGGTTCAACGCTTTTTTGTCGCACACTGTTTATGACACAAACGTGTACTTTAGAAACGGTTTGTTTGGTGACATTGTGGCTTCGAAACTACTCTTTGAGAACGCTGGTTAAAAAAAATTTCCATTTGCCCGCTGTCCAGGCCTTTTCACCCATTAAGATGCACTTTTAAATTGCAAACGCCAGCAACAACTGCACACGAATAAGTGGAGTACATGACATGCTGGCAAAAACAATCATCAATCTATAGTTTTGTACTGTCAAAGATTCATGCGAATACGAACATGAATAAATTCATTTGATTTGCAAATACGTGTATGATTGTCACTCTGTCCAGCTGTCCTCCTATCAGTCTGTCCTTCTGTCCATCTGTCCGTCTGTACTTTTGTGCGTTCATCAGCATGTGCATTTATGGAAGCATAAACATGTACAGGACGATAATGATGACCGGCTTAGTTGGTTAGCTCGTCCATAGCCGGGCTGTGTGGCTGCGTAGCTGCGTGGCTGGCTGGCTGGTTATATCAGTTGAAAGGTTGCTTGGTTGGTTGTTTGACTACAGTCTTTCTGACTGAATGTGCTTCTAGCGAGCTGTCTGCCTGTCACGTTAAATCAACATGTTTTTCCCCCAGTTGAATCTTAAAACAGTTAAAAAAAAAAATTAACACAAATGAAAATAGTTCGGCTTGCTCTTCAACTATTATCTGTGTAGTCTGCTTTCAAGCGCAAGTGGGCAAACACCCAAATTGCGAGTACGCAACACTACGAGTTTGAAAATGCAACAAATCGACGGTGAGGAAAGCCATTTAACACAAGTTGAATAAAAACATGCGTTATTAGAGGGATGTTATCCATTTCCATTTGATCTCATTTGTAACTTATTTGACCCTTTTTTCACTCTATAAATGAAATAGTAAATAACATTAATAACTATAATTATTTAGGCAAACATTTACGGGCCGCCAGAGTAACAGAAGTTAACAAACGTGATTGCAGTTCGCAGTCAAATGTTTTGAAGTTGAAATAAATCATTTGTGAATAATACTTTCAATATAACGCAACCATCTTCTTGCCGATGAGAGCTTTAAATGGAGGGTACTGGGAATATGACTACAGAGTGACTGATATATTTGGTAACAGAATTTGATTTGAATTTTTAGGCTGCGAACGGCTTCGACAGCAATCAAGTAGAAGTTTATAAAAAAATTGTGAATTTTTTTAATTTTGTCTTAAAATTAAGCTTAAGAATGTTAAAGAGCTCTTGGGAAAATATCAATAAGATATATTGAGAAAATTTATTGAAATGTATCATTTTTCAGCCCAAGCCTTATTAAGTTTTCTGCTCACTAACGAACTTAATGCTTAAATAGATTTTTTGTGTAAAGGGGGTTCATAATATTTTTCTTTTTCTCTTTTGGATAACTGAAAGAAACTTTATTCCTAGACGAATTTTAAGATTTAAAATGTTCAAATCTTTGGAAAACAGCGATTGCCAGCTGCTTCAATTCAAATAGAATATAACATGAAAGCAATAAATCGCCCTCGAGCAGCTGAATTTTGGGTTAAAGGGAAATTTAGTATTCTCCATTGAGTTAATAATAATAAAAGAAAATACATTTCAGTAGACTCTTGAAGGAATAATTTAAAATCTCACTGTTTTGCAGAGCCAGTCCTTGATATCCTTTGTTTCAATAGTGTTACACTCAACCTGTGTTCCGTTGTTTTTCTGCACATCTACACATCCTTTGCGTAAGTGCGAGTATCCCGAACAGCAATGTTGTTGTTGCTGCTTGTTCGCCGTTTCCCCATCAATTGTTAAACAGTCAAGTTCAGCTGTATGTGCGCTACTTGCATATTTGGAACTGTTACACGCAGCTAAGTTTGTAGCTCATCTGACGGTGCCGGTGCCGGTGTCGGTGCCAGTGTCGGCACCAGAGATTCTTTGAAACAAACTTTTAAATTGTTTAATATGTATTTTTGCTATTTAACTTTCTGTACAGTTCGAGTTTGAAACTTTTTGCTTTACAGATAACTGCTGTTGTGCATGTCAAAGTGTGAGTAAACAATACTTTTTGTCGGATTATCCTTTTATGCCAGCTGAGTCCATTCATTTGTTATACATGGCTGAATGTTGTCTATGGCGATGTCTGCCGTTTGTGCAAGTGAAATCATTTGGGCTTGAATTTTAATCCATTGTATCAGTTGCATTTAAATAACACATTTTCCCCTCTCGCTCTTATTGCACGAGTATTTTTATTTATTTGCTGTACGAGTATTCGTATCTGTTTATATCCCCGCTCAGATATAAATAAATTCATTGTTATTTTTGGTTGTCATATAAAATGCTTTTGTTTTATTTGTTGATTGCATTTTATCAAAAATTATGCCTGATTGATTCAAGCCATTATTGTACAGAAATTCATTTATTGAAATGTTGCAGTTTAAAATTTATACTATACAATAAAATGAAAAGTGAGTTGAAAAGAGAGTTGAAAAGCGTCTTAAAGCGTGATTACAAATGAATTTTTTATGCAAAATTCATTTAATATTATTTAGTTCAGATTTCTTATTTTGAAAAGTTTTACTGGCAGATGCGAAGAAAATATTTTCAGCTTTTAATAATTCAACAAAAGTCTGTCGTTTTCATTTTTCAATTAAATAATTAGAACTTTGGAGACATCTAATAAATAAATTGCTTTACAAATCACTCTGGGAAAAATTGAAGCCTTCTAACAGTAGAATCTACAATAGAAGCTGGTAGTAAAAACAGGTCATTTTTGGTTTGAGCATTTCGCCTGTTATCAGAGGCAAATTTGAACCTTAAAGGACATCTCGCATACACTGGGAATACAAACAATTCTTGTTTTATTTTTCTAATAAAAATTGAAATTGATTTTTTAGCCAAAAATTCGAAGTACACAAAAAACATATTTAAAACAAGCTATTCGTGCTCATGCAAAAAATGCTAATAACATCAAATGCGGAGTAAAATGTGCCCTTAAAGAAAAATTATCGCCATAGTCGACATTAAATTTTTTCAACGTTTTATATGCAACATATAGAGTTTATTTGTAAAATATAATAAACTAAAAACGAAAATATTTTCTAATCAGTGAAAAAAATAATTTCTTTAACTTGAAAATAACGGGTCGGTTTATGCAAAATACGATTTTAAAAGAAAAGAAGTTAAATTCACATCAACAACTTTAAATGGCATTTGAAATCGATTTTTATGTAAAAATGTTACATTTTTAATGTGATCATTTAAACGTTTGAAAAATTCAATTCTATTCCGCTATCCGACACAGAAGCTGCTTCTGTCGGCTTCTTTTGAGTCAAACAAACGCTACTTTGAAATAATTTTATGCCGACCGCAATACGACATACGTGGCGTTTTATGTCGCCATGTATGTGTATTAGTCGTTAGATGTTGCTTCAGTTTTATTATTATTTTTTCAATCATAAATTCCATTCATTTATCTTGAAAATTCCCACCTTATCACTAATAACAGCCACGGAGCAGAACCACTTGTACGAGTATCCACTAGAAAAATCAATGACCTAAAATTCAATTAGTATTGATTTTCTGGAGTTGGCGGCGAATTGTGAAAAATCTTCTTGCCAAGTTGTTGTACCTGTACGTGTACTAGTGAGTATTTTTTTCTATGCCACAACATGTCGTACACATTAATTCAGACCGAAACTGAATTATAAAATTCATTTTAAACACATTTTAAATATGAAAAGCACGCTGCGCGGAGTGAATTGTACAGAAGAGACACTTCACGAAAGAAGACGAATACAATTTTTGTAGCCACATTTTAAACTTGTACTAAAAAAGTCCTTCAAGAGTGCACTCGTTCTCATGCTTATGCGAAAGAAATCCAAGTAAAGCAGTAACAATAATTGCACAAAAAAAAAAAGGGAAAAAGAAACAACAATAGAAAACAGAAAAATCATTTTCTTTTTACCGTTATACATTTGGCTCCTTCTTTTTGTAAACGAAAGACGATTATTAGAAAATTTTTTAACTGATTGTTAAGAGCCATTACACACAAACTTATGCAATCATCCAGCCAACCATTCAAGCATCGCAACAACACTTGACAAAAGTTACAGCAACAAAATGTTGCAGGAGCAGCGTATTTGTGATGCAAGACGAGCGAAGAACACTCTGAAATCGTTTGTGTTCGTACAAGCAAACATACCACAGATTGGCAGATGCCCAAATGCACGCATACACACGCACGTGCAGAAAACTTGTGGCTGCTGTTTGTTGCTTTTAGCTGAAATATAAAACAGTGAACATGAAGGAGAGGAGAAGAAAATCATTTGAAAGATTTTAAAAACTTAAAAAAAAAATAATTCAAAACAATTCCAAAATAAATGTTACGAGTATCATACACTCGAAGAAAACGTCCTCCTTGCACTATATACTGAATTGCTGGTTTCCTTGCTGGCATTTCCAATATCAGGATAATCTCACGATACATTTATAATTTTACTTTGGCCTAAAATATTCCTCTATTCCGAGTTCTAGTTAACTGTGCGTAACAGTCTCAATGTTATACGTATTTACATTTCGATGGAATTTAATATCCGATGAATACGTTTGAGGCAAATACAGCCAAAGACGACCACTCACGAAATGTTTGTCTTCATGCATTCTCGCAGAATCTTAAGTAACTCGGAGGAATTTTATTTAATATTGCAAGAAATCCTACACTGCAATTTCAATTGGACTGCGATGGTGCTTCAACTTCGAATAACGATTTTTCTTTCACGTTTGATCATATTTAGAAAGTGTACACTGTGTAATATATATGAATTATTTTCTGTGAGTGTGTTTAATTCGAATGTTCCATAAGCAACTGCTAAATACAGTAAATACTGGTTAAACACTTTAACGAAAGCAATGATATTTTAAAAAGTGAAGCAGCCACACGTCGAATTGGATTTCAGTTTAATTGCTGCGTGTTTTCTGCAAACCAGTACAGTTTCTGGTACTTTTTTTTAACTACATTTTAAAAAGAAAGTATGAATTCAGAAATACAACTCTTACTAAATTAACATCGTTACAACTTACGATATCTGTCATAAATGACTTAAAGTATTTTTTGTATAAATTTTCTAGCGATTTTAAATTTCATTTAAAATATAACTTGGTTATTGTAATTTAAAAAATTATTTCAAAATTTATAAAATTTTATTCAGCTCTTGCCAGCAAGAATTTTGAGACACGGACTGTCTTCTGGGGTCGTTTCTAAAGAGCAAACTTTGTTTGGAAATTTTTTTTATTGGCAATTTTCTACGCAAATCAATTGCTTGTGCTTATCAAGGACCCACTGTTTTTCTATTTTGGAGATGCAAATGAATCCCTCTGTGCCCACATTTATATCAATGATCCCACTTTAGTTTACTTTAATTGTAAACATAAATTGTATCGTTAGCAGTGTTATAAACAGACTATTAAAAGAGTAAATTCTATAAATTTCTTTTTTAATTTCTATAAAATCATTAAATAGCAATAAATTATTTTCATTTTTTTTTTAAGACAAGCAAACAAAAAGTTATTAGGAAATCTATATAAAATCTTGGCAGCAGCTCCTCCTGCTACTTGGTAGCTGCAGGAGCATACCAATTTTAAAGAGCAACGCATTCACAATTATCCTCGTCAGAAGGAATCAAACACACAAGCCGATATCTTAGCAAGTAGCAGTTCTGCATATTTAGCACCTCCAACATGACGTCCCGCTTTTTTTCTCTGTAAATTTTGCTCAAAAATAAATTATTTCCTTTGAAAATGGTTTAAGTAATTCCTTGAAGGATCTGGAATACTGGCAAGTTTGAATTACGTTTATTTCGTTGTTATCCCAAGAAACAGGAGTTTTTGCTCTTGAATTTAAAGAAGTATTTGTAATGAGTAGCAGCGAACCTAAATTTCATTTCGTGGAAGGAGTTGGTATAGAAAATATTGTAAACAAATTTAAATGAAGACATGAATTCATCATTGACGCTCGCTGCCAAAGTATGTGCACGCGTGCGGAACATTTCATTTATTTATTATTACTTCAGATTTTATTATCCGTTTTCCTTCTCCACCGAAAAACGAATGAGTACAAAAAAAAAAATTAAATTTTTTCAATCTCTGTTGTTATTTTTCCTATTTTTACTTTTTTAACTACGAGTGAATGCTGTTTTTTGAGTATTGCGAAATAATGCCAAAAGTATCAACTTGCAACAACAGCCACGATATTTAAGGGAACCTGCAGCAACGACCCAAAAAAGAAACGTTAAAAACGGGTAAGATGTCGGCGAAATAAATAACAAAATGTAGCAAGAAGTTCGTTCTTATGAAGGAAAAAAGTTTTTCAAACAAACTTACCATACAGACGCACACACACTCACACAGAGATAAATATATCTATATATATATATACGCTACTGCAGAGAAGTCACCACGCCCTTTTGTGCGATTGGTCCTTGCGGGTAGAAAAGATTCATCATAAGAATTTACGTGTGAAAAAATGATGAAGAAATATTGCACAACTACAACAGTAAGTGTAAAATATTAACAACAGCAACAACATTTAGCCGAATACCCAACACATACACACACACACAAACACATATTTTACATACTCACAACACACAGCCGTACAAAGGAAAAAGGGATGTGTAGAAAAAATAATAACAACACAAGAGCAGCAACCAACTTGGAAAAAGTCAGTGAAGAAAAAAGTGGGCATGAAAAGAAAACAAACGAAAAAGAAAAATAAAAATAAAAAATATGAAATAAAACGCAAAAAAATACAACAACAAGACCGAGTTTCGCAAAAAGATGGATGGAAAATGTTCAAAAGAAAGCAACAAAATGAGAGAAGATTTAAATTAAAAAAAAAACCAGAAGAAAAAGGCAAAAGGAAAAACTTTGTTTGAAAGACATCAATTCTTGTAGTTGATGTTGATGTTGATGTTGCTGTTGCTGTTGCTGTTGGTGTTGCTGTTGCTGTTGCTGTTGCCGTTGTTAAGCTACTGCAGTAGCAAAGACGAATTGTGGTCGCTGTGCAAATGTTGGAATGACGGTGATGGAAATGATTGCAGTCGAATCCATCGATGGCTTACACACACTTGCACATTCATATGCGAAATACACAAATTTAAAGTGAATCCATTCATACTCGTGCATGAGTGTGTGCACAATTTTTCTTTGTGTTACACACGGACAAACTGCTACCATATGCTTCAGAGGCATAAATTTGGATTTATTTTCTTCGTGGAGCAATATTGCAAATACTTTTATCAAAACAGTGGATTCTTTTAAGACAGACCACAAAATAAAAAATATTGACCGATCGTCTGTTTGCCAAGCATCAAATCTAATATAAAGGACGCGATATGATTTTGGTTATTTGTAAGGATCAAATCTAAAGTAACGCGGAAATAATATTTCTTAACGATTGTTGTTGTGTTTTGAATAAGAGTGCCCTTAATGTCTCCCCAGAATAGTATAATTGTTAATGAAAACTTTGTAAGCGTATTACTGACAGATCTGTTCTACAGTGCTGAGCTGAAAAATAATGACTTTTGCATATCATTTTGACATTGAGCAATGGACTTTATTCACAACCTAAAGCTTTCCCTATCCTAATGTAAAATGTGCTTGGAAAGAAGAATTTTTTTTTCTGATTAAATTCAATGTCACTCCACTCGGCTCAGACTAAAAATGTGTATTTGAAACGTACAAAATATGTCTAAAAATATAGAAAAGTCTTCTCAGGCCAATGCAAAGTAAGGCCGTCCCGAAATATATTATGTAACCGATATAGTATAATAAAGTTATAACTTTTATTATATTTCAAAATAAAAGTAGAAAAAGTTCAGAATAAAAAAATAGCCCGATTGGCTCCCACTTGCCAGTTGTTAAGAAGTTCAAGTTAACTTGAAATACTCGTAGAATTGTTTTTAAATGTTCTATTAAAAATTAATTAAAATTAATCGTTTCGTGGTTGCATCACATACTAAAGCGGGTAAGGCCAGCTGGTTCAAAGGTTAACTTTTGATTCAGCGGGCTGCTCCAACAATAACATACTCCTCGAATAGAGAATAATTAATAGAGAGACGGTAATTTACCGGCGTCTACTAGAGCAAGTAAAAGAAAATTTGCAGCAAAGTGAACTGCGGAAAATTTTAATACTCCTATGGGGAACTGTGGGGAAGCTTTAAACAAGCTGCTCTATCAATAATGCATTCCTCGAATAGAGCATAATTAATAGAGAGACGGTAATTTAGCATCGTCTACTAGAGCAGGTAAAAGGAAATTTGCAGCAAAGTGAACTGCGCAAAAATTTAATACTCGCATGAGGAACTGTGTCAAAGCTTTAAGCGAAGCACCGAGAAATCACTTAGCATACATACTCATGGAATTTTAATTAAATAAAAATATATTTTTATTTAATTTTAAAGACGTATTTGTAATACGTCTTAATCGATTATTACGTTGTTACAGTTTTACTGCCCCCGTTTATTTGTAATGATTCTCCGTAATGTATTTCAATCTGCTGGCAATTACTTGACAAACTGTATGCATAAATATTTATTTGCTTGAATGTCTGCCTATTTTCGAACATTTTGACGTTTGTGTTGTCGTATTCTATACATGTTCATTTCATTTCCTTTGAAGTCAGCAGTCTAGGCCATCCAGAACTTTTGTTTTAATATTCTCTTTGTAAAACTTTTCTTTACCGGCATTGAATGTATTTTGTGTTTAGACGTGTACGCACAGACACTTAAATCCTTCAATTAGTTGTTTTAATTTGAACATTTATTTATTTGAAGTGTTTAGCAAAAATGGCTAAAACTTTCGCTCCCTAAGCAAAGGCGTATTGATAATATTTTGGAGTAGGAATTTGTGATAGTAGAACGAATACAGGGGCAATGAAATGCTGAACATTTGGAGAAAGAACTGGATCCTTTACGGTGGAACAGATTTTTATTAATGGCTTGCTTAGGAATCAAAATTTAGATGGGCAAACTATGGTGTGAAAAAACCCCGAATAAATTAACAAAAATATTTCATTTCGTTTAGCAAAATAAACTGTATGGCAGCAGGAATATTTTTCAGAAAAATTTTTTCTTACAAGCCAATAGGATTTCTTTTACGCCAGCAATTTTAAATGCTTTTATTTTGCTGCAGTAAATGGTTGTCTTAAATTTTTCTTACTCCATACAGCCGTAGCTTCTGCCCACTGTCCTACAAGTTAAGCAAAACAATTAGCACCACAATGTGGATTTTATGCAGGCATTGTGCTGCTGAAGACCAGCTGCCGACGTACATAAATCCTGTCGCTTGCAATTTAATTGTTAACGATAAATATGGCTTTTGGCATCAGGAATGATTTGAACGAAAAGAAAATTTCGCCTAAATCCCCATCCAAAAGCAGATAAACACCAAAAGTTCTATTATTTGGCTGATTAGCAACAACAACTTGTTGTTTGACATAAATTTTATTTCACTTCAAATTGTATGTAAATTCGATTTGTTCACTGAACATATTTAAATTTTTATATAAATTTATTCAACAGTTTGTTCATTGGCTAGTTGGTTGCTTAGTTGGTTGCTTGCCTGCCTGACTGGTTGACGTTGGTATGATTGTTAACTTAGATAACCTTATCTGGTGTACAAAAGTACATGGAACAAGTGACAACAGTTAAGTGTCACGAAAGCAATATTATTTTATAGCCAAAAGCAACAAACCAGACGAAAAACGAAAAATAATAATAAAAAAAAAACTCCCCAAAAAACTATCAGTAACTCGCAAAAACAATGCCAGTGACGGAATGAACGAATAAACCGCAACAATTACAAAAATACCAGACGATTTTAAAGGGTGAACCATTCCAAGTATTGGTAACGGCTTGCTGAGTAACCACCTCACACTGCCATGTAAATAAAAATATTGCAAAGCATGAAGTCATAAAGAAACACGACGTTGCATTTAATTTACTCGCAAATTGTAGCGTATGAAATTGCTTCCAAATGAGCATCCGAGCAAAAGCACGCACTGAATAACAACTACATATTACGCCGCATTACTTTCCTTTATCCTTAAGCAATTATCTCTTTTCAAATTCCTTCAATTTGGACGAATATGACAGCAATTTGTGTTGAATCGAAGCCAATTGATTTTAATCTTTGTTTTCAGCAACAATTGGGCCACTCTTTCAGTTTGTGGGCTAAAATGGAAGCAGACTTCTTGTTCTTTTGTTTTATTGTTTATCGCAAAAGCAAACTTTAACTGGCCAATGTTTAATTTTAAATTGTTTTCATGTTCTGCTCTTTCCCATTCAAAGTCAGCGGAAATGTTCAAAATGCATTCCACCAGTATTTAAATGCTTCGGAATCAATTTCCCAAAAAAAAAAAAAAAAAATAGCCGCCTCTTACGAAAATTAACTTCAATGAAGCAATTTAATTTAACATGTGTTTGTAATTAAACTTTAAAATAAAAAGGAGAAAAGAAAAAGGGGAAAGAAAAGCAAGCAGCTACAATATCTAAACATATTTACATGAAAATCGCGCACACACATCCAAAAGCGTGCTTGTTTGATTAACCCAGCAAACATTCGGATTTACAAAAGACCAACTAACTCAAACAAATTTCCGTATTCAAAATGACGCCAATCTTTCTAAAAACGTTTGAGCAATTTTTCAAAAAGAATTACGCGATTTCACTTTATCGTTCTATAATGAAATTATTGCATGTTAAAGATTTCCAATTAAAATCTATTTGGCATTAAATCATTGCAATTTGATTGGAAAAGCGATAATTCGAGTTTTATTTCATTTCAAAATTTTCATTTACTTCCTCCTGCCAAAAGCTGCAGCACCACCGTTAGAAGACTTTTAAGCTTCGGCGAATTGATCTTTATGAAATACTGCGATTTTTATAATGACGAACTCTCTGACTCAGTGTAATTTGAAAGCCCACTCAAATGAAGAAGAAGAAGAGCTGCCATGTTCTGCATTGAGGAAAAATATTTATAGAAATTTACAAAAGTTTTTGCATTCGGAATTTTTTTGTTTTATTGCAACATTAGGAAAATGTATGCCACAAATAGAACAGGAAAATTATCCGAATTTCCTGTTAATCCAGTTAATTCAGTTAATTCCGTAAAAAATGATAATGAAAGGTGAGAGTAGCCGAAATCCAAGTGTTGTTCAGGAACTCAAACGTCCCACTTTAGGTTTACGGGTCTTTATAGTCTGCGTAACGATAATTCGTGTACAAGTCTATTGCAGTATTGTTAAATGTATGCATGTAAATGTGCAATAATCGGTTGCACATCAACGCACACTCCCATACGAATGCATGGATGTAAACGAGTACAAGTCTTTCCATGCACCAGTGTAGTTTATACTGGAAGCACTTGTTCAGATAAAAACACTATTCGGATTTTTATCTCTGAAAATGTTGAAAGTTTCTACGCCAGAGATGGCTGGTTGTGTTCTTAAGTTTATGGATGAGTCCGTTTACTAGGCGGGCATACGGACACGCACTATTGTAAAAATAAGAGAAGGACACAATGTAATCGTGTTCTGCTAAATATTTCTTCTCAAACATTTTTGCATTAATAAACTGCAGCCAGCATACATAAATTGGAATATAAATAACAAGCATATCCATGTAAATGATAACAACTTAAGTTTTATTTAAATGCTGCTAATCTGGCGGTTTTCTCATAATATTCATAGTTACCGTGTAAGAAGTAAATAATGGTCGAGAAGGTGCAGCATGAGAACGTATTATTTTATTTTGGCAATAAAATAAATTTTCTTTTGATTGATTAATTTTTTTGTTTTGTGAAATTGTGCTTCAAACTGCCTGTCAGATGCAACTTTAAAGGATACAATAAGGCTTCTGAATTGGGCACATATAATTTTTTATCATTGCAAATTGAGAATGGAATAATAAAATACATTTTAAATAATAAATAAAAATAAATTTTTAGTAATTTAATAAAAGAATAGAAAAATTTAATTTTATTTTCACAAATTTTAACTAATGGCGTTTTCTTTTCTACAAGAAAAGGTAACACTACCCGCAGGGAGGGCAATTTCGTGTTCGTTTCTGAAAAAAATATTATCCTGTGAGAGGGTTGCGTGTTTTTTTTTTAAAATCTAATTGCACTTTTTGCCCTGAACAAATCAACGGGGCAGAAATTGTCCTGTAACACACATGGCTGTTATTCTTACACAGCGTTACCAGACAATGTTCAAAAAAGTCTTTTGAATTGAAATCATAAAATTAGATTTTAATAATTATTTTTATATTTTGTATCGTATAAAACAAAAAAAATACTACAATACGGCTGCTTATTTATATGAGATATTGAAAAAACAAATTTTTTTTTTCTCAAGCAGATGAATTAGCAATCTGGCAACTGAACATTTTTGTTTACACATTTCATAAAATATACATAAATAATTGTTTATCAGCTGTTAAAAGAAGGGAATGCAATTTTTTCTAAATTCTCTTCTTTTCAAGTTTAATAAAAAATTGCAGTTTCACAGGGCATCATTTTTAATATAGAAAAGAAAACGCCATAAGTAGCAGAGTAGAGGTTACAGTGGCAACAAAAGTATGTGCAGCCTTGCAGCTATGCTGCTTGCAGTCGCTTTTCTGTTTATTACATTAATTTACAATATGAGGGGATACGTATATATAAGGGAAACCAATTCTTCTCCTGAACACTTAGCCAGGACTTATTTCATGCATCGCCACAAGTTTGAAGGATAATGAATTTGAATCTGCCATCCAATCATGTTAATGGCACTTCTGTCCCACGTCTCCAGTTGCATTCAAATTACTCGTGATACCATCTCCGCTCAGCAGATTTTGCTTGATAACCATTGCAATACAATAAAGTTTCCAAGTGCAACTGGCTGATGAAGCGTTTGTTTGCTTTTCGGCAATTTTCATTTGGTAACATTGAAATCTTTTCGGTGTTGTTCTGTCGTAAGTGAATGTTAAATCATTGGGGATGTCGGTGTGTGTGTGCATTGCAGTTGTGTGCAACTGTGTTGCGAATTTCTTTGGTGGTGCCATCTAAATGAAAATATACTTTTTGTATGTACTGCAGTGTTTGAAGTGCATTGTTTTTGTTTTTATTATTATTGGTGCTGTTGTGTTTGTTGTTGTTTTAATACAATTAGTTGCAATTTCGGTTATCATTTAAAACACGTGCTGTGTTGACACTTGTAAATATTTAATTGACGGTTTCATTAATGTTCATTGCATGCCACGCTATGCCACACATTGTTTCTTGTTATTTTATTTCATTTTTTATTTATTTTATTTTAAGTTTTCTGCTTCAGAAATAAAAACTTCAGGCAGGTCTGTTAGGCGGTTAGTCGCTTAAGACAAAAAGAGAGACGTTGAGACAATTTACGAGGTGAAGGAGGAAGATGAAAAAAATACGCCGTCATTTGACTTTTGATGTAACTCGTTGACTAACTATTTTTGGTGTTAATTTTCAAAATTATTTATTGTATCTGTTTGCACATCCATACCCAATTCTTCAAGTGGCCGTGTGGTCGTAGTTGTTTTGCTGTTGCGTTTGCTGTTGCAAAATAATTCAAGAAAGAAATTACAATTAAAAACGTTGCACCAACGAAAGGGGATAATTTGCAGTTTGTTAATTTTCTTTTTAATTATATTTTTGTTGCACATTTTTATTTGGTTTTTTGCCGCATTTCCGTTGAATGTTTTTGGCAGATTTTAGCTGCTAAAAACTAATTAATGTTGAAAGTTACTGCACGTTGCCTTTAAAGGTGATCATGTTTTTTGTTAAAAAATTTTGTAAGTTGTCTCCTTTTAGCATCTTGCATTTATTAATGAAAGTGAGACATTTATTTTTAATTAAGAAAACTTATTTGATTTGATTTCATCGGAAAAACAGGACGGTGTTGAAGCTGATTAATTGCATTTTAAAAGGCAATTTTAAACTTTATATAATAATTATTCTTAAGGAAATTATTTGATAGACAGATTTATCGAATAGTACTTTAATTCCCACGCGCCATTTACAAAATTTTAAAAAACAGGAAAACATAAAATGATTGAACGATTTCAATGGTTTGATATATCCTAATTCTATTTAACTCTTCCGTCTATGTAATGCAATTTGCGATTAGAAATATTTAGAAAAATTTAATTTTTATGCCCCTCGATGGTATAGTGGTTAGTATATCCGCCTGTAACACAAGTGTCAGGGGTCGATTCCCCAGGAGCCAGGAGCCAAAGGCCTCAGTAGCCAGTGCTTCTATACATATTGCAATTATATTCGTATAACTGTAATATTTGGTAAATAAAGAAATAAATAATTTTTATATTTAAAAAGAGTTAAAGAGAAACATCATTCGATAAAGTTGTGGGGTATGGGTTATAGAAGAACAACGATTTCTCGGTAGCCTCTATTTTTACAAATGTGCAAGTATCGGCATAAAACATCGCGATCCTGTTACCAATTTTATAAAGGCAGAATAAAGTTCAAAGTTAGAGGTAGCATATTCAGAATAAGCGTTACTCGATTTGCGAGGATTTGCTTTTGTCGATCCTTCGAATAAGCGAATAAAAGTTATTAGAGAAAATTACTTCTTCCGGATTCTTCTTTATTTATTTTTACTTAACTTAATCGGTCAGCTATGATAAGGACTAGAATTAAATCCTACATCATACGTGCCAAAGTACACCACGCTGAACTTTAGTGTATTGCGTTGGCATTTGCAAAAGTTATAGAGCACTCTCATCTTCCATACTTTTCGCTGAGTGTAGACTACAGCCCAACTGCAGCAACTTTTAAATAAAATTTAAAGTAGCACCTTCCTTTTTGTTTCTGTAAACAATAAACTTGATTAACATTTTTTGTCATTGTAGTTTTTTTTTTTGTATCATTTTAGGGATAAAAATGTTTGTGCCACTGCCAACATTTTGTTGCTGACCCTTCAAAGTCAACTAAGCATATAGAAGTGAAACAAAAAACACAACAACGCAACCAACAGAAGAGGGACGAACAGCCACAAGCATTAGCAGCCTCAATACCAAAAGGTAAGTGCGTATTAAACGTAAGAATTTAGATGTTTGTTTTAGGGTTTAACTGGTTTCATATACGAGTACATACACGTTTCCTTATTTTGTTATGCGATGAAACATATTTTTATAGTCGATTATTGTGTGTTTGGTTTTTTTTCTTGTCTGGTTTACCGTCCGTCAGTCAGTCTGGTGGTTGTTGATCTGCCAATTCCACAGAATTTTGAACATTTAACAAAATACAACAAATGTATTGAAAAATCTCCTAATTGGTTCAAAATTCCAATCTAACAAGCTGCCTTTTTTCCACCAATACTCTTTATGAAAACGGTATGTCGCATCGTACTACACAGCCAGCAGCAACAACAACGAAAGCATTTTATTATATCGAAAATGTTGCCTTTTTTCTGCATTTGTTACACTGCAGTTGTTATTTGTATTGATTTTTGATGGATTTTTTCGAAAAACAAAACAAAAAAAAAACATTTTTAGCCAGACAAGCGACAACAATCCGGCGTACATCAGCCACCGTTTGATGCAATCCCAACGTGTAATCGTGTGACCAAAAATGAAAACTGAATCTACCAAAATTATAACTATTAAATTAAATAAAATAAATAGAAATAGACATAACAAAAACGTTTGTTTCGTTAAATACATACATACATACATACATACATATATCTTTTGCTTAAAGACGCAATCGCATACCGAATAAATAAATTACATTTAACAAATAAATAGTAAGAAAAGTTTTACAACATTTTCTCATTTTTACGTAAATCAGAAACGTTTCGAATTATTTTATATCAATATAAGGATTCGTACAGCATGTTTTAATGTTTTCATTTTCTGTTTTATTTTCCACAAATACGGGCTTTTCTTTCAACTATTTTGCAAAAATATTCGTACAGCATTCAATTCAATTCTCAAAAGGTGCGTTTTGCTTTATTTTTCAAACGGCATTTCAACTCGTTTGTTGTAATTTTAATAGCAACAACAATTAACAATTTATGTCAATATTTAATGAATTATTGAAAATGAATACAATGGCGACACAAATACTCTTCCGTTTTTACTTATGAAATAACATTAAGTGTATGCAAGAATTTGCAACAGAAGCAAACTTACTTACCTCGTTGCAATAAATACAACATATGAGTGGGGCGGTGTGTTTTAACAGAAGTTGCAGCCGGTGAATAAATAATACTTGCGTAACACATTCTCCACAACAGCTAATTGTATGCAAATAACTCTTGTAAAATAATCTCGAGGCCAATGCCATCCCCTAAATTCCATATTTACAATTTTTACAATTTTTACAATTTCAAATTTCAAATTCTCCTTCAATTTTCAAACGGAAATGATTAATTTCGTACATTTATGCTGCTCGCATTATAATTCATCTTATTTTTATTGCCTTTGAAGAAATAAAAAATGGCTACCGGATAACATCCTTTTCAAGATGTTTGTTTACACTTTAACCTGCATTAAATTTCCTACCCCACCAGAGATTCTTGCGTTAATATCCAATTGGAAGAGAGAATAGAATACAGTTTTGGAGCAACTGCTCTCTCCAATGAAGCAGTGTTGCCAGCCTGCAACCTCTTTTATTTACCTGTTATGAATGTTAATTCTCAAGCACAATAACAACAAGTTCTTAAATTTTTTGGCTGGATAACTGATAACTAGCTCCGGATGATTTTTTGGACTGTATTCGAAGAATTATTGTAAATGTTAGGAAATCAATGAGAGCTTTTCATAATTTACAAAGCTACATCAGTGAAAAGATAAAAAATATAATTTATTTATTTATTTACTTAATATTAGAATTTTTTGAATATAATTAGAATATGGTTAAAAGCACTGGCTGCTGAGGCCTTTTGCTCAGTATTTCATACCAATACTGGCTACTTGCATAATAAAAAGCAATTATAAGCACATAAATTATGAAAAGTCAATTCGAAAAGTACCAACCAGTTGGCCACGCTCTGATTTACAACTCGTGAAGTAACTTAGTACTCTGTATGTAAATAGTATGATACCGCCAAAGTCTACGTATAATAATCAACGCCATATTTTAATATATTTTATTTTTAATATTTTGCGATTAAATTTAAATCTTATTTAAATTTAAATCTTATTTAAATTTAATATTTATTTAAATAATTTTTTAAAAGCAGTTCTCAAATAGCAAAATATCTATTAAAGAATTAAACATTCATGATTAAGTTAAAAAGCGTCCGACAAGTCATCAATAAACTTCACATTCGTGGCTCATCAGTAAGGAAGAACAAGACAGGTGCGATTGCCATAAAGGCCGCCTTACAATTGTGAAATTATATTTATGTATGTGTCACCCAGGAAAGAGATAGAAAATCAACAACATTAGGTTTTTTGTCAAAGATACATTAAGCATTATTGGTATTTGTGAAATTATATTTATGTATGTGTCACCCAAGAAAGAGATAGAAAATCAACAATATTAGTTTTTTTGGCAGGCTGATAATAAATTTTTGGAATTTTTTTTCGTCTTCAAAGGAGAAAGGGGAAGAGACGCGACAGGTTTTAAATGATGCTAGTTTAAGTTTAGTTTATTTAAAGAGTCTGTAAATATTATGTTGCTCCAACATTAAATTGTAGCATGATATTGCTTAACGGTAGATGGCGCCCAAATAGGAGGTTGTCAAAACTAACAAATAAAATTAACTGATGCTTAGACAGGCCTTTTTTCAGTATCACCCACAGTATTAATGCATATCAAATTTGGCATTTATTATAAAAAACTTTTATAGTGTATCCTAAAAACGTATTATTTTTATTTTCACTTCCGAAAGTTTCGTTTGGTAAGAGTTGATTCCAGTTCAAGAGGCTGAACAAAGAATGATTCATTTGTGACGCAAAGCAACAAAAGAGTGCAAAAAGTATATTATTATTGAAGTTTTGTTAATAGTTTAAGTTAGCATGGTAATCAACCCTTTTCTCCAGAGCTAAATAGATTAAATTACTATGTTTGTATGTCACAATCATAAAACATACGTTTTCGTAAAACATGGATAAATGCGTCTAAAGCTAAATTTCGAAATTTATCACGCCGGACACAATCCATATGATTTAATAGACTTCGTAACATGATAACATATAACATAGCTGTGTTAGACTTGAAATTGCCAGCAACTGAAAAACACAAAAAATTGCGATTTTTGTAGTGATTTTTAGGAGTCCAACTCATTCCTTTCTCCTTGATTTACTCATTAAGTTGAATTCCAATCGTGAAAATATCATAAAATGGCAAAAACTTAATTAAAAGTAAACGGGATCGCAATTTGATGAAACTATTCTTCTGGAAGTCATCCTTAAATGAAATTTCAAATTTTTTTAAGCTGAACTCGGGTTTATATTACTTTTACTAGCTGATTTTTTATCTCAGAATAGGAGTATATTTCTTCTATATTTGCCAGTAATTGAAAAATATAAAAAATTGCGATTTTATTTTCATCATCCTTAATATACTGAGGATGACTTCCAGAAGAATAGTTTCATCAAATTGCGCATTCCGTTTACTATTATTATGTAAGTTTTTGCCATTTTATGATATTTTCACGATTGGAATTCAACTTAATGAGTAAATCAAGGAGAAAGGAATGAGTTGGACTCCTAAAAATCACTACAAAAATCGCAATTTTTTGTGTTTTTCAGTTGCTGGCAATTTCAAGTCTAACACAGCTATGTTATCATGTTTCGAAGTCTATTAATTCATATGGGTTGTGTCCGGCGTGATATATTTCGAAATTTAACTTCCGTCGCATTTATCCATGTTTTATGAGAACGAATGTTTTCTGATTGTGACATACAAACATAGTAATTTAATCTATTTCGCTCTAGAGAAAAGGGTTGATTACCATGCTAATTTATACTTTTTTGCTGCTTTGTGTCACAGAAGAATAATTTTTTGTTCACCCTCTTGAACTGAAATCAACTCTGACCAGACGAAACTCTTGCAAGTGAAAATAAAAATAATACGGTTTTAGGATACACTATAATAGCTTTTTATAATAAATGCCAAATTTGACATGCATTAATACTGTGAGGGATATTGAAACTAGGCCTTTCTGTGTTACATTTATACCTCGATTGACGGAATTTTTTAAATAAAATAAAAAATAATAATTTATCAAATTCATTAACTTGTTAAAGCGAAATGTTTTAGAGCATTTAATGATAATATCCTTCTGTGGGCATGAAAATTGTATTGGAGGAGTTTTCATTAGTGTACATCAGTAGAAGCCGAATCAAATCTGATGGATACTTACGAAGTGTTCAGACCTCTCCTTGTTTAGTGCACTATACAAATGGGAAGCAAATTGTTTAGAGTAGCCAAAGCAGTAGCAGATGCCTGCTTAAGGGGATGCAATATAAATAAAATACTTGACGATCATTATTTTCTCAGTAACTTTTTTCATTCATATATATTTTTCTTTTTCATTATTTCTTTTTTTTGGAATTTCATTGTTTGTGTATATTTTATAATAATATATAGATTTTTGTTGTATATATTTCGAAATAAAGTCATGTAAAATGGTGCAAAAAAGAGTTAAAAAGGAAACAAATTTATTACAAAATAATGAGTAAAAAATACTTAAAAATTATAAACTGCACTCATGTAAAAATATATCATTTATACAATTATTTTAGTACTATTTAATAATAATACATGATGATAATAATAATAATAATAATAATAATAATAATAATAATAATGGTAATAATTATAATAATAATATAATGGATACATTTGCCACACATGCGGTATGTGTACTTAGTTAACAAACAAAAGGTACCCTACAACTAAGTATTGTGTTTCAGTGAGAGTTTGCATTTTGAAACTATTTAATTTATTTGAAACTACATTTAAATATTCATTTCCACTCTATTATTATTATTTTTGTGTTTTATTTAATATTCATTATGAGATTTCTTATGGATTAGTTTTGACCACATTTAGTACACTCTGTTTATTATTTTAAATACTGCCCGACTAAGAGGATTTAAAAATTCAACTTATTTTAAATTCATTTTCGGTTAGTTAATTAATTACAACACATTTTAAAAATATACTCAGCGTAAATAAGTAAAATAGATTCGTTTATTTGTAGTTACTCATCGTATTATTAAAAAATTTAAATAATATAAAAATAATTTAAAATTTATCACGGAAAATTCGATCGTTATCGATTAAATTCAACTCAGAACTTTATATGAGTTTTTATTTTATAGTTTATATATTTATCTTAATTAATAATTGCAGTTGTTTAATTAAATATACTGTAGTAATCTATTCTTTGTTTAGTAGAGTTTTAAGTTTAAAATTCATTGTTTTGAGTTTAAGAAGGAGAAAAATTTCAAGTATTTTTTGTTTGTTTTTTTTTTATTTATTTTAAATTTGGCAATTTTTTATTTATTTATGTATGTTACAGATTTAAAAAAATGGTCCAGATTTATGATAATAGGAATCTAAATATAAAAAAAAAAACATTTTCAAAATTGTTAAGCATTTAAAGGTGGGAAGATCTTAAATTATGTGAATAAATAAAAAATGATAAAGAAAGTGATGCTTTAAAATTCTTCAAAACTTTTTATATTTTCCTGAAATAGAAAAAAAATAAAAAACAAAAAACTATAACGATTTCTATAAAAATTAAATTTTATTTTTTTTTATTGTTGTGGTGTACAAAATGAGAAAAGCAATAAAATCATTAGTGTAATTGATAACTTTTCAGCTTTGTCGAATATTCTTATAAAGAATATTAATTAATATTAATTAATATTCTTTATAAGAATATTCGACAAAGTGATTAAAAAACTTTTTTGTATTTTTTATCAAAAATTCTAAAATATCCAACATGCATGAAGAGGATTTAGGAAAACTTTTCGCACCGCCCTGAAATTCTTTTAAGCATTTCTTGTCCATTTATTTTATTTAGGTGTTTTTTTAAAAAAAAAAAAAAAATACTTTAGAATTCTTTCAAGTTTATTAAGCAAATTTTGCTTTGAAATTTTCCAAATAAATGTTTTAAAAATCAAAAATATTTTCCTGGACTGATTCCCTCAAAATAAGTTAATTGGTTTCTTCTTTGACTACATTTGAAATTTTCTTTTGAGTATTTTTCTTTGTTTTTTTTTCTTTAAATTTACTTTCTAAAACTACTTATATTTATTTGTTTTTTGCGTAGAAATCACTAGAACTACTGAACATACTGGTTGCTGATTTGTTGTTAAATATAAAGTTATAAATTATTATTTTTTTATATACAATTAATTATAAATATTTATTCGTATTTTAGTTTGTTTTTTGTTTTTTCTTTATATATAAACAAGAGAACAATTTTTATTTTTATCGCAAATGGCACAGGAGAAGTTAAAAATAATGAATAAATATTATTTTTCCTTAATTTGTATTTTCGATTCTCTACTTCATTACTTGACTACTCGTTGACCATTGCAAATATTTTTTCATTTGCCAGCATTTTTAACTTTTAATTACTTTAAAGGCTTTGCAAAAAGTTCTTTCATTTCGGCCATAAAATAAAAGAATTGGAAATTCTTTACATTAAAATATTGAAAGCTTCAAAACTATAAAATACTCGTATATGCACATTTGATGTACGAGTGCATGCAAATGTCGTACAGAATATATAAAAATTTTTATTCTTCAATATTGATTTACGGCATATAAAAGAAAATATTTCCAATTCGACGTTACAAGATGTACAAAACGAAATTGACAGAAATTGTATAGTCTGCGATAAAAATAATCGCTTTAATGGACACATTGAACTGGTAGAGCAAGAAATTAATTTCGCACGCCTGATCACTGCCAGCACCATAAAGGAAAACGTTACAAAAACTTTTGTCTAGAAGGCAGTGGGGAATTTGCAATATCGCGGGTTTGGGTAGTGAATAATGGCACAGCCAGAATCTTTTAATGGGAAGTAAGTAAAAAGTGGCATGAAAATAAACAATTGTGTTTATATATTTTACCTTTGAATTCACAATGGCAAAATAGAAGTATTTAAAATATGCAATTGGCTACAAGTACGCATTTCAGTACGCTTCTTTAATTTTACAGTTAAGGCAACAATGGAACCATTGGGCAGCGCCCAACTAATTTGAATAATTCTTTGAAAATGCCTGCCGACTTCGATTGACTTCAAAAAGTGGCATTAGACTGTAGAGCAATGTATGGTTCTCTACTCCCACTAAGAAAACTGTTTATAGAAATAAAATATGAGAATTACAAGTGGATTATCTGAAGGACATTCTTTTAATCTGCTTCAGCTCTCCCCTAATATGTTTTTCAAGCGTATTTCAAATTGCTTGTAAACAATTTCCTATCCTTTATTATTGGCGATCATGCTGATGTTTATTAAAAATTTCTTCTCACGCTTACAGAGGGCCGCTGTTGCATGTTTTGGAGAGTTTTGAAAACCTCCTTGGTTTCGCTGTTAGTCCTTTCGCACGTTTTGTTCTCACCTTAGGAATTTTAATTTACACTAAACAGATCCAAATAAAGAAACAAACAAAAAAAAAAAAAACAAAAATTTGTTCTCTTTTAGAAAAGGCATCGTAGTAAACAGTTTTTCATTTCTTAACATTTCTTAAGTCTAAGTGAGTTTATGCTTTCCTAACTTTCTAAATCCATAATGAGCCAATAGTTTCTGTTATAACATCCATCACATCTTGCCTTTCCATGTCCTTAAGAATCATTAGTAGTTCCACAATGGTCTGTGAGGCGTGTGTTCGCTGGCTGGCTCTGCACTCCCACAAGTTGAGTATCTGTTCTGTGGGCGACGGTTTTGTGGCAAAGTAGGCAATGTAGCGATCTGTGTTTAGTTTTTTTGCCAGCAAGCGCCAGTCGCGCTCATCTTCACGCGGTGGATCCAAGGCAGAACAAATTCTTCTCTTGGTGTCGCGTGGCAAATGAATCGTGCTGAGCGGTAATGTGGCCTCGTTTACATAGTTACCATGAGGATCAATGGTGACCGTACTCTGGCGTTCCAACGATGAATGGGCTGAGTGATTGGTGGGGTGTGTGTGTGTATGTGTATGCTGTTGCTGCAATTGGCGACTTATGCTAAAGGAATGCATTTCTGAGTATAAATAATGACTATCACTACATTGAGCAAACTCCACAGTTAAATTATTTGCCGAATACAAGTGTTCATTGCGTTTGATTATAAATTCACAGTGCAGCACGGAATTATTTGACAATATATGATTGTAGGGTATAATTTGTTCGTGCTGCTCTACTTCGTTTGTCGTATCCCACATGTCTTCTTCGGAGTTACGCAAGCGTATATTCATGTTACTACTGTTGAGATAGAAAGCAAACGCTTCGCTTTTACCCATAAAGGAACCGCCCAATTTCGATTCGATGCTCGTGCAAATGTCCCGGCTATTGGGAAAATCTTTGACTATGTATATCCTTAGACTGCAATTGGTGCTGGTGGGAGTGAATTGACTAAAAGCCATCAGGCGCATTTTCAAAGAATTCTGCATGCAAGCTGGGGTTGCTTTCGGCTCGGCCACTACCACAAATCGCCCCAACTGTTCGGTCATAATGTAAACATGTTTTGGCTCTAATTGCACGAAGACTGGGGTATTGATTGTCTCCTCGCCCACGGCAATAATTTTACGCCAATTCACATTCAAGTCATCATGATCATTGTCAGCAAAATAAATGAAAACGTTCCACAAGTTTGTGTCAACAAGGCAGTGGGGAATTTTTAATATCACTGGTTTGAGGAATGAATAATTGCGGGGTGAGCAGTGCACAATAGTGCTGCAGACGAGTAGGGATTCGTTGTTGGGTATTGTAACGCGTGAAGTTTCGTCACTGACCAACATAAGAGAGACATGTTTGCGCATGCTTTTCCCTATAGAATGCTCTGGTATATAAAGCATTATTTCCCCCGAATAGAGATTTAAAGAGCCCCCACTGCAGTTGAGCTGATCATATGTAGAGCATTTAGATGCAGATAAGCCACCGATTTTCGCGGTGACATCATATGTAGAGTTGGCTACAAGGAAAAAGAGAAACAATTCAGCAATTTATAACAGTCCTTTGAAAAAATCTCAATCGGATGTAACTTGTCATTTCACTTGTTACGAGCGTACATAAATTAGCAATTTCATAATACAAGAATTATTCATTTCGAAAAAGCTGAATACAATGTAATGTATTGAAGAGCATTTAGATTTTAGACACACTTCATCCATCATCTTCCATTCTGTTCTGTGCTACATTTCGAAATGCTCGTGGCCAGCCTTTGGATTTTATGAAATCAATTTATTTTATAAACTGTTCATACTTACAGGTATCTGCGGTGGAAGTATCCGGAGTATCTGTCAGATAATCCACACTTAGATCATCAATAGGATTCACGTAACTGATAAAGAAAAATCCAAAATGAATCCAAAATTACATTTCAATATGAACACAATGCACATGATACCTACTTGGCTGATAAGTTGGGAACGTCATAATGATGTTCTGATATGGAACAACCACCATGATGAGCCGGCGGCAGAAATCGGTGGCCAGGACTGGCATAATCATAATTATCATTTGCAGTTTCAATATGCATTCGCATATCCTTTTTACTAATATCGGGCAGATATTTAGGATCCATAACTTAAAGGAGAGCAATCGTAAATCAAAGTAATGGAAATGGAAAGGCAATAAATAATAGAGTACTCACCCGTTCTAGTCATGTTGTAGTGCTGATTAACTCGGATGCCTTTGCGTGCACAGCATATTAATGCAGCTCCGAATGCAAAAAACACAGCCGTCACAAAGGCTAAGCCCAAATACAGAGTCCAATCGAAATCTAAAACGCAATAAAACAAGCCAATTGGTTAATTTAATTGTCATGACTTGATTCTTATCTGGTGTGACCCATTAAATGGCTTGTTAATTTGTTTCATTTATAATTTTTGTGTTTGTATTTGTGCGCCACAATCTGCCTCAGCCTGTCGCTGTATGCAGGAAGCCAACCAAAATGTGTACGCAAGTATATCTTGATTTTATCGTGCAACAGAAATGAAATGACGAAATGATTAAAGGGAGTCATGGGCTTTTTTTTTTTGCAATCTTTGTTATTGTCATCGTTGTTATCGTCGTCGTCGTCGTCGTTATTATTATTGTTGTTGTACTTTTTGTTGTTGCTGTTATAATATATTATATAATCCTACCCTGTCATTACTATTCGGTAATTAATTTCCCCACAAAAATGCTAAACATAAAAACCAGATGACATCAAGAGTAAAAGCAATAGAGTACCACACATGACGTCTTCTTTGGCTTTTATTTATTTTAATTTTTTTCTCTTTGAAATTACACAAAATCCATCCAAAAGGATGTTGCAACAACAGTATAAAAAATGAACACACAGTTATGTGTCACAAACACAAAACAAAAGCAACATTAATAAACAACAAAGCAACAACAATGGGCCTCATCAGCATCAGCATCAGAATCAGAATCAGGAGCTGACTGGCTGAGTTTCTACAGAGAGTACGTACTGCGGTAGCAGTTATAATCGCCAGGAAGATGTTAAAAGATGAGGCAGGGCAGCCAGCCAACTTTTCAATACGGAAAGCGAATACAATACATTTTCAATTTCAAACACAAAACATTCATAATTCTTCTTTATATTTCCATTTCCCTTGCTCATCACCCCCCACCAACCCTTTCTCCATCATCCCACACTCTCAACATTTTGAACGCACATAAAAATCATGTTGATAATGTAGTCAGTCATACTGCCACTCTGTCGGCTTGTTAGTCAGTTGGTTAGTTAGTTTTTTTTTATCTCGCTGTTGCTGTTATTTGTCATAATATTTGCACACACACACACACACACACAGACACATGCTTACTTACTCGCCCAGAAATGCATTAATAAACACTCACCATCTTTGCCTATTTGACAATATTCCCCTCGACATTCCGCTGTCTGAATATCTTTTCCACTACACTGAGCTTTGATACCGCCAGGAATGAGACCGATGCTGCCAATGTTGCCACTATTTAAGCTGCCAACAATGCCGTTACTAGATAAACCGCCAACGCTGATCCCCAAACCTGCATCTTCGTCATCCACTGTAACCGATGAGGAACTTGTGATACACTTCCGGCGTCTTATTTGTATGCATTCAGCAGAACATGAACTCCATTCACTCCAGGCCGACCAACGTCCCGCTGTGTAAGAGACAGAAACACAAACCCAAATACAAATAAGATACGAATACAAGCAATGAAACCAAATAAAAGACAAACGAAAAAAAAAAATAGTTAAAAATTCCACAACTACACACAGACCAACTCCAGTTCTGCATACGAACGATTATAAATTTTTATTTTTCACTTTTTATTTTATTATTTACGTTTGCAAAGCAAGAAGATGAAATTGAAAACAAATCTTGGCTAAACAAAGAAAAGAAACCAAGAAATTAATTCCTTCTGTTGTCAATACAATATGCCACCATGATAACTAACCCAGCCAGCCACCCAACCAGCTACTCCACTAATTCCACTTCATTCTTCGAACAACATCCTTTTGCGCTTTTGTCATTACTGCAACGATGATAATCATCACATCATCATTATAAGCGGCATCAGCATCAGCATCAGAAGACACATTTTGTATCATTTTTAAGCTCTTTATTAAAGTGCTCATGTTTCCTCGAAATAGAAGGAGCGTGAGCAAGTTCGAGTGCTTTAAGTTTAAAAACAGACAAGCAAAATATTTATCCTGCATCCTTAAGATTCCCTTTTTGTATTATTCTCTGAATAGTGGCTGCATGCATATGGATGACTATGTGTATGTGTATGTGTATGTGTATGTGGGAGTTGTTTTTATTGTTTATAGTTCATAAAGCAATTTCGTGTGCAAAATTGAAGAGATATTAACATGTTTCAACAATAATTCTTTTAAGCAACTTTGAAAAAAAAAAAATAAAACAATCCATAATTTTCCTACAAGTGGTTTCTTAATGACTTTAGTTTCTCCAGCACGTCATAACGTACTTAAACGCAACACAGGCCTCGTATAATAATGCGTTGTTAAATATTTTTGGGGTCGTGGAAGTATTAAAAAAACAGTAGTCAACTAATGTATGGAGTGGGCCGCATTAAATATATTTTTCTCGTGAAATACGCACGTTTGGAATAATTCCTTGCAGTTGCTCTTCTCATGACTAATTCGGAAATCAGATATTTATGAAATACGGAAAATGCTTTAAAGCCGAAAGTAAACTTTCCTAAACTAAAATACAATATTCGAAATATTTAAAATTTCTTGTTTGGTAACACAATAAAAAGAATAAAAAATTAAACGGATTTCACATAAAAATTGTTTTAAAATTTATATAGTTCGCTGGTGGGTCCAAATAGCAGCACTTCTGCTGTTGTGATTTTTCGTTTGTAAATTAAATCTGCTGTTTTAAAATCGTTAAACATTTAAACATGTTTTGTAATATTGCTTGCACAATCTTGAAGGAAAAATCCTCAATAATCATTACAATCTACTTTTAACAAGACGAGTGAAGAAACAAACTAAAGGAAAAACTGGAAATATTGATTGAAATTTGAGAATTCGAAAGGAAAATGTTGCCATTTATTAAATATAATTTTTCTAGATGAAAACTTGCCTCAATTATAATTAACTTGGACGAACTTGAGGTTTGTAAAAGTCCTTCGAAATTAAAAAAGTATTAAATCTCCTCTCTTCCCTACCACCTGCAAAGAGGTTTCTATTTCAATTGAACTGATATATAGAACTTATTTCGTAGAAAAATTTAAGAAATTTGAGTAACAAATAAAAAACGACTTTCAATATTTAAATAAATGGAGATGTATTGAAGTGTGTCCCAGTCTCTGAAGTAGAAATGAATTTTAGGAAAAGATTTTCTCTTACCAGAAAATCATTTGCAATTAAGCATTTGCCCTCTTACTATTCCAAAAAGATCGTAATGATTATGATTTCTAACCCCTTCCTTTACTGCACCTCACCATGATTTCAGATTTAGACTTCATACACATTTAAATATAAAAAGTTCCTCATATTAAAAACTTCTTAATTTTTACTTTAAGGCATTTAATTCTCTTTCATAAGTAGAAAAGCAATCGCTTTACATACATTTTTATTCCGACAAATTTCCCCAAAGGAGCAAAACTATTAAAGAACCTTTAAAAAGCTCTAGAGTTTCAATTGTATTAAATCTGCACGAGATAAACTTCTCATAAAACTTATTAATTTCATTTATCTACTCGTACGTACAAGCATGTGTATTTAGTAATCGCGATTCGTAGAATAAATGAAATTTTGTTTATTCTATTTTAATTTTATTTACTTTTTATTTTATTAAAGCCGCTAAAGACCCAAAATAATTAAGAGAAATAATGCGTTGCAAGTAAAAAGCGTTCCCAGAAATCTAAGAATTTTTATTAGAAATTAATTATATTCGTAGCGTCCTTAATAAAATGTTGACATGTACATGCGAGCTACAATTGTTATTGATGTTGTAGTAGTTGTATTCTCTTATCTGGAACATAATGTTTGTCTTGTTTTTGTTATTATTGTTGTTATTGTTGTTGTTGTTGTTAGGGAGGTAGTGTGTGCGTTTTTTTAATAGCAACGCAATATCTTGTTCTTGTATTGACATCAAAACCACCCCTACACATGTAAAACCCAGCAAACAATTTCAGTCTACAACGAGTGATGGAATGTAAAAAAATGGAATTTTGAAAATCCCTACGAGTGGCATCGTATCGAAGGCAGTCTTGCAGAGTTCTTCAGAGGAACTTACGAGCACTTGAAAAACAATCATTTCCAGGAGCGCAAACAGTTTATAGTTTTATCGTTACAATACGAGAGTTACTAAAAGGTTTAACAGAAGCAAAACACATGTAAGGAGTAGAAGCAAAATAGCAAGAATACAGCTCAACTCGCGAGACGCAGGCCACATACCTAAAACAGATACACCCACAAAAGCGATTATGAGCTATTCGAAGCCATCTAATCTATGCCGCCAGAGGAGAATATCCTCTTCTTATTGTCGCAACCACTGGCAGTCAGTATATGCATCCTCGGATATGTATAATAAATTTTGCTTTATGTATTCTGTAGTCTTTTAAGCTCCTCTGAGAGATTTTGTTTTGATAAAATATTGATGAAATCAAAAAAAAAAACAAAATCCATATATATATATATATATATATACATATATATATATAAATGACGTGTATGTTCGTGATCGATAAACTCAAAAACTACTGAACCGATTTTCTCCAAATTTTATATGCATGCTCTGAAAATGGGCCGGGAGGATGGCATAATATTTAGTGTTTTTGTGTTTTGTCCGATAGAGATTAGCGGGCTAACCCTATGCTCTGTTTCGCTGAAAGCGTTGGCTGCTTAATCGACGTGTAGCGACGTTAATTAGTAATTTATAATTATAAAAATTTAAATTTTTACATTTTAAAATACATAAAATATGAAAAAAACATAAACACTTGTGTTATTACTATTTTGATTTTTGAATTTTTGAATAAAACATTTTTTTCCATTATAAGTAACTAAAAATACAGATTTCGATTTTTTCCGAGAGGCTGTTCAAAATCAAGAAAAAATTTTTGGTCAGCCGGCCTCAACTAGTATTTTTTTTTTAAAAAAAAAAACTTAATTTCTTAAATGATTATTTTGAATCGAATCAGAAGATTTCATGTTAAGAGACAAAGTAAATGCTCAATGAACACGCCCCTTTAAGGGCAACCCGCAAGTTCTTTTGTCTCCAAGCAAACTTAAGCTGACCAATGACAGACCACTTGTATCGAATTGCTAGTGCTCATCCAAGCAAGTGACATTTTCTAATTTCAACACTTTCTGCCCACTGTGAGCGAGAGGTGCCAGACAAGTGCTGTATATTATTAACGGACATTAAAATGTTTGGAGGGAATAATCGAATTGAATGTTTTTCGGATGCGCGTGTGTGCTTAGAAGTTTGTACATGATTTTAACTACATCACGAATCGTTATTTCCAGTTTAACATTCTCATGCAGCTTCGGTTACATGCGGGCATCAAAGATGACTACGATGATGCCATAACATCAGTTTTGCTTTTTAGAATTTCAACTAAGTAGATGTGCGTTTGTCGGTCGAATTGCCTTTCCGTCCGTCCTACTACTGGCTGCTCTATTGCTTCGTCATTCTGCCAGTGCGTTCCCCGAAGCAATGGTTATTGTTTTACTTCGACGTTGGCTAGCATGAGTACCACACAAAAATATACAATTTACAAATGGTGTAGAAATGAATGAACTTGATGCCAGTGTGTCTTTGTGTGTGTTGCTTTATTTGTATCATTTTTTTTTATAATGCTTGTAAGGACTTGGCATTTGAAGGAACCAATTGTCTATTTTTATGCAAACACTTGCACATCTGGTTGGCTTAAATGAGTTTTCCGTTGGCATTTTGTGGAGTTCGGAGAGTCGTGAGGAAAATTATTAGCATTAGTGATCCTCGATCACATTATGGAGTTCAATATTTGCATTTATTTTGTTTCTTGTGTTGTCAAGCTGGACGAAACTCAACAGTAGACCCTAAAACCAACACTTTTAAAACATAATCTCAAGCCTTGTTGTGATATGACCGAGTTCTCCAAAATCAATTGACCATTTCAAAAACAAGCCCACTGGAAGCCTGCACAACAAACAAATTTTATTCGACATGGTTTAAATGTTGTTGTTGCTTAACACAACAACAAAAATAAATAACAATAAATAAGTTAGCAAAGTGCCCCAAACAATAGTATTTCTAAAGGATATAGCTGGTAACTGAGCATGGCCAGAATTATTAAGACTATAACTGTCCTGACAGAGTGATGAAAATCGTGAGAAGACTACGAACGTACAGATTCTTACAGATTCGAGAATTATAACACGCGAGAAAAATACAAAAGATTTTAAAGTTTTTCTCTGTGGGTGTGTGGGTGTGTGTGTGTGAGTGTGTGCATGTGGATCCAGAGAATATTTTTGACTGAAAAAATGCTAAATCGTTTACAAATAAATTTTACTGCGCGACTGTAAGAGAAAGCAAAAATTCAAGCTTTTCACATAAAAGCAGAATTTTAATGGGAAAACGAGCATGCGGCGAAATAAGAAATCATCATTTATTTGTCTGGCCCAGCAGCAACTGTTAGTGAATTAGCATAAATAATTCTAGTGGATTAAGAAATATTGTTCGCGAAACGAATACATTCCTTGCTGTTTGACTGCTGGCTGCCCTTTTTATGGATGACTGTGATGTTATTTCAGTTCTATAATGCTTGCCAGTTGCTGCCCTGTCGATGCTTAAATGGTTGATGATTTAAATGACGTCACTTACAGAGTTCAGCAGAAGTTTTGCTTTGACTGTTTCTGAATGATGGACTAAAATAAAGTGGTAACGATTGAAACTGGAGTGAAATTAAAGCCAAAGTTTTTTGGGCCAAAAAGTTTGGTGTGAGTAGATTTCATTCCATAGAAAGCTGTGCGCGTGGGAGGGGTAGAAATTGTACAAGAAACCGTCACAAGGAGTGTGATGGAAGTAAATGACAATGTTCAATGTGATTGCACGAGTTCGAAAGTGAATGTTACTGTGTTGTTGTTGTTGTTTTTGTTGTTGTTGTTGTTTTTGTTTTTGTTGTTGTTGTTTTTGTTGCTGTTGTTGTTGTCGCTAACACTGTTTTATGTCTTCAAAATGAGCAATTTCTGTGATTCTTTTTATTTTTGCTTAACTATCCCATTTTGTGTTGCTCTGCACTTGTGATTTTTGATTTGGGTTTAAAGCATGAGCAGACGTAATGGCAGAAAGGCGGGGGGAAACTGTTTGTCACACATGGCAGTCGTGGCAGTCATGGCAGTCATGGCAGTCACCGTTGTAGTGATATTGTTCGAATAATGTGGCGGTGTGGGGATGGCTTTTCAGAGGAAGTTGGATGTGGGGAATAAGCGGAAATACACTACACAACTTAACAAATAGTTTTATAACTTCGTCGAATCCATAAATTAGTTTACTGTGAAGCAAAAAAAAAAAAAAAAAAAAAAATGAAAAAAGAACCGAAACGCAAATAAAGAGGGAAAAAATGCACGATTTGTTTTCCTTTTGTTTGCAATAGTGGCAGCCAGTGAAATACTGTGAACAGAAGGGGGAGAAGGTTAGATTAAGAATAAGTGACTGAAGAGGACGAAATTGAATAAAAACAAGCAGGAACAGATAGTTTTCATTTTTTTTTTTCGTTGCGTCGTTGTATTAACTATTTATTTTATTTGGCTTAAGTGTACAATAATGGAAAATATTCTGCTTGACTGAATGTGGAGATTGTAACGAAATGCGCTTTCCAATGTATCTCTGAATGAATGAATGAATGACTGCAAACATTGTTAGGTGTATGTATGTAAAGTTTTTGTTTTGCATGAGAGTGTGTGTGTGCGTGAGTGCGGGTGGCGGGTGTGTGTTTATATGCCAATATCACAGCTTTGTAATTATTTGCCTATCAATTTTAAGCTTAACTGCAGCAGTGATACGCAATGCCATTGATTTTGAAATTTTTATGTGTGTTTGTAGAGCATAAAAGATGATGACTAAGAAAAGTATAATATTTAATAGATTTTTTATTTTCTATTTACGCTTTTGTCTGTTCGGTCTATTTGGTTCCTTTTTATGATTTTGAAATGATGCAATCAAATGCAAATGGAGGGTTGAAAAGTTATAGCTTTTCCAAAAGGATAAGGGCAAAACGGAAGAGAAGAGTAAAACATACGCATTAAAGGAATATTTATTTGTGCGACCAATTCAATAGACGAAAACAAAGTTTTCTTTGTCGTGCGGTTGGAGAAGGGGGAATAACTTTAACTAAACGTTAAAACTTCAGCTTTTCACTCATCGTAAGTATTCCCAGATGCAATCACCGAGTTAAATATTAATATTTTAATTAAGATTGGTTAGCTAAAATCCTTATCAAAATTTCCAGGTTTCATGCAGGATTAAGTTGCATATAGAATTATTTTAATGGTCTGTGATTTGCCTATCAATTTTAAGCTTAACTGCAGCAGTGATACGCAATGCCATTGATTTAGCATATCAAAGAACTTGTAATTCAAAATGGGTCCAACTAATTTAAAGAAAAGTATTTGCAATCGCTCTATTCTACAGTTCCGTTCGTAGAACTAGCATATGAAACCCAGCTTAACATGCCAAGCAGAAGACACTTCTGCAATTCGTCGTTTCAAATAGAAAATTCTTTAGCTTTACTTACATCTCTTAACTGCTGGCACATCGAAACCTTCTGTATTGACAATTTGCGTTTCATCCGGACAGGCTAAACAATCTGGCGACTTTTGTATTTGTGGGCCCGAACATTCGGCGCCGCCATTCATCGGTATAGGATTATTGCACATGCGTGAACGTTTGCGACCCTGACTCATTTTACCAGGGCATTTACAATCACGCCATGAAGACCAGGAACTCCAACCGCCATTCACTAAAAATAAAAATTAAATCGATTTTTGAAATCAACTTCCTTCTCCACACCCTTTAAATATCATTTTCCTACTTATCATACCGTACAAAATGTGCTGCTTATTTTTATACAATATTTATAATATTATACAATAATATTGCGGAAATGTATGCCAATTGTAAATAATTTTGATTAAAGAATTGAATATGAATTTACCATAAACTATAAGTACTGCCGAGTCCGAGTTACGTTTACCGGCAATATTGTCAGCTACACAAGTATAATTGGCCATGTCCTGAAAAAATGATACCAGAGCAGAAATATTTTTTTTATAATTATTATTAAGAAAAAATAGAACAAATGGCGATAAAATATTTATTCTATAATAGAGGGCTGGTTACACAACGAATACCTTCAACTGCGTCTAAAAATGAATCGAATAAGGCATATATCGGGTTAAATTATGTTTTTCAAAAGTAAAGCATACATTTTCTTTCTTTATTAAATTGCTCATCTGCATCTAAACCGCTGTTCCTCAGCGGATCTAACACTGGTGGCCATGAAGGGAACACGTTACGCTACTGACCGATATTTATGGAATACCTGAATTGACTTTGTGAGGCTTTTTAGAAGCCTTTGCAAATATGATTCAGTGAGTCCTTTAGAGGACTTCAGAATAGCTTTACAAAATCGATGTAGGCTTCGAGTAATTACACTTTAAAATCTGAAATTTAATACTATCTCGTATGTAAATATAGCTTTTTGAGGTTACAGTATTGTCGAAAAATGCAATAAGAGGTTAATACAGACTTTTAGCGTAGTAAGTAGACGATTTCGCAACCGTATTGCCTTCATAACCATAAAGGTTTGATAGCCTAAAGAAGAGTAGTTAGACTCACTAAGGTAGTGAGAATATTGCTTAAAATTTACACGCAGAAAACAGATATATATGCATATTTCACTCGACGTGTTTATCTTCCCAGATATGTAAATAACTACTGAACACGCGAGGCGTGTATAAAATGGATCTTACCAGTATATGTTCATACCTGTAAAGTAACCTGACGGAATGTCAAAGTTCCCGTTGGCGACACGGTAGGACCATGTTCATTATTTTCCGTCAGCGGCAAATTATTCTTTTGCCAACTGACTGTAGGCTCGGGAAAACCGCTAGGTGGCTCACAATATAACTCTGCTCGAATGCCCAGCTCGACCCTCAGTGAGGTGGGGGAAGTAACAAATTGCTTCCGCATATCTGCATACATAATTGATGAATTTTAATTAAAACAATTTGTAATTTAAAACTAAAATCAGACAAAAAGAAGCACGCACACTTCGGCTCACACGTAGCCACACAAGCACACACCAAACGTAGAAGAACATCAACACATTTTATAATTATTACCAGAAATAGTACGAGTGCTACAAATATGTGTCCTGTACGTGTTCTATTGTCAATTTAACTTACATGCAATATTAACTGTGGCCGCTTGACTTTTAACTACACCCCTTGAAGACCAGGCATGGCATTCACATTTAAAGGGTCCCTTACCAAAATACTCATCAACAAGATCACGATGTATTGTAGCTGTTACTTCCTCCAAATGCACCCCTGTGTGAGGATCCACGTGCTTGTCGTGTGTTGAGGGTGGGGGCTGCGAACTACCACTACATTTAAAATGCAGCTGCGTAATGGAAGAAATACGAGTATAAACGAGTAGGTAAATAAAAAATTTATAAAAATAAAAAATAGAATATGATGAATAAGTAAATTTCCTGTTGAAAAACTAAAATAAAATAAACAAACAAAGAGAGAGTGTACCTGCAACGCATGAGCAGCTTTGCACTTCAATACAGCCGGCCTGTTCTTTACCACATAAACACTTTCTGGTTCAGTTAGAAAATAAGGCAGCGTAACACCAGTTTCTGAAGCTCCCAGTTTACCTGTCACAAATTCATCCAGTGTTCCAGCTGCCCCTATTACCCCCGTCGTCTTGTTCACATTAACGCCTTGTGATGACACTTCACTTGAGTGCCCCATATTCAGCGCATCATCATGGAATGTTGGTGCTGCCGGCAGCTTCCCCTGATTAAATACATCCGTGTTATCTTGGTAGGAGCCGTCCATTTCCTTTAGCTTTGGCCAACTTGAGTATTTGTTGCTATCAGCTTTGGGCGTCATCAGCTCATCCATTTCATCACTCATGTCATCAAATTTACTAAAAACATCTTCCTCGGAATCGTTCAAGAGTAAAGAGGACTCTTTGGCGGAGGGTAGACATGTTGTACATGTTCGGCATACAATTAAATATGTGAGGATACCATTGACAATCGCATAGTTTCTACTGGACTTTGTTTTAGGCATTTTTATAAATACGAGGCAGGAAGTGTTCGTTTGTTTGTTTGTTTTTTGTGGTTGTTCTTCTTCTAAGCGCCCGTTTAAATTCTTAGCCAGTTGCCAATTGCCACTTGCCAATTGCCAGTTTTGTTGTTTGTTCTTTTAGCAGTTGTTCAGAATGACAGTCTCTACTGCGATCATTCGTCCGTTAACTGATGTGGGAATCATTTCTGTTTGCGTTTCTTCGCTCGCAGTTGTATTGATTTTGAAGTGGAACCACTTTTCAGTGGGTTTTAATTAAGTATCTGAAATGAATAAATAAAAGTAAACACTTCACTCAAGTTACCAAAAGGAAATTCAATATTATGAATGTTTTAGAATACAAAATGAGTTCTGATAAAATTCTACACAAAGTGCTCCCTCCTGCGATCAACGCGCCAGATATAACCAACGATACATTTGAACAAAAAACAACAACAAATGTTTAATTAGCAATGGAAATTTTCTTAAATAAACACTGATCGCATGATAATGAGAAATCTGTTTTAATAGTAAGTTGATGGCAGTTAAAAGGCTTTTAAAAATGTGTTTGTTCAAAGATGAATACATTTTTAGAATGTGGAATTTGTGCATCGACCCTCCCACTCTCCGGTTTAAGCAACAATTTATTGATCTGCCGAAATGATGTTTTAAATCCACACGAACTGAATCTGTCTAGACATTTTTAGCTAGTTCTTATGATCAGTTTCTCAAATAATCTGAAATAACTCGCCCCGCTCCACTATCTTCAGTAATTGCGAAAGAAATTAGATTTTAATGATAAACATAAAAATGAAGAAAATCGATCGTTACAATTAATTCGTGGACTTTAGTCAAAGCAACAAAGTATTTGTAGTATAATCACATATTTAATAATATACGAGTATTGAAGGCAGTTTGTCGTGCCATTTGGCCACACATACATGCCCACTGGCAAATCATATCACACATTTCTCAAATCAATTTCAGATTTGATTGCAAGTTGTTGAAACGTGTGCCTACATAAAATAATTCCTGGAAACCAAATTAGTATTTATTTAAGCAATTATCTTTAAAATGAGTTTTCTAAATCAATTTCGAATATTTACCCCAAACGGATTAAGTATTGGAAGCCATCTAAAGCACCTTTACAATTTTCTTAAGTGTACGGTCATTCTGAGCTTAAATCGATACATCATAAAAGACAGAACGAACTCTCTGTGACATCTACACAAAACTAAAGGAAGTATCTCTCAAATTTAGTTTTTTTTATGTAATGTATCCGTAAGTGTGCATGTGTGCATAAGAACACATGCATATAAATAAATAAAAAGCATAGCATATGCTACATACAATACATGCATATGTATGTATGCATGTGTATTAGTACCACTACTTGAGTGTTAACCAAGAAATATCTGTAATTACATCTAAAGCAAAATATTCAAAAGGAAGAATGAACTCTTAGACAGAGATTCCCAATCACAAATATGACGAGAAAACTTAGCAATCGTTTGGCAAAATAAAAATCTAAAAGATTTCCGCCCTAAACTTTTAATCAATTTAGAAATACTCTTAAAAATCGTTTTGAAGAAAACCACTTCCTTCGGCCATATTTGCAACAATTAAGGAACACTGGCTGAGTTGCTCAAACATTTAAGTGCACCATTCGTTTCTGCTACAAAGCTTTCCTTGACGTTTAGCAATTGTTTTAGTTTGTTGACAATGTGCCGTTGCAACATGGTCAATGTCTTTATCGTCTTCAGTGTAGCATTGAACGGAACAAACTGACCTTACCAATAATAATAATAAGACTTAATCTTACAACATTCAATAGGAAAAGAAATGAATGCATGTCGCAACATGCACACACAAGCATAAACATACTAACCTGTCTACTATTCTCTACATTCATGCACTTAACAACCAGCCATTTATGTATGGAAATGCATGCAGATTGTAATTTCTGTTGTTGCATGCATGTGTGCTCACACGAGCAAACGTACACTTGTGCCTGCATGCATACACACCAGCAAATAAATAGTATATTATGTATGTATTATGTAAATAAGATTATAATAAACACCCATTGAGTGGAGTGTCCAATTTAAGACAACGAAATTTACGAAATTACTTCTATACAATTACATTAACTCGCAATTACATTTAGCATACACTCGCCGCTACAATCGCTTTCCTACGTAAATGCAAGCACACATGCATGCATCCTTATTAACTTATATATAAACAGTGATGAGCATAAGAAACAACACTGCACTGTATGTCGTTTGTGATATGCCATCAAGCCTTCCAACTCAATGCAGTACATATTTCCGATCACCTGAAGCATTTCGGCGTGACCGTTGATGTCCTCTTTTCCTTATTCCGAAGAGCTGTCGTTTCAACTCTTTTGCTGCGATTGCTTCTTTTTTTTGTAACTAACCCAACATATGAAGGTAAGTCCAGGGTCTAGGCAGGAATCGAACCCGCGACCTCATGGTCAGTAGTCTTTGCATTACATTCGCCTAGAGAGGCACCCCAAGCATTCATGCATTATTTTTAACAAAGAAGTATAATAATGAAAAGTTGTAAAATTTAAAATTAAAGATCGAGATCATTCGGTGCAACTGTTTAAGTCTATAAATTAAGGTAACATCACAAAAAGCATACTGTCATCGTATTCGCTGCCCAATGCTGTCCAACGAACACCCATTTCGATCAGTTAGATTTATGATTTTAACTGTACTCCCCAAGAATACAGAAGAATACAGCAACATATTGGACAGCTGGAAACTTAATGGCGTGACCGCTTTTTTCTGCCCACACTTATTACACCACACTGCACATTTATTTTATTTATTTTTTATATTTCAAAACGTTTCGGATTCCATAGTTGGAATATTTTATTTTCAAATGGACTATAAACATGAATTTCAGTAATTCAAACATGCTTTTAAAATACAATATAGTAAATACAAACGGAAAATTATTTTGGATTAGAAGGCATGTAATGAAGTTGCAATTGCCTGGTAAAACTTTGCCTTTTTCTAATTGATTATAAAATATTTAATTTTCTCTATAATTAAAAACTATTAAGGAAATGTTCCAATTTAAAGGAATTAAAGTGGTTCAATACATTTTTTATGGCCTGCACTGTACTTGTTTACGTGCCAATAGGATAACAATTATGTGTACTTATACATGCGTATACATACGTTATTTAGATATGCAAAAAGGCATTCCGAACAGTTTCTCCGCCTTATGAAAATCGAGACGGAATCATACCGTCGGCTGTTTGATTTATTTTAACTTTCACTCGGGAATAAATAATGAAACTTTTGCCAAATTTAAAACATGATTTTCATAATTAAATTTGTACAGGAAATTTCCCCTATTTAAAAATTAAATCACAAATAAAATCTGATCTCTGATCTTTCCTAAACAGGAAAACTGCTTTTCTCGAGAAAAACCTCTTGAAGTACATCATGCCACGCCAGCAGATCGACCATCTTCCCTTTCTTCAGTAATAGCCGCTAAGATGGGACGAACGAAGAGAAAAAGGGAATTGATTTCGCTCGCGAATCCTTGCAATGATATTCATAAAAATAAATACGAAATTCATAAATAGTAAGAAATAAAAAAGATTTTTTTTCACACTAAATTAACTTTCATCAAAATATGATTAATAAAATCCTTTGAAAATTTAAAAAATTTTTTGTCATTCAATATGCAAAATTCTTCAAATTTGAGCTGGAATTTTTTTTTTTAAGTATAGAAAATGTTGCCAGGCAGTTTGTTTTTAGGAAACACTAACTCATATTTAAATATGCTTAAAATATCTTATTGTGCAGCCCACCCTCGTATATGCTCATAGCAATGGCATAAATTAAAATATTTACTGGCACAGAAGACTGAGCAGAGCCGAAGAATTAAAAGAAGTCTGTCTAGGCCACATTCAGGCATTTAAATTGCACATGTGTGTCCGTGTTGCATTTAATTGTAGTTGGGAACGTGTTTAATAATCAAATATTTAGTACCAACTACAACTGCTGCTAACTATGTTTGTAGTAAAGAAACAGCAAAGGCTGCAGTATGTTTTTTTAATAAATAAATTTTACATGTTATAAAATATTTAAAATGTGCCTGCCTGCTCGCAACGCACGGCAATATTTTATTTCTGTTGATTTGTTTTTTCACTACTTTTTCTTTCGTTTAATTCCTTTTCTCAATTTGTCGTTTTTCGAACGATTGTCAGCCAGTCTGTCATATTCAGGAAATGAAAGAAGATAACAATTTTTATAACTTCACAATTTATTTTCTTTTTTTTTTTTTTGGTCAGGCAGTCATTCAATTATAAAATTTTATATCAGCACATCATTTGTATATTTTTTTCTTTTTAATTTTTCGTGATTTTATTTTAACTTCTTCGGAATTGTCTTGGACTGACGCGTATTGCATATGCTTTAACGCTTTCCACACGCCCATAATGCTAATTATTTACACTCATACATGAGCACATTAACATTTATTTATGCAGTTTCATTTTAATAAAATAAGCGTTTATTGCTATAAGAATTTATACGTTTGTAATGGCCATATTAGAATTAACCGCCAACAGTAGCGGCCGTAACAAATAAAAATGACAAAAATAAAAGAAAAAGTAAATGCAACCAGCTTTAAAGGCGATTGGTTAGCATTGTCCTAAGGGAAGGCAGAGAGAAGCACCTCTTACCCTTTCGGAAATTCTTTACTTTTGTTATCTAACTTGTCAACAACTTCTTAGGCATATCACGAGGGCCGCAGCAATTAGAATTAATTTAACTGAAACTTACAATTTTGTATACTCGTATTAAAACCTAAATTTGACTGCATCTACGAAAGCCGCATCCGTCCCACACACATTTAACAATAAATAATTATCAACAGAATGACCGAACGAATGTTTAGGAATTATTTGTGACCAATTCATTTTCATCGCTACAAGGACGCGTCTAATCAAAGTAAATAAATTTAAGCTGCAGCAAACTGTGCCGCTTTCAAATTGATTTGCATAATATTAATTATCTTCCACTAAACGGTCATAAATTTAAAAGAAAAGGAATTAATATTATTATTTTTAATTACACAAACGGTCCAAATAATAAGAATTATTTAGTTAAAAATTTTCTTGCTTGCAATTTTTTTTTCAATCTACATAAAATGTAAATAATTGTATGAAAAAGTTTTTCATAAAATAAAACTTTATAGACTTTATATAAATAAAATAAAAAAAATAAATAAATGGAACACTTCACTCCGGAGTAAAATACTGAGAAGACCAAGTCTTGCAATTGTAATACTGGGGTTTCCTTTATGTAAATTAAAACTAAATTAAATACGAATAACTTTTAAAATTGTATAGGAAAATAATATTCCTGCCAAATAAGCGCATGCAAATGCTGGTAGGAATGTAAGAAAAAATTAATCGGATAATGTAATGTAATAACGGATACAGCCATATGTGAGAGTATACCTTGTATTAAATATCCGTATATACTTTTCAGTTTTTTTCCTCGGGCCCTTCTTACTATTACTTAGCCAACTTGCCTCTATAGAGCTTCTAAAGCTCTGATGAAATGAAAATATAAAATAAAAAAGCTGAGTATAAGAAAACTATTTTAACAACAGTTTTTCATACAGTTTCTCACAGTACAAGCAGATGGTTCATTAATAGAAATCTCATTGCATTGGAGCAAAAAATTGTATCTTCAAAGGGATCTTCCGCAGCACCCTCCAGTAATATCTATAGGATAAATGAATAGAAATCCAAATACGCCACATTTAATATTGATTCGTCTGTTCGCATGTTAGCAGCAATAAATAATGATAAATGTTCATTTCAAATTTCCGCCACAATTTGTGTGTCCTGCTTAAAACTTTTATTGATTTTAAAGAATATGCAATATTTTCATATATTTTACTAAATAAAGTTTAGACTAAATTGAATTTGTTTAAACATAAAATAAAGCTCATTAATAAAATAACTATCAACGGAAATTAATTACTTTATAAAGCCGAAAACTGAGTACTCATATCGCAGTATTCATATAATAAAGTTTTCTTAATCGTAAAAGACATGACTCACTATCCTACATAATCTGCCAACTATGGCCAGGCAGTTGAAAAAATAGAATAGTGTGGCCTAAAAATGCATCTGTGCAAAAGTTTCCGATCAGAGTTGCATTTTTATTCAACCAACAAGCAAAAAAATTTATTTGCATCATATTTGTATGACAGTGTAGCACCAGCAACGTCATTGTCTTGCGATTTATTAAAATAGAATGGAATTACATGAAATTTTTGAGTGAAACATGGCCTTAAGTAATTAAAGAAGGTTTCCGTCTTCTGAAAGGTCCTGCCAGCCATTACATACTTGTGGTTTGCACTGGCTTGAAAATTTAGTTTCGGCTATTTGTAAAAGTTTCCCACAATTAGCTGAATTTCATTTCAGTTACGTAAATTTCTCATGCTTATTAATGAAGTAACCCTCGTACTAAGCATTTAGCATAGCCAAGCTGTCAAGACAGCCATTTATCCAAATGCAAACGTATCAAACAGGCAACCAGCCAGGTATTTCTTTTATAAACCTAACCACGGCTGGTTGGTTATTTCATGATGATTTTTTTATTTTTTTTTTTTTTTTGCTTTTTGAGCCTCGATGATGTGTGTTTGATGATAAAAATCATCATCGTCATTTGCGAGAATTCAAATAGTTTTGTTTTGTGGAGAAAAAGCGGCAACAGCAGTTGTAGCAGTTGTAGAAGTTTCAGCAGTAGCCATAGACTTACAATGGTACTCATAAACAAACGACTGACAGTCACTTTGTCTGTCATACTGCTATTAACAATATTTTTTTTTTGCTTTTCTTCTTCTTTGCCACAAATAGTACTTACAAGTTTCGTTTGAGAGTGTGCTTGTGTGTGTGTGCGCGCGATTGCGCATATTTTATTTAATAAATAGTGATTGTAATTTTTGGAATAAAAGTGATGACCAAATTAAGAATTCAAAGCAGGTACCAAAAGCCTTTAAGTTCCACGAAACTCGCCTGATTGTTGCCTGCGCTCAACACTGGGAGTAGCTGCTGTACCAGTATGTGTGTGTCCATGTCATTTTGCTTTATTTGTTTTTATATCGAATACTAAGCCGCCACTTAATGATAGAATTACGAAAAAATGGAAACAAAATTGTTACTGAAATGTTACAAACAGGCAAAGGAAGACTTTGAAGGAACGTGGGGTTTGTGAGAGTGGTGATGATACGCTGTATAGCAGAATGATAAACTTTGAAATGCATAAAATTCATTTAAGTTATTTGTAATACCATTAAAAACAAAGCCATGAACAACAAATTTTTTTTTACATTCATGAAAATTTAAAAAAGCATTAAAGCGTTTCAAGACCCTACAAGAACAAACACGAAACACCAAGCCGCCGAACACGACGAATAATAAATAGCACCAACAGCAACAACAAAAGCATTACAAAAACACAAAGGCGGTTTTAAACATGAATCAAATGGGCATTAAAAAGCAGTGTAATCAAACCCGTCTAATGACATTCAAAATAAAATAGATGAGAATGTTTCGATTGGTTTGGTTTAGTTTCGTTCCGTTTAATTTTCGTTTTTCTTTTAAATTTAATTTTAATTTCATGTATTTTTTTTTTTTTTTTGGGTATTTTGAATATTTTAAAATAATTTCCAACACATACTCGTACTGCCACCGTGTTTTATTGTATGGTGGCATTTCACCCTTAAAAGATTAATATCTTTGAGATCGCTTCTTTATTATTGCTGTTGTTGTTGGTGCTCTTGTTCAAGTCTTCTACTTCTTAATATTTTGTTGAAACGAAATTTTAAGAAAGCACAAGCATATACATACATAAATACGCGTAAAGCAGAGGAGAAGAAAAATCTATCTATCATATCATTTAATATTATGTTCCATTAAGTTTTCTCTAATGTTATGTAAAGCATTATGAATGTGTTAAAAGAACATTCCTCAATTGAACTCAAGCAACTGGAATACCATGATGCAAACAAGCAGACACGCAACACTGCCACATTCGCAAATACACACATGCATACACACGTACGCACAATGTCTCCTCTTGTCTTATGCGATTTGGTTATAAAGATATTCAAACATGCAACAACGTCGTTATAAATTTTCAAAATTTATCGTCCATAGATCTATCAAGATACGAACGAAGCCACGAAACAAGGAACAGCCAACAACCAACAACTGAAAACTGAAAACTGAAAACTGAAAACTAAAAATTCAAATCTGAAGGCAAAAAGTCAAGTCTATAAGAATAAGGAAAAAAAAGATTCAATTCTATCTTGTTTAGTCCAAAAGCTGATAAATCCAAAAAACAAAAAACAAAAAAAAAATCAAAACGAAAAAAAATCCACTTCATCATTCTTCAATAGTCTTCAACTTAACGATTTATTTTGGAGCAGAGCATGTGTTCAAGTGTATTCTAGTGTACGACATAGACAATACAACGCAACAACACACTTATACACATGTCTGTCATATGCTTGATTCTTTCAAATTAATTTTTTTTTTGTTCCTTCTGCTCTTGTTCAATACTCTTTACAATACAATACAACAATAAAATAAAATAAATACAATAGAAGCATATTCGTATCGGTACAATTCAAATTTGAATTTCAATTTAAATTGTATTCCTTCTTTTTTTTTTTTTTTGTTTTTTTTTGTGTTGTCTTCCAGTCTGTCATGGTCTTGCAGCAAACGGTAGTACGTAACGCAACATCTGAGGACTATTTTCTCGTACTTGTGTAGTGCCCCTTTACTACGAGAATTTGATTTTCTTCTTCTTCCACAAATTCAAACACGCAATTAGTTACAACAATTTATGTAGATGAGGATGAGGATGAGGATGATGATGACGATGACGATTACGATGACGTTGATGTCGATGATAAGAGAGAACATGTCAAAAAGAAATGTATTTGATAAATGCATGTGTGTCGCAACCAGAGTCAATAATAATAATTTTAATTATGATGGTTCTTTTTTACAAGGCCCGTAACTTAAATCCTCTTATTATTGTCACCCTGTTAAAAAATCACATGGGCTCTGCAAAATCAATTGAAGCTTCTTATTCAATGAGAGATTTCCTTATCTTTTGAAAGAAGAAAGAAAAAGTAACCCTTTTCTTGGAGCATGTTGTGTTGTTATAGAACAAATGAAAAAAAAAGAAGAACCCTCATTGTGAGTTGGCTTCTAATTTAATGTGTAGAAGAAAATGTGTGTGTATCTTAAGAAGTTTTGTCAGCTGTCACTGTCATTTTTGTGTCATGTATTTGTCATAAAGTTTCTGAAAGTGTAACAACTGTGCGAACAAATTTATTTTTTTTACTTTCTTTGTTGAACTTGATAAAGTTGTCAATAATTTTCACTGTTTTTTTTTCCTTTTTTGATAAAATTTATTATTTTTACGATTATTTTTATTTCATTTTTTCGAAAAACAAAATCCTTTATATATACGAGTATGTATTAAAAAAAGACAAGAAATAATATTCACTCGCCATTGGCTAGTGGCACCAGCCATACATATATACGTTTCATGGACTTGTATACTACAGTTATACAATCATAAAATAAACTTCTCATTGATTTAAATATAAGTTTAGTACTAATAACTCGAATTGCTTTCATACAAGGCCAGCGAAAGAAAATTGAATTTATTTTTAGACTTTTTAGCCTTTTTGGTAAATTGCAGCTACCTTGATTTCTTGAAGAGCGATTAATTTTTCGTAACAAATGTCATTATCTGTTTCCCACACCGTCCAAATGTCAAGGGGCTTAATGACATAATCAATTTACACAGTTTCTATTTGTACAGTTTCTATACAATTTCTTCTTTTGTGATCAATTCTGCAATTTCACCATCTATCAGGTTTATCTCCAGTGAAAAATCCTGCAAGAAATTTTTAATGGATGGTGTAATTGAAGCGTGTTCTTCTGATATCTGATTCCGAATGAAAATCCATGGTGGATCGTCTTCGTCAGCCCATAATTCAATTCCTGATATTAAAACGTTTCTATTTCCTGAAAGTTTAAGTACATGCTAAAACTAAATTTCGGAAGAAATAAGATCGAAAAGAAAGCCCTTCTTCAATTTTATCTGGCAGTTATCTAGAATGGTTTTTGGAAAAAGTTTCACTTACAAAGACTCTAATGTAAAAATTGCGTTTTACGCTAATCGGGGGCTTGCAGTTATCGGTAGTTACGCAAATCGAGCTTATACTGTAAATAAACTGATTAAATTGTAGAATAGTAATAATTTTACGCAATAGGCCATTTTGACTATTAAGCAATAAAACTATTCCCAATTATTTCTGAGTAGTTTCAGTATTTTATTCGAATTATCATTAGTGATTAGCGTTTGGCAGTATCGATTCATCTAGCAGAAATAAATGAACTTATACGGTCCTCGCCATGTTCAAGTTTCTAAAAATGTAAGTGGGCAACGTCCTTCATTCTGCTGGCGTATACAAGATGAGTTGAAATTACAAACTAGCGAAAAACATTAAGTGTAGACGGCCGTTTTGATATGGAGTAACGAACAAATCATAGTTATAATTTGGAACTTATCAAATACGGCAAACAACACAAATTAAGTCGTTTGCTCATTTCTTGTCGAACGCCGGCTGTCTGCTCATGATGCTGAACTCAAGAATAAGAATGGCAGCAACAACAACAACAATAATGACAATAATAATGGAAAAAATTAAAATAAAAAAAAGAGCACTCAGTTTAAAATAAAATTGGGTCGGTCGGTCGTACCCATCATCATCATCATCATCATCATCATCGTCATTACACATCGACCACAATCAACAAACAATGTTCCATATACAAGCACATGCATGCGAGTACTTAAACTGCCACAAAATCAGCCATTAACTACGGAAAACGATTCATTATGCGAGGAGTCGTAGATAATAAAAAAATCATACATGCAATTATGATTGAATATCTGTGTGCGAGTATAATTAGATTAGAAAAGAACTTTCTTTCAGTAAGAAACCATCCCACAACCAAGAACCAACAACCAACTGCACATGCGAGTACAAGTAATGCGAGCAGTATTTAAATTATTAATTTAAATTTGTATGCATGTGCAGTACACACACTCACACAAAATATTACCCGTCTGCATTGTCTTTACTAATTCTTCTAATAATTAATTCATTAAATGTACTATTTATTCTTTATGAGTTGAAAGTTGTATTTAATTCATTTACAAACAACAAAACAAGAAGAAGGAAAATAAAATGTATCGTTAAATAAGAAATATGACATGTTTCTCTAAACTTTTAAACGGGGGGAGTTTATGTCAAGAATATTTATTCGAATTTGTTTTCAATTTTCAATTTTTAATTTAATATTTTTTTTTCTTTGTTTTTTGTTGCATTTTAAAAATGTTTTCGTTTCAGTTTGTTAAACGAATGAAATTTTTGTACAGAAGTTTTCAAAATTTTTTTTTTTCAGTTTCGTGTTTCTTTCAATTACAGAGTACGGGTTTAAATGTGAAAGCGTGCGCGGTGTGTGTGTGTGTGTGTGAGCGTAGAAAAGTTTACACCTACTTGTATGACGAGCAGTATGTTGTATTGTTGGTGTATTGTTAAGCAAAACGTGAGAATCCTTAAGGATTTTAGGGGCATATGTTGCCTGATAAAAATGGATCTCCCACAGTTTAAGGTAATAAATTATCTGTCTTCACTTTATATCGGCCTCTTCCTTTCTTCCCTTCATTTCATGTTTTTCCTCTTCACATTTCTGGACTGCCTACAATTGCATTACTAAAACATATGTTTTCCTTTATGTAATATCAGCCTATTTATATATGTATGTCTGCCTGTACGTGTATGTACGACGAGCGAGTGTTAAAAATAAATAAAACAGAAACAATTTAACAGAAGTGCAATAAAAGCCGAAAAAGAACATTTAATTGCTTTTAGCAAGAATTTGAAGTAAAATTTGCTGCGCAGACAACATATTTGGTAAATAATATCAATTTATTATATGTATGTATGTATGTAGATATGGATGGGCATAAATTTTTTATGGCTTATAGTATTTTAATATACTTAAAAAGTGTTCAAAGGAAACTCCTCTCTTAAAAGGCTACAGATACCTGTGCCTGCATTGGTAAAACCTCATTTACCAAAATAATCTATTGTGTAATAAAACCGTGGCTAAGAATATATAGAAATTTTTCTAAAACCAGGTACAATCGGCAAGCGCGGCCTCTCTACAGCAGGTTGTTGATTATTTTAATTACACATCAGTCAGCCGCTACACTTTCCATTTACTTAATGTGGTTTCTTCTGTATTTGGTTTTCTTCGCAGTGTAAACATGGCAGGCCGTCTTGCACTGCTGACCAAATTTCTTGGTCAAAATTACTTTCCCGGGACATCCTCTTTTCTTTTTTGTTATAATACAATCATTATTAATGATGAAAAACAAAAGAAAAGGAATTGTGTGTACGAGTATTTCTGTTCAAGCTGTGCTATTACGATAAGTCTGAAAGAAAAAATATGTGTGGCAAAGGAAGCAAAGCGATTTTGCTCAGGTGCAACTGTGCGCATGCGCAGGCACGTCTGTCCTTCAGTTAAAACTACAAATTTGAAGTGCTCACGTTCGAGAAAAAAAATGATTATGCAACAGGTAAACATGTTAGCGATGTCCTTAAAATGTAACTATTTTTTTTTATCCGAATAAAATACATTCTATTTGTTTTATAAAACGAATGCTTACAATTATGTGTTAATTACAGACTGCGAGAAGCTTGAAAAGAATTAAACAAGCAATCGACTAGACTTGAGCTACAAATATAATAAAAAGTTTTTTCATTAACATTAAACATTTTGGTTTTCGTTAACTAAATTTTTAATAATTAGGAAAGTGTCATAGATATCCTTGCTACTGCTAGTCATTCTCCTCGAAACCTGGTATTTCAGTCTAAAAAGCTGTTAAACGATATTTAATTGGAATTGTATTTTAATTTTAAGTGCATTTTTATTTAAGCAACATTAATGTGTATATATATGTAGATGCGACTATTTCTCAGTTGGCACGTTTCGTCTTGTTCTCAAATTAATATCAGTTGTCTAATCGACTTTTCACTGTGGGACGATCAAGACATTTAATAGAAAATGTTGGAAAAACTAAATATTTTTTTCATTTGATTGGAAAAAGAAAAAAGTTCTTTAATTGGCTCAATTAATATATTTGCTTGAAAGCTTTTATTATTTCCAATTAAGCCAGTTAATTTTTCTCCACAGACAAGTTCGTTAATTATTGTTAATTAATTTGCTTCCACAGTGAAAATGAGTAAGAAATTTAATCAGCTATAGTACAATTTTCGAACGAAGATGATAATTGTATGTGATTTTTCCTTTTTTCGCCCCGTGTAAATTTTACTTGCTAAAGGATGTAGAAGTTCCCTTCATTAAAATTATGCAAGGAGAGGAAAGCACGGGATGGAAGAAGATAACTTTGAGAAACATTTTTCGTGTAAAAAACTCTTGAATCTACGATAAGGAATTGGTGAGACAAAGGACTATCACTTTTTACCACTACTTGTACTGCTCTCGCCAACAACAAACCAATCAGCAAACTCGTTACCAATCAAAACTTTTAACTCGTTTCGTTTTCGTTTCAACATTTATAGGAATCAACATTTTTTTAATATCTTTCCCCCATCAATGCCACGAGATTCGTTGCGTTGCTCTTAAAAAACTCAATCAACATTCACTTATTAATACACTACGAGTGTATGAATTTATGATTTGTAAATTGGTTGAGGCTAAATTAGTTTTTACGGATCAGTTAAATTGAAATTGGAACATAAAAAGTATTTTATCACCTTCTTTTTTAAGAGAAAAAGAGTGTTTTTCTTCTTTTAAGAATTTTTTTGTACGACTGTATTGAAAAGCATCGTAAAATTGTATTCTCTTGATGCGTTTCGTTATGCTAAAAAGTAAAAAAAAAAAATGTATTAAATCGTACATTAAATTAAAAAAGCAAAAAATAATATAGAAACTTGAAAAAAGTTTTATGATTTTATAGCATTTTTCCAAATTGTAATATTTTATATTCTATTTTATTGTTCGTAATTAAAAGTTAACAAAACAAAAGATAAATTTGAAGTGAAATAATATTAAAGAAAGTCAAGATACTTTTGCTCCTTTTCCTTGATCTTTTCGAAATCTCAAGTTGTAAAGTTCTTTTGTTTTAAAATTTATGTTTCAATTTTATTTGCTTGTTAGTCAAATAACATGAATATTTTTTATTTTTATTTTTTATTTTTCTTTTTTTTGTTGAGGAAATCATTTGAAATAATTTATGCCTGACAGTAGATTTTTTCCCATTTATTATCGAAAACATTCGAATCGAATGAAGCGACAGCGGGGTCTGAGGCTGTACGAGTACGTACATGCATGCACTTCAATAATTTCTAATTCTTGTCGAAGGAAAAAATAATTTAAGAAAGAAATCAATCTTTTTGAACATTCTTGGGAAACCGTTAAAGTTATTCTTTGATATACAACGTCTTTGGAATTAAGTGACAACTAATAAAATACATTTCCTGCCCCCTCTTCAAATTTCAAGTAAATTAGAAAATTCCATTAAGACAAGAGCAGATAACAATGAATGAACCGGCAGCCAACGAGAAACTTTAAAATAATTTTTCCAAAAATTTACATTTTCGGAAAAACTCCACCTGTTTAAATACATATAAAATATTTATTTATTTATTTATTTATTTATTTATTTATGCTCGCTTTGTATGTGGCTGCGTATCTTCGAGATTTTTAGTTGAAGACAGACGAGTTTTTTGTCACAAAGTGAACTTCAAGTCTTTATTGTACTCGTAGTGTTAATAAAAAAAAGGTGTTATTTTTAGAGCTTTCTTGTTTTGTTTTTGTAAATGGGCCGTAGAGCTGTGGGTGTGCAGAAGAAGAACGGCTGCGGAGGCAAATCTATATAAAATATTTTATGATTTATCTGGCCTGGACATTAAAATCTTTCAAAATAAACAGATTTGTTTTGTTAGTTTTTAACCTTAAAAACATCATTATCACCATCATCATCATCATCATCGCCATCATCGTCACGCTTGTACGTTTCAAGAGTGGTTGCTTAATGCTGAGTGTTTGTTTGCGTTTGTTTTTTTTTTTGTTTTTTGTTTGCCGATTGTTTTGTTTGTTTGCTAGTGAGGCTTTGTGTCGCTTCAAATTAGGAAAACATAAGTCTCACTAATACTACTCTTATTTGTTAAAGATATTTTCGTTATTGAAATATAAAATGAAAAGGAAAATTGAAAATAAAGTTTTAAGGACTCCCTTTCTTCTTCCACATTTGCCTCTTTCAATTGGGGAATCCCGAACATTTTTGTTATAATTTTTCTTGCTGTTGTCTTTTGGTTTCATGTACGAGTACAAACGTATTGGAAGAGCTCTCACATAACACGAATGTCAATAAGCAGTAATACAATGGCTTGCCATTTTATATTAAAATAGTTTAGTGTCAACGCCAGCCAGTTCTTCTACTTTGCTGCTGAAGCATAAAAAACAAAATTGTTTAATATATCGAATATAAAAGAAATTAAATTGTGTTTCTTGTATGGCATCCCATCGAAATCAAATCAAAACTGTGCCCCCATCTGCAAATAAACAGAAAAGGCAAGAAAAGCACGAAACAATTTTCAAAAATTCAAATCAAAATCACTGCTTGCTTATTCCTGGAGAGCGGAGGTTGTCATTTCAGGCAACAAGTTTTAAATTGCGTATCCTGTTCATAAAAAATACATTTCTGTATTTTAAAAATAAAGGACATCAAGATAGAAACCGTTGGCACAAAAATTCTGAACACTCACCTATTCCCAAGGCACGACTATACATACATTTCTGGCAAACCGGATTTATTTAACGAATGACATGATGCAGAAATAAAAAAAAATTCAAATGTTGCGATATTTTCAACAAAAATGTAATAAACAATTTGATTGGAAATTGAGAATGGGCCAGAAGGGCCTCCTCGGAAATGCAGTTTCACATTGCTGAGGAATCCTATACTTGGATCCAGCTGGATGCTCACACACTTTATTACAGCTGCTTGACAGCTGTTTGTGTGTCAGTCCGGTTCATATCAAATTATTCATTATCTCCAGGAAGTGAAATCTTCAGACTTGAATTATATAATATAGATATTTGTTTCACAGCACTTTCCGTACAAACCTCGGTTACATTCGATTCTGCATCATTTTCATGCGTTCAGTATGTTCCACATAAAATTATAATAAAAAACACATATACATTTAATTCGTCGCATCACATTCAAAAACACATCCCAAAAATCCTCACCCAGATTTTTTTCTGCCCTCCAACTCCACAGTAGCTCTAACAAAATCAACACTCCCCAACAAACCTCCCTGTCACTTCCTCCTCCTCATTTAGCACTTTGACAATACTTTTATTATTATTTTTCTTTTTTTTCCTCTTTTGCTCCTGCTTTTTTCAAAATGCCAATGTTTAAAATAAAAACCGACAAAAAGTTGGAGAAAAAAAATTTATAAAAAATTCTTTACATTTTGGTAAAAGAAATACGGAATGAATGTTTTATTTATGGAACAAAAGAAATGTAAATTTGTTGTGTGAGTTTGTAATTTTGTGGAGTGTTAAACACAGAGTTGGGATGCAATTGCATACGCACACACGAGCATGTAATACACACATTCACATGGAAGCATGTATCTGAAAGAGTGGAGGGCTTAAATGTTGAGTACTAGTACTTTTTCATAAGGATATGAAGTGATGTGATTGAAATGGTCGCATGAAAACTCATAAAATTTTGATGTGAGAGGCAACTTGGCTGCTGATGCCTGTGCTTTGTGCTTGTCGTTTGTTATAGTTGCTGTTGTGCTATACCCGTACAAAGAAAAAAACCATGAATTTTAATATATTTGTAATACTTATGAATGGTACTACAAATACAACGGGGTCCTCTTACTTCACTACACTTGAAAAAATATAAGTGTAAAAAAATTTCTATAATTCAAATGAGAAGTAGCCGGGTATTGTTTTTACTTTACTTAAAATATTTTAGACACACACGGAAACAACCCTAAAAAATACATGACATTATTTAATATCATCGTCGTCATCGTCGTCGTCATCGTCATTATCGTCATGCAGCATCAGCCTCAACATCATCATCATAATTGTCATACATGTGACGTGAACTTAAAAACGGCGGCCTGCTGCCTCCTGACACACAGAAATTTTTGAATAAAATTTTAAACAGCTTTCCTTAACATCTACTCCACTTCAGTGGGTAGAGTGACGGGTATGCCTGTGATTAATTCCTTCTCACTTGCGTTCGTTCCTTCATTCATTCAATCATTCATTCATTACATTAAACGAAAAGTGAAAATTTCATATTTGTATGTAAAATTTCACTGCAGTCACACTATGTAAAGCCTGTTAAGAGTTAAATAATCAACAATTAGACCAATCAGCCAACTGACTTTTCGTTTTCAGAGAAGTTTGTGTGTAAGCAAAAAACTATTTAAACCATCCATCCATCCATCCATCCGCCCATTTAACCATTTAACCATTCCTTCGCTGTATAATATTAATAATTTCACAGGCGTTATGCCCATTCAGATTACAATTGTAGCTGCAAACGTCTAAGAAAATACTTGTTATTGTTGCTCGTATGCTTGTTTGCTGGTACAGGGTGTCCAAAAAGTGACTATGGCGTCACATGAGATTAAATTTATTGATGAATCCCATTTGTTTACTATATTTGCGGCACTACATTGACCATTTCATTCGATCGGTAAGGCCAGAAAATTAAAAATTTTGGAGAAAATGCAAATGGAATGCATTTAAGTACCATTAAGTACCATTAAGTACCATTAAGTACCAGTTCTGTTAAAGTTACTTTTATTTTAAACACCAAATATTTCAATTGGCCCTGGTTTAACCTATTCCTAATTCAAGCAAGTTAAAGTTTGAGCACTTTTTAAAACTCTAGGACAAGCATAAAAAACAATGTATGCCATATTTTTGACATTCTGACATAAAGCACTTGTCAAGGTATGGCATAAATTTCGTCTGCATTCGCTGAAAAGGAAAATTGTTGCATTTTGCTAAGAAACTTCCACTTATAATTTTCTAACTATTAATTTTTAGCACAAACTTCACGTTCCTTCTATTCATATCGTTTTGAGTCGTGGTTGAAACGTCCCATTTTTAGTCTCTAAAGACTGTTTAAATATCTACTGATTTTTATATGCCTTTAGCCAATTAAACCTTGCTTACAACGAAAAGATCAATAATCTTCTACTGGTTTATCACTCATTAGTGTAAAACAATTTCCTCTTTTTAAACCCTCATCGTGGTCACTTTTGGCCCACTCTGTATGTATCTTTGAGTAAGAAACAATTATATTTATTAACAAAAAAAAAAGGACATGAGCAGCAATTCAACTAAATAAAATGTAAAAAGTAATTATTAATAAATTGCTCATGACCAATTAAGATGAGATGTTTGTTTGTTTGCAACTAAACTAAGTTTGATTGTCTGTCTGTCTGCCAGTCTATTTATCTGCCGGTCTCTGCAAATGTCTTTCTAAAATCGACTACTGTCTCATGGCCAAACAATGTTGTACAAGCGTACTCCAATGTTTTCTGATCGTATCTGTTGGTTTTTCTCTAATAAAATAATAAAATTGTGTACAATTATATGGAGGTACTACACTTAAATGCTTTTCAACAACAACAACAACGACAACAAAAATACGCACAAAAAGTTAAATTGAATGAATGTATAATATATATTTTGTGTGTACACGCCGTGTCAAAAAATATGCAATACATCATTAATCAATAGACGGGTGTTAGACATGCGGATACATTAAAACGATTTTTTCTCATTTAAGAGATACGCAATCGTACATTTTATTACTCTGCCCTTAGCAATAACTCGCATTTATAACTGGTACTTGGTTATGTGTGTGTGTTGTTTGTGTGTGGCTGCTGGTGTATGCGCTGATGTGCTCCTAAATGCCTGTAATTGTCCTATAATTACAGGGTTTATATTTTATTGTAAAACCAAATCATGAGACCATTTTTGTTACAAAAGAAACTGTGTGCCTTTTATGGGCTTATTTAGGTACCAAAAGAGAGACAATAACACCAACAACACGGAAAAGCAGAAAATATTAAAAGAAAGTCTGGAGTAGAATATGAGGAGGTGCTTCAATATTTTAAAGTCTGGGGTTAGAAAAGAGTTTGCATTTTAAGACAACAAATTTTCGAGTATAATTGAGGTATCGAAAATGATTGATTGGCAATCCTAAAGAGAGACATTTTTATAATTTGGGGACAACACTTGATGGAAATGGAAAACGGCACAACAAAACTCTTTATACGTGTGGGATTCTGGTAGTAAATAAATAGAAAATTACGTATCAAAATACAAAGATTTCCCAAATTTAAGGAATAAAATTAATTTTGTAAAGAAAATTTTCCAACGTAACACAAGAAATCCCTGCACTTCATATCGAATGATAATAACTGCAGCGAAGTAGGGATTATTTTGTTGGGAAATGATCCATAGAAAAAGCAGCAACCTCCTGATTAATTTTGATTAATGAAAAAACAAAGGCGTAATGAGCTCTGCGATAAGTCCAGTTCTATTTTCAATGTTGCTTTTCAATATTTGATTAGTTTAAATCTAAAAAAAACCAAACATTAAAGAAATCTGCTCAAGTCGTTTATATAAAAAGCTTTTATATCGATTAGCAGCTACCAAACGTAAGAAAAGAAAATTTTGTTGCGAAAACCTGTTTAAAGTTCTCATATCAAACGCAGCCCTAAAAAAATCTATAAAATTATCGGGTATCACAAATTGAAGTGGGTGGCAAATCATTTATTTTAGTGAGCCTTCATTTTCGTTTTATCAGACACTGTGTAGTTTTTTCAATTCATTAAGTATAATCCTTGCTTGCAGGATCTTTCCCTTTAAAGGACAAAAAAAAATAAATAAATAAAACAGAAAACTTAGGAAAGACAAAATTAATCAATTTTTAAGTTTTTGCAAATTTTTACATCATAATAAACTGTGAGGTTAGTATTTATGTACGTTTGACAGAAAACACTACAGTAAAGAGCCACAATAAAGAGCCAAAGATGTTCAGTAAAATAAGCGGCCCACTAAATCTAGTTCAAGAGATCCACAGATCTACAAAAAGGTGTTAAAAATTACTAATTTTTGAAAGGTAATGGGGAAGAAGACCTTATTTTCTGCTTCAGAAGTTTACGGTTTAAAGTTTTTCATGAGTTTTTCACATTGTAATTAAAGTAATGAAAAGCTTGGAAAAACTTTCACTTAAATGCGGTATCCTGCAAAGTTTCATACCAATTTTGTTAACTAAAGGAATATTAAAAATATTGTTGAAAATTATCTGAATTAATCGGAATACTAGTTTAATTTAATTTTTAAAAATTTAATTTTTAAAGAGGAAATATAAAATTATTTCTGCCAGCTACATGCAAGGATCTCTCTCAAGGCTACACTGGTCGTAAATCAATCACTTAAATACACAGTGCTACTTGGCACTTATACTGTGTGTTTAATTGCGTTGTAAATTGTATTGTATGTTGTATTGTTTCCTTTTCATTACAATTAAATTGATATTTACAAGCCGCATTTGAAAGGAAGTACGTTGCAGTACTACGACTTAAAACTGAGTAGCATTTTCAATTATTGATAAAAATAAATCATTTACATGTTTGCTTCTGCTTTCAGAATGCATTACACAGCTCGCTTTCATCAGTTATCAGAAAAGTTCTACTACAAAAACCGAAACAAAACAAATTATGTTTATTTAATGCTCAACAAATTGTCGAGCACATAATATTTTCTAAGACTGCAATTCATTTCGAAAGCCATTTCACAATTTGTTATTTATATATCTCCGATATTAAGCCAGATTGAGCACCTTTTGTAATAAAATTAATGTCCATGTGTCATTCGCTTTCATATTCTCAACTGGAAATCCTCATTTGCCTTCAAACATTTCATATTATTGTACGTACGCATGTACGTTACTTCGTATGTGACAATTTTTAATCACTTAATGCCGCTCGCATAATAAATTTCCCTACAAATCTTTTCCAAATCCTCACGATAATACCAACAACTTTTTCTTCTTCGCTCCCTCTTTATGATAAATTACTTTAAAAATATATTATGACACTTTTGAAGCAAACATCTACATTTAATTCTGTTGTACTTTTTACATTTTTCAGACACTGAGTGTATAAAAGAAAAAAATCTTGCATCTCATTTCATATCAGCTCCGCGTTGGACTGCGAGCCTCTTGATATTCGTCCCCACCACACTGATGCAGACAAACAACCAACGTACCACATTTAACAAGATCACATCGTGTTTTAGTGTTCCGTTCTTTCTCTTTTTAATATCTCATAATAAATTAAGCAAAATTCATTGTTACAACTGCAAGACAAAAAGAAAAATATTGAGTGCAACTAAAATGAATAAAAAAATAAAAACTACCCGCTCGTTTTGAAATTTAAATATCGCATAAAAAAAACGTAGTGCGATTGTCTCGGCCGCTACACACTAAAGCAAAATCAGAAGGCAGGGAAACACGGGGAAATGTTTTACCTCCCTGGAAAAGTTATAGTGGTAAAAAGTATTCAAAACTACTCTTTTGTGTCCTGTTCAGGCATGGAACACAATCAGAAGACAGGCAAGGGCGGGGAAATGTTTTAGTTCCCTGGAAAAGTTATAGTGGTAAAAATTATTCAAAACTACTCTTTTGTGTCCTGTTCAGGCATGCAACACAATCAGAAGACAGGCAAGGGCGGGGAAATGTTTTAGTTCCCTGGAAAAGTTATAGTGGTAGAAAGTATTCAAAACTACTCTTTTGTGTCCTGTTCAGGCATGCAACACAATCAAAAGACAGACAAAAGTGGGGAAATGTTTTAGTTCTCTGGAAAAGTTATAGTGGTAAAAATTATTCAAAACTACTCTTTTGTGTCCTGTTCAGGCATGGAACACAATCAGAAGACAGGCAAGGGCGGGGAAATGTTTTAGTTCCCTGGAAAAGTTATAGTGGTAAAAATTATTCAAAACTACTCTTTTGTGTCCTGTTCAGGCATGCAACACAATCAGAAGACAGGCAAGGGCGGGGAAATGTTTTAGTTCCCTGGAAAAGTTATAGTGGTAGAAAGTATTCAAAACTACTCTTTTGTGTCCTGTTCAGGCATGCAACACAATCAAAAGACAGACAAAAGTGGGGAAATGTTTTAGTTCTCTGGAAAAGTTATAGTGGTAAAAATTATTCAAAACTACTCTTTTGTATCCTGTTCAGTCATGCAACAAAATGATACAGTTTAAGGTTTTTCCTCATGCAAAAGATGCAATTCATAAATCGGCCATTTATCCAAAGTTGTCTTACAAATTTAGTAAAATGGTCAATGCAATCCTTTTGAAAGTTGGTCTAGCGAACAGAAAAGTTTTTTTTACTTGGCAGTACTGAATGATGTGACAATTAAAGCGTCAAAACTTTAGAAGAATTTCCTTTCCCTGATTTTTCTGCGATAATTGGATAAAAGTTCAACTGAGAATGTAATGAGAGAATATTGAATTGTTTCAATACATCTTTATGTCTGAACAGGGTATTGATTGCAAGATGATTTACAAGTACGGAAGGCAGCCAGCGACTGCCTTAATTTTTTTCATTTGCCGCGAATCATTTTCGTCTTTAAGCACTCACCATGATGCAAAAAAATAACGGATATTGTGGTACTGGAAAAGATTGGATCTGTTAAGCTAATAGTCTGAAGTTGCTAGTGATTTTATTCAGAAGCATTTTAAATTGCCTCAGATAATACTGAGAACTACTTTGGAGTGAGAATAAATGTTACTGAATTTACTACAGTAACAACACTTGATTCCCTTCAGTTCCTTGTACTACGTTGTGCCATGTGCTAATAAATTTGGTTATAAAGATTTAGGTTAGAGATTTTAAGTACATAACTGAGATCTCATGTCTTAATAACAATTTTCATAACAATTTTTCTGAAGTATCGAACTCGTGCATTTTTATTTAAATTGTGTTTAATGTCAAATGCTTTACTCGTTGAATTACTGGCACTTGGCATATACGTTTGTTTCCGGTGAGATTTTGTACGAGTTTGGAATAGGTGTGAAAATAAAAACCTCAAGTTAAGCACACCTTAAAAAATTTCCCATGTGATATTTTTTTAAATTCTACCTTTTTCTTCCCCTGGAAATCACACCTAATGACTATTAAGGCAACACATTACGCTTTGAAAATTTGACTTCGTGAAAAGTGGTACAGAGCCACGATCTATAATGGCTACATATTATATTATTTAATCGTTGCTACGAAATATCGGAATTATATTCCAGAAATTTTTAGAAGCCTTTGAAAATGTGACTTCACGTAAAATGCTCATGTACATGACTTCTGCGAGGTATACGGCCACTGGTACCAAACCATTCTTTCTCTGAGGATGAACGCTATATATGTATGTCCATATTGGCTATACATTATACTATTTAATCGCCTCTACAAAATATCGGAATTGTATTCCTGAAATTCCTTAGAATCCTTTGAAAATGTAACTTCGTGCAAAATGTTCATGTACATGACTTTCGGGAATTGGCATTAGAGCCCCATTAAAAAAATATATATCTAAAGATACGAAATTTCTTAAATTTTCAAATTCTAGCTTTAAGTTTTAGTAAACAGCCTTCATTTCCAGAAAAGTGCTAACGACAAAGGCTGGGACAGCAACTCCAGCCAATTCTGAGCTAGTTTTTTTCTCATACTCGTACGTAAAGTAATAAAGTTAAAAGTAAAAAAATGTAATTATTTAGCAAAAGAAAGCAACAACAATATGAAACTGTCGTATTTGAATTAAACACAAAAAAGCAAAGAAAGACATAAACAAACATACAACAGCGTAATAAAACATGAACTGGTGTAAGGAAATGCGTGGGTTCGTTCTGTATTTTCAGATACAATACTCGTATATTTTTAAGAAAATATTTTTATTTATTTATTTTCTTGGTCGGTAAAAGCACTTTTAGATATAATTTTATTTGTTGCTGTTTATATTGCTGTTGTTGTTTTTGTAGTTGTTGCAGTTGTCATACGTCTATTAGATGCGAGTGCAAGAGTCAACCGTAAGACAACAACAAGAAAAGAACAGCGAGTAATAATATTTTATTCAAGAAAAACAGCAACGACAACAACAAGGAATAGATAAATAAATATGAGTTGTACTCGTATGGTTTTATTTAAGCTTAACGCTAAACTTTACTTGCAATCATCCGAACACAAATAAACTTGCAATGAAACGTATCTTGCAATGTATGCATGCATGTACTCGTACGTGTGCTGGTGTGCAAGTATCTTTATGTATGTATGTAATTGCTACTACAGTTAGTAACTGATACATTAAATTGGACACAAACTCATGGATACCGTGGCATTAGTTTACGAATTATTCGAACCACTTCCAGACAATCAAAAGACAATAGTCATAATGTGTTGTTATTACAATTGTTCCGCTTGTTGTTGTAGTTGTTAGAAACCCTAATTTATATCATACGACTATTTTAGCCGTTCTTCTTGCATTTGTTGCTTTCTTTCCTTTTCTTTTTAGAATTTAAAAACCATTTTACAATTGTTTGCATTCGCCGAGCCATACGACCACTGGAAGAATACTTGAAGAAATAAGACTCCTTTGTGTCATATTCAGTTGGGAGGACTTCAAATGAAATTTAGAAAGTGGTGAGCAGGTGTAACCAACCTTTTCGCGAAAATATTCCTTTATGGCTTTTAAAGCTTTAAGATTTTTAGTTAAGGGAATTATTCAATTATTGGAAATGTTGTAAGCTTTTTTAATCAGAAGATGACTCCTGCTCACACTGTCCATAATGCGCAAGTAGCAAAAGTGTTGTGATGGAAGGGGAGAGGATAAGCATGGCCAATCAGAGGATATTGTTCTTCTGTTGAAGAGTTCACTTAAAGAATTATTTCTCAAGTTAAATTTATTTATTATTAATTATTTACGAACTGCATCTGCCTGGCGGTCGCAGATTCAGCACTCGCAAATATATTTTCTGGGTTTATTGTTATACAAAAATTTCAGTTATTAGAATGCAACATTTAAAGTGTTTAAATTAATGAGTTGAGTGGTGAATGTGGAAACGATCTAATTTGCGCTGCTACTGTGTTTTATAATAAAAATTTCGTGTTTGTTTTTTGGAAGGCGTGTCGTTTTCGGCTATGCAACTAAATTTCCTATTTTAAAAGGGATTGTGTGAGTTTGACCGGTGACATGCGAAATAAAAGATTCACGGCCCCATGTAGATTAAGGGAAAACTCATACGAAGCAGTCTAACACAGTACGATCTGAACAATAACAACATGTTTTTGTTCTTGAAACCACCGAAAATGTTGCTAATCAAAGAAATGTAGACCTATGATGCCACCGGTATGAGATGGGCGTTGTTGGATCTCATGTAGACATCCATTTTTATTTGTGCACGTATTTGAATAAAAATTTCAGACGGTTTACAACTGAGATTTCGATATGCTCGCACGAAATAATTAGAAGGATGCAGCGCAAGCAGCTTAACACGCACAGAGTATAAACCGTAAGCATCTACATATACTCGATTTCAGAGTATTTTTAAATTGTATGGGAAAATGCAGAATTGAATGTAAAAGAGAAAGTGTCTTCTAAGTTTTGTTTGAAGAAGACGTTCGAGCCGTGATACAGAAGCAAGTTGAGAAAGAAAACGAATTTAACTTGCCAGCTAATTAGTTATAAAAACTAATTGTACAAAACTAAAAAAGTATGCCTCGATTTTATGTTTTCAAAAAAAAAAAAAGAAATACTCGACAAAAATATGATTCACTTAAATGAGCTTAAGCGGAGGAAATTAAATAATGAAAGCAGTTGCATGCTTGTCAATCTCTCGGTGCGTGTGGGCTTTTAATACGTTTCTCAAGAAATGTTTTCCATTCTTGTAGAAGCACACATTTAATTTTAATTGACAAGTAATTACTCGTTTAAAGAACAAGAAAAAAATAAATAGTTTCATAAATACGTTAGTGAAAGTTCATTTATGAGATGCAGCAGAAATAATTCAGATTATCAAATGGAAACTATTCACATTGTGTATTTTTTAAATCCTTTCACTGCTTTTCTTTTCCTATTTGTTCTGAAACCAAGCCGTTTCTAATTAATATTCTTGTGAGAAAATAAAAAATAACCAGGTAGAGACTTTAAGGAAACAAAAGGATTACGATAAATTTATCAAAAAAAAAAAAATAAAATAAAAAGAATTAACCCCTGTTCAATGCTTGAAAACAATAATTTATGAAACATGGGCCTTAAGTTTCCCTTAACTGTGAGAAATGTAAAAGAATTCAATATTGCAACATGTTAACTTACGTGGTTCTTTGTTTTTTTTTTTTCTTTTGCCTTTGTTCTTCCTTGTAGTTTCCGTTTTTGCTTTTATTGTTGTGAATAGTGTTTTCTATGCCAAAGACGACATTTGTATGCATTAACAAAAAATAAAAAGTCCTGCTGCAGTTTCTTTCCTTTTGCCCTTGTTTTCTGTACGTAAGTACTCCTAGTAGTCCTTTAGCTGTTTAGCTGTGACTTTACAATCGGCTATAACAGTGTTTGTAAGTAGGTGAATGAGTGTGTGTAGATTTATGTTGTATATGCGATACTTCATGGGCGTATACACATGCACATATTACAATTATATTTGAACTGTTTGTTGTTGTAAATTTGTTTTAGTTTTAGTTTCATATTTTTTAAATAATTTTTTTTTCTTTAAATTTCCAACTTATTTATATCATGTTACAATCCTTAAACTGCACTTGCTCTGAGGAATAGTGAGAACAGCGTAGAACCACGACGATTCCAATGACACAAAGGCAGGCAAAGACGTCTACAATAGTGACAATAATAACGATTACAACGAGCAAACAAACAAAAAGCATACAAGCGCACACATCCACACACTCTTCAATTCAAAAATTGAGGACAAGGAATTTTGGATTTCACACACATTCTTAGAATGCAATGAAGCACATATAGAGTTTTCATTGAATTAAAGTCTTGTCGACATATAAAACTGCAACGAGGGCATTAAAAAAAAATTTTTTAAACCCTCTTGAAGGAAAATTTAAGTTTAGAAGATGAATTTTTGTAACTGGTACTGACTGAAACATTTAAGCAAACGAGATCCTTTTAGCATCCCAAAAAGACCAAAATCATTTCAATACTCCTGCTCGCATGCAGTATCAGAAAAGTATTAAATGATGAATGTTTGCTCTTTTTATGGTTAATCAATTGATAATTTCTGAATTTAATATCTATTATAGAGTTATATGAAAACTTGGAATATATAGAACCAGTTGGTGCCGCCTGTTTCCTTTAAGTACATACGAAAATTGTTTCCAATATACTCTTGTTCTGTGCCGCCTGCACTCGTATTTTTAAAAAGAAATATTTTATGTCTTTAAGGAGTAACGAAACATCTGCAACTTATTTTTACTTAAACTTTCGGTCGGCCTGACTGTGTATTTTTAAGTAGATGGAAGGAGTTTATGCCCTTCTTTGTACAATATTTTCTTCTTCTAACAATACAGTTAACAACAATACATTTTCTGTTAAACATTTTTGGTATCGCTTAAAACATCGTGTGAATGAATGTGTGCTTTGTTGACTGCTCCTTGCTGAGTTGCGTTCGCATATATTTTTTATTATACACCGAGTAACCACTTCGAAGGGAAGCAAATGCTAAAAGCAGGCAGCAATTTAGGGGTTTTAGATTTGCAAAAGCAAAGGCAGAACAGAAAAATGTAAGAAGTATTCAATTTTCCGCTTTTTTTCGATTTTTAAAATTTTTGTGTTCGTGCGCCGAATATTTGTGATTTTTAAACACACAAAATCGAGTTAATCGCTGTTATCCTGTTGCCTACAACTGTGATTTTATACCCGTACAAGTGTAGCAGCAATGCATGAATGGATGGAAGGATGGATGTATGGATGGTTGGATGGATACCTTAAACATTGTTCTACAGCATATTGTATTTATTACGCATACGTTTAGTACGTATTTTGTATGCCCTCAACTTATTTGCCTCCAATAAATATCTGCTCTTAGATTTTTTTTTAATGCATAAATCGTTGCTACAGGATTTTATTGCTTCGATTGCAAACAAGATGTCAGCAAAAGCATATTCAAATACACTCACGTTTCTTGGCAGGATACAATTTGTTTTTATACTTCAGTTTATTAAATTCATATCGGATTTCAAGTTTAACACACTTTAATGTCAATTTACCGTAAACAAAGAAAGCAAAAGCAAAACCAAAACGAAAACCAAAATGGAAAACTAAAAACACAAAACCAAAACAAATCGAACTGATTCGTATTGAACCGAAATAAAATGAATTTTATTTTTAAGAATTTTTATGTATCGTTTTTTCTTCCGTCTTCAGAAAAGAAACATAAACAAACGATAAAACGTTTAAGATGTTCTACGCACGTCCAAGCACGATGGCATATTTAAACAAACTGAATGTGAGTGAGTAGCCACATGCTCATTGTGATAGACGACTGCTGCCAATGTCAGAAACTTCAATAAGGGAATCAATTATAAGTACAAATATATGAGCACACCAGTCCTAAATACTCGTTCGTATTCTCTCTCGTTTCGTTACGTTTCGGTTTTGTGTACATTTTTTGTATTTTTGTTAATGTAACCACCAGAATGTACTTCGTATATACAAGTGGTGGCAAATTAGCGATTTTTTCTTAAGTCACTACACAAATGCAAAATTAAATATTTTTTCTACACACGGAATACAATAAATAGATTAATCTCTCATATTCGCTTGATCAGAATTTAAAATAAATTAACTATTGCAGCAGATCAATTTGCTATATCTGCCGATTTCTTTAAAATGTATTATAACATGATTTCATTTAACGGTACTGAGGATTCAGATTTTATTATGCGAGTTGCACGAAGTGCTCAACAACAATTTATAAAGAACATAATTCAATTTTCGTAAAGATAAATACGTAAGGCTGACTTCCCATACGGGAGAGGACTGCATTGTGGATCTGCATTCTAGTTTCTTAGAAATACAATACTGGCGCAATTTGCTGCAAAAAATCATTATCCTTTAAACTGCTTAAATTGAAACTGGCATATTAACCTCAAAGTAAAATAATTTTTAAAATGACAAGATGTATTATTTACAAAGTCATTTGATCGGTCTTGATCTGAATATTTTGGCAGAAAAATTTTTTTTTCAATTTAATGTGGGACTCTCACTGACTCCTAAAGATTTCTTTATTGAAAATTTTTGTTTTTGTGTTTTAATTGTGAACATTTCCATTGCAGCGATTTTTATTTTTTTTACCACAGCAACACTTGCTGGTGTTCGTTTACGATACCTATACTGTGGATGCGAGTGTGATATTTATGTTCTGTGCTCTGTTGTGCTGAGAGGCATCGTGTGCAGTGCAGTATTTGGATGTGACTGTGTGTGGAGCACTACAAGAAGTACTAACCACTTATGGGACACTCATTTTTGTATAGATAAATGTGTCTGGTTGAGTGTGTGTTTGTGTACGAATATTTAGAAGACCAACGAGTACTTGTGTATGGCAATGACTCTCCTGGCGCCTCTTTATATTATTGTTATTGTAATCGTTCGAGTAGTGTTACAATCTGTGATTATTAGCGATGGAACATTAGGTACTATTTAATGTACTGAGAAAAATATACCATTATTTTAAAACATTCTGTACTAAATTCTTAATATTTTTCACTATATATTTCATAGAAATAATTTTTTTTCTCTTTTTTACTTGTTAATATCACTTTTGCTAGAATTGACGATTTCTCTCCATTTTAAAGATTTTCACATTTCAAAATACACTAGAGACGATTTTAAAGCTAAAAATGACCATTGGGGAATATGAAAGAAATATCCCAAATATAAAGGTGTGATTTAAGTCTGACTTTCCATATTTTAACGAATTCTATTCGCAATATAATGATTCGTCGGCAAATGTTGAAAGGATATTTAGTCAGATGAACTCAAATAAAACCAAAGCTCGCAGTCGTTTAGAAAACAGATCTTTAGGATGCATTCAATTTAAAAATACCTATTTTGAAGTTAGAAGGACAAATTGATATCACACTGAGATCAGTTCAAATTTGTTATAAATGCTAAATTCTGATATTTATACTTAAAATGTTTCAATAACTTTTATTTAGTTAACAAGTTTCTGTAGTTTTTGACGATTTCAGAGATTAACTTCAAGGAAAAGGTTTGAGTTTTAAAAATTGTCGCATTTTGCGTGAGCAAATAAATTTTTTATTCCTTTTGGGAATAAAAATGAGTTATTCATATTTTTGATATCTTCCCTTATTTAATTTTTTATTTGAATATTTCGCCAAGCTTTGGATACTTAAAGAAGACATTCTTTAACCCATTCGCTGCCAAGCCTAAATTCTATAAAGTCACTCCCATTGCCATTTATATTTTGAGTCTTACTGTTCACAAAAACCCTAAATAACTAAAGCTTAAATAATATAAAAATTTATAATCAAAATTTTTTTTTTAAATTTTCCTTTAAGTTTACAGCAAAAGTAAAATAGATTTCAATATAAAACTTAGACGAGACCTATAAGAGTGCCAATATAGGAGAATTTAAGAACTTACAAGCAGAGGTATAAAATAAATTGTGCAATTAAAAACCACAAACCAATTTAAAATACGAATACTTTGCTAGTGAAGTTAAGGTTACAGAAAAGAGTTTATATTAAATTCTTAAAATTCAAATTTTTATTACAAACAAGTGAATAATTAATTCAGTAACAGAAATAATTAAAAATAGTCGTAACTCTTATCAAAATATACCAATTAAAATGTCCTTAGAAATAAATTGCAGACGAGGGCTTGCAACTTTAAAGTTAAAATTAAGTTAAAAAAGTGAACCAAAAATTATTGAATGCAGTCCATTGTCAGGGTACCAAATTGTATTCAAAAGTGCCGGCAGTGGCAAATTTGTTAATTCCTATTCGTGTTGTTGTAGGTTGTGTATTTCGTTTTGTTGCATGTTTTATTATTATTGCAAATTCTTTTTGTTTTTGTTTTCATTTATTAAAGTTGGAAGGTTATGTCAGCCATGTACTTGTTCTGCTTGCAGCAGCTTCTCCTCTCTTCATGCCGCAACAATGTCGCTGCAACCCAAAAAATAATGTGCTCGCATGTTATACCAGCATAAGGAGAGTGCACGTTGTATTTAAAGATTCTTTTGTGTCTAATGGAAAAATTAATTTATTAAAAACGGAAAACCAGCTCAAGTTTGACAAATATGTCAGTCAGCTATAGCTCATGCTTTGTTTGATTTAAAAGGACATTTCAAAGAGATTTTAGTATGAGGTCCATTATAATTTCTTGGAGGCAAAGACTGTAAAACATTCTGCGATACTTTGATTTTGACAATCGGTTTATGCACGAACATGGTTGGCTCTTAACAACCAACAACCAACAACAAACAACAAACATCTTATTCATTAACGTACATTTGTTTTAACACGATGTGGCAACAAGTAACATGCAACAACAGCAACAAATCTCTGCTATCTTGATTTTTTAGCGTTGGCTAAGGTGAGGAAGGATTTGTACGTGTATAAAACGCCAAATTAAATGTTGCTTGTAAAATATTGAGTCATAGTTATTTTGTGTTAATATTTCTCTATATTTATTGCTCCTACTCTACCGACTATAAAGTTTACTCTGTGTATGTGTGGATGTGTTTATGAGTGCATGTTTGTATTTGTATACGTGATCCTTGAAAAATACTTCAAGTCTTTTAAAGTCGTTTAGTAACGTATTCTAAAACAGCGCTCAAAGCAATAAAGACAACTGCATTAAATGGCAAGATATGAAAGCGTTAATGCAGGAATTTGCTACAGTCATCAAATCTGCCTCTGAGCACTCAATTACTACATATATACAACTACATGTCACAGTATTACAATTTTTACTGCTTTCTTAATGTCTGTCAGTTATTATATCATTATACTCGCAACTGATTTAAATCGTTGAAGAATAATTTTGCTCTCTTGTTTAAATTTGCGCCATTGAAACATAAGTTTGTTCTTTGCTACACAAAAATATGGTTAATTAATTAATTTGGATTAATTGCAATGAACTATAAATTTTGGCAATATAAAAAGTTTGGTCTGCCCTCTACTAAATAATTTTCTGGCCGGAAGAAATTAATTAAAATGTGACAATAATATGAACTCAAATTAATTGAATCGACGATCTTTGAGCAGGACATATAATATAGTTACTATTTATTTTAAGTATAGTATAATGTGGAACCTAGAAAATGATGAAAAGCTTTCTATATATTAATTCCGTATGGATAGTCTAAGAACTAGCATAGAGCACAAGTTCAACACAAAATCATTAATAAACTTATGTAAATATAATAATAATATATTTTATATATAAATAAACTTTTATTTCACAAATTTCTATCTAAATAATTTTCTTCGTTAAAACTAGTTGATTAGATTTTTTTTTGTTGTGCATTGTTTTTTATTTATTTCTTTATAAGAATTCCATTTATATAAAACTGTAGGTCGTCGATTTTTATATAAAACTGCCAAATTTCTAAAATTTATATAGAAAAAAAATTTGGAAGAAAGTTTTTGTACTCCTCATACAAATTTTACAATCTGGCCATAAGCCACTATTTGAAAGCATATACAGTTTTTTATTGCATCAGAGCAATTTTTATTAAGCAACTTAAAAAATCTCTTCCACTTAAAAACAAAAGGAAAAAATACACTTCACTGAAAAACTACTTGACAAAAGTGAGCAACAACTTTGAAAACGTTGCACGTGTGTGTAATAAAAATTGTTAAACAACTCACTTTAAAGTTAAATTTGTATTTTATCAGGCAATGTAAAAATATTATGTGCATCTAAATGGCATACAAACGCAAACAATCCCGTATGTAAACAATTTTACCAAAAAACGAAAACGTATTGAAAGGACAAATTGTTTATCAGATAATTAATGGTTTCAAGTGGCAGACCGCTATCTAAATTAAACATGCTGTACTTGTACGCGTAGCAAAAACTTCAGCTACTTAAATTTTCATAGCGATAAATCTCAAGTGGCATCTTGCAAGATAAACAAATACACAGCACATATGTATATATGAGTATTTTCCCAATCCCACTTGAGCTTTTAACAAACCACAAGAAATAAAAAAAGCTTAACCAAAATCAATTCTAAATTGTGTGTTTCTTTTTTAAAGATTTACTCATCGTTTTTACTCCTTCTTTTAGTAACTTTGACATGTGATTTCTCCCAAATGTCCTTAAATTTTTAATCAATAATCAAACGCAAACTAATTACATTTTCCTACGTTAGACATGCATTCAAATATACAACTGTGGGAAAACATACGAAGGCAGTTAGTAAAGTCTTTCGAAGATCTGCTTAAATAAATTACTTTCGAACTGATTTTATCCTTCCATGGCAGGCAAGTACAATCAAGCAACTACAAGTTATTATTTTTACACAATACAATTAAATTAAATTAAAACTTAATTCTGTTTCAAATTAAACATTTCTTTAATAATATTAAATTATTATCTCTAATAATTTTATTATAGGAATAAATCAGGCTAAGTCCATTATATATTTGTTTAAGGCCAAAAGACGAATTTATTTCATGTTATAACAGTTGCTGCTACAGTTACATCAAGCCATTTCTCATCCAAGATCATGTGCATTATATGCTTACCACGCCTTGCCAATACAAATCCGAATTGCGACATACAGCCATATACATATTCTCGGGAGTGTATGAAATTTTACCTATAATTTCAATATAATGGAAATAAGATACGAAGAAAATTTCCATGATGGTCACATGAAGTCAATACGAGTTTTTTTTTTTAAAAAATACGCAAATAGAGTTCAAAAATTGGCTTAAAATCGCCGGCTTGTGTAAAATTTTTTGGAATTAAAAATTAGTTTTTTCAAAACATTTTTAGCTGAAATTAAATATGCAATTACGTAACTTCTTACGTGAAAATCTTTTTAAAATGGGTACACATATCTTTCAATGACAAGTTTCAACGAAGCAGTATGAAAATTTGTTGACGTATTGCGAAATATACGCCAAAATTAGTGTGTATAGATATTTGCTAAGAAAAAATGTGTGTGTGTATGAACTCGCCAGCGGGCGGACGCTACACATGTCCTTAAATAAGTTTAATTATTTAAATTCGTTTGTGTATGGTACACATAAGAGATGCTCTTAAAACTTCATAAAACCTCTCAGTTACCAGAATTGTAACAGTGCACATACTTCGGATTATCAATTAATTATTATTATCCTTCTTATAATAATAATAATAACAGACAATTTTACTCTCACCATATGTTGCCGCCTCCTTGTTACAGTTATTGGTCCTCCACCACTAGTTCTGCTTCAGCCTCTTTTAGGTGATGCTGTTGTGGTTATTCTCTCTGTATGTCACTCTCTTTCTCATCTTTTTTTATGATTCCAGTTATCATTTTTTATTCTTTTAAGTTCTTTTATACGAGTACATTCTTTGCTTCAAGTCTTTTTTTATAATTTATTTATTGTAATTTACATTTTACCACACCACTCTGGCACTCAGATGTGAAATATATTGAAGCGCGCCAGTGAAGATTATTCCAACAGATACATATGCAACAACAACAACACGAACACGAACAACAAAAATAAAGCAAATTCTCTGATTTCAGATAAACAAGAAAGTAAATAACACATTCATTCGTATGGGAATTGTGGAGGCATTGCAAACATAAATAAGAATTTTTCATAAATTATGTTACTGTTGCAGATGCAGATGCAGATACTTTTTTTCCTCCAAAAATACTTCTCTAGAATTTGTGCGCTTTCAGTTTTTCCAAAATACTTTTATTTCATTTCATTCTTGTTTCGTTATGTAGTTTTATAAATATCAATATTATTACACAAATTCTCACACAACCCATTTTATTATTACAAAATATTAAATATTTGTCTGCCTGCAAGCAGGCCAACTGTTAGTCAGGCATAAAAACAATAATAAAAATTTATTTACGAGAAAAGGCATTAAGGAAATTTTTTGAATAGTTTTCCTTTAAATGAAAATTAAAAAAAAAACCGTTGCACTATGGAATGTAAAATTGTATCAGTATCTACAAGCAGAGGTCGGCGGTCTGAAAAAGAAAAACAACAAGCAGAGATTTGCTATTTTGCATGCAGGAAGGAGTTCTTTCACTTTATTTATTATTTGCCTTTTTTTCAATCACAATTTTGTTAAAAGCTTTTTGGATTTGAGAGTGTATGTGAGCGAGCATGTCTGAATGTGTGCACTTTATGCTGCTTTTCAGATGAAAATTTCAAGAAGAACAAGATACGAAATAAGTATCTTGTGACTGCTTGGCCATCAATTTATATGCATTCCGGTGGTGTATGTATTTTTAACACTCACTTTCTTCTTCTTTTTTTTAATACATTTTTTTGTCTTTAACTTTTTGTTTTATTTATCTAACTTATTGCACTTTTATGTTTTATTATTATTATTATTATTTAACTATGGAATACTTTAAAATGAATTTGCACAATTAATTTGCGAGGCTGTTTAATTTAAAATGACTCCATCGCACTTATTTATTCGCTCCCAATCTTTTTTCATGTTCAGTTATCCCGAGAGTATACTAAAATCTAAAGTGATGCAAAAACAAAACATTTTCATTGACGTCCAGAGCAAGTAATGCTTTTTTAAGCCTGTGGTCCCTTTTTTGCGTGGTAAAGCTGATACAAAAGGAATGTGAAAAATAAACATTGAATGCATACAAACCGAGTGGCAACTCTCGTTTACATTGTGCCGGCAAATGCAACTCTTTATAAAACTGTTATACGAGTACGCATAACAGTATTCTTTTGAATGTTATTTTGAATGATAGAGCGGGGAAATGAATAATTAGAAAATTTCAAATTGAATTTTATTGGCACTGCATTATCAAATTACAGCGATGTTTTTGTTACGGAAGTTTTTAATATTTGAGCGGATGCCGGTAAGTGTTCTACAACATGAAAACAAAAGCGCGTAATTTTTAAATTTGATTTCATTTTAAACTTAAATTTTATTTAATTAGGAAAATTATTCATAAGTTTGATACGTATAACAAATACTTTTTACTGGGAAATTTCACTTATTGAGTCACGTGATTTCTTAGTTTAAAACTTTTGCGTACAACAATTTACTTCTGGTATCTGTTCTAATTCTAATTATCTAATTCCAACTAATTGTTGTGAAAATATAATGTCTGTATAGACAATTAATTTAATGAATTAAAATAATGAAAATATTTTTTTTCAAATTTTCGTTGTGCCTTTTTTTTTCCCCGGAAAACAACAAAAAAAATATTTTTATCACAGATCTTTAAGTATAACGATTAATAAGGATTCTTTAATTAACTACAGAAAATGGGCATGAAAATTATAGAAATGTAACAGCATTCTTAAAAACAATTATTACAAAAATAAAATGATAATATGTTATTATTATTAGAATAGTTGCCAGTGAGGTACTGAACTTCTTCCCAAAACTTTGCTCATAATTATGAAGATTAGTGTTATTTTAACACTGCCTAGACCCTGAGTGTTTTCCTGCGGATAAGCCAAAACCTTTGCAGGTTAAAAAAACCGAATTATTTACTGTCACTTGCTTTTTAATAAATAGTATTTTAATGACAATTAATGAAATTTCCTAAATTAGAGAGAGTTTGTAATCATAACAAATTTTCCATGTCCAAATGGTCAGTACAATCACTGTTTAGCCGGTAATCCATTTGTGAAGTAACGAAAATTAATTCATTAAAAATATAAAATTTTATCTCATTTAAATATTTTCATCGCTTTGAAAATTCAAAAATAATTGGAAATTTGGTTTCACTCTAATCAGAATAAATTTTGCAACAATTTTTACACATATACGTTCGATCTTTATTTTATTATTTTTTATTATTTCCAATTTTTATAATAAAAACATTAATAATTAACAATTCAATGTTAAAACTTTTACATTAAGCCTAAATATTCATAAAATTCGTCTAATTTTTATACATGTCGCACAAAACTTTTTCCATGGGCGTATTGCCAATAGTGCGTTGGAAATACACCAGTTCAATTTTATGCGAATTAATCATACGCAACAGGGGCAGCATCAAAAGTAATCGTCCAAAACGTGCCACTTGAGCGGTAAATTGTGCTTTAGTGTGTTGTGACAGCATTACCTAGAAAATAAATTCGAAATAACATTGTTTGCTAGAAAATTAATGCAATAAGTAAAATAAAAACAAATGTATATATACAAAAGAAATGTTGATTACATGTGCCTGGTCTTGCAAATTTTCAATCTGTCCAGGATCCTTCAAGCCTCTAGTTTCAGGTCGAAATAGAACAATCGCCTTAAGACAGGCAAATTCAGCTGGATCAACCAACACAGCCTTGTATTTGCAGAAGATTTCAAACAGAACACGTACATCGGAGGCAATCTGCGAAAAAGTAATTGAAAAAAATGGTGTTTGACAAAACTAAGCAAAGAAGTGAAAAACAATTCAACAAAAAATTCTCAATGATAACTAGACGGCAGCTATAATATCGACTTAATTGATTGACAGTGTCCTTGCTAAGCAGAATAAAATTCTCTCGGGCTATTAAACAACTCCGTTTGTGACTATATGAATGTGGTTTCTGTCCATGGCAAATTAACATCAAATGCATTAATTATCAAGTGGTGGCAGCATGTAAACACTACAGTGACATGTAAGTTAATACAACTTCTCAGCTTTTATTGTGTTTGGCTCAGAGGCCGGGGATTCTACGAAAACACAATACTTTTGTACTTGTGTAGTTACATACATCATTATTAAATAAATAATTATGAAGTCAATCACATAAAGAAATAGTGCATTTCCTGGATGTGGAGTATATAATTTGTCTGCTGTAAAAAGGATAAATAATTTCTACGCCCTAAAGGTGCAATTACCATCTTCTGATAAAAGTTTTAGAAGGAATGAGCTGCCTATTGCAAACAGTTACAAAGAAGTAACTATTCATTATCAAACTATTGATCAAGTTATAGAGACAATGTACCATTACAACTGTACGATTATTCATTTGAGATTGATATTCTTAATTTAAATAATGTTTTTCTTTAAATATTGTAAAAATGTTCAAATTCAATTTGCTTTCATATACGAGTATGTACATTTCTTCAGTTTTCCTGCAGCGTCATAATTTTAAGTTTTGATTTTGAACAATTTTTTAATTTAAATAATTTAGAACGTACCTCTTCTTTGGTCATACAGTTAGTTCCATTATTATTCGTGGACTCATAGTTATTACAGTGTTCGGCAACAGAAAATAATGGACAATTTGTGGGGTCTAAAGGTATACACCATTGAATGGCGTTAAGTAAAAATAATTCCGACCAAGACTCCTCCAGTAGAATCACCTTTTATGTCAAATAAATAAAGAACAATTAAAAAGGGATCATTTCACAACTTAATTAAGAAATAAGACAAACCTGATCCCTAAAAGAGAGACTAGCGAAACTGGGTAGATTTTTTGCCCACTTCACAGCCATAAATAAAAGGCGAGCGCTGGTCTCATACACTGTCTCATGTTGGTGGACGTACAAGTTGGGCGACATTATTTGTGAAATATCAAATTGCATCAGCGATTTTTCACAATTTAAAGGTTCTTCATCTTCGTTGGTCACATCAATGGAATCATCTGTTGACAAAAATTTTTTTTTATTTTCTTTTTTCATAAAATTTATTATTTTTATAAACTGTTTATTGCTTACCATCATTGTCCGGTAGGGGACTTGTCGAACTAATTGACGAAACGCTGCCACTAACAGCGTTTTTGGGAGCAGCTTAAAAGTAAATTTTTTTTTAATTATTGCTCTTTTAAGTTTTTGTATTCATTGTTTTCTTTCAATATTTACCATTTTCTGGAGGGGGCGAACAAGGATCTATGGAATTGCTACTTGAAGAATTGGACGAGGATGAGATGGTACCTCCGCTCGACAACTCAGCATATCGCTTATCCTTTGCGGTTGTACCTGCGGTATGATAAATATTGTTGTTGTTGAATATGGGAAACGAGCCGCTATTGTTATTGTTGTTGTTGTTCATATTCGCCGATAATTGCATTGAAGTGGCGGCCAAATGATTATGATGTAATAGACGCCCCGTTGGCAAACCTGAAAGTGCTAAAACCAACAAAACAAAATCATTAAAATGGGTGGTAATTAGATTGTCCTAAAGGCATAACTGGCTGCACGCACACACACATGTTCAGACGTACATAGATACAGCTACACTGTCATGTGTGAGAATCGGAATCCTTTGAAACGTTTGTTTGTCTCTTTAAGAGCAGAATAATGCAAAAGCAGCAAAAAGGACATGAGTGAACACATTCATTTAAACACGACGGTGATAAAACAAATAAAAGTGACGAGGGAAATGAAAACACTATACGTAAGAAGAAATAAAATAGAATTACTTACATGGCGGCGGTAATAAAGTTGGTCCATAACATGGCGGTGACAATAAGACGGGTGGTCTGTGTGAATAAAAATGCGAAGTTCTAAACATTATTCGATTTGTGAGAATATGCAGATGAGTTGCAAACTTTTGTACGAGTGCAGACAGAGCACGACTTACCCAAAAACCCCCACAGCTACAGCAGCTTCACGCAAGGCTCGTCCATGCTCCATCTCCCGCAGTGTCTCCGGTCTAATAGTGGCCGTGTTACGTGGCTGGCGTTCATTTTGAACGGCTGTAATTAGAAACAGAAATAACTGTAACTAGTTCATGCCTGTGCGAGTGTACACGTATCTGAGTGTGTATACATTATGTGCGGAGATGTGTGTCTGAATGCCGCATTAGGTAACACCCATTAGATGGTCTTGTGGTAATGATGTCAACGATGATGTGATTTAATATCTGTATTTGTAGTTTGATGGCATTTCGTACGTGTCACGTAATCAAACTCAAACAGTGAAGTAATCAAAGCTAAAGATCTGAGCAAACTAAAAACACTACCTCGCAACTCCCACTGTGACATGTCAAGGATGTGAGTGAATGAAATTGTATTTCTAATGCAAATTTTAATTGTTTGCGACCTGATGCGAATTTCAAAAATATATTTTTACTTAAATGAAATATGGAATGTGAACATTTAAAAATAATTATCTCAAGAGGAAACTGAAAATCGAACTCAGGCATAGAAACGTTTGTTTGATATGTGCGCCTGCGCAACAAGTGATAGCGTGTTGGATTTTTCTGTCTCCTTCAATGCAAACTTCTTCTGAAAATGTATCCTCTATGTCCTTGAAAATTATTATTCAATACAAATAATATTTTGGGTGCCTCCGTAGGTGAATGAATAATGCACAGGATGCTAAGGTCGCGGGTTCGAGTTTTAGTCTAAAACTAACAATACGTTTCAACTCAATTTAAGATATTTTTGGGAGATTCATAGAATCAACAAATTGTGTGGTTAACTTCCGCCCTTCACTGGTTCCATCAATTCTAATTAGTTTTACACATATGAAACGTCTGTTGGTATAGAAAAGTCCCTACCTGTGATACTTCCACTGGCCGTTTTCTCGATTTTAAATAATATTTCTCATATTCTAATTTTACCACAAAAAATAACCACAGGAACACAAATTTAATCATTTTGAAAAAGTTTAAAAATAGACGCTTTTGAGGGTTAATAAAAATCTTTAATAATTATAATTAAAAAAATGAAATAAACAGGAAAACATTTAATAATTCCAGAGAAATTAAAATATAATTTTTTTACCATTTTTATTATTTCTCAGAACTTACCCATAGAGGTAACGAAATGTCTAATAACAAAAAAAGTTTTTATAAAATATCTTAAGATCAATAAAATATTTTTAGTTATTCCGGCTTCAGTTCGTTAAACTTTTCGACAATTTTATTTTCGACAATTCAGATTGAAAACCTTCTGTGCGAATAAATTAATAACTTAAATATTGTAGTGGAAATAAGTTTACTTTTAGTTAAGCAATAGACATATAGAAATGAAATAAAATAATACTTCAGTGAATTGCCCGAACTTCTTTCCCAACTACCGATCAACAATTATTCATTATTAATTATTCATTTAAAGTGAAATCTTTTTCTTAAGATATATTTCACTTTGAAAAAAAATTTGCGAAAGCGGAATCCAAATTTAAGAAATGAGAAATATTGTTATATTAATTGGTTGAGAAGATTGGCTGTTCCTTTGAATTTTTCATCAGTCCTAAATTACGATAAACATTTTCAACTGATTAATTTTAAAAAACAACTCACTCACATGCATTAAAATTATGAAAATGTTTCCTCTTGTCATATTTACTAGTTGATTGAACATAAATGTCTCAACCAAAAGGGATCCATCAAAAATAGACAAGGATATTATTATCCGTTGGTTAAATAATTTGCATGCTGTGCCAACTTATGCAACTTGTAAATAAAATAATATCATTCTCCCACTCCAGCGATTCATGCAAAAGCATTTGTGTATGTGCGGCTGTGTATGTGTGTATATGTGTGTGCGAGTAAGTAAATAAAAATTTACAAAAAAAAAAAAAAAAATAAAGAAAATAATTTACAAATGAATAAACAATATGCTTAAAAATAAACACAGTAAATAAACCAAAAAGGATAACAAGTCTTAAACAAAAAATTAAGAGAAAAAAGCGCACGGCAGCCCGCAACGAGAAAGGTGAACTCAAACAAAAAAGCATAAAGCGTATGAATTGAATATTTAAACGAAAAGGAAACCATCAAAGGGGTGAGCGAATGCTCTTCTTAACTGCGGCGACTGTTGCTGCAGATGCTGCAGATGACGACTTGGTCGGTGTGCTTTGTGGTTGGCACACAAATATTACACGCATAATGGATAATTATAAACAGGAAACAAAGAAGCAAAAGGAAACATTTTAAATTTCGTTGCATGTTTAAATGATGCCTACAGAGGGCACGTGTCCTTGTTGTCTTTAACCTGGTTAAATGTGTCTAACCAACAATTCAAAGCAACACAAGAACATCATCTCATAATTGTTTTCAATATTTACATTGAAATCATCATCATAACAATTATTAACACTTCATTAACTCCCTGCTCAAGTGTTGAGTGCTTCAATTTTTGTATAAGGGAGTGTGTATGTGTTTGTGTTTGTGTGTGTTTGTGTATTTTGAATTTTTAAATGAAGAATTTTGCGAACATGAGAGTTACTTACCGTCCTTGTTCATTCCCATTTGAAGGCACTTTTTTAGACGACACGCCTGACACTGATTGCGATGAGCCTTGTCAACAATGCAGCGTCCAGTCCCAGCCTGACATCTGTAATCAAATTTCCAAACGTTCTTGTTAAATAAAGAGCAAAACATTAGAGTCAGAATTTTATTTAACGTCCGACACCCCCCACCACTACTAAAAGAAAAACTTTTAACAACTGCATACACATACAAACGGTTGGCAAATTTACTTCAACTACAAAATTTACATACGGATCGCAACATTTCCTTTCAGCAATAGAGCGAGCACATTCACGTATCGCTGCCACCTTTCCATTCGCTTGAAATTAAATTATCTCTCGTATTCAATATGCGAACAACAGAAATTGCAACATTTGTCTTTTCTATGGAATCGCTAAAGCAGAACGATTGGTGAATTGAATTGCATATACAAAAATACAAAAATACGAGTGGAAAATGCATTGAAAACAATAATATTCGGTGAATTTTCTTTTCTTTCTGTTTGAATTTTTTTATGTGCCACTTATCAATTATCGCCGAACAAAAGAAACAAACAAGATGCCACTTGAACAAAAATTAAAACTCATCACTTCACTTTTAGACTGGTTTTTGGTTCAGTGCATGTGAAGCATATAATTCACTTAAGTCCCCTTCAAATCAGTGTCTGTTCAACGAAAGGGGGAAGTAAACGTGTTGCAAAATGTTTCTTCTTATAGTTTTTAACGAGACGAATGGAAATAATGAGGCTGGCGCTGTTTAAAATAGAAATTGTTAAGCCGGTCATCACATGCGAGAACAATGCAGGTCATGATAATGAAATTATTTCTAGCAGAGATTATTATATTAAGACCCGCTAAGCTTCCGTTGATTAATTTCCGATATGCTTGCATTTTTCCAAAGGACTATATGAATAATTAATTTTTTGTTTCAAGATTTAAAAAAATAGATCTTTCATAACTGATTTCCAGTTACCACTTTAGACTGGAAATCAATTAATTACAACGCCAAATTAAAGGGTTCGGAGGATGCAATTTGATAGAAATTAAAATAATTAATTATAATTTAATTTTCTTTTTCAGCCCTTCTGAAAAAATTATGGCATTCGATAATTTCATTGTCTTAATAATAGGTCTGTTCACCATCTCGTGAAAAGTTTGGGAGTGTGTACTAAAAATTCAGTTGTGTGAGAAATTTTTTCACACGGCTTTCGATTTGGAAAACATTTTGTAATGATGTTTCTATGCGATCAGAGCGTCATTTACTTCAACTGTCTTAATGAAAAATTTTGCTCCCAACATTTTTGTAGGAAAGTGTACCACCCAAAATCCCATTTGCATACGATTGTTTTAGAATAGAATAGAAGAGAATTTTGTCTGCGTTTCGTGTGCGTGAATCCTGCGAATATATAGAATAGCCTCAACATATCCGCTGGCTAATTTTTCTTTAATATACAACACTTCAAATCAGTAATTTCTATTTGCGCTACATATGCAACACTTAATTCAAAACATTAGGAAGTGTGCTGGCTTAAAAAACCACTTCATTGACTGCCGTCGCCAATGAAAATCTGCCATTCGCTTTCACTCAACTGCTAATAGCAAAAGTCAATAGATGACGACCAGATATGGCAGTTCAAAAGTCATAAAAAGGTCTAAAAAGTGTTCGAAGTACGCTTAGTAAAGTTACAAAAGGATGGCTTTACATCAAAAGCTCTGGTGCAATTGGCTTTACGTTTTCATAGAAAAACTTTAGTCACGCGATTTTGTGTTTTGCAACCACTAGAACGCTCCAAGGCCAAAAAGGACATTCGTAAACCAGAGAAAATATTTGCCACAATTAATATTCAAAGAATACCAAATATTTTGTGCTCGCTCAGCAGCCTCATATGCATGCTTCACTTTAACAAACCAAAAAAAAGCTTTCTGGATTTCTCAAAATTTCTCTGTATACCTGTGAAGTGTGGCACTTCTATTTTTATTTCTTAATTCCGTGTAGTAAGATGCAATGGAATTCGTTGGCACCACTCGGCGTTCAGCAGTGTCTTTTTTTTCTTTTACTTTCAACTCAGTGCAAGCAGGATTTAATTTAGGTATTTCGACATCGATAGAAATTTATATTTTAATTGTATACCGATTATATAAAATAAGTTTGGGAGATGACTTCTTTGTCTTCAGGGAACAGTAGGATTTAGGAGCACTTGTCGCACTGGGCATCCTTTATATGTATTTCTAATTACAAGCAATAATGCCTGGTAAACAGAATTAATTTGGGAAAAACAAAAAAAAAAAAATCATGTTGCGAAAAAGATGCAAATTTTTTAATATTTTTTTTTTTGTGTAATAAATTTTATTAAAATATAATTTTTCAATTAATTCGCCCTTAACAGTTTTAACGGCAAATTAAACATGGTGGTCACATAAAACCGTTTATGTCATCAAATTAATCGTGCAGTCTATTATCTTTTTGGCTATTCCCATTTCTTTAAAAGGAAAAAATAAATAAATTTGAAAACATAATTCGAGTTAAGAAAATAAAAAATCGTCATATAAAAACATACATAATTTGGCAACGTGTTATTTTATTAAGGCTGACTGAGATGCATGCCGGCTTGTGGGTGTGTGTGTGTATTTGTGTGTATATATGCATGTGTATTATATTTAACTTTTTTCCACTTTGGCAAATCACAAATGTCAAAATGTTTTTATCATTATCCCTTCCCCAGAGACTGACATTAAACTTAAGTGGAATACACTTGGCCAAATGTGACCGCATTAAATTTCGTAAATCACGTTACTGTAGCAATCAGGAACGGTGGAATAAAAGCGTAAGCACACGCACATGGATGCGTGTTGAACGAACAGGGTGTAAAATATCCAAATACTCATAATCCCAACAAAACCAACAACAAACAACTTAAATAGACTTTGAGGATGTGCACAGAAATATACTGTGCTCAACACACCCAACCACATACACACACACTGACATGGATGTGAAATAAAAACTTGCTTATGGATACACACACATATAAAAAACCTCCTTTAAATATACAACACTTCCCAACGATACTGCCAAACAAACAGTCCTCACTCACACACGATGCACATACATAAATATTTATGAGACGTGGTTTACGTGTAGGGTGTGTGAACGTGTGAGTGTGCGGATGCGTATTTATTTTTATTCGATCACAAAAGTATAAAGGAATTTTCCTTGAAATGTAGTGGGAGATGTATGAATACCAACCACAAAAAATTCATATTCTTTCCAATTTAATGGCTTCAACTTTTTATTCCATGGTTGTTTGTTGTTATTACTGGTACTCATGGATCCGAAGCTTAAGCAGATTTACAACAATATCAATTTGTTGTGATTTGATTTGAAAAAGAAAAAAAAAAAAAAGAACGGAATGAAAGTAAACAATTTTCCTTGTTGGCGACAGAAGTTTGGAATCGATTTATTTCGGCTTACAAGTTTTAAGTACTGCCTACTCTCTGTTTGATTTAATGACTTTTATTAATGCGAATAGTATTCATTCGATTACAAAAGAAATCGATTTCAGTCTCAGCGTAAAGTTAAACAAACAAGCAAACTAACTCGCTCAAACAAGAGAAAAGATGCAGAAAAAGTTTTCTTTCCTCTTATACGAATTTTACGAATAGATAAAAAATAAATAAAATTCTTACTTTCATGAAATGACAGGGTGTTTAATTAGAGTATATGCAATTCATTCGATTAGATCAAATATTGTTCATTGACAGCCTCTTCGACCGGCTGGGTTTTATCACCCACCACATCAAAAATACGTGTAAATAAAATATTGTATCTGGATATGTACACACAGAAAGAGCGGTTTATGTGAAAAAAGCTTAGTCCTTTTTAGAGAACCTCTGTGAGTTATACACATTCCGTTCAGAGACCGTAAACTTTAACTTAGCAGAACTTAGAAAACAAAAAGCGGTTTAATTAAAAAATAAATATAAATTTTAAAATATTTTAATTTAATAATTTCAGATATTGTGCTTTAAAAATTATGAAATTTAATATTTTATTAAGCTTTAGATTTTTTATAAAAATAGCTTTTCATTAGATGTACAATTAAAATTAATTAAAATGTAAAACAACTACTTCTTAAATAACAAGAAAAAGTTAAATATCGCTTCTCAAATTTCTTTCGTGCTCAGTAGGCCATTTTGGCTCACCATTGAACAAAAAACAAATAAGTGTATGTATACTTGGGCCCCTCTCCAGTGATATAGAAAATGTCGTAGCTGGCTGCACTTGTCCCACTTTTAAAAGCCCTTTTCAATTTAAAAATACCTTTACTCGAATTGAAATAATATAGAAAATTCATATAATTTTTAAAACTACACTTTGAGACCTCTCTAATGATATACAATATGTCGTACTTCCCTGCACTTGTCCCACTTTTATAAGCCCCTTTTCAATTTAAAAACTTTTATTCAAATTGAAATAATATAGAAAATTCATATAATTTTTAAAACTACACTTTGAGACCTCTCTAATGATATACAATATGTCGTACTTCCCTTCACTTGTACCAATTTTATAAGCCCCCTTTTCAATTTAAAAACTTTTATTCGAATTGAAATAATATAGAAAATTTATATAATACTGTATTTTTAAAAACTAAAGATCGAGACCCGAGACCTCTCCAATGATATACATATAATATGTCAATTGTCGTTGGATTTATGCCACTTTTATAAGAATTACAAAGTTATTCCCGCGAAACTCCCTACCCCTACATTTACTATAAATTCCCTTATTCGTTGGGCGCTGTTGTAAACTCAGCGTGGTTGAAGAGATTTATGTGATTATTGTGTGCATGTATGATATGAAAGAAAATTGTTTTTAATTTGTCCTTTCGGGCCCCTCAAACAAGCATAACAACTGACGAGTAGCTTGGCAGTGTCCAGACCGCTCTAAGTAAAGTTTTTGTGACGACATAAAGTGATATTCGTAAAATATACGATGGCAATGGTAATACCCTAAAAATTTTCAAAAAGAGTTATCGTGATTATCTTGAAACAAGCACTGATCCACTGATGAATACCTCCTGTTATATCCTATTTTAAACAGTTCTGCATGCAATATTATTTTCTCTATATAAATGGGTGGGAAATTATGTTGGAATTTCTAACTAAATTGCCTAGTACACCTAAACTATTCTTTCTCAGCGGATCGCACCTGTATGGCTATGAAAGCCGCACATTACGCTATTAAAATGCGTATGTGGAATATTTGAATAGAATTTGTGAATTTGTTTAGAAACCTTTACAAATACGACTTCGTGCAAAATACGTATTCGCATGACTTCTGGAAGAGATAAGGCCACTCCTGCAGAACCAATCTTCCTCAGCGGTTAAAACCTATATGGCCATAAAGGCAAAATGTTCCGCTATTAGACTGCATTTGCAGAATATCTGAATCGTATATCTCGGCCAAAAGTTTTTTACAAGTTTTTTAAAGTCCAAACAGTTTTGAACTCCTTGAGAGCCTGTATTGACGCATTCTTGGTGCTCCATACAAAGGTGCTTTAAGACCAGAGCTTGGAAATTTATCTTGGTAGACTTTATTTCTAAACAGGTAAGTCAGCTCACGAGCTAAACAATTTACTTCGGCAAATTTTACAAGGACTATCAATTTAAAATAGAAAGTTGGAATTGAAAAATCCAACTTCTCCCCTAAAAATCAAATTGTTACTCCGAAAAGACACCGACTTTTGCAATCCGTCAAACAAAGTCAGAAGTGGAATTGTGAAAAACTGAGTTGTAGACCTCACAGTATTTCGTGCAATGTAAAGTTCTAACAAAAAAAAAAAAAAAAATTTGTCACGAACTGTTCCCCGACAGTTTTTGTTTTTAAATAAAATTCGTCCTTTCGTCCTTATTTTCACTTGATATTTACATTAACACTCACACGAAAATCATGAGTGTTCAGATAAAATAGTGCGGAGTCGACGAAAAACATTTTTTCAAATCAATCCATAGAAAAAAGGTATTCTTGTTGGACGTAAAACATCCATCACGTGTGTTCGTGTTTTGTTTTCATTGCTTTTGGAAAATTATTTCCCTTTTATTCCTGTAAATAATCTTTAAAGGAAAAATGGAAATTGAATTAGAAGTACAACTGAAAGCCAAAATAGATTCAAAATTAAAGTATAGAGGCATTATTGCTTTTTTCATTAATACATTAATACTTTTTTCAGATTTATATGGATCAGGTAAAAAAAATTATTTTATTGATAAAGTAAAAAAAAAATTTTGATTTTTTTAAATAAATTAATTTTCATATATGCACAATTTTTTTGTGTAGAAAACAAAGTATGAAATTGGAAGTCGAACCAAATTTTATAATTCTCGAATTGATATTATTGTTAGATGTGGGCGGGTCATCCCTTTTGTGATGCTGCCACGACTGCATGTAAATGAAAGTATCATAAATTTTACTTACTCCTTTTGCAGATGTTGCTTCCTCTGCCTTGGCTAATCAAAATGCTTTTACAAATTCTATAAATAGAGAAGAGGTGAAAGTAATCACTGCCCACACCTTTCGTAAGTTTGCTGCAGTTAAGAATGAACTTAATTAAGTTCGGGTGAAATATTCACTTTTAAATTTTGCTACTTTTTGCAAGCATGTACTTGCATGTCCTTAGACGTGAATATACGTTGCAGTTATGTTGGATGTGGTAATATACACAAACACAATTTAAACACTTTTAAGTAAATGAAATGAAAATCTTGTTGTAATTTTGCCAGCCTCGTGTCGCCTGAAGGGGCGCTTTTAATTCCTAATCCGAAAACTTAAAATTAAATCGTATCAAAATGCGCTGCCTGCATATTTAACACATTATTTATGATTTCCAAGTGCGAAAAAAGTAACAGAGTGATTTTTCAATTAAATCCTTAAATTTAATTTTCTTAAGTGTTTTTAAAATGTCGAAAAGGAGAAAAATAAATTTTCTGTTTCCGCATCCGCACTCGCAGCTCGTAGATGAATGAGAGAGTGTGTACGAACCTGTAAATAAGCTTGCGGCGAACACTTCGCTTAAAGAAGCCTGAACAACCGTTACAAGCCAATATTCCATAATGCTTGCCCGAACTGGTGTCGCCACAAACTACGCATATGAGGCCAAGATTTTGATTCTTCTGGCGAGGTACTGTGAGGCAGGTTGGTTCATTATTGTTATTGTTATTATTCATGTTGTTGGTGTTGTTGCTGTTACTGTTGTTATTGTTGTTGTTATTGTTGCTGTTGCTACCATTTGATGATGTATCGTTGGCATGTGCCACAGCTGCCGAAGCTGCTGCTGCTGCAGCGGCAGCCGTATGATGATTCCATGGCATCAGACGGTTTTGGGGCGGTGTACAACATAATCTGGTAGGATTTTGTATTTCTAAAAGTGAACAAAAAGGCAAATATTATTGAAAATATTTTCACTAAAATACTACATAAGAAGAAACCGTCTGAGACAAATAAAACGCAACAACAACAAATTATAGACGACAGAAACACGCTTTGCAGCTAATTTGAATTTTATTACTTTCGCATTTCATTACGCTCATGGTTGTTAGTTTCGTTATTCCTTCAATTGTTTATTTAGTTCAAATTTATTGGAAAGGGTCGTTTGTGAAAGTGAGTACACAAATAAATGTTTACAATTTGTGCATTTTGCACACCGAGAGAGGTAGAGGTCTGGAATATATTGAATAAGTTTCTAAACAGTATGAAATCACATTTATTAAATATTATATTTAATGACTTCCTTTAATCGCAGCTCTACTTGATTGATCAAATATCGTTGGGCAAAGTCAGTATTACCAGTACTAGGATTAAGACTTCCCTTAATCGCAGCTCTACTTGATTGATCAAATATCGTTAGGCAAAATCGGTATTATCATTACTAGGATTAAGACTTCCCTTAATCGCAGCTCTACTTGATTGATCAAATATCGTCAGGCAAAGTCGGTATTACCAGTACTAGGATTAAGACTTCTTTTAATCGCAGCTCTACGAGTATTAGGATTTAGAAGAATAGATCATTTATCTTTTACGCCAGATAAACAATGAAATGAAAAACTGGCTCTTTTCTTCTTGCCAACATAACGAAGAATTGTTTTTATTTTCGGCTTGAGAGTGTCTAATATTCTTACAGAAACAACCCTTCTCGTTGAAGTTGAACTAGGGAGGGATTGTGTTGCTGAATATGAAATATAGATCTTTTCTCTATCAAATATTTTTTCATTATTATTATTTTAGTACTTTTCTTAATTATCTTATTTATATTGAAGGTAGTCGTAATTCAGCTTCAAGCCTAAACCGATAATTTTAAAAATACTATAAATGTTTTCTTTATGTTATCGATAAGGAATCTTAATCCTCTCCCTAAGTAATATTTTATTATTTAACTCAATTCAGCTTGTAATTCTCAATTAAATCTCATTAAACATTTTATTGTGCAAAGAAAAAGTTAACAATTTTTGATTTCTGCTAAGTCAACGAAAATCTGAGATTGTGAAAACTTTTTTGCGGTCATACTGTTATTGGCAGAAAGAACCATGCCCAAGTGTGAAAGCCTTTTTAAATGAATAACAAGTTTATCCATCAGTCTGGCGTTTAGCCTCATTCGTAAAGTATGCTTATGCAGTCACCAGCCGACACGCAACGCTGCGAGAGTTTAACATAATTTCCACCACTAAAATATTGCATTTTTATCTAAATTTATTTACACATTCAATTAAGGCCATCACATTACATTCAATACATAAACAAACAAAGAACTTTTGCTCGGGGGACGGACAATTGTTTTCTCATCACACCCCAATTTGATTTCGCAAGTGGCAAAAATTTGTAAGCGATAGAAGTGTACTCGTGTAGTGATTTCTTATTTGATCGAAATAGTCAGCCAGTGCTGTTGTTGCTTGTCGCTTTTGTTGGCTTCCACTTAAGACCCGTTCAAATAGCCATTAAAAAACAGTAGCACCAGTCAGTCAGTCAGTTAGTCAGCCACTCAACCAGTCAGCCAGTCAGTCATGGAATCATTTGTTTCCGCCCTGGCCTTCGCAAGGGCTTTTATAGACGAAGAACAACTACACGAAATAAAACACCAACTGCGGTTAAAAGCCGCCGGGATTAACGTCATATGTTTGAATTTTCACAAGTTAATTTTAGTCGGTCTCTCGTTTTAATAAATCTTATAGAAATGCTACATATGTGTAAGAGTGGGTGTGTGTATGTGTATGCATTTGATATATTATCCCTTTATTGCTGCAGCAACATTTTCAATAACAAGAAATTTTTATACGAGATACTCGTATTGTTATTGTGCACTTTTTTTGTATCCGAATTTCTCTATCGGATGAAACGACGGAACGAACAAGTGTTAACATAAATTAAATCTAAACCGATTTACAATTTGTCGCTGCCACAGTCAGTGGCTCTGCGAACGCTGCAGTCAATTCAAGTGTTTGCTGGTTGTTGCAGCTTTAGTTGTTGTCTAAACTGTATTGTTTGGTTTTACTTCTGCTGTATCCTTGTGTTGTGATATGAATATTAAGGATGTTGATTGAGTCAAATTTAATTCAATTACATGACTAATGATATTATAATATAATCATTTTTTACGACTTTGAAAAGCGAGGCCCAACGTAGAGGAAGAGATTTTGTGACGATGAACTGAAAGGAACACATTATGCATATTAAATATGCTTGAACCTTTTTGTAACCCTTTTCATTGTTATCCAGCATCATTTTAAACTGATTGAGAATTAAATGCACAAGATGTCGCAAGTTGTGTGATAACAATTATGCAATTCACATGCCGCCATAAATTGATATATTTTAATTACAAAAATAAGAGCGTAACCAAAAAAATATTGCTCATTTCTTTTCAAATCTAATTGTTCTACAGTTCGTTTTAATTAGGAAAAGAAGGATCCACTTTTAATTTCCGAAAGAGAAAGTGACTTCAAAATTATAATATCTTTAATTATATTTTTTCTATTTTCTTAAATAAAAGTTTCAAAAAGCTGTCAATGCATTGACGTTTGTAGCTGAGGCCTACTTAAGCCGATTTCTATTTTTATGTGTGACAGCGAATGGGTTTAGTGCTGCCAACCAAGTAAGTGAAGCATGCGATTTCAAAATTATATTATTATTCCTAATATCGCATAATTATTATTATAAGCGAATTAATTATTCAGAAACGGTTAAAATCTTTTTTTTTATGTTGTAAGAATATTTTAAAAAAAATTGTTTGACTTTCTCAGAAACAAAGTTTTTGGGATTAGCCTGCTGTAGTGAAGGTTTTTCATGCTTTGAGCCACCAGAAGCGCCTGCACCCAATCAGCCATTCAATACATTGAGGCAGAATTAGAATAAAAGGGGAAAGATAGAGAAGACAAAATAGGTTTTTGACATGCTTCTTGTGCCAAGATCGGACCGATTGAGCTGTTAGTTCAAAACTTTATATTAATTGATTGTAAGTCCCAATAGGGGATGTAAAATGCATCTGTGTGACAGACTGCTGTGACAAGTCGAATGACTTGCAAAACATTATGGAAATGTTCAGAAAATTATAGTTCCAAGTTTTTATACGAACAGAGGAGCATTTACTTCAAGTGACTGAAGGAAAAACTATGTGTGCATTACTTTTGTATGATAATGGAAAGCTTCCACCGACATGTTCATACGATTGCTTCAAATGGCTTAAGATTTCAGCTGAGTTTCGTGTGGCTGCATTATTCAAATGTGTAGGATGCTGAATACTTACCTTAAGTGACTGAGGGTGTATGTGCTCTAAAGTATATTATCATCAGTGTAAATTCTTTACTGGTAAATCTTAATTGGCCACTGGCTATGGATTCGCCACCAAAGGATTCGTGAGATATATTTTTTATTACATGAGTGATGGAGATAGGAAATGAACCCGCTGACATTTGCCACTCGCATTTTGCTTAGGGTGTCATTATATTTCTTACTTTTTTTTTTGAAAAATCATTACTGAAAATCGTTTCTTTGAGAATCCAATGTTTGTAAAAGCAGAGGTTACAAAATCCTTGTACTCGTATATTAGCAAAGAAAAGATTTCTTTCCTTCCCGCCATCATTTTAATATTGCATGCACGTAACTATTGCAGTTAATAGCGTAATTAATTTCAGAATATTTTCCTAAACAAACTCTTAATCAGAATCCAATTCTATCAATCAACTTTTCTGTGTCAATTTAATCATTATTGATTATTAATATATCGTTGCATTGAAAAGCAAACGAACTCAAATTTTTGGTTTTAATTCTGAAAAAATTATTGCTTGAAAATGTTTAAAGGCGCTTAATTTAGTCCTTCAATTATTAAATTTTTGCAAATTTATAAAAATAACGACTAATAACTATTAGGACGGGCCAAAAAGGATTAGGACGCACAAGAAAATCAATTATTTTTAAAGATTTCAACTTGCATAGGTAACAGTTTACACAAATTATATACGAGCGTTTCAATTAGGCGGAGCTTTATAAGCTTTCCTCCTCCTCCTCCTTTTGTAAGAAAAATTTTCATGTGGTTCATAAAAAAGGATGCGTGAAAATCGATACGTGTTTCAAAGTTCCCACTTTCACAAATAACTTAATATTTTTGTTTGTGATTGAAACTAAACAAAATTTGCATCAGCTGTTTTGCTAAGACAGATGGCAATTTAGCATTTTACTCATTAGTTTTCGAAATGAAAACTTTCGGATACATTTTCAAATAAAAAATTTCCATTTGGGTTTGTTCTGTTCTATTTTGATATGTAAACCTTTTTTTTAACCAACTCTACCTGCAAAGCTTTTTGCTTGTCCGCAGGAAAACACTCAGGGTCTAGGCAGCAATCGAACCCGCGACCTCCGGTTCAGTCGGCTGAGCATTATTCACTCGCCTAGCATGCTTTGCACGACACCCGTGCTTTGCTAGACATCATTTGTTTATTTTCATATTTCCAGCAATTTTTAAAAATTCAGAAAATACAGAGTTCTCTTTTTTTAACCGCACATTTCGCTTATTTCGCTGACACGTTTAAAAGTAAAATTTACGTTTTTAGTTAAACTGGCCAGCGTAAAATGCATATTAATTTCTACCTGTAAAATAAATGTGGAAAAGGTCAGGCTTCACACTCCTACACAGTAATACAATTCATTCACAAAAAGATCATGTGAAAATTACATGAAAATAGCGTTGCTAGTGCTACACTGTCACACAAAAAAATAATATGCCAACACATATTTTCTTTACTGATTAAACTAAATGCAACTCTGATGTCATGAAAATGTACTTTTATGAAAATTTTCACAAACTTTTGCAAATCGTACGGTCTTGACAGACCGTACATTGTACGATTATGAAGGATAGTGAAACATAGGGCCTTAACTAGTATTTTGCAGTTGTAAATCTCAGTTGGTCAAAAGTATTATGAAAACTGTATCGAATATATTTCACTCAATACCGAATCGATATATGTATATACGGTATAAGGAAAATTCTAGCACAGGATTTCGTAAAAGATACCTGTTAAGGCCCCGCAAGGAATTGTTAAGCGCAGCATGGCCCAGGATAGACTATATTTCTTTGTATTTGCATTTGTAGGTGTTTAATATGTCTTTTGTAAAATATGCGATGACTGTTAAGAATTGTTATTATTTAATAATGATCGTTTAACTAAAAGTATATAGAAAATAAATGCTATTACTTATTTATGATCATTTAAGTATTTGAATATCACTGTAAATTTAATATTACTTTTTCAAATAAATTCTTTTTGAATGTTAGTCAGCAAAATATTTTAAGGCCTCAAATCAATAGCTTTGAGGTGCTCCAATGACATTAAAGGATCTGATACACTATTCAACACCGTAGTATGACTTGTCCAATATAACATCTGTGCTGAAAAAATAGTATAGTATGGCGTAAAAACTACAAGCAAAGATTTGTAACATTTCTTCTGGTTTTCTTTTTATTTGTTTGTTTTAAAGCTTAATAACAATTTAACTGATTTACTTCTCGGAATACCAGAAGAAAAATCCTTTTGGTTACGGAAGATCTTCAACTTGTAACAGTTAGAAATACAAGAGTGTTTTCTTTCTTAGACTGAAATGTTGCTATTATTACCAAAGCGCTCTCCTATTATTGCATTTCCCGGGACCATTTCGTCACTTAACTAAATTGAAACAAGACGGAGTGTGCTTGTATGTTTACAGGACATTCTTCAGTTAAATGGCATCTGGGAAAATAAAACCGTGCAGCTGCAGTTCGCTGGTGGCTTAAGGCCATGCTTCTACATCCCACACAGTCGTATGAATCATTCACACACAAATGTAATGTGATTCCGTGCCAGTTTAAAAATCGCATGAAAATGGCGTTGCTCTGCCGTACTATCTGACAAAAATGATGCAAACAAATTTTTTCATAAAGTTCTCAAAAATATCTGTCACACAATTTCATTTTTAGCACAGACTATCCTACTTTTTCAACACACATGCCATATTTGAAAGATCGCACGATTGTGCTGGATTGCGAAACAAATGTAATATATATTAGGCTAAAGTTCGTAAATTTTTGTACAAGTAAAGGAAATTTTATTTTATTTGTTGTCCTCCGCAGGCTCAAAAGCAGTAAAAATAATTCACCGTTAAGTGGCTGTGCTTTTTATACATCTATTTATTTTTTTTTAGGTTTCAAACTTTCCTTTTATTAAATCTTTAAATTCATTTTCTAGAACACACTTTTTTAACTCGCTTCCATATTTATGAAATCTGTTGTAAGTGACTGCAATGCACTCAGCGGCGACGGAATTTATTTGTAAATTGTTAAACTGGGAGACACAATTTTTCTCTGACTATTACCTTGAGATATTGGGCGAGAGATGGCCACCGATTCGTCTTTATTCATTGTCCAATTTGTATTTAGTTGCAAAGCAGCAAATCAGCTATTTGCTCTTGTTAAAAAACAAATCAATCAAATATTTTCACTTGAGGTGTAAAGTATTATTAAAAATTGTAATTACATCGCGATTTTCTTTCAAAGTTTTTTAAATAAAAATTTCAGAATTCCACTCTTGCTATTCTGCTTAATTGTTTTTTTTTTTATTCCTTTTTAATTTATTTTTCAAAACATTATTTACACAAATTAATATAACGATGAAGTAACGGCAACAGCAGCTGGAGGATTAATGAAAGTGATTAATTGTAATTGTGTGGCAGCTGGATGCGGCTTGAGAGTTGGAGCTTGTGTAGCTCTGGTCGGAACCAAAGAGTAGTTAAGCAGATAAGTAAATCACTTCAATTTTTAATTTTTGAATTGTTTTGTTTGTCTTGTTGCACACGCACCCGTACATTACATACACATTTATACACCGAGAGAGATGGAAGCGAATAAAATGTTAAGATGCGATGCGATGCGACAGGTTAAATGTGAATCCGCGTTGTTAACGTTTCGATATACGATCTAAGATTTATCACAAAAACATCATACGTACAATAACTGTGACAGGAGCTAAATACTCTGCTTTTGCTGCTGCTCCATATGTGTGCATGTTTGTAACGATGAATGAATGAGTGAATGGAAGGAGGGATGGGTGGAATGGCAGTAGATGGAAGCTTGGATGAATAATTTGCAAATGAATCAATGTGTATGGATGTGTGTGTAATGTTCTGTTGTTGTTCCTTTTCAATGCAGAATTGTATGGAACAAAACACAACATAACCGAGCAACCCTTAAAAATATTACACTCACACGTACACGCACACATCCTCACACACAAACACACCCATGCACACTCGTGCCAACCTACAGCCATACATTTTCTTTTTAACCCGCAATCAGGAATGAGCAAAGAGCAAGCAAAACCAACAACAGCAACGTTGTTATCATCATCATCGTAAGCATTCAGCATCAAAGATACTGATTCATATTTATTTGAATGTGTGTCTCGATGTAGATACAGGTTCGGTTATACATTTCGCAGCCGTGGAAGTATACTCCCCGATTTACCACCATTTATGGTTCACAAATCGTCCAACAGCCAACCAACCACCCACTCAAATCAAACGACCACTCCGCACTGCAGCAACACTTTTAAAATTACAATCACAGCAACAACAACAATAACAACAAAAATAACTACAAGCAGCAGAATTATTTTGAAAGCAAAGAACTCATTATAAGCAGCATCAGCCGCCTTAGAATCAACATTTGAGGAGGTTGTACCAGTATCAAGTTTTACCATTTCCAGACTTGATTCGTACACAAAGGAACTAACGCCGCCAACACCCACTCATTCCTTCAAACCCTGAAACATGCCAACTTTTTTTCAACATTCCATTACGTCAGAGCTTTGTTAGTATTAAAAAATTTTTGGGCGGATTTTAATGAACAAAATTGAAAATCAGTTTTCAATCATTCAAATATTTAGATAAATTTATATGCAGGAAAGGACGAAAGAACAGCAAAGCAATTGCAAATAATTATGCGAAGAAGAATTACTGCAATAATAAAAATCTCCAAACTTGAAGTTGAAATAAATGCAAAATTTCTGAAAAGGAAAAAGGAAATTATCAAAGCGAAAAACATTGCCGACATGAAAAATTTATTTTGTCTCGAAGTATAAATAATTGTAAAATTATTTTTATTGGCGCATTCCCACAAGATGGCCGCAAGTGAATTGCCTTTCACAAAAAGACCATCTCACTCATTTGAAATGTGGAAAAACCACAGCAGTACAAGTACTCTTCAATTTATCAGTTAATACGAAATTCGGAACCAAAATAACATCATTAAAAACATGGGCAGGAAAAGCAATTTATAATATTTTTATTTTCTAAAATTGTTTACAGAATTTTTTGCTTATTTTTATAAATTGTGCGGTCTCTTCTTAAATCATCAAATGTGGCTTTGTTTCGTGGACTATTAAGGTCACTTTGTACTCGTATGTGTATGTATTCGCCTTGAAAAATTCCTTGAATTTGAGGCTGCATTACAAATAAGTGAAAAAAAATCTGAATAAAGAAGAAAATCAGAAGTAGCAGAAATAAGAACACTGCACTGTATGAAAGCTCTGGTATGTATTATAAAGCATTCGACTACTTTTGCTTTGATTCGTCCTTCTTGATGTAGAGGATTGGGGTTTTTAGCATTTGCTTCAACTGCTCCTACTGCAGCTATAGAATAAGCAAGCCACAAAATATCAAAAGCATTTCAAGACAACACAACGCAACACAACAGCAATAAAATCTCTTCCTCTCATACTTTCATTTGGCTCTGTTGCTGCATGTAAAAAATCACCGTAATGGCTTCTATTCAGTCGCTCTCTCATGTTACATCCTCTGTATGTATTAAACTCTCTCCTATTTCTTATTACGTATTTTGTATTTCTATGTTTGTTTGCTCGCCGTTTTTTGCTGTCGTCTTGTCAAGGTACGAGTGTATCCACATTCACACAAAATCCCGTAGATGTAACAAATTCTACATTCATTTTCGCATCCCAGAATCATACTATAAATTTACTTTCAAAGGCTGGTGGGTAGTTGTTGTTACCTTTTCCATTATTCATATCATGACGGAGAGCTGATAATCGTGTGCTTTGACATTTTCCTTTTTGTTTTGTAATTCTTATGTTGTTATTGATTACTTTATTGCTCCTGAAAGTCTTTTCATTATTTCTATGTAGATACAAAATAAATTAATTTAGTTCACTTTGCTAGATGGATGTGTGTATGTGCAATAAAGCAACGGAGCAAGACAATGCCCCACAAAAAAATTTTCTTTGAATACTCTACATCAGCGCCTGTCACTGCAAAGTGCCCCTTTTACAATTGCAAAAAAAAATTTCAACAATAGTTTAAAATATTTAATGTTTTTAATGCTTTTTATATGCTTTTTAGTTAGAGCGTTTCCGAAGGCCTAGACCCTGAATGCTTATGTAGACCGGAAATGGCGTCCCGAATACCGCCTAGAAACCTAACAGAATAAAGGCTCCCTAAAGAATTGCTTTAATATGTGGTGAAAAGCCTTTAGGAACCAGTTGATATCCCGTAATAATCAATTCCAATGCATTTTTTTTTAAAAAAAAAAATTTTTTTAAATGATTTCCTTTTTTTGATTTTGTTTTGTTTTTTTTTTTATTTATTAGTTTAAGTGCTTTTGTACGATTGACATTAAATCATACATTATCCAACTGCAAAAGTCAAGACATTCATTTCATTCACGAAAAGCCACGCCCCTTGTATGTTGTTGTCATTTTGGTATTCAGGGTGGAGCGTAGTGAGTAGGAGACACTATGGAATCAAAAAGTAACCACTATGTCGTCGTTATCTGATGCCGTTGTATTGTCTACCTTTAATTTGCCAGTTACAAGAAGCAAGTGAACTGCTATTACGCTCTCGGTTCTCGCCTCTGCTGCTGTCATAGACGCAGTCGCTGTTCTGCTGCTCTTTTGCTTTCATCCTGTGTTGGGTTTTACAATACAATATTTTAGCAAAGCCCAGCATTCAAATGTGATGATGGGTGGATGTGCACTTCAAATGTGCAACATATGATGGCGATTATAAACACTGTATAAATTAGTGTATTAGAGTGAGACAAATGCATGTATCTCATACAGCATGAGGGGAATGTCATATATGAGCAAAACCTTAAATTATTTTATTGCCAAGCCTCTAACAGTTTATTCCATTCTGGGAAACAATTTCGATAAATTGTTGTCTGACTAACAGATGAACTACATTTTTTTTTAATTTTTTCTTTTTTTTTTTGTTATTAATTACGACAGGTTGCCAACGTTCCAACTTTTCTGTGAAATAAAAAAACATGATTAGTCTTATTATTAATATGCTGTTTTTCATGTTTTTGTTATTCAAAAGATAGAAAAGTAAATTTGAAAAATTTTTATATATTTTTTTACATGCTATTCATATATATCGCTAATGTAATGAAAAAATGTACAAATTAATTTAATTTGGAATCTGATGTTTTCGGAATAGAAAAACACATAAATATTTTGCCAACTCTCATTTTAGGCAACAAATAAATGTTGCCTAAACATTTATTTGTTTGACATTTGTCTTGCAATTCGCTTTTTAAATTTTATTCACATCATCAGAGTAAATGTTATTTTGGATGTTTTTAACATCCGTTTTCTGTATTACAAGGCAACCGACGACGAATCATTCTGTTTGGTTTTTTGAATTGCAAATGAAAAATAATGGCCGAATATTCCGTTGTGTTTTAAGAAAGCATTCATCTAGGTGCGTGTGCGTGTACGTATGGATGTATGGATGTGTTGAATAATGGTGGTTGCTGATGTTTGAACAAATGATTGTTCAACCCCACAAATAGACCGCCAATTTGACGGTCAGGAAGACACAATTATACAAACAAAAATAGTTTTATATCATTTCCTGGTAAATTCATACGAACTTAAGTAAATAACTATGGAGGTACATATGTATGTGTGTGCATACCATTGGTGTCAAATAGAAAGGCTCTAACTCGCATTTTTTTAGTGATTTCCATGGGCACACATACATATGTATGTGTGTTCAATTTATACATTGAAATCAATAAAAAATATTCATTGCATAAAAAATGCGAATTGGGGCCTTTCTACTCAAGCCAAACGATATGGATATGTACATATGTATGAATACAGACGTACATACATACGTACATAGATTTGTATGCACATTAGGAAGTTCCATTTCCTAGCAAAATACCACTAAAGCCAATATACATACATATATGTATATGTGTATGTACACACAACTATCAATCATGTCAAGCACTAACCAATGGTATGTGTAAAAATTACGATATTTAATGCAAAAGCCACAAATTCTCATTTTTGGTCTTGGATATGAGTGGATTTGCTTCATCATGTATGTACATACATATGTACATACACATGTATGATGTATGTACACATGCGCAACCAAATTTCAAAGAAAGCAAATATTATCAGCAGATATCGGATGGGGAATGTGTTTTTCGGTTATTACTTACACTTTAGAAAGTATGATGTTTGGCTTATAAGGTGTACTAAATAAAAAAGTTAAGTAGAATTGTTGAAAATCCTGATGTAAATATGCTAACAAAGACTTAAGAATAAAGCTAAACAGCAGCAAACACATTGAGCTCATTTCTTGCTAATAAATATTGGTAATGTACTGTTGCACTTGGCTTTTAGCGGATACAAGATAGCTTTACTCGTTTTTCATTAAAGAAAATATTCCACCAAATTTCATTCGGCGAAAATATAAAATGTAGACATACTCGTATAATCCTTAAAACTCCTTAAAATTGCTTACGCAATTCGGTAGACAAAGCATTGTGGTTGTTTAGTTAGAATTCGAAATATTACTGGAAAGCAAATGTCGATTGGGTGCTTTTTTGTCAATATGAAAATTAATTAAATGTTTTAAGATGGCATAACTCAATTTTAAAAAATACACATTTAAAGTAAAAACTAAAAGGTGTCTATTTTAGTGTTATTGGTAACACAATATTTGCCTTGGCTATCTTTTTTCATATCTCCGTAGAATTGTGTTAGATTTTGTTCTATTAGTTTATCCAAATAATTTAAAACTGCAATTTACTGTTTTATTCAATCAGCGTGAATAAGTTTTTTATTTTTATCTTTACTGATTTTTTATATTTTTTCCATTTTTTTACATACAATTTCATATTTTTTCGCTCAAATACTTCTTCTTGTTTTATTTGTATATGATCAATTTGAATTAATTAATTTTTATATTTTTTTTAAGACTTGTTAACAAGTCGGTATTTAAAAAAAACTTAAAGTTTACATCTAAACAAAAAATAATATAGATAATAATTAATAAAAAAGGCAAATAATAATTGATAATATTTACTATATTTATATAATTATAATATATGCATATACTTTTAGTTTCTTTTCAGGATTTGTTTCATATTAAATCCCTTTATTTAAACATAATTGAGGGAAGGAGTTTGTTTAACATTTGCTTGTGGTATTCAATCTATTGTTTTGAGTAAGTGATTTTATTTTTGTTTTATTTTAATAATATTTTACAAATATATCTTAAATGCTATAAAAACATTTTTGTGGTATTTTTAGAATTCCTTTGTTTCCTTCGTGTTCGATTATTTTATATCTTTCACTAAATTGCATTATCTGTATTTTGATAAATAATAATTATTTGATTTTCTTTTTGTAGTTACTAAGATATATTTTCTTCTTTTGTTTGAAAAGAAATAACTCTTACATTATTGTGTTTTTCGGCGTTGTCTTTGAAGGTTGTTGAAAAATTATTCTCATAACTTATGATTGGAGGTAAGCCACGTAAGGCCTTCATATAAGCCATCACCAGTTGTTGCACAGGAAGGTTGAACATACCAGTTACGGTCTCGTATTCTGGTTAAACCTAATTTTTCTTGAATCTCATGAGGTTTCATTGCTAAAAATATTATAAAATCAAACGATTTCCATTAATAATAAATTGAGACATTTAAGGATATTGAAAAGGATTCATTTATCTACTCTTAACAAAAATAATTTGTAGTATTTAATTTTTTATTATTTAATTTTAATCGCGCTTGTAACCACTGAATTGAAAATAATTCAACTCACTAATTTTTTTTTTTAGTTTATAAGGAACGTAAACTAGTTTTGTGGATGACTTGCCACTCACAGTACTTTCGTAAAAATATGTGTCAAACTTCTACCCAATATATTTCCGTTTCTTTTATAGCATAAAATGTATGTTTCGGTATATACCATATACTGTGTCTTCTTTACTAGGCGCATATTAGATTTTAAAGTTTTATTTTATTTCCAATATTTGTTTGCTACTTCATTCTCAGAAATCAACTTTGTGATCGGTTTAAAAATTGAAATAATTATAAAGCCTGCTGCACATTATCTTAAACTCACCGTCCGCTAAATCTTGTTTATTAGCAAATATTAATATAATGGCATCTCTCATCTCTCTATCATTTATAATTCGATGTAATTCTGTGCGAGCCTCATCAATACGATCTCGATCTGCGCAATCCACTACAAATATAAGACCTTGTGTTCCTACAATGAATTTAAATGCAATCAGTAAAATACACACAAGCGCACACACATGTGAAAATTACAATTATTCAATAAAAACAACAAACAATATAAAAATATTTACCGGTGTAATAATGCCGCCATAGCGGCCTTATCTTATCTTGCCCACCAACATCCCAGACATTGAACTTGACATTTTTATAGGTAACTGTTTCTACATTGAACCCCACAGTAGGTATAGTTGTTACAGATTGCCCTAGTTTTAATTTGTATAGAATTGCTATTGGAAAAAATAAGAGAAATCCAAATAGCATAAAATTCCTTATATATTTCCATAATTGAATGTATTACTTGTTTTGCCTGCTGCATCTAGACCCAACATTAGAATGCGCATTTCCTTGTTGCCAAAAATTTTCGAAAGTAGTTTTCCCATTTCGGCAACGACAATGCATCAATGGTGCTCTGGATAAAACTGAAATGAGAACTAAATATAAATTGCGATATGAATAAATTTGTTTTTTGTATATATACTACATAATTTGTTTACTATTTTTCTTTAAATCAAAATATTATTTCTGGTTTTAATGGCAAATGCTTGCTTTGATAACTTGAGCATTATTCATATGAGTGTCAAAATAAATTCGCCGATTTTGTTAATTCTTACGCAAATCATTATTGTGATTGCCACCAAAAAATGATTATGGGGTGGACCACGCTCATAATGGAAACTATGTCACCTTTTACAAAAATTTACAAGCTCGACACCAATGTAATATTTTTAATATTATAAGTTATGTAATTCACTTAATTTAAAAATATTTTCATTCTTTGCACAAATAGGAAAAGCTAAATTTATATTTTTAATAAAAATAATAAATCATTAATTTAGCATATGATTTGTATATACACTTTTAATATGTTTTTGAAAACGAATTTCTTCCCTTTTAATGACAAAATTTTTGAAATTTAAATTTTAAATTTGCATAAAATTTTTTATTCTAATATATACAATAGATCAAATTTTAAAAAATATATACATTTTCAAATATCTTTTAGCTTAACAACTAAATAAAATATTTTTTAATGGCATAACTTGTCTAATTTTGAAGCGGTTACTCCATAATTTGCCATTTTGCTTAAATTCTTAATACAGAATTTCATGTACCTGAAAAGGGGAAGGGCGTACAACTATATTTTTATATGAAACTCTTGAGAAAATAAAAAATTCCAACAAAATTTAGTGATCGTACGTAATTCGTGTAGTAGTTCGAGGTTACAAACAGGTTGCTGCTACGCATTTGGTATCTTGAAAATTCTTTACGCAATTTTTAAAAATTGTGCACGAGAATTTAATTCTAAACACACAACAATTTCGGGCTTCTACTTAACGAGGCCAGATATTTATTAACAACTTTGGAAGAGAATTATATTGTCGATTGCACATGTTTTTTGCTGTAAAACTAAGATCTACATATATAGATCTTAAAATAACTCTTTACAAAGCCAAGAGGATCATGATGTACCTCACAATAATTATTAAAAGCAGTAACTTTTATGTACATAAAAGGTGGTGTACGAAACCAAAAAGACATACATACTGCTGGTTTTATGGGAATCTTTTATCATTTAAAGACATTTCTTCTAACGTGCACTGCCCTTTAGCAAATCATCTCAAATTTCTATTGAATCAAATAAGACAGGGAATAAAATGAACAGAGTGTGATGTTTACCAACCGTAAACATTGATTGCTACATCATGTTGTCGGCTTTTTTTTTTATTATCTGCAGTTGTAAAAAAATACATCAAAAAACTATAAAACAAACTAAACTAGAGGGGCATGTAATTAACAGAACATATAGAAGAGAATGGAAAATTATAAAAAAAAAATAAATGAATAAATAAAAAGTAAGTAACTTAGGGCGTGATCATAAAAAAAATTCCATCAATGTCAAATTTGAGTTTTTTCCTCATGCAAAATTCAAATCAAATGTGACAAGTAATGCCGGACAATGTAAAATATTTATAATAAAACAACAGTCTGCTGCTGCTGAACGCGGTCATGTTTGCTATCAGAAAAGTTTTTCCGGTATTTAATAGTTCGTAATATTTTATCAGTCAGTCATTGAAGGCAATTTTTCATTTTTTGTTGTTCTTCGCTTTTTTGTTTTAGGCGTTATACTGTAGAACAAAACATTGAGAATCATTCACTCACAGCATTCGAATAAAACTTTTCATCATCTCAATCAAATGACACTAATAAACAAACAACCAAAATATTACACAATCAAAAAATTTTCAAAGTTTTAAACGCACTTAATAATAAAATTTATTTAACATTAGTTTTATTGCAAACCTTGGCAAACACTTAGAATTAACACGTCACACACACTGCCGCCACAACAATTCAGATTTCTTCTACGTTTCCTCACTGCCGCTGCCGTACTCTTTTTTAATTGGAATTCACTGCACTCATGCATAGGTTTACTTCTTATTATTCTGTTAATTTTCTTATTTCCTTAGATACCAATTAAAATTTTTGTTTTCTTAAGGTAATCTCAGTTGCTTAGATATGATTAATAACTCTTTTAGCAAACTTCATTTTAAAGATTATAACAAAAAGTCCGAAACTTGTTATAAAACAAAATTACTCATTTCTCATTCAGAACGAAGACGAATTTTTTAATCGAAGACAGAGGAATAACAGTGATGCTACACAATGAACTTTTGTAACCGTGTTCTAAAAGTGCGTATACACAGGGTGGCTGCTTTGTTTTATAAAGAGCTGCCAGATGTTGTCATTGTACTAAATACTGAACATTGAGTTTGTTTTGTGTTAGAATTAATAAAGGAGTATCTTTCTACTTTACCGCTCTTTCCCGTGTCGTACAATTTTCAGAACAAGTTTTAGGAAACATAGCATTTAGAATATATAAAGATATGTGTTTTTTTGATATTTGCAACAGAAAATCTATTTTCTAAATATTTCAACGGCGCAACCGTTATCGCCAGTTACGTACAGGTTTTGTCAGCTGAAGTGTGACATTTCCAATGAACGCAAATGTCATCTGTATTATTTTGTTTGTTATTTGCAACAGAAAAATATATTGTCAATACATCTCAATTCGCCACACTTTAAGAAAGTTAGCCATGTATATTTAAATCTGTCAGAGGGGTACACAATCATAGAGTATTAAAAGTAAGCTTCTGTAAAAATAATTGAAGGCATTGTAGAGGAAAGCAAGAGTTTGATCACAATATAATATTTTAATTAAGTATATATGTATATGTTTCTTATCGTTACGCCCTAGGAGAAAGACTACACCGCGTATTTTATTTAATTTTTTTTCAAGAGACTTTTTAAATGAATTTAAACCAAATATACATAAAAATCACTAAAAAAAATGCGAATTAGAGCCTTTTTACTTGAGACCAACGTTGTGGTCTTTGCAAGATTAATTAAATCTTTAATCATAACATTCTACACATTGTTCAAGGTAGTACCATGATTTGGAAAAGTTTCACCTAAGAAGGAATTTTTAAAAATTTATGATTTACGCAACACTGATGGAAATAATCATATGTTTTATAATCAAAAAAGGCGGGAAAGTAGTAGGAAAAAAATATACTGGCAACACTTTTCACCATATTTTCAGTAAATTGGCGCGCTTAAAGCCACTAATCTAATGCAAAAGAAAGAAGAACGTAATAGAGAGCAGAATTGCTATTGGCAAGAAATATATTTTTAATTTAATTGTAATAAAAAACACCGTAGAGTACAAAATTGAGAAAAATGGAATCAGAGTTAAGCCAAGCCTATTATAGAGTTTATTGTTCTTCAAAAGAAATTCTCAAAAATAACCAACGCCATTTGTATTGCAGTGTACGTATACAATTTTACTGCAAATTCTACTTTTCATATCTAGGTTGCATGAATTATTCCCGAAACTAAATTTGCGATTTTTATCAAATTTGTTGCATATAGATGTTGGATTTGTTGACAAGCACCTGCAAGACATCAGGTCTAGTGGGAAGTAAGATTATAAAAGAAGAAATGGTAGATTTTTGGTTGTTGGACATCCTGCCGTTGATGTTCGATACAGACCGCGCCATACAGACAAAGGCGGTCGAAGCATTCGAACAGGGTCTGACCGCGATAGATATTAACACCATACACAATAGCAAACAATGGACAGCACTGAAATCTGCAATGTCAACACAGCACGCACCGAAAATACATAAGTTGAGGGAAGAACGCAACAGGCATTGGTATCGGGTGTGGGGTTTTATGATACGGATATTGGATAATGAGTTGTTGAAAGGTGCTAGTACAATCAATTCATATTTGTCTATAGTGGAATTAGGATTTCGGAGCGCTGATAATACTATACGAGCAGAATCATTTATGTGTTGGCGTCTCTTAATAGAAATTTTTGCAAAATACGATGAGCTTTTGTCGCCCAAACGGTTGAAGTTGATATGCATTCCATTGAAGAGTTCACAATCAAAATCATCTGAAGCTGCTGAAGTGAAACTAAGGGTGTGGTGGTATTTGCTGACTTGTTTCGGTGACAAGTTGTGCCAACATTTTGAAGCTGTTGTGGAGCCGTTTTTATTATTTTGCTTTGGTGGTAGTTCGTCATCAAAGAGCGTTGCTTGCGCCGTAGAACAATATGAAGTTGTCAGAGAATTGGCAATTCCCTGTTTAATTAAATTGCTATCAAGCGAAAGAAACGACTCATTAGATCGATGTTTGAGAGACCACAAATTGGAGAATATGGACACACCTTCACCAGTAGTACAGCGGGATGTTTTGCAAAAACATTGGCAGGCTTTATTGAAGGCAGCCGTTGAAGCCATTCGCGTTATGGTGGTAAGTTATAATCAGAAATTATTCATAAAATTTTAAAATTAAAGGACTGCTTACTATTTAACATTAAATGCTTATTTATAGAGTACTGAGTCTGAAGTCGGAGAGCAGCATATTTTTCAGACTCTTCTGCGTCAAATACTTCTTCTTGCACTGCGGAAGGATATAATTGAATTGACCACAAGCATTTGTAAAGCGTTTATTAAAATGCTTAGGAGTAATCCTCGTGTGGTTATTGTAGCCATGAATATATTGGCATCAGACGGATTAATCTTGACCAAATCGTCCGAAAATATTGAAAAATTTTCTGAGCTTTTAGTAATGTTTTCAACATTATTTGCATCTGTTCGTACAATAGTACCACCCGCTATTTTACAACGGTGTGTGGACCAAGTTTTTTCCTTGGACATAGAAGAAACGGCCCGAAACAAGTGGCGTTTACTGGGAACCATGTTAGATAGAATTATGGTTCTGAAAGATGATGAGGGCTATGAGGCATTTGAAACTAAACTGATAATATGGCGCAAGGTATCTCAAGGCATGCTAGTCCATTTAAGAGAAAATACACTGGATATACGAGTTAAAGATAATTCATTATTGATGGAGAAATGGATATTATGGCCGTTGCAACTAAGCGTTGGTTTTGCCGGTCGTAGATCTAACGTAAACTTCGATCAAACCTTTTGTTCCTTATGGCGTCAATTATTAAATTCTGGACAGAACTCGCCAGACAGACGTGCTTTCTTGAGTAAAGTTAATGAAATACTTGGGGAACTTTTAAATGCTCGCCATGAGGAAACAGCATTTTGTGAATTATTCGATGCTTATGCAGCAGCTGTACTCAAAGTGGAAAGCGATAAAGATAATAAAGAGTTAAAGGAATTTTTCGAGCTAATGCAAGAAATTTTGAAACACCAATTGCCAAAAAAACCTTTTGAAGCATGTCTTAACACGTTCAGAAATACGTTAACTGGCTTAAAAAATTCAGAATTTACTCATAATTTTGCCGTTATTAAATCGACAATTTCCGCCGTTGTACAATTAAATTCAAAGGGATCTATATCTCCAATAGAAAATAAGTTTTTAGACGAGTGGAAGCGAAATGTTATTGACAAGTTACGTTCTAATTCTAATAAGGAAATATTTCATGAAATGAAGGATATTTTAAAAGGGAATACTAACGAAGTATTTGTGGTTATACCCGCAGTATGGAGTATGAATCCGGACAAATTGACTGAAAGACAGAAAGAAAAAATGGCTGAAAAAGCTGACATACCAGCACTTTACAACGATATGAGTCAGTCACAAGAAGCCTCTTCACTTAAACCATGGACACCAAAAAAAATAGTTATATCCCAAAATGATAAATCCGAAATTGTTTTGGGAGGCCCCGAACATGCAGAACTAATTCAGGAGCCTGGACTATCACCGCATAAAGAAAAAGCTTTAAGCACAACAATCAAAAAACATTTAAGAAATCAATCAAAAATACAAACACCTACAAAGAAGGAACCGGAAGAGGGAAAGAAAAGCGAGGCTTCAGATTCAACACGAAGTACTCGTAATTCTAAACGCCGTTTATCGATCGCTGACGACGAAACTAAGGAGAAAATTGTAAGTCCAGACGACAGTACAATTAAAAGGGTACGCATCAGAATTATTTTCAATTTAATTGAAATGTAAATTGAAATATTGTTTCTTTTTTAGCAAACTCGTCGTTGTGGATTACGAAATAAAAGTGACAGTAAGAAAAATCAAGAATTACAAACAGAAAACGCAACAAATTCTCCTCCTGAAAAAACTCACACAGCAGAAGTCTCATCAGGTATTTTTTTAATACAAATATGTATTTAAAATAAATTATTGCAACTGCTATAGAAAAACCTGTTCATACTTACACTGCAAATACAATTCTCTATTTTAATTATTTAGTGTCAACAAAATCGAATGGTAAAATTCCCCTTAATAGCGAGGATGTATTCGAGGATCGAGAAAATCCGGGTTTGATTACAGATAAAGAAAACATTTTGCAGCAGGAAACTGAATTTATTGCTACAACTGAGACCTCGTTACCTAATGCAACCACAACTGTTTCAGAAGGTTGCGTGAAATTTATAGGTGAACATAATGCGCAAGGAGAAAAATCAAAACAAGTCGATGACAAAAGTGATCAAACCTCAAAGAAACCCACCGCTTTGTCTATTGACATTTTGTCTACAGAATTAATTGATCTCAATAGTAAGAACAATACTATAACCGAATTAATACAATCTAAGGAACTATCGCCAAAAAAGACTATACACAGATTTACACCATTGGTATGTGAGAATATTGGATTATTATTATTATTTTTTTTATTATTCTTATTCTTATTTAATGATTCTTTATACTTCTCCATATATGGTTTTTGGTTTTCTGATGTAGAATTAAAAAAAAATAAAACCTTTTTTTTTTAATATATTGGTTTATAAATACAAATGTATGACGCTTAATATACAAATTATGTTCAATAATTTCCAGTCTTCCCCACCTGATCGTAAAGTTACTAATAATAGTAGCAGCCCCACATTAAGACCGAAACTAGCGTCACATTTGACTGGAAGAGGAGCACAATTAATAAATATGATACGCAACAAAAAGGTTGACATGTCTACCACATCAACCTCGTATTCGCCAGGACTAATGTCTACTTCGGTACACCACGGAAACCCGGTTGCGGAATTAATGGAGTTAACTGGCACTGACCACGCATCTACACCCGTAAATCCAAAAGAGTTCTTAGTGTTCTCAAAACGTCTACCTTCGCCTACTGCCAGCCCTTCGGCAAGTATATTGAAACGCAAACTGAGAGACGACAGCATTGAAGAATTATCTTTTGAATCACCGGCATGTAAACGCAAGCGCGTGAGTTTCCATGATCCTCCAGTGTCAATAACTAAGGAATACATAAGAGATACAGATGAAACCAAAAACAAGCCAAAAAGGTAATGGAGTATAAAATTAATATTTAATAAAAAATAATTTTGTAATGTCTTACTCTACAGATGTCTCATAATGGACAAAGTTGCTGATTTGAAGCACGTATTAAGGAGAAGAAATAAGATGGATAGTCTTATTGAAATTGAAAAACATAACAGTGCCAAAGATTTAAATAATGATAAAAGTAGTATCATGCACTCAAAAGCTCCTTATACAACTTTAACACCATCATTTTCTATGACAGCGGCTAACAAAACGAATGAGTCGGTTATGGTCAACAGTATAACCTCTGCAAAAGGAAATGAGAATCGTAGCACGGCTGAGTGTCCCGCTGCTCCCACTACTAGTGCACAATTAGATATCCAAAATGAAGCAACAGAAGTCACAGTTGAACCAGCTGGCTCGACACAAGCTTGCAAACATATTGCATTACCTGTTATTGATATTGAAACGGCCACCAAGATGGTATTAGAAAAGTGTTCGCTCGATACAATACTTGAAAAGTATTTTACTCTCGAACACGCACCGTTGAAATCAGCGAATGTCGTGGCGAAATTTTTATCAAATGTCATGGAATCAAACACGAAAATAAAAACTAATGTGCTAGAAACGCTTTCAGAAAATCACTCAAAAGATTTTTTGGATCACGCAGTGCAGGAAAATTTATCCTCGGTTGTCTGCGATCGATTAAACTTAAACTCTGTCATCGACTACATTTGTGCCAAATCAAAAATAAACGCTGGTTGCCGTAACAACCTTTTGCAACAGATACCCGACATCTTAAGGAATAGCAAAATTGAAACAGAACGTTTCGATTTTATAAGAAATTTAATTACACAAACCAGTTTCTCAGATGAAAACATTTTAGATCTAATCGCTCTATTAATGCAGTTCCGACATAAGACAAAGGGCGAAGAAGCTACAATGCTTTCGGAATCAGCTGTCGATTCCTCATCAAATTTATAAATAGTAACTAGAATTCAACCTGGAAATTGTACGTACAATAAAAATATACTTAAATTTATATTTTTCAATTATATACATACATATTTTATTAATCGTATACATCCTTTTTAAATTATTTTAAGTTATTTTATTAATAAAAGAATTGTTTAAATATTACTTACATACACAGAAAGTATATATGCTCATATATGAATACATATAAAATATTGTATTTGATTTTCTATATACGTATGTATATACTGATATCATGAATTGTTAACATTTTTAGACAAAAAACCTTTTTAACGAAAATAACTTCAAACGTTCTGTGTGTACACATATACATACTTTACTTTTTTATTGTAGAGGGTTTTATTTTCCAATAAATTTCTTATTAAAATGATGTATATTAATAAGTTGTTTAATGAAATTTATAACATGTGCATATTAGGAAATATGTATATACTTACATCCCGGTATTCGGATCTGTGTCAATTTCATTAGAACTTTTTGGAAATAATCTCAATAGCAAGTCTACTCTTTACATTTATTTCACTATGTTGTTGAATTAAAATGTCATATTTTTAAGAAAATGTTGCTATGTTTGCCGGAAATATCTATATGTTTTATTGCCTCTCTTCAGGATTACTTCCGCTTTATCTTAAAGACGAAGATCCTACACAACTATCGCGAATAAAAGGAGATCGCAATACAATGACTAAATTCATGAATGTATTGAAATCATGAAAATTTGTCGACTTTTGTTAAAATGTCCGTATGTAAAAAGTTTTTTTTAGATATCGCAGTGGAAATATTTAAACATGTATTTGACTATTTAAAATAAATATGTGCACCCACGTCAAGTGTGATTTTTGTTACCACAATGTGATCTCTTTAGTACGGATATTGTTACACATTTTTATGTTTATTAATAGAAATTTTCAAAACCAAAACATGTTGGCTGAAAAAAATAACAATCAAAATAGGAATCAGCTGTTTCAGTATACTTTCAATATCGAGAAGTAAGAAAAAAAGTGAATTCCTTTAAATGTTCTTACACACTTGGAATGCCAATGTGGACATTATGGACATGAGCATAAATTTTTAAATGTGAACTAAAAATTTTTTCTTTATTTTGTCAATCATCTTTGTAAAGTCGGTCTGAAGATCAAAAATTGTAAATTTGACGAACAATTAGAATAGATATGTATAGAGACAATTACTAAACAAATATTGGCACTTTCAGCAGAGTGACAAACGAGTAGTTCAATGATAATCATGTCTACAACTACAAAGCATTAGTAGAGATGGTTGTTGAGGACAACAACAATGACGATTATGAAGTTATATATTCTTTTTATTTTTTATAACTAAATTCTAGTATCGGCCTGCTATTGGCGCTTTTATCAAACAAGCACAAAAGGTGGCACTTATGGTTGTAGAAAAATTTCACACTTGCAGTTGCACAGTTCTCGCCGATTCAGCATGTTAGATGAATAACTAAATTAAATTCGAATAATAAAAAATATAAAAAGGTGAATTTAGTTGTACGAGTAAAAAAATTAAATAAATTTCTTACTGCATTCAATACAATTATTCGTATGTGTGTATGCATACATGCATATGTATGTATATGGCTTGAATAGGTTATAGAATAACTGTATTTATTGAGATAAAACAGCAGATCATTGAAAAGAATATTTATTTAAATTTATCTTTTTTGATATAAAAAATCAATAAAAATTGTTTGGTAACGGTAGGAATGTTGGTTGAATGGTTTGGTAATAAATAGAAAATAACGAAAACTGATTTTGATTTTATTAAAATAAAAAATGTGTTGTGCAATCATTACATGATTTCAAAAATTTTATGTTTAAAAATAACAAAAAGTGTTAAGAAAATTAATGGAAACATAGCAAACATACATATTTATGGATGCCTGCATATACAAATGTATTTATGAGATTTTTTGAATTTTGGAGAAGATAAATAAAAAAGCAGAAATAAATGTGCTTGTACAAATAAGAATACACACAAACACATACAACATATCACGTTGAATAATGTTCTAATGCTTAATTATCTATTTTTATTTAAAAAAAAAAAATTATTTTTACAGTCTACAGGGTGTGCGTTAAAACTATCTTGTTTTAAGGCATAAAAGCCTAAAAATTTATATCGAAATTAATAAATATTAAAAAGAATTAAAGAATTCGCTCAATATAAAGCTACACGTAGTATATATCGGCGTATGTAAAAAAAATGCATGTGTATTAATATTTCGGTTAAACCACTGTCACATAGAGATTCCAATTTGTAAAGCATTAGAAGCTCCATTCAAGTCATTTCAATGGTTCATGCTAAAGAGAAATTGTACGGATTTTCAATCTCTGCAGTCGTAAGCAAAGGAAAAAATATTTTCAAACAAACATAAACTTTAGCAATAATTTCTCCATGGCAAACGTTAACATTCCGCAAAATTCACCTGAAATTACTAATCAGCCAATTCAATGTTGATACATGAAATTCACGTCATTTCGGTTTTTACAAACCAATTTGTATTTCGTATTGCGCCGTAAAGCAAGGCATGTATGCTTTTTTTTAAAAAAACAACTTTTATATATTTTTGTGTTTAGTTTCACAATTGTTGCATCACAGCTATACATTGTGGCACAGCAAATATTTACTTGTCTGCCATTAAAATGTATTTATCTCTTAGCTGTTCTAATGGCTGTCACTATAATGCACTTTTATTGGAATTATTCCAATGATAAAAACAAAACCGAAACAAACCACCCTTTTGACATTTATACTAACACATACACATGCCAGCATATATATAAAGTACACATTGAGAGAGTGTTCACCGGAGAGGTGAGAATACTTTGTTTTGCACCTGGTATAAATAAAATCTTTTTCCAAAAAATCTCTTCTCTGATTTTCAAAATTTTGAGCAAATTACGAAAATTGAGAGATTTGGCCGTACCGCACTTGCGGTTCGCAATACACAATAGAAGTCTGGTTTTTGGCACCGTTTTTTTAATACACTTCTGATAGATGCACACAACACGCCCGCATACATAAATTATATTATTTAAATAAAATAAAGAAAAAATAACAATTTGTAACGAAAAAGTGTTAACGGCTTACATACATACTTATGTACATTTACAAAAAAAGTTCGTATTTATTTATTTGTAAAGTGTATTTTTTTTTACAATTGTTTGTATTGTATGTGTGCGCAATACATTTCAAGTATTTGCGATATACGTTTTACAATGACCGAGTGTATATTCTGGTTATTCAATAAAAACAAATACTATGCATTTATAACACATTAGAATACAAATTAGTTGTGGGTTAAATCAATGATTTTGCTTCTGTGATGACTCAATATTTCTCAAGTCGTGTTTAACAATATAAACACACATATGTATATAGAGATGAGTGTTTACATCTAGCAATATTGTGTTTCCAATTGGATAAAAATTGTTTTAAATAAAAAATGTGTAGTTATTAAACTATAATTGTGAATTTTAATCATTTGCATCCGCATCTACTACTATTTGAAAAAAATTTACCAAACACACACATTCATACTTGCATACACGTGTATGTACATATTTACAAACGATTGAAAGCTACTAATGAGGTCACTAAACCATTAACTGTGGGAATGATTTTTATGCACACGTACATGCATACACATGTATCTATTTAAGTATAGAGATATACATACATATGTGTACGAGTGGCTTTCAGATAAGATTTGAAGCTATTTGATAAAATATTATAGTACGTGCATAAGTAATGTTTGGATTGATAGTAGTTTGGTAGCCATGCTTTGACATGTTCGATTCCTCTCTAGAGCCCACATTGGCTGTGTACTCGTAGACAAGACACAAACTTCTCAGATTGGGTTTGTTGAGAGAATAGAAAATAAACAATGTGGAAATAAATGGGATTTTTTGCATAGTGCAAATTCACTCTATTCTTCCTTTCCGAAGTTTTTTGTGAAACATAAAACTTTTCTTTACTTTCTTCAATTAAAATACTAATTAAGAAACATATTACAGATTGTCAGGGGAGTGATGAAGTATTGAAAAATTAAAAAACTTTTAAACTCCTTTAAACTTAGTAATTAATAAAGTCATTTTTAAATTAAGTAAAATAAAAATCGTTTACGAAAACTATAGGAATTCAATATAATATAAAAAAGTTTAAATAATCATTGGTTGTAGTTATAAAATTTGTTCGTCAAAGGGGGAAATTTTCATTTGCTGCTCGAAAGTTATTTAGTTAGAAATTAGAGGCAACTTAATTTTTTGCAAAGTTTAAAAATTTCTCGATTCGTGTTATAGTTGCTTAATATACTCGTACAAGCTGTAAAGCGACAATAAAACAATATATTCGTTACGTTTTCTTGATCGAATAAATGTTTTGTATATAGTTTCGTAATTATCAATAAATATAGAAATTGTAAATATGATGATGATGACAATTACCGTCCAAAAAATTAATTTTGATCAATCTTAAATTACAGACTAATCTATGGCATCGACGTTCTATAAGGTTGGCGTTACTACGCTGAGTGCTGCAATTGGTTCAGTTCTGGCCACATGGACTTTAGATCGCATGAACACTACACATACAGTTAGTTCAAAATATATTTCATAAATTCACATAATTGATGGTTAGAGATGGTTTTAACTAAAATATACATACATATACACTTTTATAGGTGCAAGCGGAAATGAAGAGGCCTCCGAAGCGTAAACGTACATTGGTTTCACGTGCTGAACAAATGAAATCTTTACAGAGCGGCGAAGAGTTTGATGTACTTGTAATTGGTGGCGGTGCTACAGGCGCAGGGTGTGCTTTGGATGCGGTCACTAGAGGCTTAAAAACGGCAATGGTGGAGCTGGATGATTTTGCGAGCGGCACATCATCTAGATCAACTAAGCTAATTCATGGCGGCGTTCGCTATTTACAAAAGGCCATATTAGGCGTAAGTAAATATTCATTAACAGATTACCTATTCGACTTTGAAGCATTCATTAGCCGTAAAATTATGCTGCGTTACGATTACCTCTAATTTTTATTCGTTTGTGTATTTTATCGCTTATTTGTAGTTAGATTATGAACAATATCGTATGGTTAAGGAAGCCCTACAAGAAAGAGCCGCAATGCTCGAGTCTGCTCCTCATTTAGCTCATCCATTGCCTATTATGCTGCCAGTTTATCAGTAACGTTTTTATTTTGTAATTAAATTTGACTACGTCGACAGGTTTATATAATTTTTATTTGTCTTTGAATCCTTTAGATGGTGGCAGATACCATATTATTGGGTAGGCATTAAGTGTTACGATTTGGTGGCTGGTGATCGCAATGTTAAGAGTTCATATTTGCTTTCGAAGGCTGAGGCTTTGGAACTATTTCCCATGTTGAAGAAAGACAAACTTTGTGGTGCCCTCGTCTATTATGATGGTAAGTATTAGTTGAGGAGGGAACTAATTTAATTTCGGTTAAAGATTTGATTTTAACGTTTGATTTATGTATGTATTTATAGGCCAGCAAGATGATGCACGTATGTGCCTGGCTGTTGCCCTAACTGCTGCTCGACATGGTGCTACAGTATGCAACCATGTTGAGGTAAAGGAACTACTGAAGAAAGACGATGGTACTGGCAAAAAAGTGTTATGCGGCGCTAAAGTTAAAGATCATATATCCGGCAAGGAGTTTACTGTTAAAGCAAAATGCGTTATTAATGCCACCGGCCCATTTACCGACTCTATACGAAAAATGGATGATCCCACCGTTAAGACCATTTGTTGCCCCAGCTCGGGTGTGCACATTGTGCTCCCAGGCTATTACAGTCCCGACCAAATGGGTCTCTTAGATCCCTCTACTTCGGATGGTCGTGTAATTTTCTTTTTACCATGGCAGAGGCAAACTATTGCAGGCACCACAGATTTGCCATGTGAAATAACACATAGTCCTACACCCACTGAAGATGAAATTCAATTCATTTTAAGTGAAATCAAAAACTATCTTAATGCTGATGTTGAAGTAAGACGTGGCGATGTGCTATCGGCTTGGAGTGGTATACGTCCTCTTGTATCCGATCCCAATAAAGAAGATACGCAGTCGTTGGCTCGCAACCATATTGTACACGTAAGCCCCTCTAATTTAATTACAATCGCAGGAGGAAAGTGGACAACATACAGGGCTATGGCTGAGCATACTGTAGATGCGGCTATTAAAGGTAGACGGTGATATAGTTTGTTTTAATACTTAGAAAAAAGAATTAAACGCAAAACTTTTCAAAAATAATATATCATTCTCAGCTTGTAATTTAAAACCGGAACGTAGCGAAGCTGTTACGTCATTGCTGAAGATTGAAGGTGGGCAGGGTTGGACACCTACCATGTACATACGGTTGGTGCAAGATTTTGGCTTAGAATGCGAAGTCGCTCAACATTTGGCCAAATCATATGGTGATCGCGCTTTTGCGGTGGCCAAGATGGCATCTTTAACTGGTAAACGTTGGCCAATTATTGGCAATCGCATTCATCCGGAGTTTCCATACATCGATGCGGAAATTCGTTATGGCGTTAGAGAATATGCTTGCAACGCTGTTGACATGATTGCACGTCGTTTACGTTTATCTTTTCTCAACGTGCAAGCAGCCCAGGAAGCTTTGCCCGCTATTATCGATATTATGGGAGAAGAATTGAAGTGGTCTAAAGATGAGAAAGAGGTGCAAATAATGTTAAAAGCGATATTATAACAAATTCTGATAACCAAGTATTTATTTGAAAAATAGAGACAATTAAAAGTTGCTACCGAATTCTTAGCTAATGAAATGGGTCACATGGTTAACCGTGCTTCTAAGGAGAGAATTCCTATCAAATTATCAAAGGATGAAATTCAAACATACATCAAACGCTTCCAACTTATTGACAAGGACAAGAAGGGTTATGTTTCCATTAACGACATACGCAGAGCCCTTAAGGTATTTACACAAAGTTATTATAACATATATTAATTAAACTTGTTTGTATGTTTCATATTCTAACAGAACTTTGGGGATGGTGATATTTCCGGAGAACAGTTACATGATATCTTAAGGGAAATCGACACAAATATGAATGGGCAAGTGGAGTTGGACGAATACTTACAGGTGAAAAAATAGTTTTAGAATACATAAATATATGCGAATACACACTTATATTGTAATTCTGTGTGTGTGTGTATGTATGCTTATAATTACAGATGATGTCAGCTATTAAGACAGGCGATGTTGCATATTCGCGCTTTGCTCGTATGGCTGAATTAGAAGAACAAAAGCATGAAGCGGATAAACTGAAGCACCAAATTAGTGTAGATCGTTCTGGTGGCGGCTTATAAGCAGATGGAATTGCAGTCAATTTCAAATTTAAGCAACAAACAATTTTCTTCGGCTCCTCTATATTAACTCCCACTCACTTTACAGTTATAGCATCTCCAAAATTGCACCGAAATTTTACCATTTTTCATTAATAGATGCTCGCACATGTATGAAATAAGTTAAGACGGCAGCTTATTACAAAATAATTTAATTATAAGAATATAAAACAAATGCTACGAATTATTTAAAAATCCAGAAATGCGTACAACGAAAGTATGTATCTTTTGGATACGGCGTGTACTTACCTTGTTAATGTACGGTATGTTGGTTGTTGTATAATTAAAAAAATAATGTAATGCGAAACAGAATTAGCAATCACTACATTGTTCTGAGATATCCAAGATTATGCAATTCGCAAGATTTCCTATAAGACGGGATCAGAGGTAAGTAAAGGTTTTGATAGAAACGTCAAACAAAAGTGTATAAATACATGTCTGTATAGATGTACTCATGTAGAGAGTATCCTGTGATCATGCTTTTCATGTTGGCAAACACAGTACAAAAAATTTTGCTAACAATATATTTTATATGTTTCGTCGGAAATGTTAATCAAGGATATATTAATATTAAGTCAATCAATCAAGTAAACGATTGATATTTTTCTATCAAAAGCTGCCTCAAATTTGCGTACAGGTCTTTATTTACCTTCATGTTTAAGGACTTGGATGACACTTGAGGAGAGTAATTTTAAGGGGTTTTTTTTTAATTGAAATTAAATTTGTGTAATCTCTATTCTCAGAATCTGCTTTTTTTGTACGTAAGTCAAAAAGCTACTATACAATTAGCGAGTGTTTTAAAAGACCGTTATATTATATTTCCTGTCGTTTTTATTTAATAACTGCACATATGAGCCAATTTAGTAGCATCACCAGTATGACTCAAACGTTAAAATATTGAAAACCAATAGTGTTTTTTATTGGTATAAAAGTCAATTTATTTGGGTTTCCTTTAAACGAAAAATCTTTTAACTATTTATAGATGAAGCGAATCAGTTAATACATTCAAAAATGTATTTTTATTATTTAATTTAAAAAAAATTAATTTTATCATGTTTTAGTGAATAAAAGGAGCCGTACTTTCTAAAAGCGGCCATCTTAAAGAATTTACACCTTAATAGTTATAAAATTAAAATTATACCATAAATATGTGTGTGTGTGTGTGTGTGTATATATGCAATATTTAAAGTTAATTCCTTTTTAATCTCTGCGTTATTAATCTATGATCTCTACAGCTGAATATATACATATACGAGGCATCAGCTACAACAGGAAATTCTGAAAACAAACCAAATGCTAGTAATTGCGGACACAGTTCTTTTTTAATAATAAATCTGTTGAAACGTTACTATTAAAAAATTTTTACATTCGTATAAGCAAAATAAGTTTGAAATTAAGTCGAGCTGCTGCTCCCTCTGAAAACCCAACCACACAAAATTTCACCTAATTTTGGATCTAAAGGCGTATTAAATACGAAATATAACAACCGTGAATACCGTGTTTTTGACAAATCTGCAGATTTTTATAACCATTTTCATATAATCAATTTGTATAACATTTATATAAATTTAACGTTTTTCATATGATTTTCAAAATGATAAAACCCTTTAAAAACTTGAAAATTGTAAATGGTTTTTATAGTATATCAAAATTAACACCTCAAAGATATTGTGTAAATGGATTCAATAGTTTGTGTTGCTCGCAGGAGATAAACAATTTTTATTATAAAAATGTAAACAACATCTGTCGTCAACATTTTGTGCCTGTCGAAACTAGTGCAATCAATTCATGGAATCAACATAAATCTTACACTAGACAATTTGCTAATTTCTCTTCGAAAGGAGCGGGAGAAACTAATTTAAGAAAGAAAAATGATACTGAGGGTGGTGACAGTGGGGACAAGGAAATGCCAGAGCAGGAACATGGCCGAACTTTACCACGTCTAATGAATTTCCCTGAAATAATGTGGCCCTCGATGATAAATTCCATTAAAAACTGGATAATGGTTCAATTTATAATACGTCCTTATTTGGACCGAGAGTTCAATATCCGAGATTTTTGTCTAGGTGCTAAAAAAGCAATGCAGGTTAAATAAAGAATATATATAGAGTTGTCGCTCTATTTGTTAAGAAGTAATTTAGTAAATATATATATTTTTATTAAATATTACTAGGTGGTTTCTTCAAGATTGATGAATGGTGATTTTCAAGAACTCGATAACTTGGTAACATCAGAAGCATTGGAGGAACTTAAACCAGTCGTGCAAAAGCTGTCTGTGTCACAAAGACGCCAACTAGAGGTTAAAGATTCGGACATATATTTAACCTTTCCTTACGAAGTAGGCATAATGTTTGATGAAAAAAATGATAAAATACAAAAGAGATTTGTCGAAATCACAATGGTCTTCCATGTACTTAGGGGTCTTAAAGAGATGCGAGAATCAGGTGAAGAAATTCCTTGGAATATGGGCATACTCCCAGAATACCAAGACAGAGTTTTCGTGTGTAACTATCGCTTCATAAAGGAGTTTACCAAAGGTCACGAATCTGACTGGACAGTTAATGTCGTAAACCATTTCAAACCCATGGATTTGCTCAACGAAATAAATAGGGGATAGTGTTTAGTTTTAATTAATAAAGTGTGTTGTAATCAAATAAAAAAATCAAATGTTTCTTAAGTTTGTTACAATTTTTAAAAATATATTGGCAATTGTCCATTCAACTAGAACAAATTTGTTGCAAAAATGGCTAATTAAAGGACGCAGTTACAGCAATTATTTGGCAAGGCCAACAAATATTTCACAAGAAATTAAAGTAATTTTTTCTTTGTTAATTTGTATCCAATTTTATATAAAATTTTTTGCGGGACTGATCAGCAAGAATTTATTGCCAAAAATATTTATCAAATGATCCGTAATTTAGCACAATAAAGGAAAAATATGTTAAGAGCTTAGATTTTTACTTTTTTAACAGTAAGCTTTTATTACAAAACGTATTTTTAATTTTTTTCTATAAACAAAATTTGTTTAAAAAACAATTATTTTTTGCCAGTACTGGCAGCTGCTTGAGCTGCAATTTCATCTTCTTTAGCATGCATGTTAATAAGTTCTTGCTTTTTATTGGCAATACGTTCTTCTCGGCGCTTACGGGCTTCACGAACTTTTTGTCTTCTTGCTTCAGCTTGATCAGCCAACATCTTGCTACGTTGTTTTTCTGCCTTCTTTTTATGAATGTATTCCATAAGCACACGCTTGTTCTTAAATACATTACCTTTGCACTTCATGTACAAATCATGGTACAAGTGACGATCAATCTTTTTGCTATCACGGTACTTTTTCAGCAATCGACGTAGAACGCGTTGACGTTGCATCCACAGCAATTTAGTTGGCATACGAGCATTAGCGGTACCCTTACGTTTACCAAAGCCGCAGTGACGACCCTTGCGACGAGCTTCAGTGTTCTTTCGGACACGGTACCGTGAGTGGACTACCACGGGCTTTTTGATAATTAAACCATCCTTAATCAATTTTCTAATATTTTGGCCTAAAATTATAGCAACACATTAATACCAAAATGCAATTTTAATATTACTTCTTTAAATGGTGGAGCATCAAAACAATCAACATTAACCTCAACTTGTAGCACAAGTCAGGTGTAATTAATTTTTATTTACTTAAATTTAAATCAAAAAGCCTTTATTCAGCACTTAAGGCCTTAAAGATACAACCACCAATTGCTTTTGTAAATGCACTTTTACTTACGGGAGTTGGTGTTGGCAATCTCATTGATTTCATTGGGATCCAGCCAAACCTTCTTTTTGCCGCATCGCATAACCGAGGCTGCCAGCCTCTTTTGTAGTTTCAAGGAACTATAAAAAACACAATTTTCACATTAAAATTCATTGCTTATAACATAATTACATTGATTTTAAATTAAGCTGCTTGTTTTTTTTACAAATTTTCTATTTTTAAGTATTTCTATTTACAAAATTCATACCTCATGGTGTCGACTTCTAATCGTCGCTTTTCAGAAAGGCAGGAAAATTTGTTGAACGGAAATGGCTGCCATTTTCGAAGAAAACATATAACAAATTTCGCATTCGAAATGTTCAATATAGCGGTGCAGAGTTGCTTCTCCCAATTGACATGGTTGTATTTTTTGACGCAAGCTCATATAAAACTAGTTTATCGCCTTTATGCAATATCTATAGTCATCACAAATTAAAGAAAAACTTTATGTAATCATATACTGATAAGAAAGTGTTATTGTGGTTGTAATAAATAGTAATGTTGGTGTTGAATTTGGCATGAGGTATAGGTATACACCATTCGAATTAATATTATTTAAGCGCGGCGAATTCACCTTGCAAAACTAAGGCAAACGTCAAATAATTGTCTCAATGTAATTGAACTGAAATTTTCTGCTAATGCAAGTCGCGGAAGTAAAAAAAATTGTTATAAATATACTTAAAACTAATGAAAAAATTGCTAAATACAATTTATTTTGCATTTATTTTATATAGATTTTACAATCTATTATTGCTTTTTGAAATTTTGTGACTAATACTTTTTCCCGTACTTCTCTTCTCCTTTTTATATTTTTTAAACAAAACACAAAAATTAAATTTTTTAAATGATTCAAATGTTTTTTTGTGCATGTGGATTACTTTTGTATCAAATGCTCATATTTTGCTTATTAACAAAACCATTTAGAAAAAAATGCGCTTAATCCGAAAATACAATTTTTCCATAAAAAAAAAAAATATCTGTTTCGAGATGCTCTAAAGCAAAATCATTAGAATGAAGTTGTATACAAAACATTAACTAGTAATTTCCTTTCATCATATCTTGAAAAATATCTTGATATAGTTTTGCTTTTACATAAATTTATCCGTAGACGAATATTATTATTTTATTATAAAACGGAGGGCGCGGGTTTCATTACTGCCTAGAAACTGAAACTGTTTTATATAAAAATTTCTTGCTCCACTTATTAATTATATTGCAAGTAGATTTCAAATTGTTTATAAGTTTAGCAATTTGAAATTTGAATTTTTCTTGAATAAAAACAAAAAAATAAAATGAAACGAAATTTAAATCTTATATTTATTGCATTCTTCATTCGAACAATTGATTTATGAAAAGATTATATTACGATACGAAATTTGTCGTACATATGTAATATGTGATCATTCTAAAACTCGCTACTGCGCTAAGTTCCCGTCCACATTGCAATTTTGTTGCATGCAATTTTTTTAAATTCTGCTTTGAAATTGCAATAGTGTCCACATTAGTATTGCAATTTTTTCTCTTGTTCTTAGTGAGAATTGCAAAGCAAAACATAATTGCAGAGTCTGTACTCTGTACTTCTCCTCAAGCTTCTTACCTCTATCACCTAAAACAACAAAAATTGCTGCAAAAAAATTACATGTGGACAGGGACTAAGTTATGTTTAGTTAAGACAATATATATGAATGTGTGTATAATCATGTGTAATTCGTTTGTTCTATTTTTAATTTGCCTCTAAGTCGGGGTTGCGCCCTATCTTATGCTAATGTTTACAAATAAAAAATAATGTAATATAATTGAAGGTGAACAATTTTTTAAAAGATGTTTTGAATAACTTTCATGTTATATTTACCCCTCCTGCTGTTCGTCTTCAGGATTATGTACAGGCTTCACCCATTAAGTTGTCGATATGATACGCCCATGCATTCAAACTTGGCCCAAGAATATTTTATTTGCGTCGTTAGCGCACGCATTAAGAAAAAGCAATGACCCTGAGGAGCGTCAGATGCGTGTATGTAAGAATCGCTCATATAGAATATCATATAATTTAAATAATTTTTATGAAATTCTGCCTGCCATAATTTGTTTATGGGGAGTTTACATGAATAACTTGGATTTATTTTTTACACGTGTGTGCTGTTGTTGTTGTAGAATTTAAGAAAAAAAAACAGGTCCAAGGGGTATTACATATAAGTTAATTCGAATTTCCAAGATAAAAGTTTATGTTATTTGTTATGAATTCATTTTGCTTTGCAAGAAGAGAAGAAGCGATACACACATGCACACAGAAGTGTAGATACATTCATGCATAATTATTTACTCCCATCTACATACCTGACCACATACATACATACACATTTATCTAATTAAGCAAATGTGTATCGACAGGTTTATGTATGGGTGTGTTTGTATATATTCATATATAATTTTATGGCTTATTGCTTTTGCACCGCAGAACTCTAATCCAACTCAAGCCTCATTAATTAAAAGAAACGATCATAATAGTTTTAAACTGATTTTTTACATTTCATTAGTTTCTCATTTAGAATGCTCTGGACCGACTAGCCACTTGCTGAGCTTCCTAAAAAACAAAAAAATTTAATTTCTACGCAAATACATACATATACATTTCCATATATGGACATGTGCATATGGGCTTGCATGCATACATTCAGCTTGCATTTGACTTATGCAGTTTGATTGTAAAAAGGATATTATTAAGGAAATGATGAAAAAATAATAAAAATTAAAAAAGAAAATATATTTTGCACAAGCCAGATCTCTAGAATGTGGCCTCTTTGAAATTTTTGAATTATCTCGTTAATTCGACTATTTTGTGTACTTTTAATTTTTATATCATCTTAAATTCTCATTCTCTTTAAATTGAAGTATTTTTGAGGTATTACGAGTAGATGCGATTACTGAGTCTCACAGGTCAGATAAAAAAGGTGAACAATAATTGTTGAAGGACGTCTAGAAAAATGATGCAGTTGTAATAAAAACATCTTCCAGTGCAATGAGCAAAAACAATTATATAATTCTAGTGGTTGCTGTTAACGAATTTGCAATTTCACACCTTTTCGCATCTTGGAATTAAGCAATCCGTACGTAATCAGCAAAAATGAAGGCATGACAAAAAAAAAGTTATATCTTCTTGTTATTTACAGTAGGTGCAGATAAGGATTTAAACATTTTTAAGCTGATCGCAAAGAAAATTGATGGCGAATAATTTGCTTCTAACTTCTGAACTTTTTTGATTGCACTCGTTTAATTTTTTTTTTCTTTTAATTAATTCAACCTGAAGACGTTAGACGAACAGGAAAACACGCAGGGTTTAGGCAGGAATCGAAATAGCGACATCCGCTTTAGTAGGCTGTGCATTATTCATTCGCCATTATTCATATGGCTAAGAAAATATGCTTAAAGCGGAGTAGCCGTTAAATAAAGTGATTAGCAATTCGAGAGATCCTCTGCATTTTTTAATTTAGGGATTGTGACACTGGGTCCAGTTACTGCGTCCTGTCTATTGCGTGCAACACTCTCTTTTACGCAATGAATTAGAACAAAGGAAAAGAGATTCCGTTCTAAGACTTTTAGTAACAATTTTTAGTAAAAATTTAAATTACTCATTTCTTGTTTCCAAATTTGCATATTAATGGAATGAATTTGTTTAAAAATTCCACGAAATACTCGTAATTAAAAACAGAAAGTTAATAAAAAAAAGCAGTAGAGCATTAATTAAAGTGGAATGAACACTAATAAAGCTTAAAGTGTGATGAAATGCACAATATTAATTAAAGAAGTTAAATTATAATTAAAAAAGTTAAGTTTTGCCAACATTTGACACGCAAGTCACACTGTTTTTAATCACACTGAGAAAACTACTGAATTATGAACCAAAGATACATATATAAATTGTCACGCAACAAAACAAACACACTCCACTTGAAATTGAACTTTGAAATGTGTTTTTAGTTTCGAGACAAAAGGAAGAGCAGCATGCCAGCAAAAGCAAATATCAAAGAGCGATCAATTGAAGAGTTTTTTTTTTTTTTTTAAATTAAATCATGTTTTTGAAATTAATTTATAAATAAAATTGTTCAATCGTAAAATTGTTTAATTCATTGGCGATGAGTCGCTAAATTAAACTGGCATATAAAACAACTGAAAAGTGTCAAAAATGATAAAGGAAAAACATTTCTTTAGGATTTCCGTGTTCCGAAAAGCAGCCATTACCCTCACACGGACATGCGGGGACAAAAGAGAGTTTCTGAACTTGCGTGCATCAAAAAAGATTAAATTAAATTTCACCTGAGCAGAATATTTCAAGGCTTCATTATTCAATCATTAGTAGAAATCCGTCCTCTGCGATTTGTAAAAGTTTCGGAAAAAAAAGTTTGTAAAAGATCGATCGGATAGCAACCACTTTTGTTGTTCACTGCACCTATTACATGCCAGCTACACAATACGCTCACACTGAAATTGTCATCTCAACTCCTTTTAAGCGTGAAATTAAGTCAATTTCCTGCTCATTTATTTATATAAAATATTCCCCCTGCCGGCCTTCAAGGTTAATAAGTGTTTTACAAACATTTAGCATCCAGTACTTCAGTACGGGGGAAAAGGACAACAGCGTATTAAAAAAACTTCTTTCGGTTCGCATTTTGGTGAATTAATCAATTAATTTATTGATAAGCATGAAATGTATTTGTATTTGTATTTTAGATCGAAAGCCGGTTAATTTTAAATTTCTTTCTTTTGAAGAGCAGAAATGTTTATTTACGTAAGTTCGCACCAACCGACATTACTTAGAATCCATTAGCTGTTAATAGGTCTGTTCGTCTAACGGATCCCTTTAAGTCTAGCAAAAAATATATATATGCATATACTTCATTCATCATTTTTAAATCTTTTAGTGTAAGAAATGCCTTTTATTTTTCGAGACTCAGTTTCCTCTCTTCGCTGATAACCCACACATTGCCTAGAGTCTATGACAAAAGTTATACTACACAAAATGTTGGGAATAAGAATAAAGATTAAGATTATTACAGTTAAATTTCGCTGCTCGTAATACTTTTAGAACAGCTGATTTACTCAATGGAAAGAGGAAGAATTAGAAAAGAAAACCTGCTGTAAATATCTACAAACATTTTTAACATGATTACTGAGTGAAGTATTCCGAAAGCAAATTGGTGCAGCAATATTACGTAAAAACCTTCTAAATTCCAAGAAACGTAAACTCTTACGAGAACTAATAACCTTCATGGCATTCTTAATATTCTGCTGAATAAACATTTTTGAAACTTTTAATATAAGAAATACTTTTTTCTTTTCCGAGAAGCGTTTACATAATTAGCTCTGATAATCCAAAGTGGCTAATGTCTATGATGAAGAACACAGTTTAAACTTTCCAAGTATGCGAACGCACCTAATAATTATTATTTATTCAATTTGTTTGTTGAATGGATCTTTTGTCGTTTTTCATTCTATGGATGGCTAATTATTTTTTATTCCTGTCTTGAATACAAAAGAGGAGCTCAACTTTATTTGAAATTGATTAGAAGTGGCCATAAAATTAATGCAAACTCAATTATACTCTGGTGGATAAGGGAGAGCTTAAAAGCTTGCAGCTTATTTTGTCTCTCGGTTAGTAAGGAAATATTTCCATTAAAAAATTTTGGGTTTTTTCTTAAGCGTCATTTCTTTGATTGGCGAAGAAAATAAATAAAAACTAAAATCAATAAAATAAACAATAACGAATTTTGTAAAAAGTCTACTGGCCAATACACACTGTGTGTGTTCATATTTAACCGGTTTAGATAAGCTTTTCCCCGTTGCCACACTTGAAGAAATTTTAGCTGGAATTTAACCCTTTCAATGTGTTTTCAGGTCCTTTGGCAACAAATTTTGCATCCTTTGAAAACTTTCGAATCATTACCTATAATAATTAAATTCAATTTCATTGAATTGAGATTCAGTAGCTTTTACTGAACTTTCAATAATGTACAGAAAAATAACGCACTTCCATAAGAAGTAACGCTTTGGTGAGTTCAGGCATGCCTAAACTTTCTCGAATTATTTTGCCAATTCAAGGTCTGAAAATAATTTTATATTAAGATTATAAGGGAGGGTGTTGGGCGATAATGGTGAGAACTAGTGCTGGCTGTAAAATGAATATTTGAAATGCAATAATAATAAAATAACTTTATTTTCTTACGATATTGCTATGCAGAAAATTGAAAATTTCTTTAATAAAATCGAGTAGGTAAGAAATCGGAAAAGAATATATTAAATTCATGAAAGTCATTTGTTATATAATAAATGAAAATAAACCAAAAATTCAAAGTTGTTAATTTTAATAAAATAGGAGCAGCATGCATTCTCAAGGTGAATTTGGTGATTGCAATGCTCGTACCTCCCACTGTTTGACATAGGCGGGTGTTAGTTTAGGATTGTCATACTAGTGGCCGGAATCATTTAACAAATCTATTGTAGTAAATAATTGTTAAAATTGCGTTTCTTATAAATTTTGTTACAAAGTTTTCCTAAAAGAATTAGTGCCGCTGCCGCTTACCTCCATGAAGCCGAAGTTAATCGAATGCTTATTTATGTCTTCCTACCTTTTTTTTCATCTTAAGCTTTTACCTCTCCACACCCTTTTCCTATATTAATACGTTTAACTTTTTTCCTCAAAACACTTACAAATTGTTTACTGAACTAGTGCTTTCGTTTTATGAAATTTACATTTGGCTGCATATTTCTTTTTCTTGCATTCAAGTGACAATTAATCAGTGCAGTATTTTTTACAGTGTATTTGCAGCCACGCACTTGGGGTATAAAAAGCCTTAACAATTTTAAATTGAGTATAATATCGTTTAAACCTTTAAGCTTCAGAGTTATTCGAAAAAATGTAAGTGTTTTGCAAAAGATTTTTAATATTTATTATTGAAAAAGCAAATTTTAATCAATTTTGTAATAAAATTAAATATGCATTGATGTGTGCACATGCATACATACTTATACAGGAACGTGTGCAAATATACGGATGAAATCTTTCAAAAGCTGTGATTAAAGTGAAAAGAGTGTATTATTTAAATAAGAATTTATTTTTTTCAAAAACGAACCACAAAAAATTGGTAACTCGCAATTGCGAGGGCGCACACATACACCAAAGTGTGCCATGACCTGATTGGAAAGAAGATTACTCCGAATGGAGGTTTAATTAGTTAACGGCCAAACCCTTCTGAACCATTTTGTGTTGTAGGTGTAACTTTGAAGGTATAATGGCTTTCTTACGAAAGCTTATTGCATAAGCTTTTGGCCAGTTCCAAAGTCATTTCAGATGGATCGACCGTCTTAAAGTGACCATGTGGCATACAAAATTTCAGTGCATTACACGTGTACACCATTTGCAATTTCCTAGAAAGAACTATACCAAACAGTGTGCAAGCAAATAGATTCTTTAATGTTATGAACATTTTCTTAAAGTCTTGCAAATCGTACATACAACTTGCTAAAAAAAACGCATCGATCACAGTACGATCGCATACACATACAGCCATTAGAGAGATGGCATTAAAGTGAGTAATTTCCTTTCGAGAAGATTGTCATCACCATGTTCTTTTGGCAACCATCATATTGACCCCGAATTATGGAACTGGGAATAGTGGGGGAAAGTCTGTCGCTCTCTTAAGCCCAAAAATAAATTAATGATTTTAAAGGTATATGGGCTTCCGTAGACCCATTATTGTTATAAAATTTAAAAGTGCCAGCACCAGCAGAATTGCCGCTCAATAAACTTTTCTGTACCCCTCTGCACGAGCAGTGCAAGTTTGTAACTCGCATTCGACAACATTCATAATTTTTTTTTGCCTTAAATTATTAAAAATTAAATTGAATATAAAAGCATATATAAAACAAAAACACTTTTTTGTGCCAGTAATTCAGTCGCCCAATTCTTTATATGAACAATGTAATTTATTCAGCCATGTCACCCTCAAATAAGTTCGATTGCAACATGCGATTTATAGTTAAATGATTAATTTTGTATGCACTTCAGGTTTGCTTTTCTCTAGTGGTCGTATTTTTATTCATATTAACAATTATTTGCTCAAAAAAAAAAAAAAAAATAAAAAAAAATATCAATAAAATAAACATAATGCTGAGTGACCATCATACGCTTCGTTTAAAAAACAGTATGTACATTGAGATGCTTTGAAAGCTTGACTGCTTTAAGCTTTCTTATCGGGAAATATTATGCAATCGATTGTATTCGATAATTATAAATGAAATAAAAGCAACAACAGAAGAAGAAAACAAAAAACTAAAACCTGCCGTATTTTACTTGTCTCGCTGTTTCATAACAATTTTGGTCGCATAAAAAACAACCATTAAAAAAGAAACTGACGCTGAAGCTGAAGCTGAAGCTGAAGCTGAAACTGACGCTGAAGCTAAAAGTCTTAATCCCACTCTGGGTCTGTGTACAATTTTTCATTGATGCATTTTATTTTTTCTTGTCTCAATTGCAGATATTGAGTAAAATGAAGGCAACTTTTGCTTGTTTGCTTGTTGCAATTTGCTTCGCTGTAGTGGCTGCTCAAAAAACGTACACCAACAAATTCGATAACGTTGATGTTGACGGTGTTTTGGCCAACAATCGCATTTTAACCAACTACATTAAATGCTTAATGGATAGAGGACCTTGCACAAATGAAGGACGTGAATTGAAAAGTAATCAATTTAAATTTTTTCTTATCGCTTTTATAAGAAAGATGAGAATGTCAAGTGTCGGGTTTTTTTTTTTTGAAACAAAAACGAACGAAAAGGAAGAACATTCTGACAAATGAGAGCAAAAAGGATTTACTACCCTACAAGTAGACAAAATAAAGCAAATGCAGGTCTAGTGAATAGAGCTGCTTTGACTTGGGTTCAACAGTCAGCGACACGCATTTTCCAGTAGAATGAGTCCAGCGCAAAATCCACGATTAGAACGCTTAAACTTGGATTAAGCGTGCGGCTAATTTGTTTAGTGGTTAGTTTTCGACGGACGCTTTAAACCCACCTATTGGTGAAAGGATGGGCTCAAAACGGGTTTCACTTATTTATTATTATTCAGTTAATATTATTATTACTCAGTTATTACTCACTTATTTGCTCGCTGAAAGCTATTAAAGGATTTTAAATTATATTTTTCATCGGCCGACTTAAAGTGACCATGTGACACCCATAACTGGATTTCAAGACTTTTAAATTCTACAACTTTGAATCAAAATTTTTACTTGTCTCTCTTTATTCCACGCAAAAACTAAACCTTATTTCGTCTTTATAGATTTAAAAACAAAAAATGTTTATTATATATATTATATTTTTTATAGAGCTTTTACCTGATGCCCTGCAAAGCGATTGCACCAAATGCACCAGCGTTCAGAAAAAGAACTCGCAAAAAGTCATTAAATTTTTGCGCGACCACAAACCTAATGAATGGAAGATGCTTTTGGATAAATATGATCCCAGTGGAAATTACAGAGCAAAGCACCAACAGTAAGGCTAAATAATCCATATCAGCTCCAAAGCAACATTTTTTTATAAATAAAAATTCACATTTTGAATATTTTCTTCAGAGTTTTTTTTTTTTTTTTATAAAATTCGAACACTCAGCCTGATACCCATTTCGCAGCATCATTAAAGAAACAAAACGAACAAAAATAATTATAAATAAATGTGTAACATTTGCAATTTTTTTTATTATTAAATTATAATTAAAACTCTTTAATTTTAAATGACTAACTTATGAATTAATTAATTAATTAATTAACTTACTCCGCTTACAACATTTCTGGAAAATATCACTTAAAGTCTGCTGTGTAATTAGTAAGTAGATTTTGAGATAAGAGTATATCGCTACGATTAGGAAAAGGCTCATTGAAATGGGCTGTAGTACAGGAACTATTTTAACATTGAACTTTATTAAGAGTTGTATGAAGGTGGGATAATCGTCCAAGTCCTGGAAAAAGGAAAAAGTTTTAATATTAATTACATTTTCTGTGTGCATATTTCTCAGCTTCAATATATATTTTTAATTGTTAAAAGAATTGTTAGGAATATTCGGAATTAAGTGAATAAAGTTCATTCACTCATTTTCATATTGACAAACAACAATTAAAGTTAAAGTGGGCTTTCAAGCTTATTATAAATAGGGGATCAGTTCGAATTTACACATGCTTAGGAAAGCTACACAGGGGAACACCCAAATTTAATTTCTTGTTGAAGCGGTTATTTTGAAATTTTTTAAAACTCTTTATGCAGGTGTTACGAGGCAGTGCCTGCTGCAACATTTAAAAGGCACCTGCTCAATTTTCCCTTGGAGAAATGCGCCTCTAGAACACTTATGTTATGTGCTTTTATTATAAAAAATTGCTAATGAATATCAAATATTAGCGAATTTCAGTGTTTGAAAGGATGTATTTATCGCGGATTAATCTGTGTCCTTTGGCGGCATATTTTATTGATGGTACTCAGGGTGTGGTACGTTTTAAATTTCAACTGTTGGCGTTTTGCTAGAGACAGGCAAGGCCGCAGTTGATGAAAATAAATTATTTTCGGTTGTCTGCTCTGCAGGATGCGAAATGAATTTCGTTTTCGTATACACACAAAAAAGTATAGAAGCACATGTGTAAATGTTACGACAAGCTGTAAATGATCTGTGGAAACTAAAGCCGATATTCAGCTTTTTTAATATATTCAATATATTACACGACGATTTATTAATTTTCTAACTGCATTAGTATTTTAGAAAAAAATGCCAAGGGTATATAATTTAGTACTCACATATTCATACCAAAATGATGGTATAATCATGTTGCTGAATTTTTGCAAATCCTTATTGTAGCCCTTCATATCGGGCATGGGAATGCTTGACTGGAATCTATATCTTTCTTCTAAAGGTGTGCCAGTAATGGGTTCTAATATTGCGTAGGCCTCATGTTTGTCCTGATTTGGACTAAGTCCTTCGTAATGTTTACTGTAATTGTATTCAGTACCATAGAAGTGGGGTGCAGAAAACGCAGAGGGCAAGTCATCTATTAAATTATAATAATTTTTTTTTAATTTCATTTGATTAAATTTGAAGTGCGTCAATACTTACTACTCAAACATTTTGATATATCGAACAATCCTTTGGGCAGTTTAATGCCCACCGAATAATGTAAGCAACTGTTTTTATCAGTCTCCTCTCCAATGGAATAGCGAAAGCTTCTCATACCCATATGCTCAATGGTATGTTTATATTTCATTTTTAGGGTGCGACAACTTTCCATCGCCACTATATCGAAATCTCGGCCTGGTTCAAGTAGCGGAGGAAACAGGGAGTTGTCAAAAGCATTTTCTACTCTTATTGGACAATATTCATCAGCTCTTTGGGCACGCTTGAGTTGAGAACTTCTTTCGGAGAAATAAGTTCTATTGTTGACAGTGTTGAGGCGGAAGAAATTTTCCACACCATTTTCAACACCAATTCGCACATTGTATTCCTCATTCTTTTCACGAAGTGCCTGAAAGTGAAAAGAATATCTGTAACAATTCTTATGCCAATTAATTTTCAACATTGGTTTGGATGACTGCGGCTTCTGCTAAAAATATCTCAAACTTTTCTATTAAACGAAGTTTGAAGGAAAACAAGAAATTCCTTGTCTAATATCAGAATTTAATTTTCATTTAATTCAACAGAAGTATTTCTGAAATAACACTTTATTTAATATGAATTTAACAATTGAACACAATATTGATTAAATCAATTAATTACCTGGACAACCTACAAAAATACACACCCTTGTGAAATTGTCGTCTAGAAAGGATGCGATCGATTTTGATTGATTTTGAGAATAAAAACAAAAAACGATTTTTCATTTTTCTACTCATTTGCTAAGCAGATGAAAATTAATAATAATGAAAAGAAACTGAATTTTGAAAATAACAGCACATTTGCAAGAAATTACTTTAGAAAGAATGCACTGATTAGAGGAAAGAGAGCGTTCTTAAAGCGGTCCACTCATAGCTTAATGCGCTACAATTATTAATTTTTACATTTCATTGGCTCACTATGAACATCGCTGGCTTGAGTTCCAAAAATAACTCAAGCGAGAAAAGTTTGATAATTTGTTTATTTTATTTTATTTTATTATTATTTTTATTTTTGGTGCGATTAAAGAATTTGCGTATTGCCAAAAGTTTTGTGTATGCAAATAGTTGATTTTGTCTGGATCAGGGATGTGATTGTGAGTAACTTTCCGGGCACTGCCATATATAATTGAAAAAAAGATAACCAGCCAGATTATTTGTTTACGGTTTACAATTAAAAATGTATTAAACAAATTTTCTTAACAATAAAATTATTTTTAATTTTATTTTAGAGTTTCCATTTCCCTCAAATGCATTTCCTTACGTTTTGTATACAACAACGTAATACTTGCATTTCTATGTAAAAAATTTCGTATTTTCGTACTTGGATCCTTGTAAGATCATGAAAAGAAGCTGAAGGATACTTGTTACATATTCATCACGAGAAAGTTACTCAATTTCATGCCTGATCACACGTTATTTGCATTGATCGAATAAGCAGTAACCATCTCTGGAGAGGAAATTAAATTTAAATTCAAAAAAAAAGAAAAAAAAATAACAATAATCAGCAAATGACTCAAAAAAAAAACTTGCCAACTTATCTAAAATTGTCTGAAAATTATTTAAACAAAAAATATAAAAAAATATTTTATATTTGAAATAATAAATAATAAAGGAAAACTACTGCTAATTTACATAATACACTTTAAAAATAGTCACACAAAAAAGAAAAAAAAAATAATGATAATAATAATAATATTAACAATAATATTAACCGGCATTTACTCACATTGAACAACATTCCACAGTTGGAGACAATATTTGGCACATAATTGGACAGCATGTCCAATGCTGGCAACTTAAAGTCCCATAAAAAATAATGTATTGTCTTGGTTAAAAACACCGATTCATTGATCGTGATGGCATTGAAAGCATGCCTCACCAAAAACACCCAATCATGCAATTTTGCCGCCACCGACAGTAAGACCAGATTGGGCAAAGTAATTGTTTTATTGAGAATATCTGGCGAAGAACTTGATTCGGCATCGAACTCTATTCTGTCATAACGAATCTTCCGGAATGTTAATGTATCACGCGTTTGATTTATAACCTCGTTATGTCCTTTCAATTTATAGACAATTGGGCCGACTTGTTGCAGCTTAAGCCGTGTGTCCGTGCCATTTAAAAATTCCGCAGCATTGGTAACATTAAAGAGGTATACATGTAGACGGCCATATGGGGAGGACATCCAATTGTCTTGTGAAGCCATCCCTTTGCGAAAACGAATATGCTCTTTTGTCAACTCCCATTGGTAGTCAATATTAAGGGAAATAACAAATAACAAAGTGGCCGTTGCACCGATTAGTGACAAGGCCACAAGTTTGCCTAAGTAAAAGAAAATGTTTATGTTCAATAAACAAATGCAAGACCAGCACTGCATGCCATTAAATTAGTAAATGATTATAAAACAAAATAGAAAACTTTGTAACGCCAACTAACACAATAAACACTTTCGTCCAGACACCATAATCCCTGCGCTGATAACAGCCTTAAAACCAATTTTCCTTTAACTTAAATTTAATTACTGTAGCCGAATTTTTAACAATATTTATTCTGACTGAGACAACGTCAGATTTTCTTTTCCAATTAGAACGTTATTTGTATTTGGACGCGCAAAGCACTACTAAGGTATGGGGCTCAGCCAAAGCCAGATTTTAATTCAGAAAGAACGATGTCTGTAGTGAGTTGAATTAAAAAGATCGAAATAATAATATTTCATATTTATGAAAAGCACAGCAAACATGTGGGCCATTCCATTCAAAATTGATTTGTCAACGGTAAAAGCAGGACTTTAAAATTGGCATTCAATAAAAAATGTTGCAAATGTTGATTTGATTTAAATCCTCGTGTTTTTAAAACCATATGCCCGTCGACTCTCGGCTGCAGGAGCAGTTTTTTTTTTAATTTAAATATTTTTATTAAATATATTTTATAAATATATTACCAACCATTTTAATTTTAAATATAAATTGTTCTAATTGGAATATCTTGCCATTAACATACAAAAAAAAAATAAAAAAATGTTAAATTTCAGCTCCCAATAAGTAAGTATTTCTTCGCTGTTCCAATGGAATCGCCCATATATGTATATTGTTCTTATCAAGCGATGTTTAGGTCTTCTTCGACAAGCTTCAAGTACACTCGAAAAATTCTCAAACACATTCGTTTCATTATACGTTGTTCAATACATCGGATAACTACAACTAAAAATCGGTGTCTTGGAAATAATTTGTGTGCATGGAGCGAAGCACGAGCCTCAACGCAGCTCATTTCAAAAAAATTTAATAATTGCTCGTGATAACATCTCGATTTAAAAAAATGTTTTGTATTTTAAATTATTTTATAAATTTGAAAAAATTTAGCATCTTTTCTGGCTAAACAATTTCGAAAATAAGAAAACCAACCAACCATTGTGGGACAATAGGTGCTCAGCCAACGGGTACTTAGTGAAAAGGTATCTTTATTTGTACTGGAAACTTTAAAATTTAAAATTCATATTTTTTTTTTTAAAGAATTTTTACAACAACATTTAGTATCTTAAAAATAACTTTAGAATTATTTTGCATAATCCTTTCAAAAACAAAAATTTTATTAAAAAATTTTAGTGATTTTATGTGAAATATATTTTTTTGTCTGGGAAATTATTGAATAATAAATATATTGAATAATCCTTTTAAACCACTTTATGTCCAGATACATATTTATTTAATTTGAATAACTTGCACGCGCATATATCTGTACGAATAATTTTTATTCGAGAAATTTTCATTCGAATAGTTTTAAATATGTGAACTGAATCGTTTGAATAACTTGTATTGAAACGTTTCAATTGGAGTTTTCTTTTAATTGTTATGCCAACAACTCTACACGAATAATCGTCACATAAATAATATTCTTTAATTAATTTCAATTCAAAATTCCTATTCCCATAGTGTTCTTTTACTTGTGAAATTTTTATTCGAATTCAATTTGATTTTACATTATTTTTTTGCATTTATTTTAATTTATTTATTATATTATATCGCCTTCGTAGGCTAATGAATAACGCACAGGTTAATAAGCCGGAAGTCACGGGTTCGACTCCTGCCAAGACCCTGTGAGGTTTCCTGCGAGCAAGTTTAAATATTTTTAGGTCAAATTAATTAAAAAGCAAAAAAAAAAAAAATTATATTCATTTTTATATATATATTTTATTTTAATTTAAAATCGCATGCTTGCATTGCACAACATTGAAAGAGCTTTAGTTAGCGGACTTTACCTCTATAACTCGGTGATTCCCATTTATGTTTAGACCATATTTTTTCTTTCACAATATCTGGAAAATGGACAAAAAAAGGATTGAAGGGATTAAAATGATTGGAAATGATTGGTATCCACTTATAAGTTTTCTAAATATATTTTTACCATATTGACTTTTTAATAAATTTGATTTATAAACTATTTATATAAACAAGTTCCATGTATCTTATGTTCCAATATTGCAGCTGGATACGGTATCTTGCGAAGTGCTTGATCTACCGTACAGATCGGATATATTGTATTCGTAAGAACCTGAAGCAATGGAATTAATTTAAATATTATTTACTAACATTTTACTTTGAATGTACACCGGCCAGTTTCTTAAATTCTCTGCAGTTCTAAACTGCCTTATCACCAACTGAAGCAACCGCCATTAATTCTTATCATCTTATTATCATTTAACTTTAGGACGAAGCTCCCCAGAGTTGTTGTAGAACAGCAACTTTTGTTACAAATCCACTTTTGTCCGGCCGTTAAGTGTGTTTGATGAGCCGATAGTTGGTGAAGGGCCGACAGTATTTGAACACGATCGTTACGTTATGCCTCTCTCTTACAGCCATAGTTCTTTCCGATTTGTTGCAATGAGCGATCATTTTTAGTTGCTTAATAAAATTTACGTTCTCTGTTGTAAATTTTAAATGAAGTTCTGGTGTTGCGACGGAATACTGAGAAAATGCTACAAAATAATATAAAATACGAATTATCAATTAAATGGGCGAAAGTTAAATTTAAACAAGTGAAAATGTGCTCCGGCGGCAGCAGCTCACTCATGACGGATGGATAGAGATGTCTTCGTTTGTGCTTCTTCTTGTTCTTTGTACGAGTATGTAGTTCAAGTGAAATGAAAAATATCAACTCAGACATAATAAAAGCAAATTATGCGTGAAAACATTTTTGCTGAGACCTGAAGTGGGCGTGTAACAAATCATCCAAACGGTATCTGTCGAAACGGCTTTAGAAACACTTTATATAATTTTCTTTTTTAACTGAAATTGACTTGTATTGCTTTTGCTACAAATAAAATATTTTACGGCACGTTGACGTTGTGGCAGTTAATCGGTTTTTCACTGAAACACTTCAAATTTGTAGCATTTGCTTTTCAAAGATTTGAAGTGTATTTGAAGTCTATTTTTTTTTGTGTCCACACTTTTCTTATCAAATGATTTTGGAGATGCTAAAAGAAGGGATTTTCCTACTTTACGAGTAAAGTAAAAGAAAAAAAAAAAAAATGAAAATGAATATGCAACACTAAGAACAGAAAAGACCACAACTATCCAAAAGGCCGCTATGCAACAACGATGCATGCAGATAAGAGTCTGTGAGGCACCTAAAATTATTTCTCTGAAAAATCTACCCATTCAAACAATTATTATGAAATTGAAATTCTTGGCCACTTAGTGGCCTTTTATAGCTTCCAATTAACTTTTAATTTTTAGAAGTAGTTATGTGAGCTCTATCAGCCTACTGACGCACTACAAGTCATTTCCATCCGAACAGGTTGTTACGAGATGCAGGTCGTGTTGGTTATCAGAAGTGACAGCTTAGTTTTTGTACTGCTCTAGAGCGTCGCGTAATACAATCACGTGATTTGTATTTGTTTACATCAAAAAGGGCCTTCTGATAATAATTTTAAGCATAAGAAAAGCTGAGAATGTGTACAAGTACAGGTAGTCCTCGCTTAGCATATTCACAGTTAGAATGCTGGTTTTGAAGCGGTTACTGAAAGTAAATTTCTAGAGGTTTTTTATTGAATTTTTTAAGTGATACCAAAATATGAAAAGTTTTTACGCCTGATGTTTTGTATGTGCATGCAGACAGTACGCCAGAAATGAAGATTTGGATTTTGAAAGTTTAAAAGGGTTTACAGTGCTACCATGACACGGACGAGCATATGCATGTTTATTAAGCGATAATTTCCGTGTAGTTTTTGCAATCAAGATTTTGTGTTCTATATCTGACAATTAGTTGCTACACTCAGTTGGCATTCAATTATCATTAGTGTCCAGTACACATTCACTTGTATCGATCAAACTTGATTGGTATATAAAAGATAATCTGGCTGGGTTTTGAATTCTGTTGGAATCACTATGGGGTCTTTTCGATTCGTGAAAACAAGTCCATACTGGTACATGTGCAAAAATGATAAGTGTTCGTTAATTAGACTCTAGTGAATCAAAAGTGTGAGTGCTCTGCTCTTCTTTTTTCTTGCGACATTTTATTTTATTTTATTTCATTTTTTTTCATTCTTTTTTGTTGATGTTGTTGCATTTATAGCAAAATTACCAAAAACAATTAAATGCTGAAATTATTAATTAAATGATTCTAGTCTAGACTTTATAAAATGATAATAAAACAAAATTATAAATGCACTTAAAGCGGCGTATGAATAAAATATATTTAAGTATGTATGTGTATATTTATAAGCATATAGTATATGTATATAAGCATTCATTATATGAGAATATGTGTAGATATGTGTATTTATATATGTATATGACACAGATCATAAGAATAAAGATTGGAAAATTCTAAAAAGTTGTTATGCGTGCACAATGTAGACCTAATCACCTTCGCTTTCCATTTCTTTAAGTTTCTTGACTAAAGAATCAAATTTATGGGCATTTTAAGTGCGATAAAGGCAGATTCGTTATATTGAGAACTGATAATTTGAATATAATGTTAAAGATGAAGCTGCTGATGTGCCTCTGCACCGGCCAACCACACCTCCGTACCCCCATTTTGCTGCAGTCTTCATCTAAATTTGATACACTCGCTGTATGGGCATTCAAAATGGAGCAATGAAAACAATTTGTTGTTGCGAGATTTAATTAATTGCTGTAAAATTAACATCAATTATTACTAAATATTAGTTTCATCTAATAGGCGACAGCAATTGCTCAATTTTAACATTTGCAATGAAATATAATAAAAATGTATTCATTCATGCCAGCTAAAGCAATCGCGCACTTCGTATTCGATTAAGATTGATCTAAATTTATGATTCCCGACTGTTACACTGTTTCTAATTAAAAGCGTTGTCTTTTGCTTCATCTTAATAACGGGGATTCACAGAATCAATGGAGATTTAGTGCGTTCAAATATAAAAAGCTAAAACTTTATATACGAGAATTGTAGGAGTTTTATATATTATGCCTGGCTTGGGCAGTGTAAGTAAATTCGTTCTGCGTTGATAAATATTTTTTTTAAATGTTTTTCTAATACAATTGACTTTATTTGGTGGTATGGAAATTCACTTAAAAGTAATTCGGCATTTGAATCTTTTGTTAGTTGGCCAATTAGAAATGTTTCAATGGGAGGGTCGGCATAAGTGCAGAATAATCAAATAAGTACAGTCTTGGCTTGAGATTTTCATAAATTATTTCAATTAAATATTTTTTAACAATTATTTAGTTTAAGGCATTCAAAGAACTTTATTTTATTTTAATTAATTTGAGAGCTTTTCTAAATGCTTTTTTGATGGCTTTGCGAAATTTTTATCTTGTAAAATGCTTAAAATAATTTCTTTTATAAAAACTCATGCCGTTCTGATAATTTTAGATTTGGTATGAATCCTTCCAATTTTTTTTACATAAAACGATTACATTGTTGTTATCAAATTATATATTTTTAAAAATTATACTCGTTAAAAATTGTCTATGCAATTTATTTCTGGTGTACAGAAAGGACTGTGGGATTGAGAGGGAGAAAAAGATAAATTGAGCCTTATAAAATTCATTATGCAAATATAAGCGCACAATCTTTTATCACAATATTCGTAGTAACGTTCCTCGATCCACTTAAGCAAAAAAGCTTTTTATAATCGTACAACATTTCGAATAAAAATATATAATATCAATATTTCCTTTAGGCCATTCCCAAGAGTTACCCCGGAGTGAGTTCATCCATAATGAACTGAATAACCAATCAGCTGATGGATTCAAATAAAACTGCATTGCCAAATTAAAGCTGTGAAAGTCTAAAAAAGCAATCAATACTTAGACGATTGAAAGCCTTCCTTCACCTATAATTTGCCGATAAAACTGCTACAAAAGGACCGCCCCCTTTGCCATATTCAGAAATTACATTTTACATTTACTTACAGTAAATATTCATATTGTTGGTTACCAGAACGAAAAGGCTTCTGATGTACACCATGTAAAATATTTATAAGCTTTTTTCCTACGAATAGTACTTTCATAAAGTGGTACTTTTCATTCCCCCAAATTATTTTTTTTTTATTTTGTGTACGAGTATTAAGGAGAACAAAACGTTCACTAACCAATAACAGATTTAAAAAATTTTGCCTTTTATTTGCGCCAGACTTGGAAATTATTTATAGAAAATAATGAAAAATAAATAATGAAGCGTTTTAATATTCAGAAGGTGTCAAAGTCATAAAGAAATATTTAACTGATGACTCTTTCAAAATATACAAATTGCTTTTAATTTTTGTAAAGAAAAATGATTTAATACAATAACATTTTATTTAAATTGTTAAAAAATGCAATTTAATTTTTTTTATTTTTATTAATATCTTTTTCTCAAATTCTGCATTAATTTCCTTTGACCACAGAGCAGTAAAATCTTAAGGGAAATGCGAGGCCGGTTCAAAAATGTCCTCGATTGTGCCAGTTAATTTTTCTACAGATTTGAACTCTACGGGAATGATAAAATAGAAAAACTAAAATTTTAAAATTTACCAATGATTTTATACAAATTCGGGCAGCTTCAGCGCTGCCCTCGTGTAGGAACATGTTATTTGTGATACGATATTAAATTGGCAACAATTTTATACAGCCTTCAGTTTTTATTGAACAGAATTGTTGCAATCGTTTGCATATTAAATCACATTCGCGAGCCCAATATTCAAGTGAGTATTAGTAGCAGTTTTACAGAAGACTACGGCGGATTCTCGCCAGATATAATTTAGTTGAAACGCTTTCCACTCGATTATAAAATTCATTTGCACATTTTGTACATTTTGTTGTCACCCAAAACGAATGCTTGATTTAGACTTTGGCTTTTTGAAAACTGAATAAAAAAATTTAAATATTGAATTTTTACAACTACAAATGCGCACATGCGCAGACGTGTCATGAGTATTAAGGTTTTGTTTGGCCGGCTAATTGAGAGAGGACTTAGTGCGCCTGTATAAGCGTGCTTTTCGATTAGATGTTTCTCTTATCAAATGCGCGAATAGACGTACGAACTTAAAGCAGTAGAGAAATAATTACAAATGTCGTTAAATAATTGTAGAAGTGAAAAAAGCTCGATGAAATGTTACTGGCACACTCACAGAAATAATGTTAGTAAAGAATGTCTAACATTATCTGTAACTCCTTTACAGATCCACGTCGACGTTTTAAATTGGGCAATGCGAAATTATAATCAAAATTAAAGCTTCTTCTTTAGAGGTTTTACACGTATCAAAAGCACGGTTTGGCCACAGTTCGTCCCCAATTTTATTCAATAGGCCCATTTAACAGTTTTACTTTCAGTTTACAGGTGTGTAAAATATGTATGTCCTGTTTGCTGGAAAAGTATGAAAGTGTGTAATAAAATTAGTTAAAAAAATTAAAAAAAAAATCAAAATTATATTTTCATTGCGATCAGAGTTGCATTTACTTCCAGTCGCCAACAAAAAATTTGCTTCCATCATGTTTGTATAATAGTGTAGCACATACAACGACAATGTCTAAGTTAGGATAAAATAATATAAGATTTGCTTGTAGATAAAACGTTGGACTACGAATTGGCCTCAAGTAATACTATGAAAAAGGTTTGCAAAGGATTCTATAATAAATCGTAAATGATTAGAAAATGTACAAGTATTTACCCAGAGTTGTGAGTTGGCTGCTTCCACCAAAAAGCAGCTTTTATGATATGAACATCAGTCCTTTATGGGTTTTGTTACCGAGCCAAGGAGTCATCAGGCTGCACTCCTATGCGTTCGAGATGACTAGATATTTGTGTAGATGTTGTTATAAAATTTTTATAACTAACATTTTTCGTTTGACTCTCATGTTTTATAACAGCTTTTACCAGTTGTTGCTCAGTTCGATTGTTTTTGTAAAAGCTTTGTACATGCGTTAAGCTTCTTCTCATTGCTGCTTATTATTGCAAGTGTGTGTTGGCCCCACACTACCTGTTGAGTAGGCTTAAGGCAAGCTTAAACAAAACCAGCTATTATACGCAAGTGTGTGTGTGATAAAAAGCAATAACAACTAGCAGAGCAATAGAGTAAGTGATAGTCAGCCGCTGCAGTTAAACAATAAAAGCATTCAGCCAAACTTAAGGGGCTTAAAAAATAAACGATATCAACGACGATACTTGGCTCCCAAACAAATTTCTTGTCTTCAGTTTTCTATAGTCGTTGCTAGCGTGAATAACTGCAATTTGAAACTTGTGTAGACCGAAAATCACAAAAGAAATATTTGAAAAATATAACAAAAATAAAAGTGCGCTCGAAACGAAAATATCGAAAAGAAAAACACAAATTAATAAAATAGACTTAAGAGAGTGAAATTACGGGTTTTATTTCTATTTTAAGAAAATTTGTAAATATCTAGTATTATCGCAATTGCCTCAGCGGAAAAATTTCAAGAAAAGAAAATTACGAGTACATGATATAAAATTGAAACGGAAAATTAAGCAACAGAAAATCCTACAAATTTGAGAAGGAAAATTACGATTGGAAAACAAATAATAAAAATCCTTAAAGCCAGGAACAAAGTATGTGAAATTGAAATTATTAAATAAAAGTATTTTTTATGTATCTACATATAATTACATACTTACGTATGCAAAAGACCATATATGTATACCTACACACGGACATAATTAAAAAATTTTAAATTTTCTATGGGCTTTCTAGAAACTGATTTAAAATCCCTCTACACCATCATAATCATCATCATCATCAATCGTCATCGTCATTGTCATCTCCATCAGAATTGTCGTAATGTCACGTTTAACTTTTATCATCAAGAAATATAACCATTCATGTATTCGTATCCGTCTACGTATTCACGAGATATGTAGAAACATAATTAGATAAATATATATGTATGCGTGTGTATGTGTTCGCGCGATTGGATTCATTCATTGGTTGCAAAAGATGTATCGAGCGACTGATCAAACGAATAACCATTAACCATTTGTATTATCCATATCAAATATTTCTTTCCCAGACACTTGAGAAGTTAAATTCTTCAGTAGCAAAATTTTAGAATAATTAATCGTGCCTGATCGTCCCTTTCCTTCAATGACAATGATTTATGGTTTTAATGTTCTATGTGATATTTTGGCCCTCTCTTCGGTAGTGACGAAAATAACAATGAAAAAAAAGGAAAGAAGAAGCTAAAGATCAATTATGCATTTTCTTGTAATTTTTAAAAATTACAATTCAATTTTAATTTATTTTATTCTCAACATTATCGAATCAGTACCATCGAATTGTATTAACTCAGTTTAAGTTCCTTTCTATTTAGAAAAGCAGTGGCGAGGACCGCATACAGACTTTGTATTAACAAGGCCAAAACTAATGTTTTTCAATGTATGAGTATTAATTGAAAACATTTGCTGTTAAGGCTTTTTTTAATTACTTGTAAATCATAAACGACATTGACAGGTTTTTATTTTAAATAAGTATAAATACAAGTAATTTGAGCAATTACTGTAAAGAATTATGTAAACAATTATTTAAAATTGTATGTAAATGTAATTAACGATTTGCTAAACTGATTTAAGTCTCGTATCTGCAGTTTTAAAGTTGAGATTGAACCAAAATCGATGTTTGTATGTTTTTTTAATGCTTTTACGAAAAATTATTATTAGCCGAATTAATTTAATGTACGGATGACTCCAATGAAATAATATTTTCATGGAATAAGAAGTCTCATTTAACAGTTACGCCAAACGCAACTAACACTGGCATAGTGTGACCGAATGATAATCAATCAATCAATTGTTTCAATGGTCTGGCTAATTGTCAAATTATGTATCGTAGCAAGTACTCACATATTTTGCCTATTTAGTTTCGTGTTTTTGTTCCTCCTCTAGTCAGTTTTAGCATACACTCGCTGATTGCAAAAATCTTTCGATTCGCTTTGCAGTTGGTATTTTTCTTTTAATTTTAATTCATTACAAGAAACGAACAAATCCAAGAAATCGCACACACAGGTTTTTATAAAAATATTTAATTTGTTTTTTTGTTGTTTTGTTTTGCTTGATCGATGCCAAAAGGTTTGTATGCTCGTTTGCTGGTTCGTTCGTTCGTTCGTTCGTTCGTTGGAGGTTTCGGCTTGAATGAGAAAAGGAATGAGTGGAAGTGTAAAAAATATTTTTCTTCTTTTGCTTAAAAAACGGTTTGTTTTCTAGCGTACAGTAGGAAAGTTCACTACAAGAAAAGACGGCAGTGTATGCGTGCAAATATGCCATGAATGCATGTATGTATGTACGTGTTCGTGGTACTTTGATGACACTTAAGCTATCAATAGTGAATGCCGAAGTAGGCAATGCAATCACATAGTGGCCCCCAGTTGACCTTCTCAATCAAACATTTGTTTGAAAGTGAGTTGGATTATCAGTAAAATGTTTTAATCAACTTTTTAAATGTTTAGGTTTGATCTCGTTATTTCATTAATTTAAAATAATGGCCGACTATTTTCTTTTCAAGAAAGAAGTATCCCTTAATTTTTGAAAAGATGTGGGACTCCAACATTTTTCAAACACACATTCATTGTGGGCATATAGACGCTGCGAAATGCTGCGCATTCTGATATTCCCTTTAGATCATGTTCAATTGATTCAAATGTTTTAATTTTAGTTTTAAAGCATTTTTAACATTCAGTCTCTACTGTTCCAAATTTTCCGAAGAAGAAAACAGAGTATAGTTGACTCTGAGAAGTTTTCCTAACACAAAAGGACAATTCAAATTTCTTTATTTTTGAACAGCTTTCCTTAATGGCAACAATTCCATGTGTAAGGCCATTATTTGCCCAGTGGTCCCACTGTTTAGAGTTTTATTGAAGAGAAAAAGCATAAACTTTTTCTTTTCCTTCAACTGCTTCTTGTACAATTACAAACAATTATTGCCATTTTGCTGAAGCTGTTATTTCTGTTGCGCTTTTTTAAGCAATCACTGAACATAATTAATATATTTCGCACAAAAACAACAACAGCAACACTTTCATGTTTTAAAGAGAAACAAGAAAGAAAAAACCCAATTGCAATAAGAAAAGCAATGGTTGTGTTTTGTATGTGACTTTTGCCAAAAGAGATTAGAAAATATGAAAATTAAAAAGAGAAAAATTATACAAATTAAATTTCTATTCAAGTATTCACAACAATATCGCATCCATCATTCTGCCCACACATAAATTCACACGCATGTATATGTGTACTCGTATGTGTGTGTAATTCAATAGGGAAAAATAAGACAACTCCGGCTTAATGGCCATTTATGTAGCCAACCATGTTCGTTTAGAGACTTCTTTCATCGAAGACAATTTTCACACTTTAAATAACAATAGGCAAAGTAAGCCAATACGTTATAGGAAGGTTTCACTGTCATCATTTTATTGTTCGCTGTCTCTTAATTAACTAAATTATTTCCATTAACATTTCATATTTCAATCGCATTGCTTTTATTGGAAAAGGGTTTGGGTAGAAAAGTTGTAAAAATTTGAAAAGAAAGCAAAACCGTTTAGCAGAAAACAGTTCTCAGCTTTCACATGAATTCTCGTGTGTGCTCGCTCATACAACGAAGTACTGCAGATCAATGCCGATATGTAAACGTATACTTGTCAAGAAATTTAAACTCGAATACTCGTGCATAAGAATACATGCAAGTGTTCCGCATTCCGGTGATGAATTTTGGGTGTGTGTGTGTGTGTGTGCGTGTTTCTATTACGCATCGAAATCAACACGCCAACAATGGCGGTACACTGGCATAACTATTTTATTTAATAATTTTACATGCATGCGCATGATTACGTACTACTTGAAGTATACAAAGTTTGATTTTTTTAACAGCAAAATTTTAGTCTTAATCAATTATTAGTTTTTATTGTTAATTTACTTCCGAAAGATTGTTTTTCCACTTTCATACTTAATTAGATACGAATATATTTTATTTTTAATAATATTTCGCCAACAACACATAAAACAGTGAATAAATAAATAACTCAACTTCATTAATATTTAATTGGTTATTAAGAAACGTCCAATTGATCTGCGTTGTTTTAAATAAACGGCTTAAAGTAAAATTTATATATATGAATCTGTATACATATGTATGTATGTATGTATCTATATATGTAAATATTCACTCGCAATGAATATAAATCCATGCATAGATTTAAGTAAAACATAATGAATATATGCACGTTTCAGAAAGCGTGTGTATGCATGGATTTATTATGGATTTTACTTGTATCTATTCCATCACGGCAATCCTTTACGTCCTTAATATGTGTTTTTGATGGAAATTTCGTAATTGTGGAAATGATAGTCATCATATGTATATTTAAATATTTAATTAAATAACCCATTTCTACATACATTTTTCCCCTCGCGGTATATTTCTCCTAAAGGTGTTACATTTTCGCATTCCTGTTCGTTTTTTGCTGAAAAATGAAAATTTTCTCTCCGATCTGGTCCAAATAAGTTGTATAATAGAAATGTGATTTATTAGCACAGTTCGACAGTTCTTTTAAAATGACGATAATTTATACTAAAAACAGGAAATTGTTAAAGTTAACATGTGATTCTGTGTAATCAAATGAAATGGAGTCCCTGATATATTTTTAATATGAAAAAGTTTTCTATTAAAATATTTAATTGCTTTAATAATACTGCATTGATTGATTCCATTTATTTAATTTATAATAAATACTGCAATAATTACGGATATTAAATCAGCATTTATATGAGTACTTAGTAAATGAAAAATTAATTAAGTACAAAAACCGGCTCTCTAAAAATAAGTGGCAATTAATTTGTGTGATTTTCCAATAGCGAATAAATCAAATAATTAATGAATAATACATTTTGCTCTTGGAACTGTGATTGGAAATGCTGTTTTGCAGAGCACTATGGGCATACCCTTCCCTTTTATTACATCTATAATTTGAAGTTTTGCTTGGCAACTAACAGACATTATCATGTAATTTGTAAAGGACAACTTTGATGCGATTAAAGCGCAAAAACTTTGTAAAGCATTTTCTCTTGAAAATTGTATCTTTCTTGATAAAATAATTAACATAAACCTGCTTGATGCATGTGGTCTTGTGAAAAAGCAAATGTAAAATATTGTAGCTTTTGATTGCAATCCAACAAGTAAACGTTCCAAATTGCAACTGCGACATCGTTGCGCTTGCGCCATACTAACTTGCTTAGCACTTTTGCTACATATATTGCACTTGTAAAAAATAGTTTTTCAAAGCAAAGCTTAGGAACAATTCTCTGCTTTTAAGAGGTTTCGCTCGAGCTACGTTATCTAAAACGAATTATTCCAAAAAAAGCTGAGCCGTTGTAACATCTTCTCTTATATGAGATAAAGTGTTTACTATTTTTTTAAAAAACGTTCATAACATGCAATTGCGAAAATTCTTTACTCAAGTCCTTTCCGTCTAGTGCTAATCACATTCATTCCAGTTGTAATAGTAATAAGGCAAATTGGAGAACTTCAAATGTGCTAATTATGTGTTTGGCTTACAGAATGACGAATTATTTTAATGGAAGCGAATGCCCTTAAAAAGAGATATTCGTGTTAGAAATCGGATGCAATTGCAATGCAAACTTTGGGAAATTTACATAAAGTAGTTACAATTATATAGCCACGCCTGTATGTGGACCTTTCCACGCAATCATTTTCAGTTTTATGTAATTTTTTTTCTTCTAGCAAAAGTCAGCAAAATTAATGCGTGTTGGGCGGCGGTTTACCGCAATAAAGAAAATCCGCTTTTCATCGCCAGCGCAATACGGCCCAATTGTAATTGGGTTACAACCAGTGGCCCCAATTAAAACGAATCAATTTCAAGAAAATTATAAACAACGACGAATTTCGTAATAAAAACAAGAATTTAATTAAATAAACAAACATCTCACATGCATACACACGTACATACATATTTGACTAACTGTCAGTAATAGATTTTTGTGTGATAGTGAATCGAAAAATAATCAAAATTAATAAATTTTCATAATCGGCTGATGCATGATTTGTGTACGTTTGTAGAGAAAAATATTGCAGTTCTAATCAAAAGCGGATACAGTTTGTAGTTGAAAAATGGGAAATTAATCTTGTCTGGCTGGAAATCAAACATGACATGATTTGTAGTAAATATTCTTCCTTAAACGTTTATTCGATTACATTACGCTGGTTGTTAGTTGTTATTGGAATTATTTTGTTTTTTTTTTTTTTAATTAAGCACGCCAGATTATTATAGTGAAAATAAATATTTGCCATGCTGCTACGCAATTCAGCAGTATTGCACCTAAATTTCCAACAATTCTGTGCTTTAGGGTGCCAATTTATATCCATCACCTGTATACATACGTTTTATAGCGAGGGACTTGTTGTGACACTTGTTATAGCAGGGTAAGGGGAGTTGTGAAAGGCGCATACTATGTTGAAGTATAAGATGTATTTCAGTGCAGCATAAACAAGATATTTGGTTTCTTAAATCTTTTTCTTTTTGTTATCAAGTTATTTCGGAAGATGGTATAGATCTCTCCCTTTTTACTATTCTCTAAAGGACTAGTATTTCTTTTGCGAAGGCACTCACAAAATTCCAGTTGTCATTTGAAGGCAGTTTCAGGGCAACAATGTTGTCGGGCGTAATCTGAGATGGCAATGCGCTTCTGTTCGTCTCGTGTCGCGGGCACATCCCTATGTCGCTCTGCCACTTGGTGTATGTGAGCATGCGTGTATGTTCTATAATTTTTTGGGCAGTGATTTCTTTGAGAGAATTTTTCTTTAAAATTTGCCCTTTTTTACAATGCGTATTAAGTTTTAATTGAATTGACGATCTTCCATTACATTCTCCACTTGATTAGTCGCTCTTTTTCTAGCATAATTATCTGCGCTTCCATGAGCTACTTGCACATGTTCATGCTTGCCATTGCCTGCCATTACCAGTATTCGTATCCACAGTACTCGTTTTTTGAGAAGCATTAACATCTTCTTTTTTTGTTGTGTTGATTACCTTGGAATATTAACTGCTGCAAACATAAAAACACAAGAAATTATGTTAAAAAAATTAACAAGTAAAATTTTAAAAGTCGAATAGATAAACGCTTTCTTTGAGCTTTTGTTTTTTTAGTGTAATATTGTGGTATGATAAATACAGTGGGCAACTGACAGAAGGGAACTCTGCCTTTTGTTTAGTTGTAAAGACAAATCACTTCCTCATGGCTTCAATGCAGACACACAAACAGATATTGAAACCCGCATACAGAAAATAAACTGCGATGGAAATTAAATTTGTCTTTGGCATGACTAACAATCCATCGTAAAAGTGAAAGTTTAATAAAAGCAAATATGCTGTTTTTATCGACAGAAAAGTAGAGTATCTCGGCTTTTGTTGGCCAGATTTGATACACTGTATAAATTGATTTGAAATTTAAAATGGGCCATTGCCAGATCGAGGCACTCCAATATGGATGACCAAGTAGGGTGAACAAGTTTGATCTCCCCATATTTGCATAAATGTAAAAAGCAAGTCAATAATAATAATTAATAATTTGAATTAAATAAAAATTTGAATAATTGAAATTAAATTGAAATGCAAATGTATACGTTTTAAATAACAATTGCTAAAATTTCCCAAGGCCACAGGCTGAATTCAATTTATTCCCACGGCAAGGAATTCTATAAACAAGTACTCGTACAGTACGTCCACCGTAGCTCTTATTCATAACTTTAAGTCCCACGGTTATTTGTGTGCTTTTGTATTTGTAAAAATAGGACTCAAGATAATATTTTTTGGCGTATTAAAATACTTATTTTAGTTGATTAGAAATTATTTTGTAATAATTAAATCCATTTCAAAATATCTTGATCGTATTAAAAGCGTATTTGCATTTTGACACGTTTTGCTTTGCGAAGCGTGCTTTTTGTTATAAAAGATATTTCGATGACCACACGCACACACATACAAATTCGTACATTTTGCTACATCGTGGTTTTATATTATTCAAAGAAAATAAAAAAGTTTTTTTAAAAGATCTTACTGATGCACATTTATATGCCATGCCCACTGTTCTCAAGCACGTTTATGGCTTTCTGCAATTGTGTAAATGTCGTGTGCTATTTACTCACTTAATTGTGAGTTTAACTTGAAAACTCATTGTAACTTTGTATCTGAATCTCAAAACGCCGTTTCAAACTAAACTTAACTTCTTTTTTTTTGTTTATTAATTTTTATTTTAATTTAATTTTTTTTTTGGCTGAAAAGCGAATAAAGCATTTGCTAAGCGCTCATAACACTTCAAGCAACGTGATACGACTGCAAATTACAAGTGCATAAAAAAGTCGATTAAATAAAGAAATGAAAACGAAACATTTTAGAGATTCAAGCACTTACCATGAGTAAAATTAGGCAGAAAGACTGACAGGCAGACAATGAAGCGCAAAACAACAAGTTAAATACATCAGAAGAAATAACAAAAAACAATGTTAATTTATGCAACTTTTACTTGTTGTTTGTTGATGTAGTTTTCTTTTTAACTTTTATTATATTTTAACTTTTCAAATTTTATTTTTGATAAAACACAATTCAATAATAATTCGGATTTCAGAAAGAGTTGTTATTACCAATATGAGTTAAAATGGAAACACCAAGAATTTTTAAATGTTTCTTATACCGCTTCTCAGTATTCACTAATTTGCTTGCAGTCAAAGTTTTCTATTGAATGAGAAAACCAAAAAAAATCTTTAAAAATATTCAAATCAAAATTAAATAGTAAATGTAAAAGAAAAAATGTTCTACTTAAATGCAGCCTCTATACAAAAATGTACTTTGGGCAAAGGGATTCCCCTTTTTCTAAAGTAACCTTTGCAAAGGCGTTCTTTGTTTAAAAGCTCCTTTTACCCAGAGGCCAACTTTTGATACATTGAATAATAGTTTTACCTCTAAATATCCTTGTACGGCTTCATGATTCGCCTTTACCAAAATTAGCAAAAACGTTTCGCCATGGCGTGTGAACACTTTCATCCAGCCATTCAATTAATTTCTTTTTACTTTTTATTTTGTTCGTGGAAATATTTTTATGAAGAGAGATTAAAAAATTGGAATAAATTATTATGGAAACGTTTTATATAATAAAAACTTTTATCGTTTTGTTACAGCATTATTAAAAACTAAAAATAAAGAAAAGAATTTGTAAAAAATTTCAAATTATTTAAAACACACAACAGATGAAATATTGTTTACCGAGACATTTACTAAACGTATTTTAGCCTTAAATTATTTTGCCTTTAAAACTTAAATGAGGAAAGTTTTGTGAATAAAAATTTATTGGACAAAAATATAAAGAGCGACAGCACTGCATGCACACACGTACGTACAAATTTGTGTTTTTCGGGAAATGCGCAGATGTGCTGGCGTTTGGATGAAGCGAGTTTATAAAAACAATAACGTTTTAAAAATTTTTTATTATTGAGAGCATTTTCTAGAAATTCACACCGCTTTTAAGGCAATTTGCACTGTTAAAATTGAATTCTGTCATGCCACAAAAATAATTGCATAGACGGCGGATATTTTACAATAAATACTGCAAGTAAATAATGCTAACACACACAAACACATACTCACTTATGCTTACCAGTGTTTGTATGTAATCGTAGCAGCAGTTTCTGGTTTTCTTCTTGCAAAAGTGCAAAAAAAAAAAGGAAAACGACAGAAATCGGCCAAAGCAAAAAGAGAAAAATATTTATCAGTTAAGCAACATGACCAAGTTGTAAATATATGCACTTGTAAGCCGGTTAATATTATGATTTTTTTTTGGTATCTGCAAGCAGCAAGTAACCCCTCCCTTCCAGTGACTTTAAAATACTTGAAATATGTAAAATATTATCTTTTTTTAATTTCAGGAAATGAATTATAAAGCGAATAATGCATTTACCATTTTCCTATCTGGCTATTCCAATCCATTACCGGTTTCGAAACGGGGCATCGTACTCGTATGTTCACAATAATCCATAGTTAAAAGAACTTTTGATAAAATTTCACTGCCGATAACAGCGGCTGGGGTCTTTAAGCTCTCAAATTTTCCACAGTGTCGCATATCAGAGACAAGAAACATTTGAAAATTTTTTAAATGTTTTCGACAATTTCTTTTTTCAGAAATACGTATATTCCTAAAACGTATTCTTGGCAAGGAAATAAAGCAGATAGTTTTAAATAAACATTGTCAAAAAAAAAGTACCAATTTCATTAAAAGAATAATAATAATATAATAATTATAAAATATTTATTTTTTAATAAAAAGTTTAGGTTTCAATAAATATTTAAAATTTAATTACAGAGGAAAAAAAGCCATTTTTCATAAAAAAATTTTTTAAAAAATTTATTTTAAAATAAAAATATTCGTAAAGAAATATGCCAGATCAAAGTTGCGCATGCGCAAAACCTTCTCATAAAAATTTTACCTCATAAGGAAGAAAGTATTTTAGAGATAACAAACTAGGTTCACGTAGTCCACTAGATGGTTTCTGTCAAAGCTTTTACATTTCCAGCCTGTCTTCCTAAATTCCACTAAATTTATTTGGAACACCCTTTTTCAAAATCATTTTACGCTTTCGAGTTATTTTTTGATTGAAAGAATACTTAAATTTAAAAAATATTGCAATTTAAATTAAGGAAAATTACTAAAATGCAGGGGGAGAAGCATCTACTCACAACACACAAAAAGTTCTAAATTCCTTTCAATTCCATTAGGTATGTAAAAATAAAAATCAGTTCAAAAACATAAAAAAATAAAAAATAAATCAAGTAACAGAATGTCTAGAGTCTGACTATTCGCACTATCAACCTTTTAAGCCTTTCACAGAAATCCCATTAACTTTTTTTTTTTTTTTTTTTTTTTTTTTTTGCTGTCCCAATCATGTACTGGCCTGTGTTTCTTCGAAACCTGTTTTAGATAAAACGTAAATAAAAATTCTGTCTCTGTGCTCCCTTTAAAATATTTAAAATTTATTATTAAAAGAAGCGTGTAAATGAAATAGCAAAATATTCCACATCAGCATCAGCCTCGCCATCATATTCGACTTTGTGATGAGTAAAAGTTCAAGGTGGCCTTGTTGTGCGCTCGTGTGGTTTATCCTCATTTAACTTTTAAATAAAAATTAAAATAATAATAATAAGAAGAAAAAAAAAAAAAAAGAAAAAAAACCATAAAAAAAGTTATTACCTGAAATTCCAGAACGTTCTGATTTCATCTCTTCCGTGATGAATATCAATATTGGGAATAACGAAAAAAAAGCAGAAAAACAGAAAAAAATGTAAAATAAACAGAGTAAAGACAGAAAAAAAAAATTTCATTAAAGCGAAAAACCACAAGTTTTGTAAAAATGCTATTAATTTTTACAAAATTCAAAACAGCAAGTGTCAAGCTCAATTCAATTCAATTCAATATTTTATCATGCCTTTGAATATTCAAGAAATCCCGTCTAATTTTACAGCATATTTAAAGCATATCGGTCGTAGAACTAGATTTTATGTTAATAATTCCTGTTTAATTAATCGCTCTAAATTTTTACTATTTCCTCGTTCTTGAAAAGTTTTTCAAAACATAAAAAAAAATTTTTTTTTATATAATATTTTTTTTTTTTTTGGCCCCTGCTGGATCACCGATAACATATACTTTGTGTTGATACCCAATACGGAAAATACCTCTTTCTGCAACTATTAGTTTTCATCCTAATATTTTACTACTATTTTGTGCAACTAGATATATTTTTTTTTAGCTTTTGCTAACTTCTGCCGATCGGAAAAAGTTTTTAATTTATATTTTCAATATAGATGAGTTTATAAATAAATTTTTCTTTAAATATGAACACGACTACAAACTAATATTTTTTTAGTTATTAAAGCTGTAAATGGTCCCACTGTAACGTTACATACATCATTGCAGTTCTCAACGACGGCCACTTACTTGCTAATCACCTGTGCAATATTAAACTTGCTTTATTACAGAAGAAAATGCAATTGGATTTTTTGCCTTCTAGCCAGGCAAACATGTTGCATTGTATGAGTACTTTTATGTATGTGTATGTAAACTGTACCATCAGTGTTGACAATTAACTTAGTTTTAAGTAAATGAAGTTTTGGTGAATAAAGGAGGCATCGTTAGTTGTTATCGCTGTCACGCTGCCATTGTATTTCTGTCCAAAGAACATTCCATGCCAAACTATAGACAACAATCTATAATAATTCAATTTCCCTATAGTGCTGCCTTATTAAACCTGATTCTTTTAATTTAATTTAATTTAATTTAATTTAAAGATATAAAATCAGAAACCGGTCTTGTCCCGAATAAACAAGTAAGTTTAGGGAACATAGTAAAATATAAAATACTTGAGTACATAAAATATAAATGAAATAAAATAAATAAAATGAAAATAAATAAATTAAAAAACCCCATTCCCTTTTTTACAGAATGACTTCCTTCCTTTATTGCAACAATTGCTTCAAGTTCTCTGAAATATAACGATTGTAACAGCAGACAATATTAAACCATTTCTTGTTGTTGTTGTTCGTGTTGTTTGTGTTGTTGTTGCCATAGAGATAAAAGGAAGAGTTCAAAGTGAAAGGGTTTTGCGAATTAAATTTATTGAAGAAAGTTGTACTTGGGAAAAGATTTTTTCTTTTTATTTACCCTTCTAAATCCGATTGTGCAAATGCATGCGCGAAAAAATTTGGCCCTGGACCAAAGCAGTTCATATATAATAAATTTTTTTTTATACAAAAACAACACATATTTATTCTAAAGTCTTGATAATTGGAACTGTCATTTTCTAATGTGGCATGCAAGAACATGCAAAGAACCACTTAAACAGGCAAAATAAGTTTTGAGAGTAACCTATACTATAATACATTGCACAACGGGCAGTAAATATGTCTATATGTGGATAAAATATTTGAAATACGTTCAAAAGCGAACAACTGCGCCCACATGTATAACTTTGACTTTATAACTTTGAAAGCAATTTTTCCCACTTTGATGGAAAATACAGTTTTGAAAAATTTTCTTGAATAATATTCACGCTATTGCCAAACTAAAAACAAAAGGCTTCAAACAATTTTTATTTTTAAGTAAACACATACTGTGAACTTGCAGTAAATCAAGTTTTTTAATGTTTTTTTTTTATACCCAAAATTTGTGTCATGTTATCAAGGTCAAACTTTATAATGTTGATAATTTAATATGAAACGAAAAAAGAAGTAAAAATATGAAATAAAGTTGAACAAAGTAAAAGTGAAGTTGAAAAAAGAATTAAAACTTGTTAAATGGATGATGGAACGAGTATTTATTGATGGCACAGCATGGATGCATGCGTGTGACTTTTTTATATTAACACATTACCTAAATGAAGAGTGGATTTTTTCCAGAGGCCTATGAAAAGTAAGGAAATTCGAGTTCTCTTCGCAACATAAAAACCGTAAGATATGGTTTTTTTGGGGCGGGAATGGGTTAAGGTAATTGGGGAATTAGTTTGATCAGTAGAAAATTATTTTACACCGTAAAAGAAATGAAGCAATTTTTTATGAAGGGCGACACTTTTCTGCTCAACCCAATTGGTCATTCTGCCTGTCTTGAAGGACGTCAGCATGACGCTGTTTGAATTGGGGAATTTGTTTGATCAGTGGAAAATTATTTTACACCGTAAAAGAAATGAAGCTATTTTTTAGGAAGGGCGACACCTTTCTGCTCAACCCAATTGGTCATTCTGCCTGTCTTGAAGGACGTCAGCATGACGCTGTTTGAATTGGGGAATTTGTTTGATTAGTGGAAAATTGTTTACACCGTAAAAGAAATGAAGCAATTTTTTATGAAGGGCGACACTTTTCTGCTCAACCCAATTGGTCATTCTGCCTGTCTTAAAGGACGTCGGCATGACGCTGTTTCAAAACCTAAAAGACAAGAAGTGATAAAAAATGAATGACATAGTTAAACACGCATACGCTGTCAGCCTTCAAACATGCTTTACAAACATTTGGCACACAATCAGTTGTATTGTCGCAATAACTGAATCCACAATTTCCCAACAAAATCTCTGTAATTATTCCATGGCAAAACTGCATTAAAACAAATTTTGAAGTCTACGGTAAAGCTCAGTTTGCATAAACCCCTGCCCCTATTGTTTGCTGCAAAGCAAACAATAATTAAGCTTATTTATAAATTAAGTGAAACAATTGTATAAAATATTCTTTGATAAATATTTTAATCGACTTTTAAATGTTTTTCCTTCAAGTCTATGCAGACGAGTGCTTTACAAAACTTTTGATTTCTTTTTGGTTTTTTCTGGTTTGTTTGTTTGTTTAAATTTTTGCTTTTTATCTTCCGTAAATTTAATGATTCAGTCAATTAATTCTGTTTCCCTCTTTCTGGCCTTGAAGACAAATTGTCCATCAATCGAAGCTTGAGCAACACAGAGATTCATGTTCTTTAGACAATGTTATATGCTCTAAAGGTTTAATCAACATCGCCGTGTTGGTAAAGCGATGGAACAGCACAAATTTATTTAACTAAATTTAACTAACAATATATAATCTTGGCTAGATTGTCCGCCTGTTTGTTTAAAACATTTTTGAAGTCTTACTCACAGTTAGCAACAATTAAGTGACAAATAATTTATTATTACTGATTGTTGCTGTTTTGGTTGTTGTTGCTTTTAGTTTTATTATAAAAATAGTTAAAATGGGATTGAAAGTACAAACGAATAATTAAAAACAATATTTAATAGAGTTGAATAACGTATAGAAGGGTCTATTATAAAAAAGTTAGCATTTTGTGCAACAACATTAAAGCCAGTTAATCACTCTCTAAGCGTGTGTTTTCAAGTGCGGTTTCCATAAGTCATACAACTGACTTGTAGGACAAGCACTCAGTCAATCGATAGACTTACAGAAGCAACGCCTGAATATTTAAAAATAAAGCAAATTCAAAATAAAGGAAAACTGACAGCAACAACAACAGCAAGAACAACAGTAACAACAATTGCTTCAAAAACAGACAAAAAGTAACAATAATATAAATAGCAGTCATTATTTGATTCGGGGGGAAGAGAAGAGCCAAAGTGTGTAATACAATTTCAACAATTTCAATATAATTTTTTTTTATACAAATTCCAGCTGCCTTGACCGGGGTCAATGAAAAATAATTAAACACAACATTTGCTATGCTGTCGTTTTCTGCTTTTACAACGAACGCATTTGTTCTGCCCAGCCCAACGCAGCCGCCACAGCGAGCAGAGATGTGTTTAAAGATCTTTAACTAAACTGATGTTCATTCGATAACATTTTCCTCGAAATAGTACTGAATATAAAAGCTTTCAGCGCTTGATTCTTGTATGCATGCATAAATATAATGTTGCGATAGCCTTTGCATTGACCTCTTACAATGTTTGGCCTACTTCGAGAAAATCCGAAATTAAATACAAATTTTCGAACGAATTCGAAAAGTGATTGAGGGGCACACTGATTTCATCGTTCATGCTTAAAAAATAACTTTTTAAAGTTCTATAAAATTTTTAAATAATTTTTTTGGAATTCACTTTTATTTAATGTGTTGTGCATAATTATTATTTGTAGATCTTCCGCTTTTTAAATGTAGTTCTATAAAAAAGCTTTCAAATCTTTATAAGACACACGAATAACTTTTAGAATTTACCGGCCAGTCTTCGTGGATGGGAGTAGTATAGAATAAATTCATTTGTATCATTCACTATTTTGGCTATTTCCTGCGAAATGATAATTATTTTAACAATAAAATACTCGTACGTACGTTAAAAAGTATGGCTGCAAGTGTTTAATGAAATTATTATTATGGAAACATATGTTGAAAGCAGTACAACGTTGAAAGCAATCAACGAAATTCCATTCGGTTAGCAGAGTTGCAATCAAATCAATTCAAAGCTTTTCGCCATTCAATAAAAAAGATTAAAGTGAGTGGATGAAATTAGGTGCATTCCATATTCGCAGCGCACAAGCGAGGTATTTGGAGGCGATGTAAGTAGAGTAGATTTCATTTTCAGTCGTTATCGCTTATAGCCGCTTTAGTGATATAGTCCGTTGTTTGGCAAACAAATTCGCATTATAATCGTAAACACACATTGATAAGCAAATAATTACTACTACACGCAGTACACTTGTATTTCCGATATACATATAGCACAATTTTCCATGCATATATTGAGATTTCCAGCTCTGACTTGCGCAAAACAGTCTCTGTTGTCAAAACAAAAACACTCTTAAATATCAGAATCTGTTAACGATATTGTCAGCAATTTGCATTTAACTGTGGATAGTGGCCATAAGCAAAATGTACTGTATATACATCACTACACGCACACCACTATACTTTTATACAAGTGTGTGTTGCTTTTAGTAACGCTACTAATTTTGTTTAAATTTCACAAATTAGTACAATTAACGACTGCTTTCAATTATAGAAATCGTATCTGAACGATTCGACTTTATTGCGGTTAAGAAAAACTTTTTGAAAGAAGTGAATAAAATTTGAATTGTCAAGCAAATAAACCGATTTTTTTTTTGTTTTTGTTTTTTGCTGAATCCTTCAATTTAGTAAAATAGAAATCACTTTACAATTAAATCAAACTCTTCTGAATATCAGATGAAAGAATCGTTTGAGAGAGCAAACGCTCGATTAAGTTTTCAGAAGATGATCTGAAACAATTAAAATGTAGTTAAAAAATAATTTGATCATGTGCCTGGAAGTACGTGTGTGTGCTACAAAAAATTTTTGGGGGCTAAGATGTCAATAAGCAAACTGGTGTCCGGACCAGCTGAACAGCAGCCTCTTACAATATCGCGATATTTCGGAAAGTTTGTAAATATTTACACCACAATATTTTTTTCCACTGCCTATAGCTGGACTTTGTAAAGCTGCAGACTGACTTTGAAATCACGAATTTAATTTTTTTGTTGTTTTTTTTTTTTGCTTCTTACATGAACTCGTTATTTAGCTAGTTGCATTCGGATTGTGGCTACTTATTTATCCTACAGGATTACGATTAAAAATGTAGAATATGCTTATGAATAATAAGGCATATGAAATCAAGGCAGAGTCTTATTATTCATTGAACTTGCTTAAACCTTTAATTATTCATTTAGCATTTCGAATTTTGCATTTATTATTTAATATTTAATGTTGTAGAGTAGGCAACATTTCAGCCTTTGAGAAGCAAAACAATCATGAATATCGTTTAATCAAACGTTCAATCAAAATGTTTCAGTAGTGCGTGTTGGCTGAAATCAAGCATTGTTGTAAGTTTTGCTTTGAATGACAATAATAAAATAAAAAAATTAAATAATAAAATTATTTTAATAAAATTAATATGTAGAACTTGTCTGACCCTTCTCAATGAAATCGCACTAAATCAATTTATTTAAATTATTGTCGTTTTGATATTTTTCTTACAATTTAAATCGTGTTCTGTGCATTTTTATCGCTAAAATGTCTAAATAAATTTTGAGCTGTGACGACACAACTGGGCGCGACACCTCCACGCGGAGACCTTTAGGATCGATTCGGTGACTTTTAAAAATCGATAAATAACTGAAAACACAAAACAATTAAATATTTATTAATTAAAGCAAGTGAGTTTTTATTTTGGAAATCGGCCTCTAAATTAAGTTAATTGTAGTTGAAATAATGTAATTTTTCGTATTGTGTTAAAGCTTAACAGCATAATTTATTTGCAAGTAAAATAACAATAAAGAAAAAAAATTAATTTTTCTGTTATTTGGGTGGAATTCAAGAGTCAAAGAAACGTGCGCCATCAAGTCAAAGTAGCAGCAAGTGTCTGTCTGCTCGCAGCCATGTGCAAGCGTTTATTAGAAGTGTGAGTTTATAAGTTATTACGATGTCAGTTAATGCCAATGTTGTTGTTATTGTTATTTTCGTAAAGATTCGTGCGAATGTCAAATTAAAGCTACTTGAATGCATATGTTTGATTACAGCGCGCAACGCTTGCGCGGTAGAGAGGAATCAATTTAGTGAGCTTTCGCTTGATCGAACAGTTTTTGCTTTCAGCCAGCCAAGACTTTATAATGTGCGGACTTTCCACTACCCAAATATATTGGGTTTGCCAGGCTGTCTGACTGCGAGGAAACATGTACTGACAATGCCGTCTCTAATTTAAGCAAAAGCTTTTCGATTAACTAAATACTCTCACACACACACGCACATACACACACATAAAGAAGCCGCTTACAATTTAGTAACATTTAACTACGAACCACCTTCAATTCAAACTTACATACTTTATGTTTTTATTTTTACACTTTGATACAATACCCACTGCTCAGTTCATGTCTTTATGCTTAACTTATATTCATGTACTTACACACACACACACGCTCACACATTTATTCATATATTTCGTTACTGAAATATTTAAATTAGTAGCTTGCTAATTGGTAAGCTGTCTAATTGACAACTTCGGTTCCAACAAGCAGTTGAACTGAAGCGATTCTCAGCGGTGTGCGCAAATTTTAGGCTGCCCATAATTCCGCTTTGAGCAGCCTAATAAATAGAAAACATCGAGTCTATCTGCGACTCTAGTTTGCCAATCAATGGACCAAAACACTCCACTCTTCTCTACTAAAAATTTATTCTAAACTCAAACATATAATTGTTCGGTGCATTTACGACAAATCAGTACATTTCCGTCACGCCACAGATTACAATTCCAATTACATTTCCCGCCCCATTAGCATGCACACACATGCGTATGCATGTTTAAAACAACAAGGTTGTATTTGTAAGACATTTCGAAATATTTTCAAAACACAAACACAACAAATCATGGCTAATTGTAAGAAACAAATAATCTTTGTTGTTATTCTTAAAAAAAAAAATTAAAATTGTTCTTGTGTTTGTGGTTGTGTTTGAAAGTTTAATTTGTTCAGCTGTCAAAGAGAAAAAAATTATAATAATTAAAATTGCACAAAGCAGATCTCTCCACGAGCGCATTTAAATTTTTTTCTTGTCAAAGTTGACATGAATTGCTCTGATTTCGTTTGTTAACAGTAGATTGATTAGTGGAGGTTTGAACGTCTCCATAATTTAAATATGTTCGGAATTGATTTCTGATCGTGAACTATTTATAATTTGATAAATTTTTTAATGTTATGAAAACAAAATTTAATTTCAGATACTGACTGTATGAAATTACTATGAATGGCCAAAAGCACAAACTTTGTACAAAACTATCGAGCACATATCTGAGGAAATGGTGTAAGTACATTGCCACCCATACAGAAACTTAATTACATACAAAGATAGTAATAAATAATAATTAAATAATTAAATAAAAAAATACTTTCATTTATTGAAACGTTAAAGCGTTTAGTGAGTTTGCGTTATTGCAAGTCAATAAATCTGACTGATGGATCATTTGATTGCTAATAATATTATTAATTACTTATTAATATGCATATTTGTTTAATTAAATTTTAACATTGGCAATTTTATAGAAAAAAGTAAAGCACACTCTCACGTACACACACACACGCCATCATACGCGGTAGTGTAATAAAACAAATTATTAGAAATTTTATTTGCAAATAAAAACGAATCAAGAAATTGTTAAATTCAATACAAAACTAAATGCAACAAAATTACGCTCGTTATGAATGTCATAATTGCTTGTTTGTTGCTGTTGCTTGTCACCTGACATCTAAATGTGTCTCTTCAAGGCAAAGACTTTGAAAAAAAATTCCTTAAACAGATTTGATACGAAGTAATGCGAACAGGCGATAAAATATATAAAAAATAATATTATTTGAAATTCAGACGGCATTTTAGTGATGCCAGACTTGTGGACGACGGCACATTTATACGAAATTCAAAAGGGTGTAATTTTGATATTGAACGTCTTTCTGGAGAAAAGCAAAGTACATATCAGAACAGTAACATATTACAAGTGTGTGTAAGACATTCAATGTTTCTTTATGGAAACTGAAAAACTATAAAATATTTTGACTTATCTGTCCTGGAGACGAGAAAAAAGAAGTCAGTCACTTTGTACGTGTGTGTGTGCTGACATGTCGTTGTGACTGTAGATTGCTCGTTTGTAAAGAACTTTTAATCGTTTACAAAATAGCTAACCTTTTCTTTGTCAATCACAATTGGAGACGATCAAATAATAACTCGTCAAATAAAACTTTTTTTTTTATAAAACAGAGCAGACACGCTGGTGGAACATTAACATGTTGGTTGATAGTCTCCAGGCCACTTTGCAATGTAGTCGACAAACATTTCGTTTGAAACGCCAACAACAATCGCCAAACTAATCCTCCATGGAATTTTCAAAAATTTAACTAGCATCTTTTTTGTTCGTGAGTTTAATTACTTTTTCATAAGATGGGCAAATATTAAATGCCCTTTCGAATTATTCTAATTTCTAGATTTTGTTTATTTCACATTATAAAAGAATTTTAACAAAAACTTAGAAAACAAAATGTATTTATGTAAAACTTTCCGACCCCCTACCCTGAATCTCGTTGCATTAAAAATGGCTGTACCATTTAATTATTTCATTAATAATCATTTCAAATCGAATTGAACGGCATTATAAACAAGCAAAAATATTCCTGCAACGTTTTAAATTTAGTGATTATAAGACGAGATAATTAAGATTATTTAAAATGTTTATTCCTATTACGAAAAGAGAAACAATTTATATTCTTAATAAAATAATTAATATTAATTGAATGTTAAAATGGATCTGTTTTCGCTTGAAAAACATTTTCAATTTCTACAATTTCTAAATACTTATTTTTCAATATTTGATTAATGCAAAAAAATGCAAAATTATCTTTTTTTTTCATAAAATATTTTTTTTCCAGTTCGAAAGTAAAAGACGAAAAGGAAAACGAAATTAATGAAATGCACGATTATATAAAAGAAAATTTAGTTGGGTGGAAAAAATCTCTTCCTGGAAATTTTATCGTTGGCAAAAATTGGCTGACAGTTAAAAGAAATTCATTTTCAATGAAATTATTAATTTCTTGCGTTATACTCGTAAATAATAAAAAATAGATGTGACATTAATTCTGTAAAACTTTGTGTTCACACACGATCGCCTCAGCCCCTCGCCTAAACGGCCAGCCAAGTGCTCGTTCATTACAATTAATTAAACATGATTTATATGCAACTCAGTGTGCAAATCCTGAATAAAAAAAAGCTAATAATAATGATAATAACTGAAAAATAATGAAATGATACGAAATGGAAATGTTTTGCATGTTGGAGACCGTTGAACGTTGCAGTTTATGGAAATGAAATTGCACTTTGCACAATGGACTGGCTTGGATGTACGATCAGGCGTGCTATGTTGAGATTTAAGATCACTTCGGAATAATGAAATAGTTAGCAGAAATATTCATAACTTGTGCCACTGCACAAAAACAAAAAAAAAAATGTAAGATCAGCTGTTGGTCGGTGTAGTTATCCGTATTCCGGTAATGCATACCACATTTATTTATCCGCCTTCTTAGGAAAGTGTGTTTTTTTTTTAATTTTGAAGTTCTCTAAATCTGCAGAGGAATTTTATTTTATTTATTTTCATTTCAATTTTTTTTATAAATTGATAATTCATTTACAAATTTTTGCAATTTAATAAAAAAAATTTTCGATTTATTTTATTTATTGAAATGTGGCGTGTTCAGTCAGTGCGATCAATAATATAAACGAGCGAATATGCGTTCACGCAGGTCTTTCTCCTCATAACTATTTCAATGTGACTCATGCGTGTGTGTGTGTGTTTGCAATAGGGTGTTACAAAAGTACACCTTCTTTATAATGATGCAGCATCTGCATCCATTGGATGCTCCACGTTTGGATGCTCCTATGCGCAACTTTTATGGAAATTTAATTATTCTACGAAATCCACAGTTTACCAAAAATAGAAAAATTTTATGCAACAAAAATTATTTGCTAACAAATTGAATTGAATTGTTAAAAATATAATATCAGATGAATATTTAATAAAAATTTATTTGTTGTATTTGACTTTGTGTTTGCATATTTAGCATATAATGATGAAATTCTCATTTACTTTTTCGTCTTTACCTTCCATATGAAATACACTCAATCCTTATTTGACAGCTACTTTTCTTATCTTTGGTTTATACATATATTTTAAATTTACGCTGTTTAAGGGGAAAAGTGTGGTCCCTTCTGATGTAGAGAGGAACAATGTGTGTTCTATGTGAAAGCGGTGGGTTTGTGGAAAACTTTCAAAAGATTATTTATATAAATACGAAAAGGGATTTGTTGGACAGACTTGTTTCCAGCATTTCCTTTGCAATAAGAAACAAACTGCTTTGGACCACAGTAATATTTTTATTAATATTTTCATTTGAAGAGTGTGTGCAGGTATTTCAGAGATTCATATTCCTGAAACAATTGCATTTTTCAATTTCACTGTACGCAGCCTTAAATGGCCATTATTTTCTCGGCAATTAATAATTAATAATTTTGAAAACAAACATTAATAAATTTTAATAGCAGTGCACATCAAAATGTTATAAATAATTATATTTATTTAATTTACGCCACAATTTCTTACAATTTATGTATTTAATAATTTAATTTATTTCCTTTATTTTTACAAAAAAAAAAAAACAAAAAAAACGAAAACAAAAACAACAACAACAACTTGCGTGACAACAAATTCTTTGTTTTCGATTTAATTTTACGAAAAACACAAAATACGACGAACAGGGTTCACAATAGGGGTTTCCGTCTGCCTGCTGATCTTGGGCATGCTGGTGGCCTGTCAATTTTATGCTTTAATTAATGTGATCATAAATTCCCAAGTTGCTTTGAAGCCAGGTGGGCAGACGTACGGATGGTGGGCAAAGCCACCAGTAGAGCCAAAAATCTCTGTCTACGTGTATAACGTTACAAATGCAAATGAGTTCTTGAGTAATGGCTCCAAGCCCATTGTGGATGAGGTCGGTCCTTATGTATACACGTAAGTAAGAGAATTTAATTGGGAAAAAGTTTTTGGAAAAAAAATAAATTATTTCCTTTCAGAGAATCGTGGGAAAAAGTTAATATTGTGCAAAATGAAAATGGCACTTTAAGTTACAATTTTAAAAAAATTTATGTCTTCCGGGAAGAACTGTCGGCCGGTTCTGATGATGATGTTGTCATTGTACCGAATATACCCATGTTGAGTGCAACATCTCAAAGCAAACATGCTGCCAGGTATTCTGTTTGAGCTGACTTTATATTTTTGTTGTTGTTTTCATTTGCCTTTGAATTTCTTTTTGAAATATTCTTATCAAGATTCCTACGTTTGGCCATGGCCAGTATTATGGATATTCTGAAAATTAAACCTTTCGTGCAGGTGTCCGTGGGCCAACTTCTGTGGGGCTACGAAGATCCCCTTTTGAAATTGGCCAAAGATGTTGTGCCCAAAGAACAAAAGCTCCCCTACGAAGAATTTGGTTTGATGTATGGCAAAAATGGTACATCCGCTGTAAGTAAACTTTCTTGTTCCTCTCCTGCTGACAAACCGAAAGCTTTGCATGTTGAGTTTAAAAAAAACAACACAAATGAATAAAAATCAAAAATAAATAAAAAACTGTAATGAAATAAAGGAAACTGGAAATGATGAACTCGTTGTTCTTTGTTGCAGGATCGCGTTACCATCTTTAGCGGCGTGGATGATGTCACCAAATATGGTATAATTGATAAATACAATGGCCGCTCCCATCTACCTCACTGGCTGTCTGATGAGTGTAACGTTCTAAATGGCACCGATGGCTCCATTTTCCCACCACACATCAAAGAAGACCGCGTCTTACACATTTACGACAAAGACTTGTGTCGTCTTTTGCCTCTAGTCTACGAGAAGACTGTCGAAACGAAAGGCGGTGTAACAGGTTTCCGTTTCACGCCTCCTGCCAATGTGTTCGCTGATGTCGAATCGAATCCCAACAACATGTGCTTTTGCCCAGCCGGTCAGCCATCTTGTGCACCCAACGGTTTGTTCAACGTGTCGTTGTGTCAGTATGGTGGGTACCAACTATTTGCTGCTGATTGCTGAATATTAACTTTATCTGTTTGCTTACAGATTCTCCCATTATGCTGAGCTTTCCTCACTTCTATTTGGCTGATGATAGTTTACGCACGGCTGTCGATGGCATATCACCACCTGTGAAGGAAAAGCACCAATTGTTTATTGATGTCCAACCTGTAAGTATTAAGATGCTCATTCAAGCGATCGCTACACTTAAATTAAATATATGCATGACTCAGGCAATCACTTGCTCATTCACCAAACAAAAAAAAAATTAAATTGGCCTGTAAGCCAAATTATTCATAATACAGATATTGGCCTTAAATTAAAAGCTGGCATCAGATTTTTGCGAGGGAATGCGTTGGCTGCGTTGAAAAATATCTCAGTACGTCATTAAGTTTATTCTCAATGCTAAAGAGTGCATCATGTGTTCCATTATGCCCTTCTCCAATAAAAAGAATGGAAGGGTATATGGAAGTATCATATAGGTATAGTTATTTGATTGGTGGAAGTTGAGAGCGCTATAACCGTCAGCCCGTCTGTATTTTCGTCGCGGTGTAAAGATTAAATTGTGCTTTAAAAGTTTAAAAAGCCATTTTATCAGAATTCTCTCAAAACTTACAGTGCGAAAATCACCAAAAAGCGGGTCATAGAAAACGCAAAAAAACGAACGCTTTGATTACCAGACACAAAGTATAAGCAGCGCGATGCGAACATTTTATTTATTTATTTTTTTTATTATTATAATTTTTAATATTACTTGGTAAAAAGAAATCTATGGGAAAATTAAAGTTTACTTCAATACAGTAGCACAGTAATTGTAGTATACAAAAACTTGTATGGCACATATTCGTGAAGAAGTGTACATAAGATTCCGCACTGCCGAGTGTAGCACTTTTTTGTTGTTTTTAATTATAATTGAATAGGAAACTGCTTTGTGTCGGAAAGTGAGGCCTAGAGAGTTGTAATTGAGCATATTTTATTTTGAAGTGCCCTCAATTTGATGTAAACCTCGAATGGATCTGCTCTCCACAGAAAATATATTCTTGTGGACGACAAATTTCTTCATGAGCTCTTGTAGAGTCTCTAGTAGTTTCGAAATTAATTTTAATTTTTGTAAGCAACGGCCATTGCATGCCATTTTCGCTTTGTATACGAATTTTACAAAAATATCTGCTTGTGTGCCCGGGAGTACCTTAAAAATTAGTTGCACTGAATACCAAATGGTTTTTGATTGTATGAAGATGGTTTTTCCTTTCGAACCGCTGCAATTTCCTTTTTTCTGATGCCTTGAGCAATTTCGTTTTTTATAAAATTCATTTAAATAAAACATTTTTTCTTCTTTTCCAGGACATGGGTACAACTCTGAGAGCTCGGGCTCGTGTTCAAATCAACTTGGCTGTCAGTCAAGTGTTCGATATCAAACAGGTTGCCAACTTCCCCGATATTATTTTCCCTATATTATGGTTTGAAGAAGGCATAGACAGTCTTCCAGATGAAATCACCGACCTGATGAACTTTGCCGCTACAGTACCTCCCAAAATACGTGTTATTTTGATAATTGTGTTCTTTGCTCTCGGCGCTTTACTGCTTCTAATCTCAGTGTTTTGTTTAATACGCAACTCCCACAGGCAAAGCACGTTGCATTTAGAGGGTTCCAACTATTTGGCAACCGCACAAATCGATTTGCAAAAGCAAAAGGCGAAGGAACAGAAACAAAAATATTAGATAAATTCTGCACAAATTTTGGTTCATCATCATCTCTTCCTCGTTCCTGCGCAACTATTCCTTCCTCTGACCATCTCATTGGCCATCTCTACAAAACTAACTTACATCTGCAGCATTGGCAGCTGTACTTAAAAATATTTCACTACATTCAAAAATAAATGGAAGTTTATTAATTCTTCATAATATTTTATTCTTTAGGGTTATGGAGCGATTTTTGGGCAAAGAAAAGTTTTTCTTAAACAAAAATTTTATTACAAATATTTTTAAATTTTAAATGAGGGTGGCATATACTTGTTATTTTATAAATATTTTTAGTAAAATAAGTATCCTTTTTTTTGGAAAAATATCACATGTAAAAAGCACTCATGATTTAAAAGCTGCCACTACAAGTGTTATGAGTTCGGAAATCAAATGCGAATTTATAACAATTGCCGTTGGCTCCGGCAATTTTCCTTCTCCTCCCCATTCCTGTCTTCCCTAAACACTGCTGGTGACGTAACATCACGTAATATTATCGTTACAACATTGCGTTGTCTTATGCAACGGGCGGCGAAGTCAACCCCTTTACAACAAACCAGTTCTCTCTGTGATCCGCTACGAGCACAAAATCAAAGTACTCTCCCACAAATTTATTGTAAAATACCACATAAGCCGCGACGCATTCATTTGTAAATTCTGTACTTTCCCTTCCCACGATATAAATTTGTCCTTAATAATTTTATTTTATTTTTAGCTAATAGTTAGAACTAGTGAACATAAATATATGTAAAAGCAATTTATATATTTTCGTTTGTTCCGGGCTTAATATATTATATATTTTATACATTAAATTTATCTTTTATTTTAAATGTATTTTAAGGTTTAAGGTCAGAAGAGTCACAACACATATATGAAATATACACAAGTAGTAACACAATTTTTATACAATGCCAGCGTAAAGAAGAAAAAAAAAACTTTTAAAATAAGGAAACACAAGAAAAGTTAATTAATTAAAATTTGAAATGAACAGTCACAAAGAAACTGTTAAAAATGTTAAATTGAATAATAATAATTTTAAGTTTAACTTTAAATCATTATTGTAAAATAGTTGCTGATTTTTTCAAAGTGAAACAAAAATATACGATCACTGCTGAACTCGTATGGAAATTATGTGAAAGAAAATTCTACAAAAATTCGTTTTATTTCAAGAGGGGAGATTTTTCCGTTGCAAACAACCAGGTGTCACCGGCAGCCACTTTATATATGGATTTATAACTCTTTAACCAAAATCCTTTTTTTTTTTTTTTGCATTTTGGTATTGTAGACATTTCAGTTGAATACGTTTTTATTAAAGCCAATCATTTCTTATACGCAAAAGGATGCAACGCATCTACTTGTTGTACATGCTTCATGCCTTGATCCTGCTACAGTCTGCACTTTTGCCGTTTGTTACGGATGAGAATCTCATTTTAGGCAGAAAGTGCTATCAACAATGCAGGCAACTCCTTGCGGAGTATATCCTTTTTGGGGTTCTCTCAAAGACACCTCAAGGCTTCAAACAACGTTCCTACAGGATTATTATTTTTACAGCCTTTCATATACAATTCAGCAATAGGACTTTACGAGAAATCGAAATTACCACCAAATGCGTGCAGTAAGTGTGCAGTTCAGAACTTTTTATACGAGCATTGTTTATATTACAACATACACCTTTTGCATTAACTTGTAAAATTTGCAACTAATTTATATTAAAACGGTGAGAACAGAATCTGTGTTTTCCACAATCAGCATTTTTGAGTTCTCAACGAAGGCGTATTTTTTTTGCCAACTGTAACGTGCACAAGTCTAACCTCTTCCTCATCTTCCTCATGTCTGAAAACTCTTCTTTAAGCTTTTCTTAAGCTCTTTTTAACATTTTGTGTAAATATATTATTTCTAAACTTATTCAATATTCTGAAGCACTTGCAATGATTTGAACTCAATGAAAAATTACTCCCGGGAAGGGGGGACCCCAGTTGTCGCAAAACCACTTGTGTCATTAAGACCATTAAACGGAACTATGTATGCTATACGAACATCTCATTGATAAGTTCATCTAGTCCGAAATCACATTCCGTCAAGGATAATAATACATTTTCAGAAATTTCAGAATGCATTTAAAGAGAAAAACTCGCAAATCAACTAACAAATATGAATTTGGAAAATGTGCATTTCTGATATTTAAATTATTAAAAACGCATGACTTATTGCAAAGGAATTTAAATTATATTTTTATCTAAAGAAATCGTCTTTGAAAATGAGTTTTAATCATTGCACAGTCCTCCCTCTTTAACGCTAAATTAGTTTAAATTACCCTGTAATAAATGCTTATTTACTGATACGAATGCTAACAGCTCAGCAGTTTTCCCGCGAAAGGTATTTACAGAAAGTTTATTACTCTTCGGGTTTGTACAATCGGTTGTGTTCGGCTATAAATTGTATTATGCTACCAATTGTAGCCAAAATTCTTTAATCGGCTCTTAAATGTTTCGCTTCCCAGAAAGAGGGTGACTTATAACTTTATGGTTTTAGCAAATCTTTCAAAGTTTTCCATGAAAATCTGAAGAAGCGATTTAAATGTTTTCTTTGGCTGGCAATGAGCCGGGATTTTTGTTCTTGTAGACTACAATGGAATCCGCTTCGTCTGCCTTCATAAAAGTCTAGGCTGGTTATTATGAATTTTCCATCCCTGGGTAGTAGGATATCTATGCTAAATGCGGTGTTCAGTTTAATTACTATTAACTGTAAAATCTGATCCTATTTTCTAAACGAAAACCTATTTTTTTCATTGCCCAGCGATATATCTGATGTGCTCCACTAGCTTTAAATGCTTTAGAACAAACTGTACAAGCCCTGGTGCCTTCAGGAGATAATTTTTTATATTGATTTTCTATAAACGATTCGCTTTCAATAACATCCTTATTCTGCATTGCAATGCGAAAGTCAATGCGTTGCGAAAATGAAATGCAAGGCGAAAGTAGATTTGTATTTTATAAGGCGTTCGCAATCGCAATCGCAATCGCATTCGCATTCGCATTTTATGTTAAATCGTGGCAACGCCGGTCAAAATAACAACGCTGATCTATAGTAAACGTCAAAGTTAAATTTACAAAAGAAAGAGGAATTTGTGATTGCGGTCACAAAATAACATTAATTTATTTAATATTTATTTATTTTATTTAGTTTCTGCATAGTGTGCCCCATGAAATCAGCCCAAATTTTTAAATGATTTAGATATTTACCTTTTTCCATCCTGCAGTTTAATTGCGTTTAATTCTTCTCCCAATGTCTGCCACAAAGCATTTGCCGACTGACGTGCATTTAATGACCTTTTGCAAGTTGGCTGTTTTTTGCCATAAATTCCATCACTATTTCAAATTGATGGGATTTAGTGGTCTTGTTGTTTGTTTCCCTGAATAATTTTAACAATTAATGTAAATAAGTAAACAAATTTATAATTTTTCACTTAAATTTTTTTTTTTTTTGCTTTGCGAGTGCTTTTTTTCCATCGAATATATTTTGCGATCTTCGTATGTATCTGACATTAGTTTTCGCAATACAGAATACCGACTTGTCACATTTTCGCATTTGAAATGGGAATGCAAAAGTTCTGGCGATCATCGCAACACAGAATAAGGATGCAGACTATTATTCAATTTTCCATATGTTAACAGTGTGTAACAATTATAAATGCTTAATAACTAATTCATTAACAGCTAGTTAGTGTTAAGACTACTTACTGTTATTAACTATATTCATATGTTTGGATTGCAATAATTCTCGTATGCTTTTTCTCAGAAAAGAAAACAATTATGTATATTAACAGATTTTCTAAACGCATTTCACTTTTCTGCAATAATCTACTAATAATACTTTGAGTTTATATTAATGTGAGTTCACTGTATGAGTATTGGAAAAAAACATTATAATTGATTTGTAAATAAGAAAATATTTTTGCAGTAACTGTCACACTTATCAGTGTGAATTCTTTGCAAATGAGCACATTTCACTTGCAATTTTATATGCAACGCTAATTTAAAAGTAATAATGCTAGACAAAATGTTATTAACAATTTTTCAGCTTTTTCGTATTTTCCATCTTTCTGAAATGCAACTTCAAGTATCTTGCAATCTAACAATCTAACATTATAAGTTTTCCCCCCTTTTTCAAGCCTTGGAATAAGAATTTTATAGCACTCAGATAAGTGGAGAACCATTTCTACCATTTCCTGCGTAAAATTTTTTTTGTGAAATATAGAAATTTCGAGTTACTAAAGTAAATTCGATTTTGAAATACAAAAACGTACTCCGCACAGTTATTTATTTATTTTTTAAGGCTTTTCAAATCAAAATATTTCTCACAAATAAATGCGAGTATCCTGTAAAACTATTTAAATATTTTGTGTTTCATTTGCTTGTATGGCTTTGTGTGGCTGCGTCCTTTACGAAATATCTTGCAGCAAAGTAAGAGTTATTTCATTAAGTAGACGTGAAGCCAAAATTCTAAAATTGAAAATATATATATATATATTGCATATTTTAGGGCGTTGGCATACGCAGCCTCTACCGGATGCTGCAAGTCGAAGAAATTTCGTTACAGCACTGCAATGGAATAAATCTTTGCGGAAAACAAATCAAATAAGTCTCGTAAGCCGATTAAGTCAATATTTTTTCCTCTTAACTAGCAATTAACACAGATTGCATTCATTCCATTTCCTCCTGTACGTCTGTTTGGTTTATTTTTTTCGTTTTGTAGTGAAAATAATTAAAATGTTAATGGCAATGATCTGTCGTCTGAAATCAAAATTATTTGTATATTTAGAATGTGTTCGCTGAGTTGAAGGCATTCCAAAATTTAAACGCATATTGCAAAATATTTGAAACGGAAAATTTTATAAGTGTCCACGTCCGTTTGAGAAACTCTGCAAGTTGTTGTGCTTGAAACGTAAATGAGGAAGCAGAGCAAAAACACAACATTGACCGCCATATTTAAAAATATCCATCTAAAAATACAACCTTCTTAAAATGTCTCATACTGTGATCATTAAAAATTCTAATTGTTTATGTTTTTTTTTTTTATAAATTTTAATGTAAATTTTTTTTTTTGTTAATCTTTTTATAGTAAATTTTTTGCTTATTTAATAATAAATTTTAAAAATGGATATCTTATTTCTAGGATGAAAGGTGGGGATTTAAGGGAAGTAGTGAGCGGGAAAAAGGATAAGTCCATGTTTTTTAAAACTAAACATTTTTTCTTAAGAATACTTCTAATATCGTAATAATAATTTTGTCTTCCGTTACTTAAATTTTAATTGTTTTTTTTTTTAGTTTTTCTTTAATTTAGACTTTGAAAAATTTAAAAAAAAAAACAGCAAAAAACTAAAATTAAATTATTTATTAAGTATTAAATTTTAAAAATAAAAGAAGAGAAAGCTATTTTCATAGTGTAATGAACTACTAAAAATATATAAATGTGCACACACACACACGCACACACACACATCACTGTTTAATATTTGTATGTACGTAGGTATGTATGTAAATTTATATATTTTGTGTTTTCTCTATATATGTACATATATGTATGTGTGTATGTATATATTTTCTATGCTCGTACATACATATGGATGTATGCACGATGGTCAGGCTTAAATTTAAAAGTTTATAAACAGAAAAATAAAAATTCAAAACAAAAAATTATCATTTCGATTTATTACTTAAATTCTAATTTATTAACGTAAAAAACTTGAAATTGAAAAATCCTTCAGAATATCAAGATTATTTAATTCAAGAGTTTGCAATATAACTATTTGATTTTATTGCATTTTTTTTGGTTACTATCGACAAAATTCCATCACAGTTAAATTAGTTATCTTGGCTCAAAGAGAAAAAAAAAAATTAAAAGAAACAATATCACAACGTTTAAGCTGAGAAAGTTAAAATAAAACTGAACCATCGGATGAAAAGCTGCAGTGACAGCTGGCATTGTGGTTTAAAATTTTATTTAAATTTTGGTTCGCTGGCCAAGTTAAGAATAAAATAAATAATCCCCCACCCCTTACAAAGTTTCTTTGTTTTGAACATTCGGTGCAGAATACAAGTGCGGCAGAGACGTGCTTTATTCGAACGGCGAAAAATCGAAGTTACTTGTATCGAGGTTTGAGTTGTTGAGATCGTTTTGTTGGTTGGACGGGATGATGTCGGACTTCAGCGGTCCAACTAACTCGTTATTAAAATATTTGCTGAAATTTGGCTCAGTCGAGGTGGCAGCGAATGGCGGATAGATGGTATTAATGCTGGAAGGAAAAGGTACTGGCATGGTGGAGAAATCTGAGGTGAACATGTTATCCTCCTGAAAGGGAAGTGCTGTCAAGTTATGCTGATCAATGTTGTTGAGCAATCCTATGTTCACTGTTACCATTTGTTTGTATTGGTCTTGCTGATGTTTATATTTTCTATTACAAGCACCAGCGCCATTATTACCGCCACCTGCAGTATTGCTGCTGCTACTGCTAGAAGTATGATTCTGGTCCGCATCGTCGTCCATTCTAAGAATATCATCACATATAAATAAATTGGAAGAATTGGTAGTCGGCTGCATATCGGGACTGCCAAGATTATCACAGTTCAAGGCGGAATACTTTATGTTTGAATACTGCTCGCTGGCTTGATGCAAATTGGCATCATTGTTGACAATACTGCTATCCCCCTTTTTATCTACATCAAAGGATCCATCAATGAAAGGCAGGTTTTCTTGTTGAATAAGTTCATGAATCGGGAAATGGTTGTGGTTTTGTTGGTAGCTGTTGGGGGTGGTGTGCAGGTCCGTTGAAGGATTTATCGATGTTATTAATTGGCCAAATTTGGTAGAAACACCCGGTAAGCCATCACAGCCATTTCCTTGCAATTCTAATGGGGTTTCAAAAAAATTTTCGGGACTAATTATGGTCACCACATTGTCATAATTACCAACTGCGTCGGCTTCAAGTTTCAATGAGTCACCATTAAAATTTGTCAAATGTGGAAGCATTTGCTGATTGCAGTCCATATTAATTTTTTTGTCTTCATTCAGATCATCTGAAGTGTGAAAATTGCTGGAGGTGATTGTATTGTAATTAGAGCCAATATCTACTGTACTCAAAAAATTACTGTCAATATCTAAAGTGTTCAGGTCGATGTTCTCTTGATGGTGTTCATCAACCATCATTATGTCGTTTTCTGCAATCATTATCAGGTTGGCAGATTCGGCACCATTGTGTCCTTGATTTTCGCAGGAGGAAGATGGTTGAAAGTTCAGAGCGCTGCTGGTACTTACAGAACTGCTGCTGTTTTTTTTAGACTTACGTCTTACTTTTGTACAGAGTGACTTCTTTGCGCAATTGTATGATTTCTGTGGGGAACTGAGTGCATTTTTACTTTCTTCATTTGGGGCACCTCTGCCGGAACCAGCTTGCACCTTTGAACATTTCTTTTTTGGCTGATATTTATAATCGGGATACTCTTTCTTATGCAGTTCGCGCAGCCTGGCAGCTTCTGCGTTAAATGGCTGTTTCTCTTCTCTGCTCAGCTCTTTCCATATGGGGCCTAACTCTTTTGAGATCTGTGCATTGTGTAAATCCGGAAATTGCCTTATAATCTCTCTCCGTTGAATTTGGCTCCATACCATAAATACGTTCATGGGCCGTTTAATGTAACCGGGTGGATGTTTTTTGGTCTAAAAAGAAAAAAATTTGAAGTTCTTTACTAAAATTTACAAATAAAAAAAAAAGAAATAGAATTATAATCTACACACTTTCTGAATTTTTAACCGTCTTAATGCAATTCTATTTGGAAAATTATCAGTCAGAAACAAGAAAAGCAGTTTAACTTGACCTTTGAAAAGAACACAAATTAAATGCAGTTGCGCCAAAAAAGCCATAACTAATCATAAAAATATTCTGAAAACGTTCCGAAAGTGTTCTATGTGTGCGAATCCAATGCAGGTGTATGCATTTATAAGCCACTTGATAGAAAACTTGGACATGTGATTATTTGTGACCGTTTTTATTTTTCCACCGCAACCAAACAAATTACTGCTGTTATTAATAATAATTCAGAAGAAAATAAGAAATAAAAGCTTATGATAAGATTACTAAAAAGGTCATTGACTTTGAAAATACTTCATTGTCAAATGCAGCCACTTTCGCAAATTATTAATAATAAATACAATGTTAAGCAACAATAAAAAAAGTAAATACAAGTGCATAAATATTAATAATAAAAAAAAATTATTAAGAAATAACATAAAAAATACAATAACAAAAACAATTCTACACACACGTTCTGAGATGCACACGCTCCCAAGTGCATGGGCACTTGTTACTACATACTTACACAAAAACACACATAGATGCACACACACAGCCACACACACAGGCGCGCACAGATCTTTGCACATAAATGTATGAATATTTTTTATGTACTACAAATCCTGAGTACGTGTGTAAATCACTTGTATATAGAAAACCATAAAAAATAAATTCATTTAAATATTGTTTACAAAAACCAAAACAACAACGCAAACACAACAACAACAACAACCATTAAATAAACCATATAAAATGTAATGTAAATTCAAGAACTTGGCTGGAACATCTATTGCCACAACATACCGACATACACAGAATCGTGCACACATACATAGATATATACTGACACACATACACACATATATATATATATATATACATCGGATATCTGGCGCAATACTAACCAAGAAATAGAATTGAAATGTCTAACATTTTGGATGATTTATTCATTCAGTGCAATTGGGCATGCAATTTGTTTCACGTTTGCGTGTGTGAGTGTGCGAGTTACGTGTGTATGGGCATGTGCTTTCAAATCTTGGTTAATAAGATGCAAATCTGGTTAAAAGTATGCAGATAGAAAATGCTAAATAAATGTTTCAATTATTCTACAATACCAAACAGGCAACAAACAGCACACTTTAATGCATTAGGGCAGTCCATAGAAATGGCCATAACCAATTCTATGAAATAAACCAGTACCATATTCGAAATCCTTATTATTCTTCTTTGATATTTCGTTGTATTTAAAATAAAAAGAACTCGCAAGCACAAGTGACACTGGAACACACAAAACTATATCAATTCAAAACGAGAGTTACATAATTATTATTTATTTGTCTTCAGAGTTTGCTCGGACTAGAACGTACGAGATGTATCCTGAATGAAGGAACGTGTTTACCGATATTCGCGTTTAACCTTGTCAGAGTCTGGGGATACTTTCGCATACCCACTGTTCGAATAAAGATCCAATTCGGAATGGCATATTAACAAATGTGAACTAAATATCCGGTGCCAAAAAAAAGGTTATAATTTATTATTCGCATATGTTTTCGAGTGCTCTACTTGCACCTCCATAGATATCGCACATGTAACTCCGTTTGCTAGCTTGTCATCGACTTTAAAGCATTTCCTGTTGAAAATGCCGCGTACCGGAAATCCACGGGCGAAGTCAACAAATTGCCCGACATGAACATATAAAATAAACACATAAAAATATTTACGAATTTCCAAAATATTTGCGTTTTCCAGTATATGTGTATGTATGTATGTGTGTGGGTGTATATGACTGTTTGATTACGTTGTGCTTTTCTTACAATTTGCTCACAGGCACACATACACACATCCAAATTTAATTGTGCACGTCCATACAGATTATGGATGGTCATATTACTTTCTGTGGGTGGTTCACATAAAGCCGACACTTTTGCCTCTATTTACGTACATATTTGCTAACTAATGCGAGTAAATGGTGTTACAGTCGGAAACAGGGATAGAATAAATTGAAGTAAAAACACGTTCATAAAAATACTTTACAAATTGTTGTAACTTTCGTTCAAAATTTACGTAAGGTAAAATTACATGAAGTAAGTAGAATGCATTCAATTCATATCGTTCGAAGAAGTTCATAATTTAGCTCTACATTTTGCTTACATGTCAGCGGATATTTCCTCAAAATAACAAAATAAGTAATAAGTTTTAATTACGATTTTGATTTTAATTAATTTTGATTAATTATAATTAAAATTTTAATTAATTTACGATTTAATTTGATTTTGATTTTGAGATTTTGATTTCCGAAATTGCGATATGCTTGTAATGTGAAAGTGGAGAAATTTTCTTCAGTAGACTCATATAGAATTTAATACAAATAGTAAAATTTTATTGTGCAATAAATAATGAAAAACAAACCATATGCATGAAACAAAAGGAACTAAGATAGATTAAATTTAAATAAAAATTGAAAATAAATTTGAAAAAATTTCTTTAAAAGTTTCTCCAAATTGCATAATTAAATTTTAAGACAAATCTTACTCACATATTGCACAATATTTACGTAATTTTAATATCACCAAAGCGACAACCGTTGTTAAATAAATTTTCCTAACAATTTTAGTTAACAATTTTATTTTTTCAGTGTAAGAGTACATTTTTGCTTCTATATTATTAAGTACGAATTTTGACAAACTGCACCTGTAAGGAAATTGCGCCTAATTGAAAATAAAACATACTGCTGGCAGTTCACAATGACCAACGCGGTGACTGTCTGAACACCTCGTTTGTGTCAGACACAAATATATATATGTCCAGAAATATATATATGAAAAGAAAAGAAAAAAAAATTAAATTGTTTTTCCTTGTGAATACACATTCTGACAAGTAAAATAATGCGTCAATCTATTAGATACATTTTGCAATTCGCCTTCATCATGCCAAAGTAATAGAACAATGGAAGATGCATACTTTTAATTAATTACAAGCGTACATATTTTATTCAAGCCATTTATTTTAATTTCCTTTTTTGAGAAAAATCATTAACAAGTATGCGCATATGTGCGCCCGTGTGTGTGTGTGTGTGTGTGTGTGTCCAGTGTAAATGTATGTTTGTTTTGATAATGTGATTCACTTGATTTATTGTTTTACATGGAATTCATATAAATCACAGCTTTTACATCAAAAACGTAATTGCATGTTAAAAGTTTTCCTAAATACAGTGTCCATTGTCACATTGATTGTTGCATTAATATTTATACGATATGCATTATAATTTATATTTTATAAATATGCATGCATCCATACATCAAACATATACATATAGTATGTACTCGTACTACAAATATGTATGGTAATGCAAGTGGACACGTTTGTGCACACACTGTCCCAACTTATCGGATGGAAGGTAAGTATTTCTAATCACTAATAAGGGGGAACCTAAAAGAAAGAAAATGAACACCACACGGAAAATTACACAAATCGAGAGAACTATCTAATAATTTCCATTCGTTTTAAGAGCAATATGACTAAAAACGATACTGTATGAATTGTAAGTTAATTGGAAGATTGGAACTGTGACGGTTGTCCACAAATCTGCTGTATAATTTGAAGGATGGCATGACTTCCGATTTAAGGAAACGTATAACCAGTTTATATCACCTCATGGAAAAATTGTAATGACCTCAAGCCACTGGTGCAAAAGAAACTCCATCAAGTCTTAAATTTCGGAAAAACCTTTCGTTACAGAAGATCTTTCTTACACATCGGCAACTTAAGGATCATTGATGAAAGCACTCTTTCAATTACATGTAGGATATTAAAATTAATATTCATATTAAACACTGGTTTGACCCAAAATGCTAAAATTCATTTGTTTCATAACGATGCTGATCATTCACTTAAAAATGTTTATTTTTTAACGTGCAGCGAAAAGCAAAAATTAAAATAATCCTGTTTCAACAGAAACAAGAAACTTTAAGAATCAAATAAAAAACGGAATTTGTCATTTCAACATAAATCATGAGCGTATTCCTCTTTTTTATAGTACAAATTTATAACGGTTTTAACACAAAATACGATGCCGTTATTGTGTAATTTAAATTGAAATTTACTGAGTTAAAATGAACGAGTTTCAAACCGCACGAAGGAGACAGTAGGGCAGCACGAATTTGCGGCACGCTAAAAAATTTCTTAATCAATATTAAATAATAAAATAAAGATGGTGGGTGAGGTAGATCGTTTAATTTGCGAGTTGAAGGCATTGAGATTTTCCGACTTGTCTAATACTGGCAATAATTATAATTCTCGTATATGTTTCTATAAACACTCGTAAGGAAAGTGCAACGATATTCGAAAACCTCCAGATATTTTGTCGTATTTTAAATATATAAAAAAAGTAGCAAATACAAGTTCCACTGGGAAACACGGTCACTCCCATTTCATGTCTAGCATTGAGTGGGCGTAAGTCAAGGATTCAATAATAATTTAAAATAAATTGCAGGCCAGTCACTTCCGTATGAAATTATTAACGATTCTATAATAACAAATTTTAAATTTATATACAACGATCACAGCAATGTGCAAGTTACGTTCTGAGTAAGTAAACTAATCATGTTTGGTTAATCTTGTAGCTTCCTGCCCCTCTACCCATATCCCTCAATGCTTGCTCCCCTTTTTCCTACACCATTTCAAGATTTTAATGCAAAAATATCTTATTTTTATATTCATTTTTCTCCCTTTTTTTCTTTGGTTGCATTGAAATTTAAATATCTGCTATCAACCACTGTTAAAATGCTCTCCCAATTCTGAAAAATATAGCAGAGGACAATTTAAGAAGATGTGGAAAAAACACAAAATGTAAGCACATGATGAATTTACAGCCGAGTGTCAGACCATAAAGCATTTAAATGGCTGCTTAATGCGTTTCAGATCAGAAATCCGCAAATGAACGAATAACATCTCTAAATGAAGGCGGAGCAGCGCATTAACAATGCGATCCCATCTGTAACATCATGAATGACATTACATTTCTGGTTTGTCATTTAACAAGAAATATAATTGTTGCACAACAATATTCAGCAAAAGTAGGAACAAATAAAAACAAAATTAAAAAGAAAACAGAATATACGAAGTAAATTAAAATTATTTTCATATTTTATAACGAAAAATTAAGCACCGAGAAAATTACCATAATTTGAAGTGTTTTAAAAATTCATTCATTGGTGCGTTGCATAGCGTTGTGCATGTGTGTGGTTGGCCAAAAGCGGCCATATTAAAGTGGTTTAAGACTTCCTTTCAGTTTAATTTTATTAAGTTGGCCTCTTCCCAATTTATAATTCTTATAAATAATTTTATTATTATTTTATTGTTATCGTTTTTTGGGGTACTTTTTTTTGGGGATTTTTGGTCTGATGATTGATGTTAACAAAAATAATTGGTTTTAGGAAGTGACGTGATTTTGCACAAATACAAGCAAACGTTTCGCAAAATTATAGCAAATCATTCCCACACACATACAAATTTAAATTCTTGACTTTTTATATATATTTTTGTTTTTTTTTTTATTCCTTTAATTTAGCACTCATACCAATTAACTAGAACACTCACACGCTCACGCTCACACTCACACTCACACTACCACTCACACTACACTCTCACTGGCGCTCACATTTAATTAAATTAAGGCTGGTACAAAAATGCAAGATGAATTAAGTTAAATCAAATTGCGAAACACTCGCACACACAAGAGTCAATAACCCTAAAAATGTGTGCATTTGTTTTCGCAGCCTGTTTCTCTTATTTTTTTATTTTATTTTTATTATTATTAATTATTAATTATTTTAAAATATAGTGCAGAAAATTAAGAAAACGGAACTGCGTGTAAAAATAAAGTGCAAAAGTATACAAAATATTCCAGTTGTATGAATTGAAATAAAGCTAGTATATATGTATGTATGTGTGTACACATGCATATGAACTAGTATGTAAGTATATATAAAAATATATGCACCCATCCATATATTCTCCCATTAGTGTGTATGTGCACGCCTTAAAGATCAAGATAAATAAATAATAAATACAACTAGAAACGAATTGTACAACGCCAACAACAACAAAAAAACCAACAACGAAAATGCCGTATAAGTATAAGTATTTTATAAAAAAAATGCAAAAATATATATATATGTATGTATGTATTAAAAATAAATGAAAAGAAATATTATCAATAGCCTTGAAAAAGTTTAAACACCTTAAAAAAGTATATTCGATATACAAACATACGAGTACAACAATAACAGCCGCAGCAACAAATTGTGTTTATAACATACAATCCGTAAAGTAAACTGAATCTACTAAATGACTTGACGGATGATGGCCATAATGGCGAGCAGCTAAATAAAAACTATGAGCAGAGCAAGTGGAAGAAGAGGAAAGAACATCGCAAAAGCTGCATCCGTAACAACAACTACTCATAGTAACACTTGCAAGAAGAAGTCTCGCCATTAACAAAAGTTTCTTAAAGGATTTTTTTGCAATTTTAGCATTTAACTCAACATTCGATTATTTGATTTTGTAGTGTATTTGTCCCCGCTTCTTTTCTCCTCATTAATTTCTATTCCATTCACATGTTCAGTTCAGTTTTAGCAAATTTTTAATTTTTTTCTCCATAAAAAAAACTCACATAAATATTTCAAAATTAATTTTGCATTCAACTTACATTAACTTGTGACACACACACACTCTTCCTCCAGGCAACAAAAATTAAAATAATTTTTTTTTTTTTTTGGCAAGTCAGACCAATTCCTCATTCCTACAAATTCATCGTGCCCCTTCTTTAAAGATCATCTCATTTGTTTAATGCTTTGTTTTTAGGGAAGACTTCAATTACAACCAGTAGCCATTTGGAAAGGAATAGAATTTGTGATATTAAAATTTGAATTCAGGCGTACAATACGACAGATCGTTAGGGATCCCTTTGCCAATAGTTTTTTAAACGATAATGAGAAGCTTAAATAATCTATGTGCTGGTTAAAACAAAATTATATCAGACTTATGTTACTTTTCTGAAAATTAATATGAACTGTTGCTTAGTGGTTTTAATTGATACTTTATTGCAAAAGAGAACTATATAAGTTTTCAATATATAAATTTCTATTTAATATTTTTAATAATACATTGCATAGAATTGCACTCAGAATTAAACAAATTAGTCAGGATCCAAGGAGAAAATACCGAGCTCAGTATTCCACAAATATATTTTTGATACACTTCTTCAAGGCATTACTTTATAATGTAAAGAAAAAAATAAAATATTTGTATATAATTAATGCAATTAATGTTTTGACTTTATTATATAAAAAACTTACTGCAGCGGGTTCATCTAGCTTGAATTGGGAAAAGGGAGCACTACAGTGCACAAAAATGCACACACTGGGTTGATACAATTGTCGTGAGCAAGTACAATAAAATCGCTGATATGTGTGTGTATAGAATAGCGGAGGTACCAAAAATACATTTTCGTTTTTATTGCCTCTTCTTTCGCCAAAAAAAAAATCCCAAAATAGTCTCGTATTAAAATTGGATATAAAGCAACTACGATTTAAACACACATGTGTATAACGGTGAGTGAGTGTGTGTATGTGTGGGTGAGTGTGTATGTATAAATTAATATCTAGGGGATTGTTTTTTGGATTGTATTATTCAGCAGGTAACGGTAATAAAGGTTCAAGAGTTCGTTGGCACCATACAGTCATTTAGCCAAAACATGCCAAGAAGATTCATTCGGACAGACAGACAAACAAGCCACTGAACTAAACAAAAATCAACTTAAAGCGAACGATCCAACAAATAAGCTACTCATCCGTACAATTCATCGCACTAAACGATATATGTATATGTAGGTACGTATGTACATGTAGACTATATAATAAAATATTCAATCATCATCAGCAAGAACAATAACACAAACAACAACATCAGCAACAACAACAACTACAACAAGAGTTACTACAACAACAATCTCATCATCAACATCATCATTTAAATTCATCCTTTAAGTTGTTACCATGAGCAAAAACCAACATTAACAACATCAAACCCTAAGTCAGTCATTCAGTCAGGTCGCTCATACGCATCCACTTCATCATGATAATCAACATCACCACCAACCAACAATCACCGCCACCAACATTACCAAAATCCTCGCCCGTCAGCCACATTATGCCCGAGCTCATACATACTCGTACATGCATGCATGCAAGTGATACACACCCGACTATGTATGTAGGGATGTGTGATGTTCTTGCAGGCGTCGATACAGACACCGCCATATATTTAATGCCACTAATACTCTGCCAGACAGAATTCAAAGAACTTCCAGACTTTTGGGCACACACATTTGTGTCTGTGCGACATTACACGACACGGACTCCGACCAACAGATTCATGGATACTTCACGTATATGGCTGTACATGTACGTACAGTAATAACATGTATGTATGTGTGCTCCATGCACCAGAAGATACGCAGTTATTTTATAAATACTTATTTAGTTCCAACCACAAAAACTTGTAACTTGAAGACTTTAACAGATTTCTGAATGAATTTAATCTCTGAATAAAAAGACTCGAAAGCTTTCGCCACCTCCACGAAGCTGCATTTACAAAACTTCCCTGAGTAAATATAAATTTATAAATTTCCGAAAACGAAACAAGTCTTCAGTTTGTCATATCTCGTCACACATAAAGCAATATTTTTTGGGTGCGGTAGGGGGGAAATATTTCTCTATTTGTTGTGAGAATCGGTTAATTTCTCTTTCTCTCTCTCTCTCTCTCTCTCCTTGTATTTAAATTTGTAAATACTTTTAGAAAATGACTAGCACGGATCAATTTGGGATCCGGTGAACAGATTGGAGTAATTCTCGTATGCTTTGCGATAAAACGTAATTGGTTTGATTTGAAGATAAAACGTAAATGTTTTATTTATTTATTTGCGAAAACTTTAAATTCAATTTTAAACTCCAATTCTTTCAAGCATCTGTACACAATTACAACCGCAACAGCAAGCGTCGTCATACCCACACTTGAGGTGTGCAGAGTGGCGCATGATTAAATTTATCAAAGTAGAGAGATTCAAAAAAAAAATGATATAAATTTTAACGTAAGAAAAACAAAACATACGAAAATACGACAAAAAGCATTCTACGGCCTTGCAAGGGGTCGTTAACTTTCTTGCGTACTGGCAAACGGCATCTGTATTAAATATTAAACATACTAGAGTTCGCAGCGAACGACCACAGAAGAGAATAAAACAGGACAGGACAGAAAAGAACAACAACAGAACAGAACAGAACAGAACAGAACAGAGCAGAGCACAGTAGTACGAGTGCAGTGCAACTACCAGAATACAAACATCTATTCAAGTTTTCAATGTTATTCCACTAGTTAGTTTTCGTTTGCAAAAGCGTTTGAATTTCACTCGGTTTGAAAGTGTTTCACATTTTGTTTACAACCAGAACAATAACAACAACAATAACAACATCGAGTGCACGTACAGAAATACGTAAAAAAGTAAAAATTAATTTTTATGAGCGTATAAGAGAATATTTTTATGCACGTCTGCTATGTCGTCTGTGGCAAAACTTGAGTCTCAGCTGTAGCGTGAGTCTGTGTTTGTTATTTATTTTCGCTAAAATTTCGCTCGTAACGCATCCCCATTTCCCCATAGTAATAATAAAAATGTACGTATTTCATTGTTGCTGCTATCGTTCTTGCTGCTGTTGCCGTCATTTAGTTTGTTGTTGTTGGCATTATGTCTCTAGAAATCAAAAATTGAGACGGGTTCATTCATGGTTTTGTTTACACTCCTGACAACTGTTGCTGTTGTTGTTGCCCTTCTCGTAAATGGCGATGTGGCTTTGAATGTCGTTTGTTATTTTACAACTGTCTGAAGATACTTTTATTGTTATTCCTTCTTTGCCTTGTTGCGAATTTCGGTCTTAAAGACATATGTATGTATGTACATACAACCATATAAAATATTTTCACTAGTTCGACCTTTAACTTTTGTGCTCAGTATTCGTATGCGTATATGAAAATAACAATTGCAAAACTCTGAAAAAAACAATTGCAAATTTGGATGTTTGCACTTTCGCCAAAGTTGTTTGAACTAAAAATCTGTAAGACGACAGAAGAGAGGTAAAATTTCAAAGTGGCCATGAGCGATGAATTCTCGATGAAGATTTAATCATACAGTTTATTATCATTCGATTTGCTTGATGTTTAGCTGTGAATGTTCGGCAATGCTTGTGAAGTTTGACGGTAAGAATGACGAAATAGGAATTCTTTTTGTGCCAACGGCACTGCTGTCACCCGATCTTTTGCCATTGGCATTGATTGCACAAGATGTTGTCGACTAATTATTGTTAACAAATAAAATTACCTAATTGCTAATAAAAATACCAACAATAAAACAAATGAAGCTTCCACAATTGTAAACATGAGCTTTTGCTCCTGCATATAAAAACACATGTGCAACTGTTTAAATGCTGGTCTGGTCTGGTGTGCTCTAGTATGGTCTGCTCGTCTGCTCGTCTGCCTCTTTCATTTTTATTGTTTGCACTCATTTTTTTAGTTTCAATCAAATTGTGTTAATAAAAATGCAATTATTTGCTTATTGACAACAACAAAATCTCTCTAGAAAATTAAATGGAAAATAACACCAGCAACAACAAAAACCATAATCGCCCGTAAAACATTCACTTCAAGGTTCTGAATGATTTTTTAACCGGAGGCCAACGACATTTGCATGCGATTTAAACCTAGGACAACGTGAAAAGTTTTTAAAAAGTTTATTAAAAAAAAAACCAAAAAACAAAAAAAAAACACACACACAAAGGGAAACGCATCAATTTGTGTTTTTGGGGGTGGGACATGTTTTTGCTGTATTTTGGTTTTTTTTTTCGTTTGTCATTTAAAATTTTTTTAATAACGTTGTACAAACAGTGAAATGATTTATTAGTCAATTGTATTGAGGCGACAACAATTCGGGATCATTAAACTCATTTTGAACCCTCAACAAGGTTCAAAATTTTTTAAATGAGCTGCCAACTTCTGACACTTTCATACGAATCGTAGTGATTTTGCGGTAATAAACCGCGTGGAATTTAAAGTTTTATTTCTTTAAAGCTAATTAAAGGTTCACTACTCTTAAGTAACTGAAACAAAACAAAACTGTTTTAATAACAGCAAAAAAGACGATTGTACGAAATCATTTAAAGGCAACTAAATGAAACACCTTTAAAATGATTAAATTGGTTCCATCAGCTAAATGTTTCTATAGACAGTTTCTAGTGTAGATACTTGTTCATTTCCAAAGAGCAAATTTTAGACTCTTTACCACTATGGATGGAAAATTGGCCTACAGTTATAGATTTTCTTTTGAAAACTAATAATTGTGTGTGGTTCTTGTAAAAATTAAAAATGTCTGACTCACATTTATTTACAAAAAATTCTAAATGAAAAGTGAAAGAAACTGGCAATACTGTTTGTTACATTTTAAACAATTAAATTTCCGCATTTTATTTCTAGTTTTCTTATATTTTATCAGAATCAGGCTGGAAATAATCAACAAGAATACTGCCCATTCCAATGACGAGTATTGGCAGTATTATGGCGGTTTCTTTTCTACAAAAAGACACAACATTGCCGTCAGAAAGGGCAATTTTTTGTTCTCTTCTCCAAAAAAAAAGTGTTGCCCACTGAAAGGGTTGCGTGTTCTTTTGTAAAAATGTTGCCCTTTCTGAGAGCGAAAGGCATTACACTTTTTGCCCTGAAAAAATTGATAGGGCAGAAACTGCTCTGTAAAACAGATGGTTTTTATTCTTACACAGCGTTACCAGACAATGTTCATAAAAAGACTTTTGAGTCGAAAGAGTTAGAAAATTAGATTTTAATAATTATTTTTATATTTAGGATCGTATAAAATCAACAAAAGACAACAATACGGCTGCTTAATTATATGAGATATCAAAACAAAAAAATTTTAGTTTCTCAGGCAGATGAATTAGTGATCTGGCAAATAAACATTTTTGTTTACATATTTCATAAAATATAAATAAATGTTTTTTTTTACAGCTTTTAAAAAAAAGCAATGCAATTTTTTCTAATTTATGTTCTTTTCTCGCTTAATAAAAAATGGTATTTTTACGTGCACCTTTTCACAGGGCAACATTTTTATTGTAGAAAAGAAATCGCCATTACATAATTGGTTGGGAGGGACGTGGTGACGGCAACTATTTCAGCGCCAAATATGTTGCTGAAAGAATTGCGAGTACACCATAAAAATAAGTACATTGTTCTTTGTAAATTATTTTTCATTTCAGCGGCGTCTTCCCCTTTAAGTAAGTTAAACCTACGCCAGTGATTAATAAACAAGAAAGTCTTTTAAATTAATTTGCGGTTAAAGTTTTTAAAGAAATATAGAGCACGAGATTGGTTTTTGGAACTTTCAATACCGAACCTGATAAGTATTTTCCCATAAGTATTTTGCTCTTCACTTTCCTTTTCTAATTTTTTTTTTTTAATAAATTTTTTATATCAAATTTTATGCTTTTAGTTTGCTTACGCTTTTGTCATTAAAAAAATCTTTCCACGCAGCCGGGATAACAAGTATGCGTTTACTTAAGGGTTTATCTTGTAATTGAAAATTAATTTACACTCACAAACACACTGATATTGAAGGGGGCCACAAAAATTAATTGTGTAAATGTTTGTGAGTGTAATCCACGATAAAGAAAACCATTCCGCATAGAATTTTACAAAAGTCTCAAAATTTTTTTGGGAAAGAAAACTTGCTGATAAGTTAAATATTAATATTTTATTTAACTTTTATAATTTAAACAAAAAACTATCTTAAACTTTTAATAAATTTACAGAGAACGATGTGCTTTTTTCCTACTTTAATGGCCACCATTTTTAGAGATTAAGTTTTATCATTAAAAAATTTGGACTCATGGCCAAATTTTACGATTTAATTACATTTCGAGTAGTTGTATAATTAGAGCGGAATATAAAAAAAAAAAACGTTAGCAGAATGACTTTTTTTAAGTTTTTTAAATTTTTATGAGTCTGCAAAGATTTGCATAACATTAAAAACTCGAAATAAAATAGGAAAATTGGGAGACAGTAGGCAGGACAACGCGAAAACTAATGGCGTTTTCTTTTCTACATTAAAAATGTTGCCCTGTGAAAAGGTGCCTTTTTAAAATCTTTTGCCAGCCCTGTGAAAGTGCAATTTTTTATACAACGAGAAAAGAACACAAATTAGAAAAAAGTGCATTGCCTTTTTTTAACAGCTGATAAACAAACATTTTCTGTATATGTTATGAAATGTGTATACAAGAATGATCAGTTGCCAGATTGCTAATTCATCTGCTTGAGAAAACAAAAATTTTTTTTTTAATATCTCATACAAATAATCAGCCGCATAGTGGGCTTTTGTTCGTTTTATATGATACAAAATGTAAAAATAATTATTAAAATCTAATTTTCTGACTCTTTCAACTCAAAAGACTTTTTTTGAACATTTTCTGGTAACGCTGTGCAAGAATAAAAACCATGTGTTTTACAGGGGAATTTCTACCCTGTTGATTTGCTCAGGGCAAAAGTGCAATGCCTTTTGCACTGCGAAAGGGCAAAATTTTTTAGAATAGAACACGCAACCCTTTCACAGGGCAACACACTTTCGAGAAAAGAACACAAAATTGCCCTCCTTGCGGGTAGTGTTGCCTTTTTTTGTAGAAAAGAAAAGGCCATAAGAGACGGGTGTATTATGTGAAGCAGTTTTTTTCTAAGCAAAAAACCAAAGCAAATTGCAACGAGTTGAATTGAAAACAGATGGTGTAACGGCAGGCATGCAGATGCATTTTCCAAACGTATTTTTAACAATTCAATCCACAAATGAACGAAAAGCTTGAAAATAAATTTCCGCCACTATGAAAATTAGAAATTCGCTTAAAATGCTGGTTAGTTTTTGTGTTGCAATGAAATGCGATTTGAATAAATTTCACATTTGATTTGATTTTATTTTAATACAGAAATCATACGTAGTAAAAAACATCTCTTATCAAACCAGGAAATGATTTTTTCTACGGTTATCATGCAAATGTGGCAGCAATATGCAGGTTTTTTCATCATCAAACAAGAAGGCAGCAGGCGACACCTTTTCATTGAAACTCTAAGCTTCAATAATTAGATCAGGTGGCTGCCTGCTGTACATGCGATTGTTAAATATATTAATTGCAAGACTTCTGTACACTTTCTTTAGCACTATATTCATATCGCATCAACAGTGTTGGTGGCCGTTTCGTAGGCCATTTCGTTGTTATAAACACCAGGAGTTCCTTTCCAGGAAAGCCATTCCGAAAAAAATTTTAAAAAATGTTCAATTACGAGTACGAGTACATCATTTAATGTTGATAAAAATTTATTAAGTAATTAATTACAAGTTATTCTTCCTTCCTAGTTTTTCCCCCCTTTCCAATTACTCACCCTACACATGAGTGCGGGCATTTTGCCAACTCCAAGTTTGATACTACTCATTTTACTATCTGCTGTATGCGGAAAACCTCAACTCATATTACCACAAATTATTTGTTAATTTTTTTAATTACGAGTATATTTAACTCGATAAAGGTCATCGTTTGACGGCCATTAAATTCATTTGAGGGTTAAGGCATTCATTTATCCTCTAACTATTTACATTCCATAAAGTTTATAAAGGCAAAGATTTCCAGCATTTAAGTGAATCACTAAATTCAACTAAAAATGTGTTTTTACTTTAAAGATTCAATAAAATAATAAACAAAAAATTATATTAAAAAAAAGAATGTTAAAATATATAATAACAAGCAGACATTTACAGGCAATAAAAAAGCTCTTCGCTTCTAAATTATTTTAAAATACCAGACTTAATTCTGCACACTAAAATCATTAAGTTTTAGTATCTATCGAAGAACGAACGCCTGAGTGGTATGAGTTGTATGAGTGCCATGAATGGTGTGAATGGTTTGAATGGTGTGGCCTGCCTGCGTATGAATCATACGTCAAAAGGAAAAAAAATTAAATGAAAAGAAATGGCTAGCAAATGCATTAAAAGACAGTCGTAGTTGTATGGAACAACAGCTTAGACCACGACTGTAGGGGTAATTGGAAATTCACAGACACAGCCGTAGACAAGACAGGGTTCCTTTATATCTTTGCCGTGTGGTTTAGTGTGAGTGTTGCTTATATTTTTTTTTTCATTTTGGTCGACTTCTTCGTGCCCTCTCTATTTATAGTTTCCTTGTTACTTCTACTCAATTTGCTTCAGATTTGTTTAAAGGAAAATGAAAAGTTTCAAAATGAATAAAGAAGTAAAAAAAAACTTTAGCAAGCTACCACTGCCAGAAGTAAAACTTTACTCACAGAACCAGTGCATGACACAGTGCACGTATGTAGATGCAACCCAGCGAACATTAGGGACATCTTTTTGCATAATCACACCCTACTACTACTAAACGTTCAATTTCATAACAAGGCAATGGAGCAATGAAGCAATGAAACAATGACAATGGGAAGCCGGTACAGTAAATTTGAAGTTGAATCAGTTTAGTAAATTTTCAAAGTGTCAAAATTTTGACAGAGTCAAGCAAGAGAGCAATAAAATTCCATGCCAGTGGCGTTCTTAAGTTCGTCACAGATGATATAGCATAGAATGTGGTATTCCATTCGAAAGAAACGAGAAAATTGTAGATTCGAATTCCAACGCCAATGAACTAAACTGGTGAAGGCCTCAGCCAACGGATCGCCTTCAAAACAGTGATACCTGTAAGACAACTTTATTAACATATCCCCAATTGTAATGGCAGACAATTGCATTTGTTAGATATTTTGTTCAGCTGAAATCTAATTTATTTTGTAAAATACATATATCGAGCAATTTCATAGTTTCCATCAAAACCTTGTATGAGGAGCAGTCTAACGAACTTCCACGAATATCTTTATTTCGTTTGTTTCGTTTATTTCAAAAATTTTGTTTTATTTGTTGTCATGGTTATTTTGCTCTTTTCAATAAAATTGTTACTCTTTTAATTGGTTTTAGCATAATAAATTAATTATTTATTGACAACAAGGGAAAAGAGCTACTTCGGCTGGTTTTTGCCGCGGCCTCCAAATAAAAATATATTTGTAAATTGAAGTGATTATTATAAAGCAAGTTGTAGATCGTTTTTAATTAGTTTTCTTACGAGTTTTAGCATTTAACGATAGTCTTCATTGTTTACGTTTATTTATTTATTTATTTGTTTGTTTGTTTGTTTGTTATTTTTTTTTCTTTAAAAAAAAGTTACATTTATTTTTATTTAAATTTCAATTTGAATTTGTTTTCAATCAAATGAATGAGTGTAAGTAATAAGTTAACTCCAAAAGTTCATTCACTTGACAAACAGTCAGTCAGATTGACACATGACAAACGCTTTACTGAAAAACATAAACTATTTTTGTATGCTGGGTTAACGCGCAGTATCTGAAACAAAACTACTGGTATGTGTGTCCGTGCCCAGTGGTGTTTTGTTTTTGTTTTTAAACTTTTTACTTTATTATTATTTTTTTTTTTTTTTTTTTTTGAATATTTGCAAGACTGCTGCAATTGTACAGCTGGTGTAAATTAATTAGAAATAGAAATATAAAATTTTGCTCCCATACAGGCTGACCTGCAATTCATTCAACTGCATGATTTGCTATTTTAAGAAAACATGTACATTTTTATAAATGCAACAATAATGCTTTATTCAAAAGCTACATATAAAATATATAAATTGGGAACAATTTAGTAGCATTCTGACTTGTATGAATACTTACATATTTACTTGAATTCATTATTTATATATAATCGCTGACCGATTATATCGCACATTATATAACGTTCTCTCGCATATTTTGTGAAGTTACCAGACTATTAAATAATTTAAGTAAAGAGTAACGGTCGAAATAATGGGATAGAGCAGTACCATAAACAAAATACTATTTACATATTAGTTAGTCCGATCTCCAATTAAACCAAACGTATAAAATTCCCCCCAAATAAAATATATTAAATTTATTCCACTGCAAACTAATTCTGTTCAAAAATGATGCAAAAAAATCAAAACTATAAAATGTCAACTTTACGGTCCGTAAGAGTTTTTTGTTTTTGTTTTTGATAACATTTGAATACTCAATGGTTGCAAGAAAACGATAACGAAAAAAAAAGAAGTATAAAAGAAATGAAAAAAGCCTCGAAAGTCGGTAAAAATTAAAACAAATTAAATTTCTTAATGTGAAAGTGACTACGAAGTTCACGACAATCAGTTGCATCGATTCTAAAATCATTGAAAAAGCAAATCCTTTACAACGGAGACAAAAATTTGAGAACGGAAAATTTAATACACCTCCCGAGCTTTCAGTTAACATTTTTGAGAGTCTACTGTAGTTCACAAATGAAGGAATTGCGCAGAAATTTCTTTACATTCGCCAAATTCTAAGATGCTAAGATGTTTCTGATATCATACGGAAGAGGTAACTGCAAAAATTTCTCAAACTTTAATTTCAGTGTATATATGTATATGCGTAGTCACATATGCATGTATGTGTGCATGTGCATGCTTTTTATGTGTAGAACAGTTACTAATTAACTGACCATACTCGTATTTATCTGCACTCGTAACTATAACTTTGTGTGAGCTAATGTTTGTGCGGATGTATGACTATATAATTTTTATAAATGTTTGAAATATTAATGCTTACATACATGCATATGTGCATGCAGATGCATCCACATTACATCAAGCGTGGGAGGCTTTGTAGTGTTTTTTTCCTATATTTTTTTTTGTGAAATAATTCTGTTTAATTGACAAAAAAAATGATACATTTAGTAAAAGAGTGGAAGCAGCAGCAAGAGTGTTTGAAGCGGAATAAATATAAAAAAAAGAAAGAAAATATTGTGCAAATAAAAAAAATTAGGGTGTATGTGTGTGTGTGGTGTGTGTGTCGTTAATTGTATTTACTTACTTGAGTTGAATCTGTATACGGCGTGGTTGAGTCCTCACTAACAAGATGTGAACCGAAGATAATCTTTTGTGGATTCTTCAACAGTTGCCGAATTTTCATTCGCACCTGTTGGTCATCCTCAGGTTGTGCCTGAGGCTGGCCTTGCTTTGGTTTCTGAAGCAATTCTTGTTCCATTTCAATCACAGGTTTTGGCGTTTCTTGATATAAATGCCGATTCACAGTATTTGAGTTGTTGTCATTGTTAATATTTAAATTGTTCTCGTAATTTATTCTTAATTTTTCATCGGGTTTAACCATTCTAGGCGAATTTGTACTTCGGTTTGAGGCTTTTGTTTCTATAGATAAATTGCTATTGCTACAATTGCTAATATGACTACTGTTGGTGATAACACTAACACTGCTTGTTATGCTGCAGTTGCTGTTGCTATTATAACATAGGTAGTATTGGTTGGTGGTGTTAGGTGTTGTTGTTGGTGTTGATGTCGCTTTGACAGCCGCGGTTGAAGTTTTAGTTTTAAGCGCCTGTTTTAGAATTTGTACTTCTTGGAGTTGGTGGTACTGTTTATTGCAAGGCATAGTCAAAGATCCTTGTTGATCTTCCTCAAATGTGTACGAGTTTTCTGGTAACTCTTCTACATACTTTTGTGGTTCTAGTTGTGTGGCAGGTTGTTCTTGAGGATTCTGCTGCTCTCCTTGCTGGTCTGCTTCGAAACCTTCTTTTATTAATTCTTTGATTAAATTTTTTCTTAACTGGTCGACCATATACGAATCTGATATGGAGGTGGTTCTTGTTGTTGTCACTTTTGTTGCCAATGGAAATGAATCCATGTTCAATTTGGTTTTTTATTTACCTGCGATCCTTTTATTTTTATGCAAAAACAATTTTGGTGCTGCTTGTGGACTGTGTTGTTGCTCATAACAATTCAATTGCAGTCGCCTGTGTAATGGCAGCACGTCGAAATAGTGATTTTGAATTATTTTCTAAGCACAATTTTTGTTGCCGATTTAGCAGAATTATTTGAGCGTGTTCTTGTTTGTGTGCGTGTGCGTGTTCGTGTGCGTGTGCTTGTTTGTAAAATAACGCCAACAATCGTATTAAAGTCTCCTTGGCAGTGTGTAGAGAATTGAAAATGTTATACCAAAATACTATACGTTTCAGTTCTTGTTTTTGTTGCTGTAATTGGTGTTTGTGTATTTGTTGTTTTCACTGTATGTAAAAAAGTATGAGTAATTCATAAAAAATATATTAGTCAGACCCAGAGGAGTTTTTTCGCGTTGAATGTTTTCCTGGTTTTATGCAGTTCATTTTTGTGTTGTTGTTGTTATTATTATGGTTGTTGTTTCTGTTGTTGTTGTAGTGACCGTTTTTGCTGTTTCTGCCGTTTAGCTGATATACATATGAGCTTTTAAAATTGTTGTTTGTTGCACATTTTTTATATCTATAACGAAAAATTGAGGTAGTTTTAAAATATGTACGAGTATGTTTAAATTTGAAAATCAAAAATACAATAAAGTTTTATTTCAAATGTTTTTATTTATGTATTTATAATATTATATATGTATTATAATGTTTTTGTTTTTTTTGCAATTTTTTCTGCCCCTTCTATTGTGCTATTCTAATAATATGTATGTAAAGATTTGTTATCGTTCTTGTTAATATATTATTATTAAATATACATATATGTATGTACGTACAGATATACTTGAATTTTGCTGTTGCTTGTAGTTAATTTTCTAAGCTCCCAAACGTCAGCTGCACTGCACTTCAAGCAATTTCAAGGTGAATTTATGTTACTATATTTGTATGTCTTGTTTGTTAGTAGTATCTCTGTCTGTATGCCTGCGTATATCACACAACTTATGTATTCATAAATATATAATCTGTATATAAACCACGTTCAAGCGTACGTTGTGTTTTCTACGATTTCATTTGAATAGGAAACTATTGTATTTGTTAACGTGTTTGTTTCTTTTCGTCTTTCACTCGCTAGCTGTTTCTGCTATGGTACCCACTTTACTTAAATTCAAAATTGTATATTTTTTAATTTCTGTAAAGCCTCACGTTCTGGTTTGGTAATAAATATATTAAATTATTAAGCTCATTAAAATAAGGAGTTTGTGATAGAGAAGTGTATTTTACATAATATAGTTATTGTCGTTGATTTTCCTCTTTAATAAAATTATTAACTAATGATAATAAAAAAATAATCATTAGAAAATTATAATTAAAACATTAAACGAGTTTTATAAAACATTATCCGTAATAAATTATGTTTTGAAAAGCACAAAAAAATTGTTCAAATTCTATATAAATTTTTTCACTCAACACTGAAAAGTAATTTTTTGCTTTTTCTTTCAGTGCATGTATTTCTCAGTTGTATTGATGTAGTTGTATATCTTCACATATGTATATTACATATGATTACCAAATTATTTAATTTATAAATGTATGTATGTACATAAACATACAAGCGCAATCATGCATTGATGTTCATGCATACTTCGAGTATATTATTTAATTTGTTAATGTTTAATTTTGGTTTGTATCTTTTATATAAAAGTTGTTTTTTTTCTACTTACCTCTTCCTCTTTTATTTTATTACTAGAATGTTGCAGTTGTAATTTTTTAATATTGTTGTAGTTATTTAATTGTTGCACGAATGTAAAAAATATATTTAGGTTTTTTGTTTACTTTTTTGGATTGTAAAATAAGATTAGTTTTGCCGTTGGTGTTGTATATGTAATTTTTATATTAAAAATTATTATTCTTTAGATTGAGGTAGTTTCGTTACAAATTTTTAAAAGATACGATATAAAACTTTTGGTAAAAATTTTTGTATGTTTATTTAATTAAAATTATTAATGCATGTATACGAGTATTTTTACTCTTATTGGCAGCTGATAATTACATCTTTTTATACAAACTTAAAAAGTATAAAAAGAAATATATTATAGATCATTTACTTAGTTAATAATAATATTTGGGGTTTTTTCATTATTATTATTATTATTATTATTATTATTACTCTTATTAGTTCACTTTTTATTTTGAAGTAGATGAGGTAAATATTTTTGTTATTTCTATTACTTTTTGTGACTTTTAATAATTTTATGCTTTTATTCACTTCAATTAAAACGCAATTAAAAATCTTCTTATTCTACCGAAATATTATTTACACTTATTTAAAATTACTTATTTATTTATATGCATAATATAACTTTTATTATTATTTCAGTTGCTGTTTTTTGCTCTTAAATTTTTAATTTCAAAACTTTTAATTGAAATGTTCATACCATGAAACCCGCACTGTGTTTTTGTATATTTTTTGCACAGCTGTTTGAGTTGTGACCGTAAATATATATTTTTTTTCAATAATATTTATTTAGTTAATTTAAATATATTATTTGTCGCATTTTTCACTTAAATACAAAATTATTTTATTTGGATTTTATAAAATTTTTAACAGTTTGTGTGTATAGAACTAGACGTAGTAGTAGTTTCTGAATTTCGGAATATTCCACTTCATTTTTATTTTTCCCAAATTACTACTTGAGTGTTTGGAAACTTATAACATACTGATCAAATTTGCTGGCAGTAAACTGCAATATACCAAAGAGAAGAGCAGCCAGTTATTGTATAGTTAGTGAGTGCAGTGCTTTTTTGTTTTCTGTTTTGCTTCTTTTTGCACAGCTGTTTCATTATTAGCGTAAATATTTTTATTTTGAATAATATTTAATTAGAGAATTTAAATTTATCATCTCTCGCACTTTTCATTTCAATACAAAAATATTTTATTTGGATTTTATTTGGATTTTATATTAAATTTAAAGCAACTTATGCGTTTGGAAACTTATAAGAAAATGATCATATTTGTTGCCAGTAACTGCAGTATATCAAAGAGAGTAGAAGCCAGGCAGTTTATTTGTTTTTATTGCTGTATTTGTTAATTTTATTGACTTTACTTTGTGTAGAGCATCGCAACCAATTTCTTGAGAAGGGTAAATTCATAAGAGAAAGAGGAGTAGTAGAACCTGCATTTGTTTTTGCTCGTTTCTGCCTTGCTCAGTAATTCGAGTGTGTATTTTTAAACAAACCATTTTTGTAGTTGGCGTTGTGAGTAATATTACTAATTCGTTGTTATCATGTCTGTGGTGTATGTAATGCTGATGATTTTTGTTTATAATTTGTGTTGAGAAAGAAAACTGAGTTGTATTTCTGCTCACATTGTGGGCTGGTCTCACAAACAAAACAAAAGAGAATAACAGCAAGGAAGTGCTCTTCGTATCATTGAAGCTGTTTGCCACCGTCGTGTGAGCAATGTTGCCAGCAAAGCTAGAAATAATATATTTTTGAATTCAAAGAAGAGATTAATATACTAGAGGCCAAAAATTCCATTTTTTCCACTTTGAAATAGTAGAAAAATTTTTACAATTAAATATCTTACAGTTCGAAATGTCTGTCCTTAATACTTCATAAGACCCATTTGTTAGGTAGCTGTATTAATTTTAAAATTCTGAGGAAATTGATTTGGAATGCAAAAGGTACTAAGTATACGAATAACTATGAATTTGCATTTTTATTAACATAAAGAAAAATGTCCAGTTAGGCCAGGAATTGATATAAGTACTCTTTAGTTAAAAACGTTTATTGTCATTGTTAAACTTTTTAAATTGCATGTATTAAAACTATGTTTTTGTTATTAAAATTAAAATGGTAATATAAAATTGAATTAAAAAACTGAAAAAAATATATATGAAAAAATAAACGAAAGAAGGTAAGACAGTTTTTAAGAAAATAAAATTTAGACTGAAATAGATGAATCTGCACATTAAAAATATTACATATTTATAAAATATATATAGAAACTGAAAATTAGTACACAAGAGTAATAAAGTAATTTTAAAATAGTATTTAGAGTATTTATAATAGCCAATGCACTTATTTCCAAATGTTCTTTGTTAATCATTCTGCATTTATATGCAATAAGTGTGCAAATTAAGGCTAATATTATAATATCCTTTATAGGATAACTATTGTAAATAATATCTAAACACTCTGATAACTATATTTTTATAAACCGTGTGTTAAGAAAAATATACTTTACTTATTTATATCAGCTGAAAGATCTATTTAAAAATTATAACTTAAGAATCCGAATTTTTATAAAAATAACAATCTTGTTCATGCATACGAATAAACCTTAAGCTTTTGACTTTTCTTGCACTGCATGGATGTACATAAAGTACCCTATAGTAAATAATCAACGGAAGGACATATTGGTTGTTTATATATATTTCATCGGATATTGCCTATGGATGAAAGGCTTTGGGCATTAGCAACTATATTATCTGGAATAATAAAAGCAGTGGCCGACACACGCCCCAAACCTCCATGCGTTTAAAATTGTTCGAGAACAACAACAAGTACAAAATGCAATCGTCAAATAGTCTGGCATGTTATCATCTTGGAACGCAGCACATACAACCCGTACACGTACTTGTGTAGTTACTATCTATTCGTTTTTAGGTAAGTGCTTTTTATTTTATTTTTGTATTTTTATAATTTCTTATCAAAATGGTTTATTATTGTCGTTAATAATTTTTGTTTGCGGCACACATACCTACAAGTAATAACATTTAAATCGGGGGAAATTAATGGAACTTGTACGGTCTTCATAATTTAACATATTTCAAGGTCAATGTGGATTTAAGGTTTAGATAAAAGTATAACATCGACCTCTTGCGTGAGAATAAAATTGACACATACAAGTGCGTACTTGTATCTGCTTGTATCTACATGAAGCAATTTTTTAAAGGCAATCCAGCTGATAATGGTAACGGGATTTACCTCCAGCAACAAACTTCTGGAATATGGCTTTTCTAATATCATAAATTCCTAAAACTGTTGTAAATAAATTCCCACTTCGTTTTAATTATAATATTTATAAAAAAAAATCATATAAAATTTAAAGGGAATTTTCATTAAAACTGCAATGGTCAAGTTTAGGTGACTTTTTGACATTTTTAATACTATACATAAAAATTGCTGATAAGAAATATTGTGTTTACAATCATTGTTTGATAAAAATTATTTAAGGCAATGATTTCATAATATGTTTACTAATTAATTATCTGCCCTAAAAGCACACGTGTAGTTTTCAATATACACATACTGCATCCACACATTAGTAATTAAATTCGTTCCCACATGTAGGTATGTATATATGTATGCACATGTGCACATACATGGATGTGGTATTATCTGTAAATGCATGTGAGTATTAGAGATAAATATTTTAATACACATTTACGTAGTTATAAAAATATATTTATAAATTTGTATGCAGTTTTCATCAGTTTGATCGTTATCAGTAAATGTTTTATTGTACAGTTTCATCTTTCGCTTTAATATTGATCATTTGCCGACATGTAATGTCAATAAATCCGTATGTGTTGTGAACCCTTTTTTGCATTTTGTTTTTTAGTTCCAGCGTATGCAGTTGTGTTAATATTAATTAATGCGTTTTAATTTCAAAGCATATTGCAATATAATAATAATTTCTATGATATGACGAAAAATTACGCTCCAATTAAAAGTTGCCCAGATGTCTGATTAATAGTGTTCTTATTTCAAATGATATTTTTCAAGTTTGTTTTTAGTTGTTGCAGCAAACCACAACTAAGTTATTTAGATTTCTAAGCAATTCTGTATAATTAAAAAAAGCACATAAATCAAACAACTGATTACAATAAAATGCTGATAAATATGAGCTAAGCAATATATATGAACTATGTAGGTCATTAAGGATAGCTTAAAAATTAAAATATTGCATTATAGAAGGTAATTTTTTTATAAAAAATTTCCAAGCGGGTGTGCCAAATAACTATATCCTGTACTTTGTGATGTCAACTTAATCGTAGAAAATAAAATATAAAAAACCTGGGGGAAAGCTTTGAATTTGGATTTTCATAGAGAGGAAGGCATAGTTTTAACATTATTGACATCATTTGATTTATTTGCTTTTCTTAAAATATCCTGCAGCCGTGTTAATTTAATTGTATGTATGCACTTAATTATGTTTTTCCTCGGAATTGATGACTTAAACTAAATTTACATATTCCGGTTAGTTACAATATGTGTACTTTAAAAAAGAAAATTTATAATGGTATATAATATAAAAATAATGTATAAATAATATATAATACCAAAGAACATGTAGCACATGCATGTCTCAATAACATTTGAAATTATTTACTATTCTTATAAAAGTATACCTTAAAAAAAAAACAAAACTGCCAAATATGCTTTTGTAACTTAATATGAGTGCATTAATATATTTTTGAATAATCCATTTGAGATTCACTCCGTTAGACAGAAGATGGTCGTACAAAAATTAAAAATATCGCTATAATGTCTATAATTGGCAGATTGCAATCAACAGAACTCTGATTGATTTACTTTTAACAATTATATAATATAAAATTTTCTTTCACGCCTCTTTTAATACTTCAATTTCAATTCAAAATCTACTGCAGATTATTTAAAAATAAGTAACTACTTAAAGGAATGAAAAAATTGAAAAAATTCTCCATGCTCAATTAAGTATATAAACATTTTGTAAGTTAATTTTAAACAAAAATATTCTATTATCATAGAAGAAATTTCGCTATTAGAATACGAACACGTTTCCACCTACTTCACATTATGCTTTTTAATTTTGGAATCAATGTTTGTTTGGGAGTTAAAAAATTTACACAATTAAGTTTTTATGGGTTTTTAATATTTATTTTATACAGTTTTTGCTCTTTGTATTCTCATTTGAATTTTTTTTCGCTAAATTTTTTATGATTGATTGTTAAACAAATCGTGCACTAAGTTTAATAATACCATTAATCGTACTAAAGGGTTCACTCGATTTATTATTTTATTCAGTCAGCAGGTGTAATGCTGAAAATCGATATTGGCAACACCGAACTTAAATTTCACTTACATTGTTGTTGTTTTTACAGGTTTGTGTTTGTAAACAAATTTAAAACTGCTGATTACTCTGCTTGCTCTATATTGTAATCAGCTGTTGCAAAGAGTGTTAATCACACATTTTCCCCAATCGCACTAATTGTCCACAAACACACTCACAAATTGATTTTCTTGCTTTTTTCTTTTGAATTAAGAAAAGTGCAAGTATTTGGGATGTTTTTTTCGTGTATTCATGAGAGTTTGTTTCTGTAGGTCTGATTTTTAAAAGCAACACAACAAAACGTGTATGTATGCACTTAAGTAAAATAAAGTATGCAGTGAGAGATTGAAAAGAGAGAGTGGATTGTGGAAAATAAACAAATCAATGACGAAGCATTAAAATTAAAGTGGAATTTAGACATGATAAAAGCTCTCAATATTTATAAAATAAATCAATATACATTTTTAAAACTTTAACAACTCAGTGCTCAATATTCCTCCCTCACATATTATCTTTATCTATTTAACTCATATATTTAGACATACATATGTGCATGCAAACGTAAATATATGCATGTATGTATATATATATATATATAAATGTATATACATTAGTATGTATGTATGTATGTATGTTTTTATATTATTAATTTCTATTTCTAGATAAGGCATTTTACATAAATATTTATTTATACATACATATGTATGTATGTATATTAATTACATATGGATGTATATCTATATGTATGTATGTATATCTGTACACTAATGTATGTATGTACATATGTAAATATATGCAAATAAGCAATATGTATGCATATACGTACATAGTATTTAAAATTTTAGTTTTGAGAAACCAGCACATTTTTTTCTTTATATCTATGTACATACATACATACATATGTGTATTTATTTATTTATTTATTTCTATTTAAGTATTGTATATACATATTTACATACACTTAGAGGCGTAGTTACATTGGGGATCTGCTTATACCAGTGCTGGGAAATCAATACATTACTTTTTTTACAATCTATATACAATAAAATGAGAAACAAATCCTATGTTACTAATATATTACGTTAAAATCCAGCGAAATCCAGTGAAGGGCATACATACTTATTTTCATCATCCAAAATTCACTAAAATGATTTCAGTGAAAGATTTAGCAGAAGATCTGCCATTTAGGAGTTATATCTATAATATTTTCCCACCTGCTAAGTCTGATCTAATATAAAAAAGATATGTAAACAAATGTTGTTCGGTGGAGAGGAACAGTACTCAATAACTAAGCGTAAATTTTGTAAAATTAAATTGGAATAAATTTGATTGTGTATAGATTTTCTTATTAAAATTTTACATTTTGGTTCATAATTAAAATGAAACTCAAGTATTTGACAAAACATCTGAAAAAGATTGAAAAGTTTAAAATACAAATTCATATGTATGTATGTAGCCTGTACCATATGTATGTACATATTATTGATATATTGCTTACCCCCTTTATAAAATACAACTGACCCCGACTCTACAAATCTTGATGCGAATTGGTTTAGTAATAGAGTTTTGTTGCGTTACGTTTTATATAGTTCTGTTTCATTTGTTTATATTTTTTTTGTTTGCATGTAAACATAAACAACTTTTTTACATTTTTATCGTGTGTCTGAGTTGTGTTTCTGGTTTCTGGGGTCTTGTAAAAAATATAAACTGGCAAAAACAAACAACCACACCATACATAAATCAGGTTCAAAAGTTATCTGGTGTTTAGAACAAGTAAATACATACATTTTGTATACATACCCACACAACATTCAAGATACTGAGCATACATACTGCCGCACGACTTGCGCATATACTATGTAAAAATGTATACACATATGTATGTATGCACTCATATATATATAAGAGCATATATAGTAACTGTGAATGTGTGCCCAGTATTACTATGAAATAAAGCATTGACCAAATGAAAACACTCTCTCAATCTCGTGGCGATAATGCCAAGCGATCACAAATACAAATAATTTTCATAACTATTCTATACCATCATCGTGTGTATAGTTATAGTTGTGTTGTTGTTATTTTTAGTCCGTCCAGTTAATTTTTGTGATTTTCTCTTCCTTTTTAAATTTTAGAAGGAAACATATGTATAAACATACGGTCATACATATTCATGTTGGTACAGAATTACATACATACATATATACATATTTATGTGTGCACATATACATATGTATATCCACATCCAAATGTATACAAACACACATATGTTTGCATGTGCAGTTGCAGTGTTCGTTGCAACAAAAATCTCTGAGTAAGTACATTTCGAGCAAATGCATTTGAATATTGAACAAAAATTAAAGGAACATTCGTCCCAACCATGAGTCCACCTAACCATCGAACTCATATAAACAGCCATTGATACGTACATATTTATGCATTATGAATTTCCATATGCACGCATATGCATGCATATGACATATGTGTGTCATGTGTGCATGGGTATGTGTGCATTTGTGTATAATAGCAATATTGGATACGAAATTGTGTATAATAAAATCCAAATGTTTTGAATTGTCAGCTGGTTAAATGCTGTTTTGTTTTGTGTACCCATAAACAAAATAATACATGTGTTATCCAATATACATACATATGTGTGTATATGCATTTATTTAGATATTCTGTATGTATGTACATGCATACATATATGCATTACGGGCGTACCGTTCCTCTAAAAGGTAGTACCAAAAAATTTACAAATAAATCCATAGATCATTTGAAGAGAACTGGAAACGCAAGTGTACACATCCGTGGAGTGTATTCGTTACGAATTTGAAAAATTTAAGTTGGAATGTATCACTTATTATCGATATCCTTACACTCACTTGGGGGAAGTAGTTTGTGTTATTTTAACAAAAATATTCGTACGCACCCGTAAAATAAGTCAGTATCTTTCAAATTCCCGAGATTAATTGTAATATTTATTTAGTGTATTTTATAAAAAGTTAGCAAGATATAAAATACAAAATTGGGTGCCTCCGTAGGCTAGTGAATAAAGCTCAGCCTAATGAAGCGGGGGTCGCGGGTTCGATTCCTGCCTAGACCCGGGTGTTTTCCTGCGGACAAGCCAAAAGCTTTGCAGGTAGAGTTGGTTAAAATAAAAAAAAAAAAATGTGTGCCCATATTTACATATGTATGTATGTAGATAAGTGGGTATAGTACATATGGATGTACATACATATATACACATATATACATACATATATGTGTGTATTTATGTTGTAATGGCTAAACGGGTTGTTGTATTTAAAAATATTCAAAAATAAAGCTCTTATCGCATAGAAATTAGCATTTCAAAGCATCTGTACAGATCTGTTTACAAATCTATGACATATTTTAATTTTTAGTCCACATTAGCACACTTCTTAAGCTCACACGGTATCTTAATAGATCATACAACCGATTAGGATGGCGAATCAAGGCTACAGAATTTAGAATTTGCTTAACTAAAGATAAAGATATTCCAAACCCCCTAATGTACGAGTATATGCACACATGATTTTGTACTAGACGCTTGTGTATGTATGCATGTGAGTATAGATGCTACATTTGCTTAGTTGGTAGTTTGGTCGCTTGATCTCATTTGGTTACAATTTGATATACATGCAGTATTTGTGTGGATGTTTGATTAATGACGAGGAAGAGGATGAAGATGAATAAAACGGTATTATTGGTGATCAGGTTTGCCATTGATGTACGAGTACAATTTATGTTGGCACACGACTTTTTTTACACAAAAGTACCCTTTTTTAAAACTGATTCAAATGTCAATAATTGAATTGAGGAAAATTAAAAATTATTAATTTTGCTTCCGATAATGTTCTATAAAATTGTTCTCGTTAATAACATACATACATATATTTTAAGAGACAAATCAGCCACTGATTTGAGTTGGGCACCATTTTGTTTAAATATATGTAGATCGTACTACGATTAAGCATCTTAGGGAAAACATTTAAAACCTCTAATATTACATAATATAGTGACTGGAAAATCCATAGAAAAAGACATCTGCACGTTTATGTACTTAGTACCAAACCAAACACGAAGCACGTGTTAAGAGAATGGGGTGTGTGAGTTTTGAAGGACATAGTTTTTATCCTCCATGAATAACTTAAGGTATTTCTTTTTTTCTTTGATAAATAAACCATCACTTGAACTTTTTCTGCTTTATTTCCCCAAATGGTTTGCTCAGCAAATCTATAAAAATTATCTTTTCGATTTGATGTATTTTTATAAAATTAAGTTTTCATTAAAAATTTCAAGACATGTTTTTCTTTGAAAAAGTTTGGTTTTTGGTCGACTTTTACTAAGTAAATTTTGGTTTTTAACGACAATAAACCGGATTCATGTAATTTTTATATAATTAACCAAAACCATATCAATAAGAAACTCATACATACGTGAATGAAGGTGGGGGTGTAAGTAAATAACATATCCTGGCCGACGGTTGAACAATAAGAAATTCTTTAATGTGAAAACATGTGATTTTCATAAATTATTTGAAGTAAATATTTTTGTATAATTATTTAATTTAAGACATTAAAGGAACTTTTTTTTGTTCTAATTTATTAGAGAATTTTTTTAAATGATTTAAATTCAATTTTCATTTTGATATTGTGAAAAAAAAACAGTAGCAGTTGAAGTAGGAGATAAGGCAGCACAAAGTATATACATGAAGGAAAACCGTCCCACTATGATTTTATAGAAGAATATATTTATTTAGTATTATCTAGATAATTTAAATTATAATTAACCATCTGCGGCACTTTTGTCTAAATTTGAGTGGAAATACTCATAACCCAGAAGTAAATCATTTTGACAATAAAAATTAACAAAAATTAATTGCTTTCAATAGAATTTCTTATAAATTTTTTCTTTAAGAAGACAATGTGCATGTTAGTTCTCCCACATGCTAAGAAACATACCCAGCACACACCACATTTTGCCTCAATATGATGCCCATTGCTAACAGTTAATATGCTTTATGAAGTATGTGGTAGTGCAGTACGATCACCTCCTAATTGTTACTCTTCCTATTTGCCGTTCAATGAATCCTTTGTGTCGAATATTTCTTTCCAATTTTAACCATCATTGTGTTTTCACATGAAAGTAGTGTAATTAGTAAAATTAAATATTAAACTTGGGCTTACATAATTATATAAAAAGGATTATAATTTATTATTTTCAGATCAAACATTTCCTAGAACTCGAGAGGGCACAAGTACACAATCTGAGTACAAATAGTGTTGGAAAAGAAATAAATGAAATTTAATAACTTTATATTTGGAATAATTATCAGACTGCCTTAACATCATGTTTGTTGGGTTAATGTGCAAAAGCGAAGTAAAATTCGTAAAAAAGTCTTTTATATACATATATGTATATAAAAAAAGAACTTTAAAAACGGAGAGTGCTTTTATTGTGTTACACCCACACAATATCCACACGTCTCCGTACAGTCAAATGTACTCTTCCTTTTAAAGCAACGAACAGCACATTCAGTGTCACCAGCCGGTCATGAACTTTCAACAGACAAATGAATGCAGGGGCAAAGGTCAAAAAAATTCATTTATAGGACATTGCTACTGCCACGGAGAAGATTCACCGAGTACGCATGTAACCATTTTTAGTTTATTAACTGGAAGAGTGCGTGAGTTTAAGCGAATTTTGTGTGTGTGGGTGGTTTATTATTTCAACATCTCACACGCTACGCCAAAAAAGTATACCCAACACACGGCACCACAGAACTTCATTAGGCACCAACCAAGAGTTTCACCTCTTAAAGAAATACTCTGTGGGAATATACATTTTAAATACATCGCTGATGGTGTGACATATGTTCGTGGAGGATGTTGAAGACCAATATTATCTATAGTTTTTGCCCTTATTTTTCCCGTCCACTTTGGCTTCTAGCCAAACCCTTCCAAAAAAACATAAAACAAAAAAAGCAAATAATAAGCAACTCTAATTCTTATTCAAATATAATTAAATTTTAAACCTAAAACTTGTAAAAAGAGAAAACTCGTAAAAACCTATAACCTCCTAATTTCAGTATAATAATACCTGCTAAAATTATTTACCCAGAAACAGAAGCTCAAACATGAGCCTTTGGTAATCATATATGAACTAAAAATATAAGTATTTTTACTAAAAGAGCTTAAATTGAAGAAAAATATGATATAACATAAATTAATATTAAAGTTCCTAATAGACAAAACGTTATGGATCCAATAAGTATATAATAAGTGAAGAAACTAATAAAGTATAAAACAGTAAATAAGTAAGTAACAGTAATAAGTAAGAACGCTTGTAAGCGTTCAGGTTGAAACCCTCACACTAAAATTAAAAATAAAGCAGGAATTAATCTCCTTCCAAAAAAAATAAATAAATTTACTCTCCTAAAAGTTAATACTAATATTAATAAAAAATAAACATTTATTAAAAATAAATTTAAATAACTATCTATAAATTTTAAAGAAGTAATTCAGAGTGTTAACAAAATCAATCCATAAGAAATTATATCGTAACCAAATACATATATGAGAAATATATACATACATACATATATAATAATTTATACAACTTATTTATTAAAATTAAAAATAAATCTTACTATAAAAAAAAAAATTTGAACCCTTCAATATATTTTTAATGTAAAAAGTATCGGCAAAATAATATAATTATTTTAATTATTTTCAACATTAAAAAATATTATATCTTTGAGAATAGTCAGTCCCGTGTGTGCGAATAATAGAACCTAAAATAGAAATCCCAAAGCAGCTTCACAAATTCTAATAAAATTATATTCATTGAGAACAAGTTCAAACAAATTCCACCTCTTTTTTGGGGAGTTTGATGTGAAGGAAATTTAAGTTCAAGACTAATAGGCGATGCTTGCTGAAATGTTACCATTGTTTGCTTGGGAGTGTGTGCTTCTGAGTGTGCTGTTGTGTACACTCAAGGCCAACTATTCACTTTTCGCATTTAATGCCTCTTTACAGTTTTCCTGTTTACATACTAAATATTCAGAATTTACATACAGACTTCTACGCAGCTGATCTCCTACTAATCAACGTCAAGTTTGCAAAAAAAAATTGCATCGTAAATAATCGAAATGTGAACCGGCATAGAGAGCAGGACCTCTTTCCAAAATCATTGCAGTTCGTTGTGTCATGAGATGGTTTTGATTAAAGCCATTTCACATTAGCAACGTGATTTTGCTCTGAACATTTTTCGTTTCTACATCACTCAGCCGAATGTGTGATTGGCCTCCAACAATTAAACTTGAAAATAGGAAATTCAAACAAAATGTATTTTTTTAAACTCAAATCAGCTTAACTGTATACGTGCACATGCATGCACCCGCTCTTGTGCCCGCCTGTTTATCAATACGCACGAATACTTGTAGTTGCTTTTGCAGTTGTATGTGCGCTTCTAAAAAAAATGCATGCCTGCGTACACATCTTTTCATATTTTTGCTCTGCCAGATATTCATATTCTTATTAAAAGTCTAAGCACTCACTGGGTGAGAGCAATGGCAAGTGAATGTACTTGCGCTTATGTAGCTTTTTAGTAATATTTTTTAAATTTATTTTTGGCAACTTATAAGTGCTGACTGATTTCGTACAATGCCGGGCATATTAGTAGCAGTCGTTTGAATTATTCAGTTGTAACAAGTTGATTTGAAGTAAAAGTTGATGGAATCCCCAATAGCATGTTGGAGACATTCAATTCAGTTCTACTAAAAGCTTTACACTTCATATAAAATTATTATTTTATTTTAGCTTTTGCCATTAATAGGTTTTTTTTTATAGCATACGAATATGTAAACTACTATACTACTATATTTATTGATTATGAAAATTAATTGTGGGAAACTGTTAGCATTTTCTCACATATATTAAAAAGCTAGTAGATCTTCCTTAGCTCCGGCTGTCATAAAATGAAAAAATGCTCATGAATTTTACTCAATTCTCAATTTTGGTATTTTACTCATACATAACATTTAAGCACATGCAGCTTTCTGCGCCACCTCCGTAGCTGTATTTCGCATTGGCGGCAATACAAAATAGTTATTAAAAAGCCATCAACGGAACGTTTAACATTCTGTCTTTTCTACTACCGTCGCTTGGTCATTACTCCGGCACAATACAGTGCATGACTACGGCCTTGGAATAATAAACAAATATTGACTCACATCTTCAAGGTTAAATATCGATTCCGCTGAAAGTGAATTTCGGTGAATTATTTTTGTATTCGCAGCTGTTTCTTGCAATAATCCTTTTGATTAGGATTTACACTTGCGATCGCAGCATTAGCTTTCAAAATAATTTTCTTATGTAATAAACTTTTCTATTTGCTTCCAATTAAGAGTTAGTTTGAGTTAAACACCAAAGCGGGTCACAATATTAACATTTCTATACCCAAACCTGCAAAACAGTTACTTAACACCACAGCAATTTACCATTTCAATTGAACAACAGATGTCGAGGCAGATCCACCTGGCTACTTAATTACCTACCCAGGTAGCCACTTAACATAATAGCGTGTTATCTGCAGTTAATGTTTTCCAAACACAAAGAAAATAAATTGCTTCGCTGATACAAGCCATGCTATATACATTTGTCGAATATTCGGGCCTCGTGACCACGTAACCACCTACCAACTCTATTGTCAGTTAGCTAAAATAAGCTAAGAGGTGAAGGGATCTGCATTAGCGTGTATACAATATTTTACAATTATATACACTAAAAGGACATTCCGCGAAGTCGCAGCAGGCATTCCCCATATATATAGAGACCTTCATTTTAATCTACAATTATATAAAAACATCAGCATCAGCTGTCACTGTCTACAGATTTGATCTAAAAATTAATAAGAATAAGTTTTAAGATTTAAGCTGTGCCCAATATTATCTTTTTAATTTTAAATAACATATCTTGGCTGGCAGTTGGCTAATAAGAAATTCTTTAATGTGAAAACATGAAGTAAATATTTTTGTACAATTATTTAATTTAAGAGATTTAAGAAACTTTGTTTTTTTTTCTAAATGATTTAAATCCAATTTTCATTTCGATCTTATGAAAAAATACCGGACTCAAGGAACTTCGGCCCACCCTAATTTTAAACATTTCACATTTACCGCAATTTTCCATATTTTACTCCAAGAATTTTCTATTTTTTCATTTGGAAAGCCATTAAGAAATAATTTCACACAAAATTTCATACAAATAATTTATGTTAGATATTTCCAATTTTCCGACTTTTCCGGAGAGTTTTTCCAAAATTTCCTCCCGTAAAAACCTTCACCTCGAGAACACGAACAACTGCCGTCCAAATTTTATGAATTACTATACATTTTTTACAACATTTTTATATACATATATAGATTACATTCGTATATAATCTGAAGACGAAGACTGGTTCGAACCATTCGAACAAGCAAATACAAAAGCAGCAACCACCAGTAGTAGCAGAAGTAAGAGATGAGTCATCACAAAGTATATAAAGGAAGACCCCTCGCTATGATTTTATAGAAGAATATATTAATTTAGAATTATCTACATGAATTAAAAGATATAATTATTCATTGTTATTCCAATAGGCATCTTTTAGAGAAAGCCAATATGTTTCTGAATTAATTGGTAATCTAGCAGCTAAATGTGATTTCCAAAATCGCGACTTATCGCAATCATATCACGCTGAGCAACTTTATTATTAATTCTCAAATTGAAGACGGATGTGAAGTAGAACATTCATCGAGCGAATAGATTACGAATTAATGCATTGCATACTCATACTGCTTACCAACACAATTTTACATACAAGTTCTCTGACTTATTTCTTTTATTTGCATTAAATTGAATTTTTGAAACGTTTTAGAAGCGAATAAGTAGATGTTTTGAAATTTTGATGCTAAAGCGAATGCAACAATTTTAATAGAATATCACGAACGCTCGTTGTAACAAATTATATTTAATAGATTTTGTTCTTCATTTAAAAGTTTAAATAAATAAATACTGTACTATATATAGTATTTTTAAGCAAATGCGTCAAAATGTTCGTATTCGTATTTTGTAAAAGGAATTTATTTGCCTCGAAAAGGGCCTTATTATCGATTTCATAATTAACTGGCAAAGTGTACTCTGTATCACGGCAGCTTACAAGCTTTTCTGGTAGCCCTCTTGGCATAAGTTTCTTCATGTGAGTGGAAATCCACTCTCTATTAAAGTTATTCAGCTTTACGAGTTGCTGCTACAAATGTCTCATCAATATGATCTTCTTTGTCCCAACGTGCATTTTGGTTTGGCATACAATAACAAATTGATTCTGCTTGCTGTAATGCATTTATGTGGAAAAACCACAATATTCTAATGAACATACTTGCCACATTCTAAACTCTGGCACTAGAAGCGCCCAAAGCCTCATTTCACATAGATAGATAAATAATAATCAGCGATTAAGCAGAGACGACAATTTGCTGTCTCCTCGATCTGTAGTTGTGCCTGCCTCGACGCGTCTACTGCACTGATGGAATTTACTCATAAGCATATTAAAGTTATAAACAAATAGACTGTCGTCCGGTCCGCGATTGACGCCGAGTTGCAACTCGTCTCTTAACCTTTTATTGTTCTAAAGGTCCAGAGAAAGTTCTCACGTTCGTCATTAGAAGCCACTGCATAAAAAAAACTGTTGTTACTTGCAAGCGAACCAAACATTAGCCATGGGGTTTCTGGGTTGCAGTCTTAATGGCTTTCCTTTTTGTGATAAAAAAAATTAATGAGTCACTTTGGAATAGAAGTTTCTTCATATTTAAGTCGTTCTGCGATAATTCCAAAAGTGCAACAGTAAACTAGATTAAGTCAATCAAATTCAATACTTAAAAGCGTATGAACATAATTCCATGCATACATAGTTATGTACATATATGAGTGTGTACATACAAGCTACTTATGGGTGCATTTGTGTACGAGTCTTTATGACAATAAAACTACACAAATAAATTTTCGTAATAAAAAAAATCATAGAAAGTTAAATAAATACGATTTGTGGGCACGAGTAATTGTGGACAAATTAGAGGCCAATAAATTAGCGTCGTATGAAAAATAGAATAGGTATAGAAGGTACACTGTGCAAGTTTTTGTTATTTTCTTTTATAATTATGTATTATTATCGTCTAAGCTTTTAGTGTTATTGAACTCGCTCACTTGCATTTGTGGCATTATCAGTCAGATGATAAATGCACACAAACGCATGATAAGCTCGATCGCGCATGTGTAAGTGTGTATCAGTGGGTCACACGTGTGCCAGTGTAATACGTGCTCATAAATGAAATTCGTATACATATACATGTACTGTGCGAGTGCATCCATAGTTTTTCATTTTACTTCAATGACCAAATGCTACTTCGTAGTTAATATTCATTTATTTTCCGTCTTAATGTCTCTTTTTATTTATTATTTTTATTTTGTACTTGCAAGCAGGAGTAATCAGCACTTGATGACCAGTTCTGTAATATTGAACTGAAGTTACAAATCAATTCACTTATCAGGAATTGAGAACGTGTTTAAATGGCTGTAGCGTAGATGCAAGTTAATGCTCGTGATAATTACAAATTTCAATTTAAACTACGACAATTGTTTAAAAATTATAAATACTGAAAAGCAAGTGCATTCAGGTGCTGTTTTGAACTTTGTTGCCTGATAAGGACGGCAGATTGGGATGTGCCGGAAAATTAAATACAAATGTTCGCAAATAACCGAACAACTAAGGAAGAATCGTAAGCATTCGGCCGAATTGCAGAAATGTTGTTCAACTTTGAGCATAGGCACACTCTGGTCCTGTCAGTTCCCCAAACTATAATCCACTTACATTCAACCTTTTAGTAAGGCACAGGTTTCTAAAAGGCTTTGTAGCAGTAGCACTGGTTTTAATGCTTTTTCAGCAAATTATTAAATTGAAAGTGAACAAACATCAGCTAGTTTTAATATATTTCAACCATTGACATCCGTCCTTACAAATCTACACAAACACACATACGTATTTCTCAAATATCAGATGCAGCCGATTTCTGTGCGGCATGTGTTCGTATTTATTTTTCCCAACACGTTACGTGCTTCATTTAAATAAAATAAATATTTAAATTGATTACATAAAAACAAGAGTACAATTTTAATTATTTAATCCAGTAAATCTTTTAATCACTTCTGGTTTTTACATGAATATTTTAAATAAATTCTAAAACAAGTTCTGTGAATTTAATTTGACGATTTGATGTTGGGAAAGGAAAAAAAGCAAATTAACTGGTTAAAGTGGCAAATTGATTTCCATTTACAACTGCTTCTATTAGGAAAATATTGAAATACTTGACTGCACTTAAAATATAATTTTTTCAATAAAGTACATTTTTTCCTCTACACAGAAATAATTAATATTTTTTCATATAAAATATGAATTGAAATACGAATGATTTTTGTAGAGGCGAAAACATATTAACAACATATTTAAACTGTATTTAATTCTTTATTAGAACGAATTTTAATGCATTATATAAAACTAAATTATATTTTTTCAATCGGTTACCATTTCTAAATTCGCTAAATAAGAAAACAAATCATAATAGGTGGGAGGGCATTCCTGATATTGAATATTTTACTTTTTTATAACTTTCTTTATCAAGAAGTGTGATCCTACAGAGTGCATAAGCATTCTCGATCCATATAAGAAGCGATTAACATATTCACATATTCTTGAAAAAGTGTGTATAAGATTCGACACTGTAGGATATACGAGCTCATATCACTTTTACCGGTTTTCTACTTATTTCAACAATTATACGAGCATACCCAGTAATCTCTATATTCTTTTCTCAAAACGATTAGAATGTCAAAAACATATAAAATTGTCAGGTTTTTCTTGTTAAGTTATAAAAAATATTCTGTCTTTGGAAAAGTTTTCATCTTTGTGCTGCTTTAGCTAAGGACTTGTATTGCTATTGGGCTCATATGTTTTTTTTTCTCAGTGGAATTTTAACATTGATTTAGGTATGTAATATGTTTATGCAACACTCAGAATACACTGATACCGGACTCAATTACTACCGGCATTTTTTACTACAAAAACCGACGGTTATAGTAAAAGCGCCAGAAATATACGTAAAGGTATTATATCTCTTTTACTTTAAAATATTTTTAATTATTTTTGCGCAGTTTTTATTTCGCTTTTCGTATATCGTATCGTATTTTAAAAATGGCTAAACTGTGACGGCAAATCACAGCTTTATTAATGCTTAGTTTGTAGTAGCTCAGTTCGTCACACATTATTGCAATTGCGTACATTTTCAACACTTAATGTTGCTGTATTTGTATTGAAAACAACAATAAAAAGTTAAAATGTTGCTCGGAAGGAACGCTTCATCCGTATTTGGCTAAACAGGCTGTAAATTCTTTGTAAATATTAATTCAAATCCGTTGAACATTTCTAACGGTAATTACGTTTCCACATATCTTATAGATGCAATATGTAGCCAAGTTCGAATATGTATGTATGTGCTCGCAGATGTAAGCGATTGTGTTTGTATGCTGGCATTTATTTTAATAAAAATTTTGCGTAGCAGCTATTTTATATATTTCTATTTTGTGTTTCTCTTAATTAATTATTCGTTAATTTTATAGTTTGTTAAATGAAATGCATGTTGTCGTCGTCGTTGTCGCAGAATTGGCCACATTAAAACGACAAGCAAATGATTAGTTGTGATGATTAGAATGTTGTCAGCTCGTGCACAGTTTAAATAAGAAACATACAGACAAATATTAGGAGGGTTTCATACATAAAGTTAAACAAATATTTAATGCATGTTAAATCAATGTTTTTCCTAATTTATCTCAGCACTGTACGTATGATTATACTCCTTATAAGGCTGGGTGAAAATCGTCTCTGAGCCTAATTTGTGGAAGTTATAAAAATTTAAATAACATGATATGCTTGTCAGGTTCAATACGCATTCCCCATATGTTTCCAACACTTTTAGTAGATAAAGATACACTTGACTTTAGATGAGGTGTATAACATAGTTTTACACTGAAAGAATAACACAAATCCAGAAAAAGTTTTTCCAAAAAAAAAAAAAATACGAATGTAGTCCTTTAAGCTGATAATTGAAGCCAATGCACATCCAGACTTGCAAACCCAACAAATTTCCAGCACATTTTTTGGCGGCCACATTTTCGCAAACTGTAAAGCTTTCTGAGCGTAAACGGTTGCTTACCTGCTCTGTTTCATTTACACTTTTTACGTATTTATATTTTATTTGTCTGGTGTCGGATCGTCACAATCTTGTATATGCCATAATAAAGAATTGCAAAAGAATCTTTTTTATGTTGGATTAGTGTTTTTCCTAATGACATTCAGTATTTTATTACATGATTACATTTACAATAACACTTATAAGCACTCAGAATAGAAATAGAAGTTTACAACTGTATATAATTTATTAATTTTAGTTTTTAAAATATTTCTATACAAATACAATTTGACCATAATTGGTGCTCCCTCTAAACATTTGAAAGACTGCAGTCTAAATCTCAACTATCTTGAGGGTTAATATATGTAAACGGACAGTTTGTAAAACATTAATTCTAAAATGCCAATGATGAATATGTCTTACATTTATCCTATTAAATGGAAAATAGTTTTTGGACTTAACAAATATTGAAAGTCGTAGTAGACTATTTGAGAGATATCCAGATTCTAATTGATATGTTAATCATTTCTCCACCATTTTCCGCCGTTCTTATAAAATTGTAAAGTGAGGTCAAAGTTTCTGTAATTCTCGAATTGTTATATTTTATAATAACAAATTTATATTCTCATCTGCACAAATCATACAAAAAGTAGAGACAACTATTTAAGATTTAAATTGAAATTGGCTTCATTATGTATTTGTCTCGGTGCATACAAAATTAAAAAAAAGGAAAAAAACGATGTTAATAGAAACTTCCTATAAACTTGGGCCAATAAACTTAGATTTTCTAAAAGGAGATTTTTTTTTAATTTATGTAAAATAATTACATTACAAAAAGTTGCGAAAATATAAAATTCCTTTTACTTTCTCAGCCGCTTTAATGCGAAATAGTCGCAATCAAATTGTTCCCACTGCATTCGTAAATATATTCCTAATAACTTTAAAATCTCTAAACATTTTATATTTCAGAAAAAATAATTTTAGTTTTAGAAGGAAAGAATTAAAAACCCTTCTGAGAAGCACGTCTTCCACACCAACGACTCCGATGGGTGGCATTCATCTATTCAACAGTCTTTTAAATATTTAAAGGGAATGATTAACATATATATTTACTTATATATTATTTCTGCAATGATCATCAGATTTTTATTTTGTTACGTATGTGGTCAATTATTCATTTTCTAAATGATCGTGTAAGCCCTCATCTTATGACGGTAACACGTGTTGTGTCCTTTAACTTATTTCTTATATGTACGTATTATGAATATGTGTATTTATAATTATATATATGCATGTGCAGTACACAAATAAATACGTAGATGTACGTGTGCTTAAAATTTTTCTGATAACTGTTTTTGAAAATTGTTTTCATAATTTTGTTGCACTTGTCCCTAAGGTTGTAATGTTTTTAACAATTGTTGTTGTTTAATTGTTTAAACAACACTTAATAAAGCTTTTTTTGTGTCATGAGTTTCATATCCGGATTTTTTTTCTAATATTTTAGTTTCCGTTTCAGCTTTTTTACAATTTTACAAAGTACTTGCTGCGATATCTGGTATATTGTTGAGAAGCAGACTGCTATTCTTCCAATAGAAATTTGGGGGTCCCTCAGTATAGCAGTATTTCCTTTCCAGCGGTTCGCCATTTTCCACGAAGTACATCAAATAGAAATTGCACATTTCATCTCTATTTGTAGCTCTGAAATAAAAATGCAGATTGAAATCTCAAAGTATTCTTCAATACAAGCTGCAAGGCGCGTTGAAAGTTTGCAGAACTTAAGTACAATACGAGTAAATGAATTAAAGCAGTATCCGGAACAGAACTCTGTTAGAATGAAAATATGCCAATCTTACTCTTTTAAAGTCAAACAGTAAAGCTAAATGGAGTTATAAAGTCAAACAGTAAAGCTAAATGGAGTTATGGATAGATGCTTAGGAAGCAAATAAAAATAATAACAAGGATTTCGTTTCACTTTACAAATAAATCACTTTACAAAAATCTAATTATACAGAGAACTTTGTAGTACTAAAGTCGACCGTATTGTTATGTGTTTTTGACCAAATTTATACATATTTCTCATATACGCTTCGAAATTTAACTTAAGAATTCTATAGTGCTTATTATTTTGGTTTTTGTAAACATTCCTTACTTTGCAAACAATACGATGTTTGATTTTGTGTATTGGTTTTGCTTACGGGTTTCATTAATTGCAGGGTTTATAGCATTTGTTGTTTGTTTTATAACTGTTTTATGGCTTTTTAATTTTATTATAATGGTATATATTAATGTTAGTTATCTTGCAACCCCAATCTGCATGGATGTATCCATTTGTACACAAGCAACGATTATAATGCAACTTGGAGTCTGTGTAGGAAATACCACCTTTGGGTCCATTGTGAAGTCCGTATTAAGTAGCCAACAACCATAATTAAGGTCTGCGTAATAAGGGTATTTAGATATATTAGCAGGTTTGTAAATAAGCAATTTTATTACAATTAACGAGATCGGAAAATATGAACATTTTTGTAAAGGGTGTAAACGTAAAAAATTAAACGTTTCTTGCAATAAATGTTGATTAAATTACCCAGCTTGGCAGAAATACGATTGAATAAAATAACGCCTGAATATTGGAATACTTAATACACGATTCCATATATATTTATTTGCGAGTGTGTCTGTTAAGCTTATGCAAGTGAATAATGATATCAAAAATGAGAAATAAATTTTTTTAATTTAAACTCACCCAGTCATTGTTATTCGATCGCGGTGACTCTCCATTGTACACCGAGCCGCCACAATGTCGCCCATAACAATTGGATCCGTATTGAATACAGGGTAAAACATTTGCTTTGTCAATGGATCGCGCTTCCCCAATAGTGTCCATTGATGCATTCCATTATAATCGGGACGTACCTTATAGCCCGCCACAACTTTGCCCAGACTATGCGTATGCGTACGATATGCAAAGGGGTATATAGTTTTATTTTCTGTTATTTCACAAGCTGTTTCCATGTGTGTAAGACTCCGAGGTGGTATGACGCCAGCTGTGACCATTAACAAGACCCCTGCTAATTTCTTCATCCTAGAATTGAGATATTTTATAAAGTTACCACTTAAAGAAATTAAATAGTAAATTTTAAAATTTACGGCCTCTCCGTATATTTGATGAAAACGCCAGAATTATCCGTACTGCCATCTACATGGATGATATAATAAAATAAATTTAAAGAAAAGAATTTTAAACAGACGTGTAAAAAAATAATTATTGGAATTTTAATATTAAACTTCGGAAATATCTGAAGTTTAGTTTTCAATATGAAAAAGATAAATATTTCAAAATAACTGTAATTTAAATCTTAAATAGAATCCCTATATGAACAAGGCGAAACCTAATTATATTAAATCCGGATCACTTTTTAAAATTCCTTACCTCTAAATTTTTCAATGTTGGCATAATGCACTTGCAAAACTATATATTTAATTGGGGAACCGTGGCCAACTTTAAATCCCACATCTTCAGGTAATTCCAATTTGGGCGCATCTCTTGCCCAAGCGTAGAGAATCTGATAAATTAAATTACATAATTTTTTAGTAGTAAAAATGATTTTTAAGTTTGTTTGTTAAAACGTACTTGGGACTGTAGACTACAGGGACTGTATTTTTTTTCGCCAGTAGATCTTGCCATTTCGCCACAATCCCTAAAAAAATATACAAATAATAATTAAAATTTATAGCTGATTAAAAGCGTGTTGAAATGGCAATAAAACGAACTTGTGGGTATATTTCCTACTGTTGGGAAATAATTTGCATTTCTTATTTTTAGATTTTACATAATAATTTTTTAGCTAGTACTATGATAAAAAATATATGACAAATGTATCCAAATTGAAGTTAAAAAAAGGAAAATGAAGAAAAAAGATATTTCAGATACAACCAAAAATATAATATATTGAATCCTATTAAAATGTAATAAATCCTTAAAACAAGATCGATTAACTAATCGATAAACGAAATTATATTAATATGTAAAATGTGCGTAATCCGAGTGGAATACATTTATTTAAAATTTTTTCCGTACCGAATTTTAATACGCCATAATAAAACTTAAGTAAATTTGTTTGAAATTCGTTACAAGTTTAATTTTAAATTCAAGGGCACAGTTTTCTGAATATATGAGTATAATTTGGTTATTTCGCCGATGCATTAAATCAAATTGTAACAGTGTATGTTTAGTATTCTATTATTTTACAATCACTACGTCGATGTACCTATCTGAACCACTAATTTTCTGTAATCACATTTCCAAATTTATTCTTTTCCGCATTTAATTAGTTACGCCAGCATAACAAACAAACATACATTTTTTTAATTTTTTTCTTGTTTCTGCCACCATATCGGAGAAAACGCAATTTCATTTCTTTTTGTAATGAAATTCAATTAAGTGTTTATTAAATACGCGTACTTGCCATTGAAATTGATTAACAGCAAAGAAATTGATTAACTGAATACAATATCGATTAGACAGGTGTAATTAAATTTTATTTAAAAATATACCAAGAGAAATTTTCGAAGATGGAAAGAACTGTTTTAATAATCTAATAATATTGTTAGAAATATTATTACATATTGTTTACTTTGAAATATACTGACATATTTTATCAAACTTCGCAGGAGTCGTTTACAGTATTAAAAAATTATTTTTAAGGAGAATTTTATAATTTTGCAAATTTAATTTTTGGGGCTCAAAATAACGTTTAAATTATTACCACCGGCTAAAATTGCAAAAAACAAACAGTTTATAAAAATAACATCTATTTAAAAAAAAAAATACATATGTACATATAGTTATATTTTGCTTAGAAAATTTTCTAAAATATTTGTAGAAGCAAGCAAATTGATATGTTTTCAGAGGGATTTGCATACATTTATATATATAGGTACTCTTATATGTAAATTAATAGGTTTGGTTCAGAACTTACCACACTTTATCCGTTGAGCCCTGTTCGCCGCATCCATATAGGAGCATGTGATGAGCGGTATCCATAGTGGCATTTGGTTCGTAACCCACTATATTAAAAATCAAAACAAATAAAAATATTTCTTAAATTTATTCGATTATTAACTATACTCACCAATGTAATAACTTTTTCTGGGATTCAGCTTTATCGCCGTGCACAGATATAATTCAGGCTACGATAGAGACAAAAACAATTTCTCAAATTAAAGGATTTTTTATAAATTTTATAAATTTTGATATTTATTAAAAATCTTATTTTGCCTACAATTATAAATTTTTTTAAATATGCAAAAAGTTTTCCTTGTGGAGTTCTTGCTGCATATTATTGGCTACTTTGAATTTACAATTTTACAAATCTCAATTATTTTCAAAAAACCAAATATGCGATAAGCATTATGCTCTACTTTTAGATGTTTATAATATAGTGCATTCAGTAAACCGAAATAATTATAATGAATGATAAATGTTTACAAAAATAGCAGCAAACATTATTTGCATTGATTAATTGGATAAAAATATTTAATTATGGTGTAATTATAAAATTATATGCACTTATTATAAAGCCTGGTTTTTGTGAAGAGCAGAAATTATTAGCTGCTCCTCACTTGGATTGCATTGTAAAAAATCAGGATAACAATACAAGAAACAGAAGAGGAGTATTAACATTGTTACTCCTTCTTTCCTTTTTAATCAATTAATCAACTAAAAGGAATTTTGCTGCACTTTTTATAACAATAAATCATTTAATGTACTATATAATTTTATTAAAAGTGCAAAAGAAAATCCTGACAGCAGTTTAATATTTGTTCCTGACGAAGCTTTTCATTGTGATAGTAACAATGATATAACATATAGAATATATAACAAAAGAATATATGTACATTAATGCTATAAATTGAATCAGCCGACTTTGTTACTCCGGACCGATTCAGCTATTGAAGCAGTTTAAAAAATGTAGTAGTAAAATATATTTACTATTGTTTTTTCCATTTCATGACACTGTGCGATATACATATGTCTGTTTATAATTACACAGATCATACAAACAAGCATGAATACGATTAAAAAAAAAAAATTTTGTAAAGAACCGTAAGTCAGGCTAAATATAATCTCTATTTCTTGACATGGTATTCGCAATCGGATGACAAGTACACAAAAACTGGAATTATGTCGGAGATTTGTTATTAAGAAGCGTGTTTGCAAGTACATATTAACAATATGGTATTGTTGTCGTTTTTGCTGTGAAAGTTATCTCCTTAGCAATTGTGTTTAACAATTACTAAATAAGGTGCTGTTTATTTAAATTATTTAATTATGCGCTGAAGTGTAATAAAACTGTGACACCTGTTCAAATATTAATTTTTCACTGGAATTTTAATGTGTATTTGTAACAGAACACCAAAACCGAAATTTAAAAATATTTACACGTCTGCAACAAAAGCCTGCTTTTTTGATGCCAAAAAAAACATTTTACTTACTATTTTTGGTCTAACTTTTGGCATTAGAAGAGGATACCGTCCAACTTGATGATTTTCCAGTTCGTAGATTTGCGAATTGTAGATACTGTTGTATTTGCCACCATCTATGATTCCATATGTTAATTTTAGCCAAACAATAAGTACAAACGCTAACACTTGTAGACTCTTTGTAGCCCTCCCTGAGTAAACCAACAACATTTTTTTCATTTTATACCGATTCTTCAACACATAAATATTTTGTATATTTTTGTTAAATTATTTTTCTTCAATTTAACTAAATTTAACAATAACAATGTTTATGATGGTGCTGCTTATTTGCTAAAAATTGACTGCTGGTTAAAAAATGTACTCGTATTTAATATTGTTGTTGTGTGTGCGCAAAAAATTATAATGACGATATTAACATCTCTGGGAACAATCAGAGAAGAAATCTCTTGTACCAGAGAACAGCATGAGAAATGAAACACGTTTGTTTATTTCTAGACAGATGTAAAACAATCAATATTGTGGCTGTTAACAGTACAATTGTAATTAAATAGCTGATTAACATAAAATGCAATGAATACTGTAAAAAGTTGTTGTGCAGAGAAAAAAATTTCTCGCCTAATTTTTGTGAAAAAATTCATTTAGTTTTTTTTTGTTATTATTATTGTTTTTTCTTGAATGGGGGCAACTGATGTGATTTGCATGCCCAATTTTTCATTCATACATACATATCTTGCAAATCTATTTAGCATTATAATTTATCTATAAGAAGCATACATGTGTTTTCTTTTAAATTTAATTTATTATTTATTAAATAAATATACAACTTTATTTTTTATATAAATTTATATCGAATTTTCTATAAATATTAAAAAAGGTATTTTATTAACATCCAAAGTTTTAAAAATATTTAACATTCTTTAAAATTTCTATACAATTTTTAAAATTTTAACAAATGTAATCGCTTTGCAATAGTAAGAACTTAAAAAAAATTTTTTTTTCGTTGAAGTTTACAATGTGTGATTTTTAGTGATTCTGACGATCCTATTTCTCAAAAATGGTTAAGGCGGTACTAATGAGTTAATTAGTTAATGCATTATTTTAGTAGGTTGTAAATAGTTCCTCTTGTATGCTGTTGGACCTTAAAAGTTGGGAGGGTGTAGGGCCACCTTCAAAGTTCATTTTTGGTGCCGCCTTGGAAGATTTTTGGTTGTGGTATTCATCAGAGAATTCCTATAAAAATAAAATATATTAAAAACGTTTTGTTTAAATTTTAAAAATTAATAACGATTTATTACCTTTAGGCGATTGCCTAAGAAGTGAGCTCTTTCTCGTTTCTTAACCATGTAATCGGATGCCATAAGCCACCTGTGTTCTTGGCAGTCTTCAGTATATGGACGTTTTCTACGTATAATAGATAAAAATTAGAATTAGTTTTAATTTTAAATCTTCAAATTATTAACGGGTTGAACTTACTGTGGATGACGCTTAAACAGGAACATTATGAATCTTGTAGCTTCGGGTGTTACTTCCTGGTAGAGATTTTCGAATCTATAACGTACATAGGCAATATTCTGTTTTGTTTCATGCTCATTGGCGCCACGGAACGGACTAACACCAGACAATAATAAATAGGTTAAAACACCTAGTGACCAAACATCTGATTGTGGGAAAACTGGTTCCTCCATGACCATTTCGGGAGCCTGAAAATCTAACATGCCGCATTCTTTAACTTGCACACCTAACTTATTAACCTTTTTGGTGCAACCAAAGTCAATTAATTTGACTTGTATGGAACGAACCGAGGCCATTACAACGTTATCAGGTTGTATATCTAAATGACAAAATCCTCGCCAATGCAAATATTGAAGTGCATCCAGCAGTTGTACGATGACTGTGGCGACCATTTGTTCGGTATATTGATGGCGACTACTGAAATATGTCAAAACGTCGGCACCTTGTAACTTCTCCATTATAAAAATGGCAATTGGAACATTAAGAGGCTTGTATGCTGCAAACAAGGCAGGAATACGTTCGTGTCTTAACGTTTTAAAGTTATCGAATTCAGCAACAATGTCCTCCTCATTCTCTTCACTCACTTCAAATATTTTTGCCACTACAACGGCATCAGATGACTTTTGAATGCCCTTTACAATAGTACTGAATTCACCACGAGCAATTTCGGAAATGAAACTATATTTCTCATTAACGGAGTGGTCGGTAACCCAATTGGGAGGTTCACGCTCGCAATGGTAATCCGTATGTACACGTTCCTCTTCAGGTAAAACAACCTGACCGTTTTCAGTCAGTTGCTGCAAATGTTTCATGGCTTTCGTTATATGAATTTTCGGAGCATCCGCACCACTGGTAGCTCCTGTAATGGGAATACCCATATCACTCCAACCAATACGATTTCTGGAAGCTAATCTAAATTGGTATTGAGTATTCGGTTGAAGATCATGAACTAAGAAGAATTCATGATCGATATTATCCGCAATGTTAATCCAGGCATGCCCATCTAATCTTTTATATTCCAAGCTATAACACAATACTGAAGTATGGCCATCATCACGTGGTTGTTTCCAACGCAACAAGATTTCAGTACCACTTGTTGCCGAAATTTCGGGAGAGTCGGGGGCATCGGGTAAGGTAGCGATAACTACACGACATCTGGCAACAGTTTGTCCTACCTTGTTGCGCGATACGGCTTTGTAGACACCTACATCGAACTGCATGGCGGGTTCGAAACGCAAAATTGAACGACCATCTTCATCCGTGTGGAATTTAATCCGATTGCTCTCAGTCAAAACCATATCATTCTTGAACCATTGCACACAAGGTTTGGGATCGCCAACAGCAAAGCAGTGTACATGAGCTGGTTGTCCTTCAGTTATGGCCAAATCTTGAGGTTTTTCCCTGAAGAAAGGAGGGTAACCTTCACGTCTGCATTCAATCATAGCTTCCGCTTCAGTATACTCGTCTAAACGAGGACCTAGTTCTGTACGCAATCTGCGTATAGTATAAGAATCTTGAGCGGTGTATGTGCTAATGCGGCTTCGTGTACGCTCATCATCAATTTCTTCATCCATAATATCGGTAAAACGGCGACGTTCGCGTATAATAGGTAAAGACCAATCTAAGCTCTCATTCATGCCAAATGACGGTGATCTTCTATGGGCAACCTTCAAGTATTCACGCAAACGTACAGGGAAGTTAACATCACGTAGCTGTAACAAATAAGTATCAGGACCATACTGGTAACTAAAAAGGTTTAAGAAAAAAAATTTATTTGCTTTATAACGTAAAAAATAAATTTTCTTAAAACATACTGGCTCTCAGATTGTATTATACCCAGTTCGTAGTCTGGATGCAAATACTTTGAATAGGTTTCAATTTTCTTGTTGCGAATTCTGAGTTCAGGCATGGGTTCTGGTGTAGCCTCGGGAGTATAAATCAAACCGGGCGGATAAACCATTTTCGAGGGATGCGTCCAGCAACCACTTAAGCGTCTTCGGCGGAAGTAGTGTTTGCAAGAAGCATTTGCATACCAATCCCTAAAGTCATTGTAATAGCTTCTCAAACGGTCGGTACCAATGCGATATTCGTCTTCAGACATACGTGTATCCAACATGAAGAACCAAGGATGTCTCAAGGCTGTCTTTACATTCATACGCTCTTCCGGACTATAGATTAACAATCGTTTGATAAAATCACGACCTTCATCAGAAATATGAGTCCAAATAGAATCACTAAAGTCCCAGTGACCCTCCTTGATTCTTTGCAAAGTTTCGCGATCATTAGCACCACGGAATGGATTATAACCGGCAAGTAAAACATAGGTAATAACACCTACAGTCCACATATCGTGAGCAAAGCTCACACCCTCCTTGTTGATCACTTCAGGCGACACATATTCGGGCATTCCATAGTCAAGGGTAGTTAGTGAATGAGTGTGGATGCGACGAGTCAAACCGAAATCAGATATTTTCAAGAAATCACCTCCCACAACAGAAATCAAAAGATCTTTAATCTAAAGAAAAAATTAAGATATGTTATGCATGTTATGTTATCTTTGTTATAAAAGTAAACTGAAACCTACAGTTAGGCCCATGTGCCCTAATCCAGCATCGTGCATGTGCTCCAATCCCCACAAAGTTTGTCTTATATAAACTGCAATATCACGTTCTCTGAAATAATCTCTCTTTAATAAATTGTCTCTGACCAATTCACCACCACCTGCCAACTCCATGATTAAGGTGACATTACGTTCAGTTTCGTAGGCATCGTGCAAACGTATTAAGTTACGATGGTTCATCATGTTCATCATTTCCATTTCATTAAGCATAAATGGTCTTATTTCAGGCTTTCCATGCATTACTTTTCCGGCATAACTTTCGCCACTGATACGTTCAACAGCATGATAAACGATTCCCTGTGTACCACGACCTAATTCATCGCCAAAATCATACTTGTCTTCGCAGCGGAACTGCTTGGTACGAACATAAGGATGTCTACCGTAAGTTTTGTATGTATATTGATCTTCGTTCTCCTCAATATGAACCATCACCGAAGAACTAACTGATCCTGCTACATTGCGAGCACTAATAGAATAAAGGCCGGCGTCTTTGATGATTGTGTCGCTAAGTGACAAAATGTAAATGTTGGGCTCAATATGTCGCATTTTAATACGTGTGGTATCAGCCAGAGGCTGCCAGTCCTTATACCAGCGAACCTCGGGCATGGGAACACCAACAACATGAGCCTCAATACGCCCATTCTTACGAGCCATGATAAAGGTTTCATCAGGGCGTTTGCTAAACCGGGGATAATCGGCAATTTCCAATCGTACACGTTGTCTACATTCACCATGCTCATTGGTAGCGACTGCTTCATACCAACCGACATCGCGGTCCAACATTCTATAGAGTAAACAAAAAAGAAAAATTGATTAGTTAAATGGGTTTAAAACTTTTTCAAAACATCAGATGACGTACTTGTTGATGAATAAAGTGGCTTGGCCGTTGCGAGTGTAGCTGAAATCAAATCTTCCACCAGGTTCGATAAGCATGTCATCAAAGTAATAGGTCATCTTAGGCTTAGGATATCCATACACAAACCACATTAGCTCGCTATTGTGCCCTTTGACACCATAAGAAATATCCTTTTCGCGGCGCAAGAATCTAAGCATGAAAAAAGACCAATTAATGATTTAATTGAAATTGGCTCACAACAAATAACTTACTGAGGAGCTTGAGCCATACCATCATGGGGAGGACATTCGATATCGAAGTCCTTCGGGAAGTAAGGTGAAGTTTCTGGCCTAAAGTCTACACCAGGTGCCAAATAAGTATAAGTCTTGGATGGCTCGGGAACTAATTTGGACCTAATTGAATTAGAAAATATATATACATATAAATATAATAAAAATTATAAAATATACTTATATATAATCTCACCTGTAAGTTTGAATATAAGGACTTGGATCACTTACGCCAAACTTATTGTCTACGCGCACTCTAAATCTATAATCTCTGAAAGGTTCCAAGTCCTTAACGTTGCAAGAGCAATTACGAATGCCAGTGCGAATAGCACGCCATTCTCCATCAGGCAGATCCATCATTTCAACTTGATAAGTAATGGGATAGCGGGGCATTGAAGGTACCGAAGGCCTCCATCCTAAGTGTAAATTACGATCAGTCATTTTTAATATGTAGGGAGCTTCGGAGAGTGGGTTTGGAGCACCAGTGTGCTTGTATTTTTTATAATCACTATACTGATCACCCAAGGGAGCCTGTGAAGGACTGTCAATTGCTGAAATATGAAATGAAAGTAGAATATGGGATTGTTTCCTAAAATAATTTTCATAATTACTATCGAAGAATAATTCTGCTTCGCACTGATCCTCCCCATGTGGATTAAAAATGCGACAACTATAGCGACCTACATCACTTTCATCAGCATCTTTGATGGACAACCGCATCAAACCATTCGCTTCCATTTCCATATGTATTTTGTCAGTTGAAAAAAGTTTCTGACCATTTTTGAACCATTCAACTTCTGGTTTTGGATATCCCGTAGCCATAGCGGTAAATTTGGCCGCCATGCCAGCATAAATATCACAATCACCAATTTTTTTAAGAAATACTGGTGGCTCAGAACGTACATGCTTTTTGCTAAATAATATTTTCTTTTAGTTGAGGCCTGTACATATAAACAATATATTTTACTTACATTTCGTTAACAATATCCAGGCGTCCTTGGGTTATGTCCTTGCCTTCCCTGTTGGTGGCAATACACTTGTAAGTACCTTTGTCACCGTCTCCACAGTCTCGAACTGTTAAGGTGTGATGATCACCATCATTTTTCATGTAGTACTTGTCACCATCCTCAATTGGCTTTTCATTAAAGTACCACTGTAGGTCGGGATAAGGTACACCAGATACTGATACAGAAATCTTGGCATCTCCACCATAAACTTGCTGTTGATCGGTTATCTTCTGTGTAAAAATTGGCTTCTTATAGATCTTGCTAACATTGACATTGCATTTGGAAGTGTCTTCGCCCAAAGGATTAGCAAGTAAACAAGAATAATTACCAGAGTCGGATGTTTCGGCAGGATTGATAATTAAACCCACATGTTTGCCGTCACAAGTCATCAAAATGCGTTCATCGGAAGAAATTGGCAACCCGTCTTTGCTCCAAATAGTCTCAGGCATAGGATTACCAACGAAAGGTGCCGACAATGTTAGTTGCTGACCTTCATCTGCGCTAGCGTCACGCAAAGAGGATACAAAACTGGGCGGTTCTTCGGCAGCATTCTCATCTGTAACTGGCGCTATATACAGTTTCGCTTTAGAAGCAGCCGAGCCCTTGTCATTGGTCGCTATAACTTCGTAAAGTCCGGAATCGGCAGGAGTTGGTTTTTCGATAATTAAACTGTAGGTATTATCGGGGTTTTGTAACAAGGCGCAATGTTTATTATGAGGCAGCAATTCTTGTCCATTGTGGAACCATTTAACATCAGGCAAAGGATTTGCTACTATCTTGACATCCATCTTAACAGGGAATCCTTCAATGCTCTTGGCATCCTTTAATTCTGCAACGAACTCAGGACTAATTTCCTTAGGTAACACCGAAATCTTGGCTACACCTTTGACCTCGCCACCCGGATTACTTATAACACATTTATAGATACCAGCATCCTGAGGTGTGCAGCAATCAATTCTTTAAAGAAAGGACATTAGCTTTAAGTTTTCTACATAACACATAGCACGAGAAAACTTACGCAATACCAATTTGCCCATTAGGATTATTTTTGAAATTAATAGCTTCGCTCGGCCTCAGTAGGACTTCATCCTTAAACCATTTGATTTCGGGAGCTGGAAAACCATTTACAACAGCTTCTAATTTTAAAGGTTCTCCCACAGTAACCTTTTGGTCGGTAATAGGTTTGATAAACTTTGGTTCCAAAGGTTTTGCTAAAACATGAGAACGTAAAAGATTAACCAAACTACACAGGAAACCGTGCAAAGAAACTACTAACGATTCACAGCAACCGCACACAAGGCTACTTTCTTGCCATGCTCATTAGTTACCGCCAATTTATAAGCACCAGAGTCATTTGGTTCACACTCTTCAATCTCCAATTGAATAAATCCTTGAGGTGTTGTAGTAATTTTAATGCTACAAAATATTTAATCTAGAATTCTAATATTAATTTTATGCATTTACAAGATCTCACTGTTCACTTGGCTTAACTTCTTCGTTGTCCTTATACCACTGTACCACAGGCAGAGGACTGGCATCAACCACACACTGAAGAATAAGAGGTTGTTTTTCTACTACCTCTTGCGCGGGTTCGAGATTCTTAACAAATGTGGGAGACACTGACATCATAGTGAGTTTAAATGGAGCCTCAGTTCGCCCAATTTCATTAATACCCACAGCAGCGTACTATTCATGTGTACATATATAAAATACTTTATTTCCGTTTTGAAATACGAATAAACTAATTTTTTTCTGCTCATACCTTGGAAATGTCATGCAAGCGGAAGTGTACGATTTCCAATTCACTAGCAATTTGATCATTATCAACAGTTTTGCTGGATACGCGATATAATTTTTCCCCACTCAATTTTTCGATGGCGTCAACATCGATCGGTTTACCATCTTTAAGCCACTCAACTGTGGGTAGGGGAACGCCATGAACCAAAACTTTTGTCAAAGCGGGACTGTAATCGTGAATCTCTTGATCTTCTGGTGGAGTAATGAATGTCGGCTTTTCCACTGAAAACAAAATATATTTATTTCCTTCAATTTATTTCCTTCAATTTTATTCTTGCACTCACCATGAACGTTGAGCTTAAATTCTTGCGTAGTAGTCCCTTCATTATTAACAGCAGTTAGTGTGTATGAACCACCATCTGATGGACCCACCGTCTGAAATACCAATCTGTATTTTTCTCCCTCAACATCAGCAACCACTTCGCAATTTTCATTATTGCACAAGTTCTCATTGCCACGACTCCAGGTAACTTTAGGTTTGGGATTGGCCTCGATAATCACATCGTAGCAAACTGTTTGGCCAGGCATACAACCTTGATCCTTGAGCCCTATTATTTCCGGTTTGGATAATATGTCAGCATTACAAACTATGTGAGCTTTGCCAAATTTATTTTCAATTTGTAACTCATAACGACCGTTATCCGCATGCTCGGCTAAATAAAAAAGGAAATAAAAATTGAGAGCGCAGAACGGAAGACAATGTGACTACTGCTCACTTTTATCAATATTTAATGTGCAGGCATATTCAACTAAACCATGTTCCAAATCCTTTTTGATCACACTTAATTTGACGTGATCATTACTTTCGATGGGCTTCCCATCTTTAAGCCAAATGATTTTGGGTTCCGGATCTGCGGTAAAAACGACAGGCAAGCTCAAGGGCTTGCCTTTGTGTGTACTAACATCGGATAATCCCTTCTTTATAATTGGCTGGCGATACTCGGCAATACCTTTCAATAAGAAAACAAAAAAGGCAATAATGAGTTGGGATACGTTAATTTGAAGGTTCTCATACCTGACAACGACAATACGCCTTGATGGAACTTTTCGCCACACTTGTTCTTGATAAGCACTTTATAGGTGCCAGCATCCTCCAATTTCAAGTATTTCTTTTCTAAACGATATTTTTGCTGAAACAGACAGATAAAAAGCAATTACTTTCGAGCTGAACTGGCATCTGGAAAAGGTCAAAAACTTACTCCTTCCACAATAATGGCAGTATTTTCATCGGGCTTGATTTCTTTCCCGTCTTTGTACCACACAGCCTCGGGTTGCGGTATGCCATGTGCAATTACCTCATACTTCAAAGGAACTGATTCAAAACTGTGTTTCTCAAAGATGTCCACGTGATCAATTTCAGGCTTAGCTGTAACATCATATTTTTCACATTAGAAACTTAAGGAAATTTAAAATAAACTTGCCGCTGGTACACTTACTCAAAATATTAACTTGACATTTTGATACGCTTTCACCTACCAAATTTTTGGCTCTCACTTCGTAGGTGCCACTATCTGAAGGCTTGCACAAATTCAAACTCAGGCTGTACTCTTCATAATGTTTAGAATTATGATTTATTTTCAAACGAGCGTCTGCTGAACATTCTTGATTATTCTTGAACCATTTGACGGTGGCTTCTGGTTCCGAGTATATCTCAGTTTCCAAAGTCAAGGTATTTCCTTCTTCCAATTCAGTATCCGTTAATAGTTTCTTGATTTTCGGTTTGCCTAATCAAATTAGATTAGCATTACGTTATCAATTTTGGGAATGGTTAAAGGATAAAATAATAAAAGTGAAAGATCACTTTCCAAGCACATACTCACATTGCACGGTAACGATACATTCGCTTTGAATTTTGCCATAATCATTCATGACTACAGCACTGTAGGTGCCCTGCATGGCAACAGTTACTTCTGTCATGATTAATTTGTAATCATGGCCTTCCTCTTGTCGTCTGAACTCTTTACGTTTCTCGTCGATTTCGATTCCATCTATATACCACTTTACACTCGGCTTGGGATAGGCATCAATCCCAATGTTGAGCATCACATTCGTATCACCTTCAGTTACAACAATATTTTTTAAGTTAGTTGTCACTTCTGGTGTACACTTTATAAGTAAATTAGTTTTGCTCGTTGCCGAGCCGTGCTCATTTTCAGCTTTAACGGAATATTCGCCTGCATCAACCCTGGTCACACCACTTATCTTTAGTGTGTAGGCATTGCCATCAGTAGACACCGAATATTTATTGGTCTTGATATTGATTTCCTTTCCATCCTGGTACCATGTCAGTTTGGCTTCTGGGAACGCATCAATTCTGCAGGTCATAATAACCGTTTCCTTTTCACCATGCACGTATTCCTCCTCTAGTTCTTTAACGAAAACGGGTTTCGAATGGACCGTACAGTTCCAATATTCTGAGGTCTGACTCAAGTCATTTGTAGCCCTCAATGAGAAATTTCCAGATTGAGAGAGTTTTATGTCAACAATTTCAATAACAATTTTCTCAGTGCTTTTGCCAATCGCTACCTCAGAGATTTTTATGTTCTTCTCACAAGTAATGTCCTTACCATTGTTGGTTAAATTCAAAATTGGTTTGGGATAGCCTTCAACTTCGACCTCAATGGTAACAGTTTCACCCACATGACAAGTGATGTCTTTAACTTTTTTGATTCTAGGTGGAGCCTGTACCACTAAATTTATTTCGTTCGTATCTTCGCCCAACTCATTCATGGCATGAATTTTGTAAATGCCTGCATCATCCGTGGTGGCATTTTTGATTAATAAAGACAGAGATTCGTCATCTTCATACAAGAATTTATGCCTGTCGTCAACTTGGATAATTTCCCCCTCATGTTGGACCTGTACAGCTGGTTTGGGGAATCCTTTGCATTGCAATTCTAAGATGGCCGTGCCACCTACATGTGTATTAGCTTCACGATGCTCAATTACTAAAATGGGCTTCTCGGGTTCACGATTAAGGGTTTGTACGGCACCCTGAACGGAGAGCTCTGCGCTGCAGGAAATATTTCCAGTGGAAGTTTGCGCAACACACGTATAAATGCCGGCATCTTCAGGCTTCACATGCTGGAAGACCAAAGCCAAGGAATCTTCATCTTCACCAAATAGTACCTTAAAACGTTCCTCGGGATCGAAAGGTACCCCATTACGTTTCCACTGAAACACTGGTTTTTCTCCAGCAGGTAAAATTTGTCCCGCAAGGGAGCCAAAAGGATTCTTATCTTCGACCGTTGTGACTTTAGCCTCGCAATAGGCTTCGCCATATTTATTGCTGGCTTTACACTGATAAGAGCCGGCATCATCTTTTGCCACCTCATTTATTACTAACTCATAGTAGCCCAAATAATCCTTTTCTCGTATAATATGACGCCTAGGGTCTGAGTCCGAGATCTCTATGTTATCCTTGAAGCTTTAAAGAAATGTCAAAAAACATAATTTACGCAATTGGAAGATTCTTAATCGTGTACTTACAATTCTACTTTAGGTTTTGGGTCGCCCATAATCTTAATTAAGAACCGAAACATGGTATTCTCCAGCATCTCGGCATCTTTAAGACTGACCAAGAAAATGGGAGCCACATTCGTCCTGCTCTCATCATGTTCGGCTGCTGCAATGTGAATTAAAAATATTATATTTAAATTCTCTCTCAGGTTCAAATATATTTCCATATTTTCTATTCGGTCCTCCCACTCTAACAAGTCATAAAATTAGATGACAAGAATTTTGTTTAGCAAATTGCTCTGTGGAGAAGGCACGGCATTGTGAGAATTGCTTTCACGGAAACGAGCAATATTGATTATCTTCCGCTTTAAAATAATTGTTAAATCTTAAAACAATTTCTATGTTTCCTCACACAGACCTGGAGCGAACTTCACTATTACAATTATGAATAATGTAGTTAACTCCTGTCTCTACTCATTCCGAGTAAATTAAATACGAAGTACAGCGGCCTAAATTCTGTTCAGCTTATTTATTTAGTATTCAAAGCGGATTGTAATTCTAACCTCAATAATTAATACTATTTGTGTTCTGCTATTAATGAAGTATGAAAATAAGGCATGGACTTACATTGACCAACAGCCAATTGGGCAGTGCACGTGGTGATCTCAGCGCCAGTTGTCGCCTTTGCAGTGTAAGCGCCAGTATCGCGCTCACTGCAATTTTTAATATCCAGCCGATAAGAATTCATCGCGGCTTCTGTTTGAGTAATGCGATCAGCTAATACGTCATCCAGGGGCTTATTGTCTTTCAGCCAGATAACCAAACCGGGCTTTTCCTTGTATTGTATCTCAAAATGCGCTGGCTCGCCGGCTAAAAATGTTTGTCAAACGATTTATCCATTAAACGTTTTTTATTGATAAGCAAAGAGACATGAATGTTTGCATTCTTAGACAGGCATAATTTAATTAATTAAAGCATAAACAGCAGTATATTGTGGGCATACTGCGTACATACGCGTACATACTTATTTATTTTCTGTTTTCAATAAATACATATTTTGAAGGCACTTACGTTGCACCTGCACACATCTTAGCATTTTCATAACGAAAGGTTTATCTATCGATTTGTGTGCGCGGCCCTCCATTAGGGATGTAGTAGAGCGAGCTCCAAGAGTTCTAACAGATGTTATTGATTGGCGGGAGTAAGGACGATCTTCTAATTGGCTGTCAGGGCGTAGTAGTGTACTAGTGCTGCCAACTAAAACATTTCTATGTGGTTTAAGTGCATCTACTTCAGCAATACTATCATACGAGGTGCCTCTCGAGAAATCGCGTGCTCTACTGCCTACAGGTTTCCCGAGGGCAACCAAGTATTTTCACACATTCATATTTGCGCAATATTCAGCAATTCAGCGCCAGCAAAAGGCAAATGCAGTGGAATAATTTTCAAACATGCCATGGCAATGTATGTTTTTTTTTGTGACGAAGTGTATGATATTTATGGTGATGGCAGTGTTTATGTGTTTAAATGTGATAAAGTTTTTGAAAACGGGGAAAGAATAAGAATAAAAGCTCATTGTTAGAGAAAAGAAATTATAAATTTTAAAACATTAAAGTTATTAATTACAAACAAATAAAAATCTTAAATACAATTCCGAAGCAAACATACAGGTGCTACTTTCCAAAGTAAAGATACTAATTTTGAACAAAAAATTTTTGATCCGGCCAATATTCCCAAAATGAATGCACAGTATTATTAGAAACTAAAAAGGACTACACATCATATGGGAGAGACGGACTCGACAGGTGTACAATAAATTGCTTCAAACTTTAAACCAACTATGCTACGATAGAGCTTTCAACAATTACTAGTTAGCATAAATTTCATGTTGGCAGCAAGACGAGGAGGACATACGAGTACACATACGATGTATTTGGGTGAGGTAAGTACCGAAGTATATAAATACAGATTTGGAATATTTTGGGGAAAATGTAAATTTTCATTCTTACTATCGTAACGTTTTCTGGAGGTTACCGATAAATGGTCCTCGGTACGTAGTACACTACGTTCTCTCACTTCGGAATGTAGATCGCCGTAGAACGATTCCGAGTAGTCGTCTTCAATATCACTACGCGACGGCTCTTCGACAATTTCATATATGGGTCGCTTGTGTTTGATTGGGGGAGTGAAAATGTGCAAGAAATCTCTAGCTTCAGCTTTTTTCACTGTATCCACCGCATACTTGGTGGAATCTTTAGATTTTAGCACCGTCGACTTGATGGAGCGTATTTTCTTTTTCGCCGTACGCAATGAAGTGTCAAAGCTATCCGTTTCGTAGATGCCTTCGAGAAAATTTTGTGATTTCATTTCTAATGCTTCGTTACGCACCACGACGCGTGGAATAAGCGTAATTGGTGGGGGTGGTGAAGGGGGTGTAGCTTTTACTATTAGAATTTCAATAGATGTTTCATATGAAATGCGCGGTAGTGGCTGAAAGAAGCCAGGCATGCGTACTGAATGAGGTGGCATGGGAGGTTGAGGTGGCTCTGAACCATCCCCGAAACCATCACGACCCATTTGTATAGTATAAAGGCGGTCATTCCATTGCATAAGCGAAGCAGTGTCAGATATGTTAAAGACATTTTGTTGGCCACCAGAACCAGTAGCATTTGTTTCACCTCCAGCCGTTTGTCTGAGGGATTCCTGGTAGCCTGCAATGTCTCTAAGCTGTATGGGTTTGTGTAGTCTGTGTACAATATCTTGTGTAGCTGTAATGTTGGGAACTGGCAAAGGCTCAGGCGTTAAAGCGTGGGATGCTTTTAATGCTCTTTCGGGTGAGAAATTCTTACCAAGATTTTTGTCGATTTCCTCAACTGGGCAAGAGGGCTGATGGATCTCAGTCTCAGTTGTTATAACTGCGCCAGTTTCTGTAATATTTTCTCTTTGCTGATCTTTAGAAAGTGATTCGATATGCTCTTGTTTTACCTCCTGGTTGGTGGCAACTATTTGTTGAACTGCTGCTTCTGCTATGGGGGCAAAAGAAGCTACAATAGCTTCTTTGCTTGTTTTTGTAGTGTCTTTTATTGGCTCCTTGGCACGTTTAGGTGAATCTCGTTTTGATTTTGGAGGCTCAATTTCGGTTGCAGTTGGCGATTTTGTTCGTTCTGCTGTCGTAATAGTACTGTCAGTAGTTTTTACTACAATGCTTTCTGGGGGTTCTGTTGGCTGGAGTTTTTGTGTTGGCGATTCCTTAATTCGAAGTTCAGCTTTTACCTCTTGACTGCAGCTCTCGTTTGACGATGCTTGTATTTCAGCAATATTTTCGTTCTTAATAGCAATTATCTGGTTCTGTCCGACCGATTGCGTTTGTGACGATATCTGCTGATCAGAGCCGAACGACTTTTGAGATACTTTGATTAAGGTTTCTGTTTTATGCTGTTGTAAGTCTGAACTGTGACTGGTTTCTCTACTAGACAAAGACGACTTTTGCACTGACTGATGGCTGTTTAATTTTATTTTATTATAACGTTCGATCGACTCCTGTTCCAATCGTAATAGCTCCTGGTATTCAGCCTGATAACGTTCCTTTTCCTCTCGAGTCAAGAAATAATCCTTAGCAACGTCTGACGCCCTAACACTAGTGTCCGGATTGTACGCCTCTGCCTTTTGGGGTAGATTCAAAGTCGTTTCTTGTAGGATCTGTGACGAGTCTATACGTAAATCGTCGGCCTTGTGTTCTTGCAAAGTGACTTCTTTATCCTTGTGAGCACATACTTCGGTATACCATCTCCTTAATGAATCCTTATGTTCAGCATGTGGCTTTAGGCATATCGGCAAATTCTGAGCGTCTCTGGCATTTGGCTTCGCCGTAAACTTAATTAAGCCATTTGCTGTGTCCTCCTCTACCAAAGAGTCCGGTATTTTGATAATCTCTTGCAATACGAATATTGATCGTTTCTCACTTATCTTGCGAACTTTGCAAATAAGTACGCGTGACTTAAATAGAAACAAATAACGTTCGTGCGATTTGCCCTCCTTATCGATCACCGTCCACCATTCGTGCAACAGCAGTCTTCCAATTTTATTAATATTACCTCTGTAACCCTCAATGCTATTTAGAAATGTGTTATCATAGGCTCTGCTGGGAACACTAAGCATTAACTCTAAAGCCTTTTGGATATCTTTAATGTTTTCTTTTAAGCTCAGTGAGAATTTAAGCAAATCCTGTGAAATAAAACAAAGTTTTTTGACGGCTTTTTTTTGTCTTCTTCTTTTTTCGTTCTTTTTTTCTTTGTACAGTCATTCTCTTGTGGATTTATTGTGAAAGTATTTATTAGAATTTGGTAACAAAAATAAAAGCCGTCGATTGGATGTGTGAATGATGAAAGATTGATTGTGTGCGTCTGATCGGGATCTTCTTGCGAAAGAAGATGAATAAAATAGGAGGTGTGATATACAGTTAAGATTAAAAAGAAAATTTGCGTTTGGTATGCAGGCAGCACAAAAACTCAAAAACTATTTAGTATTTTAAGCTTTTAGCATCCTAACCCATTGCACGTGTATGTGTGGCTGTGTATGTGTTGAAGTAATAAACGTTCGAAATGTTTTAATTTTCAAAAAAAAAAAAATTAAGTGTGCACTTGTGAACTATAAACAGGAAAGAAGGGAAAGCAGGCTTCATTCTAAGGGACAGTTCGGATTTATATAAATTTTTTTTAAATATATTAAAAAGAAACGTACTTAAAAATATGTGTGAATAATTGAAAGTTATACCAGGTATGTTTGTTATCTAATCGAGTTAAAAGTTTCCGCTAAAGCAAATCGGATTAAAAACTATTCCAGACACAATCAAGAGAACACCAATAATTTCGAAAAAATCCCATCTAGGCAGAGAAAATGTTTGTCATATTCTGTAGCGAGACATTCGTAATTGTGCCTTGGGGAACATTACCGATAATATAATCAATAACGATTATTTTTGTGGTTTACTTACGATTATTTATTTAAACGATAACAAATGATCAATTTAATGAAAGCAAAAAAAAAAATAAATAAATATTAGCAGGAAAATGACAGATTTTTAATTTGCTTAAATAATTTTTTAAATTAAATATCTTTATTCTACAGTTGAACTTCGACTAACCGAGCTTCCCCTATTCGGGTTCATTTATTATTCGGCATATAGCTTGTTTCATATTATTTAAAAGTATCTCCCTTGCATCTGCTATCCTTTCTTTAGTTTTATATTTCTATTAACTACGCTTCACTTTGGTTTTTGGGATACTCAATGCCTTAAGACCCATTTCGATTTTTGATTGTAAAGGCACACCCGTCAAACTGCTCGCGAGAACATTTAAATTGCTTGTCTATGGACATATACGTCGTTTTAAATTGACTTAACTGCTGTTAAGCTTGCTTTTCGATTATCCGCGACAAAATTGCCCTGATGCAGCGGCATAATCGGCGATCAACTGTAGTTGTTAATCTGTTTTGACGTTCAAACTTGAACAATAAAGTGAATTGATTGCTTTAGCGGCAACTTTGTATTCAAATAATTTTCATATGAATTATATGTAATCACGTTCGAATATGTAATCACGTTTAAAAGTTAAAAGGCATGAAATTTGAAATAGTACAATATTTGAGACGAACCTTCAATAAAAGTTGATAATCGTTTATTCGCTGTATGGGTAGCTTAAGATGTTCACTCAAAGTTTTTTCGTCGTTATATCTATTCGAAATTTCCTGAAAGAAAAAATATTAAAAATATTGTCATTTCTAATCGTTCTTTCATTGGTTGTGATTGCTATAAATGTATTTAGGAATGCGCGTGTATGCTCATTTAAGTATTGACCGATGAATTAAAAGATATTTTTGTGACGTCTGTTTTCGCCGAAGCCGCCCACAATTTTGGTATGGCATATGGATTTTTTTTATTGATCTCTTTTTTCTCCAATTGTTTATAAATATCAACACCCACAGTTTGCAAAACTAAACTGATCGCCCAAGTAAACTATTTAAAAATAGAATAATTAAACTATGACTCAGTATCTATAATATTTACTTCATCTCCGAGATGTTTCTTCAGATTTCGTATTTGTGTTCATTTCAGTACACTAAATTTTGAATGTACAAAAATTTTAAGTAATTTCAGAATTTTTATAAAATCAAATATTATCTATCGTAATTAATTTTAAGAGTGGAACGCTCTCAGCATTGAAGTGTTACAAATATGTATTTATATATGTAACGCCCATGGAGGCAGGTCGTGTAATAATTTATTATTTTGTCAGTTCTATTAATGATGACGGCGAACAACATTTTGCAAATTTATATGACAGAAATCTTTTTTAAGAAAATAAATAAATATTTAAATAAATATTTATTTTTAAAATAAATATTTAAAATATCATTTCATTCGATTCCAATTGCTGAATGAATTTTTCAATTAGCGTAAATCGATGCCGTTGAACCAAGTTTGGGACAACCAACCTGAAATTCTCATGTCAAGGACTCCTTGGAAACAAATTAAATTTACTTAAATCTCGCCCACGTCATTAGTGAAATTCTTGTGGTCAACTTCATGTATACAACAATAGGAAATTCTGAAATTTCCAGAATTAATAAATGGAAAGAGTAAAATTTCAATGCAGAACTTTTAAAGCTGCCAACATAGCTTTATTGGCAGCAGCTGGGGCTGGAAAGCAAGATCCCAAAGAGATATAATCATAATTTACATCGCTTATGGCCGATCACAAAGTATGTAAAAATATTTGCATTATATTTTACACTGCGGTTTTACATGAAACAGAGCTTATATGGATTTACCCGTCTGGTAGGTAATCTTACGAGTATAGTGATTCGCTTCGCTACTCAGTCGTTGGCTCTGTTATAAATGGTTTGTATTCTATCAGGGTTGTATTTTATGAATTTGATGAGAAAAAGAATATAACGACAGATGTAATCCGGATGCAATCTTAACCGTTTAGGCACCTATTTTAAAATTAATCGTCATGCATTCTGCAAACGTGCACATAACTTTTATGTAAAAGAATAACACTCTGGCAACACAGTTCAATTATTCGTTTCTGCTTGTATCTGTTCATGGCTGCAATAAATTGCAAATAAAATTCCCCTGAATATAAAAAAGTATATTGAAAGTTTGCTGCACACTGAGCAAAATAATAAACTAAAATTATTTATGAATATTTAGGTGTGCGGCAGGTTGTGTTGCCAGCTTAACTTCGAATGGTTCTCTAATATCTTGCAATGATTCAATTGCATATACGAGTACATCAACATACTGACAACTAAATAAACATATACATTTGAGATATTTATGAAAAATATATGTATATATATTTTTTTTAGAAATAAATAATACAGAAGGCACAAATATTTAGCAATAAATAAAAGTATGAAAAAAAAAATTTATGACATTTAATGAAAAATTACTGTGTTTTGAAGATCTTTGAGGAACAATATATATATATGCTTATATACATATAAACATTAAATTTTGGAATCAATTTTCGAATCACCCAAAGATTTGAAAATTAGTGGAGAACATAAAAAGTTCGTGCGTAACCAAAACATTTGATAAATATTCCAGTTTAATGGATGGAAAATGTTTGTACAAGTTTTTGAACACTGGCCTTCATTAGATAATAATTTTTTAAAACACAAAAAAAATTAATGAAATTATTTTTCTTATTCACAAAAATATGCATACACACATGTATACATATATGTATGTACATACATTTTCATTTGCTGAAAAAAGTTGCAGTAGCGGTGCCAGACTGTGGCAAAATTAAATTAAAAAAATTCTCGAATCAGTTTAATAAACTCTTTAAGTTTTTATTTTTTAAATCATTATGTTGTTATTTTAGTTTGCAATTAATGATGAAATAAAAATAAAATTGGCACAAAACAGCATAAAACCAAACAAAAATATCTGAGTACGTGTGGATCAGTGTATGCACATGCACATGCATGCAAATAGTTGTATGATATACGAGTACAGTAATCATTTTTATCCCATTTTTATTTATTACAACTTACAATTGAAACTGTTTAATCATTCCAATTAAAATTATTTGATCAGTACAGCATACGGTTTCGAACACCTATTGAAATCTCAAAAAAATTTTGGTAAAATTAAAATTATTTGATCAATATATCAGATGGCCTCAGACACCTATTGAAACCTCAACAAAATTTTGGTAAAATTAAAATTATTTGATTAATACATCAGATAGCCTCAGATACCTATTGAAAGCTCAACAAAATTTTGGTAAAATTAAAATTATTTGATCAATACATCAGATGGCCTCAGACACCTATTGAAACCTCAACAAAATTTTGGTAAAATTAAAATTATTTGATCAATACAGCAGATGGCTTCAGACACCTATTGAAACCTCAATAAAATTTTGGTAAAAACAAAATATTGTTACAGAGGAAGGATCGTTTTTATATACGAAAGATAATTGTTTAGGTTATCAGCTGATGCACAGAAATAAACAATTTCAAGTAATTTTAAATATTTTGCTCAATATTAACTTTGAGGCATTTAGAGGAATGAAAATAATAATGTTGATGAAGTCGGTTGCAGCACTGAAATATTGGAGAAAATATATCAGGCTGGTGAGGCGAGAGAGGCATTTTGAAATGCCTTTTCCAATATCAAAAACTCTCTTCCACATTTTCACTTTTAATTCATTCTGTTATACTATTTGAGGCCACAAAATTTTTTAAACCTATTCCACAACTCAACCGAGGCCTTTATATTTGTAATAAACCCGTAAAAGTAAAAAATCTTAAAATTGCTTACAGATTTAACCACGCGAAAATGCAATGCAATTTTTGGCACATTTTTGCCCTCCATTCTTTGGTGAAGGGAACACAAAATTCGGTACAGCCTTGTACAGTCCTCTCAATTGTCTTTTGGCTCTCTTTCTTTGAAAATGTGGCATCGATTTATGTGTAAATTTTTATTTATGAAAAATCTTGGCCTAGAATTATAGTTTCGAATTATTGTGGGCGTTTAAGAATATATTTGGCAAATAAAATCAGACTATATTTTGAATAAAAACCACTACAAAAATGCAGCCAAATACAAAATCTCATATACAATGAAAATATTTAATAAATAAAGAAATAATTTTTAAATTTGAAACTGGTCATAAATGAAAAGAAAGATTTTACAAAACAAAAAAAAAAGTTTGAACACACTATTCAATTTGGACAAGGAGCAGCTACAAAAGCTTTCACTGTACAATTTAGCAAAAAAAAAAAAAAAAAAATAAATAAAAATAGAAATAGAAATACAAGTATCAAATCCATAAACAGTTTATCACTCTTCAGTTTTGAATTTCACTCCTTAAATAATATTCCGAGACCTTTAAAATTCCATTTAATTTTAAAAAAGGAAAAAAATACATAATTATATAAATGAATGTATTTTGTTTTCAATTCTTTGATTTAAATATATTTCTTTTTTTTCATACCACAACATTTAAGGAATTTTTATTGTCTCAATGATTTTGAAATGAATATGTAGATGCAATTTTCTTCCTCTGGCTTCACTCACTTTTTTCAATTATAATTTTCTCGGCTATTTTGCGTTAAATTCCCATACATGCGACTACATGCATATTTCAATATGTATGTGTACGTTTGAATGTGTGGGTTTGTAATAAATTATTATACTCGTAACCAATCTTTTACACACTTTTATGTTTATTTTTTTTTTATTTTTTTTTTTTTTGATTGCAATTTAAATTATTTCTTATTGAGCTTATCAATAATTTCAAATAACTTTGTAAAAAGTTGTATTGTTTTTTCACTTTAAACTACACGCACACAAATACAAGCGTACTATACGCGTACATGCATACATATAAATATATATATGCATGTGTGAGAAATATGTTGGAAATATTTTCATATACTCATAGGAAGCACGTAGCTGGTTCGGAAAATTTTTCTATACGAATCTTCCTTTAAGAATCGGCAGCAGAAACGATTTGTGAATAAGAAAGAAAAGTATCCAACAGTTTTGGATCGAAATAGACGATATTTTTTGCGCGACACGTACACTCGAACGTCTTAAGAGTGACTAAAATGCTCTAGGAAAAAATTTTAAAAAAGCTTCATCGAGATTTATATTTCTATATATTTCTATTTTTCTTAAATTTTCAAATTTCAAATTTTAAATTTTTCTTTCTTTCTTTTTTTTTTTTTTTTTTTTTGTACAAGTCTAAATATAAATATTATGTGACTTTAGCTCTATTTCAAATAATTGTTAAAAGAGAAACCGCCGCAGAATGAACAGGCAAATGTGATATTTTCTTAATTATTTGCTTTAATTTCTCAAAGAAATGCAAAAAAAAAGATTAATTTTGTAATAATTTCATTAAAAACAACAAATTTCAAATAAATTTGCAAATTCAGCACAGCGATTGAATGAGAAAATGGTTTTCAATTTCTTTCAGAAAGTACATTAACAATAATTAAATTTCTTTATACATTTCATTTATGTTGTTGTTGTTGTTGTTGTTGTAATAACAAGTGTTGTTGACAAAAGCTATTCGAAGAAAGTTTTTCATTTAAGAAGTTTTTGATATTCGATGCATAAGGGACGAAACTTTGGAAGTTAAGTAAATAGTTTTTATTTTATTTCCTCCTCTTTCATATAATTTTTGCAATTCCGAATCGTCTTGAAGATGATATTGCAAATTTTAGTTTTCATTATTATCTAGTTTTTCATATAATTAAAATAATTGTTATTAAAATTATTATTTTAAAAACATTCAATTCCAAAAAAAATTATATTCAACATAATAAAATTTATTTTTGTTTTTTTTTTAAATAAACAATGCATTTAATAATTTTATGGAATTTAGCGCGTTTAAATAATTTTAATAAAAATATTTAAAAATATGCAGGAGTTGCCACAACGATCGTGATAATGAATGATAAGAATTTTAATAAAATTGCATATAAAAAAAAAATCATTTCCCAAAGTTTCTGGCCTCGTACAAAAAACTGGTAGATCAAGAAATTATAAATTATGAAATTATTTAATGTGATGTGGAATTAAAGGAACAAAAGGGATCTGGCAATAAAAAAAAATTATTTTCTAATTACTTCAAGGACTCTATTGCGTGCTTTCAAACTATGGCCCCAATAGTGCTGTTTGGTTGCTTTTTTTTATTTGTATTATTAAATTGCAAAACTTGCTGTTCGGCAATGAGGGGCAAAGGGAATTGCTTTAACCGCAGAGAAAAAGTAAATTTTATTTATCTGTAATTGAACAAGCATAATATAGTAAAAAATTAGAAAATTTTTCTATAGGCGCGAAAAGCTTTAGAGATACGCTGAGCAAAAATAAAAGCTTTTCATATATTCTACATACCAGCGTACTTCTACAATTAACATACGCACTAACACCAACACATATGCCTACATATTTTAAAAAATAAGCGCCAGAAAATTAATAAATATTTTATACTATTTTCAAAACTTGTTTTCCAGAAATATGTGTGTATGTGTGCATGTTCATATAAATCCCCACATGCAGACATACTTATAATGCATGCAGGACGTACAAGTTTTTTAAAGTTAAAAATAAAATTCTTTTTAAAAGAAACATAAAAAAATGCCAAAAACCAAACAAGAAACCAAATTAATTTTTTCAAACTGATATCTAATAAATTTCACGGCAATAAAAAATGCAAGAAATAACAATTTGCTTATTTACTTTACAACAGGCAATTAAATTGTTTATGTGAATGCACACACCACACTCGTAAAGAAAAAGAGGAGATAAAACGAATTAAATAAAATCAAAATATATTTTCCATATTATCCAGACGATTCTGACACTCAACAAATTAGAAGTTTTCAAATTAAATGATCGCTTTTGAAGGTCATGACCATTTCAAATTGTAAGATTGGAAAGAAAAGTTGTAGGCAGGAAACTATAAAACTGTAAAGCACAATTTCGTGTGTGCTCCGAAAGAGTTTCGAATTCAAAATGAACTTGAACTTGTTTCCGAGAGCAAAGCACACCTCTCACGCATACTCGTACACTCATCACTCACACCACACACATGCACACACACACACATCTGTAAAGCGGGAAAAATAAATATGTGTATGACGATTATTATTAATTTTCTTTGGTCGACACTAAACACGCTGGCAAACTCAGGTGGTTGAGAATGAAAGGAAATCAAATGAAATGAATGAAAACTAAAATTCTATTTTTGAAAAAAGAAAATAGAGGAGGGGAGTATGAGAAAATTATTAAAAGAAACTGAAATTGAAAATGCAGAAAAAGAAAACTAAAAATTGCATTTACTTGTACAATACAAGGTTCGTTCGATCATTTGTCGTGGTGGAACTTTTTATGTTTTTCCTATTAGATATGTATGTACATACTAGTACGCATTTAAAGGTAATTTTAAGCGCTCTTTTTTGCTGTGGAGTGATTTTTAATCATTTTCTTCTAAAAAATATTATTTTTTTGTTATTTATTTTACAGATTTTTTTACATGATAAAGTCCTATTTAAGTAAAATTCCACAAATTGAGAGCAAAATGAAAGACAATTTGGCATTATAGAAAACAAACAAATAGTTCAAATATTAATAAAAATATTATACTCGTACACAAGGGGAAATACAGGCATACGCATACACACACTTACACACAGATATGTATATATGTACATACATGGAATATAAATATGTAATATAAGCAATGAATATGAATTACCATTAAAGCGTTTTAAAGGAAAAAAATTTTGTCTAAACTCCTTTTGCACACAAGCTTACAAATGAATGTACAGTGAGAGCAAAAAGTATTCGTTAATAAGTGTCAGTTCGCAAATGCCAGCCTGTGACATACTTATCATCTTTTCTTTTTTAAGGCTTTGCCCCTACTCACACTATGCGATGCTTATTGCGATACTTGTTTACGATTTCAGGCTATGAATGAGAACATGTTCGAGAAACCGGAGCTCGCCTAACAACTTTAAAACTTATCAATTAAAATGCCATTGTGTTAAGATGGCCGGTGAAATATACTTTTTAGCATTTTAAATTAAATTCACTTGAGTGGCAAGTTATGATATTAATGAAACCATGGAGAACTTTTCACACGTTTAAGGACACTCGGAATATTACTCATAAGAGTAAAAGATCAATCAGGAACATGAACTTTCGATTCCATTTAATTTTAGATAACTTCCATATTGAATTAATTAAACAATTTTATTTTCTTGTGCTCATTTACAATTAACTTTAAGTTGTTATCCGGTTAAAAGAAAAATTATTTTATTTGTTTGTGTTTTTAAATGCTAAAGTAGATTGAAGAGAAATTCTTGGGGAAATGTGTGCCAATATTGCAAGTGGCATATTTACACCAGGCAACTTTATTGCGTTATATTATTACGTACCTGAAAGAAGGTAAAGACCTCTTTATTCGATGCCAGATACTCTTGGGCCAAAGGTTCGGTTTTGCAATATTTAACGTGCATATCGAAATCCCTTTCCAAACGTAAAAATGTCTTTACCACCATATTCGGTTTGTCCGCATAGTACTTGACGCCATCAATAAAAACCCTTGACGACCACAGAAAAAGATGTTAATTTTATTTTAAATTTTTTATTATTAACGGTCACCCATACGCACATATTATGGAATTCCGCAATTTGTTGAAAATTTGCAAATATTATGTCCTTGCTGTCGCGCACATTGCGTGGTGCTGTGGCCGCATCCACGGCTTTAATGTACCGATCAACAACATGCTGAAGATCGCGATTGAATTCCTCTTCTGTTTCAATGAGTTCTCGTATAACCGCTCTGCCCCGATTAAAAGTTTCATTACTTGGTAGGAAGTTTCATATAACATTTGTAAATAATAAACATACTTTTTCTGAAAGTCGGCATGTTCCTTCTCGTTGCCATTTACTATGGCTGAGAGTCCAGCATCTAAAATATTTTTCGGCACCCATCCTTCCTTTGCAGTGTCGCCGAACACTCGAACTAGCCATTTGACAGTGGCGTCTGCATCTGTTGCATTTCTTGAATGAGCCAAAGAGAGCATTTTAGCAAAATTGGAAATTATTGGAAGAAAACTTTTCAAATATTTACTTCACGTTGCCATTGCTTTCAGTGGTTTTTAATACTTCAACAATGTCACCACGTGCCAGAGTAACAGAGTCAGCAGTTTCCGCTTTGAAGTCTTGGTTAACAACTAAAATATCAAAAGCCTGAAAAATACCAATAGATTAAACAAATATAATTTAGTTTCAAATAAAAATTATTTTGTTTGCTGTTCAAATACTCTCGTCCATCAGTAGACCTGCAACCAAATAGATTTCGAAAATAATTCCATAATTCCAAACTTGCCATGGTATACCCCTACTCCCAAGAATCAAATGAGAATTTCACCTGCTCACCTAAGAAGTACTCTTATTCGACATGAATCCATTCAATTAAATGAATAATAATTTGAATAAAATATTTGAATATCAATAATAATTAAATATAAATAATAATAATTATTGAAAATAAAGTGGAAATAAAAATAAAAAATATTGTTATGAAAAACCTTTCACCTTAAAAATTAATTCCAATTTTAAATTAACTAAGCGAAATGCTTAAGAAAAATTATGAAAATTAGAAATTAAAAATTATTAAGAAGAAAATCATTTTTTTGTTTTGCTTTCTATGACAAACGAATTTGGATTATATTTTATTTACTTTCACATGCTCAATTAAATTAAAAATGATTCCCATGTTCTTATTTCTATTTCTCTTAATTAAACAAATAAATAAAACTCTCATAATTTGAGGTTAAATTTTAGTAGTTGCATTTTCGTACATATGAACTCATGAGAGAGAAAAAGAGGGAGAGCGCACGAGAGGAAGATCGAAAGGTTAAAAGAGTGTAATGCAAACACAATGTAAACGCTTGTAAGAGAGACCAATTTAAGTCGAATGGAAATGAAAGTGTAAAACTTTCAAACTGTCTGTTCAACGTTTAGTTGATGTGATAATTAAAATTGGGTAAAAGTGCTGAAATGCATTCAAATGCACTCAAAATGCATTCATTTGCAAACAGGGCGGGCGAGCAGCAGAGTGGAATATACAAAAATATACTATCAAAATTGAATTTCTTTTTGTAATAAAAATACATTGGATTTTATATTAACGATGCTTTTGCATTGTTTCACGAGTCACATCACTTATGTTTTCATTCGCTGCATTTCCTTTTTGTTTTGTTTTTTCAAGCATCCCTCTGTCTGCACGAATGCAACGAAATTGCTTAAATATCTTATTTTATTCCTCACTGTGTCATTGGTTCATAAAATAAAATTTACGATAAATTTAATTTGATAAAATTTAAAGTATACAAAACAATACATGCACATTTGCGTACGCACACACACCTATACATGCATGCATATTTAAAATGTGCAGTGCAAGTGCATTAAAGAAAATACACTTGAAAAAAATTTTTGCAGGACCGTTTTTGTAAAGAATGGTAAGCGAATATACTCTTACCAGCAAAATACATGTATGCCAAAAAGGTTTTCTAAAAATCAAGAGATGTCGATAAGGAGTAGAAGACTGCGGGACTTGAAAGGTCATGGAATACGCCTATAAAAAGAACTTTATTAGCAGCGATTTGTAGCCAGTCTTTAAAAAATTAATCGGGAGAGTAAGTCTCAATACAAATTGATTAAATACGCACACATATTAAGAAGTGATTTAAACGACTATTTTATTCGATCAAGTCCGCAGCAAATTTCCGGAAACACATTAATTACTTGTAAAAAGAATTAATTAAATCTGTACTAAACTTTCAAATTTGAAAAGTTTGAACGAAGCAAAAGAAGCTACATTGTTAAGAGAATTTTGTACAAATTGCTAAGGAAAAATTTAAAAATTCTCGTATTCTAACTTTGAATGTAAACAGCCTGCCAAGTGGCAAAATAAATACACGATTCATTATGGCCAGAAATTCAAAAATGATTAGCCGGTTTTACACTTAATTTAAATTAATTTAGTTTAATAAAAAAAGTGGAAACGAAAGATTTTCTAGTTGAAACACTGTCCCTGCTCAAGACTGATATATATATATATGCTACATATATTTATATATGTGTATGCTACATATTTCATAGCCGAAAGTCTAGCACATTCGTATTCAAAGGCTTCACTCTTAATTTATATAATGAATTTAAAAAAAAAAGTAAATCATTATTTTTTAATAAAGTCGTAGTATCTTCCGAATGGTCCGAAATTTAATTAGAAAGTTAATTTCAAAATTATTTGATAATATTTCTGTCTGTGGTTGTAGAAGCCATACTGAAAATGCATACTGAAATCCGGGGCCTTTTCGAAATTGCGCATATACGATTTAAAATTTAGGAATGCCCGAATAAGCATTTGTACACTAACAAGATTATGGTCAATCTTCTGAAAACTGAAAGCATAAGATTGCATTTTCATAAACAATGAAGTACATGTTCACAATTTTTGAACATCCCACTCAATGTTGCGACTGACTGACAGACTTGTGTATAAAGAAATATTTAGAAAGAATTTGATGTCATAAAATTTATTACAAAAACACTTGCAGACGTCCATACATATATTTTTAACTTAATGTACAGTGGCGTTTGAAACATTGTACGAAATACTCTTCATTGTTCACTATTATAAATATTTTTGTCTCAAATCTCGAGCCCATAAGAATTATAAAATAAAAAAAGAATTGTTGCTTCAAATATGACATTTCGCAAATGCCTCTACAAGTTTTGATACGCGGAGATGCAGTGCTAAATAATATTGTATTTCGTAGAGGACGTTCAGTGTTGTCAACTTTTTTAATATCACCATTAATTTCGCTAATTGGTTTATAAGGCGTTTGAAGCGAATCTGTTTAGTTGCCTCACGTCTTTAGCAGGTGGAGACCATGTGTACCATTCACTATATTCAAAGCGCTAAATGGCTTTTTGTGGGCATGAAATCGAACACCAAAAATGTATACGAGTAGTTATTAAATTAAATTCAATGCAAAACAATTTCAATTTTGTATTAAAACTTTGAAAACCTAAACGAGAATTGCCGCATTTATACTCGTATTGCAGTAAACATAACTTGTAAGCCTTTACTGTCCTGCGGAACTTGTCGCCAGTTTGTACCATATACACAACACCAGCACTTAAAGAATTTAAAATTTTTTTTTTAAATTTTTTTTTTTTAAAAATTCAGTTTATTTTACTTTATAGTTTTCGTGACTTTTGAGCAACTTTAGAAATGTTGGCAATTTTTTTTGCGGTTGATGTAAGATATCGTGATTTATCGGATTACAGTTGTTTTCACTATTTCACTGACTGAAATGTATTTGCTACGTGCAGTTTTCATAATTTTGTGATTTATTTGACAATTTCAGGGTCTCTCAGGAAATTTTAAGTTTTTTTTTCTGATCTTGAAATTTTGTTTTGTTTTCTATTTTTAAAGTTTCTTAAACGGTTTGCGAAAATTATACCGCTCGATGATCGTCATGGCTTAAATTGTATTTTTTAATACCACTGATGAATATTTAAACATTTCAGTATTTCACATTTCCTAGAAAAGAAAACAATTTTTACAGTGCATAAATTTAAAGGCTGTGTTGCATCTGCTTTGCTGCACTTTTCACTAACAAATAGTTTCCTTCCTCTCTGACCACTTTTCGCTTTCGACAACTGCTCGAAGTGCTTCTATTTCAGGAGCTTTTCAAACTCATGTTGGATTTGCAATTTTTTTTTTTATTGCATTGTGAAATTATTTTAATTAATTTTAAAATTAATTTTTTTTTGCACTCAGACTCACCGTTTCCATATTTTGTATATTTTATAGCTTGAGAATTTCCTTTCGATTTAATTTATATGTTTTATTAGGCTTTTACATTTTAGTTAAGAGAAAGAGTATATATATATATATATATATATCTTTTATTTTTTTTTCGTTATAATTCACTAGAACAAAAATATAAACAAGATATGAATTTAAAAAAATTTATTTCCGCAAATAATTACATTTTAAATATATTGAATAAATTTATATTTTCATTTTTTATTTCTTTCTTGTTGCTTCTCCAAGCTGCAGGTTTTTAAGAAAATTTTCACAATTTTTACAAAAATTTTTACAATTATGTAACTGAATTGGAAAAAAAATGAAATTTATTTCCTTTAATTGATTCCAATCAAGTGCAGTATTTTGAAACCAGAGGAAATAATCATGTTTTCTGTTTGTTGTTGCTTTGCAGTGCTCGAGTTCGCATATGAATTATTAGAAATTTCAATATTTTTTCTAATATTTCTTGTGTGGCGACGAAGAAGAAATTATTTTTAACGACAAACCGATCAATGAGTACTGAATGGTATCAACCGATGCATACGAAATCTGCTTCGACGTTTAAATGTGAGTGAACAAAATTAATTGTGTGCCAGTCGATCACTTTTTCGTTCGATTCAATGATTGATATTTTATCACAATTGTTGTACTTTTTCAGGCTCTTGTATTTTATTTATTATTTCTTTTCCTTCTTCTTCTTTATTGTATTTCGAAATTTTCAAAAATAAAAGCCGTCAGTTGCTGGCCACTCTAAATCACCCAACGACGTGAACGAGGCGCAATCCGTGTTACAATAAACAACAGTGTGCTTTCTGAATAAAGTCGGTCGATTTTTAATGAAAAAATAGAATTTTTGTTGTATTTATTTTTAGATGAAAACATAATGTGGTTGGTTGGTTGTTCTGAAATTTCAAAATTTTGTTGGTAATCCTCACACATACATACACATATATATATATATATATATATATATATATATATATATATAATACTTGTGTAAATCGATTTCATCAAATTTGCTCAGATGTGTAAAAGAATTGATTAGTTTTATCATTTTGTAACAAAGGCGAGGAAATCTGCAAAGCTCTCGGTTAGGTTGCCTTCTCTACCCGAAGACCTTTCGCCTAAGTCCAGCATGGCGCAATAATTAAATTGATTCAAGCCATGAGTTAATTTATCTTGATATCGTGACTGTTTGGAATGGCAGTTTGAGTTAAAATGCGCTTTAAGTTATGCCTCTTATTTCTCAGAGTGGGCTAAACGCTCAATGAGAAACGACTCAGCACTCCACTCCGATCATAGAAGAAACTTAATTTAAATTTTAAACATTTTAACAAAAGATACATACGTTGTGAAATATTTCAATTTCATATTGGAAAAATGTTCTGAAGCACAGAACTTAAAAAGAACTTCTAGAGAAAGCAAAGAGGAGCACATGAAATGCACATGGCTGAAGAATACTTTAAAGAAAAAGGAACTTGAAGTCTTACCAAAAATAATTGCTTTTAGATTACTTTGTAATGAGATATTTCTCAGATTGCAGATGTTATCCTTCCTATCCTCGCCTAATGAAGGAAAGCCAGCTGACAAACTTCACATTTCCACTGATATGCTTTCAGTTCAAGCTTTGAGCTATAAGTTTTGATGAATAGAATACAAGCCAACTACCGGAAGCATTTCAGTGTTATCCCACTTCAACGCCCTCAAAGTAGATACGTGCCCATCCTACGTGTTTGCTACTACCGAAAGCAATAATAACTTAATATTCGATTCGCTTACGTATCTGATTGTATTACAAGCATTTTCCCAATTTAATGTCTTTTTTTTCTATTGTCTATTAAACATACATTTTATGTTGGTTGGTCTCTTGTTTTGCATTTTTTACATGATCGTTTTATATTTTCTCCCTACTGGTTGAGTGTTTTCCTTGGTTTATTTCTAACTAGAAAGCTTGTCTGTCCATTTGTATATGAGTTTTCTTGAAATTTTTTTTTATGTTTCTCGTGTGTGTGTGTAAGCATTTGCGAATAGAATCCCTACAAATTATAGCACGATGCCTGTAAGACATTCAAAACTTTAACCCATCCCCGAATTAATACTCAATTGTGCACTGTCTCATATTATTGCAAAATTTTTAAGTTTTTAATGACAAGTTAAAACATGACAACTTTGTTGGAATCTCAAGCAAAGAAACCTGTTACAACTGCAAAGCCTGCAAACCTGTAAAGTGGGGAGTTTGATTCCTGAATGAACATTTCGAAATACTCATTTAATAGATTTTAGTTACATTGTGCCAGTTGGGAAAGCAATAAATGTGGAACTTCTGAAGTAAACCGATAAACTGCCAGAAGGGGCAAGTCGTTTAAAAATTATTACTAAAACATTTGGGTCTACTCTGTAAGCTGAACGAACAATTTTTCCAAAAACGAATAATTTTTGTTCCATAAATTACTCAATTTTAACAACATTCAGAATAAAGTCAGAAGAAAAATCTTTTGCCGATTTTCAACGAATTTATAAATTGCGTAAAACCTACGCGAAGAAAAATCAATCCCCTCTTTAATTCTAACAAATCAGTGAATAAACTTAAAAAACTCTATTCCTTATTTAAATGTTAAAATAATTTCCAAAAATTCTCTAAAATAGCGTTTTAAGAACGAATATAACTACCCGAATTCGTTTAAAGGAATACAAATTGTAGAATATAAAAAACACGAATGAAATAATAATATTAGTTTTTAAATTTTTGATTTCAACAAAAAAAAAAATACCAAAATACAAAAGACAGACAAACCGCCAGACAGACGGACATAGTTGAAATCAAACTAATATTGTAGAATAATTATCTGGCTTTACGAGACCGATGTTGAGAAATATCCTGTCTAACAAATTCGCTTTCGGATCCGAATTGAACTGTTTTCCAAGTGCTCCATAATTATTCCAGGTCAGCACTTTGGCTACTCTTTCGGGTGGCAACCTGTAAGGGGAGGAGTTTCATTTGTAATAAAGAGACTGAAGAAATTAAATTAATAATATTCTTAGAAATGGGCATTAAGAAACTTTGTAAATAAAAAAGTTTAATTTTTTAATAAAAAAAATTTTAAAAATTAATTTTTTCCATAGAACAATTTATTTAAGAATATAAAAAATTGTTTAAAATCTATTAAATTTAAATCTATTTATTAAAATTGTTTTTTATCTATTATTAAAAAAATATTTTTGTCTAAAATAGATAAAAATATTTTTCAAGTAAACTTCAGCAAACTTCAGCAAATAAAATGCGTTCATACTGAGAGAAGGCTTTTTTTTAAATCTGCAAATATGTATATGCAGTTCATTTCCAAAAAGAGTTTTAGAATTTATTTTCATTAAATGAGAATTAACATAAAGACTTTAGAAAACTGCCATGCTGCCTTTGTATGTGTAAAGCAGTAAAAGATTTATCTACGGGAAACAAATGTGGCTTTAATTATAAATTGCATTATTGCATATTTTAGCTGGAGATCCGCTTCTGCTCACGTTTCGTAATGATGCATACTAACAGACTTAGCAGTTCATTCTTTTCAGTTTTCAAAGGGTTTTACAAAATTCATTTAGGAATTGTTTAGAAAAAAGTGTGTTGAAGTACTGCTGAGAAAAAGAATTAGTGGAAAATGCTGGTGAAGAATATGTATGCAGTCATTATACTCGTACAGTGGCTCACACTTAAAGTCGCACAGTTACATACATAACGAAAACTCCTAGTCATAATATATGTGTTTCATTGAAAGAATATACGGTATACTTTTTTCTGCTTTTTCACAACAATTGTTTTATTAAAAAATAACAACAATAATACTTTTCGAAGGCTCTTATAAAATGTACACGAAAGCTTAACTTAAGAAGGATAATTTTTCAGTCTCACATTCTAAGTCGACAATATTTGTGCAGAACACAAAATTAGTACTTCGTTCCATCACCTTTTTGATTCTTTACTTCCTGCAGAGCAAATTTTTAAGAATTGACCTGATTCGTCCCATAAATGCTGGATAGCAATGAGGTTGGGACTTTGTGTGGGGATTTTTATTCCTTACGACATATGTAGAATGTTTTGAATTGTTCTCCTGCTAGTTTTCTCAGGCCTATCTTAAATATTTTTTTCGAATCCCATCAATGCAATGCAATTTTCCAATTCCTGATACCGCCATGCATTCCCAAAGCATAATCGACCCACTAGCGTGTTTAACTGCTCTTCTTAAATTCTTGCCTTGCAGCTCTTTCTTTGGTTTGGGCCACACTTTACACCTTCCATCACAGTCAAATAAATTAAATTTACTTTCGTGGCTAAATACTACCTAAACATTGATAATCAAAAAATTGGATCACAGTGGTCCAATAATTCATATCCTCTGTCATATATTGGTGAGAAAAATAAACCGGTAATTTTGGTTTTTCTTGCTTTTTAGGGGCTTCTTCCGAGCAACTGGACCATGGAAAGCATTTTTTCAAAGATGTCTTATTCAAAGACATTGCAGTCAATTTCGAAGCAGAAATGAATGGATTTTTCTTCACTTCCCTTCAAATCATACTCTCATCTTTGGCGGAAAGCTTCTTCTGTCGGGTCCACGTTATTTATTTGCAATAAAACCATTTTCTTTGTACCTACCTATAATATCATGCACTGTTGATATGCTTTTTTACCAATTACGCTATTTCCCGTTAGATTGTCGTTCTAAGTGCAGTTGAATTACTATTTTGCGTTCCCCCCATGTGGACCGTTTTGCAGAATACTTTTACAAGCTCAGAAGGCAACTATGACCAATAATTTCGAAAGCAAATGCAGGAAATTCATACGAGTATTTACCGTTTACGTTGTACAAAACATTGTTTGCCCGAATTTATATGTGAGACAGAAAAATGTATTTTCCTACTTTTTATTAATTTACCTTTTATAACGGAAATTAGAATATATTGTTTTTGTTATTTTTGTTGTTTTATTTAACAATGTTTATGATAAAACCTGTTATGGCTAGAAGTTTTTGTCATGCAAGTGTCGGACTTTAAATGTGTGTGACTATACAAAGTAAAGCAAAAGCCCCGTGGCGCAAGCGTAATAATGCCGCAGTTACTTCGGTAGCGATAACATCATGAGAACTACTGCTGTTACGAATACCTTCTCGTACACGTCGTGTTCCCTAACAATAAAAGGAAAATCCTTTGAAAATTCTTTGCTTAGCCGATAGCCTCAGTCATAGTTTTTCCGAGTTACTTATAAGAGGATCATAAGTTAATGCCTTATATATCTTATTCAGTTCATTAATATTTCCTTTTTTCAAATTTGTATATTTACATTACCTTAATAAATTAGAGAATAATGTGATTGGCTAATTATTATTTTTTATTATTTTTTTTAGAAAATATATGGTAAAAGCTCAAGATTAGCGGGTGCAAGGCAATGCGTCGAAACTCAATTTTAGAATACATAAATAAAATTTATTTGCTAACAATTTAAAACAAAAAATAAAATAATTAAATAATTATTAATAAATAATTAATAAGTTGCGGGAATGAAAATGGCTATTTTAGTCCGGAAAAGGCTAAATTAAGAGCATTGAGTAGTACGAGTACACATAAGCGTCCATGCCTGAGTGTAAGTTTTAAATCTTAACAACACGAAAACAACATTTTTCATTTTGAAATGTTTTTTTATGTATTAATTTTTTTATTTTGTAGCCATGCTTATTTTATTTATTTATGTATTTATTTTATCTTGTTTTATAATTTTTTTTAGTTGGTTTACATGTTGTATTAAAGATATATAAAATAATTAAATTTATTCTTCATGTCCTTGTCTTTGAGCGGAAAACTTTGAAGTGATAAAAAATATAATAAATTTTGAAATGTTTAATATAATCGTGGAAATATTTTTAAATTTATATGTGTAGTGAAAATTGAAATTTGAACGGGTATTTTTTTTAGATATTTATTGGTTTACAAGCTATAGAATTTGAATATAAAATTGGGAAAAGAATCAAAGCAATGGAATGCATTTATTTTTGATAATTAATAACTTCCAAAATTTTTTTGGCAGATTTTTTCGCACTGGATCCTACAACATAAACAGAGAAACGTTGGCGGTATTCTAAGCTTTGCTTGAGCATGTACTTCTTAATCACAACCAAATCTTTTAACTAAAAGTTCTAATTTTCCAAAATTTTCTTTAACTTTGGTAAGCGAGAAATTAAAATCTTGGCTTGAAGAAAATATTCGGGGGTGTCATAGAAACCAATCTTATCGGAATTGGATTTGAAACCGACAAAAAAAAAACTTTGGTGTCACGAAATCCAATCTTATCGGTTTTATGTTCGAATTAGAATTATTGTCGGTTTTAGGTGTCAGAGAATCCAATGTTATTGGTTTTGTTATTGGAAACAAACCAATCAGAATACAGCTGACAGATTTTGTTCGCGCGCAAAGTTTTTTCTTTTGAAGTTGGATATTTTTCTAAAATGTAAGTAAATTCTTATTTATTTTATAAATAAATTTAAAATTTGATTATTGGTTTGTTTTGTATTAATTTTAATTTTATGCAAATAGGGGAAAACATAAAAATAATACTCAGAACTCTTTACTATTAGAGTTTATGGAAAAATATCCAGACCTTGCAAAGGGTTTTACAAAGCGCGACAAGCCAACAGTAGATTCCCTTTGGCAACAATTGGTCGAATCGCTGAACAGTGCAGGCCCACCGCAAAAGGATGTGAACGGATGGAAAAAGGTAAACAAAATGTGTGCTTAATATTTTTTGTATTGTTAAATTGTACAGTTTTAAACTGTTGTCTTTATATAGACTTGGGCTGAGTGGAAGAGCGACATTAAAAGAAAGCTTGCGCAAAACAAAGCTGAGTCCAGGGCAACAGGTGGCGGGCCTTTTTCAAAATATCAGCTAACACAAACTGAGGAAACGGTGGTACGCATATGTGGTATTGCGCAGTCTGTTGAAGGAGTGGCGGGCGTTGCACTTGGCTTGGCTATAGCAGATCTCAAAAACGAATTTTCCCGAATTAGTACAATAACTTTACAAACAATGCAAGAAAAAAATGAACTGAAAAGGAAACAATTAGATCTCGAAATTCTTAAGTTCGAGCACGAAAAAAACAAGAATTAAAATTGATTTTTAAACAAATTTTTAGAAAGTACCTGAAAGTACAAAACAGCAATTTGCTTTTATTATATTTTATAGTTTTAAACATACCTGCATGAATTTTTTGTGATATATGTATAAATTACTTTAATATTCCAATAAAATAAATGAATTCTTTTTTACTTTTTTTATTTAAATTGTTGTTATTAATTTTCTTATAAACTGTTAGCTATATCGTCCCTAATTCTCTGACCTTCACTTTGCAGCGACGTACTTGTTAATATAACGTTGTCCTCATTGTCATCAAATGGTACATTTATGTCGCTGTCATCGTATTCGACATTGTAGTTCCTGCAGATGTTATGCAAAGCGCAGCACACATTTATAATTTTCACCACTTTTTTTGGCCTATAGTGCAAAGTGCTTAGTAAACAACGGAACCGGCTTTTTAGTACTCCAATACATCGCTCTACAATATTACGAGCTGAAGAATGGGCTATATTAAATTTGTACTCTTTGGAATTATAGCTCGGATTCCGGTATGGCGTTAATAAAAACGGTTCAATGCCATAACCACAATCGCCAAGTAGTTTGGATGTGCGGTCGCCTGACTCATAGTTGCTAAGAAAATGCTGTCTGGCGCTGCTTATAGACCACACAAATGCGTCGTGGCTAGAGCCTGGATACCGTGCATCTACCCCTCGAATTATCATATCACAATCACAAATCTAAATTAACAAATATCTATTTAGTACACCAGTTACAATAGGACATATAAAATAAAAATTTAATTTTACTTACAATCATGGCATTCATACTGTAATATCCTTTTCGATTAAAGTATAAATGCTCGTCAATGTTGGGTTTTATAATTTTTACGTGTGTGCCGTCTATGCAGCCAATTACTGAAGGAATTTTATATTTGCTGTAAAAGTGATCTCTTGATCTGCGTTTCTCGTTGCTGTTCATATCAAGCTTTACCCACTGAGCGCAAATGAACCTCTCCAAAACATTGAGTACATCATCTAAAATTGTTGACACAGTGCTTCTTCCTACATTTATGGTGGAGTCGTTCCCAACAGATCTCTGGTAAGATCCTTCAGCCAAAAATCGTAATAACGCTGCTAACTGAAGGATTGGCAAAACTTTAGAGCGTGTCAGATGCCCTTCAATTGTGTCAAGTAGCATACGGAAAGCGTCTTTGTTAACTCTATAATATGCTACGAATCTACAAAACAGCTTTAAATGTAAACATACAGAATAACTATTGTATTTACTTACGCAGTCTCCGGAAGCTCAAGTGGGTTGCTGCAATCCCTCAAAATTCTTTTTGTTATTTTCACTGAACTCTCTTCTTCTAATAAAAATGCTATAGCTGCGGATGTCATTACTTATTTTCACTTTTTATTTTATTAAAAAAAACACCAATTTTTAACAATATTTTATTGCAACGATTAACTTGTAAAATTTTCACAACAAAATAAACATAAAAATAAGAAAACAAAAACCAATTATGCAAAACAGCTGATTCGAACATCGGTTTTATTTGCGTTCGAAAAAGACAAAACCGACTTGGTTTTGTGACACCAAATGAAACCAATATTGGTTTGCAAAACCGATAATCAGCAAAACCGACTTGGATTCTGTGACACCCCCGATTAATTATAAAGGATTTCTGAATAAACACCTGCTTTTCATTTTATAGAAATTGTTGCCAAAAAACCAAAAAGGTAAAAAAAAATTAAAATAATGAAAACGTATGAGGTAGCAAAATTCATTAGTGAAAATTTTTAAACAAAAATAGTTTTCAATTTAGTCACACTGTGAATCGGCAACTGAAAACGAATATCAACAAACAACAATCATTTCAAATGCACCTGTGAGAGAAAAACTATGCAAAACTGATGTAGCAAAAATAGCAGAAAAAGTGTCTTTCAAGGTAAAAGTTGATGTTGGTTTTTTCGAAATTAAATGGACAACAGAAAGGTGGTGCACTTGAGCTTTAATATCGATTTCATTCTTATTTCAATGACCAATCGGCGCAGCACTTATTAACGAAATTAATAAAATGTTGTAATTATTTTATGTTAAGGCTTCATTCTCTAATGGCAGCAGGACATTTACACATTTAATGCAAAAAACATCTGCTTAACGTAAATCAAAGTTTAAAGTGTGCGTGTGCTGCGCTTGCTTTTAAAAAGAGCGGCCATTTGAGACAAAACTGATACCAGAGACTAATATTAATTCTTATTTATGTCCAATTCAATTCAGGTATTTGCTGAAATTTAACATTGGCTGTCATATTCTCTTGATTTAATTATTATTATTATCCATTTTGTTTCTATATTTATGTCATATAGACTTTCCTTACTTTTAATTATTTATTATAAAAATATGTATGCAACACTTTGAGGCCACCTGAAACTACCTGAAAGTATTACGAAAATCTAGAATATGGACACTGTAACTTCCTAATATACAGAATTTTTGTTTTTTTTTAACGGTATACCAATGTTTTTAAGAGGTCAAGCATGTGAAACACTTGTATCCATGCATGCACTATTTTAGGAAGGCAAGACAAAGTGTTTTTATTCTCATTGTCTTGCATGATAAAATTAAAAAACTTATTTTTAATTTAATTGAAGTTTTTAAAAATGTTTTTCTATATTATTATTTCAATAATAAATTGCAAAAAAAAGCATTTAATTAACTTTATTATTTGTTTTAATAATTTAGTTTTTTTTTTTTTTTGGTTCTGCATTAACTATATAAAAATAGAGTTTCCTCTTGAAATAAAATAGAAACCTGAACAAAAATATTTGTTAAAAAGTATATCCTTGTTCAGTATAAAATGCAATTCATCTTTGAATATTATTAGCTTCTAATCTAGTATCGAATTAGGTAATGGAAGGCCTAAAAAATAATTGTATATTAAAGAGATAAAAGATATTCTGTACCGTCATCAATTTTAATGTTATCTATTTTATTTTTATATTCTCGTATATCACATGTGAGGAGTGTGCGAAATTACTTTAAAGAAAAGATAAACTTACAGATATTTTGTGTTGAATTGTCGTTTGTGTTTATTGTGTGTGCATTTCTGTGTTTGCTAGCATTTGGAAAAATTTATAATTTACATAATTATAATTTAAAATTTAATTAAAATTGGAAAAGGTAAATTCTAAGAAATTACAAAATTTTCATTTGATTTCATTTCATTTCATATATATATATATAATATCAGTAATATATATATATAAAATATATATATAACTGATATTTCTCCATTACAATTATTTTATTATACTTTTTTTTACATGTATCGATTTATGTTTTTGGAACTATTTTTTTAATATGTTGGTCATACGATGGGCACGTACTGAGTTTTGTGTTAAAACAGGTTGATATATTTAATGTCCTTACACATAAAAGAGTATCATATGTTTTTGCTACTAAGATTACGAATAAAGTTTTTACGATTTCAAAATGTTTTTTCAACTTCAAATAACAAATTTATTTTCTACTTCATTTTAACTTAAAGTTAGGTATGTATATGTTTCAGTTACTCCTTTGTTGAATCCCATTGGCAGTAGAAATTATATTAAAAAAAAGTATTAAATAAATAGTTTTGTTAAAAACACCCTTAATCAAGATTGCAATCTCTGTTTACGTTGACGAACGAATATCTGATCAATATTTGAGAAGACATCACTGGATTTTTTTGCAGCATCAACGCTAAAGTGCAAACCTCTCAAAGCGTAGTAATCAATCAAAGGTTTAGTTTGTTTATGATATGATTCCAAACGTTTCTTTAGAGCCTCGGCATTGTCATCACTGCGTCTGATCAAAGGCTCACCAGTTACCTAAAGGAGAGTAACATATAGCGCATATAAATGGAAACGAATTTAATTCATGACAATTGCTTAGGGATAAAGTCAAGCTTACATCATCCTTCATTGCTACCTTTGGCGGAGCAAATTCTTCATGGTAAGAACGGCCACTGGCTGTGTGGATTAAACGGCCAGTGATACGGCGTACTAGCAAACTATCATCAATGGCAAATTCAACGACAGCATCCAATTCAGACTTTCTTTTAGCCAACAATTCATCCAGCTACAGAGAATTTAATATTTTATTCAAATTCTTATTTAAAAATTTTACATGCTCACCTTTTCTGCTTGTACCACAGTGCGAGGAAATCCATCTAATAAGAAGCCATTCTTGCATTCAGGTTTATCCAAATTCTTCTCAATCATATTGACCACCAATTCATCAGATACTAATTTCCCTTCATCCATAATCTTTTTCAAAGTAGATCCCAATTGTGAACCAGAACTTATTTCAGCTCTCAACATATCACCAGTGGATAAATGGCAAACACAATATTTCTCCTTCAAAAGGGGAGCCTACAATAATTTACTACATTTGTATCACCATATTTAAAAATAAAAAATTATAGGTGAAATAAAAATTCTCAAAATATGCCATATAATTTAATGAATTAATTATAAAAAGTTTTCTGAAAAAGTTTATTTTTATTTTATTTTATTTCACTTTCTTTAATTACTTAGAACATAAGAAATATTAAGTGAAGTGTGAGTTTTTGGGAAAACCCCCATACATGCGTATAAAAATCGCCGTTAAGTTTTCATACTCTATAATTATTTGTTACCATGCCATGGAGTCTCCGTTAAATATTTTATATTCTTAACAAAAGACTGGAAGCAACATTTGGACTTTAATTTATTAAAAGGTTTTATACACTCAGGACTGATATGTATTCCAAAAATGCTATAAAATCAGATCTTTCACATTCTTGAAATTAATACTGTTCGCAATATTTAAACCGACTGTACAATAAATTTTTTTCCTAAAATAGCTGCAAATTGATTTAAGAACCGATTTATTTATTGAATTATCGAAAAGAAACGGTTTTGGTTTGCACTTCTTATTCACATATCTACATAGGTATATGCGTGTTCATGTGCAAAAATATAATGTGTGTATACATATGTATATGTTTTGGGCTCCCCACTACCGTACCACCCAAAAATTATAAAAAAGAATTAACTTACAGAAATTTACTGTTATCAGAACTATAAAAGTAATTTTTTATCTCTTATCAAAATGTTTCTACGACCTTGAGCTGACCGAAAAGCCCAACAGAAATGCGTGCACACTTCCATACACACAGAAGTATGTCTGTATACGCATACATACATAAGGCAGTTCTAATAAGACAACTGAGATTTAGGCGCAACTAGTCGAACAGTTTAGCCATTAAGGTTCCTCTTCGTGCATTTTGCACGCACCCACATACGTACTTATGTACATAGATATACAATTATGTAATTTTTTACTTTGGCTATTATTCCCACTTAAGCTAACTGTTCCAAAATCTTGACAGTTGTTCTCTCTCTGGTTGTTGGCATTTCAGGGATACGAGATCATGCGTTTGGGTAAATAGAAAAACTTACTTGAGTTCCTTTGCCGGAACCAGGAGGACCCAATAAAATTGCATTAATGCCAGTTTCGGGTTCATACCGAGAAAGCGGAAGACGTTGTGCTGCGTTTGGTGCCATTTTCCTTTCTTCGATTTGCAGAAGGTTACCGTGTGCCAGGCAAAGAAGCTTATTCACAGGGTAACGATTAGTGAAGAGTTTATCAAAAACTAAACTGACAGAACAAGAAAACAGTAAACACACACTGGCACCGCATTAGCTAGTGTTGCTTAAAGTTACATGGAACGAAACGAGAAATCAATTTTGTGACGTGGTAGATCTTTGAAACGCAACATCTACTTTGCCCAATTGTATTTTAACAGGAATGGTACGGCATTGAACGAAAATTATTCAAAATACAACCATGATAATTTAAATTGATTCAAATGTGCTTTTAGTTTTAATTTGCACCTACACACGTGAAAAATTATGTATTTCATTTTGCTTTTGGGCAATTGGGCAAACCGATTTACTATAAACACAACAGTTAGGCTTCTGTATTTTATATCATAACCCTCACATATCATGTACAGGGTGGGCCAAAAGTCACAATGGGGTTTAAAAAAACGAACTTTTTTGTTTATTTTTTTTTTTAAGATTATATAAATAACATCTGGAGAATAAATAATGGAGGGATTTACAACTGAACAAAGAACAAGAATAATAGAATTTTATTACTTAAATCATTACTTATTACTTTTATTACTTATGAAATTTTTAAACCCCATTGTGACTTTTGGCCCACCCAGTATATATGTATGCATTTACTTACTGACACAAGCCTATGTATGTGCGTGGATATGCATCTCATCGCGCCTTTTCTAATAATGAATCATTTAAAAATTATATTTAAAAATCACACTATTCCCCTTTGATATAATATTTTAGTAATGCACATGCATCCATACATACGTGTATACGTAAATTAGATATTTCCATCCGCATACAGTCTGGTTACCTAGCCATTACAGCATAACACAACAAATAAATTGTACAAATAAAATCAAGATGTTCTTATTAAAAATATTGGATGATTAAAATAATAAATTCACAATAATGAAAATCAGGTTTATGTAAACATACATATATGTACACGCATACATATGCAAGTAAGTATTCTGTTTTATTTTTTATTTAAACCAAAAAAGTGTTTAAATGCCATTTAGATTTAAAACATTGTAATAAAATTTGAAATTGTGAGGGCCAATTTTCTATTTTTTTGTTATAATCCTCTTTGTTATAGTGAAATACAAAACGAATTAAAAATGTGTTTAAATTTTGAATAAGAAAGTTGATTTTAATTGCTATAATTATTAATTAAATTTTGTGTTTTCATTCGAAGATAATCACATACTACACACTAACTGGGCGTAAAGTTGTCGTTGTCTAGAAAGCACGAGTATTAAAAAAATATATATTAATATTTTAAGCGATATTAATAATTTGAATTGTATTAAGAATATACCGTTTTTATTTGGGATGCAGGAGTTTCTCCAAGGGATTTTGGATCTGCAATGTTGTGCTGTAAAGCTTCGATATATGAATTCTGGCATTCTTTACAAATACTCTTAAGTGATAACTCCATTGACTTACTGGCCATAGAGAGCATAGATATCTAAATAAAGAAACATATTAATTATTATTACAAAATTTGCATTCAAATTAATTAGTTTTGCAATACAAATTTTATTTAAAAACGGAAAAAGTGAATAATCGAACTTACATCTTTTTCTATTCTCGGTATATCGTTATTAAGATTAATAACTGTTTGTTTATATTCTGGCCATGAATTTTCTAACGATGTGACGTGTGATGTAATATTGGCACTGCGATCGAAGAGGTCATCCAACTTGGTCTGTTATTAATTTTCAAAACAATTGATTATTTGCAGAAGCTACAATTTTTTTTTTATATTAATAATATTATAATTACCTTGTGATTAACTAGTTCTTCTTGCATTATAATTGACTTTTGTGTTAAAGTGTCGTTGATATAGCTGGTGTTGGACTCAAGTTTATCAATTTTTGCCTGTAAATCACTTCTGAGTGACTTTATTTCTTCCGTATAATTAATGGGTAGAGCCATGTTCTTCAAACCATTACTAAAGTTTGACTAAAAACAAAAATAAAATAATAATTTAAAGAAAAATATATACAGAATGGTATCATTTTAATTCTTTTAGAATAAAGTTAAGCTATTTATTAATATTTACCTTTAAATTTTCAAAAACTTGCTGTAGATCCGTTTGTTTTTCTTTCACCAAATTATAATGTTCCTTCATACTTTCAACATCAGTTGCAACAGCTTCGATTTTCGCACCAAAATCGGCTACAATTTTCTCTTCTTTTTCATAAGTCTTCTGTGATTCTTGAGATGAACGATACTCAGTAAAATTTTTCCACAATTCTTGGAGGGAATGTTGTAGTTCGGTGATTTTTAAGGACATCGATGTCTGGTTCTTTATTAAACTTTTTGAAGTTTCGTGCCAAGCCTGCAAAGTATCGGGTAAAATTTGGCTAGCAGCAGAAACTAAAAAAAAAAAATTTAGTTATCACACGCTTTAAAACAATCGCATCAAAGTGAAAACGAAAAGATAATCAGCTTCACTGGAAAACTTCTCGGAAAACTATACATTTCCATTTCAAAATGTATTATAAAATTTGTCTGGACTTTCGAAAATTATACAGAGCAAAATATACAGAGAAGAGGTAATCAAACACGCCTAGAGTTTGTGTGTACATAATGTACAAAAAACTATGCAGAGGTATAAATACCTATACATACATATATATCAACTAATATATGAGATATTAATAAATATTACATATTAATAAATTTATAAATTTGATCATTTACCTTGTTCTACTCTTTGTCTATACTCATATATCTGTTGTTGCAAATTAAAATTTAGCCAATAGGTGAAGCCCACAAAGATAGACAAGGTGATAACAAATAATAGTATGCCATACAAACGAAATATCATCTGTTTATTATGGCCACAGTGATGGTGAGGTTGTTTAATTTTAGGCTGCTAAGTGGAGAAACCAGGAAGAAATTTACTAAAAATATTAAAAATTGAGTTTATTTTGCATGCTATTTACCCAATTATAATCATCTTGGTCATCTGTTGAGGCATTGTTTAAAAGTTTATCTTGTGAGTAGACAACTCCTCGAGTATTGTTGCAACGGCGTAGGGCTCCACCAGACCCACCACAACCCACACTCCCGCCACTACCGCCATTACTGCCATTTTTATTGTGACTTTGAGATAAAAGAGCATCTAAGTCTCGGCGCTTTTTCATTTTCTTAATGCCATAACGAAGTGGAACTGTTACATGATGACTAGAATCCATTCTAAACTAATTTTATACAAATTTTTTTAGGTAATATTTTATTTCTATAAAAAAAATGTATTAAAAAATCACAAGCAGAGGCCCAAGACCCTTTTCGGTTTCCCACTTTAACCGTTTTTATTATTATTATTTTATTTCTCTTGGGCCGCCTTAAAGTCGTGTAAAGTTATTTTTAATAAAAACATTATTATTGATTTCTCAACTTTTTCTTTTTTGTCCTCTGTCAGTAGAATAGTTTGATAGGTTTGACACTCTTTAAAAATGAATTGCTTTACTAAGCTAAACTCGACTCAAATTGGCTCAACCCTTCATAATGGGACATTTCATAAAACATTTAAACATTCTTTACAAGATTTTGCGCACTACTCTGTCTGCCACTCTCTCCATTCGCTCCGAATGTCTGTTCATTCAAATATTCTCAGTGTTCTTTTGTTTACAACACATTGATTGAATTGAATTTGTTTGGGATTTTTCATTGTATATAAATTTTTGTTGAACAAAATATTATTATATGTACCAAAATTTTCAATCTATCCATTTGCTTTTTTCTTTTGAGAACAAAATCATCAAAGCATTCAAACCACTTGCAATAAATACGGAACAAAAAAACATACATACTATTACAATAAAGCTCAATAGATGTGATTACACGCTCGCATACATACATGCGGATGTATGTTCTTACTCACATCCATACATATGTATATCACAAGCAACTAATATTCCCACCATGAGAAAATATAACACATTTGTATCTCCACACACGTAGGACAACCGCGATACACACAGAAATTAATATGAGTATGAAAACGAGAATAATTAAAGACGTCATATAAATATTTCGAAGGCGCAGCGGAATGTTACAAAATACCTCTACATACGAATCTATATTATTTACTTATGAATATAAAATGCAAAATAACGTTCATATATCTATAATACGAGATGTTGATATTTCAAACGTAAAAAATGTCCCACCAACGGTTCTGATCGATATCTGTTCTCTTATTAATTATACTAGCTTACAAAATATTACTTCGAGTTTTAAGCCATTTGAAGATAAGCGACGCACACACATACATACGTATGTATCAACTCGTATGTATAGTTTTTTGGGAGTAACATCCTAAAACAATTAATTTTAAACTTAATTGGTAACGACTGTCTTTAAAATTCATAATACTGAAGACTTACTTGTTTCTTTTATTTATGTGCACACATGGATCAAATCAGATCACCACTTTATCAAAATATGATATCATTATATGACACTTTAAAATCAATTTGATTATGCATAATTTCTTTCTGGTTCCGAAGGTCAATAACACCACCATAATATCAAAAATATTTTTTAAGATTTTTTTTTAGAAAAAAATATCTACTCGTATTCCGAAGGTAAATTGCCTTTAACTTACCCCATCCTACTCTATTTTCACTTTTCCTCGCAAAATATTTTTTCTCTGACTTTCTTACAAAATATTACTATTAAGTTTTTTTTTACATTACGTAAAAGGAAGCCTAGTCAAACTTATTAGATCATATTTTTAAGTAATAAACTTCTTTTTATTTTGATTTAATATTTAATGAAATTCGTTATTAGGAAGTGCATTCAAAAAGTTATTATTGCACATTAATAAGTATACTCGTATACATACATGCATATCAACACCTACGATTATATTTCTATGATATTATTTAGTTAAAACGAAACATTTTTTCGAAAAGCAAGTTCATGTAGTCTCAATCCATTTTTCTAGCTAATCTTATCTTATCTGTCGCAAAATAAAATTTTTTAATGTATTTTTTTATTTCTTTTCCACCATTAGCGTAGTAGTAGTTATCATTGTATTTTTGAGGATGGCAACTGAATAAGTTGTTCTGCAAATCACATGAACGAATACGCTAAAAGGGTTTGTCTTAAGGGAAGCTTAAGGAATTTGTAACCATAATGAAAGATGCACTACATAACCATATATATACACCGATATTAATTATATACGTATACAAATCTGATTTAATATGTCTTATCAAATAGTATTGGATTACAAATTTATATATGCGCTTGAGATGTAACATGTACAAATTTACAAATTAAATGACATTTCAAAGTTAGTGCGCAACTGACGAAAAGATCGTTGAAATGCAAAAACATACACATCAACAAATCTGTAAAGAGAATATAATTTGTTGCACTCGTTGTTAGACTTGTTTTTACGACACGTATGTATGTATGTGATGATATTTCACCATATTTAATACTTTATAAAAGTACATTTGTACGTTGAAATCCATAACAAACTAGTCGGAACTTTCTGAAATATTTAATTGCGCATTTTTTCGACTTGTTTTTTCACTCTACCACGTAATCGCTTTGTTAATAATAAATGATATTTACTTGTATAATGATAATTGTTAGAATTCTTTCTCACTTAGCTCACATTTGCAAATTAGCACCACATCCGTAATGACAATGATTATTTATTTTGATGTTTATTATTTTAAATTTTGTGGCAAATTACGTTATTCATTGCTCCGTTATAGCAAAAAAAATGTAATTAAAAAAACATGCTGATTGCTTAAGAACTCATTTTGGTAATTGATAAACTCCTCCCGAATATATCAGTTTGTGATCGCGAACTTTACGCTGTAAAAACTCCTTTAGATCGTCTTGAGTAAATTCGATGCCCAGGCCATTAGAAGCAAACAATTTTAACATTTGATGTATACGTTCTATTGGCAAGGAATCTAAATTTGTAAGCATGCCCACAATATAAGACCAAAATACCTATGCATTTTAATTAGAAAAGAACCATGTTATACAGTTTCCGCCATTGTATCGTCATTTTAGAGTAACTTACTTGTAACTCTTCTTCTCTTTGATCACTGGCACTAGCCATAGCGGATTCGTTATCTTCATCTTCAGGTATAATTTCATTTATGGGCAATTTTTCCAACTGAGATTTTGGTAAATCTTCTTCAATTAACTTAAAAACACCATTTTGAGATTCAATTAAAATGCCATGAGATTGCCAGAAAGCCATACGTCTTCTCAACACTGACGGTGGAATTTTTACCAAGGAACTTAAATCATCTAACGACCACTCATCTTTAATAAAAAAAATTATTTAAATTTATTGTCTGAACTAAATATACCAAAATTATTTTTTTAAAAAAACATTTATACTTCTATTTTGGAAATGATATATTATAACGGCTTGAGTTGGCGCAACAGTCATATCTAATACTCTATGTCCAAATTCAAGTGATATGTTTACTTTGCCAGTAACTGTTCGCCAGTTTAAAGTACGATTTCCCTTATATTCTTCATATGATTTTGTATATTTTTGGAATTCATTAGCTATTTCCTCGGGTAATTCAATACTCTCTTTGTTGAATGATGGCCAAAATTGTGCCGATATTATCAGAGATGATATATCGAATTGTTTGTCTAACGAAAAACAAACAACAAAAAATAAAAAAAAGAATTACACTTAAAATATATATGTGTGTACATGTTAATGCTTTTATAAAAGGCTTACTTTCGATATATTTGTAATCACTGTGAATTTGTGTATTAATACGTTTCGAATCTGCAATATCTTTTAGCATAACTTCGCAATTGTGTAGTAGAGTTTCCCCAAATCTTAACTTCAACAATTCCAGATTTCGAATTTCCTTTTCAGAATTGAATTCCAACTGAGTTAATAAACGATCAGCTAATAAATTTCGATATTCACTCATAAAAAGCTCCTTACTACCGTATATGTCAACTACCATTGAAATAATATCAGAACAACGTGAACTTTTTGCAGCATGTATTTGCAAACTTGTGGAGTCAAGACCAAAAGGATCTGGCTGCCAGCTCTCATAATTAATTATATCATCATTAATGCTGCTGCCACCAGCTTCTTTAACAGTGTCACCTTTGGCTAATTCTTCCGATAAATCGGTTGGACCTTCTTCAGTTAAACTGGTCACTACACATCGAACGGTGTCCGTACGCTTCCTCAAGTAATCTTTTATAGGGGCCGTGACTGTTTCCAATATAACACCAGTATTATCTAAATAACGTATGGCTTTGATAGCCGCCACATAACCTGTAAGAATGTCCATCGTGTTGACTCCTGGATGCAAAATGCGAGCCTCTAACGAAGCCTTTAAAGTGGTAATAACTTGGCGTCGCAAATTAATTTTTTGCATGCAAAGCTTAAGATCTTCTATCACTGGTATCGAATCCGGGAAATCTTTTACAATTGAAAAAATATATTTTACGATATCTTTATGAAAATCACACTATGCTTACTTACCAATAATAATATTAAAAAATTGATCAATAATACTCAAAGCGAAATTTTCATACACATAAAATGATAATTTAACCTTAAATCGTTTTACGACCTCGATATTTTTGTTCCCAACTTCAAAATCTGTATCCATTTGATCAGCATTAGGATTAGAATGAAATATTTGCAATAACCATTTCATGATAACGTCGTCTAGCCACTTGGAAAGAAATAATAAATATTTCAATAAATACTGGTTAATAATCTTTGGCACACTTTTACCTTTAGCAAAGTTTGTACATGAGATTTATCGAAAACACCAATACATGTATTTTTTATATGCTCTTTGATTCGAATTTCCACTAAAAATGTTAATGATTGTCCAGCAAGGCGATCTAATAATTCTAAATCTAATAGCTTTTTATTAACCTCATTTATAGTTTGAAGAAGCGTTACACACTGACATTTCTCTAGAACCTGATTGCATCCACTACAGTACAATACACTTTTATCCAAATCCTCACTATCTAAACAAATAATTAGGTGTATACATAGTTTTTTAAATCATATCTTTATGTATAATGAAATATATGATATATCATAATTTTTCTAAGATAATTAAATCAGCCTCAGAATCACTAGCTGTTAATTTTACTACTTGATATCGAAAGTCAAGAGTAATAAAATGCAACAACAGTAATTTAAAAAACATTATCGACTTCCAAAAATTTTTAGAAAAGTATGTACTGTGTACCTTTGAAGTTACAACTTGTAAGAACTAGATTGCAGAAAAAAGTTTTAATGAGTTTTTAAAAAAAAATTATGAAAATAAATTATTGAAATTAATTTCGAAATAAAATTGTAAATTATTCTTACCTTGCACTCCATTAGCACTCTGATGTAAATTAAAGAAAACCCTGAAGGAAACGCTGTAGAAAGAAAACACTACATTGTTAAAATATGTCGGTAATTGAGCCAGTAATGACGCACGTAGAAGCCCATTTAACTTTTCTACAGATTTCAGATGATCCAATTTTCTAACCGTATCCAATCTCTCCAAGGTGGTTTTAATAAATTGATAAAATGCATCTAAAGTTTTTACTGCATTTACGAAATTGGTAAACAATTTATACTGGAGCTTAACATTCTCAGGAGAATCCCCATCGCGGTGGAATTTTGCAATAGGTTGGTTGTGATTTAGGCAAGACCAAAATTTTACTGTTAGTTTGTTGCGCACAAAAGTGCCAATTTCCATCCATAAAATTTCATATATATAATCTAATTTGGTCACATCTTCAAGAGCTAAGTCTGTAGAATCCAACTGAAATTTAAAGAACATATCAATACCGGGCTTAGGAAATAAAAATTACAAATTAATTTTCTCCAATATTACAATATAATAATGGAAAGTTATGCCCGGCATATTTTTATATATTGTACAACATACATTATCAAACATTATCTCCAAGACAAATCTTGAACATTTCTAGAAAATTAGTTTATACTTTGTAGACGTTGTCCTAAATAGCCAATTCTACTAATATTATATTTATATTCATATAATTGTAATATTAAGTAAATAAATAAATAATTTACACTTACATAAATAAATATTTACATGTGCATTTAAAAATTCATTAATTCACTTACGCAGTCTTTGAGTATGGGACAAACTTCACTAAAATCTGACCACACAATTTCCATCCTTCCTCTAGAAGAATTGTAACTCTCTTCATAGAATTTCTCCTAAGCCGGCCCCATCAATACAGACAAGCAGGGCGTTACAGATAAAATTATCAGCAGTTTAAAAGACAGAACTGCAGCAAAGGTTGTCATATAATAGTATCTACCCTGTGGTTATATTATTCTCAAAAACGTTTTTAATAATTGATAGTCTACCTTGTGCCATCCATATTCTATAATGCATTTGGGAATTGTAGAATTTGAGGCTCCATACTGTTATGTATTTCCTTGTGTTACAATCTTCTATACGTTCATGTTTTTCTTCTCTTCTGCGTAACACGTTAAAATATAAATAATTGTGTATTTACATAACACATATATCAGTCTAAATCAATCTTATGCATGATATATATTTTAGTGTTTTTAAAAAATTATTTTATTTTTAACTTTAATTTCGTTAATAAACACAAAGATTTAATGTACACATATATATGTACATTTAAGTAATATGTGTTTTTGAAGTAATTTTTATACATACATATATTAAATTTTTATGTATACATGGAAAATTATTTTATTTTAATTTTATTAGTTGTTTATTGATTATGAAATTTAAAAATAATTAACATAAACAAAAACATTAACATATTGGTATTAAAAATAATGTTTGTTTCCCATTTTGCAATATCGTCTTTTTTTGCGTTTATTTTTTTGGTATATTTTTTTGGATTCATTATTATAGATTTTCATCGAACCCATAATTTTTGTAGAAACTTCCTTGCGATCGTTATCGTTGCTGTAAAGATTGGCAAAGCGAGTTTCAAAAATTTTTTGACGATGACTCCAATCCAATATGGGATTTAACTTCAAGGCTGTACGTTGTATTCTCATCTTAAAATGTTCGCGATCGGTGGCAAAAATATGCCATCTACCTACGCGTGCGGCACGGTAAGCATAATCCCATGTAATCATTTTGTGTATTGTGGGCTTCGTATTAAAACGTACCTAACAAATACAAAGAAATTATAAATCAGTTAAGTATTTAAAGTAGATATATTTAAAAATTACTAAGTTATATATTTAGTATATCTATATACTGAGTAATAAGTTATAAATTTATGAAATAAAAAAATTCAACCTCAAAACTTTTTAATTATAATTCGTACGCAATAATAAATTCATGTATATATACAAAATGCACAGAACAGTTTGTATATTTACATACTTTAGTTATAAATATATATATATTTAAATACATACAAATAAATAATAAGGAATGGTTAAAATATTGCTTACCTTTTTCTTTTTATCACAGCTAAATTTTGGCGTAGTTTCAATGGGGCAATCATACAAAAAATCGACTACATCGCTGTCATCATCACAATCATCGTCTGTGAAGGCACCATCATCTCCATCGTCGTCATCGTCCGCATCTTTCGCATAAGCAAACTCTATAAAACTGTCGTCATCAGGTTCACTACTCAAATCAGGTTCGTTACGATAAAATTCATTCATGTTAAAAATGTTATCACACAACTCAGAAATTTGATGATTAATAGAATCATTTAATGTGGTGCATATTCTATACAACTTTGCATCCTCGCCGGCATCTAAACATTGATAACCATCGAAGTCCGTCATGTGTGAAGTATCAAAAACGTTTGCAGAAGATTCGTTTAAGCCCACTGACGACAGAAAACTGCCTTCACTGATGCACGAAATACCATTTCCGCAAGAACCATTTGTCAATGTTGTCTTTATTGTAGATTTCTTTCCAAAAGGCATATCGCTCAAATCTACAGAAATCATACAATATGAAGGCTTAGAGTATATGATGCTATTCACCACAACTGCTTTCGTAGGGGCCTTTACTATTTGCTTTTTATTTGTATTTGCTGCCGGACGCTCTACTCGCAGAGTTGTCATTTTGGATGATGAAATGTTAAAAGATGATTGCCTACTTATTTTAGATTCTATTGTTGATGATGATGAGTTTATACTGATGCTTTTGTAAAGGGAAGTATTGAGCTGTACGTTTTTCGTTTGTTCTGATCTATTCTGGCAATTGAAAATCATATTCCCAATATTATATGAGGCCAGCTTATTTCCGAATAATTACTTTGCGTTTTAAAATCTATTAATCTTCGTAATCTCCAGGAGTTTCTCCGATTGTTGTGTTTTCTCACACAATATGATTTGTAGCGATAAAATACGTGTTTTTCGTTGTTTCTACTACGACTTAATGAAAATTTATGAGACACACGAAAATGTTCATGTTGTACTCGAGGTCGCTTTTCCAAAAAATTTGATTCTATGTTGACAATATTATTGTTAATAACCTCAGCGCAGGGAGCTGCAGTATTTTGTTTATAAGTTTTTGTTTTAACAGTCCCACATACAGGTAGCGGGATACAGTGGAAGCGAATATGCTCCATCTTGTTTATTCCTTGTGCATTAAACCGTACATCGCAACTATTAGCAAACATTGGTTTTTACAAAACAAACTGCTGAAATAGAAAATCGCCGCACTATTGTATTTTTTTTAATATTATTTGGGAAAAAGACAAATTTTAAAAGAAAATTTTATGATGAAAGCAATATACAACCGATTGCAAGTTATTGCTGTTTTTCTTTGCTCATTAACCTTTTTCTTTTAGTTTAACCTTTTTGCAATATGTGTGCGAGCGTAGTTTTACTTTTTCTCTTCAACTGGTTTTCAAGTATCGAATCGTCTAATGTCGACGTGACTTTGTAAGCAGGTTATTTTGCTTTTATATTGCAAATTAAATGTTTTTAAAATGTTCAAGGTCACCTTTTTTTATTTACTTTTCATTCAATAGCTTTAAATCAATTTGTATTTCTCAATTGTTTAATTTTTTTCAAAAGTCTAATATTCTTTAGGCAATTATGAACAATATTTCTCGAATATAATTTTTGCAGTTGATTCCTGTTCACTTTTTTTATAGAATAAAAACTCTTTCATGAGTGTTGTCAAAATAATCAGTATTAAAAAAATATATATAAACAGAGTTGCATTTTTCAATGTTTTCGAATAACTAAAAAGTAGCAATACGAAACGTAATTGAATAAAAAGAACAATGAATTTCAATTGAAACTAAGCACAGTAAATTAAACACAGGGTAATTACAAATAAATTAATTCGAAGTAAAAGGAAAACAATTTGTTGTGTTCGTAAACTAGAAATGTGTGCAGTTGTCGGTCAAACTCTACATCCGGTGTTTAAATGTTAATGATTTAATATATCTTTTGTTTAATTGTTATAGGAATTTGTAAGGGGCGAAGGCATCATCACTGCTTACTTAACATTTTCTAAGTAATAATTCACATTAATGCTCATTTAGTATACAGTACATCTGAGCATTCACATATTTTTTTATATTTACACCCTTCTTTATCTTTTTTACTTAGTAGTACTATATAGTCCAAATTATACAATTTATAAAAAATTACTTCAAAAAAAACTTCACAGCGCAATTTCCGACATCAGGACTGCTGCAAAAAGTAGCCTATCCACTTGGCTTTCATCTTTGCCTTCTCTGCCAATGTAACTTTTTCCTCATTGTGGCACAATGCATTGTAAGCTGCTATTAGAACAGGTGACCATTTTTCCATACTGATCATAATTATTTCTGCCTTTAACCAGTAGGACAGTACAACTTGTTTAATTATTCTTCCCACAATTTACATAACAACTACGTTAAGTATTCACGTATTCCTGTGAACTATATTACTTTTAATTGAAAGTTAAATTTATTTCTAAACAATATGGATAAATCAATCAGGATTCTTATTAAATCTTGTAGATATATTAATCTGTAAAAATGGGTTCTAATGTGTGTGGGTACTTTTTTTGAGTAGACATCAACAGCATTTTGTAAATAATATCTCTCATTTCGGTTGTTCCGATACACTACTTTAAGCAAAAGGAACCGCACAATTAGATGTAAATGTTTTTAATCATTTTTGCCATCCCACAACACAGAACTTAAAATTTTCATTGGAAACATGTTACAGCTTTTGGATGAACATTCGAGAACATGTACATACATAGGTTCGTATATATGTATATACATATATATGTATGTATTTATGTAGGTATAAAAAAATAAATTGAATTAATAACTGGAATAAAATTCTCAGTGTATTATTAATTAAAACAATGGAATTTTAATGTTTTTCTTATTTATTTTTGTCATCAAGTCCTCTTGCTGCATTTTGGCATTTTGACCTTTTGCTTACAATTTACAATATATTTGCAGTTGACTTAAGTGAATATATAAGAATGAGTGCACCTTCATACATATATAAATATGTAGGCTTGTGAATGCATATATGTATGAATAAAAAGTTTAAAATATGTACTTAATTTCACGCAAATTCTTAAGAGGTATATTCGTACATACATATGTACATATACGTGTATATGTATAATATTCTATTTGATAAGTGCACGGGTGTACAAAAGGTTATCATCCCACTGGCCTCATGAACAATATACATACAAGAATATCAGTGTACTTCCACTGAAATAAAGTGAAAGATTACTATGCTTTCAAATTGATTTAAAAAAAAAATAAGCACGATTCTACATAATTATACATACATATCATTTATTGGAATTTTATTGTAACACACAATTACAAGTATACACACACACATTCTTCGATTACACATTTCCATATGTACATACAAACACATATCTACTAAAAATTCTCGTTACAAAATGAATCAGAAAAAATTGCGAAAAAAAAATATAAAAAAGCACCCAAGTAACAAGTAAACTTCACTTTGTTGTTAATTGTAAAATTTAAATGCAGGAGCGTTTCTGATTACCAGAATTCCTCGCTAGACAACAACGATAACAATCGCGATGAGATTGAGAGACCGAAATTTAGGTAAAGATCAACGCAACATACTCGTATAGTACATGTGCACATGTTTCACCCATTCGCTGTTAGGACGTAACTTGCCGTTACCTTATCACAATATCGCATATTAAAAAGGAGAAAGTTCAATAACTTGCTAGAGTTGAACACAATTATCCCTTGCATATTGCAAAACAAATCAGAGAAAAAAAAGTGATCGCCAAGAGCTCTCTGTTCAAAAAGTTTGTTTTACTTCGAATGACAGATAAGATAATCCTTAAAGCACAAAAAACAAGATAATTTTTTTTTGGCGCGCTGGTTATCGACTTGGAAAGTGTTATAAAAGGCCAGGCAACATGGGCCTAAGAAAGTAATATACATATGCAGATATGTACGCGTGTGTGTATGTAACTGATAATCTACCAAGTGTATCAACTTGGTAGTTCTCATGTTATAGCAATAAAAGACCACAATGAGTACGATTAAAATAAAACGGAAAAATCCAACAAGAAGTGCTCAATAAACGCTTTAAACACCAGTCAGCTCGTATAAAGTAATGAACTGCAAATATTTAGTACAAGTACTTATAAGACTCGAAAGGAAATACATCGAGAATATTACGAAAGCTAAAATCGAACGTAATTTTTTTTAAATGACAACATCACGCTTTTGTCTATAAATATAATTTTATCTTAGTTTTTGATGTTACGGTTCTGCGATTCAATATCGCTGGGACTAAATATATATTTTTTGAAAATATGTAATGAAGCATGTATATTTTTAATTTATTTATTTTATTTATTTATGCTGACTTCACGAGATTCCTTTTCTGCGAGATGGCCAAAACAGAAATCAGAAATGCAGAAAAATGTTATGGTGCCCGTTCAATAAAAGCCATGCTTCACTATCCTACACTATCCTACACCGTCGCACGATTAATTCCCATGAAAATCTCATGTGATTCCATCCTATTTTAAAAAATTGTATTAAAATGTCATTGTAAATGATACACTATCATAAAAATGTGATGCAAACAAATTTTCTCTTTGCTGATTGTAGTAAATGCAACTGATCGCATGAAAATTGTAATTGTATGAAAATTTTCATAAAGTTTTGCAAATCGTATGACTTATTAAAAAATCAGTCAAACTGATAAATTGCAAATTTGACAAATTGTACGATTGTGTAGGATAGTGAATCATGGCCTTAAGCAGCATATTCTTGATCTAGAAACACATTCAGCCGATAAACAAAGAAATGAAATTCCTCACTTGTTCTCTCTATTTTGGTTCACTTGTTCTTTATCTTCGATTTTCATTGGCATGGCTTTCGCAAAATTCACTTGGAACTATTTTTCTCTTTGCATGTTCTGCATGTTCCGTAGCGCCCAGCATTTTTGTCAGTGCAGATAAGGCTTTTGTTGTTCGTACGAAAAGTAAAGGCAGTAAATTCTGGAAAAAAATATATATTATTATATTTATTTTGTATTTGTAAGTTTAAATGTAAACATGTGAATATTTTCTAGTAGAAGAGTATTTCTCGGCATCATACACATTGTTTTATTTTAATTTTTTTTTAATACTTGTTTTTGTTGTCGTTCATGTTCATGTATGTTTTAATAAATATTATTTTTGTGTGATTATTGTTGTGATCTTTAGAATTATTAATTAAATTTTCATATTTCACCCATTGGCTGGTGGAACCGATATGGTAAAAATTATTTAGTTGTCAGTCAGTTGCCGTTACCTTATCGCACAGTTTGTACCTCTTTTACTAAAAATCCAAAATGTTTTAAAATAACTCTAAGTAAAATTATACAAAAAAAACCAACAACAACAAACATTAAATAATTAATAAATACGTGTTAAATCAACCAAACGCTCACATGCAGATTAAGGAAAAGTGAATACAAGCGACATAGAAGGATATCCGCAAATGTAATTGAAATTCAGGGAATTAATTTGAAATGAAAAAAAAAATTAAATTATCACACTAAATAATTAAAATAATATTACAGAAATAAAAAATTCTGAAGCAAGTTGCTGAAAATTGGTCAGTATAAGTGGCGGAAAATTCCCATGTGCAAATGATCATTATTATGAAATTTTAAAAGTGGTTTAAAATTAAAATTAAAATAATTTTTTTTGGCTTTTAATTTGTGTGTTAATAAATTTTTACAAGTTACAAAAATAATTTGTAATTTGTTTAGCCAGTGCATTTGGTATTTAACCAATAAAATTATAAAAATTATAAGGTTCGCGAACAAGCCTAATATTAATGAAAAATCTTCATATTGCGAAGAAATTAACTTTAGACATCTAATTGAGTTGAAGTATTTATGCTGCACTTGTTGGCAGCACCGCTTATCTTCTTCAGAGCAAGAGGCTCATCTATTCCATGTGAAGCTCGAATCACTATGTCACGATCACTTTAACTACGTCCTGATGAATTTGAAAAAATACTTCGTCGTGGCCAAGTTACGCATAGTGTAACGGAACTTTGGAAAATTAAAAATATTATTATCTTTTTTAAAATTCTAAATGCCATTTAAACATTAAATTATTCAAAAATAAAATATCGAATAAAAATAAAAAGAGAAATTTTCTTAAAAAATATTTAAATACAAATAAGGTTGCAGGAGCTGGAACTGTTCGAATTGTAGACATGCTTTTCTTAATTTTATTATTAAAATGGTGAAGTGTAACGAAATATCGGAAGAAATAAAATATAATTAACTTTTTTAAAACATCTAAAGTTCAATTAAATATTAAATTATTATAAGAAAATAAAATCTATTTGTAATTATTTTTTTCTTTTGAAAATATTTATCATTTTATCAACTTTTAAAAAAACTATATATTATTGAGAAGATGAATAATTTTGCCTAAAGGAATTGACAAATTAATGATAAAAAATTACAGCGCAAGGTTCCCCTTTTTCAGAATTTTCCACATTGAACTGACCACACAAATTCAACTGCATGATTACTAAAACTAAACTTTGGACTCTATTATTTGAATATAATCTTCATCTGCGAACATTTGTTTTAAGTTGATTTTTTTTTAATTGTTATAAACTGTTTATATACGAGTTTTTATAAAATAAACACGAGAATACAGTTTCCATTCCTATACAAATCTGAACTGTGTCCTCTAGTATGAATTTCCATTGACACACAAAAAGAAAATTATGTATCAATTGGCAATGCTTATTCACATGGTTATCCCAGCTTGAAATGAAAATAAATAAAATAATATAAAAACAATTAAATACGTTTATCCTGTAGCCAACCCACAGCTAATTATTATTATTTTTTTTTTTTTTTTTGGATAATTTTTTTGTAAAATAATATTTCATATTATTTGAGCTCAATGTTTATTAAAAATCTTCAAAGTTGTTTTAAGCAATTTTTGCGAATGCCCCCTGATAGCTCCGCTGTGTAGGATAATGAAGCATGGCCTTTACCAACATTAAAATGCGTATAGAATGCATATATAAATATTTAATATGGCAAACATTTAATGAAATTTATTATTATTTGCGTTGTTCATATTGAATATTCTGCCCTTTTAAATATGAAAACCACCATAAAAAATGGGTGTAAAAGTAGAAAACGGCGACTTTTATGCAGTGTAAGGATTTCTTCCTTTATCCTATTTCGGATACAGACTTTGCCAAAAATACTTTTTAACATAGTCAGGCGGTCAATGGAAAATATGAGGCATTAAATATAATTTTAATAATTTCCGCAAGTAATTTAATTACTTACTTGATTGAGGTTGTTGCCGTGCGTCCCTCTGTATATAGAAATGATTATATTATAATAAAGTTTTCTTTTATAAATTATTGCAGTAAGAATCTTGAAATAATATTGTAATCGGTATTAGCTAAACTTATCTGGACGGTCGCTTTTGTACCAAATTTAAGTGTGAAGTGAAAATGTTTCAAAGAAACCGTTTGGTTGAAACATATGAATTGTCACTGTAATTATGAATAACGAATTATGAAACTTTTCGAAACGGGTTGATCAGAATTTTGTCGCATACTTTGGTCATGTGACGTTCTAAGGGTATAATAGCTTGACCCCATATATCCGGCGGAAATTTTGATCGTCATATTATGATCGTCAAAGTATTTTTCTGTTGTTTCTATCTTTTCCAAATTTTATTATTATGGTTTTTTAAGTAATTAATATGTGAACAAAATTTACGAAATTAAAAGCACTTTATTAAATGGGAAATTGTAATCGTACGCTAAAAAGAAGTGATTTTTAATTGAATTAAACACAAAGAAATGTTACTGAACTACAAAGTTTTAAATTTTCGCTTTTATTTTTTGTATTTATATTTCCATTGGCATAACTAACCAATTTTAGCGTCTCCTTATCAGAATCACAAAAACAGACACTGAAAAAATCATCATCATTATATAGAATTAATAGATGAATATATATCGTTGGCCTCAAGTAGAAGGGCCTTAACTCACATTTTTTTGCAATAGTTTTTTTTTAGTAAATTCATTATACTTGTAAAACCACTAAAAAAGTCTAGTAGAAAAAAATTAGAGTTAGGGCCTTTTTACTTAAGACTAACGATATACAAAACAAAAACAATGTATCACACAAACATATGCATTAGAATTGCCATTCGGCGTACTTTTTCTCAAGAAGAAAGATAAATTAATTTGATCATTTTCGCCTAGAGAATATACAGAATTGAATTTAAATATATAAATGTTAAATATACATATATGTATGTAATTTAGAGAACAAATAGATAATATTTCTTTGTTGTGAATACTAGTGTTACTTGAAAATAGTGTGCACATGATCATCATAAAAAACATTAATTAAAAACAAAAAAATTAAAATTAATGTTTTGCAGTAGCAAAAGCAAATGTTTATAATTTAAAAATTAAATAATAATATATTGGTAAGGGATCCTAAGCAATATAAAAATAAATTCAACCAGGATTGTTGTTACTAATATAAGTTTGTAAATGTTTGTTTGTACTGTCTCAAAAATTATTCATTTTGTAAACATGATACGACGTGTAATATGAAATCAAGATTTTGTCGCCTTAACTTTCACAGTTAAATTAATAAAGTTATAAAGTTGCAACACTTGCTGCAATTACTCGTATAATTTTATATGTAATTGTATTTGGAGAAAAGTAACTAACATTTAGAAAAAACAAATATGTGAATACGAGTACATATGTATATAAAAACATATTATTTTATTTCTATTATACTCGCATTAGGTTTTACTTATCGGGGTATGATTAGTAAAAACAATTTGTTTCAAAATTTTTTGTCAAAATTAAAATGAACAAATTTTTATTGTATTTTCTCTACGTTTCATTTGCTTTTTCCGAACCTTCTTAGAAGTGGGTGTACTTTATTCTAGGCAAACACAAATTGCATATTAAAATATATTAGATGGCATATTTTTACGGCGTTGTAAAACTTAATTTTAAATTGTACAACTTGACTTCACTACACAGAAAAAAAATTGATAAATAAAGAATTTAATCACTGCACAATTACTTCAAAGTCATCTTAATGATACTGATACCCCAGTATCATTATTCCTATAGAATATTGCAATTTTGTATTCTCCTTATACTCCTTTACCTTTCCAGTATTCTGTTTTTTACTGTCATTGTAATTCCCCTTGTGATTTGACGCCTTTGCATATAATGAGAGCCCTGGAATTTTTTTCCTTTGTCAACATCACTTTTATGCTCCTTTATTTTTGTTCTTCATACTCTCTTTGTATTTGCAACGTATTTCATATCACAAGTTTCTCTTTCATTTCCTTCACACTTTATTTCATAAATAATATTGCCTACTTTTAGGGTGTCCATATCTAGCTTATTGTGATTGAATAATTCTCTCAGGCTTTTGTTTGATCATATGCTATTGAATATTTTACATCTATTACTACAAATCTCTTCAGGGTGACCATCTCTGTCAAGTTAATCTTTTGTTTATTAAATTATTTATCGTAAAAATTGGTTAATTGTTTTCTTTAGAATTTTTCTCATCATGTTAATGCTCTTTCTTTTTTTCTTGGTTTTCTGTGCTAATTTGTTGTCATTATTTTTTGTTGATTCCCTGTCCAGATAGGCTATTATTCCATTGCTTTCATTTTCTTCCGTAAATTGTGATTTTTTTGTGATATTTATTCAGAAAAAAATCAACTTTATATAAAATTTATTTGAAATATTTATTTCATACCAGACTACGTGGATTACACCATAAACAGTATTTCTGGCAAGTCTATTATGTGTATTTTGGATGAGAATTTTTCGTACACATTTCCGCATAAGCTTGCCATAAATTGTTATTTATTTCTTATTTCCGGAATATGTTTTTTGAGAATCATCTATTTTAATGTTATTTCAGAGCAAAATCGTGTTATTACTTCCTCCAACATGGCTTTAGGTCAGCAAGAACTAAAGGAACACCTAAACAGAGATGCAAGTGGGTTTGAGATGCCGCTAAACGTTACAGCAAATGGTGAATATAATAATGATGACAATGAACAACAACAACAACCACTACAAAAGCAACAACCAGAAGATAAGCATTACTGCAAGGCCAAACAAGGTAATGGCAGAAAGATAGAGATGTGCAATGGGGATACGGTAACTGTTGTTAAATACAATCGGAGCGAAAGCAAAAAAACACCGAGCCTTTTCGAATTAGTTTATGAAATGATTGGAGAAAAAGAACAACGTACAAAAGAAATGGGAACATTGATACGTAAGTACTATTCCTCATAATAATACTCATCTGCACAAATAAATAAATTTATTAAGTTGCATGTGTTTTCCCAGCAAACATATTGTTCAATATTGGCTTAACAGCTATTTGAAGTTTAAAACGCCTCAAAGAGTGAGCTTTAATAATATTAAAACAAACAAAAAATCGAAAATCACATGCTCATATCCTCCCACCTAATAGAATGGTATAGATAATGTTTTTCTTGTACTATTGAATGAAATTACTCTTCAAAATAAAACATAAGTTTATCAGATTTGATAGCTTATGATTAAAATTATATTTTAGATTTTTTGATTAGCCCTTGGCATCAACAAGAACATTTTGAATTGATTTTTGAGCCTTAAATATAATTTTTTGTTTTATGTCTTCCTTCTCGTTACTAAATCTATCCATAAGTAAGGAATATCTATACATTCTAATAGTTGATGGATTATTTAAGGGACGAAGACGTAATCATTAACCAATTAAGAGTTTTATAATCTTATTACTTAATTTAAACGTCACATTAAGAAAGATTTGTTGCAATGACAATGATAATATAAGATAATATAAGTATAATAATAAGTATAATTTTAAGTATAATTCTCGATCTAGCATTGATACTCATATGTAATTAACAGTCTAATTTCGATATTCGTGTAGCGCTCATTCTCAAATAATAGTTATCCAAAATCAAATATCGCATGGTTATATTTGAACCGCTTTGTACTTTTGTTTGTTGGATTACAGTTTGTATACATTTATGCAAACACAAGCGAAAACCAAAGGAACCACAATACAGCCACAATACGACATCATTAAAGCGTGATAAACAAATTATGACAACAAAATTCTACTCCGATAATTCACATTGCTAGCATACATTCACATACATTTCCTTGATTATAATTTAAAAAAAAAATTAAAAATTTGTCTGTTAAAAATAGAAACAAAACAAATGTGAAGTATGATTTTGTTTATTCATTTATTTTGTTTTTTTTTCTCGTGTGTCAAAAATAAAACATGATTGATCTCTTGCAGGGTATTTGTTAAACGTTGAATGAAACGTGAGATGACAGGGAATTTAAATTTTATTATTTATTTAAAATAAATAATAAAAATAAATAATAAATTTGTATTCGCAAGAGGCTGCTTACAAGCATATGTATATACTTATACTAGTATATGCTACAATTATATATACACACACACAAACTGTGTTTTAGCAGGAAGCAACCACCAATAAAATAAAGAAATCTGAGTTTCTATAAGCAAGGAAACGACATTTAAGGTTTATTATCTCAGTATAAATTCCTTACTGAACAATATATTTTTTAAAAAAATACTTTTCACCAAAATCTCTTAATTACCACATCTGTTGCTCTATTCCAACGGCTCTCACAAATCTAAATATGTGAGTTTTGTTCTTAAATTTTACACTCATTCGCACAATTTTCATTCCGTCCCTATTCTGAAATTGCATACATGTTAATTTGTATGGAAAAATCCACTACTACTACCGTACGCGTATTATCACAACATTTTATCATGGCCAGACTTATCGATGCTTATGTAGCTGAAGCAGACTTTTTAACTTTTATTTTATCTTGCAGTTCTAGGAGTTGTCTTTTTGTTATTCATTATTAGTCTAACTGGATTTTTTGTCATGTGGTTTACAGAGTATTACAATAACACCATGTTAGAGGTGGGTACCCAGGGTTGCCAGTAGTGTCATTAAAACAGTAAATTTAATTATCATTTCTGTTTGCAGAATCTTATTTTGGCAAATAATTCGGAAACGGCCAAATCCTGGATGAATCCGAATCCCAAATATGACACATTGCTCAAAGTGCACATATTCAATTATACGAATATACAAGATTATTTAGATTATAAAGCCGATAGGATAAAATTAGTTGACATTGGCCCATTAACCTACAAGGAACACACCACAAAAGTCAATGTGGTATTTAATGATAATTTTACAGTAACATTCCGTGTAAGTAGAGCGTTTAAAAAATTTCTGAAGCTTCTCTTATATAATTTATTTTATGATCTTTACTTCATTTATAGGATCATCGCAGCTATGAATTTCTGCCAGACAAATCATCGCACGGAGAAGATATTAGCGTCATAGTGCCAAATGTACCATTTTTAGCAGCATCGTTAACCGTGGATAAGATCAAGAGTTTTATCACAAGGACAATAACTTTCAATGCTGTAAAAAATACTGGCGAACAGCCTTTCAAAACACTCGTGGCCAAAGATTTCCTTTGGGGCTATACGGATAGAATTTTATCACTGAAGAATTTATTTTCCAGCAGTACCAATTCCAAGTTTGGCTTATTAATGAATGTAAGTAGCGCGTGAAAGGTTTTCAGAAATCGCTCTTTTATTGAGCACTGTAGCGTATGCGCAATATGTATCAGAACGAAGAAAAAATCATTCATACTTTTTACGGCTGTAAGCTAATGCACGCTCACTTGGCATGCGTAGATTAGAGATTAAAAGCCTTAAAAGCGGTGCGCAAAGCACTTCCAGCTGTTACGACATACGACCATTAATATGTACACTATGAACACTGACTGCAATCTTGAAGCAATGTAAATATCTAAAAACAAAATTAATTTTCAATGTTCTAGCGTAATGGTACCAGCGTGGATTCCCTGCAAATAAATACCGGCGAAGACGACATGAAAAAATTTAGCATAATAACACAATTCAATGGTAAACCATCTTTGGGCTTTTGGACTGATGACGAGTGTAATCGCGTCGATGGCTCAGATCCTTCAATGTTTCCACCACATTTGGTAGAGACACGGGAGCCACTCAATGTCTTCTTGCAGGTCCTGTGTCGCAAAATACCACTTCAATTCGAAAAAGAAGTGACCATTTTAAATAATATTGAAGCATTACGTTATCGCACACCCCTGAACGTTTTCTCCAATCCTGAGGGGAATCCCAATAATGCATGCTATTGCCGCAATACTCAGCGGTGTATGCCAAGTGGAGTCATAAACGCAACACGCTGCTACGATGATGCGCCAATCTATCCATCATTTCCACATTTCTTTTCGGGTGATCCAGCAGTTTATGACAAATTTGAAGGCATAAACCCAAAGCAGGAGCTTCACCAAACATATGCTGATGTACATCCGAGATTCGGATTCCCTATAAGTGGAGCATCGAGAATACAAATAAACCTGAGCCTGCATAAGGGTCAACTTGTTAAAGGTGCGTTTATGAACATCAGAAAATGATGTTATAAAATTTACTTTTTAAAACTAACTTTGCGATTTTACCATCAAAACCACAGTGGTAAAGCTCTACAAGACTAAAAGTTTTTAAAGCTTTTTTTTTGCTTGTTTTATTAAACTTAAATTGAGCATCCAAATATTGGCAAGTTGTTTAAACAGCCATTAACAATCCTTTGTACAACACTTTATAAGCAAATAACGCATTTGCATATTTATTGCATCGATTTGCTTCAAAAAAAAACCCCCCTCTCAACTGGTTAGATAAGACTTGGACTTAAAGTTGAATTAAAATGTACAAAACAAAAAAAATTAATTGCTCCTCTGAAAATAACTTCTCTTATCAGTATAGTTGCATAATCCGAAACTGTTTGGTGGTTTTATTAAAGAAAATGAAAAGGAATGCCACGACGAATTTAGTGATAATTAAATATAATAAAGCAAAATTTGTAACTTTAAAAACGTTAATTTGTGGCAATTAAAGTTTATTTGCTTTACACTTTCAACTAAGAAAACTAAAGATGGATTTAGGATAGATTACTAGTAGATTAGTAGTAGCCAAATCAAAACAAAACAAATCGTGCAAAAAACGAAAAAGTACCAAAATGTCACTTGTAATCCCAGAAATTTCACTACAAGTTAGTATAGATTGTGTAGCATAATTAAATAAATTTATGAATGGGTATCGAATCTCCATGTAAGTTTGATGCGAATTTTAGTGAATGCAAGGGTAATGGCGGGGCCTACTTGCCAAGTATTTGATCATTTTTTTTTTTTTCGGTAACATTAGTAACAAAATATTTCGCCCTGCAAATTGATTGGCAGATTTATCCACAGGTCCAGGATATACTTTTTTAAAATTAAAAAAGTTTGCTCGAAAAGAAGTACAAAATAATAATAGTTTATACATAAATGAAAGAGGCATGTCTCTAGGGGCAAAGAAGTTAAAAAATGAGGCCAAAAGTAACGCCGCTTGTGTATGGAATTTTTTTCAATTTTTCCCCGTTTTTATACCCTAGAAATAGTCTATTTTCGAATGAGAATAGTCGTGCTGTAATTTCATCCAATTTAAAAAAATCTCATGAAAATGAGATGCCACACTTTCATACAAATCTGAAGCAAAAATTTTTTTCTTTGCTGATTGATACTCTAATGGTATGAACATTTTAAAATTTTAATTTTTTTTTTAAATTTTTATAAACTTTTGCAAATTTTAAAACCTGCCAAAAAAAAATCTGGCACACAGATACATTTTTAGGCCAAGCAACCCTATTTAGGATAGCCTAGGATAGCGAAGCCTGACCTTAAGCGCTTTTATTAGATTATTACCTAAAGCTTCATTCACATACATTCGCCTTTTCCTAATATTATTGAGACATTTGCTCTGATTTCTCAAACACTGAGTAATAATTCCTCTGGTTTTTCATATCGTACAATTTTTTTTGTTGCTTTTGTTTTTGTAAATTATCAATAAATTTCATGATATTTCGGTTTTTCGTATTAAGAATAAGAAGCACGTTGGCCTGTGTTAGTTAAGTGAAGGCAATATTAATTTATGAGAAAAGCGACTAAGCGTGTAAGTTATAAAATAAATCCTTGGAATTGTATTACAATTTATGACTTCAACCTCTCTTTACAACGACTCCGTATCCAATTTAGTTGTGTCCCTTCCAGTCGATTCAGTTTCTTGTACTAGAAATACAAATTCATAAGTTGTAATTAATAATAAATTAATAATAAATCCATATTACTTGTATTTGTTGTTTATTTGCATTTAAGAAGTCGAAAATTTAAATTAATTTCCATGTTTGTTTTTTTTATGTTGTTGCCATTGTGTGATGTGAATATCTTATTAAAAAAAAATAATAACAAATGCCTAACAAGTCAGTAGACACAATTTAGAAAAGCATTTTTTATAAACGAATTTATTCTTAATTTTATTATATTCGCCATTTGAATATCAATTGCTTTTACCACACACTATTTATTAACAAACCAGCAAACAAACCGGCAACAAAAAAAACAAACAAACAAACCAACATTCTGATTTAATTCAACTCGATTTTATGCAGACCAGAAAAATTGATTTTTACTTGCAGATAAATTAAAACGTCTTGATCACAATATGATTTTACCTTTGATATGGATTGAAATCACTTCAGGAGACTTTACAGATGAAGTGATAGATACACTGTACGACAGCACATTTGGTCTAAATCTCATTCAGTACACACTCAAGTACGGCACACTGCTAATGTGCTTAATAACGTTTGCTTTAATTGTGGCCGGGTTTTATTATTTGGCCCACAAGCGCGAAGAATACTTGTTGCAAGATGAGAAATGCTTGAATGCTGAAATACGTGCATTGCACAGAATTCACTTGTCATCGGTCAGTTTGTCGCAAATGCAATCGTGATTTGCGCAGGTGCTTGCGGTGCAAACGATTTAAAAAACAACAACAAACATCACGAACAACAATAGGATTTTAAGCAAATAATTAAGAATTTCATACACACTCGTACATACATATCCACACACACAAACACACACACACACACACACCCATGCGTTACCTGCATGCATCTGTGAGTCCAGTAGTCTTACATTTTTAGTGACTTTTAAGTAGAAAGATGAATCTGCATCATCATGCCGATTTTATTACTGTAATTACAAATTTTTTTGTAATGAACACTTTTTATACAAATTTTATATTCTGCTACTCGCTCGTACTTTTATTATTTTCATTATTGTAGTTTTTTTAAAGCACACTAAATAAAAAATAAAGGCCATTTTTTTATACAAAAATTGTAGATAAACAATATCAAGTTCGTTTTATTTTTATTCCTGTTTGCCTATTTTGATTTTAGATTTTTGTGAAATATTTAAATTGATTTCGAGACATCAATTCGTAATATGTGGCACAGACAAGTATTTTGAATAATTTAAAAATATCAAATAGAAGACTTAAAAAATTGAGAACTTAAGCGTTTCATCTACTTTTTATATATTTAAATGCTGTTCTAAAATATTCATATTCTGACGCGCATATAGGAGGGAGGTTCAACTTTAGAATGCTACTTCGATGTGGATGGAAATAAATATAAGCACTTTGTAATATCTGACCATACTGATTTCGCTTAGAGTGACTAAATCTCGTCTGCTGTCGGTGTTCATTTTTTGGCGATTTTTCTCGAAAGTTTTGCGGAGTTCTGAATACAATATTTTCTAGGTTACTATCATGTATTTTTGAAAATTAATTTTTTCATGTGGCTCACCAATTACATATTACTTAATGACTCGTGTTACTCGCCTGATTATACTTAAAACTTTTTCGGGTAATTGAAAAGCGTAATTCAGAGCAGCTGCTTTCGTATGTGAAATATTTCAAGGTCTCCGACCGTTAGAACTTTTCCAAAATATTTATATATTTATTATTGCATTCGTTAGAAAGATAAAGTGCATCTCCCAGATATACTGCAACAGGACACTGCGAGTGCAGGGAAAATTTAATTTGACAACAGTTCTCAAGTACAATTAAAGTGAAGTTTAGTAAGCACATATTAAAATTGTTAAATTAAATTTAATCTTCCATTTTCCGTCTGGCATCATCTGAAGTCAAGAATTTCTTCAACTTAAGTATCGCATATTGTTGCAAATGATCTTTTTCATGACATTAAACTGACATATCCCGGAGTTATTCGGAGTTTCTTTTCCAGTTTCAGTTCGGTTTAATTAAATTTTTTTTTAGGTTTTTTACGATATTTCGAAAATAAAAAGAATTAATTTTTGAGAAGGCGAAATATTTAAGAAATGTGTATGCAGGCACTCGTACTTAAAATATTATTTAATTTAATATTTTATGCTAATTATTATTATTATTATTACTTTGTTTTGAACATACATATAAAGCAATGATTGCTCAACTGGTGTGCTCTTAGCATTAGAATTATTACTTAAGCAATATTTCAGAACTGGTTTCCTCTTCTTCTGCTTGAAATATAGATATGCATTCACAAAAACTACTCTAGATTTGATTATGGAGAGTCTGTGCATGATCTGGCAAGTTAAAAGCCAATTTCCAAAATGTTCTCAGAAATACACGTTAAACACGTTAAAGCGTGTTTAAATTATAATTTTAAATTATAAATTAATTTGTTAATAACATTCCAATATAATAGCAGTAAAAACGTCGGAAATAGATGACTGATGAGTATAAATTTATGTTGGGAACTTACACTTTTCCAAGTTGTGATTTTAGTGCGCCCAATCCGGAAATCGTATTCAAGTCGGGACAGAAGCACATCATTGAAAAAATCTTCCATTAACACAAATATATATAAAATACACCATAAATCTTCTACAGCTAAAAAAATTGATTTTTAAGAATTTAAATATTGAATTTTCAACGAAATGGGGATGTTCGTCCTAATTTGTCCTGTGCAAATCTAGAGGATTGCAAAACAATAGCGCTCATGTAAATTCGCCAATAAAATAAATAAATGATCTTCTTCCATTTTTTATTCTCTAAATTGTTTTTGTAACAACCAATGAGTTTTTATTACAATTTTTATCTACAAACTAAATTGCGTTTCCTTTTTTTTTTGGTATCAAATTAAAGTATACATTTTAAGAAGTTTTGAATGAGTCCATAAAACATAATTGTAAATAGCAAACATTTGGAAAAAAAGTAATAATAAAAAGTAATAATATATATTTTGAAATGAAGCAGTTTCCTGTACAGGATTTCACTATAAAGTCGTCCTCATGGCAAGTTTTGTAATATTGAAAATTGAGGAGCTTTTTGTCTATTTTATTTTACAAAACTTGATTTTTCGTTTTTAACGAGTATTAAGGACAGCGAATTGGCTTTATTAGAAAATATTATTATAATTATTTCCATTATTTACTTTTAATTTGTTCGATCACAATTGTTCGCTTTAGACTTGGATGCCACGCTGGTGAGCTTCATCCCTGTATTTAGTTGTGTAGATATTTTCGGGATCATACAACTTCTGCAAGACCTTCCATTGATCAGGCTTCTTTTCGATCAAAAACTTGATTACCTTCTCAGCATTTTGGGCTTGTTTTTCATTGCACTTTGCACATTCGGTCTTGAGGGCATCGGGCAAAATTTTCTTCAGCTCGTTAGCGTCAGGAGTACATTTACCCTCATTGACTAAGCATTTATAGTAGTTTTCGAACAACCGATCCGATTTTAAAATTTCATCAATGTCGACATTATCGTATTTAGTAGTGTATTTTTCATCAGCAGTTACGGCGGCTGTGATGGCCATGAAAGCGACTACTGCAATAACGAGTTTCATTTTTGGTCTATAAGAAAAAAGCAAAAATCTTTGTAAACAAAACAAATACAAAAAGATTAATGAAAATCATCGTACAACTGTGCCATAAAACTGCTGCTTATTGCGAAATTGTTAAATCAATAAATAATCAATAAAACTAGTTATTTGGAGTCACACTATTGCAACGATCGTAACAACAACAATAACAACAAGAACAACACTACCACCATCAGTAATAACAACAGCAAGAAAAGCGCGTTCATTTCATCGCACAGATATTGAAATCCCTCCTCTTTCAATTTCATAATTCAATTGAATAAGAAATCATTTTTCGTACTTTCGTTTTCTTTTAATTCTTTTTCACATTTTGTTGACACCAAAAACTTTTTTAATTAATCTGCGAAACACTTACAAGTTTGCTTGATTTTGAACCAGGACAAGATGTGTTTAGTTAAAAGCTGTAGACAAACGACTGACTTGAGTACTGAATCCAGTGAACCTTTTATATTACTGAGCTTAGGCTAAAATAACTTTAAGCTCCGCTCAGCTTAGCTCAACTTAGCCTCAGCTCGCCGCAATTATGAAAAGGTGTCGTTAGTACTCGTACAACGTCATTATTTTATGGCAAAATAATTATAATAATAACAACAGCAAAGTGTTGCGTTACGTACTTTGTCGGAATTATATTTTATTTGTTTATCCAGTAAAATGTGATCTTTACAACCCAGTATTAAAAAGCGGTTTACTTAAAATTAAGACGTATCGAACTTTTGATATCTTTTTATTGAAATGAAGAATCGGGAAAGCTTATATTTACATTTATTTAATCCATCCTCCGCATGTAAGCTGGTGTCTTAAGTAACACTAGCAGGCCAGTTGCAATCGGTATTTGCGATTGTTAGACAGCTGTGCAGGGAATTAGGCGGAAACTCTGAGCCAAACTAGTGAAAAGTAAATCTTTAACAAAATCTTTAAAATGTTTGCTGATTACTTTTAAGCGGTTAAATGACTTCTTATAAAAAAATGTGCTATAATTCTATTAATTCTCAGCATTTAGACTCTGACATTTTCAAAATTTCATCATCGATACAAAGTAGAAAGTGTGACAACTTCATATAATTGAACTCCCCGATTAAGGTAGCACGTAGGACAAACTTGCCTCAACTTTAATCTTATCCTCCTTATAAAATCCTAAGTTTAACCGACGCCGCATTATAGTAACGAGTCTTGTGTCATTTTTTATCTTAGAGTCATTGTCACATCAGTTTTGCATGCTCCTGGTTTGCCTACATTTACATAAAAGACCAGTTAAGTGCACGTGATCACATCTACAGATCCCATGATAAAGTAATTCACTTCTATCATTTATAGAAAAAGATATTGAAAATGAAAATTTAAACTTCTAACTTTGATACATATAAGACCCAAATCATAACAAATAGCATGTAGGAACATGGCTTGCATTACTGGCTACTTGCAAATTATTGAGGCCTTTTATGATCCAATTTAGAATTCGAATTTGGAATGAACCGTTATTTACATACGCTAAACAATCAGACATACAAATTCGTACAGAAATGTAGACTTTAACTTGCTGGCTTATTAACTAACTAGCCAACACAACGCATTGGATTACGTACAGTGGCAAGTACATACGAGTATTCAAAAACAAGTCCGTCTATTATATTGTCGATTCTCAAAATCTCAGTTTATTTCAGATACATATCTTTTCTTGTGGCCAGATTTGCTGATGTTTTGTTGTTGTTGTTATTATTATTATTATTGCAAAATTTCTATATAATTTTAAAAACTACTGGATCGATTTTGGCCAAATTTTATATGCATGCTGTATGGGAGAAGTAAGGAGTGTTTCTGTACAGTTTGAAGTTCGTCCGACATATGGCGAAATATTTTAGGTTTTTTGTGTTTTGCCCGATAGAGATTAGCGCGATAACCCTATGCTCTGTGTTGCCGAAAGCGGCCCTTATTAGCCCGATCCCGGATCATACCTAATCAATTTTCGTGAAAAAATTAAATAAGAAAATAATGTTAGAGAAGTAAATTAATATCTTTAATTTTTAATCTCTATTTGCGCGATAAGCCAATGTTAATGATTCGCTGAAGGTGTTGGCAGCTTAAACGGTGCGTGGCGGCGTTAAGTATCCCGACACGGACTCATGCATAGCATTTTTTTTTCTATTATAAATAACTAAACACACTGATTTTGATTTTCTCCGAGAAGCAGTTTAAGATAAAAGAAAAATTTGGGGCCAGCAATGCGGACCGGTCACAGCTAGTAAATAAATAAATAAAAATAAAAAAGTAATAATTACTATTATTAGTAAAATCACGTTCCGGAAACTTAAAAGAAGTAGAAAAAATTCTACAATAAAAGAAACGAGACTTACAAAAGGAATCTGTGCCGTATGCAGTTTTGAAGTGTGGTTTTTTTAAACAAAATAAAGTATAATAAATGCGTCGATCTGTAAAAAAAATATATACATTATTTATTATTGTTTTATAATTTCCTGTGATCTCTCATAAAAGAAAGCAAATCAAATTTTAATTTAAAATCGTAACAGCAACTTTGCAAATAATTTTTTAAAATTAATATTATTGATTTAAAAAAATATGGTTATGTTGTTGGAACAAATAAATAACTTTTTTTTTTTTGGTGTGAAGGACTAATCGAGTGCACAAAATAAAAATGTTTTAATGTAAAAACATAAACCAAATTAACACATTTCAAATGCAATCGATTTTTGATTTTGAGCCAATATATTTAAATCTGTTTAAATATTAATTATATATTTTATTTTCAAACTAAATACTTGAGAGCCGACTATACTAACAAGGGCAAGTTTTCGTCAAAATGGAGAAATTACTTTTTCTCGGCCTAAATGCATATTTTTCTGTAGTGAATAAATAATTTATACTATTTAAAATTTTTCTAGCTAATTATTTAAAACAAAAGATTATTTACATTGAACCAAGTACGATTATGAATAGTGAGCAAATCTGTGAAGCAAATAATTTTGCATAAAAACAATTAAATGTTTATGATTGAAACTAGCAAATATTTAATAAAAAATTTATGCATCTGTATATCATTAACGATCAGGCGATTGAGAGCGTTCAGCTAAAAAATCAATGCTTTTGTCGAAAAAAATGAAAAACAAATAAGATTTCGGAATAAAAATTAAGTAAATATTTTGTAACTAAAAACGGTGTGTGTGACTCATTATTAATTAAGTTATTATTTTCAATAATCAAATTATACATTTCTAATTTACAATCCAACCTCAACTAATTTTTAAATGAAAAAACTAATTAAAATTTATTTAACTTTGGACGTTTCGTATTTTAAATACAGCAAGAAAAAATAAGCATTTTTGTAAGCACATTTGAAACATGCAAGTAGAATATCGTTAGTACTTTTAGTTGCGTGTGCGAATAGGAACCAATCAAATACTAGTGACGTATCTTTTTGCTATAAATAGTTTAATGTAACGCCGAATTGTAACCGAAGAAGCGTCCTCATAGCAATGTTGTTAATAATAATAATAATAATAATAAAAATATTGTTCAGACTAGATCATTAGCATATTGTTCATACGTTTCGTGGTGCTGTTTCTATTATTCATATGCCTTCAATAATGGTGCAAGACCGAAGCAAACTGAACGCATTAAGCGGGTTCTGAATGAATCATTGAATTGGTAGTTAATACTACCTCAGGAAAAGATAAATTTTAAGACGCAGTCTCACCGGCTTTTGAACTAACGGCTGACTGAAAGCTCTACCTCAGACGTAGCTTAAGGAAACAAAAACATTTTTAATATTATTCGTGTGGAAATCAATGGAAGTGTGAATGGTCTGAACCACGCTGGACGCAACTTTCAAATAATTTGGTCATACTGGTTGAGGAAACCGATTTTGCTCAATATCCATGTGCATAACGTAGCCTAATTAGTTATAAATATATCACATAAAAGAAATCTCTTATAAAACTTTTATTTAAAATATAACGTTTTTAGGTCCATTAAGTTTTTTACTAGAGTGTATTAGTTATGGTATATGCTGTTTTATTTTAGTAATTGTCAACGAAACGGAACCACCCTAATAAAATTTATTTCAACTGTATATTGCTACTAATGCCAATATCAATAACAATATTTTGCGCATTTTCACATCTCTCAAGAATCAAGGAGTTATACGAATGCGTTTGCGTCCTCCCCATTTCCTGCAAGACTGTAGTTTCTCCACAAAGTAAAATTCCATTTATTTAAGCAACTTCATGATTAGACAAAATCATTCAAATAAAAATTCACTTCATTCATACCAAGTCTACTCAAATATTTATGGTGACGTCGGCATAGAAGGAGTGCATGCGGAATGGAACTTCTTCTTTTAATGAATGCAATAACAAAATTATTTCTTCGCTGAGGAAGAGTATCAACTGGTACAAAAAAACTGTTAAAGTGCATAAGGGGACTTTCAATTATTGCTCTGAGACGGTGGGTGCATTTATAGAAATTTCCGCCTTAAAATTTAAATTATCATTTTCAACGCACCTGCTGTTGTATATAAAAGAATGATAATTGAAAATGAAGTTTTATAAGAAATAAAACTTGGCATTTAATCTGATGTGATCGTCCTGTTGCAATTTACCATAACATGCCACAGGACACACAATACATGTGCACAAGTATGGATATGCTTATCTTCGTATAGATGTGTATGAGCATGCATGCATGCTTATGTTCATATATTCGCTGGGATGTTGGGTTAATGGAAAATCAATAGAAAAAATTGGTATTATTTTATTTTTTAATTAATTATTGACTTAACAATATTCCGTGAAAAAGAACAAGTTGGAAAACAAACAGACAAACAAACAGAAAGTAAATAAATATAATAGTTATTTTCCATTAGTATTGAATATTTAAACAATGTGAGTGCGGTTACAGGTATCAATGAATGAATGAGTGAATGCATGAATGAAAAGTATTTATGTATATTGAAATTCTGCATAAAGTAATTTACAAGTTTGTATTTTAATTAACGCAACATTAGCAGGCAAATAAGGTTTTACTGAGAAATCGATATTGAGTCTCTAAGTGCAGTCAATAATTTGTACCCGCATATAAAAATATATATAATTATAGTTGCTTAACATTAAGTATCAGCAGAATAATAATAATAATAATAATAACTATAAGGAAAAAAAAGGAAAAAGAAGACTAACTACTCATGCCATTATAAGAGAAAATCAACAACAAAACTGTAATAGCAACTTATTTAATTGACCCCAATAGCCGTCCAAGCATTTCAAATTAAAAATATATATATGGTTTTTTTGTTTGTTTAAAATGGAAAATTTATAAGACAACTTTTTTGGTATTGAACTCGAAATAATAAATTGACCGTGAAAGCAAACTTCAATATAAAAATTCTTACATGAATTTGTTCAGATTAGTATTATTTCAATATTTGGAATATCAAACTATTTAAATATTAATTACATATTATTAATTACATTTATATATTCATTATGACATTAATTCTTTATTTATAAATATTTTTATAACCTTTAGAATACAATTAAAAGTTATTAACAACAACCAAACGCAAATGAAATTAAATAAATTAAGAATAAATAAAATAAATAATTGTTGTTACATGTATGAAAGCTCACACTGTGATTTAGTGGTCGGTGAGCAATTAAATCGCCTAGTATCAACTATAATTGTAATAAATTAGTTATTTACTCAATAAGGCTGACTGAAACAATAATAGTTGTTAAATATTTTAGTGGAAATGCAATTAGTATGTTTTTAATTTCCTATAAATTATATAAACAAAATTACTACCGTGTTTAGGGGGAAAGAAGCTCTCTATCTGAAATAAAAAACACTGTATTTAATAAATCCAATTCGGTTTCGACTCCTGCTTTATATATTACATTCTTACAAAATTTATTTTTATTTAGAGAAAATTAAAGACTAATTCATATTCATCTCTATAACTTGTTAGTTTGTGCGAGGACGTTGGAATATCAACTACTGAATTAAATTTTTTGCACTTCTAATTCAAACAAAATTAAAATTATTTATCTGCTTTTTTTTGCGAATAAACTTTTTTACCTCAGCTTCTACAGAATTAATTTTTAGGATTCAGCAATTTGAAGTTCTATGTGGGACAAGGTTGGCAACATTTTATTAGCAGCTTTATGTTTTGTCCCTTCCCTAATTAAATAAAAACCTCAATAGAAAACTGCGAAGTAATTTTTGTAATTTTGCAATATTAAAAACATACACATCATGATACTATGAAAAGAAAGCAAAATAAAATTGATTTTATTCTCAGAAATCCCCAAAGCAAATTTCTCTTACTGTTTGATCATTTCTCAACATAGAAAAATTAAGGTGTATCAAACTAATGCGCCTAAAAGACACAATGCAAATGCATCAATTACTTCTTTAAAAAATTATTAATCATTTTTCGTTTAACATATAATAGTCATAATTATACAACAATTGTTTTTCGTTTGCAACCATGGACAGCGTCTGTCTTTCTTCGCTTCCACAGATTAGTTTCCTTTATATAGAAACTGTATTTGCTTGCGTAGGTTTTGCTAATGACAGTGTTGCTAATGCCACAATTTGCAAATCCAAAAGTAAGTTGCCATATTTAGATTTGCAAAGAGCAAACATTTAACTTTGTGTTTGCTGGGTTTGCTTTTACAAGTATACACATAAAGGATGCGTGATGCGCATGTTTAATTTTACTTACACCCAACAAACATAAAGTAATATGTGTGAAATTTTTCAATCGGGCGGAGGTTTCAGAGATTTCAAATCTAATATATTTTGCCAAACCGCGTTTTTTTATTGACCTCCAGTGCACAATATATTAAAATGCATGTGTTACCATATGAAAAAGCTTCACTTTTTTTTCTAAGTTTTAATGTTGTAAAGTTATCCTGCATAAAGTTCAAAAAAATTTTACATATAAATTTTACATACTCCTGCCACCATAAAGTCTGAGCAAGTTCGACGATTAAATTAGTTTGTCTTTCATAGTTTGCTGGGTATTGAGCTGTGCCAGTTACACCGTCATCGAGTGCGAAAAGTTTTCTATTTAAATTGTGCTAAACTTGCAAGAGTCACAAAGTCGGAAATAATAAAATTGATTAAAAATTCCGTAAGCATAAGTAAACTTCAGTAATACGAACAATTTGTACTTTTCATCATACTTAAGCATTCGATAACAATTTGAGAATAAAAATATACACGTTTCTTTTTACATGTACGATATTTAGGTAGAATAAATAACAGCAATTAATCACCACTACAAACAAAAAGTAATTCAGACGGTAATTAATTAATCAGTTGGCAGGTGGGCAGAAAGCAACAAAGGCGAAAAGCAAAATGAAAGCAATTATTTCATGGGTTAAAATGTCCTTCATGATTTATTTAATCTTTGCTGCTGTTACCGTCAAATGTGATGAAATGAATATAAATAAAATGCTTAACAATCAGGTACTTGTCAGTCGCCAAATGATGTGCGTTCTCGAGAAGAGTACCTGCGATACACTAGGACGTCAACTGAAAGGTAAATTTCCATACATGCCTACGAGTAACTTCATAATTTAATAAATATTAAATTTAACAAATTTAATAAATACTTAATGAAAGTGCGAACTGGTATGTACGCATGTGTGTATGCATGTATGCTCGAGTGAAATAGAAACTTTTACTACGAGTAGTATTTTTCCAAGTGCTCATAACCCAGTTATTCTGTAGGATCTCATAAAGGTCACCATAATACCAACCACTTGCATACAATTACATGCATGCATGTGCGTATACACACCAATTGCATACTGTAAAGAAACAAAGCCCACTTTGTAGGAAAAAATATTCTCGAGTCACTTCTAGACTTGAATACATGGATGCACATGTGTGCACATGTGTGCACATGTATGCACATGTATGCAGGCGAAAAGATTGCAAATTTGCTTCAGAATTCCAAACTGAATTTTTTTAATTTATTTATACATATAAAAATACATGTGAACGAGTATATTGTTCAGAAATTAACAAAAGTTATTCTTCCATATGGATTTTTAAAATGTATGTTACGTAAATTTGTCGTGCATGCGACGATATGAAAACCTAAGTCTAGATGCCCATTCAATGATTAAAAATCATGTTAAATATATTACATTTAGATCAGAACAAGTTTCTTATTTAATTTATCGTGTTCTTATTAAATACTTATTGAGATGGAAATTTTTAAAGTAGTTTTGGAAACCTGAAAAAATTTACGCTGAAATAAAAAATGTTAATTTGTTGTTTTTTTCTTCCTGAAATCAGTTTAATTACTTTTTTTTTTGTTATTTTGTTGAATACACTTTTGTATGGGCATATATCTAAACAGATGCTCGTATGTATCAATGTTCACACGTATGTGTGTTTTTGTGTGCATGTATGGATGTAGAAACGAATAAGCGGATGGATGTGTGATTATGTATGAACTGATTAATTCACGGCCAGTAAGTAGTGAGGCAGTAAGTTTGAAAACTAATTTGACTTGAATTCAGAATTGGCACCGCGTTTATTTTGTTACTGGCTTCTATACATACATCCATGCGTACATAATATATGTAAGTGCATACGTATGTATGTGCATAACAAGTAGATACTGTGCATGCAGCTTTCAAAAGCCATGTGACGATTACATGCGAAGTGTAAAGGAAACGGAACGGCGAGTACTTAGCGCATACCACAAAACCATTAATAATTAAAAAAAAAACAAAAAATCAATAATATCCGTTTAATTTAAAAACGTTTGATATTTTAAAGTTTATCCAACCAAAATTACAAATCTGGTAGTTTGTGTCATTCAGTTTGTATGAAATTTGTAAGATGGACATCATTTGATTTAGATATAAATTTTTCCAGTGGAGCTGGAAAAAATTTAAGTTTTTCTCCTTTTCACCTTTTTTACATTCATTTATATGAATTTTAAATTAACAAAAATTCTAAAAACGCGCACAAAATCCTACTTCTCTTTTACATAACTTAATTGAAGCCTCAAAAGAAAACTCTCGAACTGTTTTGGTATAAAAATTATCCCTAATTTGGGTTCAGAAACCTATATAACGGAATATTTCCTAATTACACCTGTAAGTACTCGTGCAATACATGGCTAACAAACTAAAAGTAGCGCGTTAATTACTCTCTTCTTTTTTATTATATATTTTTGCCACGCAACTAAACGTGGCACTATGCCAATATTAGTTTATTTTAATTTGAAAAATTAAAACTTATTTAAGATCATTAGGCAACATATTTAAAAATACTGTCCATATAAGAAAAATAATATAATCAAGTTTACTAATTTTTAAAGGTTAACAATGTATACTAAGTCCGAAATCTCGAATATTTTTGCTTAAATTTACATCCTTGTTAGTTATAAATTCTATGGCTTGCATTTTCAAATTCAAAAAATTATAAATTGTCTTTTAAATTTAATTTTAAAACAAACTATTTTGCACATAAAAATTTTTTAATTACTATTTTATAATTTTTGTGAGCCAATACTTTAAACTGTTCGAGAAAATAAATCAAAAATAAACGTTTTTAGCCAAATTCATTTACAGTAATCGTAGTAAAAGTAATAACTTTCTTTGTCTTCCTCAAAAATAAGTAATAATATTACTTACACATGCACACAGACGAGACTACTCCATATATACATTTTATTATAATTTACTGTTATTGTTTCAGCTGCTCTGCCAGAGGTAATTGCCCGAAATTGCCGTAATTGTTCGCCACAACAAGCACAAAACGCCCAAAAGCTTATTACATTTTTACAAACGAAATATCCTGATTTTTGGGCCATGCTTTTAAGAAAATATAAAACATAAATTGCACACTCAATAAATAAGAAAAATTATGCAATTTAAAACAAAATAAAACAAAAGCAAAATCCAAATACAACCGTTTGGGAATTCACGAGGTATTATAAATCGTAAGAAAATATAAAAGATTATTTTAACTCTTTTTTTTAATTTAAACTAATTTTATAGATGGAATTATGAAATCCGTATTGATTATTAAAAAATATTATTATATAATATATCATCAATATATTAATTTATTTTGTGTATCTTTAATCAATTTTACATTTCTACGTATTATTAAATTTTTATTCGGCTTGGAAATTTGCAGATCTCTTTATTTTTCTACATTTCTTGAAATTCTGCTAACTTATTTTACATTCGCAGTAGTTTTTAGTTTTAAATATTAAAACTATATCTCATTACATGCTCCCTTGTGAATACCCATGATATTAATTCAAGCCAAAAACAAAACAACACTAAACAGAATTAATTGTAAGCGAATAAATTACTGTGTATTTTCCACATTTGTTAAAACAAACAAATATTTTCAAAAGTATGTTTTTACTATTTTTTAACAGTTCCTAAAGTCAACTAAACTATCATTTATCTAATAGCACAAAAGCACAGAACTAACACATAATATTTAGAAAAGAAAAAACAATCTTTCAACTTATAATAAAGAATTTATTCTAACTTTGCGTAAAAATTTGCACATCTCATTCTTAATAAGTGTGATTTTAAATATAAAGAAAAATATTTGTATTTTTATAGTTATAAAATTGTTGTTTTATAATCACAAAAACAAAGCATCATAGAGATTCGATCAAAAAAAATCAATGATTTATATCATACTTAAAAAAACTGTACTGTGTGTATTACGTTATGTTATATCTGATAACTCCTACCAATAATTCTCAATGTACGAAATTATCTGTAGTGTTACAAGAGTCGCAAGAATTAAAGTTTTATAAGAATAATAAAATTGCCAATAATGCAAGTGATACAATTATTACGACGCTCTTGGGAATACATTATATATGTACATATATGAGTTCTTCAATTGTCTCGTGATTTTTAGTAGTAGTACGAAACCAAAGCAACACTAACAACATCCTAATTACACATGCTTTTATTTAAAAGACTTTTAATGCCAAACATAAAATATATTATTAATAAAAAGAACGTAATAAAATTATTTAATTTGGTGTATTTATTTATTTCATGTTTTATTAGCTTCGATCTCACGGTAACTATAAAATGTTATTTTCTTCAAACACACACACATACATGTAAATATATGCAGCCATGCAGCGAACTCCCTGAGAAGGAAACTAATTTTTACAGAGGGCTTCACGTTTTAGATTTCATTTTATTTTCATTTTTTTAAGATCATTTAAGATTTTTTTTTAATTTAAAATAAAGTACGTTGATTTTCAGATATAAAAGATTTTTCAATTCCACTTTTTGTATGCCTCTGTCTCATATTCATACGTATGGGTGTGTACATGTTCCCACATACGAGTGTAGAAATACATTCAGATGTTCTAAAATAGTAGTGTTTTCGTGTATATTTGGAAGACTGAATAAAATTTTAAACACTACTAAGTAACTGCGATAAACTATCAATTATGTACTTTTCAATTTTGCACAAACAGAAATAAATAATCTTCTAAGATAAAAAAAGAGGTGTTCATTCAAAAGTTTTACATAAGATTTTAGAAATCATTTTAGTGGTTGCCTATTCGTTGGAAGAGCTGAAGAAAAACTTCCGCGATCTGACAATAACGTCAAAAACAGCTCGCGGGTTTTTGTCGTTGTTATTATTGTAGCTTTTGTAATGCTTTCTAAAGCATCCTTTGGATTAACTTTAATTACTGGCTCTTCAAAAAAGCATTAATGAAAAAACATATTTGTTCTTGTTTTAGAGCACTTCATGTTTCTAGATGTTCATGTGTCTGGAAATTCACTGCAAAATTATAAACGTTGCTTTTTAAAGTGAAACTACTCCAGCCGGTTACCGACACTAGCGATTCCTCTGTTATCAATGTAAACAACGCTAGTTTACTTAATATTCCATTTAATTTGGGTAAGGTAAAGTATTTACATTGGGTACGGGTATGCGAATGCATATGTAACCATCCTTTAAGTGTATAAATGATACCAATGTACCTGCGGCGTGTGGGAGGTGTTCATGCAAATTAATGTTTTTATGAAAAATAAAAATATGTGCACACATATATATATGGATGCTGACATACAAAAATTTAGCTCCTGCAAGGAGACACAAAACAATATATATGCATACACTTACATTTATACAGAGAGAATGATTTGACAACTAGTTGCCTCTGCCCAGTACTCAATTTATGAAAACATGTTCCAATTTATAAAAAACATTACAAAAAACATTTTGAATGTTATTCATAACATTTGTATAACTGTAAAGTGTATACTGTTATTGATTTAGTTGTGTTCTTTTTCATTACATTCCTCCTTGGGAAGTAATGAAGCTAAAGCTGCACTTTGTAGGCTAATTAGCCTGTTCTACAATTAGTTTTGTTAGGACGAGAATACATTGAAAGGAAGTTATTTTACAATTTCAGGACGAATAAACATAACATGACCGAAATGTCTCCGGGAGATAAATTAATGAGTGGAGCCACAAGAAAATTGGGGCATCTTAAGATGGCCAAAGTGTTGTTTTTAATCATATCAGCTATTGTTTGCATTATCATCTTTTATGCAAATACCAGTGTAATGGGGAGACGGTCACTATTTGGCCTCTTTCTTAGCAAGCGTGATGCATTTGGCACAACGTTCGGCGGTGAGTTATTAATGAGTGCTGATAAAGCAGCAACAACGGTCTATAACCGCAGGGAAGAAGAGCAAATCAAAGGTGATTTTCCAAATGCGATTAGATACCGAACGCTAGACAACCCAGCGTCTACAACTACTAAAAGATCTCGAAAATCGTTAGTTTTGAAGACGTTACTTGTGAAGCCACCATCAACTAGAAATGCATCGGTGCAAATTTTCAATTTGAGCTCAACAGTATTAGGTTTGAGCACTGGAAGCATTACCACCAGCTCGGACTTCAACATCTTTATCATTTACACGAAAGAGAACTATCAATTGCATGTAAAATTTGAATTATTTATTAAAAGTCTATTGAAATTTGCTAACTCGGGAGTTTTACTTCATTTGCACGTGCTCACAGATGAAACCAGTGGACATTCTGTTGATCAGATTTTAGAAACAGAAGTGCGTCGTTATAGGCATTCTCTTATTTACAGTTTATATAATATGCGTATGTGTGCCGAAGAAGTTCAAGACATTGTCAACACCATGACACCCTACTTTAGCTCGACGCCTAAATCATACTATAGTGATTCGTTATTCTTCCTATCGTTGGGCTTGCATCGTATCGCTGATGTAAATATGGAACGCGCAATATTGTTAGATTGTGACGTAGTCTTCCGCGCCGATGTCCGACTTTTATTCAATGAATTTGATAAATTTTCACAAGATAATTTATATGGTTTGGCGCCGGAATTGACTCCCGTCTATCGTCATATTCTATATCGTTATCGGGCAAATTTTCCTAACACAGACTTTGGTAGTCCTTTTTATACCTCCGCAAGTGAAAGCCACAACATGGCTTCTGAAGAGACGCAGCAAACTCCACATAAAAGTAAAAAACCAGAAAGACATAATTTAAGACATGGCTTCCCTGGATTTAATTCAGGTGTGGTTTTACTGCATCTTAAACGTATACGTAAGTCTCAAGTCTATCACCAACAGCTTCAGGACAGTGAAGTGCGACAGCTAACATCGAAATATATGTTCAAAGGACATTTAGGTGATCAGGATTTTTTCACTTTGCTAGGCTATGAATATCCAAACCTCATTTATCGTCTGGATTGTATTTGGAATCGTCAATTATGTACATGGTGGAAGGATCATGGCTATACTGATGTGTTCGACAAATATTTCACTTGTAAAGGCCGCATTAAAATGTATCACGGCAATTGTAACGCACGTGTACCCGAATAATCAGTTATGTTGCCTACACGAACGGAAAATGTGTGTTCATTTACCTACTCACTCACTTAGATAATCACGCTATAATTTCTCATTAATCATAATCATCATTTACATCTCTCTGAAGACAATGATTGCATCAACAATAATTTAGACTGTGGTTAGTTGTTTATAGCAATATATACTTATATACACATACATACATATATATATAATACTTCTAAAACTTATTAAAAATTGTAATTCTAAATAGAAGACATAAAGTAAAATATATAGTATTTAGTTATTATTTGTGATATCGTTTGTACATTATATACATACATATTTAACATATACAAAGTTGAAAGTTACATATTCAACTAAATCTATATCTTATAGCCATTAACATCTAAAAATTGTACTTGAACTTTAAGTATTAATTAAAAAATAATCGGGCATGAGATGGAATCTAATCACTTTAAAACGAAATTTTTGCAAATTGGCCATGAATTTTGAATAAAAAATAGTCGATTTGAAATAACCATATCAAAAAATAAAATATTCACAAAAAAAACCCCAAATTCATACATTTTCTTTAAAAAAATATTAATTAGGTTCAATTATTTTTTTTAAGAAATATGAAGTTTGTATACGATTGAAAAATTTAACTTTATATAAATGAACTTCGAATTTAATTTGTATCTATACAAATATTGAATTATTAAAATAGACTGTTAAAACATGCACTATGCAATTAATTTTTTTCAGTTCTAGATATTGATTTTCATCTCACGCCTAAATACTGCGAATGTGACCATTTTGTGTATAAGAAATAGTATGGATGCGGTGCATACAATGTTATATGCAATAAGCGTTATATTATATAAATACATACATATTCACTAAAATATATACATAAATAAATACACAAATAAATTTAAATAAAAATAATTTTTCTCTGACATTTCGATTATTTTTTCACTATCAAAATTTAAATCGGAATACAGATTGCATATTTTTAATAATATTTTATAATTGCAATGCATACTTACTCGATTAGTCCAAAGCTCATAAAAGTTCTCTTCAAGATGTAGTAAAAAAATCACCGTTGCAAAATTAATCAAGTGAAAGCATTTGGTTTTTTACGTCACATGTGACAATATATTGTTATTGTAGTGATGATAAGTGCGGGAAGAGATCTGTTAGCGATCAGATAGACAAAATTTGTATAAAGATTGGAATTATAAACTATTGTTATAGTAAAGACAAAATTTATTTGATTCTGTAAAAGTGTTATCATAATTTTTAAATAAATGAAGATTAGAACTAAACAACAGGCAAATTGCTTTATCAAGCCGAGAGTTCAAGCAGCAAAACCTGTTAGCACATTGGACAGGTTTTTTCTTCCTTTATCATCGTGCTTCATTCACCTTATTTGTTTAGGATAATGTGAACTTGCTTTGAAGCGATACACCTGTTTTTGTAAATACTCCAAGCTGATAAAAAAAATTTATGAAAGCACACCGGAACTATTTTATTGCCAGCAGCTGAATTAATACTGAATATTATTACAATTATATAAAGTTAAATAGTTTTATATTTATTTAGTAGAGATAAATTTGATAGATGAAAAGAGTGACATTTTCAAAGATAAAATTCAGATTTCCATGTAAGATAAAAAGGATAAGGATTTTAATTATATTACCTGGGTTATAAAAATAAAATACTCTACTTCAGATCTAAGCTTTTCGTTTGCTTTTTATTCAATATTTTCTACCGCACGCAACTATCCTTGGGAAAATTCGTTTGAAAATTTGCCCGATTACCTAAACCAGTAACTTTTTCTCTTTTAACAGCAAAAGTACACTAATTAGCATTTGAGTGTTTTTCTCTATTAATCTTATAATTTTATTCAAAAGTATTTTTTTTTTTTTTTTTTTTTTTTTTGTCAAAGTATAGTTCTAATTAAAGCATTTATTTAATAAATGTACTAGACGTTTTGTTTACTATTAAAACTAAATATGTATATCTTAAATAAATTTCGCCTTTGAAAATAAGAAATATTATTAAACGCTGTATTTGAATATGTGTGTAAGAAAAAACACGTAAAAGAAGGTTAACATAATTTGGGTATGAAACAAAAATCAAGAACATTAATAAAATATGTTTAAGTTTTTGTTTTTTACTTATGGTTTACTAACATTAATGATTTTGGTTTTTTTGTTTTAATTTTTATTAAAATAGTAACATCTTATTTCTACAAAAATAAATATGAATTGTATATAGTCATATATATGCATGTATGTATATATATTTTATTTATATTTAATACGTATATGTGTGTATAGTGGTGTAAATATATATGTATATTTGCATGTATAAAGCTTTTAAAGAAAAAAACAAATTACATATTTATAATCCAACTAAATACATAAACATACAAGTCTACATACTTATATGTACATACATAAGTAAATTGTTCATAGTTTAAAAATTTAATTATCTGAACGTCATACTGCCTGCACTGTTGATTTCATATAAAGATTAAAGTAAAAATCTCTATTTCTTAAACGGGGCATTTTTTGTATGAAATATATGTATGGATCTCTCCAAATACCGCACTTAATTCAATGCTTGATACACCATTTTTTAAGATACACACGTTATCCTTATAATGATGAAAAATAATTGAACATCGTTTATTTTACGTGAGTACTAAATGTGCGCAACATTTGCACAGTTTATTATAATCAATATGGTTAAAAAAGAAACTTATATTTATTTATATTTTAAAATCTATCCATTTGTTTGGCAGGTGTAAGAACGATGTATCTTATTACGCCTCCAAGACTTAAAAAAAAAACAACAAAAAAAAATTAATAAAAAAAACTACGGTCATTGCATAGACACAAAAGTAAGTGAATTTGAAAAATAAAAATAAATGTAAGGGCATAAAAAATTTTACTAAAAAGCAAATAACAAGTTGTCTTCTGCCTACTGCGTTTGCAAACTTGTTGACTCAATTCGTCTGTTTCTTAAAGTAGAGATTGATAAAAGTTAAAATGTAAATTATTTGCAAAACTTCTACATTCATTTCAATTTTCTTATATATATAAGTATATATATCGTAATTAATTAATTATAACACTTTAAAAACACAACAGAATAACGAATTATCGAAAATTTGAATTTGGTTTCTCAGCTTTTTTCGGCCATTATTCCTTATATCAACAACAGTTTATTTTGTTTGTTTGTTATACCATCAACTAAACTAATATTAATCATTGTAATTTTTGTTATGTTTTAGTTTTCTAAATATTTTCGCTCAGCTTCTTATAACAAACTTAACATTTAAGATTTACGCTTTATTTCATATAATTTCAAACTGCTTTACGGAGTCTCATGTTTTTTTCTATTAATAATTTTTTTGAAAACTTAAAATAATTATAAACAAAAACGCAAAATAAAAAAAAAATTAGAGAAAAAGTATGTGTTGTACATAAATCGCACATAATTCATGTAGTGTCTATTTGCTAGGTGTACTAATTAATAGAATTATTTATTTATTATCTATTGCGGCAATGTGATCTGGTGGTTCACTTCTTAAAAATCGTTGCCACATGCGCAAGAATAACTTTTCCAAACCTTTGGCATATTGAGAACAATCGAAGAGAGGACTATCCGCACGTGCTTTCCACACTTTGGCGCGCAGAGTCTTTAAATATTCACGATCTGTCCCCAAACGTATGGAAATTTCTTGGTATTCTTGGCGGGTACTAGCTATTAATTCTGGACATCCTAAAGTAGCCAGTTGTGAAGCAGCGACTCTGAAAGTAAACAATATTTCCTTTTACTACTTCCTTTTATGATCGGTTGTAAGAATTCAGATTTAAAAAACTAAATTTTTTAATTAAAAAAGACAAGCCAATTAAAGACCGTAATAAAATAAAAACGAAGGTAGTGAGATTCTAGGACAAATATACATATATAAATAACAGAACAATTTCTTACCTTGATGCTAATGTTTCTCCAGGAAGTGTGACAACTGGTGTACCAGTCCAAAGAACATCCATTGATGTTGTATGTCCATTACATAAAGGAGTATCGAGGCATACATCAGCCAATTGTCCACGGCGTACATGTTCCTCTTTGCAAGCGACATTCGAAAAAATTACACGTTCGGGATCAACTCCTATAAAAGTTAAATCCAGTTAAATCGATTTTAATGTCACTTGTTAATTTAAAAATATATTATTTACCCATTTCTTCAACGGATTTCTTAATATTTTGTTCTCCAACAGCAGGGAATCTTAACAACCACAATACCGAATTAGGTACAGCCTTCAAGACATTCATCCAAGTTTGCAGAGTTAAAGGATCGATTTTATACAACTGATTGAAATTGCAATAGACAATAGCGTCATCCGGTAAATGATATTGTCTTCTAGTAGTAATTACAATATTTTGTGGCACTTCCTCACCAGTCGCCGCCTTATTATTCGTTTGAGTCGTAGCCAATCCATTTTGTAAAACTACGCCGTTAAGAGAAGTCTGCACTTGTCCACTAGCGATCATTGACACTATTTGCGTAGTGTTTGGAAGTTCCGCAACTTTATGCGTAATTTCTACCTGTTTGTTGGCGTTAATCACCTCACGTATCTCTTTAACGCCTGTGTTCTCTACCAATGGTGATAAATCTGTGGCATTAATGACCGCAACATTATCTGATACGGTTGACTGTGTTTTATCTGCAACTAAAATTCGTTCCTTAAGATGGGGAAACATTTGTTTATGATCTCCTATGAAATACGTGTATGGCATATAAGCCAATTTCTCACTATATTGATGTGCTAATTCCATTGGACTCGTTACTGAATCGGTTATTATGTAATCCATAAATGATGCGCCGCTTGTTCCAGGATACCCCAACCACATAACTTGCAGTGGTGCCGGCCGCAAAGCGAAGATTTCATTTCGTGCTCCCTTAGTGTAACCATTCATATTTACCAATATATGTATTCCGTCATTGTAGATGCGGTCAGCAGCTTTACCGTTACAGGGTATCGTAGATAAGTCGATAAAGTGTTCCGCCTCTTGCGATATTTTGTAGCGGAACGTCGTACCATCATCAGGACTAAGAGAATAGCAAAAAATCTCCACCACACCACGATCATGCAATCCCGGAATAGATTGCATCAAATGTGAGGTGGGATGGTTGCCAAAGTCGGAGCTAACATATCCAATGCGTATACGTTCGCCATTTGGCACTTCACGAGTGAACTTATAAGGTGGTTTATGCAAAACTAAAATTTTTTCAATGCACAAATTTGCATGTCGTGCAGCAATTGCCTTACGAAAATCATGCGATAATGGATACAACATTGAGTGATGTGGATGTACAGATGGTAACCGATTTTTTTCCAACTGTTCGGCTACAATGCTTACCAATTTTTTCATACGCGCTTCGTAATCCGTCCAATCGCAAACGATTTGCAAGCAATGTGCCAAATTGCAATAAGCATCGGGAAAATCTGGTTTCAATTTTAATGCCGTACGATACGATTGTATAGCTTCGGGAATGTTGCCTGAATCCTTGTGAATGCTGGCAAGATTGCTATGGGCATCAGCAAATGCAGGATTAATTTGAATAGCTCGCGAGTAACACTGCAAAGCTCCAGCTACATCTTGTAATTCTTTAAGGGTGTTACCCATATTAGAATAAGCATCAGCAAATGTTGGGTTAATTCTTATAGCTTCCTTATAATGCATAAGAGCCTCCTTTAGCTTGCCTTGTTGTTGAAGAACCGATGCCAAATTTGAATGAGCTGCTGCAAAATCAGGAAAAACTTCCAATGCTTTTAGATACAAACGTGTGGCTTCTTCTATAAATCCCTGCTCACGCTTAATATTGGCTAGATTGTTCAATGAGTCAGCATGACTAGGACATAGACGCAAAGCTGTGTTGTAGCATTCTTCAGCCTCTTTGACCTTCAGTAAATATTTATTAAAAATAAAATAAATGTGGGTAAAATTAAAAATTGCTAGTGATTACAAAAATTGCTTTATCAACTACCTGTCCTTTCTCTTTTAAAGCATTAGCTAAATTGCAGTATGCATCCGGGAAATTCTGTTGCAAATCAATAGCTCTTCGATATGTGTCGATGGCCAAATCAATCAAACCCTGTTCATAATAAACACATGCCAAATTACCATGCACAACAGCATTATTAGGGGATAAATTTAATGCTCTCAGGTAGGCTGCTACAGCTCTGTGTACAGTAAACATACAAAGAACCAGTGATTTGAAAATAATTCAGTGTTAATCTCTGGATTCATACCTGTCAAAAATTCGGGCTTCTTTCAAAACATTTCCCAAGTTTATGTAAGCATCCAGAAAATTCGGATCCAAAGTAACTGCTTTTTCAAAATGATGTATTGCCAACCATATCTCACCTTGTGCATTGAAAACACAGCCCAAGTTACTCCATGCAACAGCAAAACTTGGACAAGTTTCAATAGCTTTCAAGTAACAAGCCTGAAAAGCAAAAAATTATTATTTGTCCCTTTTATAATAAATATTTGCGTACTTTAGCCTCTTCAAGACGACCTAAAGCTTTTAGAAGATTTCCCAAGTCACTGCGCACACAATACAAATCCTAAATTTTTAAACATTAAATTAAAGAAATTTTTTTATATAAATAATCGTTTAGGGAAAACATACTGGATTGTACTGCAAAGCAGTTATATAAGCCTGCACAGCAGCTTCCATTTCCCTTGCTGCCACTAAAGCAGCTGCTAAATTAATATAACCATCTATAAAATCTGGTTTCAAACGTACGGCGCGACGATAATTTTCTAAAGCTTCTTGTAATTGTCCACGTTCCTTAAAAACATTACCCAAGTTACTGAAAACAGATAATTTAGGAAAAATTAATTTTATAATTACTTTTTTATACAGCTTAATGTATTTCCGAGTTACTAAATTGTTCAAGGGTGATAAAGATTGGTTTTATATTAAAGCTAAATGCAAATTCGACTTTAGCCTAATAAAGTTTATAAAATTATTATTATTATTCAAAGTTAATTTTGTGGAGCTATTCAGTTCCCTTTGCTATTGAAAAAACTATTTCGACATTATAAGTCCCCAATTACTTGGGTCTGATTGCTCAGTTTTATTTTATCACTAATTAAAGATTTATTTTTAATAAAGCTGACACAATAAAATAAATTCATGAATAAAAAATGTTAGTAAAGTTAGGTTATATAATTTACCTATAAGCTTCAGCTAATAAAGGATTTTGTTTTATTGCCAGTGTAGAAAATTGTGCCGATTTCTCCAAACGTCGACATTGAAAATGTATGGAAGATAAAAGCAAAAGCACTCCCGTATTTGTGCTATCTTGTCGCCACAACTGCATGCAATGTTTTTCTGCATTTTCATAGTCAACAGCTTGATATTCACGATGGGCCAATTCTAAAAGACCTGCAAGTTAATGTTACATTTAAGTTATTAAATGTTGTTTTTATTTGAATTCAAAATTGTTATTTTACTTCAAAAATAAATAAACCCCTCAACGTTTAGTGTGGGCATATGTATGTCCATACACAGATGTAAACCATAAGGCCTCAACGGCAATGCTCCTCCTAATAAAAGTATACGGATGTGTAAGTTCACATGCATATAGCTGTACGCAGATGCACACGTGTGTTTATGAATTCAAAGTTTATCTACAAACATTTACCCAGAAGTTCGGTCATGCATCTTAGAAGTAATTATACCTGTATTTTGGAAATTATTTAGTACACGTTGGACGGAAAAATATATTCCCGCAGTCGTTTTACAAAAATTATTTTCTTTCCGAAACAGTATTTCTCTTCTTTTTGCATCCATGTTTATAAAATTTATATTTACTTGATTTCAAAATTCACTAATATACTTTTTTAACGATCGGTTTAGTAAAAGCAATTAAAAAGAACTCAAAATAGAAAAAAAAATTAAAAAAAAAAACATATTATAGGTTTTAAACATAGTGAACGCAGACTTTCTGCTTGCAATATTTACGTATTGTTGAACCTAAATCCCGTTACTGAAAAACTAAAGAGAGAAATGAAGAATTTATTTTCGGTTTTTTTTAGCTATGGCTTCGAAGTTGGAAAGTCATAAAAAAATAATTTATATTAACTACATTTTTGTTAGTTATTTTCATATTGCTAAAAATATTATAAGTGAACGCAGACTTTATGGCCTAAGAGCACACTAATGTGCATGATGACCATTTACACAAACTCACATAATCACATCAGTAAGGGTGTACTCTCACGCTTACCAAATAGGTAGTTACAATAGCAAATGTGCAAAGAAACTAATGCAACAAAAAGTTTATAAACATTTTACAGAACGTTTGATGACAGCTTGTCTGGGCAATTACAGCAATACTTATTATCATCTTTTATGTATTTATGCACATGTGAGCACACGTATAGTATACATGTATGTATGGATATTATTAAATGTTGCCCCATAATACTTTCTTTTTCGAAGCGCACTTTGTGCGGTTCAAATTATGTATATTTATTATATTACTTATTATTCCAGCATTTTTCTTCAATTGTGCAATCGGATTTGCAATGTATTTGTATATACACATCTGCATATATATGCTTTCATACATATATGGTTATGGGTTGCGTTGTTATTATATTGAAAAAGAGCGAGGAAACAGATTTTAGAAACATGTAAAGCTAACTTTAAATTAAAAATAAAGTCAATTATTCTCTAAAAATTATTGATTGTTGAACAAAGCGATTACAATTACAAAAATTACTTGAAAAATAAAATGAACAGCGCATAGGCATTATCGGAAATTTTTAAAACATACACAAACTAAGAATATACACAAATAGATTAACCAGAAATGCCATATAGCATCCCGTTTAAATTAGAGGGATATTTTATAAAATGTGTTATAATTGTATCCTAATATATTTGTATATAGTTCATTGTCCATATCCAAATACATATCTAATACGAAGTTAATTGCTTTGTCCATTTCACATATATAAATTAATAGGAAAAGAAATATTTAGCTCAAATAAAATTTGGAATCTTTAATAATTTATTCGTACACGTTAGAACTGTTTTTTTTCACTGAATATTTTCCTAAAAATTTAATTTTAGAATAAGAATTTTATAATAACAACCTTTTATATCCTTTTTTACATTTATACATGTATGGATATTTATGTTATATATATGTATTGACATTTTGGGAATTTTAATTATACATAAACGTGTGCGTGGCAACCCCTAACACATGCAAACATCCCTGAAGTGGCAAATACACGAATACACACGCACATTGTAATCAAGCGCGTAATAACTTTCTATACAAATATACTATTTATACTCTTCTATAGTAATAGGGAATGAGACAGGTAACCCTAGCACTGTTTTAGTGTCATAATACACAAAAACACACCACCATCTTAAATACCAGCAAAAGGCGTTTGAAAATTTTCCATTGCGATCTCCCAAATAGATTGCAAAAGAAACAAACAAGCAGAGATTATCAGATAATTATATCAATTCCAAAAACTTACCAACTGATGATAAATTTTGCGTGTCATTGATCTTGCCCACTGAATTGCCTTGATTTTGTACCAATTGTGTCTGCTGTGGTTGTTGCTGTTGGTGGGGCAATATCAGTTGTTGTGTCTGTGTTACAGCCTGCTGCTGCAGTTGCTGCGTGTTCGGATTGGGTGAATGTTGTTGGTTCTGCATATTTGATTGCCTGTTAAATAAATTAGATACACTCTGTTATTTTTAAAGCACAAAATAGGCATTTTGCAAATCAAAAAATATTTGCTTAATAATATCACCAATGGGCAGTATACACATAGTATAAACATCCATATGTACATAAATATACTATATCTTCCTCCCTTTGGTCAAATTTAAGTACAGTAGAAATATATATATATATATATATATATATATGTATGTGTATATGTACATATATAGTAATGCAAAAAGTTGCTTGGTCTCCTTCACTTGATATGTGTGTAAGAGATATACAGCGTCAATCTACACAAAGCGATAAATACATAACAGCACCAACAAGATAAAGAAAAAATTGATTTAATTACACAAATCGTAATCTGCACTCTAGCCGAACGAAAAAATGCGATTGATATTTCTTAAAAAAATAAGTTATTGAATTTTTCTTTATTTTATTTAACTTTATAAATTTTTCACAAAAACGATTGCAAATTAGGTTCACTTGATTTCCTTTTTGTTTACTTTACGAAGGTTATAAATTGACATATTAAAATAGCTTCTGTAATAGCTATATCACCTTTTTCTACTTTTTTCACAATGAGCAGAATTAAAAATATTCCATTATCTTTTTTTTATTGACAGCTGTACCGGTGATGCCACAAGGTCTAATGAGAAATAATTGAATTGCACACTATAAGCCTAATGCTGCCAATAAAATGTTTTCCAATTCTGTAATATAACCATTTTATTTACGTTTGCACATAAAGCCGTCGCTTCACTATCCTACACAGTCCTACGATTTAAAAAATTTGACTTTCTGCTGAAAAATCGAAATAGTGGGACATGAACATTTGCGTTTTTATGACAAGCAAAAGTTTATGAAAATTTTTATAAAATTATAATTTTCGTGTGATCAGAGTTGCTTTGGACAAAGAATTATTCTTTTGTGATGCAACCCAAGAAAATCCTTGAAAAATTATAATAGGAGGGTGCTTTATACAAAACTTAGCTGCTAAGGCTTAACTTTTTATATGATATTATCATTAAAGTTTTGTTTATAATTTAATTTATTATGACAATTACCCTTTCTTGTAGCTCGAGATATAATGAATTATATATGTTTATATTTCACAAAAAGAAAACATTTGGTTTTGTAATTCTTTGAAATGATAGTATGCTACAAGCAACGCCATATTGATTTTTGTGTGAATGAATTGTACGAATGAGTAGGATAGTAAAACGAGGCGTTAAATAACTAATATTTGTTTTGAAGAAGGAATACAAATTTCATCAGCAATTTTTAAATTGATATGGCATTAAACACCAGCATTTTTGGGCTACAAACCAAAAATAAAATAAGGCTTGTCAGATGCAATATTACAATCAATATTCAGCTGCCTTGGGGATGCCACCTGGTTTCATTTGCCTTGTTTTGCTTGTTGGTAACGATTATTTAATTTTTTAGTACCCACATATTTGCATTAATTTTACAACTCTATTAACGCGCATTTACATTGAAAATTATAAACAAGTATATAATTGTATATTCATTTTCTATTATTAAGTAGGATACTATGGAAACAGTTTTGCCTCATACACGCATACGAACTATTATGAAGAGCTCTCTAGACACAGGAAATATAACTAATGAAGTCTTATATCTAATGACAAAGTCCACCGTAAGTCAATACCAGATAAAAAATTTTTTTATTTAACAATTTTCTTCCAGGAATTGTTTATTAAGCATTTCAGCACGGAATCGTACATCAAAGCTAAAAAACCAAGTATATTAAAATATGAACATTTAGCTAACCTAGTGCAAAACGAAGACAACTTAGAATTTTTGCTACAAATAGTGCCGCAAAAAATAAAAGTTCGAGACTTTAAAGCGTTAATAGAACAAGATGGTGGTTCAAGCGAGTCATCATCGGAAAGCGACTGAAAACACTTTAAAAACCGTCAAAATTCTTAATAATTAATATACCATTATAAAATGTAGTAAAACTGCAAACTTTGCTTCAACCTTTCTTTTAGTTTCTCTTAATATAAACATACGATTTGTCTTTTTGATTACTTTTATATTTGTTTTATGCATATAATATATTTATATGGATAGATAGTTACATAACTGTTTTATTGATACGTTCCAAACTTGGAAACTGTCTTAAGATAAGCTTCGTGTAATTTCTGTACGAAATCTTCGTCATTTTGTATTAGATAGTTAAAAGCTTGGACAAACTGGTGTTTATTTAGAGGTTCCTGCTTAAGCGTTACTGAAATATTTTGTAATGGCTCTATGGAAGAGACTGCAGCTGGCTTATCAAACATTGTAGGAGGCATGAGGGCCGGTTTGTGTACCACATCACAACTATTACCACCAGCAGTAATTATTGAATTTGACGGTGTTAGACTCTGCTGCAAATTGAGATTTGAAAATATTTTGCTTAAAGATATTTGCTCTCCCGGCAAATATCCCGATGTGCATGTAGCAGCCGTTAAAGCTTTAGCAAAACCAAAATCTGGTCCACGTGATATAACGGACTTCTTATCTAGAGAGTCAGTGCACGCTCTTGGCAAGGTGTTATTAAACATAGAATTTGATGATTCCACTACTGTATTTTCCAATAATGAGCATGATAAACGGTTTGTATTATTTTCTGGTTGGTTGTTGTATATAGAATTGTTGACTTCGTCATTTGTAAGTCCTCCCCCTGCGTTAAGCGAATTAGGTGCAATATCGCGTTGCTGCTTTTCCAGTTGTTCCACTGATAATGTATTTGGTAAAATACGCGGTGTATAATTTGAAGATTCTGCTTTAGGTTTGGCCGATTCAAAAAATTTCAAGACATTTCCTGATGCAATGTTTTGAGTTGGTGTATGCTGTGTCATATGGCCGCTATTAAAATTAGTTGGATTTGTGGAATTTTTATTGCATTGCTGCTGCTGATTACTGTTGTTATATTCTTGTTGCGCATTTGATAGCATTTTGAATATATTCACATTATTATTTTCTTTAGCTTCGTTTACTTGCGCAGAGTTGTCCGCTGTTACAACCGATTCTCCTGGACTTCCAGCCGTTTGTACCAGTTCACTAACTAATTTACTTATACGATCACATTCTAAGCTATTGTAAAACCAAAAACCTCGAATGCGTGACCTCTCATTGCGATAAAGAAGAAAAGGTGCTTGAGCCTGTAGCTCCAAATGGCTTGTTATAGGTTCAACAAACGAATTAGTGTTTATGCGATTATTGATGAAAATACTGTGAAATGGTTGCGCATTGCGGCTGTAGATAAAAAATACTCCCTCGACATCAGTTTTCTCCCATTCATTTTGGTCTGAATTAAAAATGTAGAATGCCACATGTGATGATGTATCCACTATGTCCTTAGCATAGGGGTCAACCTTATTTATAGCAGCTAAATTCATGCGTGTTTTACTTGTATCTGCCATTAGTTTGAAGTTGTTATTCACAAAGAAAATAATTAATAAATCTACTTTTGCAAAAGCTACTATTATTTTGGAAAACAGGGAAACAATCAAAATTGCTTTTTCTAATTTGATAGATTTCGCAAAGTTGCAGAATTACAAAACAGTAATTGTAAAACAAGAGCAGAGTTGTTTCATAGACAGGGTAAACGCAAAAATTATTAATGATTACAAAAGAACAAATGCCGGCTGCTTAAATTAAAACAGTATACACGATATTGTTCAGCAAAAACCTTTAAATAAATAATTTTAATTTTTTTTCTATAATATTTTTATAGGTTAAATTAAGTTTCGGTTATAAAAATTAAATTTAACACAACTCCAACGATTAAGCAATGTGGCTTAATTTTTTTAAGTTTGTTTTGAAATTGGTTAGGTGTGCCCTCTAGTTGTCAAACTGTTTTGACGAACGTGTTCCATTCCAATTACGTGCAATGCAAGTTGCTTATTATTTACTTTTTAACATTCTTAAAAAAGTTACCAAAGGAAAAAAAATTAATGAGGATAATTTTAATATATTTATATAGTTATTGTATTATTTTATCTCCATATAACAATGGAACGCAATAAATCTTCCTCGTCTTCACAGAGGACATCGAAGAAAGTATCGTCACATGCAGGTAGTGAATTCTTCGCTCTAGGGTCCAAGGGATATAGAGATGATTCGAAAGCAAAAATCGTACCTATTACCAAAAGCGGTTCTAGTGGTTCTTCAGGAGATAGAAAAAGAGAACCTTCAGGAGCAGCATCATCTATGATTGCTGCTAAGAAAGCAAAATTATCAACAACCGGCAGAATAGCGGGAGATGCAGCCAGCTCAGCGCCATCCAATGAGTTATGGGAACAAATGGCAACAGATTGCGATTCCATAGACATTGTAGAAACAGCAACTGCGGCTGCCGAACAGCATGATACAGAGACATTGGTTAGAGTTATATGTGGGTGTATAAAGAATCTTATATCGTCATATGCCAAATCCAAACCAGATACGGTTGCTATGTTAGGTATACTATATCTAGCTAAATTGCATCCCGATTATTTTTCCAATGATATTATAACATCGGGCTTGTTACATATCTTACGCAGGGACTTTAATGTAAAAATAAGACAAAATTCATACTCCCACGTTTTGGCTTGCAATCTTTTGGCACGCGCCTATAGCGATAAGCAAGCATGGCCAGAAATTTTTATTCGTATTTATATAGAAGATGCTATTAATGATCGTTTTTGGTCTGATAATAGTTTGTGTGCACCATTTATAGAAAATATAGCTGCTGCTTTTAAAACGCGAACACCACAACTAAACTATTTACAACAAGAATCTGTCGCAGGAACGAGTGGTGCTGGTACACCAACAACCACAACCCCTGCTCAAACCACACAACAATCGTCCGTTCCAATAAACATCGATGATGATTCTTGTGACAATTCGGAAACCAGCGGCTCAGCAAAACCAATCGACTTCAAACAAGGATGCGAATCATATTGCGAAGTTAAAGATCGTTATATGGACTCTGAACGTATTGTGGAGAAATACGTTACTGACGCTATTAAGGAACAGTTAAATAAACGACAGCAACAAGAATGCTATACACGCAACTTTTTGAAATTTCTATGCAAAACGTCAGGTCTTGTGGAGGTTCGTCACATGTGTATATCGCGTCTAGAACTGTGGATACATAATGGGAAACTGGTGAAATTTGCTCAAGAATTATTGTCGTATATTTGTTTTAACGTGAGAGCAAATTTTTTTAAAGATCATGAAGTTTTGGCGATATTGGTGAAGATGAGATTGAAAACTAAACCACTTATAAATTTCTATATGTCTTGTATTAAAGAAATGATACGCTTAGAGCCGGGTATTTTAAACGTAATTTTGAAATTGGTAGTACAAAATGAATTATCGAATACAAGAAATCCGAACAATATGGGAATGTTGGGTGAGTATATTTGAATTATTTCTTTTACCTCTTTATTAACCAGTTTCTTAATAGATGTGTATACGGATTAACCAACGAATGTACATCTTTTCGTTCTGATATAGGACCAATCCATGTTTATGAAATGTGCGATTATCCCTTTAGCTGCTTCTAAAACTAAACATTTTTCTAATATCAAAATAATATTTTGTTATATTTTTCAGCTACCATGTTTCAAGCCGCCACCGATGATTCAGCAAAACATTTAGCTGAAATTTATAAGGAGTTCCTTTTGCAGCGTGACGATTGTTTGCGCACTTTACGCGTTTTCCTTCGGGAATTGGTACGAATGTTACGTAATGATATTAACTTGGTGGTATTTTGTAAAGTATTTCTTAACGGACGTCCCGAGCTGAACAAGCAAATCGAAAGTTCTGAATTTCGAGATCGGATATTTCATTCTATGATCGACTTAACCTGTCTCTGCATGCTGTTGTCTGTTTCGCCACAAGTGCGGGAAGCCAGCATATCGTTAAGGGTAACAAAAGACAATACCCTCAATAATGCTATTCTCTTAAAATTTTATAATCAAATGTGTCAAATACAATTGGATTGTGTATCATGGATGTATGAAATTGTTCCAGCATTATTTAAATTGCAGTCAACTGAATTTTTTCAGGGCTTGCATAAAATTCTTCTGCTAGAAAATGCCGAACAGTACTCACGTTATGATCAGTGGCCTTCTGAGCCAGAAAGAACTACTTTATTACGTTTAGTATCAGAAACTCCAATACACGAAGATACCCTTTTGCGCATAATTTTAATAGGAATAACAAAGGAAATACCTTTTAATATACCTGACACATTCGATATAATAATATCTCTGATAAAAAGAGCATCAACTATGCGAATCACCAATTGTCCAGTGGTGCAGGCCAACAAATTTGATATTATTGATTTCCTATTTAGCATGGCTGAATATCATCATCCAGAAAATATTAATTTGCCTATTGATTATGAACCACCAAAATTGGCAATTACGGTATTGTATTGGAAGGCCTGGTTAATAATGTTAATGATTTCCGCACATAATCCGTCAACTTTTGGTGCATTCTGTTGGAGTCATTATCCTACTATGAAAATGCTAATGGAAATGTGTATAACAAATCAATTTAATGAAGGTGCTATGAGTAAGGAGGAGTTGCAGGTAAGTTTTATGAATGTATATATAAGATATAAATATATAAATGATGATATATATAGTATACAAGATATGTATATGTAGACAAGAGGAAGAACTTTTCCAGAACTGTCTCCATGTAGATTGAAATTAATAAATAAAATAAATTTTTACATATCTCATGAAATAGTGTGTTCTATGTCTATTTTTTTATGTATTACATAATTTTTGCAATATTAATTTTTAGATAGTGCCCCTCGAACGGGATCATATTGTAGAATTTGAGTCGTATTTGGCAGCTCAAACTTCCCAAGCTGTAATTACTGAGGAGAATGCAATTCTAACATCACAGCTAATGTTAATGGATCCAATGGGAGTGTCACGACGAGTTCCAAGTGGAGTTTTGGAACAGTTGCGCACCTTAAATAAATCGCTGAAAATTGGCCATTTACTGTGTCGTAGCCGTAAACCGGATTTGTTACTTGATATTATCCAGAGACAAGGAACTACACAATCCATGCCGTGGCTTTCAGATCTCGTTCAAAATAGTGATGGCGACTTTAATCATTTACCCGTACAGTGTCTTTGTGAGTTTTTACTCTTCAATGCTAATGTTATTAATGAAGAAAACAGTCGGGATGCCGAGTTAGTTAACTTTTTACGCAACGTAATTATGGATCCTACATATAGTAAGCAAACTGTATGCGAAATACTAGACTACATATTTAGACGCTTGTGCTCAACAGTAAAACAAACGCGTTTGTCGGCGTTGCGCGGTCTCAAAATTATTTTTAAATGTTCCGAACTGAGTCCAAATGAATGGCTTTTAAGTGCTATACCGCAAATACCACACTTTAGCGATGTGCGAATTTTCATAATACCACAATTGAGGTCAGCTTGCCAAGTTGAAAACTCTCCAGATTTAGTAATGGCATACATTCAATTTATAGCTGCAAACACTCTAGATGACACCGTTACCGATATGCTGGATCATGTAATTGATATGGCCCAACTGATTGTTGAGCGCAGCACCATGTTCCAACACATTATTCCACTTCCGGAGGGCTCGGTGCCGACAACGACAAATGATGAGTTGGCCAAACTAGATGAGGAGAACCGTTTACAAACCTTAAAATGTTTATTTGTAATGTTTAATAACTATATCATCAAGTTGGGAGATCATCACGACACTTTCCAATGGACTGAGTATCCAGATTTATTGATGGTACAGTTTAATGATGGTATTCAATTGCCGCTACACTTAAATATAATTCATGCGTTTATAATTCTACTCACGCATTCGAGCAATCAAATGCCAGAATCTATACCTATTTTGGATTATTGGTTTCCGTTGGGAGGAAATGTGCCCATAGCCTACATACCAAACATGCCCCAGGAACCTGTACAGTTATTGCCAGATTGGCTAAAATTGAAGATGATTCGTTCTTCTGTAGACAGATTAATTGAGGCTGCCATAAGGGAATTGACGCCAGACCAAATTGTGTTGTTTGTTCAGAATTTTGGTACACCTATTAATTCTATGTCAAAGCTACTAGCTTTATTAGACCACGCTGTTATCGAACAATTTGATACGGTGAAAAATGCTATATTGAATAAAGCCTATTTGGCACAACTAATAGAAATACAGCAGGTGAGAGGAGCAAAAAATGGTCACTTTACAGTACAAGCTTTAGGCTTGTATTCGCATTCACAGACAGTTGCAGATAATCCCAAGATTAAAAATGATATTTTAGAATGCATACAGTTGGAGGAATTAGCGCCCTGCCCCACTCCTTCCAATTTGGTCAAATCTGTTGGTAATAGTAAAGATGCAGAAGAGATTGTACACAAAATTTTAAAATGCCCTAATAGTAACCAGTTCAACGAGCAACACTTTAGAATTTTACTTCATAAACTTTTAAGCAAAGAAGTGTCCCCGTTGCATCATTCTTTTCTTAAATCTTTAAACCAAGGGAATATGGAAAATCTGCTAATTAACATATTGAAACCAAAACAAATTGTTATATTAACTAGAGCTATAATTCAATTAAATCCGCATGCAATTGATGAAAATTCGAAATACTTTAAGTATTGCGTATTAAATAGAAAAAAAGATAATGTAAAGGCTACAGTGTACACTACGTGCATGCACAATCTAACTATTAGTGGTCAACAACAGACTGATGTACCAAAACTGAAGTATAAACGATCGGGGATGACTCTACAACAACTTTTAGTACAATTTAGAAATCGTATGAAGTCATCAAAGCCTAACACACACACACTATATAGCGATGGAATGTTAGTAGATTTGCTGTCGGACAATGATCCCGAACTGTGCTGTGTGTACAATAAACAAGATTTGCCATTTTTGTTCTCAAAATCTTCGGGAGATTTTCGATTCTATTTGTTATCATGGATTTGTCATGAAACGAATTGGGACACAATTATTTCCTCTCTTGAATATTTACTGCAGTGTAAGAATTATGACCTGGATTATTCTGCCGTTTTAAATTTTGTGCAAGCCGTCATAAATAATCCGAAATTGTGGCAAGGCCGAGATCGTTGCGTTTTAAAGGCCGATCCAGCAGAAAACATGTTTTCACTTACAGACAAAGAATTAAAAATGTTTACAGAATTTATATTAAGAGAAGGGGAATCCGAGCTAAAAAATTCGGCATCTCAGTACGAGTTTATACTATGTTGCCGTATTAATCTTTTGTTCCGTGTGTGTCGTAAAATTACACCCAATCTTATCAAGTTTATTGAGTACGTTTTCGAATGCGATTGTTCGCAAAAATTACGATTGAAAGTTCTAAGGCAAATGTATTTAATGTATCCTTCGATTAAGTTTATACGCAGTCATCAGTTGGAATCCTATATGGATAAACTACAAAATTTAAATGGATGCCAGGCAGACAAAGTATCCAATAATTTAATCACTTGCCTTGGCAATTTATTCACCAAAAAGGATTTTGAAACGTTTTCCAGCGATACTGAACTGTTGATACGTAAAATGGCAGCTTCCCACCCAGCACTGTTTCTCCGGCAAGTAGGAGTACTGTCATCACTAATACAGGGGCGCGGCCAATTAAGTTTGCGCCTCATAAGGGATGAGTATCATATGCATCGTTTTATTCAGATATTGAGAACTCTTGAGTTGCTCCAGCCATTATGTTTCGACGATATTTATAAAGAAGATTTCCAATCAGCTTTGGAATGCTATTTCACATTTTTCAAACAGTACAGCAACGTGAAAGAATCATATCACATATTAATAAAGCTAATAGAATTACTACAAGGTTACATTAACTCTAATCCATCTACAGCCTTAGTTTTTCTAGAGCAGTATGTCGATGTTCTTATGGATTTGGCAAATCGTTATAACTCACTGCAATCGCTCCACCAGTTGGTACAAGGCATAACTCTCCTAAAGCAAAAATCTTCCAATTCGATAGTGAATAATGTAGAACTCAAACCAGATTTTGATTTTGAAGATACTTCGTCACAAGAAAATCGAAACGTCCAAATGTGCACACCGATTGAGGCGGATTCATCTGACTCCATATCCAGTTATCAGCTTTCAAACTTAGACATAAACAGTCGTGGGGCCGTGACATTTGCAATATCGGGTTCCTTACACAAGTCTTCATCTATATCACCACACTTTGCTAATCTTATTAAGATTATTAAACATTCTAGTGCGGAGGACACTATTTTAGGACCGCTGCAAGAAATTGAGAGTTTCACTTCAAAGCGCTTCAATTTTCTGAGCGAATTGTTTGATCGTCTATTAGAGTTAATATTTTCACCGAGTGCACAAATAAGATCGAATGCGTTTATTTTGCTAATTCGTCATTTGAAACATAATCCCGGCATATCGGATGTAAATCGATGTACTTTAAATGCTTATATACAGTGTCTTAGAGATGATAATCCATCGGTGGCGGCAACAGCTATTGATAATTTGTCTGAAATGACTTTGTTATTGCAAGAACATGCGATTGAAATATTATCCGTTTCTTTTTCACTCGGCATTAAATCACGTCTGAATACGAATTCACAATTAAAACGGGTATTGCAGACGATAATGCTCCAACACGGCTATTAAACATTAAATATTCATATGGCATGAGATGAGAGCATCTAAAATATAATTTTTTATACATACATACATGCTATAGGAGTGTAATCTGTGTTTTTAATTCTATTGTTTAAGCTTAAAAAGTATTATTATATCCTGAACATATACTTATCTTATACATACATACCTGCATAAATGGAAAAATAATATAAATAAAATTGCTATATAATGACCAATTAATTGTGGTACGAACTTTAAATAAAAATCCATATTTAAATCATATGACTGAATTGAAAGCACAATTTTTTAAAATTATGTACACACACAAATGTTTTCTTACTTTTATAAACTGCAATTGATTCATTCCTAAAATAAAGCGTTTAGAAATTCCTTTATTTGATACATTCTTGCAATATATTATTATTTGAAAATAGTAAATTTGTGTTATTATATGCCTGCATTTCGAATCGTGTCAAAACATAAATCGATTCAGATTTGCAAGAGCACAATCACAGCCATCCGTGCAATTGCGCAAAATCTTTTGAACTTACAATTCGTGAAACGGTCGTCGCTAAAGCTTAGTCAATAAGTCATGTACCTTGTAAGGCTTTTCACGTGGGCGGTTGCATTTTTACAACCAAAGTTCTTGCGCTGAAGGGTGTATGTAAAGATTAAAATTAATAACGAGCATGCTGGATTCACGGCAAGAATTATGACGATACCCATTCCCGTCCTGATCAGGATATGAACAATTAGTGTGTGTGGCTTTGTTTATTTTTAACATTTATTGGTTACAATTTTGTCATTTTTGCTGGAAGTTAAACATGAAGAGTTTATGATGGAATTAGCTCCAGTTGTTGGTGTTGGATTTTGTGACGGATCTCCCATCTCTAAATGCTTGAGCAATCGATATAAAGCTACGGCTTCTTTAATACGGTTGAAAACAACACAGAATGATTCAATTTCAATAAATAACTCCTTAAAATTGCGAAAATAAGTTTTTTCAGTACTGTATAGGGTGCTAAGTGGTCAATCAAATTACCTTGACATTAATTATCTTATTTCTTATTAGGGATTGAAGAAAGACACATACCAGCCTTACCAAACGGGATTGCATATATTTGTCTTTGACATTTTCACACGATGAAATACAATTGCTAATATATAAATGTAGGAATTCGGTCGGTAAATTAACTGAAGTTGTCAACCTTAAAGAATTGTAAATATTTGTATGAATTCTAAATAGTAATACAAATGTAAATAAGTATGTATGTTTACCTGTTAACCACTTCCATGGAATGTAATGTTATATCCATGTTAACCAGAACATGAAAATATTCAGTAATTTCCGGTGAGTTCATTAACTTAACCAATATTTCAAAAGATATCATTGGATTACTTTCAACTAAGCGAGGTAGCTGTGAACAAATATGTACATACTTAGCAACCAATTTTGAAAGGCTTTTGGCTTGTTATGAGACCAAGTATTAATGTATGTACATACCTTGTCTGGTGTCAAGCGTATTTGATAGACAAAAAAAGGGTTTTTCACTAGTTCATTCAGTAACAATTTTTGGTCTTGCAAATTTAATGGTTGTGTAAATGCCATTTCCATTAGATCTCTGGTGTTGGTGCTGATACGGTTGCTTTTGTCGTACTCCACCTTAACATTTAAAGATTCAGTAAAATTTAACCAAATAAGCTCAGACTCGAAATCCATTAATGGCGGAGCGATTGAGAAAAACTCGGGCGCAGGATGGTTTTTAGTATCCATTGTTTCAATAGACAAAGAACCTCAGTATTCTTTATTGAAAATCGACTCTTGAAAATAATATTTACACCTGCCCTGATAATCAAACAGCTGCTTCCATCTTTACAGGGTGTTTCTATAAATTTGGTAAAAGTGAGTCCATATGGCGAATTCTCACGTATTTTCATAAATGGCGATACTATTAAAATAAAGGGAATTTATTTTAATTTCCACTTCCGCTAAGGTATTACATAAGTGCTGATTTGAATATAAAATAAATTTGTACTTTGAATATTAATTGAGTTTTTAGCTATCTATTTATCTTTATTTATTGTTATAGAAAGAAATATCGGATAAACATAAATTTTTCCCTTAATGAAGGTTTCTGGCGAAGTTTTAAAATGATGTTAAACATAATTTCAGTAATAAGCTGGAGGTAAAACTTTACATAAAAACCGACTTCGTTATAACCATTAATATTATATGTAAAGTCCAATAACATTATAAAATATATGCATTCTGTTTTATTACATTTTTATATAAAATAGAAAATTTAATAAATTGAGTACAAATTAAAAGAATTACATCCTAAGAATGACGAAATAATGTATAGATTAAAAGAAATAAATATGAACTACCGATAAAAACGAAATATATATATATAAGAACACAATAAAAGGCTAATAAATATAGAATTGAAGAATCATTTAATTATTGTTCTTATACAAAGTGCCCCACTTTTTTTCTCACTATTTGACGGTTCACGTTTGGCAGTAGCGAAGTAGAGACGTGGCAAATTTATAATGAGAAAATATTCGTATACAAACCTGTGTCAATCGTTAAAACATTTTATCAAAGTTAATCATCGATTTTGAAGAAAGAGCTGTAAGCCCATGTACGGATCACAATGTACTGCAAAACATTACTGCTGCTCAAGAAAGTGTTCAAAACAATCTATCAATTTCAATTCGGCCCTGTGCGCATGAGCTTGATCTTTAAAGAACAACTTTCGTCACAACTTTTCACAAAGACTTGCATTTGTTTTCATTTAAGATTCAGTTGACACAAGAGCTTCTTCCAAGAGAACAATTACGTCGCCGTACATGTGACAATACGATCTTATATCTCGCAGTCAGGTGTGAAATTCGGTCAGTAGGATTCATTGGATTATTTGTTATTTCAAGAAATGGTGATATTGATTGGTTTCCTCGGTAGCCTGATTTGACTGCTCCGGATTTCTTTTTGTCTGGATAACTGAAAAGCAACCTTTATACAAACAACCCCAAAACTCAAATATTCGTGATGAAATGTGTGAGAATTTAATGAAGAATATCCTCAAAAGAGCTCTTATTTGTGAAGCTAATGCAGTCGTACTTTTATCTGACATTGCTTCCATTTGTAAGTGCTGATTTGAAATAAAACATTTATCAATATAAAATCCATTATCTTTCATTTAATCAAAAATTATATGCAAAGTAGTATACATGCCCGGCTGACACCCTGTATTATAAGTGTAAGGACTATGATTTCACTGATGTTTTTTCTAAAAGATATAATTGCAATGATAATTAAAAAATAAATTTGATAAATTATAAATAAATAAATATTACCAATATTCTGCTTATTCGCAAAATGTAATTAAATAAACGAACACGGTACTTGCCAGAAGGCAACGGAACTTATAATTAGAAACCTTTTAAGACTGTATCATGTTTTTTAAAATAACTTTGAGTACAATGTACACTTTTATCTCGATGGGAATACAAAATTTTCAATAAAAACTCAATAGTTTTATGTGTGTATGGATTTTACTAAATTTGGTTTTAATTCTTTTTTATTTTAATAATTTTTCTATAACGTTTTGTGTTATTATCTTTTTACATAAAATTAAGTTAAAATAGTTTTAATTGCATTTTCTTTTCATTTATTATTTTTCTTTTAATACCTAAAATTACTACTTGAATATTAATTGATTCAAAAAGTTGCCTAAGTTTCAAATATTTATTACAAAATTGCTGTTATCATATTTTTTGTTTCATTTTGTTGTATTTTTTTTGTTTCTAATATCTTTTTCAATTTACTTTTTCTGTATTTGGGTGGTGTTTTTTTGTTTGTTTTGGTTTTCTTTTATTTAATATTTTGCTGCTTTCACTGATTAAGAGTAAATAGTTATCACTTCGCGCCCACCTCCTCGCACCATTAGCACCTTTTCTAGTCCTTCAGTGAGAACTTCCAAGAACTCCATGTCTAATGGAAAAAGGGAAAAATTAAAACATTTAAAAACCAATGATGTTGATAGTGCATGGGAGTTCACACTTACAATTGCTTTCACGAGCTGCATTTATATCCTTGGGTGGACCCGGTAAATTCATAATAACCAATTGGGCATCTTGTGATTTATTTACAATAACTTCGTTAAGTTTAACAGCCGTGTGCATTCGACGCACATTCATTTCATTTCTAGTAAAAAAAAAAAAAATACTTTTGAAATAATACTACACTAAACAATTTCAAAACTGACATTTTAAGAAACAAAAGTGAAAAAAAATTTACGTATGTGTTGTGTATAATTTATAAAATATAAAAGAAATTAATAGAGATTTTTAAATTCCGAATAAAATTTTAACGAGATATTAAACTACACTTGATAAAACTCGTTTTCTTTTATTGTTTTTTAAAACACAAATTTATTTAATATGTGTGGAATACGTTTTGAACTACTTACGGTTTCTTCTCCACATACTCATCATCGCTGCCATCGCCATCTTCATCGTCATCATCTTTGGCCTTTTCTCTGTTGTCATCGTTCACTTCGTAGGCCTTACTGATGTTGTTGTCGTCATCTTTAGACTCCTACAAACATTTATCCCAGATCAGACAATAACAGAGAAATGAAAAGAAATGTTGGATGGGTTTTGTAAGGTTAGTAATGTTAGGAAATTGCTATTGTTAATTTGAGTAGAACTGACATTTTCGTGTTTTTCTTCTACTGTGGGATCTGCAAATCGGACTTTGGATGATGTTTTCATACTTTCATGATGATGATCAATAATTGTTTGTACCTATAAAATTAAACAAAAGTGATAATAATAAACTTCTTAAAAATCTGTTTTTTAATGATTTAAACAAGACAAAAATAATTTAGAAAACAAAAAAAAAAGAGAATATTGTGATAAAAGTGATCAATTCCACAACCAAATTAATAAGCCACGAAAACCATAATATTTAGTTTAAGTATTGTTTAATTTTATAATCCATTGCATAAATTAAAAAAAAAACGAATTAAAAAAATATATATTTAATGCATATGATGGTAATCGATCATTCGCGCGATCTTGAGAATATTTTATTATATTTTTTATTGTCTTTCACAATATATAGATAAGCTCAAAAGTACAAATCAGACATACATACATGCAGACACACATAAAGATCTAAAATATAAAAATCAAACTTTTTTCGATTTCCGTCATACACATAAATGCATGATCCTTTTATGAGTGCAAATAACATTATTGTTATTGCTTTAATACATACAAACACATCCACACAAATTATTTAACACTTGCATCCATTAAGGAGACAAGTTTCGTGTTAAACAAACAAAAATATTAGTGCATTTGTTACCAATTTATACATACATATGTATGTATATATGTACATAAATATAAAAAATTTCAGGGAAATGTACCAAAGGACATTGTAAAGTGCCACAACTTTTTTCGATTTCTGTCATAAACATAAACACAGGATACTCTTACGAGTACAAATAACACTATTGTTATTGCTCTAATACATAATATATTTATAATAAATTTATACCATATATATTTATATATATAAATATATATTTTATATTATATTTTTTATTTTAATAAAAATTATAACAGTTGAGAGCGTTAGCCACCGAAATGAATATCATAAACAAATTTGGAATTGCACATAAAAAGAAAGTAGCGCGGCGGGGTATTCAGCATGCGATACGATTTCATTGTGACTACTTGCGTTTTCACTATATGCTTACATATAACCTAAATACATATTGTAATATATTGCGCTACATTTGTAAATTTTAGAAGAATGTGCGAAAGCTAATAAAGAAAGTATTATTGTATATTATCAAATGCTGCAAGTGCAATGTACGTAACGAAGAAACTCTTTAAGTATTTACATCTGTAGGCGTTGCATAAATGTGATTTCCAACGAACAACAAATTTTCGTAACACGTTCGCACCGAATACTGAATACCGGTTGTAATATTCCACTTAAAAGAAATAGCACGCAACGAACTACGTACCAGGCAACACTTGTAGCAATCTTGTCTTCTGAGTAAGCACTTCGTGTCAACACACTCATACTTGGTATTTACAAAAACAAAAAGCGTAGGTGGCACTTTTTTTAGTAAAAAAAAGTCAAATATACGAATTTATTTAAAATTTAAGGGAATGAGATGCGATTAAAATTGCCCTGGTGATATGTTGGGCAATATACCCGTTTCGGTTGCTAAACCTTTTAAAAAATAATTTCTCTTCTTGCAAAACCAAAAAAAAAAAAAAAAAAAAAAAAATAGGTAATCATGCTTTTTCTTAATAAAAATTTATTTCGTGTTTAAAATCAATTTAAAGGCGGATGTGATAATTTTAATAAGCATACCACTGGTGTTTCAAAGAGGAACTCCTTCAGTTTTGTTGAGAATCGGTACACGATTTTATTAGTTTTTTAAATAAATGCAAAAAAAAAATTATTCGTATAATATTCGAAATTTACTTTCCCCCATTTACATATTTATATAAGAGTACATTTATAAGTTTTTAGTTTTAATATTTTAGCACAGCGATTGTAATATCGAGACCGACTTCTTTCTTTAAATTGCGAAAATTCGTTTTAATTCATTAGTATGAATATAACATTACAAGCATTTCAGAGATCTTGTTTCTTTAACATAAAATTTACACATAGCAGTATACCACTATATTGCTAATTTGCTAAAAAAATTTTATTTTATAAAATTTCTTTTAGTTTTTTTGGGATTATAAATGAATTAATTAATAGAAGTACAGAAATAATAACTGAGGGGCGAAAAGGTGAACAAATGTCTTTAAATATTTTTTATAAAAGGCAAGAATATTGTTAAAGAAAAAAGGTTGCAGTATCCAGAGGGCTCAGATTGTCCTTCAGAGTATTTCAAAAGAAATTTTCGAAAAATATGTATTGCAAATAGAAGCGGTTGCTTCTTTCGGCAAACTTTACAAATGAATACTAGTGTATATAAAATTTATTAAATTCTCCAGCACTTAACTTCGAGAAAAAAAGTTCTTGCTAATCCGTTCATATTTAACGATGAATTTCTCTTAATTCAAACTCGTTACCTAAAATACCTCCAGCAAATTTACATACGAGTTTAATAAGGAGAGTGAAAGCAGTTTTTCCATAAACAGAAACGCAATTACATTTGCTCAGAAAATCGACTTGTGGCTTGGACATGGACATTGAAGTGTACATGCTAGTGCTTACTCCAAAGTACATCTATGTGAACATATGTACGTGTTATGTCCCTGCCCAGTACCCGCATGGTTTACAGTTATTGTATCAAAATTATCACACCCTCTGTTACGCACACTGGAATGTATTACATTAAATTGTTGGTGGGAAATGTATATGTACTTATATATATGTGAAATAAAATACAATAAAATCGAATGACTCATATGTGGGTTGCATTAAGGGTGTGTGGTGCGAAAAATCTTAAGATGATTTTACAAAATGAGACACGCTAGCGAATTTTTTGAAATTTTAAAATGGAAAATGACATTATTTAAAAGTTTGTTACAAAGAGTGACAATGATTAAAAGTTATATAATTTGAAATTTCATGAAAATTGTACGAGTATTTAAAATTATGAATTAAAAAATGTGATTAAATGGTTTCCTTTAAATACATTCAGCGCACGTTGGGGTAAAATAAATCAAAAATTGTGCTTAATTGAGGAGGGTGCAACATCACATTATAACACATAACACAACGCAAACTCTCTTCGCCATTCTTACAACTTACGTGGCACAGTGAAATTATTTTCAATTGCTATTCACGGATCTCAAAAGAAATGGAAATTGTAAATGTGTGGAATAAATATATGCTTTGACATCCCAACACCAAATATAAATGCAAGGCTCCCTTTCGGGTGCGCACGTATATTAAACTATTAGTGAATGTTGTTTTAACCGAATATTTTGTATTAGTTGAGTATATTTATTTATTTTCAAATTACTGATTTAGACACTGCGGTTGTAACTGATGACTTAACGTATTTCAAAATCTGCCTACGATTTCATAATCAGCGTTCTTGTTTGCAATACCTCTTTCAATTGATGTCTAAATAAATAAGTTGGCGGAGAGAAGAAATTGCACGAACTAAATAAAGCGGAAATAATTAAAAAATGGCGCTATTTACAGAATTCTATTTAACAAATTTATTATTTGTTGCTTTAAAATTAACTGCCACAAGGAAAAATTGGATCCCTAATGATTAACAGTTCATTACAAAAATATTGCATTTTAGCCATTTTAGTTAATTATACAGTGCAATAAAAACGTGCTGAAATTTTTTTTTGGTATTGGTGACCAGTGCTAGATAATTTCATATGGATAATATTCTTTGATAATGATTGCCTAAACTTGAATTAATCACCACTTCCAATATATATTACCCCATTGTGCACCGTTCACAAGTGAATGTATGAATGCAATGAGCGTATGGAAATGAACGGAAGGAACAACATCCATCCATCGAATATGTACTAGAACATGAATTCTAAAATACAAACATTTAGTTAACGATAGAACAATAATATTGTATATTATATAGTATAAACGATAGAAGTATATTTAGGTAAATAGAGAAAATATTGAAAAGAATATTGTTTAGTTTTGTTATTGTTTTTACCAAAGGCATTTTGTCCTCCCCAGTTGTTGACTTCTTGTCCACTAAATTCTGTTTTTGTTTTTTATTTCGTTTGTTTCATTTGTAAATTTTTTTTAAGATTTGATTTCGCCAAAAATACAGGTAGTGTTCAAATATTTAGATATATAAACAAATATTTATACAAATAGAAAATATATAAAAATTTAATTAAATAAATGGTCTTAAATATTTATGTTAAACTAAACCAAACCAAATCATACGAAACAAAACAAAACGAATGCGAACAAATAGATATAAAACATACTTAAAAATAAGTAAAATTTATTTGAATCCAAATTAAACAAATATTAAGAATCCAAAAACTTTTACATAATATTTAAAAACAGAAGATGGACGACATTTGTAGTACTTCAGAATGAGATGTGATTGAATGGGCGATTAAGCGATTAAATGTGTTAGTGAATATGAATGCCGTTGGCTTTATTAGTAGCAGCATAGAACTGTTAGTAAGTTATTTGTTTACTTGCTACTGTCGTAGTTAAGTGATGGAATAAAACAGTTTCATTTAATGAGTGTGTTCGTAAAAGAAACGAATCTTTTTTCACTTTCTTTGGATAAATCGCTTTAACACAAGTTATTAATAATAAAAATGTATGTGAATGAGTAGTTGTACATACGACTTTAGTTTTTTCAATGCGATTTAAGCGTAATTCTCGCAGCATTTGATTCCTCTGCTCCATCATCAATGTTCTCTCATAAGTATAAGCTGAAATATCGCTGTTCATCTGGAATTAAGTTAATGATTTTTTTTAGATTTTTTGATAAGTGAACATTTTAATTTGTTTACGTATCGTTACTATAATGTAGAAAGACCATAACTTGAGAACTTCTCCCTTTACAGAAGATGATTAAAGATTATTTAAAATGCATGTCTTTAATTTAATAAATTTCCATTTTTGCTGCTTTTGCCACGTAAATCATCAATCGAAATATATAGAGCACATGATTTGGAAAAAATATGATTTTGGGACTTTCTAAATTAAAGTAGCGTTAATTATATGGCTAACCATTTCAACTACTTCAACTTCGGCCTCAATACGGAGATGATAGAGGAATGTCTTGAGATCCTTTTTCATTTGTATGGAATTGTCCTCCATTTGGGCAACGGTGAAAATTCTTAATTTGCAATTTCTCCATGTGCGATGTTGTTTCAACAAGAATGGCAGCAGCATTAAAAGACCACCATCATGAACTATCCACCAAATATCAATATTGCCGCCAATCTGAAATTCAGAATGGGTTAAAAGCGAATCCAAAATCATTTCGCTACAAAATTACTAATTACTTTGTGATTAGATTCCGGGAAAAAGTTTATGCCTTTCGGCACTAGCAACGCCATATGGCAGGCAGCAACCGTACGTACGGTTTGAATAAAGATCTTCCAACTTTGTTTACCGTCCTGACGCCAGCTATAAGGCCAACCAACGATCACAGTATTTGGTTTCATACCACCCAAACCAATTGTCTGTATACTAAATAATTCCGCAACCAGAACGACGTTGCTCAACATCAGACAAATGAAATTGATAAAAAAAAAATGTGTAATTTAAAACTTACACTGAACTTAGACCTTCACCGATTTCCTTCGCCACCATGACATCACAAAAACCTTTTACCCTTTCATCGTCCATATACTTTCGCAAGGATTGTTTGGCTTCTACTGCACGATTGCCAATTACGGTATGATCACCCTGAATAACCGACACGCAAATCGTCAAACCTTTACCGGCTTTTAGTTGGGTGGCAAAAGCAAAAATTTTACGGTATTTTGGCATGCAATTGTCATTTAATTTCGAGAGCACCAATATCTGGGGTCGCCAATTTTTGGTGTGTGGTGGTCCTTCTTCCAATCGCAGCAACGAATATCTGGCAGCTGTAAGAGCCATTCCTCTTATACCGTCACCCCATTCTTTTTCGGCTCTAAATATTAATTACAAGTTGATCGTTATATTTTCATATGACTTCTTTGCATTCTAAACGAAAATCAGTCACAACTTAAAACATCCCAAATATTCGGGAGGAGCAATCTTTCGAGTTGCTGTTGATTTTGTAATTTTACATAAATGTATGAACTTACCCACGGTATTCAATATATTTATATATCACAACCGCCATACCCATGGCAATTAAGGCAAAATACCAAGATGTCATAAACATGACCGATATACATAAAGTGAGGCCAATAAGCGATAGGGACCAATGATAAAATTTAAAGCGCGGCCTCCAATTAGGTGTTCTCAATAAAGTTTGCACAGCGCAGGCCAAGTTAACAAATCCGTAACACATAAGGAAAAACATGGACAACAGTGGCGCCAACAAATCAACGTTACCTTCAAATTCAACGTTGATATTATTTAAAAAAAAAACTAATCAGTAGCATGCAGGGCACACATACCCAATAAAATACCACACTGACAAATGAGTATGGTCAACAGCAAGGCTCTAGTGGGCTCACCGCGCTTAGATGATACGGCAAAGGGTGCCAAGAAGGGTATAATCTCATCTCTAGCTATGGCCTGTAAAAGGCGTGGTGCTCCAGTTAAGCTCTGTAGCCCAGCGCCAAGTGTTGACAAGAATGATCCAATTAGAATGACCCATTGGTTAGGCCATGCCATATTAGCTACAACCAATTTTCCACCGATTGATTGACCAAATCTAAAATACAAAAACAATTGTAATTTTTTATATTTTTTTCTTCATATGTATATATATTAATATTATATATATGTGTAGAAAGAGTCAAAAGTAACATTCATTAAAGAGAAGTTGTATTGCAATACTTCTGATAGTTTTACTCGTGAAAGGAATATTACAGAAGATAAGAAATTGATAACTTTTTTAACTTCCATTAAACTTCCCGTCATCCATTATTTGTTCTGATTTGTCCTTAAAGTTAAATAATTTCGATTTGAGTTAGAAAAAGAAATAATAATTTGGATTACTCACATTTTTAATCAAAAAAGGTAAAAAAAAATTCTTTACCATACTTTTTATTTAGACCGCTGGAAGTCTGCCAAAAATAAATATTTTAACATTTTCAATTTATAGTTCTTACTTAGTCAGGCAGAGGTTAAATAAGTTTGCTGGCGCTTATACATTCCAACATTCCGATTGAATTTGCGCCATCTACAGGCATCCAAGTAAACGAAGAAATGTGAATAAAAAATATATCTACCGAAAAACACCTGCTTAAAAAAAAAAAGCTTATTTTTCTAAAAGCACGATTTGTTTTTCACAACATTGAAGCTTGGCATCCACCTTTCCCAGATGCTACTGTAAATAGCGTTTTAGCATTTATATTTATTGCAAATTGCTAGACTTCACTTGCTATCAAAAGCCTCCACTGCTATCGTATAACTACATCGGACCTACTCTTTGCCTAACAGAGGAGTCATGTGAAATTCATACAATAATGAACTTGTACTAAATCAGACGAGGAGTGCATATGTGCAAATGTGTACACGTGTATTGATTTTTGTATTAAATGCATCGTTTTTAGTATATTTAAATCCAATGAAATCATGATTTGGATAGAAACAAAACAAATTAATATCATAAAACTAATTGCGTTAAATGCTTGCAACACGAAATTATTTAACATGCTCGTACAAGCATGGCAATTTAATTAAGAGCTCTCACATAAATTCCCCATTTGGATTCATTTCATTGCTGTTAATTAAAATCACGCCCAAATATTTTTTTAAAGGTGTTTATTAACTTACTTGTCTCTTAGCAATAGATTGTCAACTGTGCCTGCGAATAGCAGCACACACGATAGGTACACAGTACTTGTGGTTAAAATGGCGCAAATTGTGCCAATTGGTATACTCTTTTGGGCGTCTGCCAAATCACCTGATCTGTTTGAACCGGCCATAATACCTGCGGGGTGAAAGATAAAGAAACCGACGAATAAAACATTCAATTAATTAGTACGATTAGCTTGATAATAAAAACTACGGGTATCATTAGCAAAAAATAATTTATTGAGGGATTAAGAAACAACGAACCTGTAACAGAAGGGAAAAAGATACCAATGAGTAGAGTGAACGATGTGGTAATGTCAGCCATGACTTGATTGTATGTGGAGGGAGCAGTATTGTCAATATCATCGGAATTCTTGCCATATGCAATAAACTGTCCTAACTGGAATATGCAAAAGGAAAAATTCATATATTATTGGATAAACTTCTACAGCGAACAAGATCAATTACCTCTAAAAAGGAGGGCATTAAATTGTCATAAAACACACCGCTGGCCAAACCTTTGATCCCTTTAACCTTTGTTATATTATGAGCTGCAGGAGTAAAATTTTAAGTGAATTTACGTTCGTCTTTTAGAGCTGCTCAATTTAATGTAAACGTGCACTTGCTTTCTACTTACTTAAATAATAATCGTCACACACCCCATTAGCACAGTAAATGTCTGTTAGGAAAGTGTCATCTTTTGTACAATTATCGATGGGTATATCCTTTAGTAAACGTTTGCCAAGGACGCACATGCTACAGTTGGAATCGAAACAAAATTGAAATATTTATATTAATAACTGTTAGTATTTCTGTGTCCACATTGCTTTTCAACTGAATCCTATTGAGTTAAGAGTAGCTCATATTTTCATTAAGAGCAATTTTGGTATAAGTGAATTACAACACTGGCTGACCAGAGAATACATTATGTTTGGCGAGTGTTAATTTTTACCACTTTGCAGCAATCGTTAATTTTAGACACAACAGCGCATGCGACAATTGCATAATTCAAAGTCACTAATTAACCATTTTCACAAGGAGCTCCAGAGTTCTTTAACGATTGTATCAAATTATTATTAACGTACTCTTTTGTAATTTAATCCTTGTTCTTAGCCTTATAGTAGTCAGTACTGATCGCAACGTTTTTATTAAAGGGTCGGTCTTGCAAATTCATAAATTTCAGCAAGTGGATGTCATATTCCGTTAACTAAACCGAGCGATAATTTTTTTTACAAGTTCCACACAATATCTGGTTTCATGCGCTTGCATATATGTTAGGAAGTCTTTGGGCGTTACTGGTCAGTTTTCGCCGTAACTATGCTCATTAAAAATATTGATGCGATATTTCGAATGGAATTCGATTTCTCGTACCGTAATAAAATTAAAATGTTAACGTACAATTACTATAGCAGATTTTCCATTATTATTTAAATAATATGTAATTATTTATGTGCATTCATAAAGAATCGCATAAAATTTAACAAATTTGCCAAAGATTGTTACTTACTAAAGTTTTTCATTGCCATTTATATTGTCGAATATACCGACGTATACTGCAATTATTGAGAATATGACACAAGCCAAGGCTACGGCAGCAAATTTATTTACGAATTTAACACCCAAGAAAACGATTAAGCCTAAAAGATGCACAATAAGAAATAAAAATATATATATACATACATATACGCAAATTTATTAAATAATTACCCATGAACACCAGTAGTATGCTACCGTATACTCTGAAATTATTGTACATTGCTTCGGCATCCTTTGTAAAATCGCCAAATATTGAGGCCCAAGGTGCCATATACGTCTTTAGGAGAAACATTTTTTTAAGTAATTACAATAGAATTAAATAAAAATTCACATACTAAAACAATTTCAACTGCACCGACAATGTACATCGCAGCAGCTAAAGTTGTGCCCGTATAAAACAGCATTCCCACCGCTCCACCAAATTCAGGACCTAGTGATCTACGATAATAGGAGGTATTGAAAAGAAAGTGTGGCTTAATGTAACGAAATGTTACCTGGATATCATGAAGTAACTGCCACCCGCCGGCACCACTCCATTTGTCGCAATGGCAGACATTGAAATCGCTGTCAACATAGTCTATTTTCAATAAGATAATATGAAATAGAAATTAGAGATGGGGGAATTTTATGCACCGTTACCAACTTTTCATTTCCTCAATATATACACAGATATATTTGCGTATATCTATACATACGCATAGCACATAAATATACCTCTATTTAGTAGTATTGTAAAATTTACCGGACTACTATAGATAAAGAGATTGCAATGCAACTCGATTCGTTTCGAAAAAAAATTTTAACAAGAAAAATCGTTCTATTTGTGAATCACACACATTTCATGTCATACCACGATAAGGAGATTTAAATTTATAATCATGTTCCAAAACTATTCAAACTGCTGACAGGACATTTATTTAACATTAGGAGTAGCAAAATATGTCTGGCTATATTTTTTTTCTTACTCCAAAATTTAAATAAATTTCCGTCAAAAAATCCGTCTTTAAAAAAATGTCTTAAAATATACAACTGAAATGCCAAAGTTTTCATTATTAGAGATAATTTTTTAAATATTTTTCTCAAAGTCTATTAGCCAATTAGGTGAAGCATTTATTAGTACATTTTTTATAATTAATTTTCCTATTTTATTTATTGTTATTTAATTATGGTTTAAAAAATCTTCCCAAATGTTACACTGGCTTGCGGTTTTCAATCATTTTGCTCTTTGAAATGCATGAATGTTCCCCTTTTAAAACCATAAGCACGACACGAGAATGTGTGTAGCATGGTTGTGAGTATAGGAGTATATGTGAATGGATATATTTGTGTAGATGTAAATGTATAAAGCAAATTAGAATTTTGCATACGAGTGCATCGCCGATTTAACCAGTGAATAATAAAAAGCAACTTCATAATGACTCGTGCTTTATTCTACATACAGAATTCAACTTTATCAAACCGAAAGCATCCATCATAATCGATGTACGTCGCAGTCTTTATTCATTTGCATATTTAAAATTCAACTCGTGCAAATCTCATTTAACCCAAAATAAGATAAACACCATCAACAAAAACAAGAGCAAAAAGGATTTTAATTAAATCTGTGTGTGCATGGCTATGTATGTGTACATGTTTGAATATGTTTTTGGCTTTTGATTTAGCTTGACTTAATATTTGTTCGTTTTTGTTGTATTTTTTGCGAATAATTACCACACAACAGCATGTTAGAACAATAAGGAAACCGCAAATGGCTCCGGCAGTACCCACTACCCATGTTAAACGAATGAACAGGATCACACCAAAAATATTCTGAATACAAGGCAAGAAGACGCCAATCAATGTACCTAAAGGGGAAAAACAATAAAATAATTAATTGTTAGAAATTTGCCTGGCTAGAAACAAACTTTATATACACAGTAGCATACAGCTACACGCACAGAGAAAAGAAGAAGGGGAAGAAAGCAAATAGACTCACCCATACGCGCCGAGGGCGCTGGCGCTTTAGCATCTGGATCAGTTGCTGCAGGTATAGTATTTTCATAATTGGCAAGTGATGATATAAATTGTGATATATGCGGCCTTGTTTCTGCATCTTCATCATATAAATATAAGCCTTGCTCTTTGCTTAATTTTTCGTTGTTTTCATCTCCAGTTTGACCATCACATTTTTCTGCAAGAGAATTCCACAGTTTAGATTTCAATTGAAACGTTCCGTATAAGTAAAATGATAAAATTGTAGTTAAAAATTTTATTCATACGAATGAATAGGATATGTCCTATATAGGATAAGTGCATACGCCTAACTTTTTATTATCTGATTCCGCTTTGGGCATACTCTTATGAACAACACTAACGTGAGCGAATAAAACTTCTATTATTGGGCAATTCTAATGGAGAGTCATAGCTGGTATTATGTATAGTCGGTTAGCAAGCCGGAACGATAGTTTGCCATCACTGCAATATTCTATGCTCCACACAGATGCAATCAGAAAATAAAGCAAAACTATCAGAAAACTCTTCTTGAAGGTGCACACGCATTTACTCAGCTAAACATATTGAGCTATATGGTAATTTGGTGTTCTAAGAAGGAAACTTTTCCGGGAGTATTTTTTTCCCTTTTGAACCAACCAGTTAAAATAAATGTTGGTGCAGGTGATTAATACCATCGACGATTCTCAGATAGTCATGAAGAGCACTGTATTATCGAGAAAAAGTTTCAAAAGCGAAAAATTAACTTCCCGAAAACATCAGTAATGCGATTCCATGACAGCAAAGATTGCCAATATGTGCACAAAATGAGTTTAGAGGTGTTAAGCAGAGAAAAAGTTAATGATCAATGTGACTCTGATTATCTAAAACAAATTTTTTGTGATTATGAAAAGCAAATCATTGAAATAATCTAAGATTGATATTTCCGAAAATTTCATGTTTCAAAAAAGTTTTAAGATGCCACTACATCGGAAATCCTTCTTTAAAAACGATACAACTGACAATGTTTGTTATTGCAAATGTGTACATGAAGTATCCGCAACCGCATCCGCATTGAGTTACCTCACATTTGGATGTGGACGCACACATACATACATTGTAATTGTGAAATAACATTTCATTACTCGTATTTAGCAGCGACATATTCGCTGACTTTATAATTTAGATAATTTTTATGTTTTGTCTGCATTATTCGTAATCTTTACAATATTTCTATTATTAAATCTTGTGCCTCTTTTTACCGCATAGAGCTTAAAGCTTAAGGTTTCAACTAATACATTTCTGTTTCAAGTATAAAGCATATCATTTTAATAAAACTTTTATTCATGCAAAATGACATAAAGTTTTTGCCCCACAAATCGTTAAAATATTAGAAAATATTCAACTAGTTGTATTCTCTGCTTGCTTGCTTGCTGGCTTGCTGGCTTTCTCTTCAATTTTCTATTCAGATAGAGATAATTTAAAGGTACAGGTACATACGAGTAACTGTGCAGATGCACACGCCGCGTTTCTATGTATTTACATGCATATGGATGCATTCATGCATGTCCTTACTTGTATATTTTCATGCCAGAATGTTATAATTTAATCATAATTCAAAGTATTAAAATGTTACAAGATGAAAAGAAATCTCATTATTTTTTTCTATCATGTAACAGCCACAAATCACAAAAATGCTTCAAAGTTGAAAATAAAAATGACAGTAAAACAATGTGCGATGATGTACTTTTTGCTGCAAATGCAATTTTATTATATGTACGAGGTGTGATCAGAAAAATAACAGTTATTTTTAAATTTTGTGAGTTATGAAAAAATGAATCAAAGAAACTGTATTAAGTTTTGTGAAAACAATGAAATTAAATGTGCAATGACATTTCAAATGATGACTATGGCATTTGGCGAGTCTACTATGAGCAGAACACAGCTTCAATTGTTGTATAACCGGTTTAAGTAACGCCGAGAAGATGTCAATCATCGCAGTACTATTAGAGAGGTTTCTGACGATGTTGGCATATTGTTCTGCTCATGCCAACTAATTTTTACAAATGTTTTAAGCAAGGACATCGCTTAGAAGCTGTTGAACGTTGTCAACGACGATCCAGATTTGACCATAAAGGTCGTAACTAATGTGTACGGCAATGACATTGAAATCGAAGCCTATTCATTGCAATGGAAGCGGCCAGAAGAGCCAAGACCGAAAACAGCACATCAAGTTCGGTCAAATATGAAGGTTTTGCTCACTATTTTTTTACATTTAAATGGCGTCGTGGGTCACGAATTCTTGCCACAAGGTAGTACGGTCAATAAATAATACTACCTTGAATTTAGGCGCCGTTTGCGCGAAACGCACAGAATTGTGGAAAAATCAATGGGTTTTACGACATGATAACGCATGAGCTCACACATCGATGATTGTGCATTTTTTTGGTCAAAAAACAACCGTAATCATGCATCAACCAGCGAACTTGAACACCGCTGAATTTTTCCGCTTCCCAAAATTGAAGACACCGAAGAAAGGAAAGGATTTTGCTACGATTGAGGAGATAAAAGAAAAATCGAAACATGAGCTGTTGGCAATATCAAAAACCCCGTTTCAGAAATGTTTCGAGGATTAGAAAAAACTTTATCATAAGTCTATTATATATATGAAGGGAATTACTTTGAAGGGGGCAATGCAGTTTTTCTCGAATACTTTTGGAAAAAATTTAAAATAATAGTTATTTTTTGATCACACCTCTTATATATATATACATGTATATATAATATATAACGAAAATTGCAAAAATGTACTTTTTATTCAGAGCTCCTTATTAAACAGCAGCTAAAAAGTAACTCTTTACCAATTTCAAACAGAAAGTAATTCTTAATCCCTAATCCAGAAAGACATTAAAATAAACGTTCTATTTCTCGTTTGATGTTTTTGTTTGGTTATACTATACGATAAAGCATTTTTGTGAAATGATTTCTCGAAAATTGAATGAGAATTCTAAAACCGTGAGAACATTCAGAAGAAAAAAACAATAACACAGTTTGGTTAAACAAAGTGGAAAATAACATTTAGTCCGGCATTCAATTATTTATAAATTATAAAATACAATTTGGTTAAATGTGTCATATAATAAATTTACTAAAGTATTCACTTTTGTAAATAAACTACTGATATTTTAGCCACATTTTAAAAATGTCGCTCAACAAATAAGAAATTAAATAAAAAAAAACCTTTTGCTCAGACAAAAAAAAAGCAAAATAATTAATTTTTTTTTATTGAAATATTTAAGTTGGTTCAATACCAGCCCTTTTCACTTCCACCTCTTAAAAAAATCGTTGCAATATTATAGTCTACAAAAGTTTAGAAACCAAATTGATTCCAGAGACTGTCTGAATGCTGGCGTGCCAAGCTGCCACTAGTTCTTCAAATATTGTTTACTAAGGAAAATATTAATGTTGATGATCCTCCTCCTTTTTATACTTCTTTGTAGCAATTGGCGACATCAATATCTTGAAGAAAAATATTATTTTTCTATTTTTTTATAAATGTACTTCAATCCAGGCAACCTTTTCCAAACCATAAATATATACATGCCTGTGCATGTATGCACATATATTAAAATTGTAAATTAATCACGAATAAAATATTTCTCAAATTTTATGGAATTTATGGAAGGATATATATAGTAGGTTTGATATGGGTATGTAATTTCTAGAATATTAGTTTGCTATGTTATAAAGTATATGTAATCTGGATCCATAAAAGGGAAGTTCATTGGACTTTGTCCTAGGCAGTTTTAAAATCAGACTTTTCTCAAAATTTATCTAAAACGAACCTAACTTTAGAAACATTTTGTTATTTTTGAGATTATTTTTAATGAGTATTCCTAATGAAATTTATTTGGTTTTTTCATACGTTCTTATGTATGTATGCATGTGCACACCCATGTGTTCGTATTTATTATTAATCGGAAAAGCTGCAATTATTGTATTTGAACAAGGAGTTTTTCATATTAGATGCCAGGACGTTTGTATACCGACTTACAATATCATATAATCTGATATCCATAGTTTATTAGGCAAAGAGAAATAAGGGCACTCCCCCTTAAATATATTTCATTATTTTGTATATGTACCAAATTATTATAATTTCACACCCGAGCATAAAGTTGGAAATAGGGAACAATACTGTTTACATGTTCACCGTTTAAATGAGAGATTGATAACTAGGCATGGTCTGCTTAAAACCTAAAATATGAATAGCACTAAAAAAAGATATAAAATTTAATTTAGTCTCAATTCCCCAAGCAAAAGCTGGCTCTTAATAATTCAAAGAATTGGCTGTGCCTTTTCTTTTTTATTTGTGTACGGATGTACATACATACATATACCTATATATGTATGTGTTTACGTTTGCATGTATTTCGTACTTAGAAATGCAAACACACACACACAACGCACATAAAAATTTAAAAAATATATGTATAAACGTTTTTATGCAAACTGCTCAAAAAACCCGTGACCCGTAACGCTCAAAAATAAATCTAACAATGCTGTTTGCTTGTGTGCACGTCTGTAAATACCTGTGTGGATTTTTTTTTATTTAAAGATATACATATGTATTATTTACAAACCGTATATACAAACATCCACTTAAATAAATGTTGCAAGCTGATTTATCACACATCCACACATACACACATACATAAGTATTTGATTTGCACAGATCACCTTATTTGGCCCACCTTCGAGGGAAACAAAAAAGAGATTTTGGCTTCCAACACATTCACACAAACAGGCGTGGAGTATTGGAGATTTTGCGCCGATATACATATGTATGTATATGGAAATGTACATACACATGTACATATTTATGTAGTACGACCAACTCGCATATAAGAATGTTTGTAAAATGCATTGTATTTACATAACAAGCGCGTATCCAGATTAAGCTTTTGAAGGGGAAATTTGAATTAAAAAAAATTACATAAAGCGTGAATGAGAAATATTTTATTCTTATTTTTGCCCTCTTCTTAGTACGCAACAAAAAAAAATCATAAGCAAACAAAGAAATATTAAAAAAATATGCATAACAAATTATAAATAAGAAGATATTTGTATCTCATTTCAATCCGAAAAATAAAACAAAAAAACTATAATAATTTTGCAAATAAAAATAAAAGTTCTTCCTGTTTTCAAAAATATTTTTGAATTCAAGACTATATATGCATTTATTCGTCCATATGTATGGATGTAATATTTATGACGATGTATGTATATATGTATATGTATTATGTGCATAGATATAAATTCATGAATAGGTAATAAATGCAGGTGATATACACATATGTGCCCACACACACACACACACACACACACAATTCATTTGAAATACATTTTGTACATATTTTGCGTACCCATGTGAATAATATATGCCAGTATGTAAATCTGTGTGTAATTCTTCTGTATATTCGTTTACTTCTAAAATTTCAGCTTTTGCATTTATTTCTGCCTCAAAAAAGCTGAAATGCTCGCAAATGCTTCTACAGCGAATTCTTTATTGGGCTGACACACTATTCCTTATACATTTCTAAGCCCGGGTCACATTGCCATGTACAGAAATTTATACACCCAAATGCGTACAACTACTTTCATACATGCACACACACACACAGTCTCGAATGCTTGAATATGTATGTAGTTTGGCCAAAGTAGAAAAAGATGTAAATGCTCTTAGACAAATTTTCTGCTTCTTCTAATTATGTTTGTTGTAAATGAGCTATGAGCCACATGCTACAATCCTTCTATCAGGAATTTTATAAAAGTCATTAAAACCAGCCAGCGTTGCCAACTTTGCGGATTTGCCTCCAAATATGGTATTTAATGTACGACTGAGACTTAAAATTTTCTGAAGAGACTTTTTTCATTGGAGATAGAATATAATAAATAGTATTGGGCGTTTTTAAGCTAAATTCTTTAGAAAATCTTTATGAAGTGAACATTTACATGAAACGAAAGCAAAATTTCTGAAATAAAAAATTAAATACAAGTTTGAAAATATTTAATATTGAGGATTTAGTTGGCTAAACCAGTTAATAAGTAATAAAGAAGAAAAAATTCTCTGGAAAAATTCTCATGAGTTGATGATTAAATACAGCTGAGCACATTTATCGCCTTGGCTTCTTCTGCAGCAGTATTTCATGCTATCAAATATCAGGTAAAATGCGCCAAGTTCGGCAGAGGCGATGTAAGAAAAAACAATCCTTTGTTTTATCTGCTAGCAGAATTCATTCTATGAGTGGGGGTATACCCTGCGGAAGTGCTGGTATTTGTAATGAGCAAATGGGTCTTTTTGAAACTCGAAAACTGAAAATTGCGGATAAGGTTAAAAAAATCGGCAACCCTGAAGCCGTCCATTTATATGTGCACTCATAAAAATAATAAATATATACTTAATTTCAGTTTGGAATGGATGTGGTATGGTGCTAAAGCGAAAATCCTTTTTTTTTTGTTAGAGAATTAACAGTGCATGATCCCATATATCAATCAAGCAGCAAATTTCAATTGAAATAAGCCTGTTTGCCACAAATCACTTTTTTTATCTGCATAAATAAATGTGGGCCATCGAGCTGATTGTATGAAATGAGTTGAAAAAGAGCTTAATTGAGTTTTCCTTATTGTGTGTATGGAGCTTAAGCAAAATTCAAGATTCTCATTAGGCTTGACCTAAATTTGAAAGCAATCAAAGAGGAAGTTGTCATCTTAAAATTCGCCATTTTATTTTCACTCTGACACTGTGTGCCGTGTAACGTGCAGTGGAAAGAGGAAGACATTTTTATTTTTCATTATTTTTTGCTTTCTATTTCATTGTTCACCTTCAATGTAAGCAGATTATTGTAAAGGCTACAAAATAATGCACGGTGTCAAGTAAATTATTCGCCAAAAATTCTAAGAAAAAAAAACGAAAAATGGGAAAAGGGAATTGTTTTCGTTGATTTTTATGTTAAATGATGTAAATAAAATACTTGAAAGTTGTTTATTGATGGCTTTATTCCAAATTGGTAAATAATTTCACTGTGTGTGCTTTTGTGTGGTATCGCTTTTGGCTGTGTGTGTGTGTGTGTGTCTGTGGATTCGTGTTTGCATTGTATCAGTAGTTGTTTGGATAAATGGTTGTCAATTGATATTGTCTAAATTGGGCGGATGCATGTACTCGATTCCGTTGCCATTGTGCTCGGCCGTACACATTTTTTTTTTCTTTGTCATTTAACGTTTGTTTGTTACGATAATTTCTTTTTGGAGAAATGTGAGAGGAGAAATGAGAAAAAATTTCATACATTTTTGCACAAATCGGTAACTAATAATGTAATTGTTTAAGAGTAATGGATTAAGTGAATTGAAATTATCGAAATGTGTGTTTAATAGGAAATGTTTTATTCACACATTTTGTGTCAAGTCACATGCATACATATACATATATAATTTTAATATTCTTAACGCAGGCATAAACAGATTATCTTATTATACAAATTAATGGTGGAAAATCAGCTTTATTTTTATACATTTTTATACAAAATTTGCATAATGTTAATTACAACTGGCGACTACGGATTCCCAGAATTTGTGTACGTTCTACTGAGAATGATTGGGAATGAGTATGAGTATGATTAAGCAATGAAAAAATCTTGAAATTAACACACTTTTTACATAATTTGGCTTTTCAAATTAAGGAGTACACGCGCAAAGAAATACTCGTAAGGACAACTTCTTATCCAAATATTTCGATTGCTAAAAGTGCACTCAAAAAAATAATATAGTAAATTAAGCCATATTATTATTCTTAATTTAAGTAACTTTTCTTAAATTTTGGCTCATTATATTTAACTTTGAATCAGATATTCGTACAAATATTTATGAGCTCACAAACATTTATGGAAAATGCAATTATAAATCATTTATAAATTTGTTTCCTTAACTTTTTTGTTTTCTTTGAATTGCAATATAGAAAATTACTTATAAATTATAAATTACTAAAAAAAAGGACATTTTATATGATATTCAAAACTGCTTCCAAAGACTTTTACTTTTCAATTTCTAGATGAAATATATCTGACTTTAAATAATTTTAACGTTATTTAAGATATTTTTAAGAATTTTTTTTTATTTAAAATTATTTTATGTATTTTTTTTGGGTGTGCTAAAATAAAACTGAAATCTTATTACTTGGGCAGGCTTTTACCCACAACATGAATGCTTTGAGAAGTCACTACTTATCGCACATTTTTAAAAATATTTTTAGACAATAAAAAAGTTTGAAAAAGAAAAATTTCTTTAACAGGCGGCATTAAATAGAACATCCTATTTAAATATTTCTGGAATGATGGTTGGCCAAAAAAAATTTTAAAAGGAAAGATATCTCAATAAATTTATCATAGAGATAAAATGTCTGTAGATATTAATTTTCTGCATGAAAAATAAAGCACTCGCAGCATTTGAAATGAATTAAATAATATATGGATTTAAAAAATTCCTTGAATTCTTAAAGAGCTTGCTTACAACTACAGCATTCTCTTACAAATATTTTTTAAATGGAGCATCGTGAGAAAATGTAAAACCCCTCCAACAGAATAGAAGTCGAAGAGATTAAAAATCATACACATACATATATCTAAGTTTTATTTTTCGCATGGCACAGGCTTTAAAAGCTTTAAAAGTGACAAATACATCTAAAACATATTCTTTATTTCTGACAATTTAATCGTTCAATCAAAAATACATTTTAAAGTTTCTTCTTTTTTAAATTTTTAAAGTATTTATAAAAATTTTCCAACAATAAAACCACACGAGAATTATTCTAATTATTTGACACAAGTGCAATTTGACATCGGAATAACATTATTGAAATTATTTTATTCGATCTTATCTATTAAGTAGAAATAATAAGTTGAAATAAAATTCATTAACTACAATTAACACTGAGCAGCTAAAAAACTAAATTCGGTTACTTATTCTATATTTATCGTTATATTCACGTAATTATTTCGTCGAAGTTTCCAAAATTGCGGCTTAACTTAATCAACGCATTTGTCCAATAAATATTTCAACTATTAGTAATTTAATTAAAATATTTCATTGAATATCATTAATTTTTATTAATGAGTGCAATCAATAGTTTTTTATATTTACCTGTGACAATATTTAATGGAATTTAATTAAGTAAATTTGATTTATTTGACTACGTCTAAGTACTAAATAACTTTTATTTTTTGAAAAAAAAAAAAAAAACATTTTTTGGGCCATTTTTGTTCAGAGGGAACGTAGGATGGTGTAGACCAAAAATCAAAGAATCACATTGTGGCACACCCATTCTTTGGGTGTAGACAGATACTATAAGTAGTAAGTTCATCTGTCGAAAAGCTCTTAGGCGATTCAAAATACGATAAGTGAATGATGGTGGACACTTATATTCAGCTGGTTCCAGATCAGTGTGAGAATAGCCAGTTACTGCTAAGACAAAGCAAGGGACAAATTAAATATGTTGCTCCGTGGATGAATAATATGACGATAATGATCTAACAGCAATTGCATTATTTATTAACTAATTTCAATTATATTCGTTATTGCCTCTTCTGAATAATATTGAGAACAAACAAACCGTTTTTCTTGCTTCTGCATTCACTATCCGATATATTCTCTTTTGTTTTTCGATTTTTTTTAAATTTATATAGCAGAAGTGTGCTTTACTAGTTATCGAATTTATCACTTATTGTTATCGCAAGTGCATCTCTCTCGTTGCGAAGCAGACAAGACGATCATAAACAAAATACATGCACTACACACATACTTCAGGCATGTTATCGATTATTGTGCTCTTAATAAATAGTTGTAATTTTGTTATTAACCAGATTTTGTTATTAAGTGGCTTTTGTTGTTGTTGTTATTAGTATTGACAGTATATGCACTGGTGCACATACTTACATATGAAAATGATAATAAATCAATGATGAGCATGAATTAATTTGAATTGATTTTAGTTGACGTTGTTGTTCTTGTTTTTGTTAGTTTCTTGCATTTGTTTTTGCATTGATACGTATCACACAACGTTTGGTTGGATTGGTTGCAAATGAAAATCTCTTTGCGATGTGTGTTGTATATGAATGGGCGAGTGTGTGTTTTTGTGTGTGTTAATATGTTTTTGCAATTAAAAAGCAATGTAGGTTAAAATGCCGTTGGCGATGGATTTCTTCTTTTTTTTCAATTGTTTTATCAAATTGATGTTGGCTTTTCTGGTCGTACATTTACTTCACGTATGGAAATGCATATAGATTGCAATATGAACAAACATATGTATATAGGATATTTGTTTTATTTGATTGCATTTTATATTTATTGCAAATACCTACCACCTTGATTCGATTCAATGTTAGTTTCATTTGTTTTATTTTCCATTTCGGAAGCTTCATCACCTACACCATTCTCTGTCATTTTGGATGCCAGACGTGTTCCAATTACCCGCCGACAAAATTAAATTATGTGACAATTATTAAATTTCTTTATCTAAAAACCTTTTTTTTTGATGTTGTTTTGCTGTTTCTAGATTTTCTTTTCTTAATGGTTTTTTTTGTTTTCTTTCCTTTTGTTAGTTTGTTTTTTGTTTGTAAATTCTTTTCACAAGCTTTTCTTTTGCTTTTCCTCAAACAACACGTTCCCGTACATAACTTTTGATTTGAATTTTACTATTATTCCTTTTGAAGATCCACTAAATGCAACACAAATAAATTTTTATTCTTTGTGTGAGTGAAAGAAAGAGAGGGAGGGAAAGTGGGAAATAAATAAAATATTTAGAATCATTTTCATTTGATTAACTAAATGCTGTCTGTATGAGTATACAGCCATTCATTACACATATTACATGAATTGTGTAATTTTTATAGTTTTAGCGAGTATTCAGACTTTATTTAAGCCCTTCTTTGAAGAGCAGAAAGTGCGAGTACATATCTTTGTGCATACCATTTGAAGTCTGCATGTTTTTATTATTCTTCATTCATGAAACAAAAATTTTATTTGAGTTCCCAACTTTTTCTTGCAATTTAATAATAAAAACTTTATTATTTATATTCTTTTAATTTTGTCTTTTTTTTATCAAAGAATTTCTTTGTGTTTTATCATGGAACAAATTTAAGGGATTGCTTATGCAATTTTTTTTCTATGTTTTAATTTTAAGTTTATAACATAAATAAATGCAAGTTTTTCTTAACAATTTCTTTTTCTTTTTCTTTTTTGGATTCAATTAATAAAATTGGAGAATTTTTTTTTTAAATAAAAATATTAACAAAAATATATAATTTATGCTTGCAATTAATGTAAACGCTTAAATTGATTAGTTAAATTTGATTTTCCATTTTAGGTATTCTATATAATTATTATTTTCTTTGCGAGTAGCAAAAAAAAAATTGGCGTTTAAATTTGTTTTGTGGAGATAAAACTTTGTGCTACTTTGTGAAAATTCCAACTAGACTGAACTGATTTCTTCCCAGAAAGTGAAAAGTGTATAAGCTGCTGCTGCTGTAAAACATATTGAGAAGGTCCATGTCTGAAAAAGGACCTGCGTATTAGGTACCATTAGGAAATTTGGAGCGTAAACTATAGAGCAGCATCTCACAAACATCCTTGACAATTTTTATGTGTATATAGATTGTATATGCATGTGTATGTATATATGCGGGAAAGGATGGAAAAGCTTTTGAGCCTATTTTTCAGTATGTTTGCTGCCACATAGAGTTGCCACACAGACTTATTCGAATATTTAAAAAATTCAAAGTGTGTGAAAAAGGTTGTGAGCGTTTGATTTTGTTGCAAGCATTTGCATTCTTGCTGCAAACAAATTAACATTTTTTTTATAATAGTAAAGCAACCTCGATCAAAAAAAAAACTATTCAGGTAAAAATTGGTTTTGGCCCTGCAACCAGTTCAATTTCATAGGCTGTGGTATCTTCATGGGTTCTTAGTATTATAAATAATGGTGAACCGGAATAAGAAACCGGGTATAAGCGAAAGCGAATAAGGGTAGAATAACTTTCAAAAATGTTCAGCCCAAAATAATAAAAACAAATTCAATTAAACCATCCTTCAATTATAATTCAAAATTGTCTAATAAATTTTTTAATCCTATAAATATGTATGTCTTGTAAAAATCCGTACGGAGCAACTCATTGGCAGCTCTACATTTTCTCATCGCACAATTCATCAGGTTAAATTTTTTGATTTAATAATATTTCCACAAAAATCTAGGGTTTTTTGACTGGTGTTGAAAGCTTTAATTTTGGTACACTATACAAAAAGCTTAACCACTCCTTAGTATGAAATTATGTAAGTTACTTTATGTTGACCAATAATGCCTCTTTAGCAAGCATCCCCAGATATTTCAGCTAAAAGAGATGCTAAAAGCAAACAACAGAACATAAAAAATTTGGTCAAAACATTTTGAGAGGGAGAACTATAACATCCAAAATTGTTTGAGTATATAGAAAATTTATTATGAATAACTAAATGCATACATATGGATGTACATGCATACATACTAGTATGCACACATCCATGCGTGCTCCTCGAAATATAACTGTGTAAGCTTGTTAATCCTTTCTAATAAAGGTTTGAAAAAGAAAAACAGCTTTTAAAGTGAGCTACTTAAACAGTCAGGCATCAGGCATCCTGATCTCAAACCAATCAGCCAACGAACCGACCAGCCAGCGAGCTATTCAGCCCGCCAGGCAGCAAGTGATATATTAAGTTAAACGAAGAAGCACACATTCAAAATGAAAATGAAAACAAAATTGAAAACAAGCAAAAGTTTGAATTTGGAAAGGAAGGTATCAAGCAAGAAACCGAGCAGTAGGTCAGTATTACATACTCATATATACATACACATTTCCATGCATACTCGCACACATGTACACGATTCGTATCTCAAAAAATTAAATAATCAGTATGTAACAAAAATTGTGCAACTATAAATCGTGCAAATAAATATGTCTTCACATTATGTAAGATGAACAAAATTTTAGTAAAATAAAATAAGATGTAATAAAAGAATTTGTGTATGAACACTCACAGAAAAAAAAATAAGCAGAAGATGGAACCCACACACCCATGTATATGGATGTAAAAGCATTTGCACCGTTTATTTCTTTAAAACGCGAATATACTCCTTGTAAGAAGTAAAGCCAGAATATATTTAGTGCTCGCTCGCTCTCAACTCTGAACACAACCCGAAATTTATTCAATATCAAATTGAACACAAAATTTTCGCCGCAGCTGTTACTAATGAAAAAATCTCATTATTTACTCGTACATCTGTGTTCTCAAGCTACTAATATTGTGACAAAATTCGTCCTCACAAGGTTTTTCATCAAAGCCCGGCAGAAGCATGCACATTCTGCTTAGGGTTTTTAGCCCTATGCCATTTTTAGGCTATTTATTATTTTCTTAATGTTCATTCTCGAGTGGATTTTCCGAAATTTAAATTTTATATGTTGATGCATGTTCAAGTTTTCATTTAATGACATTTAAATTAAGATTTTCTAAAAATTTTTGAATTTGAAAGTGTACATATAATTTTTAACTAGAAATAACTTTTGTACAATTTATATTTTTGTTTTTAAATAATTTTTTTCAAACGCTCAAACGATCAAATGTGAAAACGTATGAAAAGGCTTGAAACGCGGTAAGAAATCTCGCATGCGAACCAAAATTCATGTGACACTATTTGAATTTATTTCTCGCAAATATATTTATGTATGTACATATGTATGTATGTATATATATAAATCCATACTCGTAATATGCAAATACTCAGCCACATACTCGTACAGATGACTGAGTGATAAAAAATTTATTACTTATTTTCCTTTTGCTAAGACAATTGCTTGCCTGTGCTTCTGGCAACAGACTTGTGGTTTTGACGAGTAGCCTTCATCTTTATTTTTAAACGAAACAACATAGAAAGTGTCAAGAAAATGAGATTTAAATGAATCTTTTTAAACCACCTTTTTCTCAATTAAACAAACTAAAAGCAAAATAGTTATTTTAATGTGAAGCGGGTAATATTGTTAGTCTAATTATTCGTAAAGTATTTCAAGTCCAGGATGAAAGAAACAAAATATTGTTTTCAAAATCGAAATTAAATGATTGACATCTGTGAGAAAGACAATGGATAACAAACAAAGAGTCTTACATATGTTGCCCTTTATTGGTTCAAATTATAGACAAAAGCTTGAACAATAATAGTTTCATTAAAATGACTAACATTCAAAAAGTTAAAGATTGAACAAAACCATATATTAATAAAATTTGATAATACAGTACGAACTCAGTAATCGCAACCCTCGATACACGCAATTCCTCGATTTTTGCAACCCTGTGATATATAGCATTGTAATCTTAAGACGTGAAGATTGAAGCCGTAGGAATTGAAGGTTCAGATGACAGCGAAGCGGATGATATTCCACCTCCTAAAATAAAAGGATCAGTTGCAATTCATGCTTTTAACACATGCATTCAGTTTGCTGAGCAAAACGATATTCCAATAGAGATATTCTTAGTTCTGAAAGAGGTTCGTAAGATGGCTATTATGATAAACCTTAAAAAGAAGAAAGTGCAAACAACAATAATCGATGTTTAAAAAAAAAAATTGTTTATAAAGAATATACTTTTTGTTTCATCAAATGATTTTGATATATCCTTTTTCTAGTTATATATTTTTCCTCGCTGGTTGCAACATCCTCAATAAGTGCAATTACCTAGATTTTTATTAGTTTCTGTTACCGAGTTCATACTGTATTTGAAAAAATTTACGAAATAAAAAAATTACTCGTTTAGCATTAGCAAATACAGTCTACAAATATAAAGTACTTTGAAGAATTATTGTCTCAATAAATGAAACCACTTACCATTATCACTTAAATCGTTCAATAACTTTCCCGTACACGATTCCTCCAGTAGATAATCGGGGGCTGCTTCACTGTCTTCAGTCTTTGTTACTTTAAATCTATCCTGCATTGTATATTGTGTGGTTACAATCTAAAAAGCTCTATTATGTTTTAGAAAGAGGATATAAATAAAATAATAAATAAAATTGGTTAATTATCAAAAAGGAAATAAAAAAAATTTCAATTATTGAGCTGTTGGCATTATTGAGTCTTTCACAAAAAACAAGTAACTATTCCACAGATTTTTTCATTACAATTAAATACTCCTTTGAAATAATCCTCTCCCATGATTAGGCTCATGGCCAGTGCTCGCAAATAATCATGATTAAATTAATTTTCTACGAGTGGATTGGCTAATTAGAGCATTTTCGGAGCCGATTTTATAATCAATTATAAAATATTGCAAAATATAATTATGTACGTGAATATATCAGAATAGAGCTGCAACTAACATCTTGAAGAGCTTAATCAACTTCCCGTCCAGGAAAAAATCCACTTTCTGTAGTGAAATCTTCACAACCTAAGTGTCGTCAGCATATTCGTAAGTGAAAGTACCCGATTTTATATACAACTAAAAATTCTTTTGCATTATGAAACCTTTAATTTTTTGCTGTTTTCCTCCAATAATTATCAAATGGTTCTAAATTGTTATTCAATAAATTTCAGCAAATTAATATTAAGAAATTCTAAACAAAAACTTTAACCCGATTCAGATCGGGAAATGCCACGAACTATAAATCCTAAAAATGATTAGCAAATTGCAAATATATCGCAATTATAAAATAATCAGGTAAAATTTTTCTCAAATGTAGCACATCCATAAAAGTTCTAAGGATTTTTTTATTGAAATTTATTCTACAGCTAAGACCGCGTTAGAATAAAAAGTGAGTTGACATTAAGTTGACATTTTTTAAAATTTTATTCAGAAAGTATTGGAGTTATAACAGTTTTGCGGCAAAGGAACCATACCAGTTTCGTACAGCCTTCAATTTGCGAATAGATAAAAAATAAAAAGTTTATGAAAAGCTCACAAGAGTGTACAAATTTTATAAGGAATAAATTAATATATTATGCGCACCCATCTACTGAATCCTGTATAAATAAATTTTTATTCATTTGAGTATATGTGTACTTCGAATAGAAAGTACAGGCTCACCATAAAAAGGCAGGACTGGCAAACAAAAGCAAGGACAACGAAATCGTTGAATAAAACTATTTGGGTTGAATTTCAACAACAAATAATAACATTCTTTTTACCAGTTACCAACCCATAAACGGTTATGTGTGTATGAGTTTGTAAAACATAAAATAAATTTTCCCCTTTATTTTTATTATCATTAATTTTATTTTTAATATGCGTGAACTAAACGTTTGCACACTATTATAATGAACAAGTTTTTCATTGATTGAATTGAATTTTGTACAGTAAAAATAAAGTAAAATTAGTAAATATTACTTAATAGTTATTTTTCTTAATTCAATACTGATAAAATCCTTAAAAGTAATAAGAGATTATGAGGTCATGTTAGGTATTGCTTTTGTTCGACTTTTATTTAACACTAAATTTATTTTAATACCCACTTTTTGGTATTTTATAACGAATAAATTGAAAATCAATTTAGTCTTGTAACTGCTCTGTTTATCATTCTTTTAGTCTAGTCATAGAGCATTCCTTTTTGTTGCCTTTTCATCGTATTATATATCGCTATCTGCTACTTATCGCTACTGCTACTCTAAAGAAAATCTAAATGTGAGAATAGCAAAAGCTGAAGTGATAATATGTTATTTTACATTTTTAAACTATTTGATAGTAGAAATTTTCAATTTTATTCGAAAACATAAGTGTGCACTGGTACAATGTGAAGCAGTCAATGGTAATCAATAAGAAAAATTTCTTTTGGATTTCTTGACGACATGTATTCTTAAGAACATACATAACCGCACTCACCATAAAAATAAATGTTCATACATTATGAATTAAATATTATCCATGCACATTAGAGATGAGCAATATTCCTGTGGCGGAAGAGCCACGAGTGAATCTCATTATCCTTGCGTAGAAAAATTTCTTTTTAAATAATACGTGTTTCATTTAATTTGTATTTAACAGGAATTTTGGAGTGTTACAATTATTTAAAAATTATGAAATGATCCTTAAAGTTCGTGTAATCAAAAACTAAGAATATTCATCTTAACAGATGCACCAAGAAAATGATATAGAATGCATGTTAAATTATAAAGTTCCTTGAAAATAGTTTAAAAAAATTTACATTCAGTTCAGAATATTACAGAATATTAATTCTTAATATTTATAATTTGTAAGTGATTATCTGGAATTGAAGTTCATATTTCCGATGGTGAGGTAGTTAAACTTCCTGCGTCAGAGTTGAAAAAGGGCTGAAAGTGAGACTTTCAATTCATTGTACACTTGACTAAAATGCAGTTCAAATTATCAAAATATCAACTAAAATAAAATTTTAATCAATGTTATTTACTGACGATATTGAAAATGTTTGCTTCGAGTATAGTTTTACGCCACTCATTCCGTACCTAAGTTCAGTGATATGTAATTTCCTATGTAAGCGACGGAACTGCTACGTTGTCACTTATCTCTAATCTACACATATGCTCGTGTAAATATATGAAAATAAGAGTGTAATAAATAGAATGCCTGAAGACCGTGGAAAGTACTGACACAACAAGAGAATTTTCTGCCAAGACAATGAATGAGTTTTAAATTCTTTAAAACTATCGAGAAGAAAAGATTTCTGTGACATTAATTTTTATTCATGCACACACACTCAGATGCGTACGTTGGTATACATGTGCACATGTCCTTATTGGGATGTATAGATTTATATTCGTATGAATAATGTATTTTTGAATTACATAAACATTGCCGTAAGGTATTATGTGCCTCTATGCTCTTTTCCTCACTGAATATCGGACTTTATCAATGTCACTCCTCATGAATTTAATTATCATACGATTCTTACTTATCTAGTGAACAATATTGTGCTTGAGTATTTCCAAATAAAAATTCACGACATGTCAATAAATAATTAAATTCGTAAGCTGAAAGATAGAATAATTGTAATTTTTTCATTTAAGTTTTTTATTTTTATTACTAAAACTTTATTGGAACTTATTGTTCAGCAACTTTTAAAAGTTTAAATTGCGTTTAAATGCCTAATGCAATTTTAGCTTGCAGGTTGCTAGAGAGAGTTTTCTTCTACAGCCCCTCTTCTACAGCTATTATAAGAACTTTCCCGATAGAAATGCACCATTTCTTGATATTTAAGAAAAAAGTGTTCTCATATCTATAAATGGAAAGGGCGCACATCTGGTATTTTACTGCAATATTTTGAACACACATAAATGCAGAGATGTCTACTGCAAACATATTTTTAACTAAATTGTATTACTATTCTAGAGTGTAAAATCTCACAAATTAATTTTTTGGAGAAAAACTCTTATTGCTAACATTCCAAAAACATTCTTCAAAAATGCCCATGTGACAAATCGTTTTCCAATCAAACTTGTGTGAGAAAACTTGTGAGAGAAAAATTGGTTTTCAGTTTTAATCAACATCTTTTCCTTGAATTGTCCTTTAGTTCAAGTGAGAATTTTTCTTGATGGTATAATCTCAACGACTTTGTATTACTATTCTATAGTGTAAAAATTTGCATTTTTGGGCAAAAACAGTCACACTTTAAAATCGTCCGTTTGTGTATTTTTGAATGAAAAATTGGCGTTTTTATTGCTCTTGTATGTTTATTTTATGTTTTCGAATGTTTAAAATATATTTTTGCTAATAATAAAGAACAAAACATTTTTTCGATTTTTGGAAAAATACTCAATTTTTAGATAAGGGGTTACCCTTTGCATTTTTGGGCAAAAACAGTCACACTTTAAAATCGTCCGTTTGTGTATTTTTGAATGAAAAATTGGCGTTTTTATTGCTCTTGTATGTTTATTTTATGTTTTCGAATGTTTAAAATATATTTTTGCTAATAATAAAGAACAAAACATTTTTTCGATTTTTGGAAAAATACTCAATTTTTAGATAAGGGGTTACCCTTTGCATTTTTGGGCAAAAACAGTCACACTTTAAAATCGTCCGTTTGTGTATTTTTGAATGAAAAATTGGCGTTTTTATTGCTCTTGTATGTTTATTTTATGTTTTCGAATGTTTAAAATATATTTTTGCTAATAATAAAGAACAAAAAATTTTTTCGATTTTTGGAAAAATACTCAATTTTTAGATAAATAAAGGACAAAAATAAAATAAAGGACAAAAATATTTTGCATTTTTGGGCAAAAACAGTCACACTTTAAAATCGTCCGTTTGTGTATTTTTTAATGAAAAATTGGCGTTTTTATTGCTCTTGTATGTTTATTTTATGTTTTCGAATGTTTAAAATATATTTTTGCTAATAATAAAGAACAAAAAATTTTTTCGATTTTTGGAAAAAAAACTCAATTTTTAGATAAGGGGTTACCCTTTGCATTTTTGGGCAAAAACAGTCACTCTTTAAAATCGTCCGTTTGTGTATTTTTAAATGAAAAATTGGCGTTTTTATTGCTCTTGTATGTTTATTTTATGTTTTCGAATGTTTAAAATATATTTTTAATAAAAATAAAGGACAAAAATATTTTTCGATTTTCCCTTTGCATTTTTGGGCAAAAACAGTCACACTTTAAAATCGTCCGTTTGTGTATTTTTGAATGAAAAATTGGCGTTTTTATTGCTCTTGTATGTTTATTTTATGTTTTTGAATGTTTAAAATATATTTTTGCTAATAATAAAGAACAAAACATTTTTTCGATTTTTGGAAAAATACTCAATTTTTAGATAAGGGGTTACCCTTTGCATTTTTGGCCAAAAACAGTCACTCTTTAAAATCGTCCGTTTGTGTATTTTTGAATGAAAAATTGGCGTTTTTATTGCTCTTGTATGTTTATTTTATGTTTTCGAATGTTTAAAATATATTTTTGCTAAAAATAAAGGACAAAAATATTTTTCGATTTTCCCTTTGCATTTTTGGGCAAAAACAGTCACACTTTAAAATCGTCCGTTTGTGTATTTTTGAATGAAAAATTGGCGTTTTTATTGCTCTTGTATGTTTATTTTATGTTTTCGAATGTTTAAAATATATTTTTGCTAATAATAAAGAACAAAAAATTTTTTCGATTTTTGGAAAAATACTCAATTTTTAGATAAGGGATTACTCTTTGCATTTTTGGGCAAAAACAGTCACACTTTAAAATCGTCCGTTTGTGTTTTTTTGAATGAAAAATTGGCGTTTTTATATATATATATATATATATATATACAATACATAAATCGATTCATTAACTGATAATTAATACTTTCGACTAACAATCACATCAGTTAATTGCTGCCAAAAATCCATAATTTTGCAGTTCATTTTTCAAATAACATCGTAAATTTACTGAAGCAGAAAAACTATAAATATTGGGAGGAGGGTGTTCATGATACATTTGCACGACGACCTTTGCCTTAAGAAAAGCATTATTTTTTAGTTTTTGCCAAACGTGGGTAAACATGTCTTTGTTATACGATGTGATCAATTGCAAATAAAACAAGTAAAAGTGCTATATTCGACTGTGCCGAATCTTCTATACCCTTCTCCATGGATATGTTCTCTCAAAAAATAAGCAACATAAAGAAGAACTTAAAAACGTACCCATATCGTCATAGTATTACTTCGTGAGGAGGTGTTCACCGATTACTACTTTCTAAGATTACCTTTCTTTCTCTTTCTGCTGCTCTCTGCAGCGCTAGGAATTCTTTGCGACGCCACCCACCAAATTCAAGATCTCCATTGATAACAGCTCCACGGAGGCTCTCATAGCTCCATATCGCAGGCAATCGAAACACAATAGCTATATATAGTTGGAGAAATTTTTGCAACACTGTGTGCATGCATGTACAAAAATGCTTAAGAAAACTATGATGGCAAAAAAACACTTCATATGCCAGAATACTATACAATCGTATTGCAAACACATAAAAGTATACACAAACAAAACCACCACCAAATGAATTTGCGTTTGCTACAACAAAAACAAAAAACAAAAACAAAAACAAAAATTTTCTATTCATATACATAAGCATCCCGCCACGGATCCCCAGTGGCTCCGTTGCTTTACAAATATACTCAAAAAAAAAAAAATATAGCACATATGTCGTTCAAAAAGGGTAAAATTAAGAGAAAATAGTCGTTTATCTACCCAACTTTATAGTGAAATTTTAACAGCAAGTTTGGCTGCGAACGTAGACGTGCTTGTCAATACACATGCTCTTGGTTTGTTACTCAGCGTGGATTTTTTGCATTTTCTTCATATAAATATATGAAATTATTTTTTGGCTATATTTTTTTTATTTATCGGCCGATTTTGCTTTTTTTTATAAGTGGTACTTTTGAAAGAAATTAGAACAGATAGGTAAAAAAATTTTTGATTTTAGACAAAATTTAAGGTCAATTTTGGGCGCAACAAAATTACCGGAAGGAAATGAGGACAGACAGACAGACAGACAGACAGACAGACGGACAGACGAAATACTCCCCTTCTTATAACGATCCAGAATATATATACTTTATATGGTCGGAAATCAATATTTATTGAAATTGCATCCCCTATATCAAACTTATTTATACCCTTCCATCCTTTTTGGAGAAGGGTATAATAAAATTTAAAATTTTTTGATGAGACATTGCTATACATTTCAGCTGACGATTAAAAGATTAAAGTGCAAACTAAAGCGATTTTTGTCTGTCAAATGTAATAAATTTAAAATGAATCAAACCAGTTAGCCGATTTCTGGTTAACCGATTAAAATATTTTAGTGTTCATGGCTACATAAAACAAGCACAATTGTGTTATTATTAAAAGCTCTTATTCGAAGCTTTTCTTTTGGACTGACATCGTACTTAGTACAACTGTATGTGCAATAATTGCAACGATGTCTTTTAATGCACAATGCAACAATGAGAAATGTTGAATGTAATTGACATGTTCTTGTGTATTAATTTTAGTCTTATATCATGTCATATTTAATGCACACTTACACTTTTCCACATAATCATACATACTCATACAGCGCCCATGCAAATACACATCCCCACGCGCAAACATTTTTGTTGCTTCATTACAACTACATCTGTAGTTTTCTTTTTCTTTATAATTTTCTTTCCCATATTTTCTTTTTCTTTGTAATCGGACATTTATGAACAACCATGTATGCGGGTGTGGATATCCTTAGGAACTGTATTCATTTATGTATGAATGTATGCGTGTACACACACATGCAAATGCAATTAACTCAGTGTTGCCAGTGGCAATTAAAAAAAACTAATTTGAGAAAAACATTAGCAAATAAACTGAAAACAAAAGCTGGTGCAAGCTTCTTTAATTTTGGATTAATAAAAATCACCGCTTTACTTGGCCATTATTATTTATATTCAATGACAATGATCCTGTAAAAGTGAAAATGCATCTCATACTGAATTTCGCAAACTATAATTTCAGTATCAATCATATGCATTTATATAAGCATACCTCTTACTCTACTTTACAAAAGCGCACATATACATATTAGACAATTTAAGAACTCAAAATGCAGCAAAATGGCATTTCTGATATATAAGTATTATTAGATTGGTTTATAATTTATGTATGGATATGTGCGCGTTAATCTTAGTTCTTTTGAGGCTACCTCATATGTACACGCGGTATATGTCATTATAAATACATGAATATGAATAACGACAACACTCTACTTGTCTGCTTAATACTTTAGTCAATAGACGACAAAGAGTTGTGACATGTACGGGTTTTTATGTATAGCTGCCAACTAACACTTCTTTAATTCTAATAAGTGTTAACCCTTTCAATGGCAAACATTTATAAAATATTTATTAATGTCATTCCAACTCGGGGATGGATAATACAATCAGCTTTCGACTACATATGGAGACTTTTAATGCACAAAATTCATTAAAGCTTTAAAGCTGGCCACTTTTATACTTATATCGCTGCATAAAAGAATTTGGAAAAAATATTTCAGATCTGAATTATGTTGGGTTTTACAAAACTTGTCGTATAGATAAACACATTTTTTAAATTTGCATTTTATACATATTATAATTAAGTTTTAAATTTTATAACTATAAAATAATATCTAATTTAATTTCCTATACTCGCATTTGAATTCCTCCCACCTAACCAGTCCAGTGGTGAACAAAGCGATCAGTATCACTAAGAAATAATTGGAACACAAAGATGTGTTTTTCAAAAATAAAAGGGAGTTCAAACCATTGCTTGATCAAAATATGGTTATTTGTGTTGCACTAAGAGAAAATACTTTGAAGCAAACATGTTTGTTTGGAATCACTAAATTTTATATTTTTAATAACTCAGGCAATTCCAGACGGATTTTTAACGCAATCTCGCGTTTTATTTCGAATTAATTGTATGTTTTAATAAAAATTTAGAAAAAATTTTAATGATCTACTCGAAAAATTCTAAGTGCAGATTGTTGTTTTACTCGATAATACATTTTAGAAAAAGAGTTGTTAGATATTGTCCAAATATAAGTTTTCCAACTCTGACGTAACACATACACTATAAATGACTCAACTCGGCTGTTTAAACCAGCTTTTTCAAGCACTTTTTAAATATAAATCACAAGATATTTTACCTCTAACATGTTGCATCTGAAGAACATGTAATTATAAGAAAAATCGACTACAGATCATTCACATTGTTAATTTTGCGTAATTTCAAAAAGGATTCAAAGTGCTAAAGCTTACTTACCGCAGAAGATTAACTACTTTTCTGCAGGCTTTTATTTTATAAAGACATGATGGCATTCCTTTAAGACATACACATACTGGATCTAAATATTCAAATAGGCAATGTCTTTTCAGGAACTACAAACAAAAATTTTATTTCGTTTTGCATTGGATACGCCGACATGTCTGCAGCATGTTAACCAAAAGAACAATATATGTACGTGTGTAAATGATATAACAATTTTTTTTGGTACAGAAACATAAATAATTTACCATTTTATCATTTTATGCAATGATATGTAAGTATGTATGTATATTCACATGTCTTGTGCATGTTTCGCCTGATAACATATTCAAAAGACACTCTAAAGTCAATAAAGGCTGGTATCAAATTGAAAAGGAAACCCGATTAATATTTTACTCATTTTTGCTGCGCAATCATGCTTAATAGAAATACCAGATCAAGAAGAGAACTTGCATGAGTATGAAGTACGAACAGTATGTTGTTCTTAAGAGATTAATGTCAACTGTTATCAAATTAAATTCAAACAGTGTTGACACAATTTCGATACCAAATGGTATCGATTTCAGTGTCTCTTTTGAGCACTTTTCCTCTGTGCATTAAATCACAGACAGCCCCAGGGAATCACTGTTGGCAAATTGCATTGCAAAATGAAAAGCAAAACAAACCTTTTAAAAGAAAAAAAAATGCTCTCTTTAGAATAATATATGAAGCTTAAAAATTATATCACAATCATTTTTATTATAACACAGCAAATGTTGAGGAGAATTATTTACTTTTGATTTAAAATTTATTTTAGACTGTCTAAATGCCTTTCTTTGCTATGCTTTTTTTTAAATTTGGGTTCTTATATAAAAAGTACGTGTATCGGTATGTACGAGTATAAATCGTTTATAGGATCGCGTTAAACGCTGCATACACACATATGTCATTTTTTAATTTACATTTAAATTTAGTTTTATTTATTTTACTTAAAAAAGAGCTCTGTTAAATTAAAAATAAATACGTTTTTTATCTTTCTATGCATGTATACATATTCTGATAAAATTTATTGAGTCGTTGATAGGTCTTGTTTTCATAACACAGACGGACGATATAGCTGGTAATAGATGACAAAAAAAATTACCAAAAATTACTTTTAATTTAATTAATCGATTAAGTTATAAAACAGTATTTTCCAAATTCCTTACAACGTATTTCAAAACAGATGAAAATTATACATTTCAATTTGCAAAGAAGTAATCGTTTCAACTTTTATTGATTTAAATTTAAAAAAAAAGATCTTTATCGAAATGATTCCCACTCAGTTTTATTAGCTCTTTAATATACATAAATAAAATATTTATTTTTTTTTCAATTTTGTGTTATACAATATTTGAAGTACCTTTATAGGCGAATGAATAGTGCATAGCCTACTTGACCTCGCGTGTGTTCCTGCGTACAAGTCAAAATCTTTGCAAGTTGAGTTGGTTAAAAAAAAAATATGGTCTGAGCGCCAACGAAAAAGTAAAAACTTATTTTTAATTATAATTAAAAATTATTATTTGAATTAAAAGAATTTCATTATTGATTTGTTACATAAGAAGCGCTTCAAATGAACATATTCTAACGTATATATATCATAACGTAGCTGTTTGTTGAGTAGATCTCAACTCAAAAAGTAAATTATCTTGTGTACATACAGCATGGTAATTTCATACACGCCTTGTACTATACTCGTAAAATTTCTGGTTCAGTACTACATAAAAGTAAGCAACAAAGTCTGATACATATGTAGACCATACAGAGGCAGAACTGTTTAACTAATTTTCTTATAAAGAGATATTTTTCAGTGAGTTCCTGTTAGGTTATACACCATTTTCAGAGCTTTATTCTGAAGAGGTTGCGAAATAAATTATATGTAGATGAAATTTATAGTTTGTCTTTAGTTTCAATTAGTTTTATCACTTTAAAATAAATATTAAAATAAAAAAGTCGTTATACATTAGCATAATTAAATTTAATAATTAAGATAATTAAAAAATAAATCTTCGTTCCTAAACTTTTATCGACTAGTGTACATGGATCCTTAAACGTTTAAATTACTCCCTGAGGAATGCATAACACACACATTTCTCTTTTATAAAACTTAGCTGGTAAGACCTAACTTTTTATATGTCAATAAAACAAGTTTTTTTATTACAAATTTTATCCCGACGTTTCGTGAATATTTGTTCACTTTTTTAGTGAATTTGTCTAATTTATTAAAATACAAAAAAAAAGAAAAAATATATTTATTATATAATTTTTTTTTTTAAATTTTGTTATTCTATAAGAAAGATTTATAAAAAACACCCAAAATTGTCCAAAAAGATAAATTATAATAAAAACAATTATATTAGATGTGATGTTTATACAGTTAATACGTTTTTCTTATTTTATTTCTTCATATTTTATAACAATAAAATAACATTTCATTATAAATAACGAAAACATTTTTAACTCAATAAAATAACATGAAGAGATTGGAAAAAATATACAATAAGATAAATAATTTTTTTAATTTCTTTAAATTTCAAATCTTCGGAAGATTTTCCACGACATTTTAATTTTGCGCCACTGTGCTGCATAGAAAAGACTTACATATACAGCATTACGAATAATTTTTTGAAATAATGTATGTATGTGTGTATAGTACATGCGTGACATGTACATATGTATATGAAAACTATTTTTATCAGCACATTTTAATAATTAAATTTTTATTGAGAGTATGAAGAATCATTTCAAACAAAATATATGCATCGCAAATCTTTATTAGAAAAATTTCTCAACCATTCATTCATTGATTGATTGCAAAACAAAAAAAAAAAAAACAACTATTTCAAATTCACGTTTTCTTTTTCATTTCATTTACATTTCGCTTGATCTCACATTTGCAAAAATTATTTACTGTTTAAAAATGTAGAAAAAGATCAGTGAACTCAAATTTCATAGGAATGTTGTTTCCGCTTTTATTTTATAAAAAAATATTTCAGTTTATTAGAGCGCTATTGATATTTTCGGTATTCAAAGTTTACAGTTCAAAGATTGAGAATTTGTACACATCAAGTTGTACGAGTATGTTTGTCACCAATATGAAAGTATGTGTATACTGATCTGGTGTCATTAGTGTTGTGGAGAAGGGGTGTTATTAAAAAGATTAAACTGTTAATGTTTTGAATGGGGATTTTGCGACTGTTTAGAAAGTAAACTTTGGAAATTTCAAAAATATAATATTTATTATTAGTTTTGCTCACGGCACTTCAAATTCAGTAAGCTGAAAAAATAAACCCTCATACGTAAACTTTTATCGACTACTGTACATATTTTATGCAATCAATTTGGCCGGATCCTTAAACGTTTAAATTACCCCCTCAGGAATGTATAACACATACAATCTCCACCTTAGAAAAAAATTCCATACAAAAAAAAACAATTATTTTAGATACCATGATCATACACGCTCCAAAAGTTTTATAGAATTTTGAATTCTATTTTTATTTTTGTGCCATTGTTCTGTTACCTATACATGTACACATAAATAACTGCACAGAAATGTATATTCATGCAACTATGTAGATCCATATGACCATATTTATAAGCAAACTTTGGATGGCTTAGTGTAGCAACACAAATGTGCATAGAGAAAATATGGAGCAGTAGGATTTTGTCTGAACGAGTGACATTATTAAATGAGTGTGGATATAAAAATGCCAAGTTAAATAAGTGCTGGGGTACGAGCTTAAATATATAATGAGAAATTTAATGCAAGTTAAATATGTTTTGAAAAAAGAGTCCCAAGCCTATTTAACTGCCTGACTTAATAATATATAAATTTATTTTATTTCAATATTTATATTTAGTATATAAATTTATTATTAAAAAGATTTCGAAATTGTGAATTCGAGGAACAATCGAGGATTTTCTTTTCCAGTCATTTCCTGTTAACTCCCCACGCCGCCGCAAGCCATATGTACGAGTATCTAAAACTCCCATGTATCTGCGATAAGACGCGACAGCTCCATTTGTAATGGTCCAAACCGTGAGTATTAACGTGAGTAAATAATAAAAAGTCTATCGCAAGTACTGGCCCACAAGAAAGGTATTTGTGGCGATACAACTAAAGATAGTCATTGTGTACAAAAATAAAGCGAATGTGTCTTCTTTTGTAAATTACTGTAATCAAAAATTTTAGCACTTCATTTGTGGTTACAGTTGGTTTCATGCAAATCGGTTAAGTTCTCTGTTTTGTAATTTAAACTTGATCTATTGAGCACTATAGAATTATTAAACATAAATATATTTTTCACTAATATTGCTCAAATTCGTTACGAAAAGTTTGCTTAGAGCGCCCTAAAGCGTTCTCGTATTATTATATTTTGAAAACTAAAAACAATTTTTAGTATCAGGCAAATGTACACCAAATTCACATCACACACTTTAATACAAGTTTGACCACTTTACTCTCCCACAAGTTCCAAGCAGAGAACCCACTTTTAGGCATAGAGTTAAAATTGGGTATGTGAAGAAAAATTACTACATATTGTATATTATAGGAAGAAGTCAACCAAAGCATTGAAGAAATATTAAGTAGAAAATAAAAATGTAATCTTAAATTTGAATAAAACAAAGCAAAAACATATATCAGATTAATTAGTTATATTAGATTATTGGATATATAAAAAAGAACACAAGGTCTAACTTTCTTTCAGTTGGATCTTATAAAAACTTTAAAAGAAGAAATATACGAATGAAAAAAATTTAAATTAAACTAAATGGGTCTAAAAGCTAAATATTGATTTTTTTTTTGCTATTGCAATTCTTAAATTAAAGTTTAAATATAAATATTTGCTTATAAAGCAGTACTTATTTTCAAATTAGGAAATTTAATGGATTCTCAATTGAAAAGAGCAGGATTTTGTTAATCTTAATGAAAGTTAAATACAATCATAATTAATATCGGTTGCCTTTTGGCACACTTTAATCCGCTGGATTAAATGGCACTCAATAAATGACATCAGTTACCACTGATGAAAAAACTTATATCCTTCTTTTTTATATATTTGTTAATTTGTGTTGTATAGAAACTCATTTTGCTCAGAAAAAAAACCTTTATCTTTAAAAAAAATCACATCAACATTGAGCGGATACGGAAATAATTTCATAAATATGTGTGTCCTTCTGGCATATGTTTATTATACACATATTAAAGTTGGATAGATACATATATCGTTACCATAATATAAAAAGTACTCAAGTCATTTTATAGCAAATTCTAGTTTTCGTACACAAAACGACAAGGATTTGCATTGATATAAAAATCACAAAAGTAAAATAGACTTATAAGAAATAAAACAAAAATCATTCCTTTCGAGCAGAGTTTTTTGAATGCTCTGCTGTAAAGTTAGAATCCCTCAAAATTAAGGTAGCAATATGTAGGAACACACACACATACAAAGTGCGAGGATATGCTTGAAATTGCATGATTTTCTTTTTCTGCCGCGATAGTTTTTATTGTTTAAGTGGCTTTCATGCCACTGTTTTGTGTTTGTCTTCTTGCTGTTCTATTTAGATACACTTACATGCATACAATGTTTAGATGTTTTTTTGATTAATTTCAATTAATAGAAATTGCAAAACACATATACTTTTGCATATGTGGTATGTACGTGTGTAGTTTAAAAGCAATTGGTATTTTATGTGTATGTAGAAACTGGTATTTAAAGTAAGTTTTCGAAATAATGAAATATTGTTAGAAATGAAATTAGAAGCTCTGACAAGATAACACACCCAACAAACTTAAATCTAAACAAAGCGTTTGTCAACGAATTCGTTTATATGTTCGTATTTTATTTAGTCAGCCTTACTTGTTAGAACGAAAAAAACATCAATTCCCAACAGTCAACAATTTTCAAATTGTCTGTTCCGCATACAACGTACATACTCGTATGTATTCATGCGTGTAAGTGTGTAATTTTGTAAGTAAGTATTTTGCTTCCTTTTTCCTCTCACGTTTGTTTTTATCTTACTCACTTGCAACTTTACAACTGTTTGTAACGTTTAGCACTTTTTAATTTTGATAATATTTCTTTCTTTTCTATGCGTATTTAGTAAATAGAATTTCTTTCATTATTACTGTATTTTCAAAATATAATACGTTCACAGGACGTACTCGTGAATACATTAAGCCATTAATATACGCATATTTATATTTGCGTATAGAACGTGTTTTCTAGTTTGTATATTTCATATGTGTTTATTTCATTGATGTACTTTTTACTTGGCGTTTTTTTAAAAAAAAAAATTTTTTTTTGGAATATTTTTCTTTCCTATTTTTTATTTATAAACAAAAAGACGACTTTTCAAACGAACGTCCATGCGAAAACTAATGTTTTGAAAAGCGCATGAGTAATAACTGCGAATGAATTTTCTACTGTATACATTGAATACAATCAGTATTGATGACGTTATTCAGCATTTAGATTTAGGTCTAAATGGTTAGCCAAATAAAATATTTTATTAGTACAATAATTACAAGAAACATAGGAAAAGAAGGCACCAGCAATACTCAGCGATTGAACGAAATCTAACAAAAAAATTTTTTTATGTATGGGCATACATATTTACATATATACGCTTGTTTATATTTTTGTATATATATATATATATGTGTGTGTATGTGTGTGTGTATGTATGTGTGTGCATGTATGTATTTATGTATGTTGTAAGCAGGTATATATAAAGATAAACATTTCTTTCTCTCTCAGTAACGGCTATAAAATCCAAAGGCACGCCAACCGCAATTTTTTGGGCAGAAAGTCTGAAAAACAGACGCACAAACTCATCTTTACAACAGCAACAACAACAAGAGGCAATTACTAACTGAGTGGAGGACTACATTAATCACGAATATGCATTCGATTCCCCAAAAAAAAATACCCAGTCATACACACATCTTTACATACATCTACTTATGTACATATGAGTGTATTTATGTATGCATAAGTAATAACATAAAGATTCTTTATTTGCGTCTGCTTTTTCATGTGCACACACTCGCCAAGTGAAGCGACCTTCAAAATGGCAACGAACAGATTTTATTTTCTCCTAAATTCAATGACCGCCAAATATTGAAACTTACTTGTCCAAATACACAATTTACATACATACAATTTTATGTGCGTATACTATACTCGACAAACATTCATACACACATACACCCATACCCATGCGCAACACTAGGAGGTTGCATATGTACACACTGACATATCCCTAGCAAAATGAATTTCGGACTGGCCAAATAAGCATATGGCATCCAGTAATTTATGGTGCGGCCAACAATTATGTACATGTGTTGCATTGTGTGCATGACAGTGTGTTGTTCCCCTATTAATGGAACAATGCACCGTTGGTGATATTTCCCACGTTTTGCAACAATGAATATATAAAAACTATAAATATTATTTAATGCAAGTTTAGTACACAAAGTATACTTCATTTTTAATCCAAAACGACATAACGAGCTCATTTATATTTCTTCATAAATATTACAAAAAAATTTAAATGTCATAATATTTATATGTACATATGTATATAAAGTAAAATTCCTCTTCTAAGAAGTTCTCTTTATACTCCGTACGTATGTGCATACATACATATGGAGTCTTATATGTACTGTACAGCAAAATAGGACGGTGAGAAAATGTTAAACTGTTTAGTGAAGACCAAATCGATCACTAGACTAGGGAATGCATGTGTTTCCAAGAGTTTCTCTGCTTGACGTTTTTATAATGCAAGTTTCCAGTCTTATATTCATATTTAAAATATGAAAAGGTTTTTAAAATATATATATATATTTTTTTTAACTAACTTAGCTTGCAAAGCTTTCAACTTGTCAGGAGGAAAACACCCAGGATCTGGGTAGGAATCGAACTAGTGACCTCCGGTTTAGTAGGATGTGCGTTAAATGACTATAATAAGTAAAAATAGTAGATGTTGCTGTATATTAGGGGAGTGTTCTTGTTACGATAAATAAATCTTGTTAAAAGATTTATTATCAATATAGTACATAAGTTTTGTTATAAATGAAATGAGAGCGGACCAAATTAATAATTTCGAAGGAAACATTAAGCACATTACATTAACGCTGCGGTAGAGACAGCAAAATTCTGCAAAGCCGCATTTCTTGTTTTTGCTCTTGTTATATAATATGTGTGTGTGTATGTTTCTTAATATTAATTTGCCGACAAACGTAAGCTTTATTTATTTGTTAAGCTTACAATTTATATGGGGTGAAAACGAATTGATAACGTGTCTATTTTAACATTAAATTCTAAACCTTTTTTTTTTTTGAAGTGCAAAGGAAAGCAAGAAAAATGTTAGCTTGGCATTGCTTTTCTTACATTTTTTTCTTTTAGGTTTTTATGCAAAAGTTAACTAACCCATATATGTACATAAATATTTCTTTCTTACTTTAACAAATTATTCAATTTATTATTTTTATGATTTATATACATCCATATGTACTTATGTATGTATCCATATGTATGCACTTATATGCGTGTTTTCCTTTCGTATTGATGTAATTAAATATTTATGTATGATGTACGTTCGTATATAGGTATGAAAAAATAATTTTGTTCGCACACTCATCATTCAACTTAATCATATATATTTGTGATCAGCTCTCAATCGCCGGCAAAAAATTACAGCATTTCAACAATCAACTCACTTGATATTTTTATTTTCTTTGAGAAACGACAACAACAAGAACACCTTTTTGGAGAATTATACGCTGTCTACGGCATTTTCTTTTATCATTCAATAAACTTTTTTTTTTCTTTTTGCTTTTTATTAAATGTCTTTTTTTAGTAAGATGTTTTCTTTAAATAATTCCATATGTACATACATATGCATGCAGACATTTCGGAATTTATACAATAGCAATAATTACGTTCACTGGAATTATAAATTAATTGATATGAAACAACAAATAAACAATTAAAATTTTGTTTTTCTCTTTTTTTATTTGGGTGCTAGAGTTTTTGTTTTATTTTATCTTCAATGCTTTAGCTGTTGTTATTTTTTTAGTATTCTATAACGCGTTTGTGCCTTCTTTCTAAATGTGTGCTCAATTGAATTTTTACAGTTAAAATTAATAAAATTGGTGATATATGTAACTTTCAATTTCACGATAAAAAATTAATGCGAATGATGAAGAAATCGTACTTCAAGTCCAACAAAATAATAATTATTATTAATGTTGTACAAACAACAATTAAATGTTTTACGTACACACGCTTATTCACTTGGCCGCTCGATGCCTTTTTATCTGAAGCACACAACAAAACAAACTGCCCGACAATGGCAACGAAAACGACATCGACAAGCAACAACAATGGAGTACATACGGTAGCAATGAAATAACTAAAAATCTTGTTCTTTGTTTATTTATTTTTTTATAAGCAGATATTCTTCCGAGTGTATTTCTTGATTTTGGAGTTTTTCAATTCTGCACATTGTAGAAGTGTGGAAGGCAAGCAATACTCGTATAGCGTAAGCAGAGTTGCCGCCGTAGTATCATTAAATGATTATTTTCAATTTCACTTAAATAGTAAAAAATATTTAGCAGAAAATCAAAATACAATATTTCGCCGAACAACTTAAGTTTCGAACATTACCTTGAAACACGTATTTTAGTGAAAATATATATGTAACTTCAGATCATTATCGGTTTTGCACGCCAAACTTACAAACAATTGTTTGACGATTGCAGAATTTTTTTTTTTTTTTTTGTTACATTTGTATATACGTGTGTAAGCATAGCTCATAAATTCTTTATTTTGTAGCAAAGTATTATAATTGTTATATAAAAGATGACAAAAAAATTGTTCCTGTCAACACTGGCTGGTAGTCTCTAGTCGAGACGAAAAAAAAAACGAAACGGCCTACTCCTAATATATCAATTTTCTTTTTACAGGTATGGAACAGTCTGCCAAATGAATCGAATAATACAATTTGTAAATAAAAAAATTAGAGTTAAGGGAACTCAAGTGAATTTATCAACGGCAAATAACGCAAAATTTTTTCTTTCATTAAAATAAATGCATGTTTTTTTAAAAACTTTGTGAATGCTTATGGAAAGTTGGAATGCTTGTGGCGATATTAATGTGCAGAAATATATTTCGAGTATTTTCTATTTTTTAAAGGTAAAGTTAAAAAAATATATGGAAAAATCCTTTTATGGATGTATAGAAAATAATTTATACTTTTAATATCACTTAATTCCTGAGAGAAGCGTATTAATTTCCTATGATATAACAGTTTTCCAACTCTGATCCTCATCAACCATAAAATAAAATAACAACTCGCAATGTGTTTGCACAATGAGGAAATTTCTAAAACTTTACAACAAAATGAAATGTTTGCCTTATGCATTAAGTGAGAGCTTCTCTATAAGAGAATTAAAAACCAATTCTAAACCAATTATACATTCTAACATCCATTGAATTTTTCGGTATTTGTTTCCCTAATTTGAGAAATACAAAAAAGAAACAAAAGAACACGAGAAAAAGTATAACCGAAGAACACATGTGTAGACACATTACAAATCTCAACAAAAGCTCTGTACATGGACTGCACTAACATATCACCATTCTCGTGGATACAAAAGCGTATGAATAAGCGAAAATGTAAAGGGTGTTCTTTAGCTGGAGTATAATATCTAATCTAAATGGTTTTTCGCGCCCAAAAATATATACATATATATGTACATACATATATACGTATGTATGTAAGTAAGTATATCTGTCTGAAAAGTTTGTTATTGTTTGTTTGTTATTTTGCTTACACAAATGTTTTTTAAGAAGCGTCTGTGTGGAAAGACGAAACTCCTATATTCTCTTATATGTACATATATCATATTATTTCACGAAAAATATGTAAATAAATGTTATGAATAAAATAATGACGTTCTCCACAACTCTACATATATACATATTTTTTCTTTTTTTCCGAAGTTAAGTTTAAGGCTGAAAATTATTTTATTATTATACCAAAATATTGTACAATTAATAATAGTCAGTCAAATACGTACATACATACATACATTTGTATAGAACACATCCCTATTTACAAATATATGTTAGTATGAATGTACTCCATCCTTTAACAAGCGTATCCTTAATTTATACACACAAATAATGTTTCTATATATATGTACATACGTATGCATGCACTCTTATGTTCATATATACTTACTACCGTACGTATGTATATATGTATGTACACTTCAACAATGTGTAAAAATAAGTTTTGTAGAATATTACCAGAAGGGAATAACGGAAGGACTGGCTAAATGAAGGTTAGAACGACTGAAGGAAAGATGAAACCGAGTATGAATAAGCTATCGTTGTATGCACCCGTATATATTCATAATCAAACTCACATGTCGATAAATGGATCTGTTGAATATATGTACATACATACATACGAATTGTTGGGACATATGCAATTACAGACAATTTTTCATGAAATAATTATGGGAATGTTTTTTTGACTACAATAATTATTACTTTTCAAATACCGAAGACCTTACAAGGCTTTTTCATATACATGCATGCCCTTATATTGTATGTATGCAAATATTTACAACTTGTTCAATTTAATATAGACTAGTGACACGGCAAGTGTAAAAAGCACCAGCCCATATTCCCTAAAGTTAGCTAAAGACGGGAAACAATTCATACATTGAGGTTTTTCCTCTCAGAAAAATTTGATATGAATACATAGGAGTGCACAGATTTCGAGTCAGAGCATATAAATATAAATATCTGATGATCACATATACTATTAACTTTATGTAGAGTGAGACGTCCGTTATTTTTTATGGAATTTAAAATATGCTCCCTTTAATTTAGAACGCGACATTATAATCACTTTGTATACGTTACGAAAAGCAGCCGTGAATAGCATTTTAGTCACAATTTCATATCTGGTTTCAGACTATCCAAGAAAAATAAATTGTTTAAAAGTAAATAAATACAAAGTTAAAAGTTTATAATATGCACATACACATTTGTTTGTATTCAAGTTTCTTTTGCTGCAAAATAATATTTAATTAGACGAGCTTAGTCAAACTTACCGACAAACTGCTGCCACTTGGCCTTGAATCAGAAACGAATGATTTTGTTTTTTTTTTCTGTTACTGATAAAAATATTTATAAAGGGATTTATTGCACAATAAGACTATTTTAAAATCATGTTATTTAAAACCTTTAAAGTTATAACATCAGATAAAGTAGAAAACAACATACTCATGTCTGAATATGTGTTTTGTTTTTCCAATGTAACTCTGAATACATAATTAAAAAGTCATTGCACAAATAAAAGAATTGTTTTTTCTAACTACATTTCACCAATTCATTTTTGAATAAACTTAATTCATTTACATTCCTTATCGCTCGCTAGTATTTGATTTTAATTGTTAAGTATAATTTATAATTCAAATATAAGTGAAGATAAATTATATCAAGTTAAATATGTTTTGAAAAGCAGCACCTATTGTGTTCAAGTTCAAAATTTAAAGGAATAAAAATGATTTCAAAATTGAAAAGATTTCACACAATCTAAGGAGACATTTCTAGTTATTATGCTTACATGAGTGGCACGAAAAGAAAAATTCTAAAATTTTTCTGCAGTATCACATGCATATGCAAAATACTCACATTTAGTACTTAAATGCACTTTCACTTTGCTAGTATGAGAAGCGCTTAGGAGGCAGTTTTCCGTCCATACATTTGTAATTGTTATAAAAATTGTGAAAGTACAATAAAGTATGAGATATTACATATCACTTGAAAGGATTAGAGAATTAGTGATTAGGATTACTGCTGTACAAGCACTGTATTAAACTTTTATTTTATTTAAATTTCTTCAGTACGCAGAAACGAAAGTTAAGTACGCCTTTACAAAACAATTCTAAAATAGGACTTATATCATAGGAGTATGTGGACCGTTCGCTTCCAATTCTATATGATGCAAATGACTACAAATAAAGATATAGGCAAATAAGTTTATCGAAAATTTATATTAAGTCTATATTAGATTTGTTTAAAACATTCCACACATACAATTGTGGAATGGGGCTTAAATCCTCATGTTGTGTAAAATCATTTTAATTTAAAATTGAATTTTATTTTTTGAAGTTTGAAAATTAAATATAATTAGTGCTGCTTTTCAAAAGATATTTATCTTCACACAGTTAATAATATTTCAAGCATTTCCTTTTTATGTATCAGTATAATTATATAATTAACTACGAGTATAAATTTAAATTTAAAAATAATCTAAAAAGATAAAATCAACTTTATTTAAATAACACATTGCATTAATTAAAATTAACTATACTAACCACTTTTGGGAGCGCCGTATTTATAGTTGTTGCTGTCTTTCCCCACATAAATATTGACGTCGGGCGTGTCTTTCTGTATACCATCACGCGCGTACGATTTGTTATTCCCCTTAAATTGAAGACCAACACTGAAAGGCATGAACATTAATTTGAATTAACTGCATGATTGGATCTCACAAATAATATAACTTTAGAAAATTTTGTGCAATTGCACGGACATACAACCACTTACAACTTACATTCTTATTGAGTTCATATCACTCGTACTACGCTCCTTGTCCATGGATTTGACACGTAAATATTTGTGTTTCACATCCACACCAGACGTAAATTCCTAGAAAATAATTAAAATCGTTAACAATGGCAATAAAATATGAAATGCGATGGCAAAGACTAACATCTCTCATAACATAAGTGATCTCCAGATTGCTAACAAAACTGTCAAAAAATTCTGGATACAAATGCAATACATCCAAGAGATCATCTCGATGAATCTTATGTAAATCACAATAGGTCAAGGCACGTACATTTGCATTTGATTTGCCAATGTTGGAGTAAATACAAGGATTCTCACCAAATATATCATCTTTACCTAGTGTAAAGAAAATAGAAAATGAAAAATAGATTAAAAGTTTTCTTAAAAAAGAAGGAACAACAACGCATTTAATTATTTGGAAATCTCTTAGGAAAAATAGGTCAAGAAAAGATGCACATATGTCATTGTAACTTTTAAGTCTTCCGCTGCACATGTACGTTGAAAATTCAACTTCCCGTCTCTGTGAAAAATCCTTCTAAAGTCCTTCTATTACCGTAGAAAATTTTCATAGAGAAACTTACAACCTGAAATAAATTTATTTTTTTATTTATTACCTTCAAAAATACTTTGCAGCTTCGAAATTTTTGATTGAACTACTTAATTTACTGTTTTTAATTATAAAACGGCAGTAAAGTTAATTTATTCAACTTGCCCTGGCATTCTCATCTTCACTTCTTGCATCAATGTTTTCTTATATTCATCAACTGATTTTGTATTAATTTAGTATTAGTATACTTAATTTTATAATGCGTATGCATATAAATATTTGATGAAACGCTTAAATGACAAAATGTTTTATATTCTAGTTTGTCCTTCATATTCTGAATTTAAAACAGTCGCTTACAAAACATTCTTAATCCCTTTAAAGAAATATTATTAACTTTTCGAACTCATTGCCGCCCTTCATATTAAATGCCTACAAATAAGTTTATTCTGTCATTACTTTTCGGCTAATCGGCTAATCGGCTAATCGGCTAATGATTTGTATTCGAATGGCAGACCTAAAACTTACCCAATATAACAATGGTTGTATTCTCTCTTTGGATTTCAATAGATCCCCTGGCTATAAAGAACAACGATGTTAAAACATCACCTTTATGCACTAACACATCACCGGGAGGTGCGTGAGTAGTTTTAAATTTTAAGGACAATGCTCTAGGATCGAAAGAAAAAAATTTAATTTATATTTTAGAATCAATAAGTTAAGAATGTACCTCAAGCAACCGGGACTAGCACCGGAAAAAGCGGGACAATTTTGCAATAATTTGCGATTCAAATGTAAGCAAATATCGGCCTGTAGGCATTCGGGAAAGCCCTTTAATACCGAATTCATATCAATGCCATTGGTATAGGTCCAGGCATGTTGAAAATACTCCTCTAGGCGTTGTCTCAATGGATTGGGTATCTAGAGAAACCATTTGATTTTATTAACACCAACAATAAGAAGAAAACGAAAATATACAACAGTGCTGATTATGTGACCGGAACTTTCATTTAAAAACACAGAATCAGATCCGAGTTCTTGGCATAGGTCTGTGTTTATAACATTTCAGCATTAAAATTTCAAAATATGCAAGCGTCATCATCTTACGAAATAAACTCCTGTCACACAATCAACGCTATTATAGGATATCAACAGATTTACAGCGTAACTTGACTATAACGTTAAGTGTATTTTAAAAATATAAAAAATAAAAAAATAAAAAATAAAAAATAAATAAATAAAGATGCAGTTTGATGATTTTGTGAGCTGTTGTGAACGTTATAGCCAGGATTTGACTGTTTTGATTTTGTAATACCTGATGAAATCTTATAAACTCTCGCACTCTTAACATTTGTGTATGATAGCGGGCTGTACCCGAATACAATCGTTGTATAATGGCCGAAACATTACCGAAAATACTAGCATACATTAAGGCTGAAATTAGTATATTCAATAAATGCTGATACAAGGAAGTATTTGTATACGGTTACAAAAGTTACTTGAAAAATAAAGTTAACTTACATCCCACCAACATAACACATATTGTAAAAATTTTCTCTGCATCTGTATTTGGAGCCACATTACCGAATCCCACCGAGGTTAAGGATGTAAATGTAAAATATAGCGCGGTTATATACCGGGACTGTAAAATGTAAAAATTATTTTTTTTTCATTTAAAAACTGCCACTACCTTCTCCCCATCCGACTCTCACTACATCATTTTACTAAGTTTTTTTAATTTTCTTTTTTATTCCTTTACCTTGATAGAAGGACCACCGGTTTTATTTTCAAAATAGGGTTCATCAATATCATTTCCCAAGGTATGTAACCAGCCTATATTTTTTGATAACATTATACGTTCAGCATTGCCAATAGCATACCTAAAAGAGGAAATTAATTACAACAGCCAAGAACGTGTATACTTTATTCGGTTAACCGGTTATAAGAAACAACAACTCGACTTCATTAGATGCCGCCTTATTTTGTATTTGTATTCATACAACTCGCAAACTATTTATATGTTTTTAAGCGTTTCATTAACTGAGCATTCAAAGTAAAAATAGCGCAAACATTCTAAAGCAAACTATTAACATCAATATCGTATCATACAACACAGAATATATATTTTTCTTGGCTAAAATTTATATACATATTTATCTTAGCGGCTCCAAATATTTCGTCATATTCGCATTAAAAACCGAAAATTGCTTCTCCATGTGTAATCACAATAGATTTTTTTTTTAATAAAAATTACAAAAAAAAAAATCTAAATTATGATTTTGGAAAAATAATGAAAATTTTCACCTTATATGTGTTTCAAAGTGGAAAATGTAATTACTGTTCCCCAAATATATATTTTTTAATTTCTTAAATATAATCGTAAATATTTTGTCCCTCTGAACCATTGCCAGTTCGGCCAAAGTACCAAATCCAACTACAATGCACAGTGTGGCATACTATTCTACTACAGAATAAGACTTCGTTCTCAAGAGAGGATGGCTCTTGCAAACAAGTTCCTTGATATCATCCGAACACATTACTAACCACAAAACACACGCCAAATAGCTTTGATGCTACTCTTTTATGTACACTGTCAGGTAAATTTGAAATAATTTTTAAGTAATATGGGACTAGTGTTCTCCCATCAGCCGAGAAGCAAGTGTGTTAGAATAAGAATAAGTGTAACACATGAACAGATTTGGTTGCCCCTATTTTCCATAAAGATTCTCTATTTATATGGAACCATAATAAGCAGATTTCTTTATAATAAGTTATTGTTCACTCTGGTACACAGAGAAAATTATATCGAAAAACCGACTTTGCTGGAAGGTATCTATCCTTTTAATAAATGTATTATTTCAAATTTTAATTAATTTCCAAATCCCTTTTTGAATGGATTGAACAAACTTTTGTTTAATTTTTTTAAAACTTGAATTGAAATCTTAAAAAAAAATTTTTTTTTACAATTTTCTTTAAATTCAGTCCACATTGTTTTATTAAGTAACACAATTTTTAATTGGAAAACCCCTTTTACAAATTTATAAAATTATGAATTTCTAAATTAAACCAAATTGCTTTTGATTCAACAGTTAATGCGTTTGAATGGAAAAAAAAATGTATATATGTGTAGGTAGATACTAACGCATGTACATATATGTATGTCAGAAGAATAATATGTCGCTCCGTACTTTAATAACATAAAATTTGTCTGAATTTTCCACATCCTACATTTTTTCACTGATACGAGTAAACTTATACCTGTTCAAAATGGCTACAAGTCAAGTGTCTACTTGACTTGTATTTTTTTTAAAAAAATTTTAGCGTTTGCTGTTTTAAATATTCAGCTTCAATAAAACGACAGATAGAAATAATAAAAAATTATATATCGCAATTAATTCCGTGGAATATGGGTGAGTATTGAATAGAATATTAAGTATCAAATTGCGTGAAATCTGTAGCACAGCTGTGAATTCATAGCATATGCGGCACGTTTTCAAAAATACTTTTATTTTCCAAAGGCTGAGTTAAAAAATAATTGAAAATGAAAAAGTTTAAACAATTAGGGAAAGGATAGCATTTCCTAAAATCAACAAAAATGCCAAGAAAAGTAGCCAAAAAATTGTTATACATGTAGAAGGGAAAAGACTCTATGGAATTGGCAAACTAAATTTCCAATTTGTAAAGATTATAAATATATATATTTGTGTATAACAATTTATCATTATTAATTTTTCGATTGTTGACACCATCGACCAATTTGTAACATGTAATAAGGCTTAAATATGTATGTACTTATATATATTCATATCCTAATATATATATATATATATATATATATATATATATGTCTATAAATTTTTTTTAATAAAATATTTACAAAAAAAAAATCCATGGAAGAGAATTAACAAGCGTTTAAATTACGAATAAGTGTGATGCAAGAAAAATTTCTAAAAGAAAATGTTAAAATTACGAATAACACACTGCAAGAAAAAATTTATAAATATAACACCAAATGAAATATTATATATATATATGCAAAATAGAAGGAATGCCATTAAAAACTTGTTACCGGCAGCCTCCTTCAATATTGTTCATTTCTTCAAAATGCAACGTCTAGATGCATTTCAAATTGCAATTATTACCATGCTTGCAAAAGGCTACTCGAGTTGAAAAGCAGAAGTATGCATTCAGCAGTCAACTAAAGCAGCCTACTGCAAATATAAAACATCGCTTAGGGCTAACATGCCAAAACTTGCAGTTAGTGCAGTGGCAAACTATTGCGCTCTTCCGAAACTATTAGAAAAATGCCAAATCTCATAAAATGCCTTTCAAAATACGAACCAAATTGTTCGTTTTCAGAGTATGTGAATAACAAAATTTAGTGGCGGGGCAGTTTAGGGAATGAAATAAAAAATATATCGTTGATCTCAAGTAGAAGGGGTCTAACTCGCATTTTTTTTAATAGCTTTTTTTAATGAACTGAATATACATTGACTAGATTTCTTCAATTATTTTTTTCCCACAAAAAACAAAAAAAACTTTTGCAAAAAAATTTGATTTAGCACCTTGCTATTTGGGAGCAACGATATGTATATATGTATGTGTGTATATACGTATGGATATAAATAAAAATAGGAACAAATTAACTTTACCATATGCAAGCCAACCAGTGGGCAATTAGAACAAAAGTAGCCATCAGTAAAACCAATACAGCAGCTCCATATTCGGAATACCGATCGATTTTACGTGCAACTCTTACCAGACGCAAAAGACGAGCTGTTTTCAGCAAACCAATCAATGTTGTCGTCTATGAAATAGTATAAAATCTTTAATATAACAATAATAATAATAATATTTTTGGTTTGTTTTAATTATTTCGTGTTCTCCTCTGAAATGCAAAACTACGTAACATATCTTTTTAAAAGTTTACAGCAGAAGCAAAAAGCTACAAAATATAGAAAAAATATTTAAATACGTGTAGTGTGTTATTTTTATTATCAGCTTGAATGATGGATGATGTGTTATATTTTATTTAACATGATGGCTACACGATCTAGTTTTGGCTTTCAAGTTTTCATACACTCACACATACATACAAATATGAATATGAATATATATATATAGGACAAATGTAATTTTAAGGAGCAACAGTAATTACAAATTTATTATCAGCAATCCCATATTTAGGAATTGACTTAGTACAATTTATTTACCATTAAAATATCACTCCAATTTACTTTGACTTTACACAGCCTATGCCTTGGCTTTCAATTTGGTTCACTTTTTCTTCCAAGTCGGTTTGAACAATTTGAAAGGAAAACGTGACCATGTAAGAGTAGGGTAAGGAAATCATGCACTTGATAACACGTTACTTTTAATTTTTTGCCGCAAATTGATCAATAAAAATAATCATTTTTATGCCTACGTTGTTTTGCATTTGAGGCGACGATATCCAGCTGACGATGGCTTCGTCCTAAGCTATGTATGTATGTATGTTTCTAAGTATAAGTTCTATATATTCTAATTATATGTGTGTACAAGTATGCATGTTATACGTATTGAATTAAATAAAAGCTAATCTCAGCATTCGTGTACTTTCGTTACATTCCATTTACTTTCCCAGTTAGCTATTACTAATTGTGTGTAACTATTAATTGTAGGGGTATGTATGTAATTTTGTGTGTATGCTTTTTGTATGTACATAGATATCTAATAAATATATATTTGTAACTTAGTGTTAGTTTAATAAACAATTTTGTTTTAAAATTTAACCAAAAAGCTGATTTTGTTTTCTTTTGCTGCAAAACGTGTGTTAGAAAAATAACTGAAAATTTTTAAAAAGCATCTAAACACTGTAAAGAAAAAAAATTATATGTACGTAAATATAAAAATAATATTATCATATAAGAAAAAAAAAAAATTATTCAACTAAATACACATACAAAAAAACAAGGTTTCGTAATGAAAACGACACTAAATCTTTTCATGACACAACAGACACAAGTCGTCCAAAATGCAATATTATTATTTCTCAATTGCATAATGTTAAGTTTGTTTGTTATTATGCTTTGTAAACAGTTATTTCCATATTCTGGTCTAAATATTGTATGTTGTTTTTTTATTATTTTCAAATTATACGAACCGAATTACCAATGATTGAATATTTCTACGTATAAATCGTCCTTATTATTGCGACTGTTTGTTTGACAAGCGAGACCTGCAAAATGTATAAAAATTCATAAAAAGCGCCGAAGTCTACGGACAATAAAATCTTAATATGATGCCACCCTCAGTCTAATAAATTTCACATGTAATAATATTTTACTCAGTTTCGCATTTCAATTAATTTTGGTAGTGGTCCGAATGTCCTTCGTACGTATATACCACCAGTTCATATACACACACGTATTAGCATTAAAAGAAAAACATTTTGTAACGGATTATTGATAAAAGATTTTCGGTAGTTGCTTTGGGAGAAATACATATAATTGTACAGGTGATAGCTGGAAACTAATAAGTAAGTATACACACATATAAGTACATCTGCCTCTGGATGTGTGCACATTTTGCCTTTTGCAAACAGTACAGATGTGGGCACAGATATAGATAGCACAATTACAGATATGAACACAAAAGAAAAATGAAAAGGAAAAAATCGCAATAATAAAAAAACTAAAAAATTAATTATCTTTGGAATATGCACCTTCCTTACATATGTAGCATTTAAGTTTTAATTTTTTTTGCCATGCGTCTTGATTTTGGAAAGGCAAATGCAATACGCAGACTGCATAAATAGCAGAATACATAAACAGTTATCTTTTGTGTCATATAATTTATTTTTAAGTCAACTATTTGCATTATTTGATATCAATATTGATCACATTGGGATTGGATCATGTCAGGTAAGGATAAGAACGGGACAGTTAACGAAAAAGATTCTCAATCACCAGAAACATTTGAAGCAAGCGCGGCCAGAAAGAATGTTCCTGTTCCAGGATGTTTTGCCTGAAAATTTCTTATTTAAAACAGAAATTTACATAAAGGACAAAAATAAATTTTTATTTTTATTAGTAGCAGCAGTAGTAGTGGTGCAGTAGTAGTAGCGGTCTAGTAGTAGTAGTAGTAGTAGGAGTAGTAATAGTAGTAGTAGTAGGAGTAGTAATAGTAGTAGTAGTAGTAGTAGTAGTAGTAGCAGTAGTAGTAGCAGTAGTAGTAGCAGTAGTAGTACTAGTAGTAGCAGTATTAAGTAGTATAATTTTTATCTAAGCACACTCAGTATACGATTCCTAAAGTTTTTTCACAAAGCAATTGTAATTGATAAACTTGGAAGTGGCATGTTTTAGGTTGTGCTGCGCAGGCTCACATTTAACGGTAAAATTGATATATCTTTCAACTTTAAAATTCTATACTGTGGTTGGTTTCAAAGTAGAATTGTTTGTGAAATTAATAACCGAAAGTACACGCTCGTCATCGGTATTGCTTCCTGGTTGGAAGCGTATAATCCTTAATATCACTTCTTTTTTAAAGAATTCTAGCAAGTAATTTAAAATACCAGTCAATATCCAATTTAATTTTGAAATTAGCTAAAAAAATGTTTTTTTTTTCTTCGCAAATTATGCATTATAATGCTAATATTGGCTACTCACTGCCTGAAGTCTCTCTTTTTCCACTAATGATTGAAAATACATTATCAGTCCCTGTCGACCGTTTTTATTCTGTGCAAATGGATTAATTAGTAACTTCTTGATTCTCTATCACATTTTCTTATATTACTGAAGAATATTTTAATAGATAAATGTAGGGACAATTATCGTACGTGTATGTATGCGTGTATGTGTGTAATGCATGTACGTGTATGTATTGTACATTAATCTAAAAAGTATAAAAAGGTTATCGAAAGTGTTGGAATCATTGAAAAACGTAAAGCCCTTGATAAAGCCATTCAAAAATTGTATAGAGAAAAATTATTTTTGGAAAATCCTTAAAAGCTAAATTTAAGAAAGATGAAATGAAAAACTTGTACGAGAATTACGAGTAAGCAGTATGTGTGTGTAGTAGTTTTTTAACTATAAATACATTCTGTCCATATCTGCAGTAATGTGTGCATATCTTTTGAATTAAAATTAGAAGCATTGTGTATATTTCATGAAATAAAATGTAAACAACAATTGTAGTTATTGATTATCGTACAGGTGCGTAAGATTTGTATTTTGTTTCGTTCAAGTTAAATAATTATTAAATAAGAAAAGTGCATTTTTTTTTATTAAGATTACAATAGAAGTAGAGTAGTAGTGGTTGGTTGCTCTTGTTATTGTATTTACAGGCAATACGAATACTTAATTAAGTTCTGGCAAAAATTTGCTATTAATTGTATTTTAAAATTAATTACATTATCGAAACAAGGAAAAACGAAAATGTTATCAGAGTTGAGCATAAAGAAAATTGGTTGCAACTGCCACCTATTGCCCTCAACTGTACAAACAGATGCGAGAATGTCTGTAGATACTTATTCGGATATGATTTATTAACAGAATATTTATATTCTTGCAAAGTAGTAGTAAAAAATATTGAAAATTTTAAAGTAAAAAACCAAAATAAATCGTGTATGTAGTGAAATATTAAATTTTTTTAAGTTTATTTTTTAAGTAGAAACTGGCTTTTAATACCTCTTCATTATCCAAGCCAAGCTGTAAAATATTTTTGTTAAAATAAAATTCTGAATTATAACAAAGTTTTTTTTTTTAGCATGTATTAACATCTATTAAAAATATAAATAAATATTATATTTTTTGTTTTTTAATTTATTTTTTTTTTTGGGTTGCTTTGGTTTTGCTTTGTTTTTAAATAATAAATAAAGTATAGGGTGGTGGGGCGTAAGTGGGGGTTTTGAGTGTAAGGAAACGAATGCAACGTACATATTTTGATTTTTCAAACAAATAAAAATCGTAATTAATGATTTTTTTTTTTGTTGCCAATTGAAGAAAATATATTGAATAGTATTTCTTTGTTGAACTGAAAATCTCTGCAATTTACCACAATAAAGTTGTACAGATAATTCGAGAATATATCTAAAAGCGTAAGACACAGTTCCGTAGCAGAGTGAACTAGATACTCTACTACATCAATGTAATAAGCAGACAAACTAGGTTTTTAAATAAAGAATCATAATCGGTTTATTGAAAAGTGAAATGCTACCAACAAACGAAAATTAATTTAAGTGAAGTACTTTTACAAAAGAATAAAAACGAGTAAAATCGGAAATTTACTACCAGGCCTAACGTAAATGTTGTTATTATATTTATTATAAGTTTTATATGAAAAAACCATAAAAAGTACACATGCAAGAGATCGTTGATTCGAAAGCGCTTACAAAACAAAATATTAATCGGTTTCTTTCTTATTAATTATTAATAAAAAAAAAAATATATAAAAAAAGGTTTTGTCGTACGTCATGGCTCGCAATGCTTTCTATCCGTAAGTCTCCAGACTAACAGGCTTTAAAAACTTTTTTTAGTACCTTTAACATGGCGAAAATTGTATACTGAAAGAGGCTTTACTGCAGATCATACGACTCCATAATAAATGAATAAATTTTACTGGATGGAAAGCAATGCAATTCAGTTTATGTATGTGTGTCCGTTCCTACAGTACCTGGCCAAATTAGTAGACGCTGTTTTATTAAATACTAATAAAATACTAACTACCTAACTAACTACTAAGTTTTGCAGTAGTTAAAAGTATTGGCAAAGGAAAGCTAGAAATAAAGGCCTCAAATCAAATTATATATTTAAAAATATTCCAACAGAAGAAGAGCTTCAAAAGTGCTTATTGAAAAAAATTTTTTTTTTTTTTTTTTTTTGTTTAAATAAAAATTCAATTCAATTATTATTAGTCAAGTGTGCATTCTTATTTACGTTGGAATTTAATTTAAGCTGGATAACTGAAATTTTTATTTCCATATTTAACTAATATTAGGTCCGAATTCCAACACAGCATATTATTTAAATATAATTTGGTACAAGAACAGAAATTGTGCGAACAAAATCATTTCAATAAAATTTATATTTGGTTAACAATATGGTTAACTGTAGGTCTACTATGCGCATAAGATTTCGTACTTTTAATTTCATTCACATCCCTATAGATTCTACTGTTCTGAAATCCGCAGTGCGTCTTAGGAACTGACCAGGAACTGCAGTATAAGAGAATAAATTTCAATATATTTTATAAGAATTTTGACTTTAACGTAAATAAAGAGGGAAGAGAATAAGAGATATTAAACCAACTATTGTAAAACGTAACTGAAGTACAAATGAAAAATATATTTCTACTGAACGGAAAATAAACAAAACGAACGATGAATAGTTACGACACAACAAACACACACATAAAAAAAATTTAAATTTTACACTTGGCTTTAAACAAATTGGCTTTTTAGTGCATTTTGATTCGAGAGATTTTTTATTTTCTTATTTTTAACAGGTACCAGCAACCTTCTACATACTTTTTCAATCACAATTCCGCTGCCACATTATGAATTAACTATGAACTGACTAAGAATTAGAACAGGGACAAAAAAAATCATAAACAGAAAGAAAGAGGACGACAGAAGAAGGTATAAAAAATAGAGCTTAAAATTTTATACTGAAAGTCAAAGTAGAGAAGTTTTACAATAGTAGGGCTCAATATGAAATATATATTTATTTATTAAAAATTTTTTTTTTTTTTTTGGCTTCGCTACGTTGTACATTATACAGTGAACGTCATGAAAAGGCTTAGAGTCGTTTAAAGCCAATAAAACAATTTTTCTTAATTTGTAAATAAAAAAAAAAAAAATTAAAAAAATAAACATATAAAAAAAAAATTAAGAAAGTAACTTACGTAGGCTTGACAGTGTCCGATTTTCCTTGTTTTTCATTTTAAAAATCTTAGTATTTAAATAAAATGTAATAATCGGACAAGAGAGGGCAATTTTTAGTTAAACCAAACTAGAGAATAACAAAAAATTTACATGGGAACGTTCGCATAGTGAAGTCAACCCGAAAGTTATTAAAAAACTTAAAACTTAATAGAGATCTACGATTTATAGAGATTGTAAAACAGCGAGAGCAGAATGCTGAAAGAATACACTGGGATTCTGCTTTTGTGTATTTTCAAAACTAAAAGATACGGCGACCATCTTATGAACAAATTAAAAAAGTTTGAATATTGAAGTTTCGCATAATGCCTGAGTTATTTTGAAGCATAAATAACATTTCAAAGTGTTGGCTTTTATTGCCTAGTTGGATGAAATTATTCAGAGGTAAGCGACGAAGAAAATACATAAATTGTTGAATTAATTTAATTTCATTCTTCAGAGTTGTTCTTTAGGATATAAAATGTGCCAATTGCAACAATAAAGCTTAAAATTTATTCTCCGCTGTTGCTATTCACAACACAAAACAAAAAACAGACAGTTTGCTTGATAGCTCGTCCTGCAAAGCATCAAACATACTCGCCTTGAAAGTTCGATGTCAGACTTATAAAGAGGAATAAGTATAGAGTTTCCCTAGAATTAACTTTCAAGGCAACAAAAGTTTTACAAAAATTATTGCATACGGTTTGCTTGTACAAAGCATTTTTTTAAGAATTCATTCTTTTAATGGCAAACTATTGTTAATTGTGGTTGTTGGAGGAACGTTCGCAAGTAAATTTGTGTAATTAATTTTTAGTTTACAAAATAAATACAATAAAAGTTAAATACAATCCATCGTAAATGAAAACAATGTCATTAGGGATCACAAGTGGCTAAATAATTTTACAAAGCTCTTCAATAAAATAAATAAATAAATAAACGTATAAAAATATACAAGTATAATTTGGCTAATGATGAACTAGGCAGTAAGAGAAACTAGAGAAATTAAACAAAATTATACACATACATATACATTTAAGTTAAAAGTATATGAGAATAAAATTAAACGGAAAACTAAAATTTTTCACGCTGTTATTTCGGTAAAATTATGTATTGAAAATAAAATAAACAAATAAAAATAATTATAGTAATAATTGAATAGAATCTCGCTGGCCTAAGTTAACCGAATTTCAGCGTCCAAGTGACAGCAAAAGAATTTAACTTTTCAAAGCGTACATACAATTTTTTCAAACCAACTGGAAAAATAGTTTTGAATAAAAAATTATTTTCGAATCCCGAAAATATTGAACAGTAGTCGTATATCCCTCTTACGGAAGATACTTAACTTTAAGGCAATCAGTAAAAAGTAAATGTCAAATTTTATTTACTTCGTTATTTCATGTTAGCAATTAACTTTTTTTAATTGAGCTTTTTAAGTTGTACCGATTTGGTGAAATGGATTTTAATGAAACCAATACTGTAATTACGTTAAATTATATTTAAACACACTGGGTCTAGGCAGGAAGCGAATCCGCGACCTCCATTAAACACACAAATTGCAAGCATTGTAGCAGTTGAAGGAATAACGATTATGTTTTGATATGACTGAGATTTGAACTGACACCTTACGATTTTTCGAAAACCAGCTACCGTTATCAGAGTTCTTTTAAGTTTAATTGATTTATTGTTACAACTTTGATTTTACTGAAACTTCCCAGGTTTATTTTTAATTGGCGAAGGCTTTAATTTCCAGTCGTTCTACGAAAACTTCTGTGAAATGCGCATAGGAGGAGGTGATACTTCGCGAAACTCATTTTCAATTCCTCTTTTAAAAAAAAAAAACCTTCAGACACTTCGGTTAACTTTTTCTCGTGATTCTACTGCAATAATAATGTTGAGAAAATATTCGTAAACTTACCTCGTCTGTGTCACTGCCTACCAAAAGTAAATCAAATGGTATGGCTGCCACCAAATCGATTAGGAACCAGCCACTTAAATAGTGAACTGCTATACGACCCGGATGCGAGACGACTTCATCTTGCCCATTAACAAAAGTAGTACGGAAATTTATTAAAATATCAACAACAAATGTGACATCAACTACAAAAATGGAAAGGTAATAATTTTACGAAAATATTAGCCAGGACACGCCGCACTAGAAATTTCTATCTTTTTAAAATTTATAATCTATTGCCGTTATTTATGCATGTAGCATTTTTATTTGATCGCTATTATACTTTCTTACCTCGGCGTACAGCTTTTGTATAATGAGCGCATTCAAGCCGCTGCAATTGTCAAAAGAAATTGCCACGTAATTACACCACTACATTAGCGTGAAGTATTGATACGAACATTACAGTACGTTTGTATGCACGTACTCATATACATCTATCCCTATGTTTAAGTGTGGATGCAATGTATTATGGCATTTTGTTTTGACAATCAATAACGTAGTTATTTTTAAAACAATATTTTGAATTAGGTATCAGAGACCCCATAAAGTATATGGATTTCAAGGATAGGAAGAATAGGCAAAATTTATTTAGAAAACATACATATAAGAACATATACACACATTCATATGCAAATATGCATTTATGTATATGTACACGTACGCATCCCAATTTTTAACAAATTGGGCTGCATTTTTAAAACGCTGCATATAGTTGGATCACACCAATTCGTTATTCACAAATACTGGTTTACCCTGATGAGAGTGCTATTTTCTCAATATACGCATGCAATTGGCCATTATTCAACATTATTGTAATAATCTCCAAACACTTATCCACCAAAAATTGTGCCTACATATGGGAATCATGAAAATATTCCATTTTAATGTTTAAATTTTCTATGATTAAAAATACATCGCTTGGTTTTTATGCTCATTACGCTGCGTAGTATATTGTTAAAAGCTCCAATATTTCTTAGAACACATTAGAAAAATTTACTGGTGGAGTAAAATTTCATATAATCAATTTGTAATTAATGTAATTAATTTAGTTCTGGAAACTGATTGCGGTGCAATATCACATAAAAAAATGTAGGAAAAGATTTTGAAAAGTTTGATTTAAATGATAAAGATTTTCTATGAATTATATAAATGGTATATTCTTTTTAAAGCTTCTCTGGGTTCCTTCATTGTGGTTTCCAAACTTTAATTCGTATCTACACATGTAAAGTATTTTCACAAAATTTTCCATTTAACAACCTTTTAGGACCAGTCTACTCAGGTGCGTTCTAATACATGCTCGTATGTGCACCCATACCAGTACGCTTCTCACAAGTTATTTCTAAATTTTTTAATACGTGGATTACATAATAATTAAACAACGTAACCGTTGAGAAGCAGACAACTCATATTAAATATAAATAAATTAAATAAGAATGTGTAGCACTAGTGATGGGATCATGCAGCAGAAAAACAGTAGCGCACTACCGCCATAGACTTTATTAGCACAGGAGCTATTCTGCTTTCGATGTACTAAATTCATACAAATTTTTCAAGTTAAGCTCATTCGGCTGTGTAATGTCGAGCTCCCAAATTACAACGCTAATATTCTCCGACTATCCTTCTATATCAGAAATTTTTAATTCATGTTTGCCCTATTCTATTGAGTTTTAAATGTTCTTTTCATCTAAGAAATTTCGAAATTCTCTTAATAGAATATGAGTGTAGCCGAATTTCGGCTAAGCAACTTCAGACGCCATATCGAAAGTACCTAAGGAAGATGAAGTCGGAGAATATATTTCTAATACATTTTTTTTCAATTATATGGTTTAAGAATAGTTTTCTCGCAAATCAATTTTTAATTGGCAACTCAGTTGTATTGATTTCTTATTTTTTGCTCTTTGTTCCAATTACCTATAAGATCCACAATAACTATAGGATCACTGTTTATATACTTATTGGTACGTCTCTGATAATCTTGTTCACCCAATAAAAATGCAGCTACGTATGGTGTAAATATTGCCGTATACATAACCAGAATCAAAATTATCCAATCCCAGACAGCCTTGAATGGAGAATAATGTAAAATAGTCCAACGATGTGTTTTTGCAATCATATTTTTTTGTTCTGGCAAAACATTTGCTCCCAGAGATAACACCTTAAAGTATAGGAATGGGAATTCATTAAAGAATAAGTAATACTCACATATACAAAATTCAATACGTGTACTCATTTTATATATATGCATTTGGCCGATATTTTGTTTCACAAATATCCGATTCTCAGGAAACTCTTGAACTTTTTATATTAACATCGCAATGGGGGTTTCACCGAAGTTTATATGTACAAATTTGTATCAACATATAAGCTTACATACATATATACAAACATATGAATACATACACATAACATTTGTAATACTTTAATTACTATTATTATAGTAAAATAAATCTTTATCTATTTTACCAATAAATATTTTTTGTGATTTTCTTGAAATCGCTGCGAGCAAAAAGTACACACTTTTCACCATGCCAAAAACTAGAGAACAAGCGAAAGCACTAAATTCTCCATTTCTTCAACTTTTAAAAAGGTATAAGTTTTTATATTCTTACACAATTTACGTGTGCCACTACAAGCTTTGAAGTCTTTCTCCTTGTCAGTCTGCAGCTCACCATGCACACAAGACGACCTTCATTGGGAGGCATATAAATACTTGATGAAAATCCTCATACACAAACACAAACACAAACATATATATATATATAGATGCACAGCCTCAACTAGCGAGATTTCGTTGCTTAATAAAAAAAAATGGAACATACGCGCCCATATACATAAATAAATACTCCTAGCTATGCAAATATGTATGTATGTGTATTCATATCTATATACACGCATGCTCGTGTTGCATATAAAATTTAATAATATTAATTTTTTGATTTTTTTTTAAATTATTATTAATTTCCTGAAGATGTTAACACATGGTCAACGAAATATCGCAAAACAAATATATTAAAAAATGATATGAAAAATCACGTTTGAACTTAAAATAAAATTAAAAGTGGTACAAAAGGGTGAATAAATAACTGAATATTTATTTCACGTAATCACACGGTTCACTCACTCTCTCGCAAGTTGTGCGTGATTTCAATCTATTTGAAAAAATTACATGATATTTTTTTAGCAGACATGACATATCTACATATATACGTATGTGTTTGCGAAATCGTGCGATTGAATGAGGTAGTGGTGGCCCTTTAGTAATTTAGCATGCGCATTATGTTTAAAAGATTTTTAGCAACAAGAGTAATAATTATAGACAAAGTCAGTGTCTTACCGTTTCCACAGGATCTGGAAATTTAATTTCAATTTTTGGGCTTAGTAAAGCTTCTTTGTCTAAAGTGTCCTCTCCGTGCTCGCTAACATGTTTCGAAGAAAGTTTGCGACCAAAAATTTGTGAGGAAAACTTATAGCGGCTATTGCTGTTATTATTGAGATTCTTTCGTTTTTCCTCTGGCGTTGTTTGGCAGCTGCTTTGCGCTATAGATTTTGAGAAACCGTGATCTTTGCTAGCGTAAGGTGCGTCCGTTTTGTTAAGCTTGCGACTTTTTTCACTAACGTTGTCAGAACTGGTCTGTATTAGAACTGCTTTGTGGCGTTGCTTTTCACACTTATCACAGGATATGCCAAGGCCAATTCCGTCAGGCCCAGTTTCGGTTAGTGGTTTCATGCTTTTCATTCCACATTTTTCCAGTGGCGTTAAATGTGATTGCATTATTGAATTTCCCGCATGAGGTATTTGAGCAATTACCGAATGATGTGGCGTTCGTTGCTGCAATTGTTTGTTGTGTTGCAGTTTTCTCTTGCGCTGTATTGCTTCGTAAGTGCTGGATCCGAATTTTTTACCCTGCTTTAAATTATCGTGCAAACAATTTTTTATATCTTCTAAACCATTTTGGGAAGTTTCATTTTTCACACTTTTGCGGTACATAAACTCATCACCGTCGTCTTCGATATTAGAGCGCACTATCTTATGGTACATACGAAAATTGTTGGGAGTCTTTTGAAAATTATTACGTAGGAAATATTTTCCATTTTCATCTTTATATGACAAAAGGTTGGAATTCATTAAAATATCGGAAACGAAAATGCTTTTTTTATTCATTTTGTTGGCAGTGCACATTAGGGAAAAGAGTTCGCGCTCCACAAATTTTTGCAGCTTGGTAGAGGTTAAAATCTGATGAGCAAATTTTTTTTTACGTGTTTCAAGCAGAGGAGTCTGTTTGTTTTTAGACACATAAATTTCGCATTGACGTAGAATTTCGTCCAATTTACGTATCTCATTAAGCTCTATGCAAGATTTTTGTGACATAATGTTCCACTATTGTACAATTCATCTAAAAAATACGCCAGAAAATTTTCAGTGCAAAATTATGTATATCCGCCTAAAAGTATGCAATTCTTTTTCTTTTCTACTGAATAGTATTTCGTTATTTAATACTTACTTAACAAGTTAGAAACAATTATTTAGAATATAAGTTCTATAATTTTTTGATTTTTATTAAGTTTATCAATTAATCATTCTTTTTCTGATTTTGCTGTTATGTAAAGATTTTCTTCTCACATTAAAATGTTTCGTTCTGAAGTGCTACCAAATTTAACGAAAAGTTAGACGATAGAAAATCAATATAATTGAAGTGAAATAAAAGGAATAACTACATGCATACATATATATATTAGCTTAGATGAGAACCATTTTTATTTAACCGCATCACAAACTACGGATAGACAAATTTTTAATGTTTTTTATTTCATGTGTTAAGAATTCCATTCGGTGTCAACATTTTCATTTTTAAACATTCAGAATTAGACTGTATTGAAGTATATTGATTTATATTTTTATTCGAATATAAATCGGGGACTCCAACAACGAAGTTTTTATTTTTTATTATAATTCCATGCACACTGCAACGTCAAGTTTAGTCATATAATGTAATTTTCAAAAACGCTCGCTGAACTTGCGTAATATGGCAGATATCAGCTGCCTGACTCATTTTTCGTTTAGTTTATATAACTTGCCAAAAGTTTCTTAAGTTCTGTTGTTGTTATAGTTTTATATCTATATTTTTTTTTTTTTTTGGTTTCTCGAAGAAAATCGTCCACAGGAATTATGTTTATTGATATTAATTCGTAAATTATCATTTCATTCATCATGAATGACCATATTTGCAATATGCCATTATTGTGTATTGCAGGTAGGAAGAAATGAAATTTTCATTTTATAAGATTATAAATATTTATATTCATGTTTATTAACTACAATTTATTCAATATCCAATTTGGACAAATTTCCACCAGTTTGAATTTGTGGTCTAGTCTCTCCTTGGAATCTGTTATCCGATTCGTAATGTTCTCTTCTGAAACTAACATCGTCACCTGAAAGTGTTGTTGTAGAGCCCAAGTTCTGTGAAGACACCGTTTTATATACACTTAATGCTTGAGTAACTAAGGAAGAGATATCGCCAGCATTTGATGGAAGTATAAGAGTATTATTAGTTTTTGCTAAGTGTTTAAATGCGGAAACGTATTGCTCAGCTAAAGTTAAAGACGCTGCATTTTTACCGTTCTGAAATAAAATGTTAGTTTAGCGGAGTGCATAAATGAAAAAAATTAGTAATGCCTACCATATCTTCAAGTGACTTTGCTAAAGTAGCTAAGCCACGTGCTCTAGCATCAGCTATAGCTAACATAGCTGCCGCTTCTCCACTGGCCTTATTAATTTGTTCTTGCCGCTCAGCCTCTGAAATGTAAATGACAATAAAAATATTTGTAGCTATATTGAATAACATGTTCTTGCTACCTGATGCCAAGATTCTTGATTTACGTTTACCCTCGGCAATATTAATGTCTGCTTCCCTTTGCCCTTCAGACTCCAAAATTGCTGCTCGTTTTCTTCTTTCAGCTTCCACCTGCATTTGCATGGCTTCGTGCACTCTGGAAGGTAACTATTAAACCAAACATTTATTCAATTCTACACATTTTTATTTTATATTTACCCTAATATCACGAATTTCGTAACGCAGACACGCAATACCCCATGCTTCACTAGCCTTATTGATGGAATCCACAATACTTACATTAAGAGATTCGCGTTCACGGAAAACTTTGTCCAAAGACATTTTACCTAACTCGGAACGCATAGTGGTCTGCGCCAATTGTGTTATGGCAAATTCCGGATCTTCAACGCCGTAGGAGGCTAAGTTGCAAAATTTTCGCCGATCTTACTAAGTGGCATAAAACGAAAACTTTAGGCACTTACCTCGATAAGGATCTATTATCCGTAAATATAAAACACCATCGATACTTAAAGTAACATTATCAGAAGTAATAGCACTCTGCTTCGGTACATCAATAGCAATTTCTTTAAGACTTTGAACATATTTAATTTTATCCATAATGGGGAGCAAAAGATTTAGTCCTGGATCCAATATACGATGAAATCGGCCCATTCGCTCAACAATCCATGCCTTAAAAATTACAGAAAAATATTGGTCAATTATATATTCTTGGCACGTTCTTCCAGTATATACGTTACCTCTTGTTGAGGGACAAACATAATGATCGTATTCATTGGTGTTGAGGTTTTGGATCTACACTGATTAATTAGAGCATTGTGCCGGCAAGGCTTCAAAATTTGCTAAATTAATGGCAATGCAAAAAATATTTTTATTTTTAAATATTTTTTAAAGCGCTGATATCTTACCCTTGATAATACTCTTCCTGCATTGGCATAAGAAATCATTTTGGATACAAATATGAAATTATTGCCGAATAATCTTTAGCCAAAAAAATCACTTCTTACTTTTCACGCAATTCAGCAGAAAATATTAACACAAAAATATTGGTGCAACTTCTGGACATTTTTTTTGTTGCTGGTAGTTATTGTACTTACCATATTTAGAAAAAATTATTTTTAGCAAGGCTACTTGAAACTTTTTGTGAACGTAATAATTTTGTTTTTAAGGTTTGAATATATCTGTATCATTCTGAACGTGACGAAAAAACTTTCGAGTTAGTTAGCGTTATCAAAAATATGTTGAACATATAGAAAAATTTATTTTAACCTACAGTGAAAAATTTTATCAGCTCCTCAATAATCGATTACTGGGCACATCTCTAATGCACTGAAATACATCAAGCAGAGATGTGACATTTACAAATCAATAAAATGGTAATTGAAATAATCAACTAAAAACAATCAAATCCTCTATTAAAACAACAAATAGAAATAATGGATTTTATAGATGATTTTATACGAGAATACAAGAATAATCCTTGCCTTTGGAAGGCTGATTCAGCGAATTATAAAAATCGCACGAAAAGACAAGAAGCCTACATGAAATTAATAGATGTAGCCGCAAAACATGGCGAACATTATAATGTTGAAAGAACCAAACAAAAAATAAATAATTTACGCTGTGCTTTCCGTCATCAGCTAAAGAAGTACAATGAACTTAAGACTAAGGGTGAAAAAGAAGAACCGTACTGCCCCAAACGCAAGTATTTTGAATCGCTAATGTTTCTTAAAGATGAAGAGACCAGGGACAAGAGAATTCTGAACAGTAGAGCAGAGCCTATAAGTGAAATCACCATCGCAAGTATAACCAGAGGCAGCAACAATAAAAATGAAAGACTTCTACATAATGCAGAAACGGAAAGTGCATCTTTGGAAATGTTAGATTCTGATAAAAAGTGTTCTGTGAATGGTTTGGAAGATTCTTTACAAGTACCAAACAATTTGTTTTCCGATATATGCAAAGAAATACAAAAGGAAAATAGCAGTGTTGAAAACGAAGACGACATGATGGTTGATGAATCTACAACTACTGTCAATATATCAGTGATGCCAGATAAGGTCCAAGATATTGAAGATATTGCAATCACACCCATCCGAAAAGATCAAGTATTTATTGTAGATACATCTACTGCTAACAACCCAGCCGCAATTTCCACCTCAACAGCTCATATAAAACCGCACCACCAATCATCTAATAATAAGTCCCGCAAAAGATCATCCTCATTTTCCTCTCAACACTCCAATGAAACTGACACGACCACACCTATTAAAGCTTCGAAAAGTGATATCACTCTAGATATTGAAAACCTTTTATCGTTGGCTTGTAAGAATTTTCAAAAGAACACTTCTGATCACTTCACCAATTTTGGGGAAATTGTAGCACACAAACTGCGGACCATGGAAGCAAAGCAAGCAATTTACGCGGAAAAAATTATCTCGGATATCTTGTATCAAGGTCAAATGAAGTATTTATCAACACTATCAATAGAACGGTTTTCAAAAATCGAGCGTGCAATACTCGAACAAAAGAAATGCGAATAAAATGAAAAAATTCCAATTCATTATCATAAAAAAAATAATATATAATGACCGCAGATTATTCTAAAATTTAATTCTGTTTTCGCAATGTATAATTTAATTTTTAAAATTAAGTACATTTTCCTTAATTATGAAAAAACAACTTTTTTGCAATAATAAAAATTTTTTTTATCAAATTTCATTCAAAAAAGTGAATTATAATCATTTTATGCTTTAATGATATCGAAGCTGAATATTTGCTCCTTAAAATTGTAGCTTGCACTTATTCGATTCAAATAACAAAGTAAACTACAAATTGTTGTGGGTGAAGTGAACCTAAATCTAAAATTTTTTCAATAATTTTTAAAAATTGCAATTTTATTTGTTTCCGAATTTTAACCTAATAGAGAAATTTTTATAAATATTTTTTGATGTTCCCTACAACTTTTTTGGAATTTTAATTTTATTTCTTTTTATATCTTAAAACAGAAGTTACTTAAAAACTTAATATTTCCGAATAAAAACTCCACAAAAAAAAACTTTCAGAGAGCATACAAAAATGTAAACAATAATTTCTCCATTGGTATGAAAAAAGCTTTCATGTCTTCACATCGAAGTGGTTTAATTGGGAATTTGATGTGATTGAAATCAAACCAAAAAAATTCTTCTGAGCTTGTGAAGATATTTATACTTGTACTAGCGGGCCCGTTGCTTGCTTCGCACGGCAAAACAAAATAAGAAAAGAAACACACTTGTTTTTATATATATAGATAAGACATTAATGACATCCAACCAGAAAAGAAAAATGATAATAAATTGATATTTGCATCACTCCGTGCTATGCTCTCCAATACACAAACTACCAAAATGTATACAATACTAATGAATGCTGTATATGTATATGCGATGGAAAAAATGCCTGCGGCAAATACACACTCACTTCACATACGCACCGCACGCACATGCGTTACCGGATTGCAACCAAACAGCCCAGTGCCTACGTAGTGTACAAGTTTGGTTGAAATCACACGACGCGTTTATGAGTAGTTCGGCGACGTACATATACGGGCTTATTTTTATATATATAGATTAGAAATAATAATATAATTCAAAGTTCCATATCGTCAGTAGAATGTATTTCATATTTTATTCGTGGTTAGCAAAAATATTTTATATTTTCTTTAAATATAAAATAAATATTTCACCCAAATCTTGTCCTCCTTGCGATTTCAGTAACCATAATTATAATGGGTATAAATACATTTTTCAAATATAAAGGTCTGGTAAACAAGTCCGAAAAATTCATTCTAACATTCTCAATTAATAGTAAAAAGTAATATATAATACAGAAATATATATTCTCAAAATAAAGACGATTTAATTTATTTTTAGTTTTTCAAATAGTTAACTCACAAATTAAAATGAAAGTAATGCTTGATGTGGTTCACATAATGCGTTCTTGTTAGTTTATATTTAAAAACTGAAAGCTTCTCTTGAATGAGTATTTATTGGTTTGGACAATCATTGGGCGTAGCTTTCTTTTTGTTACTTTTATTTTCTCTTTCGTCGCCCGATTCTTCATCCTCTTCCTCCTCTTCGCCATCAAAGGAATCATCATCCTCGTCCTCATCATCAATAACATCACCAGTATAATACAAAACGGCTTTGGGAATAATTCTTGCACGCAAGAAATGACCAATTTCAAAATCGGTAGCTAAGATCTGGGGGAAAAATTTAATAGATATTTTTCACTTATTAATTAAAAAACTTACGCTTTGTGAATCTTCATCGATTTCTTCTTTATCCTCAGGTACCTGTGGAGGATTGAAGAAGTTGAAGAAAGAATCATTAGGCACTTGCTTAACAATTGTTCTAACTGCACCGCGTTCCTTATGCTTCTGCTTTTTCCTAATAGTCTTAACTGTCAAGTTCATTTTTTTTTCCCAGTTAATGTTGCATCCCTTACATTTGTAAATTTCAGGTCCTTCAAAAACAAATGGATTATCTTCATCCACAGCAGATTTCAGAAAGTATTGCTTAGTAAGTATTGGATCGGTGAAGTAATCGTTTTTATCAAAATGGAATTCCAGAGTATACGAATGCTAGAACAATTTAGAGTACCGTACATTAGTTACATAATAAACCACGGATATAAAATAGAAGAATGTACCTCATCAACACCGTATTTGATAGTAATATCAGTAAGTTTTTGTAAAACGGGTTCATCGTGCTCCTGAACCATTTCAGAGAGTATTTCTGTATTACGAAATATTGTTAGCCAGAAGTTAGGTATGCCCTCTGTATTTGGTGGAATTTCTTTCACCTTGCTCAACAGCTTGCTAAAATCAGGCAACTCATCACTGCATTCTTCTGCTGGCTCTGGCTTCCATTTAGGTTCCACTTTCTCAGGGTCTATATCGCCGCACACCACGGCTTTTCGCTTTTCAAAAAGAGGTTGATATTTTTGTTGGTATTTTTTTTCCAATTTATAAACGTCCTCGAAAAACTCAGCCTCAAGCTGTAAATGCTCTAATTGAATATTTTTTAAAAAGGTGATGCGATTTTGCAATGCCGGCGGAAGATTCTTAACCATTTGTTGAAGAAATTGGCGGCGCAATATAGCATTCATATATGCAGGCCTATAATATATATTAATAAATGTAACAATTTAATTTGCCTTTTCGAAAAAATTTTACTCTGGCTTTTAGTAATTAAATGTTTACAAATTATTTACCCCATGATTATGTATTACAACTATAATAAAACTAGTTGTAATTTGCTCGAACAAAAACACAAATTTTTTTCATTGTACACAAATAAGTATCATTAACGACAGTTCCTAATCATACGTAAAAAATTTAGCCCCCTGATTATGTATTACAACTATAAACAAAACAATTACAACTAGTTAATTTTCAGTTGTGTTGCAAAATTTTTGGCTATTATGGATTACTACATATGTAATTACTGGTTGTGAGAAATTCTAAATTATTACAAGTGATCATTTGCAGTTATGTTGTGGTTGTCTCGCAGCCGAATTTGAATCGAAATGGAGAAAAAATTGTAAGTTTATTATTTATGAAATATGGAAACAAAAATTAATGCAGAAATAATATCTGCCTTCAGCAAAAAAAAAACGCAATCGCATTGCCTCGAATAGTTGGTCGCATACTGTTTTTTATTTCATTTAACAAATAGCAAAATGCATCTTCATTAATTATTCTTTATAGCTGATGAATCTGAATAATTAAGTTAATTTTTCATTTCTTACTTTGAGTATGTAAAATAGATCCACAATTATATCCATTTTATATTATACTTATGTACATTTTATTTAATTTTACTTATACTATATTTATCAATCGCAACGCCTTCTTGAAACGGCAATAAGTGATAAATTGGTTGTCAAATTTCCATTTAATAAAGGAAAGGAACGAGCTAAATATAACGAGAAGGTTGACTATAGACTATACTAGTTTTGGTTCTAATACATAATAGCAAAATGAAGATTAGTCTAGTCTACTTCAAGACAACACAACTAAACTGGTTGTCAATTCATAATCAGAGGATTAATTTATTTATTTATATAAACATAAGGTGAATAGTTAAGCTTATGAGCTAGAAAAAGAGCTATAACTTCTATGGTGTTAATAAGCTTGACAAATTATTTAATATTTTATTTCAAGCTTTACATCTCCTACAAAAAAGTTTATATTTATTTAAAAAAAAAAAAAAAAAAAAAAAAAAAAAAAAAAAAAAAAAAAAAAAAAAAAAAAAAAAAAAAAAAAAAAAAACCCCTAGAGCGAACTGCTTAATAAAAATTTCTACATTTTACTGATTTATCACCGCTACCAGATGCAAAATAAAGGAAAATAGAAAACTCAGTTACAATCTATTTTCAACAAGAAGTCAGTAATCAGTTACGGAAAAACTTGTGCGTTACTTGAAGAATTTAAAATAAGAAACAATGTTTTAATTAATTTTGCTTCTAATACTAAAACGCTATCAAACATAACATACTTGCAATTGTAAATTCTTCCACATTAAATATGATAACAATCAATAAAAAATGTGAATAACGGAATCTGAAAACGTGATCCATTCAGATTGCCTTCACTTTTGTGATGTCATACCACATGAATATAACCTTTATTTTATTTGTTTTTAATTTTGTTTTTTTTTTATTGAAATAGTATATTTTTGAAGACCGAATGTGTAAAACTTCGTACGCCTATAACTCGAAAATTAATCATCGTCATATTTTTCTGCTTCCTACAGCAAGTAATTTTTTTACCTCTTCGGAGTTATATACTCGTATATAACTCCAAATTCTTTTTTTCAAGAACAACAAATAACATATAACAATTTCTATAACAATAACAAATTCTTTTTTCAAGAACAATAATATAAAAAAAAATTTGTTTCATAAAAAAATGCTGTTATTAACGCAACTGTTTCAATATTCCAAAAACATTTTTTTCTATATTACAAAGGAAATCGCATATTTTTATTATTGTATACATGCACTTTCCATGAAGTCTGCGTTTACGTATAATATTTTTAGCAATATGAAAATAACTAACAAAAATTTAGTTAATATAAATTATTTTTTACAACTTTCAAGCCATAGCTAATAAAACCGAAAATAAATTCTTCATTCCTCTCTTTAGTTTTCCAGTAACAAGATTTAAGTTCAACAATACGTAAATATTGCAACCAGAAAGTCTGCGTTCAATATGTTTAAAGCTTGTAATACGCTATTTTTAAACATTCCCCCCACTATTCTGCGCTCTATTCATTTGCTTTTAGTAAACCGATCGTTTAAAAGATATATTAGTGCATTTTGACTTTAAATAAATATAGAGTTTATAAACATGGAGACCAAAAGAAGAGAAATTAGTGTTTCGGAAAGAAAAATTTTTATAAAAATGTGGGAAGGCAAGAGTATCCGAAAAATTGGTAAATCGTATTAGGAGAACATATGTTAATCCCCATATAACATCCAAAAATATTGTTGAAAATACTCATCAATCCTTTAACAAGTCTGTGCAGAAAAAATTTGAGAACAGCACGATGTCATGGTAGTAGTGGCCAGTGGAAAAACATTTATATCCAGAGTCAACAGACAAAATATAAATAAGCCTCTGGAGTTTGGAGCCAAGTAATATTTTCAGATGAAAGCAAATTTTACACAATGACCCAAGATAGCTTAAAACGCTCCCACAATCACCCAACCTCAATCCCAATGAGCAGCTCTGGAATTTTTTTGAAAAAAAATAAAAAAAATTCGTCAGCAGGTCATAACAAGCAAAGAAACTACGAAGCGTTTTGCGGGCGGAGTGGGAGAATTTCACCTCTGACGAACCAGAAAAATTAACCATTTAAATCCATGCCAAACACACTGAGTGAAGTGTTAAAGCAACGTGGGTATCCAACAAATTTTAAAATAAATGTTTTTTTTCCAATAACTTGAAGTTTTACGGCAAATAGTGACACTGAACGCTGACATTTTGGATGTAATTTGTTTTTGTTTATGTTTTTAATTACAGTTTTTGAAATAAAAAAAAGAAATATACCTTTTGTTTTATGGTATTGAAAATATAGAGTTTAAAAAGGATATACGTGATAATACATTTAAATTCAATTAAACGTTTGGATGTTTTTTTAAAAACACTTAAAATTTTATTGAGATAAACGCAGATTTTATGGACTTATTGTATGTATGTATGTATGTAAACACCCCATATACAAAATCCTCCTTACACATATGCAGTTTATGATTTCTTATCTTAATAGGCCAGTGAAACTTTTATATGTTTCCACTTATTATAAAAAAAGTAAAAATGTATGATGCAGAAATCTAATATGTAAATTAACTTGTTTTTGCTAAATTAGTTTTCCTCTAAATGTTTTGCACGTTAAAAAAATTTGCCTCAAATAAAAATTTATGAGAAATCATTTGCAATGCTAACGGTGCTCCACGTAAAAAATATTTCTTATTGGCCTTGAAAAATTTATGTATGTATGTATTTAAACTTTGTTCTACGAACTACGGATACATTCCTTGTCACTACTGGTTACATATGTATGTAACTGAATATACATATACTTTTGTATACTATACCCAGTAAAGTTCTTGTAGGACGTATTTACTCCATCACGGGCACACATCCATACACAAGTTATGGTAAATGAAAGGCGCAAAATGGGCCTTGCATATTATGAATATGTTTGTCCCATATTGGTTGCAAGAAAAAGAAGGAAACCGGTTTTCAAACGCCGGTGAATATACACAAATACTTCACAGTTTTTCTTATTATTCACAAGGAAAAATGAGAACTAACTACTATTTTTTACTTACACCATCTGGTTTGCCGAAAATCCTTTCTCCTCATCCTCATTCATGGACTCGGCGGTGTCTTCAGTATCGTGAGTAGCTGTCATAATTTCTATCCTATTTATTTAAATATCTAAAAGGAAATAAATCAATTTTTATATACTACGTATTTACATATGCATGTTAATATCCATATGCTTGTACCTATATTAATGCGAAGAAAAGAAACGAAGTATTTTTTAACTGCGTAATTCTAATATATTGCTTAAAAAACACAAAAAAAAAAAAAAAAAAAAAAAAAAAAAAAGAATAATTTATAGAAGACTGGCGTTCACGTACCTACAAACTTATGTACATACATGTGAGAATCATCCATCTACCGAATAAAAAGCATGGTGTGGTTTAGTGCACATATACATACATATGTATCTATACTATGAATATACATATATATAAGGTATGGGCAACAAAAAAAAAGTATTTAAATTGGTAAGAAAATACTTTAAATCAGTTTCATTTAGAATAGAATTGATACCTCCAAAATTTCTGTAAGAGCATTCATATGTAGGCATGTATATATAACCACACATATTAAACAGTACATCTATGCATTTGCTGTATTAATTGTATGTATGCAGATACGCCGATGTACATAATTACACGCATATGCATTAGATATACATCCATAGATATTCATAAAGTGGTCCTTCTAGCAATATAAAACACGTGTGTAATTTACAATTTTTACGCAGTTATAAATACTTCTAATATGTACTTCTTTACATGTACATCAGTAATATTAATAATTTCCCATTGCAACTTACCAATAAACTATTTGCTGTTTCTGATCAAAAAAAAAAAAAAAAATATGCAGAAACTTCACCTTCAACACTGTACGACTTCACAGATATACACCCGCAAAGCAAAAGAGAAATACCACACGATTGCCAATGTTTCTAGAGATGTGTAAAATATGACTATCTATGTTTGTCACGTTCGATTACATAAGTGTGCAGGTAGCAGTTGACATTTAGACGCACATTATCTTCTAAATTGGATTTATATTTATGTATAATGTAAATAGTATTAAATATGTGCGAAGATCAAGCAGTTTTATAAAAAACAAATTTTATTGTAGAATTCAAGAATGACAAGGTATTTTTATCAATTTTGTAAAACTAAAGTACTTTATTAATCAGCGTTGAAACTATTAAAAACTAGTCTTTTATTTGTTAACAGGGTGTGCACGAAATTAGATTTAAGCAATTTGAAATTATCGGTTTTATTTACTACAAAGAAATTAAATAACAGATTTTTCTCATTCGGTTTGCCACCATTCTATTAATTAAAGTTGTTTAAAATAATCATAATTCATGTTTTTATCATAAATATGTAATTTGGTTTCTCACAATATGCTTGTGTTCAAATTTAGTATTTTTTAGTTACATGATATCGAAAACTATACGTTGCAAATTTCAAACTCTTAAAATTTCTGTTCAGATAGATTTAGCATATGAATTGTTTAATACCAGAACAAAAACTTCAATAATTAGAAATTCAAATTGAAAGAAATATATGTTCGAGAATCTCATAGAGCATTTTGTCTATTTTACTGCAAACGTCATCACTTAACTACTGATTGGTCGTTGTTCTCAAGTTATTTCTTTCGTCATTCTAGTACCTTCAAAATTGTACACAATGTGCGCCTCGTTTACTCTTATTTAATTCCAACAATATTTCTATCTTGTGACATTATTTGAGGTTCTCATAAGGTTATTGTGATCCTTTGCACCGAAATGCAAATTTTTATTTTTTTGTATACTCACACATTTCATTTTTTGAATTATACTTACATATACATAATATTCATTAGCAATTTTCTAAGGATCAGTATAAAACTGCAATTTCTGCAATTCACTTTGTTCCCGGGAACAAGGCGTGAACTTAATATATATTTTTTATAGCTTTAATTAAAAGTCATTTGGTATTACATTTTACCTTAAATTAAAGTAACAACCCAAAATGTTGAATTTTTTTTGTGATGAACAATGGTTTTTATCGAAAATGTCAAGTAAAATATTTTGCCCTCATTTCCTCATAAAGTATTTGTTATTTAGTAACAAATATAAAACTTTAAGTTTGTATTTCGCAAAACACTTTTGTTCAATATTTTTTAATTATTTAATTAGCTAATTCAGGCAATTTTTTTTCTTATCATTAGCTTTGCCATTGTTAATAACAGAAACATATATTAGTATTATAACAAGTAAAAACATGCAATTGTTTTGAGATCAATAATTTCATAGAAATAAATGTAATATTAATTGATTGCGTATCATAGTTAACGACTTTTTGCTTTATATTTGGAATGAAGTTATTAGATAGAATTGCAATAACTGCAATAATTGTTACATAACAATTTGTAATAAAACATTTAGACTTAAAATAACACATTAATTTAACAAAGTCCACCTTCGTCGTCCTCTCCATCATCGTTATTTACGTCGGATCCCGTTGTATTTTTACCACCGGCACTCTCTGAAGTGGTTACCTATACGAAAAAAAGCATGCAGTAAACTAAAAACAAAACATTTTTCAGCAACTTTTTGTATATTACATCCAAATTTGGTGACGTATACGAAGCTGCAGCATTTTTAATAACTTCAGTTTTTGAGGAAGATAAAATGCCTTGAGGCAAAGGTATTTGCCGAGCTAATTTTGCGTACTCAACATCCATGTGCTTTATAAAGGGGGAGTTCAAAGCCATTTGAGCTGTTTCAGGATCTTCATCATCATATGCTTGGAGTAACGTCTCTAATGTTTGAACTTCTTGAGGATCGCAACAATTCCCCCATTCTTTAAATGCTTTTTCTGCTGCTACTTGGTCACCTCTTGCCAATTGTACCATAACTAAAACCACAGCTAACCTACCAATATGACCATAAGATTCAGTTTGTTGATTTATTCCAATTTCTCGTCTCAAGGCATCAGCCGCCTGATCAAACCTATATTTTTCAAAAGTATATAAAAATTGCATCAAAATTAATTCGTTAAATTTATATTAAATAATTGCAGGTCTTATTTATAACAAATTTTTCATTTTATAATTATTTTAAGCTTACTTTACACTATTGCACTTGTCATAGGTTTTCAAATGTTAAATATAAAGTAGCATTTGTAATTAATATAGTAACTAATGTACTCCACAACTAAAAACGTTATTGTTTATCAAATTATATAAAATATAAATATATATCTGAATTTGCCAAGCTAATATATGTGTATATGTATCTATACCATATATATAATAATATATATAATTATATATATATATATAATATGAATTTAAAAGACCGATGTAAAAGCCATAAAAAAAAATTTACAAAATATACTTGTTATTTTTAATAAGACCTTAAGAATGATATGACAATTACATTTGTAATTTGACCAAAATACGAGATACTTTAGAAGCATATTCCGCTGCTGAACGGGTTGAGTCCTCAATCTTTTTAAAATAAGTGGCATTAATAAATATCAAATTTAATTATCAGCATCAGAACAATTTTGTTGATTTATAAGATTAGCGACATATTAAATATCTATAATTACCATACTTATTTCCAAAGCTCTTTGATAAAAACGAAGTGCAATTTCAGGATGTTTCTGTTCCACAACCTTAGAAGCCTTGTCTAAAGCAGATGCTGCCGATTCTGGTGATCCATGTTGCTGGTATAAGTGACTAGCTCTATTTGCAAATTCTTCAACTTGCAACAAGTTATTTGTTTCTTTACAAATTAAAATAACCTACAGATAAATTATAATAATTTTAAATACAGATAAAAACATGCTGCAATAATATCAGGTAAATATCAAAGATCATTGCATGAATTTTATAATGTAAAAAAGTTAAATTAAAATATTTGCAGAGGTTACATTTTGTTAAATTGACACATATTTTTTCAGAACTCATTTATATTTAAAATTAGTGTATTTCAAAGATTAGAGTAAAAAATCGTCTTTAAAATAAGTACTTTTTGAAATATATAAGAAAATTCATGAAAAGCATAAAAAATTTTTATTAATGTTGTTTTAATTTAAAGTTTTTCTCGTTTTTTGATTTCCCGTTTTCATAATAAAAATTCATTTTATATGTTTATTTATGTTTCTTAATTAAAATTTACTTGTTCATAACACTTTGCTGCATGAAACCAAGAATTGTTGTTTTTGTGACATTCAGCAGCCTTTAAAAGACATTCCTTGCTTTGATCATATGACTTTCCTATTCGGAATGCAGTTGCTAATGATTGTAATATAATATAGAATTCATATAATGGGTTATTAAAATTATTACATTATATGTCTCACCTGCTTTACTATAAGCATCAGATGCAATATCATAATCTGGGCGCCATTTGAGTAGACTCGTTTTCATACTAAAATGTAATAAAAATAATTCCATTACAACTATTTCCTTTTTTTAATATTTCTTTCCTAAATTAAATTATTCCATGTTCATAAGTAACCCTCGATTCCTATAATTATCTACATAATTAAATTTTGCTCCTTAGAAGTTTAGCGTTTTATTACAAATTAAAGTGTTATAAAGCAAAGGTTTTTGAAGATTTAAAAAAGGAATACACTTTCCAGATCAACTAAACAAGGGAATACAAAGTTTGCTATAAACACGTTCAAAAATTTAAAAAAAATTATCAAAGAAACTAGTTTTGATAATATTAATAATCGGTTGAAAGATTTTCGGACCAACATCCATACACCTTACAGCACATCCATATGTATTTATGATTCATATATTATGCATGAACGCCCCAACATAAACAATACACACACACACACCCACATGTATATATAGATTGTGTAACGAAATGTACGACGTATGTTCCGTATATATATAATGTTTACAAGGTCAATTCTTTGTTCAACATTTGAATATTGTTTGTAATGCATGTCGCTTCTTATTCGTTTATATGCAAATGATAATTAAAGTGTTAATAATTTCATTTGCACTGACGGACCAAGAAATATTTCATATAACATATAAATTAAATATTGCTGTACAATTTGGCCAGACAACACATTTTGTATATGCTAACAATTCGTTTTAACTATATTTGTAGTAAATTATAAAAAAACATACCTTTTTTCAGCTTGTTTCACCAACTCATTACCTTCTTCAATTTTAGTAGTATTCATTTTTTTTAATTTTAATATTTCTTGAAACTCAAAAATTATAAAATCAATACCAACAATACCACAGGGTAGACAGATTATCCATTTATATATATTGGAAAGGATACCGAAAATATACGACTGAGCTAAAATTACTAATTATGTGGTTGCCACTGGCCATAAGTTTATTATGGGCATTATGTCGAGCATCGAATATGGCAATGTAAACCGATTATTTTCATGTTTTGCTCATCTCCCGATATCAGTGCTCGAACATACGACTGCTTCAATTTTTGCCGTAGAGTTGTAAAATATATGTCACATTATGCTTGACAATTAGATTTAAGGCATTTCATTAAATACAATAAATATAGATATATCTGATTAATATGAAAATAACAATACAGATTAAATTTTACTTAGGCATTACGAAAAATGTTCCTTGAAAAGAAGAAAATATGAATTCTTTTTTGTCTTTATTGAATGAAATGTCAACTTTTTAATTTTATTCATTTTAATATTAAGTAAAATATTAAATACTTTGAATACTAAAAAAATTGAAATTTTACAAATATTTAATATATATTTATTTTTCAGTTACTAAGATGATATTTAACTTTTTTAAATAAATTTTTTTTTTGTTATATTAAAAAATAATTTTTTATATATGGAAAAAATATTATATGTACATTAATATTTTTATTTCTTTCCGTTGAAATGGTACATCACCTTCATCAATCAGATAAAATATGAAAAATTTCATAAAATAATATTTTTCGTTCGATAAGAGTTGCTTTCACTTCTGAACTAAGAATGCAAAAAAACAAAACAGGATGCAAAACAACAAAAAACTTTAGAAAAATTTAATATTTGTAATGCTTTGTGTATAGTTGGATTTATTAAAAATTTAGTTCTCTTTTAAATTTACAATATAATTACTAAAAATTGTAATACAATCCAATTATTGTATTGTAATACAACCCAAAATTCATTTTTTAATATTTTTCAAAATGGCAACCTACAAAACCAATTACAATGAGTTATATTTATTCATATTTAATAACTAGAAACATATGTTTTTACATCACATTTAAATCACAGTGGGATACTTGCAACGCAATCTTGATGCGATTTTTTATATAGAAGAGAATTACTATCATATTTTCGTGTGAATGAATCGCAAAACTTTAAAGGATAGCGAAACATAGCCTTTAGTTTTTCTTAACCAAACAAAAAAGAAATCACAATTCAACTCAACATACTTTCAACACTTGCCAAAGTAAAGTTACATTGGAAAATAATTAAAATTTTACTGCAACTTGCAACACTGCTGTCAGAAAGTGTTTATAGTTGGTGAATTGGTTCAAATGTGTATTATTTTGTCACCTCTAATTTATCGATTTATTTTCTGACAACAGACTAATCGTTATGTATTCTGCTTTGACATCTTTCTTTTCCATCTTTTTAATCAAGCAATCAAGACGGAATGGTGTGTATTTTTGAGTATCTGTGTTAATCTATGGAATCCTTTGGATAATGAAAAAGAAATATAGTGCCTATTAATTTGTTCAATTTCTGTTTCAGGCTGCTCACAAAACTTTTAGAATAAAGCAAAAACTTGCTAAGAAATTGAAGCAAAACCGTTCTGTACCACAATGGATTCGTTTACGTACAGGCAACACAATCCGGTATATTTACATTATATCCATAAAATCTATGCAGTATTTAATATCACTTGTTTCTAAACTTTAGATATAATGCAAAGAGACGTCACTGGAGACGCACAAAGTTGAAGTTGTAAATGTGTTATTGGTTTTCGGAAACGAATTTGCATGGTTTGCGGCTTTCAAGTATACGTATTTGAGCTATTGAATACATGGAATATGTTGAATAAATATTGCTGCTTTTTTTTATAAGCAAAAAATTCCAGTGTGTATTAATAATTTTCTATTTGTTAGAATAATTTGGGGTAATCGGAATGATTATTTCGGGAGGGGCCGCATAATGCAATTGCCGAGTTTGGTTTTATGTGTGGAAAATTTTAAGATCTTAAAGGGATTTTTTATTTATAAGTATCAAATAAATTCACTGAACTTCCACAAATTTGTTAAAGATTTTTTGCTGAAAGGATAGAAATTAAATATGGTGAAACTGGAAATAAAGGGAATACAATAGGCAATAAGAGCAAGTACAGGAACAACTTTGTCTAGTTCTATATCTCAATTGTAATGTTTGATCTCGAATTCGAATACTTTTCTTTTTATCACTTAATGAACTGCACATAAAATAAATGTGTTTGTCAATAAAAATTACTGTTGTTTAATATCATAACTACAGTATTGGTGATGTTTACAATCAATTTGCAAATTTTCCTTGAAATTGAAATCCAGTCAGATTATATTTAAAGTACTTTTTCCTTCTGTTATATACATTTGTACCTACATACATACTTATACAAATATTGCATATATTTCGCTTTTTCTGAATTCTTTAAAACTATTTGAAATTTGATTTTTTATTAATAATTGTTATACATAGTAAGTGTTATTTTGTTTACATTAATAAAGTGTTCAGAATAATGTTTATTCTTGGGGACTGAATTGCACCTTTTGGGCGTTGTATTAATTTTGTAAATATATATGTGAATGTGTCTGCGTGTTGTTCTTATACTTATGTAATTGCTTTGTCCAACTACAATTATCCTTAACATATATAACTACGTTAAAATTATTGGTATTATTTAATTTATTAGAAAAATACTATGATATATATTTTACTGTGATACTATTGGACTTTTCTTATCTATATCAGACATGTTCGCGTTATTCTGTACAGACCCACTACCGGGACTAGCAGGTATTGCACCTGATCTATCTATGTTCCAGGGGTTTGCACCAGAAATAGGTGAATCTGAATGACCAAAGCCCGCGTGATTTTCATGATCCATAGCATTGGTACCATCATACTGGGTATTTTCCAATCGTGTGATTAATCGTTCATCTTCTTCACCAAATTCACCGCCCATTAAAGTAGGTTCTCCAACAACCATAACATCTTGGGACGACAGAGAAAAGTTCGGACCGGACGGAGAACGCTTCTGATTACTCACTGGCGGTGTGTTTGAGTTTGCGCCTCCGCCCGAGTTTGACCCTTTTCTTTTGCGCCTTTTGTTCGCCGGCCTCTGCGGGTCTTTTTTCCCCGGTGGTGCGACCATTCTTTGCCACTTCTGAAAAAGGGTCGTCTTTAAACAATCGCGTGGACTTAAAGCATACGCCTTATGCCTAGACATTAATTCTTGCATTGGTTCTAATATCACACATAGGCGCAAATAGTTTAATGTTGAGTTGGTGATGCCAGCTCTAGTAATATTTTTCGTAATTTGCTCTAAAACCATTGGATCTGATGGTAAAGAAGTACCAATAACGGAGCGAGGTATAAGTTCCCGATGACCTTTGATTGTCATGTGCCATGATTTAATACGCATATAATCGTCATACATAAATTCTAAAATTAATCTGGCGTCAGCACATACCTTTGTGAAAAACGGTTTGCCATGTTGTGTGATAACGGTACAGTGCTCACAGTCTAATGTAATCGATGTATTGTGGAAAGATTCCTTTGCGTGTTTTAATTGGAAATATAAATCAGATACTCCGCCCTCGTATATGCTGCGGAAAAAACGAGGAATCAGTGTACGTCCTATCATATATCGTTTCGGACCATCTTCCAAACAAAAAAGTACTGTGAGTTTCGCATCGTCTTCAAAGAATTCTGTCGTAAAAGAATCCCACCAGCAATTGTCGCTTTCTTCTGTTCGTTGCTGTAACCGTTTATTCATTTCAAATACTCGATGCTCTGTATGGCTGAAATATGAGTTGTGACGTCTATAACCTGGATCTATACGATCCATTTGTGGGCCACCCATCATGGGATGCCCTCCACCATGACCAAATGAAGATGCAGGAGGCATGGAATTGAACTGGCCACCAACATTGAAAACTGCCTGTCCGGGGAAATGCCCACCTTGCCCACTATTAAACGGCGTTCCCGAACTTGCCGGACGACTAAATTGGCCCATTCCTGATGAGGGTGAACCAAAGGGACCTCCCACTGGCCCATTAAAATTACCTGAACTTGCTGGTTGAGGATATGCCCCAGACATATTTTGCTGTGAAACTGGCCCAGGAGTTGAAGAGCCAGATGGAGCAGGTGAAGATGTATATTGCGGAGTATTAGAACCAGTAGGATTGGCATTGGGAAACACTAAGGGTTGATTACCTGCCGGCGAGTTCTGGCCAGCCTGTGAATACGGAGTATTAGAACCACCATAGGGCATATTACCCTGTGCAAATCCTCCTTGGTTGGGACCATCCGGATTTAGAGATGGGTTGTTACTGCCTCCACCTAACATCGATGCATTTTCGGGTACATTTACATTTTTCCAGCTGGCATCATCCATTACTGTTTGTGAGTTAATATTTGTGTTTGCGTTTATACCTCTGCGATTCATAACTAACAAAAGTTCATATCAATCCTGAAAGAAGAAAATCAGCCAGGTATAATAAATGATTGTATATATCTAAATACACAAATAAAATTTCTTTTTTGTCATCTTGATTTTAAAAACACATAAATTACATATTTATGTGGGTATGTATACAGTAACATTATCTGTGATTGCAGTTCTTTTTTTTTTATTTACACTGCCATTATCTACAAGTAGACATTCGCAACATGAATTATTATTTGTTTTTAACTTCACCATTCAATTAGGACTTTTATTAACTAAGTAAATATCAAATCACCTTTTCAGCTCACTATAAAAATTTAATGTTTTCTATCAATTTTTTAGAAGAAAACGTTGCTAATATCATACAACGAAAATTTTCACACTCTTTCTTATATGAGAAACGAAGCTTGAAGGAAATTCAAGAATGTAAACACAGGGTAATACCAAAATGGTTATTTATTATACGTGTGTATTAAGCTGGCAGGTGATTAATTTAAAAATTATTCGCAAATATCCAAAACCTCAAACTAGAAATATTAATAATCTCAAAAATAAAGTAAAAAATTTATGAGAATATAATGGAGTACGAAAAGTATATACACTTTATAATATCTTGTTGAGAAAATTAACAAAAAAAATGAATACGATTACAAATATTTTGTTATAGTACGTAGTTATAGAAGCGAAATGATAAGTATTCTGAAAGTAATTGGACTCCAACAAGAATATCAAGGCTCGCTGGACCATACGATCAAAAACTTAAATAACATGATTTTAAGTTATTTTATATTTACATTAGCTGAATTTTGTTTTCAGTGTAACCATATGTTTCGGCCTTTCATACTATAATATTTTACTGTATTGAAAGATTTACACGAAATAAGCACAATGGGATTCTTCACACGTTTTGTAAGTATACCGCTTTTAAATATATTTTAAAGTCTGAAAATTATAAATAGTTATAAATAATAACATCGTTAGCTACATTTACGTCCGTTGTGCTCAAGCAAAGCCAAAAATGCCGAAGAAAAAATACTCAATATGCTAAAAAGTCGTTTTCCGGAGGTGTGTACATTAGATACATAAGTATTGTTGATACCATTTCATATATAATTAAATTTATGTTGATTTTGATACAGGCAAATATCAAAGTAAATGATGTTTCTGGAGGCTGTGGTGCTATGTTTGAAGTTTTTGTAGAATCTTCTGAATTTAAAGGCATTAACACATTAAACCAACACAAACTGGTTACAAATACTCTTAAAGAAGAAATTAAAGAAATGCATGGTGTACGTATTCATACCTCAATACCTGATAAAAATTAGAAGTTATTTCAACAATAGATTTTAGTTATATTCTGCAATTAGTGGTTATTCACGAACATTTGCATGTATGTATGCAAACGAAATTTCAGAACAAAATAATTCAAATGCTAATTTCAGCAATGTTCTCCATATTTTCTTGTACATAATTTGATAAAAATAATAAATTTATTGAATGCTTAATTTTGCATTTTATGTATTACCTTTCGTAAACGCAGTGTGATAAATTAAATTAAATTTGTCAATTATAACGGTTGCAGCAATTCTTCAGAGCCTGCTTTTATTATTCATCGATTGTATTAGGAGTTAAGAATAAAAATATATTAGTGATGTTTTCTTGTTGATCAATCCATCTCATAGTACAATTAAGTAAAAGACAGCATACATACAAATGTTTAAGTTATCTGGACGGGAGAGAACCCACTACTTGGATCCAACAATTATATACACCAATGTACATATGCAATAAAATTCTAAGCAATATCAAAACTATTATATTAACACCATTTAGGTTTTTATTCCAATATTTTACATACTCTATGAATACAATTCGAATTCCTTTCTCGTTAACAAGTTTTAATTCACCTTACTAGTCTTCAAACTTATCGTGCGTTCCCTACATAGATATATACATATGTATTTACTTGCATACGTAAACATAAAACTTTTAAATTTTAGGGCTTAGGCTTTTTTGGAAATATATTTCAATTGGCAAAGGAGGAATACTGGCCGATGTAGAAGTTAAAGTTATTTTGCCATCAAAAGAGTTCCGTCCATCGCTGACTTTACTGGGAGCTTTTGTTGATGTTCTTTTGTCATTAAGAATCTTTGTTTTGGATTTACTTTTAGCTATTCTCATTATAGTTTTCGTGGTTGTTGTTGTAGAAGATGATCCCACATTAGTAGATGTTTTTATTGCTGTGTAAGTACTGTTCGAATTTAATCCGGAAGTATTTCTAGTAATCAAAGGTTTTGCAGATGTTGGCGAAGAGGTATTCACTCTTCGGTGATTTTTATTATTGACCCTTATCGTTAATTTTTCTGCGTTATTTTTTTCATTTCTGGTAGTATTAGCACGTTTAGATCCTCTTCTTGATAATTTTGTTCTTGGGGTACCATCAACTGCTGTGGAAATTGCTGAAGTTCGTGATTTAATGTGTTTTCTATTCGTAGCTACAGTGGATAAAGACCAATTTTGCCTAAAAGGAATTTCCTTAGGTATCTCTGGTGTTGTGGAAAATGTTCTAGAGTAAACGTTTCCTTTGATAATTGATTCTTCAGTGGTCGACGTTGTCGGTAACGTTCTTAGTGGCATCCTTTTTGTATGATATTCTACAGTTGTCGGAATAAGGGTAGTTGTAGTTGTAGTAGAAGTAGTTGTGCTTGTTGTATACAAATGCTTAAATAGTTTTAATTTTTTTGATTTGTATTGTCTTCGATAGTTTGGAACTTTGTTTACAGTAGGTGTAATTTTGGTTGTGCTTGATGTTAAATTTGTTTGTGACTTATGCAATCGTCTCTGCTTAGGATATTTAAGTGTTGTCAAGGATTTCAAATTTAATACTGGTTTGGATAGTGTTCTGATGGATTTCTTTTCTGTAACAGCCTTAATTGGAATAGAGATGGTGGAATAAACTTCGTTTAACACCGATGCATTATTATTTTGTTTTTCTATTATGGATTCTGTATTATCAAACAGCGTATTTAAAGTGGTGTTAAAGGTTATGGGCTTCCAATTTAAGGTCGGTATTTTGTGTGTCGTCAAAAAGTTTTCTTTAGAGTTGGAGTTCGGTTTATACGTAGTGAGCACAGGGTAAGAGTACGTAGAAATTGATTCAAATAATCCAAAGTTATGCTTCTTAATTTTCGGTACACCCACATAGGTTCCGTTAATGCTAGTAAAATCATTCTTCTTCACTTCTTTGTGCTTATTTTTAAATTGTGATTGATGGTAAAAGGATTTTTGTGGAATATTAAAAGAGGAATAATCATACTGCTGAGCGTCGCGTATTACATAATCGTCGTCAACTATATCATCAAAAAAACTTTTCAATTTGTGTTTGCTAGTGCTTGTTAATATATCTGGTATTTGTGTAGTCGATTTAGTTTGATGTTGATAATGAATTTTTTGTCTTTTAGCATGCCCATATGCTTCTGGATAATAATCGTTATCTAATTCATCAAAGAAATTTTTTACAATAGGTTGGCTGGTGGTTGCGGTAGTAGCAGCATATTTTTTTGTATTCAAAAGTTGTCTCTGATGAGTATTTTGCTGCCTTCTTGCATGCCTATATGCTAGGTATGGATCATTGAAAACTTGCATTTCTGGAGACCTTGTTACAGCATCTTCTATTGTGAAGAAGCTGTGAAATTTCATATCATCATACGGTGATACTGTGGTGGATAGCTGTTGTTCTTTTATATCATCAGACTTTGATACACTTTGTCGCAGGTGTTCATATTTTTTTTGCTTATATTTCTGTCTTTGGTGCTTAAACTTGTCGTCGTTTTCAGAATTAGCCACAGCATTCTTTAACGTAGTTGTAGATGCAATCGGAGTAAGAACTTTTTCCAAAGGGTCATTGGGAGTTGGCAAAAAGATGGACCTTTCAGTAGTAAAAATATTAAAGTGATTTTGAGAGGATTTTGTTGTTATGATTGTTGGAAACTCCGTAGTTGTACTGGTAGTAGTAGTAAATGTAGTATGTGTTGCGGTTGGTGTTGCTGTTGAGGATGAAGTTGCTGGTGGAATTGATATTATTTGGTGTTGAGTAGGATTTTTATAATCTGTTATTCGATTATTACAATAATAGTATTGAACATCGCTGGCAAAATTATTTGAATCGTTCCTAGTTTTCCTGTAACATTGCGAAACTGGAGTACTTATTTCGTTTCTGTCTTGTTCAATGTTTCTGCTGCTAATAGCGTTATCATTTGTAATGTAATATATTGCAGTCTTACTTGGTTGTACACTTAAAGGTGAAGAAGGAAACACTATTTGAATAGGTTTTGGTTGGTACATTTGTTGTGAATTCATAATAAAATTATTCAAATTTGGCTGGCCCGCTGTGTGGAAATTCGAATTATGAAAGAGTTTAGAACTTTTTCTATAGTTTTGAAAAGTTGAAGTCAGATGGCTGTTTGTGGGTGTAGTTGGTAAATATGGTTTCGGCAATATGTTGTTAATTATGGTAATGTGATGTAAATTCCTCGGCTTTCTGTGGCCAAAAAAAAACAAAATTTAAAACAACAATATTAAGTAGATATATATGTACGTATGCCGGTATTTATAAAAAAAAATTATTTATTACTTCTTCTTTAAATTTTGCAGGTAAATCCGTTTTAAAAATATTACATTCGAGTATTTAATAGTTTGTTATAATTGTGATAAGTTGCTTAAATTAAATTATTGATTACTTAATTTTATAACAAAAAAGCTACAACCGAAAATATATTTTAACATTATTGATTTAAAAAAAAGCAAAGTTAAAAAAAAGAAAAATGTGGAATTTCGAAAATTAAATTTAATTAAATATTATATAAATTATATGTAATCATTAATTAAGCTTTAACGATTCCGCACCAAAGCAATAATAGTACTGGTTAATTCATATATATATTTTTTTCAGCGATTGGAATTTAAGCATGTAAGTATTAAGCTAATTTAAATTTAAACATGACAAAATTCAGAAATAAAAAATTATAATATGTATAAAATACAATTTTAAGAATTCTTAATTTTTTGTAACAACAACTTTGGAAAATGTTCAACCTTTTGGATTTTAACGGAGGATGTGTATCATATATTTCATAATTTTGATTTACCTTTTTTCTTCCATTTGTTTCATTGTGTGGTAAGAAGCATAATTGTCTTGAGTTGGCACTGCGAGCATATAGCTATGATGAATTGGTGGCATTATAGGTTTAGTTTGAATCCCATGTCGGTTGAAATTAAATGGGATGGCTGGTGTATTAATATTAGAGTATATTTGACTTGGCTTTAAAACTGGTTTCCACACAAAAAAACGTGATTTTGCCAAAAAATCATTGCGCTTGCCAAATCTCCATTGCTAATAGATTTATTTAAAACAAACAAAAAATAAGATGTAACTTAACCGGATCATACATAATGACATGTACATACATTATTTTCAAGTCTTGTTAAATAACGCAGATTTGATACACCATTCGCTTGAAACATTTTACTCCATACTAAAATAATTTTATTAGGAAAGAAGAGCAAATATATTGTTACTTGTAGAATTAGATGTGCAAATTGTATTTTATTTTCAATACTTCATGTACCACTGTGCGTGACTCCTTCACCAATTATTAAATTTGACAAAAATTGTATATGTAAATTTATTTTTGAAAATAAAAAACAATTAAAAAACCCCCTCATCTAAAAAAGGATAATAATACTTAATGGTTATGTAACGGTCATAGTGGTAGCTGTAGATATAATGCTTATCAATTCTAATGGTTACGTTACAGTGACATAATATTTACCATATTCTTTTCATAAATAATGAATTTTCAAATTAACCTAAGTTTTCATATAGAGCTAAGTTCTAAGATAATTTGTTAATAAAAAAATAAATATGTGCGTCTGTATATAGTATATAAGTAAATATCAGGCTACGCAACTATATATATGTAAATTTTTATAGTATTCAATTGAACTCAGTTTTTTCAGAACGCTGGTGGAACTGTGCGAAATCGACTAAAAGCATCTTTGACCAAAAATTAAAAGGTTATGTACGAGTATGTAATTATTTAAATTTTTGTAGAGAAATTATAGGCTAACCTATGGGCACATATTTTATAGGGATGTATCGAATATTAGTTTAGCGAACCGCATTCATTTTATTTATTTTCAATTTAATATTGGTGGAAAAAATTAGTACGTAACTAAATCGATATTTTCTAAATTTCAAATCACCCTTTTAGGCTTATTTATAAATGTGATCAATCATAATATTTTTTTAAGAAAAACTGTGAAGGATTCTATATAAGTCTTTTTTAATTTTACCACATATATGTATTAAAAATTTAAATACTAAAGCACTCATCTTTAAATAAAAGACTTTCTTTATAAAAAAATTGTATCGCTTAATTTTGTTTTTGAATTATTACTAAAGAGCTCAAAGTTAAAACTGATAGAAGATAAATTTTTAATAACTGAAATGCTTATAAAACACGATAAAACTTCTCAAGCATAACAGCATGATTTTTCTCTTCAAACAAAAAAGATGTTACGATTTTTTTTTTGAATATTACACATACATATTTGTAATGTATGTAAAATTAATTTTGTAAAGTAACACAATTCAAAGATTTCTACCACAATGTTTTCTTCAATTCTGCTCTGTTCTATTCAAACGATTTCTAACAAAAAATCATATTGTACACTTTGGAAACATAAAACAAAAACTTTAGTAGAGGACGAAACCCAGTAAGAGTAATACTCAGTTCTAGAAATTATCCGACTTAAAAGTACTTCATTTGTAGAATAGAGCTGATTAATTATAAGTAATGGCTAAAAGTAAAACTTATATTTACAGTAGATTTCACTTATAGTCAACATCCATAGTTGAACGCAAACTGCTGACTGCACTGCAAATGACATCGGAATATGTTCTTGTTTTGGCAGTATAGTTGTATTTACAGTTCGCTGACAATCAATCCATTTGTCAATAACTTTTTTTCTAATATATGAAAATGGGCAGTACTTGCGGCTTTTAGTGGTTTTAAAATGACTGCTACGATCATTTTTGCATTACAAGCCATAAATAAATGAAGAAAATAAAATAACTAAAATGGTCGAAAAATATCTACGATGAAATTTATAGCCTCTGTTATTACAAGATATAGTGACTATAAACGAAACATGCTGTACAACCATTAGGTAAAAAAGTAAGAGTATACTTGTTGTGTGCATGTTGTGTGCATTCGCTTTTCTTTTTTGTTTCATTTAATGGAGCACTCGCCTGATCAAATATTCAATTAAATATTTACAATTACCCACGAATAATGATTTTTTTCTTAAATAGTTTATAATATCTATATATCAAGTTGCTAAGAAAACAGCAATGTGAAATATTTTATTATACTAGTTATTACGGCAAGACCACCACTAATTTGGATCCAATTTAAAAATTCTAGACGTTTCATTCCACACAGAGTTAATACTATGGATTCGCTCCGAAAGCTTCACTTTTTCTGAGTTTAGTGACATCATTCCCCAGCATACCCAGTTTCTTCCAATGACTTCTATCGTTGCCGTGCCACAATTTAGTAACGTTGCATCTAAGTATTCTAAGTTCCGTCCTACCCATTGACTGTTTGACTGGGCTGGTAAGGGCGGTGATATACGGCATTTAAAAAAATATAAATTCATTAAGATGTATAGAGCTACAATATAGACGGAGATCAACTTGGTATATGAAAAATAAGATATATAAGAAGTGAATAACCGGCAAGAGCAATCGAATTTGCCTAGTAGTTAGTTAGCTACTTATAGTTGAAATTCAAAATCTAACAATAATACAAAATAATTATTTTATTGTATCTTCATATGTAACAGTATACACATCAGTCAAAATATATTTTATGATTTTATTTGCAAAATGTAAAAAAGTTGCTTAGTTGTTTTACGCACATCGTTTTCCTTAAAATGAAATAAATTTATTCTTAAGAGTATAAACTCTAATAGAAAAAATCAGTTAAAATCAACCATTCATTAGGCATTTGATTCTTGGTTCCTCCCTCATAACCATATACGAATGAGATGCATATATAAAATTAAAGTAGACTCTTTTACTTAGAGAAACTATTTAAATCATTACAACGCACATAAATAACTATATACATACATATATATGTAAAAAAATGGGCAAATTTAATGGTTACTTAAATCTTGCAAGGAAACTAATTAGCTTACTGTATTGGAAAATTAAAACTAAATTTTGTATTTAACATATAATTTAAGTGATCAGCAAAGCTTCATTTATATTTTTTATGAATCATGTTTTAGAAAACAAATATGTTTTTTATCATCGCCCTAATGAGTTCGCTACAACGACCTCCCTGCCCTTTTTAAGCACATGGAATGTACTAATAATGTGTGACTTAAAGAAATATCTTGGCAACCAACAATTTTTATATTGGAGCACCATGACAACCAATCATAATTTCGCACCCTCATGCAAAGCAAATTAGTTTTTGTACGTGTACAATAATATATGTAAATATTTATGTATGTACGTATGGATACGTAATGTATGCATAGATGTATATTTCTTACCAAAAATTAGCCCAAATACCCTTAGTTATTCTATAAGAGTTAAAACGTTAACAGCTAAATCAAATTTCCCTATGAAGAGCATCATCCACGTGAAATCGATACTGCTATTTTGCTATTTAATAAGTTGGAAAACGGAGCTAATATGCGCCCTTGAGGCACCCACAGTGCATTTACCCAACCAGGGTGTGTTGTTGGGCTTATATATGAAAATGTTTCGCACACAAAACATAAAAGCTTATTTGGGTATTCAGTATGCTAAAGCTCCAAGATTTGCACCGCCAGAAATTAAAGTAAATAAATGGAATATGATATATAATGCAACATCATATGGGCCTAAGTGTTGGCAGAAAACTATTGGGCAAACAAATAAACAAACGAAACAAATACAAGAGTTGTTAATGACTTCTAATTCTATGGGCGGCAGTTCACACGAGGATTTCGACGAAGAATGTTTATACTTAAATATTTTTATACCAGATGGTAAGATGGATCCCAATAAATAAATTTCTAGAATATTAAATTATTTTTTTAATACATCTACACACCGCAGCTTACGAGCATATCCAACATCCATATAGGCATACATATATGCATACATATTCATATGCAATTTATACATCTGCAAATTTATAAACATGCTCTATAGCATTGGTATGCATTTCCAGGCTCAGCGATATACAATGTGCATGTGTGTGTACACGTGTATGCATATTGAGCCTGCTTGCGTATGCACGTTATGAATAAAATTTTTTCAAATTCTGTAAATGTGAAATACCAAAATTTTAAATTTTAATAATGTATGAATTTGTAAGAAAATATTTAATATTTCCAAAAATATCATGCAAACGAGTAAATTTACACGCATGATGCATCACCAATTTACATTCCTATTTCATACGCAATTTCAATATATTTTACATCCATACGTAGATACATACATGCATACATACATACATACATATATACTTGTACATATATAAATACGTGTTTTTGGATTTGGTACAAGTTTTCAAATTCGTAGCTTGTTTGGCTTTTTGTCCTTTATAATAAATGGTTTTTTGGCATAACCAGCATACAAGTGTATATTACGTAAGTTTGGATCACTTTTAAAAGCAAGTGGTAGTCCCTAAATGTCTAACGATATTACAAATATTATATAATTTATGTTGATACGAGTATTATATTAATTTGTTATATTATATGCAACTAGCTGGAGCCCCTCCGTTAAAAACTACATATTGCGCTATCAGTCGGACGAAAATCAAACTTCACAGAAACACTCCTCAAGGTCCATAGAGCCTGCATATAAAATTTTGTCAAAATCGGTCCAGTAGTTTTTGAGTTTATCGATCACGAATATACACGTCATTTTTATATATATAGAGATATATATATAGAGATATAATTTAATGATAAATAAATCAACAAATGTCCATACGTATGCACTTGTAGAATTTTCGAACTTTAGAAGTAATCCAATGTTAATACGTACATACAAATATACACATATGTACATATAGAATTATCTATGTACGATGTATACATTGAAAGTTAAATTTGTTTAGTGTGAACTGGAAATTGCATTAAAATTTATATTTATTATATGCGTATTAATTTGTATATGAGTAACCGAATGTACATATTAATTAAAGGTTCCCCTGGTCTTACTGGTTATGCTGTAATGGTTTGGCTTCACGCTGGAGATTTTTCCTCAGGAAGTCCTACAGATATTGATCCATTTCAAATTGTATTTAAACAAAAAGTTATTGTAGTAACCGTTGCATATCGCTTAAATATATTAGGATTTTTAACTACCGGAGACGCTGAAGCTCCAGGCAATTTTGGATTAATGGATCAATCAGCTGCTTTACTTTGGATACGTAAAAATATTGCACATTTTGGTGGAGACTCCAAACAAGTAACAATTATTGGGCATTCAGCGGGAGCAATCAGTGCCGGCCTACATTTGACATCAGGGGAATGGTCTCATAATGGTTTCCACAAAGTTATTATGATGTCGGGAAATCCGCTTACAGAAGATTCGGTGCGAACATCCGATTACTTTATTCCACATTTGGACTCTGTAGCACATATTTTTGCATGCAACCGAAAACCTACCTCAATGCTTATACAGTGTTTAAAACGAGTGGATGCAAAAATTTTAATGGATAATGTACCTGAAATCGAGTGGGGTCCCGTAATTGATAAGGGATTTAGTAATATTTCCAAAGGTTTCATAGAAGATTTTCCAGCAAATCTTTTAAAAAATGGAAATTATAATAAAGTACCTGTAATAATAGGTATAACAGACATGGAGGATGTCTTACAAATTTTAGATGACGAAGAAAAAGATGGAACTTCAATGGCAACTAGTGATTTTGAAACTTTTGTTTCCAAAGTAGCGGTGGAGGATATTAGAAAAACAAACCAAAGTGATTTATGCGAATCAGATTACGCAATCGTTTTAGATTCTATTAATCTAATGTATAAGAATGAGGAAAACGTTAATCAAGAAAGTATATTGAATAACTTTATAAGCTTCCATACTGACAGGATGCACTTAGCACCTTTGTTTCTTTTGGCTAATTTTCTTAGCGCAGAAGAAGATGTTTACGTATATTATTTTAATGCTCGTCCACTTACTGAATTTTATATTTTGCCAAGATGGATAGGCGTGCCGAAATATTTCGACCAAGTCTTTATATGGGGAGTGCCTTATATGAATAATAACATGTTTATAAATCGTTGGAATTCTACCGATAAAAAAATTTCCGATATAGTTATGACTTTGTGGGCAAATTTTGCAAAATCCTCGAATCCTACATCATTTAATATATATCTAAAATGGAATTCATATACTGTTAATAATCAAACTTATTTACAAATTAATGAAGACTTTAACGTAAAAGCTGTCGCCGAAAATCATAAAATAAATTTTTGGAATGAATATTATCCAAAACTAATAGATTTTGCAATCCAATGTTGTTCTTCTAGAAACGCTGGTATGTCGTTGCTATCATCTTCCAAGGGTTTCAAAATTTATAGTTTTATTTATATTATATATACACACATATAAGTATGCATCTACATATCTATTTACATATCCACATACATATGAATATAGTTACTTTAATATCGAAATGTCATAGCTAAAGTATTTTGTTTTACAACAAAACCAAAAAAACTTAATGTTTTATCTTTTTACGGGAACTATCAAACAGCAGTTAGTTTTTATGTTAATTTCAAGTAACTGTTCTAAAAATTAATATTCAGCAGAACGTTAAAAATGCCATGAAATTAATATTTCGGCGCATTCTTCCGGGAACCTTTAGCCTTAAGGAGCATGTAAAAAACTAGTGTTTTTTGAATGTTGTGCACTTTTGTAATTTTCACTACGTGGTGTGTTAGAAAGTAACCAATATGCAAAACATAGCATTTTTTCATTAAGGTAACAATATGCATATACGAATGTTGAAACTAATATTACAGCTAAAAAATTTGTTAATATTTAGATTATAAATAAAGGTCGGAATTAAAACTAAAATAAATTTTATTTTATTTTTGGAAATAATGTAATGTAATGTAATATAATAATGCATTTACAAAATAAATAATGAATATTCTTGCCAATAGAGCTGTTGCTATCATGCACGTATTTATGTATGTATGTACAAATGTAGATATCTCTGAACGGATGATTATTGATTATCTAATATGTATTGAAAGTCAACGGTTTTGAGGTTTTTTTTTTTTTGAAGTTAAAAAAATAAATTCGCATAGCAGTTGTTACGTCGATGGGTATGTACATATGTATGTATGTAAATATGACCTTATCGTTGGTCTGAGGTAAAAGGATCCTATCGCATTGTTTGTCATCGGTTTTTTTTAATGATTTCAATATATTAACTTAATATACGTCGAAGTCACTAAAGAAATCTTTGGCCAAAAATATGAGTTAGGACCTTCCTACTTGAAAACAACGGTAAGGATATATTTGCATATATAGTCGGAACGTACTATATTAAATTTTAAAATTTTAGAAGTGAAAAAAGCGAAAACTTTTCAATTATATATTTCCCAGTATATTGACTTATAAAAAAAGATTTGTTTTACGTCGATTTTATACGTATGGGCATGTACATGTACATATATATAATATATATGTATTACAAAATAGACTTATCAGCAATTCAAAAAATTTGAAAAAATCATATTAATGCACAATTACTAAAATTTCACTTCTAGAGTTGAATTTTGAAATCCAAACACAAATAACCAAAGCGAATTAAAAACACGTGACACAGATGTTTTTAATGTGTTTACAAATGGGATCGGCAACTAGTAACCCACACATGCTTGTGCATTGGAAATTAATTCACCCTGCAATTAACCAAACAAGGAAATTTTGACAATTCAGAAAACGGATGAACAGAACATTTTACAATTACGGCAACAATAAGGGTTATACAAAAGTGATCTAATCTTAATCACATATTTATTGATTCGATAAAGGGTAAAGAAAAATGACAGAGTTTTGCCAACGGCACAAATATGATAGTAGACCAAGGCAAATCAATATAACGTGTTCGCAAGTTGTTAGTTCACGGTTTTGTATGTTTAGCTCTCTCTCTATCCCATCAAAAGTTGTTTAATCTTTTTGTTCAAAATTTGTTTTAAAGGTTGCTTTGATTTTGATAGTATCAGTTTTTGCAGAGTTGCATAGACTTAAAATTTTGCTTAGACCGTGCTACAGGGTAGACACAGTAACGTGGTTGGTGCACACTGAAACAGGGTGAACTTACTGTTGTAATTGTTTTCGTGGTACTGTCATGTAGTCCGACTTAGTTAGAGAAAGAATAAAAGGATTTATATAAATCGTGTGGAGTTATTTAATTTTTAAAAAAGAAAACGTACTGATTGTATAATATATGCTTTTATTTATCTCATGTTTTTACATATATATATGTACATATGAATGTACACATTGATATACATAATATTCATGTAAAATGTTTTGAATTTTAAACATTATTTGTGATATGGATCTGGAGATGCAAATAGATTTGGATCTTGATGAGTATGAATTGACCAACTTTAGCAATCAGCAGTCATCGGGTTTGTATAATTATTTCCTATATATTTTAAAGCTTTTACTTTCATATCATGTATATCATATGCATTCCGAACACCTGTAAATTATTCATCCAATACCATATATGTATCTCCATTGCACACTAAATAAATAGCACCTACATCTGAATTAGGAGATGCTGGGTCACCTTCACCATCTCTATTAAATGAAGATATAATACAAACAAATAATATTAATATCATACTCAAACAGTGCAACACAACTGCAAATATTACCAATAGCTGTACCAATATTAGTAGCAATTTTTTTGCCGATAATTGTTCAACCTCATTACTGGGAAATGATCCCATTTTGCCCATAGTAGACGACAGGCTTTTGAATAATTCAAAACGCGGACCTGGACGGCCTAGAAAAGAAAACCCACTAATATCATTTAGAGCACCAAGTAAACAGCAGATAGTTCAATCAAAAAAAAAGTTCTTTAAAGACCCCTCTGTCCAATCATATTTAAATACGATTGCGATTGAAAGTGTAAATATGGTGTTTCCAGAGGAGTCGTTAACATCTAATAAACCATTAATAATGTCCAATCCTCATAATGATGAACTACCTTATTTTACTGAAAAATATCCTGGCAAAATTTGCTGTTTGTGCAATTTCTGCGAACGCAGTTCTCTAGGACAAGGTGATATGCTGAAAATTAAGGTAAAAGTAGAAACTATTCAAAACGCATTGGCAATATCGTCCGAATTGCTGAAAACTTCACAGGAAGCGACTTTGGAAAACTATACAGATAATAGCTTTCGCAAAAAGGTATCGGGAACGGCAAGGGGAAAAGCTACAGTTAATAATGAATGTGTGAATGAATTAGACAATGTAGGCTACGATGAAGTGCCTACAATGGATAATATAATTTCCGAAAATTGTTTTGTCTATATTCATAGCATGTGTGCTATGTGGTCTTTGCAAATGAAACGCATCGAAGAAGATTTTGTACCAAATTTTGAAGAAATGGTGGCCAAAAGCGTAACTCGTAAATGTTCATTTTGCTTCCGATATGGTTCCAGTATCAATTGTCGTATGAGCTGTCAAAAAAATTACCATCTGCCGTGCGCTGCAGCAGCTGGATGTTTTTTAATAATTGAATCATTTCAAGCCTTTTGTGTTGAGCATATAAGTCAAGTTCCATTTATAGGTATAAACTTTTTCGAAAAATAAATTGTTATTAAAAGGAATTTATTTTCAGCTTTAGATACGAATATTGAGTGTCGGCAATGCAGTAGTTTTGGGGATATATCAAAGTTAATTATGTGTTGTGTTTGTGGAGCTCATTATCATACTAATTGTATTGGCTTAGCTAATTTTCCTGGTAATAAGTTAAAAAGCAAAGACACATTAGAAACCAAAATAAGCGCATATTTTAACTTTGATATTTACAGATTCGCGATCGGGATGGAGTTGTGCGCAATGTTGCAAGTGTTTAATTTGTCGCCAAAGCGAAAATAATGAAAACCGCTCAGTTAAATGTGAGCAATGTCAAAAAGTATATCATACTACGTGCTTGAGACCTATCATAAGCTCTGTACCAAAATATGGTTGGAAATGTAATGTAAGATAATTTCAGTAGCATTTATCAATTATGTAAAACGAAATAAATATTTAAATTGTTTTAGCGTTGTCGTGTATGTAGCGACTGTGGGGCGCGTACACCCGGAGCTGGCGCTTCTTCTAGATGGCATTGTCATTATACAATATGCGATTCTTGTTATCAGCAACGCAATAAGGGATTTTCGTGTCCTATTTGCCACAAGGCTTATAGAGCAGCGTCTCACAAGGAAATGGTCAAATGCAGCAAGTGCAACAAGTAAATTTTTACAAATATTTCAGTACATTTTGAGATACATATAACGTATTATTATTTTATTTAAGATTTGTTCATAGTACTTGTGACGATGAAGCTGACCTAAATGTATACCATATCAAGAAAGAGACAAATCCTGACTATGATTATGTTTGCCAACCTTGTAAGTCTGGAAAACATTTAGTGGGTTTCGCTTCCGCTGAATCGTTAACTATGTGTGTCGATGGTTTTCCACGGGATTTAGAAGCAGAATTTTATGATAAGGATAATGCAGCAGACTTTACCAATATGGTAGATCCTTTAAAAATATCAAAAAAGCGTATTGGACTGAAGGAGTTAAATCGTGGTGGAAAAATGAGTAAATTATTTATGGGTAAAAATATACTTAGCCAATTTAGTCGTAAGCGCAGTGTTCGCGGGAAGGGGCGACAATTGATATTATTAAACTCTTCATCCGCTCCCTCCACGAGTAGTGATTTAAATAGTTCTCAGTGCTCTGAAGAGGAGTCTTTAGAAAAAAAAATGGTTTTATGTTCTGCTAAGGATAAATATATTTTAATGCAAGACTTATGTGTAATGTGTGGTGCAATAGGTACAGATCAAGAGGCATGTTTAATCGGTTGTGTTCAATGTGGCCAATGCTACCATCCCCATTGTGCTAACGTAACTCTCTCTAAGACAATGTTGCAAAAAGGTTGGCGTTGTTTGGACTGTACAGTTTGCGAAGGATGTGGACAAAAAAATGATGAGGGTAGATTAACTTTATGTGATGAATGCGATATATCTTACCATATCTACTGTATGAGTCCACCTTTAGACGCTGTACCCAACGGTAATTGGAAATGCAAGTGGTGTGCGATCTGTCAAAAATGTGGACGAAATTCTCCTGGAAAAAATTCATCATGGTTTAATGGATTTGTAGAGTGTGGTCCTTGTGCAAGCCAATCAGCTTGCTTTATTTGTAGCCAACAATATAATGATAATGAACTTATAATACAATGCAGTAGCTGCGAACGTTGGTTACACTGCCTTTGTGACAATATAAAGAATGAAAATGAAGCAAAAGTCTTTAATGATTTTGATTATCATTGTAAAACATGTCGCAAGGATATTGTGACGCATAAGGTTTTAGCAGCAAAAATACCTCAAGGAGATAAATCCATCCAAAAGGAATCTAATAACATCAAACAACCCACTATTGAAACCTCTCAAGAAAATAACAATTTGACTGTACCCAACTCGTCGGTAAATGTAGCTGCGAATGAACCTTTTGAATCTACGGACAATACATTCTGGATAGATGGAGTGTGTGTAAGTGAACAAGGTTTCAATATGATACGTTCCCTTACCACTGAGATAAAAAGAAAAAGAAAATTGCGTGCAGATGCTGTAAATAAGGATACTAGTATTATGTCATCCATAGACTCTGTAATTACTGGAAATCCAACTCCTATTAGTGCTGAATGCACTAATGATGGAAGCACAACTCCAGTAGATAAAACACCAACACCTACCTATAAAGATGGTATGGTTTGGTTAGGCGAAGATGGAACACAACCAGAGGGATTCTCTATATCGACAAATGAGGAAGGATTGAATATTTTGCGTAAAAAGCGTCAACGAAATTTGCAAAAACTTGGTATAGGAGGTTTTAATGTGCGTATGCGTGGTATACGTAAAGAAAATGAGGAACTGTATATGGGTACTTTAGAAAATCCGTCGTTAACAGATGAAAAAAAGAAAAAAATAATAAAAAAAAAAATGAAATCGAAACTGTGCGAATCATATCCATCATATTTGCAAGAAGCATTCTTTGGAAAATCTCTATTAGACAATAAAGAATCATCGCGCATATCGCTCGAAGAATCGGATGAGTCTGACACTGGAGTTTGTTTCTCTAGTGATAGCTACATGTCCACCGTGAAAGACTCCAATCTCAATACGCAGACTCAAAGTCAGCAGCTTACAATATTGCAGCAAGTAGCAGAAAATAAACCTCACCAAAATAATATTTCTCTTCATCAAAAGTTAATTTCGAAACAACATGCAGGGGTGACTGTCGTACCAACCGTAGAATCGGAGCAGTCTGATCTTTCCCAAAATATGCAAAGAAATGTTTTAATATCTGCAACAAAAATGGAAGAAACTCTAAAAGCTTTGAAAACGGAAGATATTGTTACAAGTGTACGTATTATTTCGTAATAAAATGAAAAACTACATATGTATTTATTTTTAACCATTTTCAGATTTCGTCTGATTTTATATCAAATACAACTAATAACAATATAGGGGTAAATAATGTCAAAATGGAAATGCGGTAAGAAATTTTCAAATTTCTTCTTTCTTCTATTATATATATAATACATATTTAAAATTCCACTTTTTTTAAGTCAATTTAATGTAAACCTGATGCAAAATATCAATACTAAAATGAACATGCAACATCTGCAGCAAAACAGTGTTCAAACAACACAACAGACATTTATGCCAAATATTATAACTATTAACAATCCTCAACAAGTCCAGCAACAGCAGCAAATTCAACATCAGCTACAACAGCAGCAGCAGAAAATGCAACATCAGCTTCAACAGCAACAGCAAATCCATCAACAGCAACAAATACAACAACAGCAGCAACGTATGCACTATCAACAAACGCCTTATAATGCAATGACTATTCAAAGCAAACACCCATCACAATATTTGAATCAAAAATCAGACGATCCAATGTTAAACCAAGTAAAAATTGAAAATGATCTTATTTTGGCACAATCCACAACTACATCTGTATCAGCGGACTCTCAGGAATTACCGCCTCAACTTGATGAACCACTAAAAGAGGTAGCTGTTGCTGGAACACAGAAGACTGCAGAAAAAATGAGAAAAGATGAAGGTTTGTCACATTCTATTTAAGTTCGGATGTAACGTCATTGATGCTTTTTTTTCGATAGATTTGGGTGAGATGGCAACAATATCTGCTGTTTTATATGCCAATACTCAACATCCAGAGCTTAAGCAATTATATCCCAATTGGAATGAACGTTGTAAACAAATTTTAAAAAAATGGCGTTCTTTGTCAACAGAAATGAAAGCCCCATTTTTGCAACATGCGAAAGATAACCGTTCCGTTTTAAGATTGAGAAGATCACAACAGGTATTTTTAGAAGTAAACTATTATATGTAAATATAGTACACACATCCATGTATTGCAATTATCATTCTATATGTAGGAGCCTGAAAAAATATATTTTCAACAAAAATCGTTAAAAGAACAAGAACAGGAGAGAGTGTGGAAACAGCATCAAGCTAAGAATAAGGAAACATTTTGCAATAAATTTAATAAAAGTGGTAATTTTTATCAACTAATAATTTACTCTAAAAATATATATTTTCGTTTACAAATTATTATAGGATTTATGGGAGAGTATTCACGGTCTGAGCCCGTCACCCCTATTAGTAGTAACTCCAATAATAAACTATCTCAACAGCCTTTATTTGATATAAATCTATTTACGGACAATAATTCGCAAACTAAATTGCAATCCACACTTATTAACCCCACTAATGATAACAATATGAGCCCGGTGATACCAAATCAATTACCATCTGAAACAAACAAGCCCTCACAATTCGATCAACAAGAAGCCTCTTTCATTTCAACACTTAACCAAACTATCCAACAAGATGCAGTGCCTAAAGTATTCGATCACAAGACGGAATCTTCTTTGCAACTTCCTGAACGTAACGATATATTCTTAGCAGACAAAAGTTGGCCGTCAGTGTCCAAACTTACAGACTCAAAAGATCCGATGACAAGTGGTGTTGAGAAATTAGAAGCAGATGAAAACGCCGGGTTAGGCGATATTCTCGGTGGTTTTGCTGATGGCGACGATGACGACATACTAAAGTCATTGACAGCAGAAATTGGAGATGATTTCAATATTCTAGAATACGCCGATCCTGAGTTAGATGAATTTAATGGTAGTCAAACTCTCTTAAATAAATTAGACTTTGATGAAAACCAAAAGGCAATTTAACCATGGCGAAATAATAACATCGACTGTATGTATAAACATTTATATTCTTTAATGATCGAGATCTGAGATATTTTTTAAATAAATTATATAATCTCACATTAAGAAAATGAATTCAAAAATTTATATAACTCGTAAGTGCGAATAATTTTAAAACTTCATTGAATGTAACATTTGTATACATATGTGTAAGTATATGGGAAACTTAACAACACATTCTACATATAATACAATATTTCTTGCGCTTCAAAACGACAAAATATGTTTATATATATAATCTATAATAACAGAGTGAACAGTTTCAAGAAAGATTTTCAATTTTAACACAACCGGACTATTCGGCAATGTAAATATGAAAAAAACTATAAATTTAATACGTCTACTATACAAGGTTTTATCAACAAATAAGTTATTTTCAATTTTTCCCAAAAGTACTTATTTATTCATCATCCCTTTTAAAATAATCCTCCTCACACATATTAAATTTATGTCGTTTTTTTTCAATCCTCGAAACACTACTGCTACGCGCTTTTTGATATCGTCAACAGCTCCGGATTCGTTTTTTCTTTTATCAACTCAATCATAGCAACACGCTCTTCTTTCATAGGTATGTTCATAGGAAAGTAAGGTCGTCAAGTCGGGAGAATGAGTTGGTTGTGACATAAGTACCGTTTTGTTTTTGGACAAAAACTGAGACACAAGGATCGATGTGTGCACTCATGCGTTACCATGGTGCAAAATCTATGATTGGTTTTTCCACAATTCTGTGCATTTCGCGCAAACGGCGCATAACTTCAAGATAGTTCTAATTATTTACCATACGATCTTGGAGCAAGAATTCATTACCCAGCACACCATTGTAATCGAAAAAAACAGTGAGCAAAATCTTCACATTTAACCAAACTTCATGTGCTGTTTTCGGTCTTTGGTCTTCTTTAAGTTTCCATCGGGATGAATGGTCTTCGATTTCAATGTCATAGCCATACCCACGTGATTCGTCACAAGTTAAACTATGATGGCAGATATTCCCAACATAAATAGCAAGCATATGTACAACATAGCAGAAAAAAAAGCGAAAATCAACATACGTAACTCACAAAATTTGAAAAAACCGATTATTGTTTGATCGCACTTCGTATGCTTCAAAAGAACTCCTATACTTTAATTTCTTTCATCAGTAACAAAGACTAATCAACAATATTCAAGAAATTATCAGCATTGAAAAAGCAGAATGAGACATAAACTGGATTAATTAGATGACATTATTTTAGCAAATGATATAAACCATTATTTTTCTGTAAAATAACATATATGCGTCGAGCCTGCTAAAGAACCACGTTTGACAGTAGAGCTACTTTATAGAAACACAACACATATTTTTACAGGTATCAAATGTGACTACTTAGTTCAATCGCGTTGTCATAATCAGTATATTGAGTATTTTCCTAAAGTCTGGCATTAATTTTTCAAAGGTAATTTAATGCAGTTTGCCCAAATCCAAAAATTAATAATATGTCAAAAGTAATAAAGGATATAAACTCAAAAAATCTAAATAAAATTTTTGCTCATTTTCTTTCAATCTTTTAAAAATTTAAATTTTAAAATGTTCGAAATTTATATATGTATTAAATTTTTTGAAAACTTTGAATGACAAGATGACTTACATAAAAAGTCATGGCAACTCTACTGTGCACATTTTTATTATTGTTGTTGTTATTAGCTATCAAATATAAAAGAGAACTTATTTAACAATTTTTAGCACAAAGTATAATTTGAGATTTATAGAATAAAATATTGAATTTATAAATTCTACATATTTATTAATAAAAACGAAGCTTTATGTATTCTAATACGGTTGCAGTTCGAAGGTATTCAGTCAGAATTAAAGATTACTGGAGTTGCACGCAGAAGCTATCATGTAACAAAGGGTTTTCAACAATTGTAGAAAAGTGTTGTCCTTTTCCCAGCAATCAGAATTGTTTCCAACCTGTAATAAGAAATTTTCCTAGCGGTATAAGCCGTCAAGTAACAAGCTCATATTATCAAAAACTACAATATAGCACGGAAAAACCAAATAATTTTTTACAATTAAGGCCACCTAATGCCAATGATCTGGAACACGCGCATAATGTACTAAGTAATACACTACCAAAACTTTTTGTACAAACTTTGGATTATTCAATATACCATCCAAATTTGGAATTTCAAAACAACGTCACAGGCAGACATACAATTGGACTATACCATTATGTTAAGCAAATTGCTTTATTGCGGACAGTAGGCCACATTAAGTACGCCTATGTTAGGTTCGAAGTTCTCAAGATCACAAAACATCCTGAAGACTTTACAATTAAAATACGATGGCGTATACGTGGTATTTCTGGTCTTAAGGTAATGCTAAACTTTTGGAAGTATAGATTGTGGAACATAAAAGAAGTGTTTGATAATCAAGAATCTTGGTATGATGGTTTTTCTATTTGTTATCTGGGAGATAATGGCCTTATATATAAGCATGTAGTTGATAAAGTTATGCCTGATGAAAATCAGGAAGTGATTGAATCTAGCGCATTAGTTGAACCAGGTGCAATGGCTGTATCATCAAAAGTTGGATATTCGTCGACGACCAACAGCAGTGTTAACGACTCAAAGTAGCTGTTGATATTTAAAAATTATTCAATTAAATTGATAGTATGTAACAATTAATAGGGATATGTGTTTGTAAATGATTTATTAAAAAAATATCGTTAACACAATTACTTGAATATTTTATTTATTTCATTCTATGGTGAATGTTGTGTTTACAATTGATTTAATGTAAAAATGATTACGGAATAATGCTATATTGCTTTCGTTTACACAAGTGAATATTTTTGTACCATATGGCGTAAAACTGGAATGAACATTACTCCAATTATTTAGTTATAACTTCATATTGAGTAACGCAAAGCACCTCTATTTTCGGATAGAACGACTTAAATCTAATAATTTATTCAGAACAGTGCTTGAGTAATTAAATAATACATTCCCATTTACATATGTACATATATACTAACAAATTTTTTAGAACTTCTTAGAATATATATATATATATATGTGAATATGTATATATTTAATTACAGAATAATATTTAAGTATACATACTACTCTATTTATTTAATTTTTTTTTTTTTATCTCATTTACATTTATTACTTATACGGGCCCCTATGTAAGGAAAATTCGTTAAATCGTCCTTGTGCTGCCACTTAATTATATAAATGTGTTAAAAATCACTGTTTTTGTTATTGATGTGTTGCAGGGAAAGTTGACATTCGCTACTTAATAAAAATTTCCAATTATAATAAGTTATTTTAAATTAAGTTAAGTTAAGACAATTTGATTAACAATTGTGTATAGGGGAGAGGAGATCTTACTAGTATAACTTCTTCGCTATATTTCGATATCAAATCATTGTTAAATATTTGGGGAATTTTTTTTGCCTGTAAAAAAAATGTTCTTATATAGAAGATAATAAGTTTTTTTTTGTAAATTTACTTTTGGTTTGTCTTTCACTAAAATATAACATGATTTTGTATAGAGATAATTCATTGGCGTTTTAAATAATTGAATTTGTTTATAAATTTATATATATAATAACAATGTTAAAAATTGTTACTGTCACTTTAACACGCTTGAATTCGCTTTAATTTGTTAACATTATTGACATTCAACTTCCACTTTTAGCAACAACAATACAGATTTTTTATTTGTAGAAGTGCGGCTACTTCGAATAAAAGAGCTTTAGCACATACTAATTATAACTGTCAAACTACCTCTCGAGAAATATAAAAAAATCTAACTTAATTGTTAATGTGGATTTTGTTTAATAAATAAAATTATTAAGCTTGTAATTTTATATATGTTACATGTTTTCATTGCTTTGTTAAATACACCTGAATATATTTTCTTTTGAAGAGAAAGCAAAACCAGAATGAAGAGCGAGTGTTAAAAGTCTGCTGCGAGAAGAAGCCAATTTCACATTAAGGCATCAAGCAAATAAGTTTCAAGGAATAGTGAATAATTTAATTGTGTTAAAATATAAAATTTTACATTACTTTGGTGGTATGTTATTATTTTCAATTTATGAATGTAAAATTATAATGTAATGTTTGATACCCGAAGAGTCAAAAAATGATAGTTCAAAGTAGCGTCATTTTGAAAAATGTATGGGAGCAAAATATATGCTATCAATAGAATCTTAATACAATTAAAATTTCACTTCTTTATAAAATATAACCAATTTATATTTTTGTTTTGTAGGTGCGTTAGATATGACAGATTCATATTTTGACAACTTAAGTGATGGGGAAATACGGCGGGAATTACAAAAATATGGTTTCCCCATTATGCCTGTTACAGAAACAACACGAAGTTTACTAATAAAAAAATTGAAAAGCCATGTGTTGAATGACTCTTCGTCACTGAAATCATCAACAAATAATAGACGCACCTTACATTCTCCGAAAAATGCATCGAAAAGGCAAAATTCTTCACCAGGAAGGCGATTAAGTACTTCTCCATCCCGCCGGCAGACAATTTCTACAACGTCTTCACCCATGACATATACAAATAATAATAATTTTCGGGATAAGCCAACACAAGCTGTTTCTAGCAACTTCAGCAGAGACTATTATCTTTCCAATGAGGGAAGATCTTATCTGAAAAGGGATTGTGAAAACTTTACAAGTGAGAAAGTTAGTAATCGTTCTTTGGTAGAGCGTCAAACATTGGGTGATAGTGGTTACTCTTTTTCTCTAAGTTCGAAATATGCTAATCCTATCCCAAAGAGTTCACCAAAAATATTCGTACCACCACCAATATTGTCTAATGACATGAATTCTATCTCTTCATGGGTGGATACGCCACGTTCTTTCCGCGAAAATGATAGATCACCGCTGAGGAATGGCAAGGGATCGCCAGGTGTTGTTAGTCGTTTATTAAAGTTAAGAGATATCACTATTGGAAGATCTCGCCCAAACACATCATATTCTTCATCTACACCAAAGCATTTTTACATATCTGATTCGGACTCTGATAGTGGCAGTTCCAATCGTTACTCTTCTTCATTCACAAAGAGACCAAATCCGTCAATTACCAATAATATGTGGAATCATCTCAATATTAAAAACAAATTTAAACAATCATCAGTGCCATACTTACTTATTAGTTGTTTGGGACTATTCTTTCTTCTATTGGCCGTATTATATATGACAAAACTTCCCGATGTGCCCAGTACTATGCTAGAGAAGTCCACGACATATACATTGTGTGGAGAATTGCATAGTGATACGTTGTCTATAGCAAAACCTTCAATAAATTGTATCGAAAACGAGATGTTAGCGCCCTCATTGGCATTAAATAAAGAACTCATACAGTTTTTGCAGACAAATATTGAAATTCACTATTGTAAAGATCGCTCAGTAAGTCCCGAGATTACGGCTACTGAATTTATGAAATACTTAAATAAAAAGCGTACTATTGATGCTCATAAACTATTAAAAATTTTTCACGCTGCTCTCTATCTAATCAACCATAATCCGCAATGGAAAATTCAAATACTCAATAGACACGAAGAATATCATCAACTTCCCGATATTTACAAAAAAGACGTTCAATTTGGACTCTTTAAACCGTACTTGCCTCTAAAATGTATATTGTTTAATAAAATGCAAAGATTTTTTTTAATAATTGGCATTTTATTCTTGATCGCTTTACTGTTGGGAATTGCATTTCTCATGTGGCGGTTTTGTAATCAACGAAGACAGTTGCGTTTGAGGATCTTTGAAAATTTCACAAAAGAAATCGTAAAGGAATTGATGTATCGAGCATCGCATAAAGATGATACACAAGGTGAAATTATAATTAATCACTTAAGAGATAAATTAATACCACTTAACAAACGAAAAACCCTTCTATGGGCGTGGAATGAAGCTTTACAAAAGTTGGAGGCTAGCGACAGTCGCATACAATTTGGATGCATTTTACAAAATGGAGAAGAATATCGAACTATGAAGTGGGTCGAAACAATATCGCCCGCTCCCGCAAATCCGACGAATTCCCCTTTTTCATTGACACCCAACTTACATCAGGAGAACTCTGATCATCGTTTAAAAAAGAAACATTGGCAAAGTCCAGCTTTTGCCAATGTCAATAAAATATCAGATCCCCCTACGCCTTGCTTAAAAATACGTCATATGTTTGATGCTGCTGAAGCCAACTTACCTGATCTGAAACAAAATATAATTGAATCTATTTTAGAAAAAGTGGGACCGCAATGCAGAATATTTGATATCCAATTAGATCGTCAAAGCTGCTGCGTTTACATACGTTGCGCAACTGAGAAGGATGCTGGTATTATTCACAACGAAATCAATGGTTGGTGGTTCGACAACCGTTTAGTTTCCATCAAATTTTTACGCTTGCAACGTTATTTAATACGTTTTCCGAACTCCACAAGTATCGTCCCTATCACGATAAAAAATTCAAAATAGTTGAAAGAAGCTTAGGTATTTCGTCATAACATTAATATTTAAAAGAATAAAAAACACACAAACGTAAATTAATTGTAAATCGTTAACGATAATTTTTTAATAAACCGAATACTACTTAATTTTGTTTAAATATCAGCATTCATATATTATTTTTGAAAGTCAAGTTGACTTTAAATTATTACGCTCAGTTAATTACATTGAGTAAGACCACTTACATTATTTCAAAAACCGATTGTTAATTTGCGAAAGCCGTTAAAACTGAAAAATGTATTATTGGGCAGGTCTGGTAAAACACATTATTGAGAGGAAATAATTGATCCACTTTTAATAATTAAATTAGCCGTAATAAATTAAAATTTAATTGTATTTATTTTTCATATGTATATATTCTGGTATTCATGGATACGCCTATAAATTATATGATTACATTAACCATATTAAATCAAATCTTAAGTAGTGGTTATATAAATATTGTTTAAGTGTGCAGATTTGTTTTAAGATGGAGCATCAAATTTTCCTTTTCAAGATTTAATGAAACTTTAGATCCTTTCAATATTTTGTTATTTTTATATATTTTGCGAACAGTTTCTATACATCCTCAGAAAATTAAAACTCTGTGTATCTATGTAGCTTACGTTTGGGCCTAATTTTTTCTCCCCTTAATTTATTTGTAACTTTTTTCATCAAAGTTGTTTATGGCGGCATATTTAAAAAAAGATCCCTGCACATACAACTGTTTATTTTCCTAAAAGGCCTAAATTGTTAACTAGATAATAAAAATATATAAAAACATGATCGTGAGAAAATAATTATGAACCAAAAGACGATTTGCAACCTAATTGTTGATAAATACTAAACTATTTAATACACCACTTTAATTATTTTATTATATAGTCATATAATTAGGACGTACAATCATGAAAATGTTCGTCAGTTACTCGCCAAAAAAAAATAGATTTCCAATTTGTTAAGATGTAGTATAATTTCTAAGAATGTGATCACATCTTGCGATGTTATTTAATTGAAAATGGAAGGACTCATATCCAATGAGGCAATAAGATAACAGAACCATCGTTATGAGCCAAGGAGATGCTTTCCACAAGTAACAATTGTTTTTAATTTTAATAAATTCTGTACATTTTTGTTTTTAGCGTTCATATGAAAAAAAAATTAGAATTGTCCATCTTAAACCAGTTTAATTTTATTATAATTTTACACAAACAAAAATTATGGTTATTTATTCAGATGCAACTTCAAAACTGCCATCATTGATTTCGTCAATGATATCATGAGGAGGACGACCATCGACCGTACATCCTACACTTTGTGCAGTGCCCAAGATTTCCTTGCAGGTGCCAGCCAATGTACGAGCCATAGACCTGGGTCGCATTGTTCGAGCAATTGAAAGGATATCATCAAAAGTAATGTTTCCAGAATGTTTGACTAAATAAAAAAATATAGTTCAAACTTAGTATAACAACAAAAAAGTAAACATCATCCACTTACTATTTTTCTGCTTCTTTCTATCACGGGGTGGTTCTTTCAATGCCTTAATGATTAATGAAGCTGCCGAAGGTACGACAGATATGGTGGCCTGCCTATTTTGAATGGTTAAACATACTGTTATTTTCAATCCTTTCCAGTCTGATGTGGCCTTGGCTATATCATCACCAACTTTCTTGGGAGACTAATTTATATGTAAAAGAAAAAACTAATCTATAACTGACTTACAATCGAAATTCAATCAAAGCATACCAAACCTAATGGGCCAATCTTTGGGGCCAGGGAAGAAGTCGCTCCAACCTCACCACCAACGCATCGTAAGTACACTAAAAATTTTAATTGCAAAGAGTAATGTGTTTAGTGTTCACAAAATGTGAAATTAATTTACCTAATTTAACTTCAGTAGGATCAAACTTTGGCGGCATTATGTGAAGCTAAAATTATAAAATTAATAAAAACCACATAAAAAAATCATAGCATGTGCACAAAACCACTAACCTTTAGAGAACCCGAAAACAAAAAGACTTTATTGAGTGTCACTTTCAAGCACTTCCGTTTCAAGCCCACTGTTGCATTTTGATACCAAAATTACCAGACTTATAAATTTTTACCATAAAATTTAAAATTTTACAATACGGATTTTAACATAAAGCTAGATAATATGCATTTGAATCGCCGATAGATTATATATCTATCAAACTATAGAACCACCCGACATGAAAATACGTTTTCTTGTCAGCCTGGTAATATTTAAAACTTGCCAAAGCGTGCAAACTAATACACTCTGGTAACTTTCTCACTATCACTATTAGCTGCCACAAATTATAATTCTCTGATAACCATTGTTAATACCTTTTCCGTCGAACATATAAATGTCAAATGAAAAACGACGTTAATGTGGAAAATCATGTTACCGATACGATAGATTTGAGCACAGAGTAGACGATAGAACTACAGCAGAAAGAAAATTTTAAGAAACTAACTTCACACAATAAAAAAACAAAACATAAAAAAATTTATTCTTGCTTTAGTACGTTAGTCAAGTGTCTTAAATGGATTAGATATGTTTTATGCAAGTTATGTTTGGAAGTACGTAGATATAAACATATATTTGAAAATCCCCAAAATTTCAGAAGTGAAAAGAAATTGCTAGCGGATATTGTCACAGGGTTCACTGTTCCCCTTTGATACTGTATTTCATGATAGAATTTCTATTTTCACAACTTTTAATATTGTCGATTTAAAAATTTATGAAGTTTTTTAATTGAAAATCTTACCAACACCATATTTTTCAACCAAAATCTAAACTATTTTTGATTTTGTAATTGAAATACTTTTCTTGCATTTGATGTTGATTTATTATTTGAAATCGCTAATATCACAAATTAAGTAAATTTTAAGGGATCAAACTTTATTTTGTATGACCAAATAACAAAAATTCTTATGTGCTGCACGGAAAATATACGTGAAGCACTGTTAATAGAGATATAGAACTGTAGTAACTATAATAGATGCAAAATCACTATTATTAGAGACCATAAAATAAAACAAGTTAAAAACGCTATAATAGAAGCCTGTATAATAATTTTAAAATATGGGAATGAATTGACTCAAAACAGGAATAAAGTAAATACATACATACATGTTTTTTTTAATTTTTTTCAATTGTGTTTTATATTTTCTTAGTATGTGTACAATGGTAGTAACTGCAATAATCTATTTTAAGTACTTTTACATTTAAAAATGTAGCTAGGACTTTTTTGAAATTACCACTACCAAATCAATTAACCAATAATAGGATTGTCTTAAGTCTCCTTCACACAAGTAAGGAGCTTTTGTCCATGATTCAATCTTAAACCCTACACTTTCCAGTACTCGAAAAAATATTGCTGCTTCTGATTCAAAAGAGTAATGTTTTGCTTTACTGGGCCAATGCGACATTAAAGGACGTATAGGTAAATGCGAAGAATTGCATTCTACGTAATGCATGTATGGTAATACCAAGGCTATAATTGCTCGGCCAGTTGGTGACAAAATTTTATGTATGTCTTCTAACAGCTGTATTGGATCAATGCAGCGATCTAAGACATTTAAACATGAAACTAGGTGTACATTATTGATATCTTCTAAATTTTCTAGTACACTAAAATTTCGTTTTTTTAAACGTTCTCGCATTGTCCAGCTGGCTTCGGTCGCAAAAGGATCAACTATAACATTGATATTCGAGATTTTTATAGCTTTTACCAGCACTGCGGATATTTCTCCATCTCCTGCTCCTATATCGACAAACCGTATCTGAGATATACAGCGATTTATCAACTTTTCTAAAAACACTCAAATATACTCACCCTTTCATGTCGATCACTGTTAAATCCACCCTCCTTGAGGAGTAAAGAAAATTGGCGCTCCGATAAAATAAACATTGATCCTCTCTTCAAAAAACCGTTAATGTCCGTTTGCGTCATAAAAAACTGTAGCGCTATACGTGCAAATGCATGCCACAAATGTAACCATATGTTAGTGGAACTATCTCTAGCTTTTTCCAACCATAGTAAAGTCATATCATCAGGTTCTCCTAATGGTACAAATGAGCTTTGATAGGCAAATGGACGATCCGAATTTATACTATACCACTGCATGCAAATATAATGTAAAACAAATAATGATTATGATTCTGTCCAAGTATATGTATGTACTTACCAATCGTGTATCATATTTATCCAAATAAAAGTCATTGTGAAACTTTGTGTAAATGGCTCTGGCTAATGTGCCCCTTGGTGGAGGAATATTCATAATTTTTGGCGTAGTCTTTAAAAATTAAATACTATTTCTAAATAAACATTCAAATTTTACAGATTTAGAATCAATCAGTCTATTTGAAATATGCTTTAACATGTATTTATTTGATTACAATTTATGTAGTACGTCCACTAAACTATTTGTACATTTTATCGAAAAATTTATAATAAACTTTTTTATCAGCTATTTACTAACACTATGACTATAGTTGAGTAGTACAGCAACATATAATAAATAATGATAATAATTACAACAGATTATCAATCACAGTCCTTATAACATGTGTTTTATAATTTACTATTTTGTTTAATGTCAAAATCACTATATGTTTCACGACAGGTATAAACATACTTGCTGTCACCTTCTATACAAAAATTTAAACCGTACATATCTTTCTTTACAAATCCCACTGGACAACTTAAACAAAAGAAATGTTGTTAATAAATAAATCTCTAAGGGGCACAAATCCAAACCAACTAATTTACTACTGTGTTATGGTGAAAGTCCAAAAAAGTCGAGCTGCGCTTTAAAATCAACGTGGTTAATTTTACCTTGCATGCAAAGGTTGTGTAAATATCTACATTAGTACATCTTCCAAGAAATTTTGCTTATGTTTATTGCAAGAGTGCTATCCGTCAAATCACATTTATACAATTTAATGCCTGTTTTTCCAAATATAATAGTGTATATATATTACATCCTATATGAGGTGTAGTTAAGGATTCATGAAGATATTACATTTCATACTAAAATATTTTACTCCTTCACATATTTAACTTAATTGTAAAAACATATACTCTTCACAAAATACATTTTTCATTATATTTAAAGACGAAAATTAATAATCTTACATTAAGCAAATAAAATAAGGAAATTTATCATTTATGGCTACGATGATTAGAGAGAAATGCTAAGTGACCTTTAGGGCATTTATTCGCATAATGACCTTTGTTGCCACATTTATAACAAGTGATTTCATCTAATGGTTTTGATACTTTCAGATAGGATGGTGGTCCGTTATTATTAGAAGCAATAACATTTGAAGTTGCATCGGAACTTTCAGCATTTCCACTATCATTTATATTTTCTTGGGTATCCTTATGTTGATTGTTTGGTTGTCCTGAATTGTTTGGACCACAATAATTCTGATAACGAGCATTAGATGCAGGCTTGGTTGCAAGTTGATCTGCATTACTCTCGGGATTTCTTTTACAACCCGAAGCTTTATGTCCGAATTCACCACAAAAATGACAAGTAGGTATTTTTTTGGGGAAACTTTCTTTGCTTAAGTCGGCACTTGGTGGAAGTTCAAAACGGGGATGCATATGTTTACAGTTCCAGCCATTTGGACAAAAACCAGACAAATAATTCATACACAGTACTCTTCGCACATGGCGGTGTCGGCAATGAGGACCATGGCGGCAAAATCCTCTGTCATACCAAGGGCAATCCTTTATTTTGCTTTCGGGATCAATATGTAGAAAAGGGCATTCTTTATTATGACATGCATTAAATCTGGAGTAAAAATAGCATTCCGGCATTTTTTTCATATCAAATTCATGTAAAAATTCACATTGATCTCCTTTCTTGCAAAGGCCTCGCAACCAATGTTTGCACACAATAGTGCGATCTCCACGTATGTGTCGAAAAGGGCACATAACACCTTTGCTGCATTCGATTCCATTTGTGGAGTTTAAAAATTGACAAACTGCTGCAACCGATTCTAGAAAATAAACAAATTTATTACAACGTTCTCAACTCTTATGTACCTACTTACTGTCCATGCCAAAAAAAGGTAGTGATATTGCACCTACTTGCTCTGTTAGATCCTTTTCTACTTTAAAGAAAATATGATTAACATTTGCTAATATCATATCCATTTTTACAATTTTTTTAATTCAATGTGTGACTGGCCTTTGGAAATTAAAGTTTTTCTAATAATATTTTGTTTTAAATAATTCATAAGTTAAAAACAGCTGTTGCGAATTTGTAAAATGTCAATGTCATCAGGTAGTAAATCAGTGATGAAATACGATGCAATCGATAACCAAGTTATTTAATAACATTTGATATCCGGTAGATATCGATATTTTCTAAAAAATTTATTTATTACTTTCATTTGTCTCGCTTTTTAGTATTGGGTGTTATTTTTTTCATAACTGTGTCATTTATATTATTGTTGCTGAGAATTTAATGCTATTTTCTTACCAAAATATGAACTACTGGTACTCGTTCATACTGCAGAGAGACTGAAAACATTCCCTAATCTTCTTTTCTTTATTTATATATACATATATATGTGTGTGTTTTTGTAAAAATACACTTTTCAATTGTTTAAAGCCTTTTGTTTTTTAGATTAGTGATGATAAACTAGCGATAATTTGTTATCGAAATGGAAAATGGTAATAAACTATACGGGTACGCACTAAGTTCAAAATGAACTGACCGGCCCCAGCTAGTATAAATATATAACTAATGTACATATATCATCTTGGAGTATACTTGTATTAAGTTCGTTCAATTGAATTTGATGCGTTGTGTTCGAATTAAACGTCAAACCATAAAACTTATTTGATGTTGTTTTCCAACCACACTTGAGGTTGTTTGATTTGCATTGATGTGGTTCCTTTAAATTTTATATAACAGCTGCTTTAAATTTAAAGCTCCTAAATGTACCTTTACTTGTCTTCTAAAGCTAATTATAGTCGCTTACCATGAAGATGTAAACAAATATTTATATCTAATATAATTCAAAGTATTTGTCTGCAAATATGTTGCTAGAAAAAAAAATCAAATTAACGTTGATTATTCCTTGTTCGTTTGTGTTTTTAATAGAACGAACAAAAATCTATATAGTCTTCTTTAATCTGAACATTGTATTGTGCATATCTGTGTCTCCCTTTTTTTTTTTGATAATTGACAAATTTATCCCTGGTGATGTTTATTAGTAGCATATAATTCTAAAGTTTGTTATGGAAAATAGCAATCGCTTTGTCAGTATGCACTCCCAAATGGCCAACCAAAGGCACCTCAATAACACAGAAATAAAATACCTCAAATGCAATTTCTTTTATTCTTTTAGTAGTTTTGGATGATGTTTTCATGTGTAGAGAGAGAAAAGCAATATATAAAACTATTTCATATACAGTCGTGTAATCTGTTGTTTTTGTTATCCTTAACGTGACTAAGAATGGCTGGAGGATCGTAGTTTACATTTTTTGCAAAATCGGCTATTTAATCGAAGCTTCAAGAATTTTTTTTTTTATCGTAGTTCGATTGCACTAGAGACTCCATGTAAACTAAATATTGGCTAAATATTGTAATCTAAATATTGGCTCTACACTTCGCTAAAAGCAAATATAAATTACAAAGATTTTAGTTTGTCTGCAGATAATTATTGATCTCCTTGCGGGCACTCTAACATACTATGGATTAATTTGAAATGCTGATTCAGAAAATCATACATATTTTCTTTATAATAAATTTTTTTTAAATGAAGTTCATCCCTGTCTTTATGCTTCGCTTCGGAACTTAAGAGTATGAAACTCGTGTTTTGCTTAGATAATGAAGCAATTATTGGTAAGCAAATTTGCGTGAGCATAATAAAAACATAATTTTCGGGAATAATGAAATAATATTGTTATTGACCTCACTAATAAGGAGACAAGAAATTATACCAACAACACATTGGGTTTGATTATTTAGTAATTCAAAATATTAATATGAAGAATTTTCTTTTTTTCATTTTAGTAAATTGGTTTCTCGTAATGTGGTTTTCTTTATTTAAACTGTTCTTTTCTTTAAATTACTTTATAATTATTATTGTTTTTGAAAGAACATAGTTGAAAACATGGTTTACTGTTTGATTGAATCGGATAATTTTTTGCTTGCAAAAAATAAACATTAAATCTATGATAAATGGAAATACTTTACTTATTATCATTTTTAATAAACATAAAAAATGTTGAAATAATAGATATATGCGCGCTTTGCTTATTTTAATTTGATATCCTTCATTAAATAACCAAAAATATATTAATTTAATTTATACCATTCCAAGTTATCTGGTTTATTCGAAGGCGAATTTAGCACATCGTTTAACATGCAAATGTTGTCATTTAACTGTAAAGTTGTGTCCAAATTATCTATAATGCTGCCATTTTCTAAAAATACATGAATACAAATTTTGTAATAATAAATTAATCAAAAAAAAAAAATCCTTTGTCCAACATACCACTTATGCAATCCATGCTAGTATCCATGTGTGTTATAAAATCTGGATTGACTGCAAATGAGTTTGATGATAAACTTAAACCGCTATCACTCGACTCTTGTCGAGCGTGGTTATCACCAGAGAGAAACGGATCCATGTGTAAGCTGACGTTATGTTTATTTAAAGATTTCTGTTGAATATTGAGGATTTTGCATATTTTTATATATGTATTTATATATAACTCTTATCGAAATACTATATTTATATAAGTTACATGCATTATTTTACCTGTACAAAGTTTCCTTTTTTGCAATACATCCATAATAAACTATTTTTAGAGGTTGCTATATTTCGAAAATATCTATTTACTTAAACTTATTATATGACCTAATACTTTAAAAAGGTTCGAAAGCAACAGTTAAAAATGAAGAAATCATGATGATTGCTAAAATGCACCAACAAGGTCATAATTGTACCTTCTCTCATGCCCGTACTCGCCATTAAATGGTTCCTACCATTTTTCAAATAACAACTTATACATTTTTTTTAGCAAGTAATTAAAGAAACTTTTATATTATTTTTAAGTACGCCTGCAACATCTTCAATGATAGGGAAACCTAAATATTCGCGGTTTTTCTTTAAATTTCTTTATATGTATAAAAGCAACAATTGTAACATAGGCAGCACATGATTCCCACAGATCAATACATAAACATATATGTTGAAGTCATGCATATGATATACATAAATGCCATAAATAGAACTAACCTGAGTAGTTTTTTGTTTAAATATATCTGCATCTTTGTCGATTTCAGTTGCATTAACCCAGCTCATTTCAGTTTTTGCTTTTATTTCTTTCTGAAATAAAAGTGCTGGAAGAAAATAATTAAAAAATATTAAATCACTTATGGTTTTTTTTATCTGAAGTAACATATCCATTTCTCATAATATGCTTACGAATTCGTGGATCATTCCATGACGTTGTACGATCAATATGATTAATAAAGTAAACTTCACCAGTTTCTGTCAAAGCTTGTTCCCATCCTTCTGGTAATGGCCCCAAATCACCATTTAACACTCCTGCACCACCTGCTGTTTTGTTCAACCTTGCATTTCCTGTTTTTTTCAGTGTTAAGAAATTTTCATATACGTATATGAAGAATTTGAAATATTGATACATATATACCAATCATTCAAACTTACCACCAACATTTATTGCCTGCTGTTGTTTAAATTGTATTCTAGGATCTTCCCATTGTGTGGTTTTTGTTGTGTGACTAAAAAATATACATATTAAATAAGTACATGGTAGAAAGATGATCATATTTTCGTTTTCAAAATTATAACTGAATTCATAAATACATATATATAAGAAATGTCGAATGTACTTCGATTAGAAGAAATTTAAAAAAATTCAAATCAATAACTATACACTAAAAAAATTAATGCACACTGTAAGCGACTGTTTCTAACACTTAATCACATGCTTAAAATTTTGATTACTGATGACCTACATATACATGCATATGGTTGTACAAACATTTAGAATTGACATATTTTATAAGCCAAATTGGCTTTAATAATTAATTTGTTCTGATCCTGGCAGCAATTTTTTCTTTCAATAATTTACAAACGTACCACCTACATTAGTATTTAGATGAAGCTAAAAAACTATCAACTGTGCTACCATTTTACTTTCAAGATACATTTGCATGTAGGTATGTATTTTGTATGTATATTTTGGAAGCAACATTAACATTGGGGCATTCCATTTCATCACACAAACGTACCACCTACATTAGTAAGACGAAGTATGTAATTTAATACATTTAAGTATGCATGCATTAAATTGCGATAACACATTTAATTTCACCACGGCTCCATTCATGGTTTATGGTAAGTATTTTTCAAATTTGTTGAAGTATTTGGCAAAGATAATTAAATTTTACGAGATAAAACGTTGAATTATGTAAGAAAACATTTTACAGTGCTGAATATGGAGAATTTGTTTACAGATAATCTAATATAGATAAATTAAGTTATGATTTTTATTTAGTGTGCGATATCTTCATACTTTAATTATATAAGTCAATAAGTACACATATTAAAGTATGAAGATATCGCACACTAAATAAAAAAAAAAAAAAAAAATATATATATATATATACATATATATATATATATATACATAAAACGGTTACAATAAACAGATATTTACTGAGAAATAAACGATCGCATAAAAATGAGAACATGATGTAAGTGTGTAGGCATTTACTTTGTTACCAATGTTCAACACTTATAAAACAAACAAAAATTGGTTAAAAATACTTGTGATCCTAAAAGTAAACAAAAAATAAAATGTGTATGGAAAGGAAAAAACAAATAGGATACGCTGGATAAACCGTACTTATACACATACATATTAATGTACACATGTATGTATTTAAAAATCTAAAAATTATTCTAATATAAACAAGAATATCGATATTTATTTACCTCTTAACTACATCAAAATATATATTCTTGAATAATACAAGAACGAAATTTCGGCAGCATGTGTAAAAATGAATTAAACATTTATATTGTTAGCAATAAAACTATTGGGACTGGTATGTATGATGACTTATTATTATGGGATAGTAAATAACTTACTTTAAATAATATATTTGGCCGTCATTGGTTTTTGCTTGTTCCCAACTAGGGGGAAGAGGCCCTAATTCATTTTGCAACTGAATTGGACTAATAACGTCGTACGAACGTTGTTTCATATGGTACGAAGCAACTCCCGTACCCCCTAAAGACAATATGTTATTGCTGTTTATGCCAGCTGCAGCAGAGGCTGCAGCAGCTGCTGCGGCAGCATTATAACTTAACAGTGTACCAGGAAATCCTGGACCTGAATTCCCAACACCATTATTCGCTTCTGCAGCATTTTGCTGTTGCAGAAATGTTGCAGAATCATCACCAATATTACCACCATGTATATTATAAGTCTGTTGCAATGAAGCAGGGCTACTATGGGCACGAGAGTGACAGATTTGTAAACGTGGTTGATCTGTTTGTGCTGCAGTTGGTGGTGGTGGTGGTTGTTGGGGATTTACCGTCGTTGCAGGCTGTTGTTGTACTGATGCCTGTTGCACCGCTGCAGCGGCAGCAGTCTGTAAGTCTGAGAGGGATGTTGCTACAGATGTTTGGTTTATATTTGGTTGTGAACCGCAATCATACGCTGAGTCCACACTATTAGCTCGAGAATGTGATACTGTCGGTGACTTGGGACTGGCAGCGGGAGGCGTAAAAAATGAATTTGGCAATTTCCGCATACGTAAAGGCACTTGTAATGGACGCTTTGACTCACTCGGATTTAAAACACTATCAAATAAAATTTGTAAATTTTCGTCGGAATTTTGATAATTACGAACAACCAAATTATTTGATGATTTCGACGTTGTCGACGTCGAGTCTTCCGTTTTAACGCTGCATTTGCTCGCGTCGTCACTCGCGCTGGACTTACTCAACGACATTCTTGTGTGTATTTATACAAGAAAAAACAGGTCGAAGAATCGTAAATGAAAAAAATTGTGTATACTGTTCGTGTTAATTACGTCAAAATGATGGCTGGAACATCATTTCCAACATTAAAAATCGTTCAACGATATTCTAAATAACTTTCTTTTTACAGCAAAAAAAAGTAAGTATTTTTCTTAAACACAATATTAAAATAAGGTTTATCAAATGAAGAGAATCTCCATTAACAAACTGGCAGAGGAACAGATAAATTCTCACAACAAGTTTATATTTGGATTTCTTCTTTTAACTCACTACACTTTAGAAGTTCAATGTATAGGTATTTTTATTGGCCATAGAGTTGCCAATCTTTCAACCCCATAAATACTAAAGGGGCCTTCGAGCATCCTAAATATATACCTGGAAATTTTCAGTTTAATCTTTATTAACAATAAGAACAGAATTATAAACTTTTTATAAATATAACTCACTATAAATATTGCAATGAATTCGTGTTACGAACATTATATTGTATTTTAACATTTTCATTTTTTATTTATATTTTCTATTATTATCCAATACCAAATTGTGGGTGTTGTAATCTTGCATTAAACACTTGCTTGTTACTGGTAACTCTGAGAACCTGTTCAACAAGTTGGCTGGGTTCTTTAGCGAATAATTCAGTCTGAATGTTACCATATCACAACAAAGATATTTTTCTATACATAAACATTTTTGCAGAGAAAGTATATGAGTATTATTTTTGTTTTAATCGATTTGCAATATTTTTATTCTTGTGGAATATTTTGATATAGAGCTTCCACGATAGTGAGCTTTAGTTGACACATAGATGTCACTGCCATGAAACGTGTTTCTTAAAACGAACATGATGTTTAACTAAAACCTCTTAGCAATGCAATGGGCATATTTGCAATTGCAATAATGCAATTTATACGAATTCATTGTATTGTATGTAATTTGCCTTTAATATCTTTTTATCAATTGTACACTTATTTTGAAACTGTGGCATCTCTCAATGTAATATACGAACGCCATTTTCTTTTCAAATGCCTCAAAACGAGCAATGAATTTTTCGCGTGACAGCAACTGTCATTAATTCAACTAGATTTTTTCATTCTACGACATTTTTGAAGTTTGCCTATAAAGTCAAAATAAAAAATTTGAAGTTTAATTAATCAAACTAACCAAAAAAAATTGACAATACGTCTGTCAAAGTATTGGCGCAAACTACTTAGCCAAATTAATAACCCAAAACAAATAAACAAAAAAAAAAAAAAATCTACTGGCAAAATATAAATTATTAAAGTAGGCCAGGAGGTAATGTAAAAATAAAAATGCTCTGAGAAAAGAATGCTGACTGACAATCAATAGAGCACAATGCAAATCGCAGCAAGCGCGTTGAAGTAGGCGTCGTAAAAGTACAAAAAATATATAAAATAGTTAAATAAAACCACAAAATAATATCGTTTGAAACGTAATTGTACACAAGGTTTGCAAAAATTAAGGGGGAAAAATTGAAAATATTACGTTAAATAGAGTTTTTCTGTTTGTGTATACTTCCGTATTCAACTCACTACGGTGTTTAGTGGTTATCATATCGCGATATTATTTTATTTAGATATTTTCATATACATACGTGTGACTGAATTAAAATCAATAATTGGCCAAAAATATGTTGTCGCCCGACACTTTACATCACCAGGAAGAAGTTAACTCTGCCTTGGACCGACAAATACGGCAAGATATTCAGGATATGGCTCAAGAGGCTCAAATTCAAGCACAAATTATAGCACATGAAGGTGAGTTGTGTTTTGTTATTATTTTTATGTTTATTTTGCAAAAATGACTTTTCTCCAAGCTGTCGCAATGACGGACGCTGCCGTCCGTCATTTATATGCCATATTTTTCTTTCCAATTAATATACGTCAAATTACATAATTTGACGTATACATACCAATTTTTATGCAGGGTGACGGTGTATTTGCGTATGGTTGCTACACGTTGCTACAAAGAACTAAATATACATAAATTGTATATACATGCATGTCACATACACACATATGCAATATATATAGGTTGTGTATTTGATTTTTGAAAAAGTTCTGGAAATGTCAATTCCTTTTGAAAATGTCATGTGGAATAAAATTTTATACAATTTTCAAAGCTGTAAAGAGTATTAACTTTTCAATTTAGCACGGGACCGTTTTCAGTCGACCTCCACTATCGACGAAGATGTACAGGAAGACATTGATCAAATGGGTGGTGTTACCGTCTTGGGTGTTGTGGAGGAAGACGACCATAATGAAACTATAGTGGAAGAAGATATGTCAGACAATGAAATTGGTGACATAACTGATGCTAAAGATTATAAAGACATTGGTAATGACTCTCAAGATGGTGGTATTCCCAGGAAAAGAAGAGGAAATTTACCAAAACATTCCGTTAAAATACTCAAACGTTGGTTGTACGAACATCGCTATAATGCTTATCCTAGTGATGCAGAAAAATTTACATTAGCCCATGACGCTAATTTAACTGTGCTACAGGTTATATACTACTATACATACATATTTGTTTCAGTACAACAGGATTGAAATATTTATTTTATGCTTATAATGCAGGTATGCAATTGGTTTATCAATGCCCGTCGGCGAATATTACCAGAAATGATAAGGCGTGAAGGTCAGGATCCATTGCACTTTACTATATCGCGCAGGGGGAAGAAACTAAATGCAACGAGTGGTTTAAACAACTCTGGTAACGCACCTAATCCTATAACCGGTAGTCCGGCTTCGGAAGTGGTAAGCAATGTGGTAATGAAATAAAAGTTGGTCGCTGGTTTTTTCAATGTACATACATATGTTCATTAAAAAAATTGATCAACCAATCTTTGTAAGATTTTATCTTAAAAACAAAATTAAAGATTGTGGGATTGTTTTTAAGATTGTCGGAGCCACAGAAGAGGTAGAAGGAGAAGAAGTACACGACGGCGTGGCTGATGCATTGACAAATCTGGGGCATTTTGTGCAAACACCGGGTGGTCAAATGGTAAAGGTAGAACCTGACATGGAATATGATGATAGTGTCATATATAGGTAATACTATTGGTATTCCTTATACATATTAAAAAAGATTACTAATAATATTTACCGTTTACATATAAACCCATATAAGATGGCAAAAAGCAATTATATCTAATCCTGAAGGATTTAAAAATTTGCATCCCCAAATTCAAGCCTCAATTATAGCCAAAATCGATGCTGCCAAACAACGTCAAGTCCATGTAAACTCTTCCATAAAAACAGAATTATGTGATAATTGCCCAAGGCCAGATATTTCCGGCACAATTAACCAAATGCTTTCTTTTACTAAAACGGATACTAGTAATCCCAGAAATGTTCAAAATCCTGGACACTCAAACTACTTTTACTCCCATACTCTAAATCAAATATTTCATTTTCAAAAAGACAATAACATGTCTAGCAAAAAACTTTTCCAAGAAGCTTTGAGGTGTTTGATTTATATTATTTTTGTAATGCATACCATACTATGTAATTGAAGTAGTGTTCACATGATTGATTATTATTCCAGTTGTTTTATAGTGTCCATCCTTTGTATTAATTTTTTGTTTGTGTTTTTCACTATCAGATCTGAAGATGAAAGCGTTAATGAGTACGATACCTGTGAGGCTCATAGCGAGGAGGAGAATGCCAAATTTGAAAGTTCAGACGCTTGGCAGTCAGTTATGAAGTAAATATATTTCAATAGAATTTTAACACCTAATTACAATTTTCAAACAAACACATTTTACAATACATGTATACATCCATACAAATATATGTATACATGTTTATCTAAATGCATTTACTTATATTTGCATCTTAAAATAAGTTTCTAAAAATGCATCGTGTTATTTTAAATACTATATATTTTATATAGATTTGAAATTGTTACATATATTTTTTTTTTAAATTATAATTAAATAGAATATTGCATGCACATACCTACATTGTATTTTTATGAAAATATTTTTATTCAACATCTACTTTTACGGGACTGTTTTTAGTACCGAAGAAGTAACAACCACTAGCCCTACTGCTACAAATAACACATATTGGACATCGGCGTCCCATCCACATTTGTCACATCTGCCACAACAAGCTGCAAATGAAAGCATTTTAACTAAACAAGCGGCCGGTAAGAAATATAAATTTAAAAGTGTATTATATTGTTTCTCACAAAATGAAATCAAAACAGGTGTTTCTCCTGCCACCCATCACTCCGCCAATATTGTGTTATCGACTGGAGAAGTTGTTACCGAAACAGCATGTGTAGGAGCTGAAGCTACAGTTATTACTTCAAACTCTCCTGGTTCTGGACACTTATTGCCTGCAAAAAGCAATACCAGTAGCTTGATGAGCAGTAGTAATACGCTTTCCAGTAGCAACACTAATAATAATACAATTACCTCTACTGTACAAGTCATGCCACCTATAAAACATTTAGTTAAAGGTATTAAAATCTCGAAGTGCAATGTTTTGAAATTTTTATTTTTAAGAAAAATTATTTTAGGTGCTACAAAAGATAAATTCAAATGTCTATATTTGTTGGTTGAAACTGCTGTAGCAGTGCGCCAACGTGAAAAAGAACATGATGACGATATACATTTGCTGGGCAACTGAGTTTTACCAAATCCTACCACTATATATTCCTATCAATCTATAACTGCATTAAATATAAATATTTTACATTTTTAATACATTTAAATTTGTTACTTTTGCAACTAAGTTTTTTTTTACTTATCTTTACTAAAGTTCAGTACAGTACCATTTCGTTTCACTCTTAAATTATAATCAGAGGAAAAATTTTAACATGTTTCTGATGAAGATTTAAAACTTTCATTTCTTTTTGTTATTGTAGAAAAGGAAATATTTTTTTCTTCATTCCAGAATAAATGAAAATTTAACTGTTCAAAACCAACAATTTTTTCAAACGTTTTTATATGAAACTGCTGTATGTAAATAAATATAATTAATTATTATTAATGAGTTGAACTTAGAGTTAAATTAAAATGAAGTTAGGCAGATATTTTTTTATGTAAATATAATAAATGGTGATAAATAAACGAAAAAAAACTTGGTATTTTTTTTATTTTAAGGAAATTATAAACGATTACCTTTATTGTGTAAATCGCGTTAAGTTCGTTGGCATTCCACAACAAGTACAATTAATGTATTTTTAAGTAACACATTAATATTCTAAATTTTATTGCAAATTATATATCAAGGGTTTTTGCCACATATTATTCACACCTCTTGTATACTTTTAAAAGGAAAATATATTATTAAGCTTATGGTTAATATCTTAACCGATGCTTCTTGAGACATGCCTTTGTGGTTTGGCATGCACATGCCAGATTATTGTTTCATAAGTCTAATACTTCTAATACCTTCCAATGCGGTTCTTATTCAGGGGAATTTGAATTCATCTTGAAATTATCATGTCAATTCTTTAATATTGAATTAATTTAAGGTTTTTTTGACAGGAACAATAACCAAGGCGAATTCATTACTTGGAATAACATATCTAAGGCGAATCGGTTACTTCATAATATCTACCTATAAACTGTATACCTCACATTGCAAATTACAGCGAATGATATTACACCCTTTTTTTTACAATAATCATATTACAGAAAAAAATATTGGCAACTCTGAAATTTTTTGTTTGGAAAATTATTGCACGTGTGTTTTGCGATCAAAACTGGTGTTTTGTTTCTAGTTCGGCTAGTAAAGTTCAAAAAGTAAAATATAGGCATGGATCACGACGATTTAGATATGGAGCTTGTTGTTCCGGAAGACGCGGAAAGTGATATGGATGAAAATGAAATTGATGAAGGGGAGAAAGATAATCGCAAGGAAGTTTATTTGCCCGGTAAGCCTTTAGAAGCTGGTGAAGAACTGGTATGCGATGAATCAGCCTACGTTATGTTGCACCAGGCTTCAACGGGAGCTCCATGTCTTAGTTTTGATGTCATTGCGGATGAGTTAGGAGAAAATAGAGAAAAGTTTCCGTTGACGGCGTTTATGGTTGCTGGTACGCAGGCTGCTAGAACGCACGTAAATAATATTATTGTCATGAAAATGAGCAATCTACATAAAACTAAGGAAGAAGAAGAAGAAAAAGATGACGAAGAATTGGATGACGATGAGGATGATATTGAAGATAAAGATGAGTTAAAAAAACCGCAAATGACATGTGCACTAATAAAACATCAAGGCTGCGTTAATCGGGTGCGGTCGAAACGTATTGGTAATTCGGTGTTTGCAGCGTCTTGGAGTGAACTGGGTCATGTAAACATTTGGAATTTGACGAGGCAACTTCAAGCTATAGATGATACTCAACTTTTGATGCAGTATGAAAGGGAAGTAGCAAGTGAAACGGTTAAACCAATTTTTAAATTCATTGGGCATCGACAAGAAGGATTTGCACTCGATTGGAGCCCTTGTGCAGAGGGTGTTTTGGCTACAGGAGATTGCAAGTACGTAAATTTTATATGTAATTAAAGGTTTTACCATTGCAGATGTAACTTTATGTAGTAAAATTTTATAAATTACAAGAAGTACAAGAACGTTATACAGCTTAAATTGAGTTCATTATATGACCTCATTTAGATGTGGCTGTGCATAAATTCGCGGAAAGCCTTACATACATAAAATAAGGTTGCAATTAATTTAAAATTTTGATTTATTGAACTGGTGGTTAATGTGATTAGTAGTAGTAGTAGTTTGCACACTATCAAGTATACTTTTACTTTGTTATGTGCTCTTTCAATTTTTCGATTTTTGATTGAGAGGTCACTTTGTGGAAAATATTATGGAATGTCGTATTTTTCTTACTTTCTGTCTAGACGTGATATACACATTTGGTCTCCACTAGAAGATGGAACATGGAAAGTCGATCAACGTCCTCTATTTGGCCACACCGCGTCAGTGGAAGATTTGCAATGGAGTCCTAATGAAGCTAGTGTTCTTGCTTCATGTTCTGTTGACAAATCGATACGTATATGGGATGTCAGAGCTCCACCGCAAAAAGCCTGCATGCTTACATGTGAAAACACTCATCAAAGTGATGTTAATGTGATATCATGGAATCGCACCGAACCTTTTGTGGCTAGCGGAGGTGATGATGGTTTCTTACATATTTGGGACTTAAGACAATTTCAAACCAAAAAACCCATCGCTACTTTCAAGCATCATACAAATCATGTTACGACTGTCGAATGGAACCCGATTGATGCTACAGTTTTAGCATCTGGCGGCGATGATGACCAAATAGCCCTCTGGGATTTGGCTGTAGAAAAGGATGCTGATCAAGAGGCTCAAGAAATGCATACACAAAATGATGATGTACAAAAGTTGCCACCTCAGCTGCTGTTTATACATCAGGGCCAAAAGGAAATAAAAGAATTGCATTGGCATCCCCAACTACCCGGAGTTATTTTATCTACCGCACACAGTGGCTTCAATATATTTCGCACTATAAGCGTTTAAAATTTAGTGTATAAAATAACTTTTTTAATTCTCTTTAATGAAATTCTTGTAAATAAATATGTATGGACGTTGTGTGGTTAATTGAATTTAATGTTTAAATAGTGTAGGATTCTGGCGAAGTTATTTATTAGCAGTGTCCTGGTCTGTATCGTCGTCATTAATTAACATTGCTGTGTTAATTAGGTGGCGCATGGTCGGGCGACCGTGTGGGCAATTCTGTAAAGTATGCAGTTAATATGGTTATTAGTAAATGGTTTCGGTTGCTCAATTATTATTCTAGTCTTATCAATTATTTAAATATAATCTAAAGTAAATATACCCCTCAGGCGCTACGTTATTGTACTTCTCCTATAATCTCGTTTATGTATTTGCTAATTTAAATCTACTACCTCCGCTAAATGCCATCATTTCTTATCAGTTAAATTTACACATTTTATATTCCTTCAAAAGCTCCAGTATTGCTTTAAAAGCAATTATAGTTATTTTAGAATTCAGTTACAGCGCGCTTCAAATTATGATGAGTGAGCAAAACGAATTGGAAATTTTAAACCATGTGAATATTTCTATTCCAACTGATGGTGTTAATATTAAGGAAGGGCAGGATGTCACAACTGGAAGTGTAATTCTTTTTGTTATAGTTATAGCTCTAAGTTATTGTTATTAGTAGGCATTTTATTAGTTCCTTATGGCAATTAATGTATTATAATTATTTTTTTGCTATCAGTGGACAAAGTTGTTGGTATTGGCTGGTTATGCGACCACACTTGGTTCAGCTGTGCCTGCTGGCTATTGCATAGGTGTAATGAACAGTCCAGCGGTGGTTTGTATAATTCCATGGTTAAAGTTCCAAGTATTGAGTTACTATAATTTTATTATTTTCAGTTCGTGCGAAACTGGTGCAATACAACATTAACAACAAGATATGAGGTGTATTTATCGACAGAATCGATTGAACTCTTATGGTCAGCCATCATTTCAATTTTTTTAATAGGTGGCGCTTTAGGATCTTTGACTGGGGCGAGTTTGGCAAATAAATTTGGAAGGTATTATTAAACAAGCCTATGAAATTTATTTAGATTACAAGCGATCGATTCATTTAAATAATTAGGAAACGATGTATATTAATTTGTGGAGTTTTATTTCTCCTTGGCGCTATTTGTTTTTTCTTCTGTCGTATGGTGGGTTCTGTGGAGATTTTGCTTATCGGCCGATTTCTGGTAGGATTTGCATCAGGCCTTACTACAGCATGTCTACCCATGTATTTGAGCGAAATTGCGCCGTTACTATTGCGTGGAACGTTAGGGGTATTTTGTGCTGTAGGCTTAACTACAGGGGTTGTCGTCGGGCAAATATTCAGCCTTCGCTCTGTGTTTGGTACCGAGTCTCATTGGCATATAGCGTTAAGTTTCTACGTCACTCTTGTTATAACATGTTATATACCATTCCTTTTATATCCAGAAAGTCCTAAATGGTTGTATGTTATAAAGGGTGATCACGAGGAGGCTGAATCGGTATTGATTCGTTTAAGAGGGAATATTAAAGAAGACGACTTAGCTAATGAACTCGAAAGAATGGAAGCCGAATCAAATTTGGGAGGCCAAACAAGCGGCTTCCTACAAGTTCTAACGGACCGTAAGCTGTTAATGCCACTAATTATCGTCTGTGTATATCAAGGAGGTCAACAATTGTCAGGAATAAATGCGGTATTTCATTAACTTTTTTCTCATTTAATACAATTTTCATAAAGTTTACGCATGATACCTATGTACATACAGATGTACATACTTATTTCTCGTGCCCCAAATATATTTTTAAATCTTGTTTTTTGCATACTTTTGTACTTCTACAAAATGAGTGAGTTAGGGACTTTCTAAATTAAGGCAACCATATACTTGCTTACATATAAATCTTTTTTTCATAAAAAAAATTTGGAAATCGAAATGATTTGAGAAATGGTAGAGAAATTTTAAATGTTAAATTCAGAAATTCTTCGGGTTATTAGAGAAAATATTAATATATTCTACACGCATATCCATTAATACATATGTATATCTGCATAGCCAAAGTCAAACCCCTAAAGTGATGCACTTCGAGAAAACATACATACAAATATTTTTTCAAATCGATTTTCTTTAAATTTTAGATATTTTATTACTCCGTTTCAATATTTCGCAAAGCAGGATTAACACCACAGTCCGCAGAATGGGCCAATTTAGCCGCAGGCTCTTTAAATCTGGCCATTTCTCTTTTGGGACCTCTTTTAATGGCTAAAATTAATCGCAGACCTTTAATGATGATGTCGTCCTTGTTGTGTTCGTTTTTTCTAATGAGTTTTGCTTTAATGCTGATTTTTATAGTATGTGAATGTATTATTATGCTTGGAATCGAGAACACTTAATATGTTTAACTGTATTAACATTATACATTTTTAATTTACAGCAAAGTGTATCATGGTTTTCTGAAGGATGTATAGCTTGTATATTTTTATATATATTCTTTTTTCAATTTGGCATTGGGCCTATACCATTTTTCATCGGTGCCGGTAGGATAATCTTTTTTAAATAACTATGTTTTTGTATTCTTAAGTTTTAATTCAAAAGGTTGATATTTTTCAGAGCTCTTTGAAATATCACCGCGATCGGTGGCTATGTCAATGGGAAGTGTATCATCGTGGAGCTGTAACTTTATAATTGGTATGACCTTTCCTACACTGCAAAATGCCTGGGGTGCGCTTGTGTTTCTTCCGTTCTCGATAACATGCTTCATAATGTTTTTATTAACGAAATTTTATTTACCCGAGACTAGAGGACGTGACCCGTCTCAAGTATCCACGCTACTTTCTAAAGGTTTCAAGTCAAAAATCATGTAAAGCTATCGCCGAAAGTTACCAAACCTTTACTTAAGGAAATTTTAACACAATATTTTATCAATTTCTAATTTATATATAATATACATATATAATATATAATTTATACATATATAATTTATATATATAAATTATATATATATATATAAATTATATATATATATATAAATTATATATATAAATTATATATATATATATAAATTATATATATAAATTATATATATATATATAAATTATATATATAAATTATATATATATAATTTTTTATATTATAATCTGCTTTACAACTTACCCAAGGTTGTTCGATTTCACCCATGTGTTTAATCAGTGTTTCCATAGTAGCCTTTTTTAAAGCATTACCGATCATAACCGACTTACGGCATGCTCTCGACGCAAGCATTGCCCTAATGCGTGATGGTCGACAGGTGGTGCCTACCGGAGCATCATGCAACATAAAAATCAATTCATCTATATCTTCTTTACCAAACTCCCAATTTTTACTAAATGGTTTGCACAGTAAACGTATTTTTTTTGTCGGCGGAGCTGCATAAATTTAAATCGATTATACAATTAAATTACATTTAAAAAAAAAATTATTTTACCATTATAATCAATATTAAACTTGAATCCGTTCTTTTCAAAAATTGGTAAATGATCGATTAGAACCATTTCATTTAATGCGGTTAAGTTGAGAGGTTGAGGCACTGTTAAAGGCTGATGTTGCAACTGTATAGTGTTCTGCAAAGTTTCAAAATTGTACTTTTCATCAGTAGCATGCTGATCAACTATAAAGAGATCCATATCAAGCTTAACTATGATGAAACCCAAATTAAATTGACCAATTACTTCCATTTGTGAGAAACATGCTTTTGAAATTTCTTTTTGCAACTCAGCTTCAGCATTTTTATTTTCGTTTGGATTTATTTCGCTTCTAAAACGTAATCGCTTCAATTTTGTTTCACACAATCTTTCATTTGCAATATTTTCTTCCGCTTTAATATCAATTTTCAAATCCGCTAAAACTATATGAAGTTCACTGCAAGTTCGATTTGTAAATTCAGCTTCAGAATCACTCTCATCTAGTTTTATAGTTCTCTGAGATATGTCGGCGGATAGTTTAGTATCAGACGATGTTTTCAATTTGTTTTCTATAAAAGATAATTTACTTTTATATGGCGTAACATTTTTGCAATTTATGAGTTCAAATTCCTCTTCATTTAATTTATTTTCAATTAGTCCGTCGTAATGAATAGCAACGTTTTGATTGCTCTCTACTTTACAATTTAATTCATCCTCTGAATCCGTTTCAGAATTGTAACTTATCGCGTTACCAATGCAAGAGTTGAATACAGTTTCCTCTTTGGTAAAAAACTCTTGTATTTTCTGTAACTTCAGTGTCCTTGTGGCTATTTCGTCCGCATATTTTCTTTTTTTTAATTTTGGCAGAGTATGTGCACCTTGTGTATCGCCTGTGTACTTCCATTGTGTCAAAACTTCACAAAATTTTTGAGTAGATGAAATGGGAACATCGTCTCCAGTCTTAATATCTTGGGTTTGATTAGAACTTCTATCAGGTTCATCAACGGTTATCATACTGTTAATGCATGTGTTCTGCAGCTTGTACGTTGAGGATATATTGCCAAATGTTGCAATTAATGACTTTTTGATTAACGCCAGAAGTATTTTTTCATTATTTATTAATAATTGACGTTTATCTGGTGTTAAGTTAATGTCAACAGATTGGCGATCGGCTATTATGTTGAGATATATAAAAGGATATTGGTTGGAATTATAGCGATGGTAGATATCATTAACAACTTTAGAAATCTAGAGAAAATGTAAATAAATAAAATTGTGAAGTGTAAAAAAAATTAAATTTTTAAGTTTTGCGTTATTATCGTATTAAAACCAATGAGACTGAACAACACAAGTTTACAATACGATATATTTTTTCGCACTTAACATTCAGTGGAAGTTACATGTTTCCATTGTTAAAGATGTTTGTGTTAATAATGGAATGTCTTATCGACTTTTGAATAAGATTCAATAACAAAAAAAAAAAAAAAAAAATTTAAAAAAAATAATGGTAACAATTTAAGTTTGACATAGTTAAGCCTCCATAGATTTTTACAAAAATCGTAAATCTTTTGCATTTAAATTGACCCATCGATAATGTACAATTTTAAAAATAAAATTAAAAAAATAAGTTTTAACAAAGTGCAGTGGTTAAGTTAGAAATGAAAAAATTTTTTCAAAATGCTCCATTTTTTTTTGTTAAGTTCTACTTCTAATAATTAAAAGCTACAAATTCAAAAATATAATCTTACATTTTTTGGGTCACAGGGCCTAGAATTAATATAAAAATACTGTCTGTCTTTTGAAGAGCGACCGCTACCATGTGCACAACTAGATATATAGCCTTCCAATTTAAATTCGGAATCGTAAAGGTGTTTTATATCCTCTTTACTTATATTAAAGCTTTCGCCTATGTCACTTTGCAATTGTTCTATTAATAGATTGGATGGTATTATTGCACCATTATTGTCTTTTAGAGGGCATTTGAGCTCTAAAATACCAATCGTTTGCCGGCTTCCAAATGTGTCAGATATGTTGGATAAAATATTTTGGGATCCATGCGTTTGCACTACTATAGATTTATTACCTTTTAACGTCTTGTTGCTGCATATAATGCGCACTCCACGTGCCACTAGACAGTAAGCTTGCAATATTTGACACATTTTTGTGAACTCTTTTTTTATATTACGCACAAAGTCTCTTCTACGTACTGGTAATGTTTCGAAAAGGTTTGTGAGTGTTACAGTTGTGCCAATACCACGAGCACAAGGTTGTTTCTTCATAATTTTACCATTATGATCTAATTCAATTGTAATTGCTATATCTGCAGACTTGTGGCGACTAGTTATCGACATATTGGCTAAAGCGCATAAAGAACTTAAAGCTTCACCACGAAACCCAAATGTCTCTACTGATTGTAAGTCAAGAAACTCTCTTAATTTAGAAGTGTGATATTTTGCAGCTAAAAAGGAAATTTATTGAGTACTTATTAAAAATATTTTTATTTATCATACTCATTCCTTCAAGATTACTATCTTCCACTCCGCATCCATTATCGCTAACTTCTACACATTCTAACCCCTGGTCACGTAACTTAATCTCAACTAAGGTCGCGCCAGCATCTATGGAATTTTCAACCAATTCTTTAACAGCAACCGCCAAACTAAAAACAACCTATTGAAAAGTAAAATTCATTTATTGCTGGAGCATTTAATTCATTTTTATATTTTACTCACTTGTCCCGAGCATATTTTGTGAACAGTATCGCTGTCAATGGCTTTAATAGACTTTGAGTCCTCCTTCGTTGCTTCGGCTATTAAAATTCCATCCGTATCCATTATGTATATATAATTTACTTCGATTCAAAATGTATATCTATTTATTTTTGTTTACATTTTTTTTTCATAGAGATGATATTTTTGAGCGTAAGCGATAATATTAAAGATAATTAAGCAAGGTGCTACTTGTGTAACAACTGATTCATCTTTTCACTGTCGAAATATGTGATGCCACCTTCATTAAATATTGCTAGATTTTGTTAGATATTATTTGCTCTCCTCTCTTCATGTATCACAACGCTTCAATTTAGCGCTTATTTTCAAATATTTTTTAATGCCATCTCTAAACAAACGCGCCAAGTGGAACGTTTTCTTCCGCTGAGCCTTACCGCTGAAGTGCCACACTTCTTTTCTTCTTCACCTGACTTCACTAAAAACGCTCGGCAAAAATGGGATTTTCCAATTGCATAGCGTAGCCGTCGTGTTACCGCCGAATTATTTCGGTATGCTCCATACAGAATGTATGGGCATGAGAATGTTTGACAGTTAAAAAGCGCTTGACTCTTTTGTTTACTTAACTGTTCTTGGACTAGTTTTATCATAAAATTCCTCCTGACATGTACGATGGAGTTCACGGTGTATGTTAAATATTAGATAAGAATACTAAAAATTGTTCATTTTTATGGAAAATATAAAAAAATATTGTGTTATTGGGAAGCCTTTAACTTTTAAAATAATTTTGCTAAAAGGTTTGTGCTGCTTGAAAATAAGCTTGGAGAGTCTACGGCGCAGCTATTATATATGACTATGCCATTTATTATAAATTTGTGGTTGTGTGTGTTCAGCGCTTGAAAAACAAAAAAAAAAAATAAAGCAAGAAGGAAAGATAACAACATATTTTACAGCACTTTGCAGATGTTGAATGGCAAAGCAGTTCTTTATTTGAGTTGTTTATTTTGAGTTGGCTTGAATCGTTGTGACATTGAAAGTGCTGACAGGAGTGTTATTATTGAGAAATATTGGCTTTAAAACAACATTGATCATAATATTAGAAGAAAAAGTATTTAGTTTTAAATTAATAAGAATTATTTAAAAAAGTCTGAATTTAAATCAGCACACTGTATGAGTAAATTGTTTTATAATGGTAATGAAAATGTTCGCAAATGTCAAGTATAAAAGCTGTGCTACTACGATTTAAATTCGAACTTGCAGTTGGATACAGTTTTTACAGAAGGTAAGAAATTTATATTTTCTTAATGTCTCAGTAGAAAAAATTGATAATATGCTTGTTATAATCTGCGAAGATATTGCTTAGAGATAATAATATTAATAATAATAATAATAAAAATATTGCCATGGTAAAATAGGTTGATTGGAATTCCATTTCTATATGCACATGAAGCAGATATCAAATACCAATTTGATATTTAGTTACAGATGAAATTTTTACTATCCTATACCTTATCGCAAATAATCTTAAAAATTATATAATTGTATTATTGTTCTAGAAACACATGGCATAGTTTTGGAATAAAAATTGGGTTTTGCTATTCGAAAAGAAATACTGGAGCATTTCTTGCTGAGTAATTGTTCTGCAGCATAACAGATGAATGTGTGTGTGTGTGTATTTTTTTTAAGCATGGCTATCTATGAATTCTCAAATTTACAACTAGAATGCATGGGAATGTTAGTTTTTGACTTAATTCTTTATCCCAAAGTAATGCTTTTCACATATTTCAATACATTATCCTCTCAGATAAGAAATTTCCAGTGTTCTACAGAAAACATTGACCTTTTTATATGGTTTTTTATTTTATGGTTAAAAAAATAAATTTTATTGTTTGTTGTGGTCTTTTGCGAAGTCACAAAATATTAATAATCCTCTTTCTAAATTAAAGATTTATAAACTAGTTATAAAAGTAGGAAAATAAAGTTCTTCGTATGGGTTATGAGTTTCTCGGATGAATAAGGAGAAAATATATTTTACTTAACAGTTTTAATAAAATATTTCCATTCAGAGCCTTGTCGCAAGTTTTAATTTTACAAGCATGAAAGAGCTGCATGAGTGGTTATTTGGTAGTGTTTCATAATGTGGGGCTGTTTTGAATTCAATCGGAAATTCCCATTTTATAAACTTAGTGGCAAAAATGTATTTTGCAAATGGTTAATATTATTAAAGGTCATTAACAACTAAAAATATTTCTTGTGTGAACCAATGTCGATAGAAACACTACTTGAGCTGCCATCCACTTACTTTTATCTACTACTGTTGAAGTGGCAGTTTTACTTGCATTTTACGTCGTAAAAAACTTTACGTAAATGAGCTCATCTATACAGCCAAATTTTCCCTAAATGTATTTGCAACTTTATTATTACATAGTTATATTTTTCAACTGCTTTAATTAAAATTTAATCAAAATATTAATATGTAATTAAAACTTGAGTCGTACCACTACTACGGGCATTTTTATTGAAAGGACTTTCTCCACGTACGTTTTTATATATTTTCATCTTTTTCGAAACTTCTTCCATTAATTATATAGAAAGATAAAAATGCATAACTGTTTCATATGTAATAACTTTGCCTTAAAAATTAAAATTCCAGTCGTGAAAATTCATTGCAAGAAAATTCAAATGCACTGGAGACGCGGTCTCTCCTAACCGCCCGTTCATCTAATTCGAAATAATTTTTAAGGCCTGCCGGAGCAAGATTTTTTTGCTTAAAATGTCAACGTTACCGCCATAACTGATATTACAAATTAATAAAAATTGCTATAAAATAAGTTTTACCATAATGAATATGTATTTAGAAAATTGCATGATGTCCACTGTGCAGGCCTTTAATTTATATTATTGGTTTCGTGTTGCCGAAATTGGTGACATAATTTAGATCTCATTATGTAAAATATTTCAGGTCTTCAAATTGTATACAAATAATATTTGTGTAAACAGATTGTACTTCATTTTAGCTTTAAGCTCTTTTTTCTACATATTTATTTTTTATCAACGATAAATTTTTCAAATTTCCTATTGAAGTCTATAGAGTGCATTTATGAAGTCCTATTTTAAGAAAATAATAATTTTTGGTTGAATTGTAGCAATATATATAATAATATAATAATATAGTTTGTACTGAGAGTACACGGACGATGTTCGGAACAGACCCACTGTGCAGTAGAAGAAACTAGAATTAAATGATTCGACATTGTCTTAAATAATAAATTTCTCTAACACTGTTAAACTTCGGAGGGTGGAGGCGCCTGGCCAAATTATATTTTATTGTAGACAACGACAACATCTTTTATACATAAAAAAACATACACAGCATGACTTTAATGTGTGGCTTATATTCCCAAGCGATTCATACATTATATACATACATACATAAATACATAAATACATAAATACATAAATACATAAATACATAAATACATAAATACATAAATAAATAAATACATAAATACATAAATACATAAATACATAAATACATAAATACATAAATACATAAATACATAAATACATAAATACATAAATACATAAATACATAAATACATAAATACATAAATACATAAATATATAAACACAATTAAAAAGAAAAACATTTTAAAGAGAACACTAATTTAGTTAGGGTCGAGATTGTTGTTCTTTATTGTGGCTTCTCACTACAAGGATATTATGAAAAATTCCAGCAACGAATAATGATGCGATAGAAAATGAAATTCAAATTCTTTTAACAAACTTTTGTGTTGGTTAGCTCTTGTCTATTGTTGGCTGGCTGCGAACCAGTTATATTGTTCGCCAATTTAGCCAAAATTTTTTTTAGTCGTAAAAAGGCTAAAGGTCAATTATATGCACCTGTAAAACCGCCAAAGTAATCCCATGTATATATATGTAAGTATATATACAGTGAAATTCCGAAAAGGGAAACACAGTGCACGGCACAGCTCTGCTTCAGATTTGATTTATATCGGTTTATAGAAAGCAGAACCACAATGAATATAATTTAAGAGTGATGGCTGCATTAGTTAATATTATTTGCATTTCAAGAAAATAAACAAAAATAAGTTTGAGTGCCAAGCTGAAATCATATAACATCTGATCTTAAGGGCTCATATTCCTCTTGATTTCAAATCGCATTCATTTAGTTTGCCAATAAATATTTTTGTTTTTTAAATTATTATGTATTTAAATAAATAAAAGAAACAATTGGAATATTTGAAAAAGTTTTAAGTTTGAATGTTTGCTTTCCAAAAGTTTATAACAAAATAGGAAGAACAGTGGGCATGCAAAAAATAAACAGAAAATGCGAAATTGTGAATAGTGGGTGCTCCATATTTAAGTAGCTAAAAAAATGTGGAAAATAAAATGAAAAGAAAAATTGGAAAATTCCTTTGTGTTTTATAATTTGTCATTCTCAAAATGCAGTTTTAATGCAAACTCTGCTTTGGTTTTCTTGGTTTGGTTCAATTTTTATGAAATAACGAGACACACTTGTAAATAAAACTGATATTTTTTTTTAATGTTTTATCATAATAATTGACAACATACGAGTAATGAAAATAGAAATCCGTGCTGCAGTGGTTCAGGCAAATTGATTAACAGGAGGTAGTAATGGAGCAGATTTTTTTTTATTTATTTACAAAACGAGGAACGAGATCAGAAACAATAGCAAAAACACTTATGTTTACAAATAAATTATTTTTTGGTGCGTAGAAATGTTTGAAATTTTTTAAAAATTATGTTTTTGAATTAAAATTGTGCTTAAAATCAACTGGGGTTTTAAGGTCACTAGTATTATTTCGCTTGCAAGAGGCTGGGTGAGCCTGAACACTGAGAAAAGATGGGGACGTATAACACAATAATTCTTTTCTATTGCCGTCTTAAATTTGTTAAATTGTTTTCTTGCGGAAAAATGGTATTAGAATTGCAAGAATTTGAGAATGTAATTAATAATTGAAAAATAGAAAACATGAAGACAATCGAAAACATACATAATTGTTGTTGTTGTTGTGCTCTTACACCACACAGGCCTATACATGCGTACCTGCAAGGAAGTGTGTGTCCTTTATGTATGGATGCAAGTAGAACGGTTTTTGGCCTTTAGCTGGTTTTTCTTGTGTGCTTCTGTATGCTTGCGTGACAAATGCCAAACTTTAGGGCTTTAGTCGCCTTAATTTGATTTCTTTTGTGTTCATTGCTTAAGGGAATTCGCTTCAGTTTATTTTTCTGCTATAAAATAAGTCCGATATGAAAATCTTGGAATCGTATGTGGATGGATTTGTGAACATGTGTTAGCTTCTGTTTAAAAAACCACCAAATTGAATATCTTTTTGAAAATTATTTAAAAAGAATTTACGAGAAAGTAAATATTTTCTTTTGTATAAAGATAAATATGGTTTGACGTTAGAGCTTACGTCATTCCATATTTAGACGTAAATTAAATATAGACCCCTAAATAATATTTATTGAAGTAACAGCACTAAACTTGAAAAAGATTACACACTATGCGAAGATGAATTATATTTCTAAATTTTTAAAAATACTTTTCGATGTCCTTTCTGCAATGATCATCTTTAGTCGGCATCCTTGTTTAATATTTTAATATTTTTGAAAAATACTTTTACTTAGTTTTTTGATTTTTATGATTATTTTATAATTCTCGAATACTTCTTCCAATCACCTGGTGAAGAAAAATGAACATAAACAAAAAAGTTGAATATCGATAAAGGGTTGTTTGTAAGTCATCGTTAGCAGAAGCCAGAATGTATGAAAGGATTGCCAAGGACCTCTAGCAAGAAAGGGTTGACAACTACTGATAAACTGTGCTACATTATAAAAAAAAACAAAACATAAATTATTTAGAAAACACTGTAACAGTGCAACTTGTTAAAGAAAATCTAAATTAAACTTTTAGGACTTGAATATTTGAGTCATGTCGTTGCTTCTGACTTTTGCAATTTAAAAATTTATATAGTACAAGCATTCCCCTTGCTCATATAAACGTGCTCAAGTATTTGTTTTATTACGAAAAAAATTATTTTTTTTCTTCAACTACAACGGATTGTGAGGTTGGATTGTAAGGTTGGATTGTGGGGAAAATTAAAAAAAATCCCGCAGTCCCGTACTTTGTAAATTCCTCATAATGGAATGTGAAATAAAGAGAAAATTCATTTGTGTGTACAAGAATGTATATAAATATTTAAAAATGGAATTCGTCAGCAATGCGTTGAGGGTTTTCTTTCCTGATTTTATTTCTTGTCTCAGAGTTTGACACGTACAGACTTTCTCGAGTTCGAAAACTTTTTTTGTGGTTTTTGTTGTTTTTGTCAAATTATTATTGGATATCCGAACTTTTGTGCCATCATTTGGCCGCTCTTGTTCTAGCAATGAGAAAAAAAGGTATCTGTAAACAATATATTGATTGACATTAATGCAAAAGTTGTGTTAATAAAATGAGTTTTTGTTTTTCACAATTTTTCTTTTCTTTAGTAAAGGGTGTGTGGCATTATTTCAGAAACTTACATTTTGCGATCCTTTGGTATTGACATTTTCTATAATTATTCTCAGCAGACCGAGCAGATGTTGTTCTTGCTGTGAATTTAGTGGTTTGTGCTGCCTTTACACGCACTAGTTAGTTTATTTGACGGAAAAGAAAACTAAAACTTACTTTAAACTGTAACGTATGGTAATTTTGATTCCATTTGCAAAACAATTAGGCGCAGCTCAGGTGTATTTCCACTTTACAATTTTAAGGGACACCACAACTTTCCGATTAACGCGAATTTTACTCAGCACATGATTTATTTTTTTGTATTGTAGATAAAACTTGGTAACTTCATAGAATTTTCACGCAAAAACTATCAAAATGCATTATTTTTGTATGGCGTAAAGCAAAATGATTGGAAGGAATTTAGTGGTCAGCTGATTCTTTTAGTAACATATTTCCGTTACACCCGATCGGAACTCCAGCTAAATTGAATGAAAGTTTACGCCTACTTAGACATATTTCTCTTAACTGCATTAATGTATAGAGATACTAAAGAAGTTTCTAATTGAAACTCGTTTCATTTCTTCTAAATCAAGCTTACAACTGGCCTATTCCTTTGTGTACGCCAAGGTTTTACTTCTCTATTGCAATGTCACTCATTCATAAATAATTTCCTTGCATTTATTGCGTTCGTTTTATTATCTCGCATTTGCAAGGTTTTAACTAAAAGATTTATGGAACGCTTAAAGCATACATTTACAGCTTTGAAGAGAACATAGGAAGACTTCCAGCAAGAAGAGAAGCATAATGAAAGTATTTGCTATTTGTCGGAAGTAACATATTAATATGAATATACGAGCTTTATGATGATAAATTGAAGCTCCAGCTTATGCTCACATCTTTCCCCTAAACTGTGTCAAATGCTTCTAAATACCAAGATTGGATATTTGTATAATTACTATACATTCTATATTATGAATTCCGGGTAATTTTGCTCTCTTATAGATATGATGACACTGAACGAAAGCTGGAACACAAAATAGCGGGTTCGACACAACTGTATGGTTCTAATGTTGAAATAATCTTGCATTTTCTTCAAATATTAGAAACTGCTCTGTTTTTGCATGGCGAGCCTGCCGATAGAAAGAAATTCGAAACATTGACTACATACCCAATCTAAGTTTCTCTATTTATTGCAAAAATTATTTAACATTGAAGCACACCCATCCGCCCAACATCTGCGCATCAAAGGCTAAAAGGAACAAAACGAAAAGTTCAAAGTTTTCTCAAATTGGCAATGAGACGACGAGACAAAAAAATTTAATACACATTTGCATTTGTATGTATGCATATTTGTATATGTGTATGGCTGCGAGTCTATTTCAATTGAAATATTTTTCCATCATGTCTTGTTGTTTTATTTATAAAAAAAACAACTCAGAAAATTGTAAAAATCGCCAAGAAAAAAATTAATATTTGCGCAACTTTTGCATAATCTTATTAAAAATGACTTATCTATTTATGCGTTTTGGCCGCTTTGCAAATAACACATTAAGAAAGTGTAAAATTGGTATTCAGAAAGAGGAAGAAATGCTATGATTCACTATCCTACACAATTCTTTTAAAGAATTCTGTAACAGCCAATATCCGCTTTGACTAGTCGGACACAGCTTAATTGCAACTCAAGCACAACCACATACAACTGCAAAAATTGCAATATAAATCCACACATCCACACGTACGTTGTATTAAAGTCACATAAATACGTATACGTAGCCGTATTTGCTTTAGATTGGTTTAATCTGTTTGCTTCACTGTCTCTCTGTGTTTTAGATCTACGTAAATACAGCAGAATCTCGAAAAACTGGAACGTTTAAAACTCAGTAGAATATTTAAACAAATGCAGATAAATAATACAAAGAGAATATTTGAATAATTTAGATTTTTTGCACTCCTTGTCTTAAAGCTCACCATGACTCTTGTTCATTTACAATCGCTGCCTTTGAATATTACTTTGAGCGGGATATATGAACGGCGAAAATTAATGAAATTGACCCTTTCTTAACCGAGGGAAGCAAGTGCTTTATAAAATCATATTACATGGGAAGTTGTTTGAAACAGGAATTGTGCATCATGTAGAAATTCCGTTAATTTTGCCGCTCATATTTCCTTTTTCGAAATTTTAGATTATTCGAATAATTATTCATTATCCAAGTAAGAGAAAATGTAAATGCTAGAAAAAAATTTGGGGATATTACGTACTTTGATAATATCACTAAGATGAGCACGTGTAAAAAATTTCTCTTACGAGCTGATTAAATGTGGATTATTCGAATAAATGTATGGAAAAAAAATATTTGCATATTATTTTTGAATCTAAAACTCTTTTAAACAACTCAAATGAATAAAATTAAATTGAAAAATAGTGCCTTGAAATAAATGTGTTGTGCGCGCATAATTTGATTGTGGCAAAACTAATTTTCCACTTTCTGTTATGGTCACCACTGTAATTTTTCGCTACATTTTTATCATTCTGTAGCTTTTTCCTAGTGATATTAATATTAATTAATATTTATTATCAGTTGCATTGATAACTTTTCAATGCCAAAGTTGCAAAAACAGAAAATGGTTTACGGACGAAACTCCATACAATTTGCAAGCATTGACATGATGTGGTTTGCACACACACATACGTCTACCTCCTGTAGGGATTTTTAAATCCTCTCTTGATATTTATAACCATATTTTTCACATTAAAAGCAGCCAAGGTGTTTGATTTATAGACTTTTGTTATTTGTGGCTATTCCGCTTCTTATGCGCCAGGACATGAGCTTTGAACGCACATCCAAAAAAGTTTGTTAAATTCCTGTAAAGCCCACACGTGCACATTAAAAAGGCTTAGCCCAATTTCTCTTTTAACGAAACAATACCAATTGATGAAGGCCTCGTTACAAACAGAAAGGAAAAATCAATTCAAAATCAGAGAAAATGGAATGTAATTCAATTGAAGGCCAGCAGGCTTTTGTATATTCGTACACATAGAAATTACATTGTTGAGAATATGAGTTACACACAACGTGGAAAATTCCAAATAGCAATTATTGCTCCTCATGCACGCACCCACTCCCAATCAAATTTTCTATTCTATAGTAATTATCCTTTTTTTTTGGAAATTAAACACTAATAACGTGTTAAATTCCTTTCATAAAAGGGATTAATTGTGAATACAAGGCACTTAAGGAAGAACAAAAGTAACAACAACGAGTTTAATAAATTCAACGTTAATAATGCCGTCGCGACCACCAGAATCAAGGATTTGTTTACTTAATAAATATTAACCACTTCCAAGTTCATCATAGAAAGCAATTGACCAAATTACAAATCACACACAAACCCAGCCACTCAAACGCGAACACACACATACACATAATTTTAACCTGTATTACGTCTTTCAGCCAGGACTCATTATTTTAAATTGCTGGTATTTACAGTTTAATATTTTCATTAAATATTTTAATGATTAAATATTTATATATATAATATATTTTTAAATAGTTTTATTTCATTTAATATTTTCACTTTAAATATTTTCATTCACAATTAAAAATTATCACAGCGACAACCATTTTATGATTTCATCTACAATTTGAGCTGTACATTGACGACAATCATGCCAAGTAGATCTCAAAAGTTTCTTTTTCTGTAAGAAATGCAATTGACACAGACAACAATTCATGTGGTTGTCTCAGTCTGCATGCCCATGTATATGTGAATGCACGACTCGCCAAAGTACTCCTGCAGGTACCGCTCGCAAAGTGTAGTGACTTGTAACCTGAAATGCTGCAACATTTTAATTAAAGCTGGCGCAATATTTTCATCAACTGAAACAGAATCGCATATAAACAAATAAATATTAATGTTATAAACTGTCTGCGTCCTGTACACAAAACTGCTGGCATGTACTGTTTACTCATGCGGTGTGTGACAACAAAGAATTTTTTTTTTTGATATCTGGTTACAGCAGAACAGTCTCTAGTAAAAGGAGAAAAACCAAACTTGGCACTCATTTCGAGTGATTTTAATATTCAATATTAAAAATATGAAAAAAATTAGCAAAAGAGAGCTTTGAAATTAATTTTGGTTGAGCAATTTCCCTCCAATTTGCTCTGTACTTATAAAAACTTTGAAGTTCTTGCATTGGCCAAGTTATTGAAAAATCGCTATTTGGAATGACTTTCAATAGCTGACTTCGTATCGGTTATTGGATCCATTCATGCTGAATTGGTAATCTTAAAAATCCATACAGACGAGTGCATGTAAGTATTTACGTAACGTAAGTCGCACTATACTCATAAGTCCACCTAGTGAACACAAAACTTAAATTTGCTATTTTCACGTTTCATCACATCATACGCCACACAATTAATGCTGAAGCAATTTTTAAATGTTCAATTCCCCAGTTGCGTGGTTTTAATTTCAGTTAACGAGACGTTTGAATAATTTTCAAATAATAATTTATTTTTGAATGAAAAAGAAAGTATTTACATTTAAATGGAAACCAAAGTGTCGGTAAAAATAAAGCATTGACATGTTATGACATGTTTTAAGCTTAAGCAATTGTGTGGGTGTATGGATGGATGGATGGATGTATGTGCACGAGTAAAATGATCACTAATGACGGCGTCATCAGTCAAATGACAAAAACTGACAACACACACATTTTTTGTGTTATTTTTCTTCCTTTTTTTGTGTAAACTTTTGCCATAAAATTTAAAAGCTTCTCATTGCAAGGCACGAACACACTTATAAGTCTCAACTTGCACACATTAAAAACGCATGAAATTTTATATTTTTGCCTCGTATTATTTTTTAAAAATAATCCAAAAAAATGTATGTAAGTATGTATGTGCATGAGTGTGCACGTACAAGTGCGTTTCGAAATTTATAGTTCTTGTAAATTTTATAAAGTACTTACTTTATTATAAGGAGGGAAAATAAATAAAAAAATGAAATGACCCTGATTGTGACTGTCAAAAAGAGGAAGTAACGGCAATTCTCAAAAGGGCCTTTTTATCAAACTGAAGCACAATTTTAGTTTCTAATTTGAGGCCCTTTGAATAAAAAAATTATATAATTTTTTGTTTCACTTTATCAGTAATTCTCTTTGCGTTGTCGTATTGTCATGTATCCAGCCCTATTCTAGTGATGGCATAGTGAAAGAGTTATTATATTCTTATTGGGGAATAAATACATACTGGTACGGTAATCCGCAATGTCGTGCATACGTATACTTTAAAACACATCAAGTAAGTTTGACACAGCGCTTGATAACACGCTGATCCTTGCAGACGATAACACAACTAAAATTTGTACCGTGTTTAACAGAACAGCTATTACACGAGTGTAATGAAACCCATACACGATACAACCGTTGGTACAACTCGGTTATTAATCAAGTTGTGTGTTGTGCCCACAGACGATAAAACCTCTTCGTACAATTTCATTTTGCAAACAATTTACAGCTGGAACCAACAAATAATAAACACACATCCCACGAAGCAAAACAAATTAGGCTTAAATTTTGTGAAGCAATAAAACAATTGAAAGCTCTTTAAGTAAATTAAATATTTATTGACATTCAAATTTTTTTTAATCTAAAAGATTTTTAATAGACTTTAAAAAATAAAACTTCAATGAACTGTTTTTAATTGCATATAATTTGCTGATATTGGCTATCATTAAATAATTCATCGTAGAACTGTGCTCTAGTTTCATTTCAACTGTGTCTTCCATTTTTAATTAGTATTCCCGTTAGTTTTCTTTGCTTTCAAAAATCAAATTAACCGACGACACGTCTTTCTCTCGCAAAATTAAAATGAGAATGATGTACGAAGTCGCATGACTAACCCACAAACGTTGCAACACGTTGGCACAACTTGCCAAAAAATCAAAAAATTTTGATTTTTCATACAACGGAGACACAACTTCATACACGTTATAATCTTGATTACAACCTGCCAAAGTTGTACCGGTTGTATCGTGTATGGGTTGCATGGCTGCCGCGAATTAGCAACATATTTTGCATATTATATAATCATACTAGGTTCATATGCCCATTGTGACCATGTAGCAGGCCGTTAAGAGCCACGTTTAAAGTACAAAGAGCACTTGACATAGATACAGTTTGATAACAAAAATAATTCTGCAAAAGTATTGACGCCAGTTTTCTCTTTGCATATTTTTGTTTCTTTTTTTTACTTAATTTAAAGGGCACCAGCAGTTGTCGGTAGTAACAATTTCTTACTTGAACAGCTCTTTAATATTACATCTATTCTTTTTAATTTATTATTTATAGGGGGCCTGTTATCATTAGTATACTTTTTTTTGTGATTTCGTGCTACATTGCCAGACAATATCCTGCTAAGCCAATAAACAGTTACGATGAAATAATTAAAAAATTAAATCTGTAAGACAAGACAACGTATAGTTGACAATCAAAAAAAAAAAGAAGAAAGTAGGAAAGACCGGAAGAATAACTGACGTTGTTTCATTGGAAATAGACGGGAAATTAATTGAGATGGATAAAATTTGTTTAAGAAAAAGTTAATTGAAAGATAAAAATCGACTGTTGGGTTTTGTGCTACTTTTAATTAAATATTAAATTTCCTTTGGCTTCAGAGGACAGAAATCATTGTTGAAATTGTTCTTCTTTTATTTTCCAAAATGAACCTGCCATTTGTCATTCGCTTTAGCCACGATGCAGAAGGCCCAAGAAGCAAAAATACAAATTAAATGATGACTAAATTTATTTGCAGTGAAATTATAAATACTGTCAACGAAAGAAAAGTCATAATGTTGACAAATACGTGTAACCCGGGGCGAAATAATTATGAAGCGTATTGCAAGTCTGGATTTAAATGATCTTTCAATTTTTCCATCGCACAGTTGGGCTTCATCTTGTTTTAATAATAGGTATATGCAGCAGTTCGCGGCGACTCATAAGTAATAACAAATTGTAAATGGGAAAGTTTATTAATATTTTTATCTTGAGCACAAACAGGTGAGGTAAATAACACCCGTATCTAAGCAGCCGCTCATTGCATGCGCATTAATGAATGCAATTAAAAAATACATGTATTAACATATAAACATGTTATGAAATTCTAAATTTAATTGGAACAGATATTTCTTTATAATTATTGTCTGCAAGTTATTTTGTACTTCAAGTAGTGGCAATATTTTTTCATATGTACTGCAGTTTGCTATTTAGGAAAGAGTGGCAACAGTGGCGCTAAAAGCGGCTTTTTGGCTGTTATAGTTACTTTAGAAATTCTACAGATTTAACGTTCACGTCGTTTAAACGATATCTGAACATTTTCCGCCCATGTTCTCACTTCCATTTGCATAAGACACATGTCTTATTCGTCAAAACGTAATATAATCATTGATTGTGTATTGTGGAATCGATTTCAGTGACCAAAAAAACCAAATTGCTTTGAAATCGATATTAATGTGCTCAGCACAGCATTGCTTTTTCATAATCTTTCGTAATTTAGTTAAAAAGCACATGTTGATGCATTTATTACGTTGAAATTGAAAATAATCAAAATAATAATAATTTTATAAGTAGTTTTTATTTTTTATATTAAAAAATTTTAAGGTCCCACCGATGGCGCCACTTGAAGAATTTTTGAGGAATTAAATTAATATAAAGTATTCTGGACTCGTATATTAGCAAGCAATCTATGACATACGTCACTGTTCAGCCAGTTTTGATTTCGAGAAGATCTTATCCATCTGAAGAGTAGTTTCTTCAATAACTTTTGAAACTTAAATTGACGCGTTAGTTTTACTTACTATTCCTCTAGTGTTAGAGGAAGTCTGGAAAGGCAGGCAGAGCACACAGATGACAGCATATGTTACAGTGTCATGAACATTAAAAATGCATTCATTGGAATAAAATTGCATACATGTGTAAAATTTCCTCATCTTTCTTTATAGGAATACGTTCTTCTAAATACATACACTTTTCCTTATTACAAAAATGTTTTGATTTTATGATTTTCATTGTAAAAGTTTCCACTTTGTTGAAAAATACAGTTTAAAAAATTAATTTGTTTTTTAATACATATCTCGTAATGACTTGCCTCTTGGATGGTTTTGCGTAATTCAGCAGTAACCGTTTACTTTGAGTCACATACATGAGTTCGGTAAGCTTGTAAACTATTGCGTTGTTGAAATTTAAGTTAGTAAACTCGAAGGAAATTATGTAAAATGGGGAATTCTAAAAAGTAGACATTCGAAAGCCAAAGCAGAAAAGCCTGAAAGCTTTTAATAAATTAGGTCAGTCATCCGTGCTTTTTATTTTTCATAGATTATCAACAAATACATAAATAACGTGATTTGTTTCCCAACTGTCATTATAATTATTAAGACTACTTCGTGTATGTATTAATACCACTTAAATGGCTGCAATCCAATTGAGATGTATGTGTGTATGTAAATATATGTGGGCAGGTGCGGCTGTAATGTATATGCGTTCTCAATTCTTGTTTTAATGTTTGAATTAAATACTTTAATATTCCTAATTTGATAATATCGGACATACAATTTCTATTTGCTTCATTCGTTGTCCTGCGACCAACCATATTAAGTCAATATACGGCACTATCATATCTGGAAACTATAATAAACTATAATATTTTAAATAATAAATTTAAATATTTTTAATAAACAGATATAGAACAACAAAAATCCCGAATCTGTACTATAAAGTATGTAATAAAATAAGTCTTATTGCGATATTATCTCGTTACATTGAATATAAATTGCCTTATATAGAAAATCCCAGCATTCTAATCAGTTTGCTAAAATATAAATCAACTCGAAGCTGAACTGTGTTTAGAAAGAACTAAAGGTTGCTGCAACGCACGTATTCGTGTGTATGCAGGAATTAAAAATCATCCAAGGGCTTACCTTATTGTTTTCTCACATATGATTATTAAGTGTACTTTGCTCAAAATCAAACTAAAGATATTTATTTAAATAAAGAAGATATTAGATTTAATTCTATCCAATATTGTAGGAATTGGCTTCCAGTGGAATGGCAGACCTAAAAATATATTTAATGAATTCAATTAAATATTCCTTTTTATATTTTTTCTTATCTTTTATGTTGCGAAATTGTTAGCTAATATTTTATTTTCCCTAAACTAATTTCAAAAAAAGAATTATTTAAAATGAATTTATATAAAAATGAATTACTTGCTAGAAGTAGCTTGACGTTAAGCTGGCTTGGGAGATCCTCCAAGATACCACTTTATAATGCACATTATTATTTTCTATATCTTTTATTATATAAATAATATTTAGTTCCATAAATTTATTGACACTTGCTTATTTTAAAAAGTCAATAATTTTATTTCAAATTATACAATTCAACGATTTTCAATGATTCTATTCGTCTTTATGTTTTAAAGAAATTTAAAAAAATTTCAAAATTTCCCTTGGCTTCGGATTAGGCTAACTGTTAGAAAAGACAGGACAATAATAAAAAAAGTAGAAGTAATACAAATCAATTTAAAAATATACCTTTGAAATGTGGACTTAAGACGTTTTACGAAGTGCCGTCCATTGTTAGAGTTATTAAATCTCTGCGTACCTTTTTTATTAGAATTTATGCTGCCTACAATTCGGATAGAATGTGTATTTTGGGTGTGATTTATATACGAGTATTTAAAGCCGAAAAAATTATTTTCTGCAGAAAAATATTTAATTGATTGCATTGGAGAGTCATTTTTTCCACTCCAGCCGTACTTTGGGGAAATTTTGAGCCATGCGAAAAATACGCTAACTATTGGGTATAAAAATATCAATGTCTGGTTTAGAGAGGATTGTGCGTACTTACACAATTTAAGGAACTACATATACATATGTATATTCTGGTCTAATGCCAGTAGCTTATTAAATAGGTTTACAAAATATTCTTCATTTATGAGGGCACGTTCAGACGTGCCAAAATTTTTACAAGAGAAGAATCATGAAATAACGATTAATTAATTTTGTTTTATTAATTTTTTTCTATTAAAAGCAATTTCAATTTGAATATTTTACACATGCTACGGTGCTAAATCTGTGAATGCTTCTATTTCAAGAAATTAATGCGCCGTCTTGCCGTACTTGAGTTTCTGTGGTTCTTCTTCTGTATAAAAACCTATAAAAGAAACAAGAGAGTCAGCAACAAGATTTCCTTCCATCTCTGCCACATTTTCATTTGTAGCTGCTTCAAAAACACTGATTCGATGTTTGTTAATGTTCAATTTAATTTAAGATTAACAAACGTAAGTAATTCAAATTAGTAGAGAGTCACGTAGCACATGCAGCTACGCTTATATGCTACATATGATATGTGCTATATACGTATTTTGATAGCGGTTTTGCTTTCGGCAACTAAATCGTGACAGGTATCAAACTTTTAAATTAGACTTGTAATACTTTATAAAAAATTACATTTATAACATTTTGCTATCTGGTTTTATTGAGAGAAATTTGGCAAATTCGTCAGCGATTTGTCGATAAGGAATTTTGTATTGAAATGTTTTGTATTACTGCCATTCACGCTCGAGTCAATTTATAAATAAAAGTAAAAATTAAAATATAATACGAATTTTAGCCTGATTCCAAATTTAATATCAAAAACCAAAAAGTATTAAAAATACTTTCAAAAATTTTATAAACTAAAAGTACAAAATATAAATAATAAATAATGTTGAGTGCGACTCTTTGCGTTTGCAAATACATATTTTGCCCAACTTTGCAAACGGTCCCAACCCAAGTAACCGCTCAATATTGGGGTACAGCTTTACTGTTTACAACTGTCTATTTATTTGTATTAAAGCTGATATTTGTACATGTGCTAATTTGAAAATATTTATGTTGTTGCGTAATAGTACAGTATAGAAATCAATGAAGTAATAAATTATTCATTATTCAAGTGCTGATAAACGTGACACATGCTATTAAGTTGATAAAATATGTTTAACAAAGATAAATTAGTTGCAGTTGTGTTAGGTTTTTGGCACGCGTGCAGGAATGCACGCATATTTGCTGCATGCCATATTCTAGTCGAATCACTAAGTGGCAGCTTGTGCTGCTTTAATTATTTTAAAGTGATAACAAATTTATCTGAGTTGGATTTTGTAGTTTTGCATCCGCTTTTTTCGTGGCTCACTCGCACTGGTTTACTTATTTGCCATATCTCCCGAAAGTAAATAACAAATGTCGAAATGAAAAATATCTTGTAACGATGTTACTTCTATACAGCTACAACGGCTATCAATCTGACGCTAGTCAATGACTAAACATACATATATGCAGCAATTCGCCGTAATTTGTTTTACATTAAATAACTGCACGATTGAATTATTAACTGAATTATTGGCAATAGCGCCAACAAAAAAATTTATTTCCCTAATTGTGAGGTATTTGAAAATGGCAGTAAATTTATATTAGAGCAGCTTATAACAAGATAATTTCAGCCAATAGTATTTGTAGTTCTGTTGTCGTGTAGTTGTGATTGCGTATGTGTTTACCCATAAATCTACAGCTCTTTTTCTCATTTAATTATCATTTAATGTCATTTTTTTATGCTTGTAATTAGTTAAGAGATCATACACATGCATGTGTGTATGTATATAAAGTGGCCAACTGTAGGAAATATGTGATCCCGTATATTAATAAATGTGTATGAGTGAAAAGGCTTGTAAGTGAATCCAAATACTCATTCAAATATGCAAGGTTACATAAAAATGTGGGCGCCTTAATATTTATGAAATATTTTATGACAATATTCCTATTTTATTACTTGATGAATTCTAGGAGCTCATGTGTATGTATGTATATATAAGTGTGTGGAAGTATAACGGGATTTCCTTCCTTTATTCCACTTCGTTTCTTTACACCTTTTTAATTCGTTTTTCTTGTAAAAACAAGAGCAACCACATAAAATAAAAAATATTAATTTAACGCTTCAAAAATATGTTTTGCTCAAAGATTAAAAAAGAGGGGTGAGGCGTACTCTGGAGTAGGAGTAATCGTATACAAATTTCAGTTGATTTCTCTTTTTAGATAAAAATGCTTTGACTTGAGCGTGAAACATTTTAATAAAGAGATTAATCTCAATACAAATGGTTGGCATTTATTTTTATTGTTGCTGCTTTGCTTGTAATCTTTTTCTTATATTGCAATGATAATAAATTTAATGCCGAGAAGTTCTGGATTTGTTACAATTATTATAATGAGGATTACCAGCAAAAGAGTACAGCTTATTAAGCACAAATTATAGTCTTAAAGTATGAATATTTTAAAGAGGTCTCAATGATTTTTTCATAGGGGAATACAAAGACGGATAACGATAGCCAGTAATGCAGACCGATAAATCGGCCCCCCGAATTTATTTCCAAAAGGGTAGAGGTTTTCGTAAATAAATAATCTCAAAGCGCATGAAAGGAGTCAAAAAGTACTATATACGCAAACTGGTACAGTGGAATAAAAATTGATATTTGCTGAAATTTAAGAAGAATAAATTTCTAGATAAAGATCAAAAATTTTATTCTTTATGGATTAAAAATTATTGTTGTGTGGCGATTTTATTCAGTTTCAAAAAGTAAACTTTTCATTTTTTCTCAAAAAATATGTTTTTTACAATGCAGATTAAAAAATGGTTCGTTTTCTTAAAGGCAATTTTTTTTATCAGATTTTCGACTTTTTTTTAATAATTATATTTATATTATTTATTTAAAAACCAAGTTAATCTAAAAAAAACTTAACACTCGTATTTCTGAATGCGAACATCCTACTAAAAAATACAATAATAAATCAAAAATGGAACAGTGGCATACTACGTTAAAGCCAATTAACTTTAGCTCTGCGAAACCATTTTTTTTTGTTTTCGTTTATGAAAAATTAATTTTAAAAGCATTTTTAAAAGCTGATTTTCCTAATAGTAAAGTCTTTTTTTAAATACTTTCTTTTAAAGTAAAATCTTTCTTTTTCCTAAAAAAAAATGCAAGGAAGGCTGTACTTATTCTAATTTTTGATTGAGTGTGATTTTTATACTTTTATATACGTAAATACGTTACAATTGTATATTTTTTGCCTGCTCATTGGTAGGACCAAAAAATTGTATTCATAACAGCAACTCTGTCTAAGAAGTCATCCCAATTAATTGTCATTTGTATCGCACATACAATTTATCTCCATGTGTCTCGAGTTCATGGAAACTTAAATAAATATGTTTTTATCACTTCTATCCTTGATTTTTCCATATGTTATTCAGTCATTGTATTCTTATTTATTTTATAGCTTATTTTTTATATCTTATTTACTATTGAAAGTCAGTGGAGTTATAAGACAGGAATATTAGAAAATTTTACATTTTACATTGGGAAATTTATAAATTCTTTGTCGGTCTGGCGGTGAGGTTGCACGCAACTTATCCTTGTGATTAATGAATTAACAAATGTTATATTATTAACAAGAAAGATGCCTCCGGGGCTTATTCTATGATTCATTTTCTTGCCGCATATAATTGGGCTGGCGAACAAACTCACAAATTTAAAAACTACATGAATGCCTCAAGCATAGATACCTTAAAGGATGATTATATTTGTATAAAGTTGGAATCATATTCAGCAGCAGTATGAGAAAGCATTATAATATAAATTTGCTGATCCAATGCTCTGCCCTGGTTCCAGATTCACTTTGCATTTGTCTCTCCTCAAGTCTGAGAATAAATTTTTTTCACAATTTTTTCCAAGGATAAAGAAGGGCGGATTTTGATTTTAAATGGAAACTGAAATTGGTGAAAGGTAAGGTATTGTCGAACAACTTTGACAACGCAAACACGTAGTGACGGATACATCTGACAGCAACTTTAAGGGATTTTTTTAACTGTCAAAAAATGTATACATTTCTCTCACCTGCATTCATGTTTTGATTAAATTGATTAGATTAGAATGTGCCGTGACATTTATATGCGGCAGAGGCATTAATATTGTTATTTATTGGTTGTCAAATAATTCTTATTAAAAATAATGAAGGAAATTTTTAATTGAAATTTACTTCTCCAGTTAATAACGTGGTTTGCACTGTATTTCTTTAAGGTAATGCATTGCCACAATAGATAATAAGCTGTTGCAAGACAGTACAAATATAAAATAATAAAAAAGTATTCTGAAAGGCATTGCGCTGGCACCGAGATCAACGAAATCCAGCCATTCATCTCCCAAGTAATTGAATACATTTTTATCGTTTAATTATAATAGAAAAAGCAAAAGTTGTGGCGTATTAATGGAAGCTAAATATGCTCGATCACTTTGTAACTTTGACCATTTTCAATAATTTATTTCAAAAAAAATGTATAAAGGGTAAAGGATAACATACACAACCCCCTCGAATTAATTTTTTATATATGGGCACCACAGATTTTTCTTAAGTTTTCTGTACGTATAAGCGTTTAGTTCATGTAGGAGTATCTTCCGGCACATGCCGGCAAACTTGAAGATTCATATTTCCGTTGCTGCTTTAGTTACTGATAAACTTTTGAGCAAAAAAAAATTTTATTGTTTGCTATACAAAAATAAGATTTAACAGTCAACATGGTATTAAATTAAAGACTTAATGTACATTTAAACATGTTTAACAATTTCTTTATTGCTGTCATTGCTTTTAAAAATTCTACTATTTAAATTTGTTTTTCAAATACAGGCAGGAAATAGTAAAATTAAAGAGAAAAATCGAGAAATTTCGTAGGAAAAAGAAGAATATTTTTAATATTATTGATCCAAATTAGAAAATAGTTTTTGGTAAATTTTGAATTTATTAATTTATACGCCTGTATTATCCTGAAAAAACTGTACAAAGGAGTAGCGCTGTTTCCTTCCTTATTTAGTAAATATCTGTCGTTTTGAGCCATATTAGCTTTATATAATTTAAAAAGAATATCTTCTAACTCTTGTACCATTGACGAGAGTTTCTAGTGTTCAATTTCTAACACACTGACCCCTAGAATCCTTCGTAAAAGATCTTCAGATGTCTTTGCATAACTTGATAATTCTTCCAGATACGATTGCAGTGGGTTTTTGAAAGGAATAATGAAAACTGCTAAGGAAAGTTTTTAATTACATTCCTTTGCAATTGTAAAAATAATCCCTCTGAAAAGAATTAAATGTCTATTTCACTTTCTGAAATTGTGCAAAATTATCTTCAACACATTTTAAGTGAATTTTCGGTTTCCCTACTAACTTTGTTTAACGAAATATTAAACAATTTGAAATTTATTTTGTCAAATTGTGTTTGAGCAAACGGTTGCTGATGATTTTACATTTAAAACTCAATAGAATTTAAAGCAAACAATCGAAGAAAAAAAAAAGAAATAAAAGCTGAGAGCCTAAAAAACATTGCCATGGCACAGGCGCACTAGCAGGCAGTTTTACATGACAGTGTGTGTCACTGGGTTAGAACTCTTTTAAATCATGTTCTTGTATCAGTTAGTGTGGGAGCAAAACCGGATAAAATAAAAAAACATAAATAAAGAAAAAAAGAGGGAAACGGGCAGTAGTAATTAGAGGATTGGCAAATACCAGAATAGCACAAACAAAACAACCACTTGCTTGATTCAATTCTCAGCTGATGCAGCGAACACGAGCTGGGAAAACAAAAAACGAAAAACGAGCGAAAACTGCTGGAACTGCTAGAATTCATGCTAAAGCACGCAACTGTTGTGCTGGGAAGATGCCCTCTTTCACACTGGCTATACAGCGTTCAGTAGACATTTAGTCTCAGAACACAGCAGTTTGTTTTATAGAAACGGTTGCAGAATGCCAATACGGCTAAAATAGAAAAGAACCAGAAAAGACAAAAAAAAAAAAAAGTGAAAAATTAATAAATGAAACAAATAAAATTTCTTTTTCATTTTGTGTCTTTTGTTTCGGCTATAAATTACTGCAACTACTGACGAGACTCCTGCAAATTAAACTCACCAACACACAAATACGCTTCACATTTTACACTGAACAAAAAAGGAAATACGGGCCCAATTTAGAAAAGAAAATTTAAGAAAAAAAAAAAAAAAAAATAAAACAAACAGAAAAAGAAACCTAAAAATTCATTCGTACTATTTTTAATTAATTAAAAAAAAGATTTTAATTTAAAGAAAAATATGTATTTTTAACGAAACAAATTGCTTGCTGAAGTAGTCGTAGTACAAAAACGGATTTTAAAATGAATATTTTTTTTAAATCAAATGAAAAATGCATAAATAAATAAATTTTACAATTACAATTCTATGTGCATGTGTATGTGCACCTGTAAGGATATTTCAGTGCGTGTGCGTGTGAAATGATTACAACAAGTAGCAGGTAGTGTGCGTTGCTTGTGAACGTCGAAGTTGACTTTAAATACGGGAAGTCACTTTTTAGGAATATTATATGTGCGTGTTCAAATGTTTTTAAATGCATTTGAAGTAATAATTGTATATGAAACATGTTGGCAAAAGTAATTCATGGATGCCAAGGATTGCAGTACTGCACGAGTGTGTAAAACAATTGTTGGAAAGCACAAATCCAAGGAAAACTGGCAAAGTAAGTTTCAATTTTTAAGTGCGCAAAAGAACATCTTGTTAAATTAAAGATTCAGATAATTGCTTTTCATAGTTCTTTTATCGTCTTGCTCAAACTGTAGTATAAATTCTGGTAGTTTCGTTCTTGTTTGTTGGGACTAAAATGTTTTGAAAATGTTTAACTTTTCTTGTAAATTGACTTGACCCTAATGGAATATTTAAAAATAAAGGGATAATTTTTTATTCATACACGGGTTGTAAAAATATTTCTCAAAGTAGCCTCCAACTTCTGCCTTTTTTTTTGGAGGAAATTTTTTCTTGCCACTATTTGGTGCGCTCCTGGATATACATAGGTGTCATGTCTTTCATAAGACGCATTTTGTGCATTACAGCTCAATCGTCATTGCCCATAGTGACAAATTTCGATTTCGCCACATGTGTACGTTCACATACTGAACAGGAGGCAGCTATAGATGTCTACACTTTCCCATTTAACCGTCTCTTACGACAAGCAGGGAAGTACTATGATAGTATTCTAAGCCCTCTACCACACGTTTTTTTTAAATTTTAGGAATTTGCAAATACACTGAAAGACAGCATTGCTATGATTTTCCACAGAACAGTATTAGATCTCAAAAGGATTCAACTATGAAGAGTTTCATTATGATCCGATACAGATCAAATTATGAAATATTTAGTAAATTAAAAAAAGCTTTCTTTCATCTCATTATCTTCTTATGGTGTATTTAGTCTCTACTCTGATTCTATTTTTTCCCCCTTTTTTAGCCACACTGTTTATGATAAAATAACTAAATTAAATGGCAACATAAATAACTTTTATATTTGATGAACAAATAAAAATATTGATTATTTTATAAATAGTGAGTGCTATCAGTTACATATATAAAAAAATAGTCATGACCATTAAACTGAATTGAGGTTGGTGTTTGGGGGTGGTGGGCGAGATGAGAACATTATACAGCAGAGAAAAAAGGTAATAATTAATTTTGGACAATTATATATAATAATTCTACATGCACCTGCATGCCTTGAAGCATGCGGCCAAAAGTTAAACAAAAAGCCAACTAATTTTTAATAAACGGCTGAACATTCTAAAAGATTTAACAAATAAAAATCTATCTTTCTCTCCATTTAGAACTTTCATAAATTAATCGTTTAGTTTATGTTGGTTATCTTTTATAAAGACTGCAATATGTTTTCCATGAGCTTTCAGTTTATTTTTGTCACATAAATTTTATTTATTTTTTTTTTCAATACTTATTTATTGTATCTTTAAAATATTGAATTGAATTACGGTTTAACACATTGGGCTACCTCTCTAACCTTTTTAGGTATCTGCCTGAGTGGGTCTTAACCTCAGTTTTGACCAGCCGTACATTCAAATCTTTGTTTATATCGAGTTTTTAATATACCAGGGCGATGCTGTAATTGTACGTAAAATTGTGTTCTGTTGTATTTGAATTTTGTCCGCATTTGAAGCTGAGGCAGTGCCCCATTTTTGGATTCCGTAGCACCAGATAGGTTTTAAAATGGATTTATACAGTAGAAGTTTCCAATCTAAGCTAAGTGTGCATTTCCTTCTCGTCAACCATTTCAATTGAACTGCTTTTAATTTCATTTGAGTTAATTTTCTGTCAATGTGACAATTCCAAGTAAAGCGTCTGTTGAGGTGTATTCCGAGTTACTTGACGTTTGAATTGTGAGGTATTACCTGATTATTGCTGGCAATAGGTGGACATGTATCTCTACGCAGAGAGAAAGTTATTTGGACACATTTTTGTTCATTCACTTTTATTCTCCATGTCTTCAACCATTTTTCCAGTTTCATCACGTGCTCTTGCGAATTTCTGGATACTTCTTGGGGATTTTCGTAGATACTTAGAAAGGCCGTGTCAAGGCCGATTATCCTTAGGCATATCGGAAGTATAGAGCAAGTATAATAACGGCCCCAGAATGCTACTTTATGGGCCTACCGCCCCAATTGTTTGAGGTAATGATAAGAAATTTCCTTGTTTAAGAACGAATTTGCATGCAGACAGATTGACAATATTTGCTGGTAAACTATAAAACCTTATCAAATGGGAGACGTCGATAAAAAGTGCTGAAAAATACTTCTTCTCTTCGGAGGTTTTTTACCAGCGTTAACAAGTCTATGAGTTTGTGCTATTGTACCGTGTTTTTTTCCAAAATCAAATTGGTGATTCGGTATACAGGCGCTTTCGTTCAATATTGGATTCAGTTTATTTAATAAAAGTTTTTCAAACAGTTTTGAAACGTTCGGTAGCAGACTAATTGACCCCTAAGATTCCACTTTCGTATGATCTTTCCCTGGTTTTGATATCATCACCACCACAGAAGTTTTGCACTTTTGGAATAGCATTAAATATAAACAGCATTATTTTTAGAGCTATGCAGGGTAGCTCCAGAAGCATTTTATTGTTAATCTTATCAATCCCGGCTGATTTTTTTTTGGCTTAAAATCTGCAACAGCTTTAAACACTTCTTGAAAACTAAAACTATTCTGTCCATCGAAACATTTTGAGTAAAAACACACTTCAGGTGATTTGGAAAAAAAATACTCTTTTCGAAATCGTTTCTTACCCACTCGCCACAAATAAATGGCGCTTTTAAAATATTAAAAAAAGGGGGGCAGTTATACAGAAACATGCTAAAAAATATTTGTCCAAATAGAATGATAAATTAAAAAAATTTTGACTGCAGTGGAAACTAAATATGAAGTAGGGAAGGGATTAAAAGGTGTAACAGCCAGTGCTTTTAGTGAACAAATATATGATTGAGAGATATGCCAAAAACCTCGACGGCAAGTTACTAAATACTTTTTTCTTTTTATTTGCATGCACATGCGCCTTTCTGCATTTTTGTGAGCTTTATTGTCAAAAGCTCTGCTTTAAAAATGGTTAAAAAAAATTTAGAAACCAGATGCAGATCGCTACGAGTCACATTCGAAGCGATTTCAAAAGCATCATCCGAATATTCTTTTTCCTCTGTTTTCATGAAATATTATTTATTAATAAACAAACAAGAAAAAAAAAACAAAATTGCCGCTCTCGTCAAATAAGAAGATACGAATGCATCGAATAAAGTAAAAATCCATTTGCTGATTGCACAAGGCGACGAACGTTTGCATTTTTAAAAAATAACTAAATAAAAAATGAAAACAAACATCGTACACATACAAATAGAAATTAGTATGGTGGCAAAAAAAAAAATTATATAAAATAAAAAATTTTATAAAAATAAAATTAATAAATTGTTAGAAGTTTTTATGTACAAAATATTTGTGCCCGATTTAAACTGTTTGTCACCAGCGTCGAACTTAAATACAAAAGTAGATCGACTCAACAATAAAAATAGAGGCATGGAGGCTGGCAGCAAAGTTAGGAGCAACCCATGTCAAAAACCTCCATATAAACTGAATCAATCAATTTATTTTATACCAGATTACGACTTGCATGTACCCCCTCTACACACTTTAAAATGATAAAAGCTTCGGTCCAACAAACCGCATTCTATTGATTTTAAAAATATATTACTTTGTTTTTTATGATTTAAATTTGCAACTTGGATTGTGATTTTCTCGATTAAATGCCTGCAGACTCTAGAAAATGAAGACAACACAAAATGATTTTGACTCAAGACTGAGATACGAAACAAATTGATGGCTTCAGCACTTACCGTTGATACAACTTCTCTATGCAGTAGAAATTTTTTCTAATAACCACTTGGGTTAACCATAACCTCTTTTCATGAGTTTTCGAGTTTCAACTCAGAATACGAAAGCTTAACTACATAATTTTTAGAGACAAATGGCTTCATCCGTCTGGAAGCTTGTAAAATGTTGTTACAAACAAACTGAATGAGCAAACACTGAGTTTAACTTTTAATTGTTTTTTTTTTTGCATCGTCATGCTTTTGCTACCGCAGAATGTGCTGAACAAGTGAGCAAATTTCCTTCGCGTTTCAATATTTTTTTTTTTTCAACTATTAGTTTTGTGGAAGGATATGGCGTGCTTGATTTACTTTACATTCTTTGCACATCCTTCATGACCATTTTTAGCCAACTTTGACCTGTTTTTTTGTCATTAATTGTGTGTTAAGTTTTATTTCCCGTTCATTTCTGGCTGGAAGACACAAAAAGCAAACCAGTGAAACGGGAAATGTGAAAGATTAATATTTTGGCAAATCGTAAACAAATTTAATATTTCATTTTTATTTTTTCGCACTCGTTGGCTGTTGTCTGATTTTACTTTGTGGCTTGCACGTACTTCAGTGCAACTGCATTACAATTAAGTTTCCATCACTGCCATCCGACAACATACTAATGTTAACTTTTAATGGAAATAAATGATTTAATATTATCTCTCCATGTGAGCATATTTCACAAAATGCCGAAATCGTTTATACAGGTATTCTGCCGTTTGCGCTGCAACTCTGTTTATTTATTTATTTATTTACTAAATATTACAATTATATGAATATAATTGCAATATGTATAGAAGCACTGGCTACTGAGGCCTTTGGCTTCTGGCTCCCCGGGGAATTGAACCCCTGACACCTGCGTGACAGGCGGATATCCTAACCATTATACTATCGAGGGGCTATACAACTCTGTACTTGTCCCAAATACTCGTATCTCGTATTTGAGTACAACTTCTGCAGTAAGTTCCTCTTGCGCTGATAATTGATGATGGAAAATGCTTCGTTAGCTGTGCCCTATAGAAATGTTTGTTCAAATGTTGTTTTGTTTATAAATCGCCATACACGTCATATTCACTACAGAGTTAACCACGATTTTTATTCAGCACCAGGGTGGTATAAACTTTTGATTATCGTTACCAGTTCTATTGGGCAGCCCCAAAAATTATAATATAAAATCAATAATCGAAAAGGAAATTTAGAGAAAATTTTAATGTACTCATGCCATTGATAATTTTCAATTGAGAAGCCACGACGAAATAATAAGCCTTCAATAACTTTTCCTTTCCATCATTTACGAAAGAAAGTTTATATTTCACGTTACAGTTCTTATCAATCGATCACTGCCGTAGCCTCCAAAAACTTATTTGTTGTCAAATTAATTGTAAACAAATTTTCCATTGAAAGCAATTCTATTGGTTCCCAGTACATTAAAAAGAAAAATGGCTAAATCTGAGAAATGTGTGGCTGGTAATTTATTATGTGCACCTAAAAAGTTTTCTTCAAAGATACTAATCAAAAAAAGTTTCTTAAAAAAAAAAAAAAAAAAAAAAAAATTTAAATGGAAAAGGTCGAAAACTTAGAAAGCAGAACTTCAAATTGAATTCGAAATGAAGAGAATATATATTCTTGTTTAAGTGTATGTAAAAGGATATTATGCATAATACGTACATACTTGTACAATTATATAATCTGGGTCTGCTCGAACAAAATCCATTGAATTACTTTAAACTTTTTTGAACAGTGTGATAAAAATAAGAAATAACGTTTTGAGTGGTCGGCAGGACTCTTAAAAACAACTTTTGTGTAAAAAGGAACTCGACTAGGAGAATTTCCTTTGGAAAACTTTGTGGTAAAGATTTTCTGACAATTTCCTTATGCCCATTAAGAAGTATTAATTTTTGGGCAACATTAAAAGAATATAAAATATAAGACTGCTACTTTTAAAATATCTTTCCCGCCTGCCATAATCCAGCCGAAGACAATTTGATATTTTGAATTTGAAAAAATTCAAACCAGCACCTATTTACCTCACATAGTTTTCTTGTAGCTCCACTGTGCACACACACAATCTGTCTTAGAAATTCTTCATCATATATTTCCATTATGCAAATTCAGTTTTTGTTTCATACAAAATGAAAGCTGTTGCCTATTTTAATTATTAAAATAAATTTAAATATTTTCTTATTAAAAAAAAAGCACAGGACTAAAAGCACAGAAAATATTTTATAATATTTTTATAAATATAAATATTTTTATATTTTTTTTAATTGACCTATTTTTATGGAAAAAGATTTCTGGATTCTTTTGTGATATAACAAATTTATATCTGCACTCCAGATGATCACTTTACTTTTATAAATTTAGTGTTTCGTGTGAACGCCGTGGAGAACGTGGCACGTAATGAATCTGAAAACCGTATAATTAATTCAATATGAATGCAGCTCTTTAATAAAAACATTTTTAAATATTATTTCAATGAAATTATTGCTGCTGGGCGCTGCTTGCCGTGTAACAAATTAATTACGATTTAAAATTCAAATGCATTTACACAGCAAGTTTTGTTATCGAACAATATTGTTTTGTTTCTTAAATAAAAATTGCACTTCAATTAGAAAATAAAATTAATTGAATGTGCAATTTCGGCAGCAACACCCTGGCAAAAGAGCTTTTTTGCTGAAGGGTTCAATGCAAAATTTAATTAAACTTATTTAATTACAATAAACAATTTATGGATAAATGTGCCAAAAAATGCATCAAATTGCCAGTTTCCAGTCACTTTTAATTGAAAAAAAAACTTTTAAATAAAAATTTATTTTTCTTCACTGATGACTAATTAGCAGTGCATTTGACTTAATTTCATAAATATTTTCACACACACTTTCCATTAAAATCAAAATGTTTTGTGTTTATCTAATGTTATTGAATCACTGAACTAGACAGCTTATAAAATCAGGAAAATGTAACTGCGGGGGGAATAGAGAGCACTTTTCACATTTAACTGAGTAGTTGACTTCCTCTCAAAATTTCGTAAACATACATTTAAGCAGCAGTTCGACTAAGATGTCTTAATCATTATTATAAATGGCGTGTTAATGAAAGGAAAAGGCAGGACTTATAAATGTAAGGAAATGTCTGCCATCTGCCGCCGCACATATATCAAAGGAAGGCAAACATTATGCTGGCCAACATTATTTCCATAAACCTTATTTGGCCTCGCAATATTTTCTTTCCTTCCTCAACTCCCTTTTTACCAGTTAATATACAAATGAAGGAAATATTGTGGTGAAGGAAAGAATGCATTGTTTGTACAGTAATTTATTCATCGTAAATACTTTAGAGCTTAAAACTAAAACCACAATTAAAATATAATTGTATGAAATGAATTATATTTTGGTTCTTCATGTTGAATATTTACGAGGAAATTAATACTTTATGGAAATTACAGGCAACTTGCTTAGCCGCCTTTTGCTATTCGTTGAATACAAGTACCAGCAAAAAAAAAAAAAAAAAAAAATAAAACTGTTTGTAACAAATAAAAGAGGCATCCAAAAAGTTTCTTGTTGGGCATGATAAATGTGGGAATTGGAGAGAAATTAAAAAAAGTGTTTAGGAAAACTGACAAATTTTAATTAAAAACGCTCGTCTTGCATTAAAAAATATATAAAATAGGCTTTTCCAAAGCTTTAAGCAGTTATCACTAGGAGACGCTGTGATCATTAAGGTACCGTCCTTACAAAAATCCTAAAATTTTTTTTTCTCTATTACTGGCAAATATATAAGAAATATATTCTAAAAACGCAAGTTCAGCATTAAAAAATATATATAAATTCGCTTTTTGAAATCGAGGGGGAAGAAATTATAATTATAAGGGACAAAAGGTGTCTATGCTGGACTACGTTTCTTCTGCATGTAATTTCATTCATTACTCTTTTTTTTATAAATATTTTGTGCTCTGCTTCCCCATAAATTGCTTTATTGCAGTGCAATTTTTTCATTAAAAAAAAATTTGATTAAAGTCCTCTTCCGAGCAAAAAAAAAAGAAAGAAGTAATTGAATATTAAAAGCATATATAACAAATATTTAAATGATAAGCTTATTGATTGGAAAATGAACTCCTTTATGTATGTACACTTTTTATTTCAAGAACATGTTTGGAATTTTATTATGCTCGCACATTATTAATATTTTTTGTTTGTTAGAAGAATGCACTCTTTTAAGTTTCTGAAACTCGTTATTTCAAATTTTTCTTTAATGGGCAATAAGTAGGCGATTAATATCCTATTAAATCTAATTCTGTTGCCATTATTCTTCTCGATCCTATGCATCTGTTCACAAAATCTGGAAATTATTTGTTTCTTTCTTTTCTCTTATAATTCGTTTTAAAAATTTCCATTAATTTTAACTTTGTTTTTATTTTATTTTATAAATAAGGGGATAGTGATAGTATCGCAAGTAAATTATCTGAAATATATGATAAAAATTTAAAGAGAAGTTTTGAAAGTTACTTTAAGGTACACTTTGAAGGAGAAGAACAACATTTAAACTGTTTCTTTACGAAAGCTGTGTTTTAAAGTAGAAAGAAGCTTTTAAAATTTAAATATCTCTTAAGTACATATGCAGTTCTTAACCGAATCTATTTCGAAATAGGTACGTGTACACTGGGCATTTTGAAAAGTTCTATATTAAGGAGATATTTAGTTGCCAAAAAGCAATTCTATGCGTAAAAAATTTGTTGGAAATAATTTTGTAAACGCGGTGTCAATCTTGGCGAACACCAGGAAGACAAGAAAGTTACTTTCTTCCAATATACGAAGTAAATATAAAAGCTGTTTAAAAGGTATACGAAGGTACGAGTAAACCTTGAAAGTACTTTTGTAAAAGAGATTTTTTTCAAAAAGACATCTTTAAAAATTGCGTTGTAGAAAATCTCTCTTAAAAAGAAACCTTTTAAAATTTAAAACTTTAAAAGAAACTTTAAAATTGTACAAACACACTTCCTAAAATGCTTACCTTTTATGGAATTATCTTTTGTTGAAAACGTACAAACAAAACGTACTTTCAAAAACCCAGTCATTGATAATTAAAATTGGAAACTTTAAAATGGTACAAATACACTTTTTAAAAGGTTTTTTACAAAAGTACCTTTTATACTTTAAATAGTATCTTTAGATGTAAGAAGATTAAAATATATTCAAAAATTTAATCAATTAGAAAAGAAAAAAAAAATCCATATAAGAAATCCTTTAAGAAGAACAAGAAAGGACATTTTTGTTAATAGAAATTTAGGGGAAAGTACCCTTTCAAAAAGTATACTTTATTTGTAACCTCCTTTGCAAAGTAACATATTTATTTTTCATTATTTTCTTCGTTGCTTATGAAGTAATTAAAAAAAAGAAAATTCTTTCACAATTTAATGGCAATCCAAAAGAGTTTCTTGCTTTCATCAGCTCTTTGAGAAGAAGTTTAAATTATGGAAAGTACGTGCCGAGAATAAGTGCGTGCATATATTCTACTTTATTCAATAGAATTGTGCCAGCTTTTATGTCTTAAATACATTTCGAAAGAATGTATAAAATATGAAAATTTATTACAAAAGCTGTCGGGTCAGTTGCTTTCGAGTTCGCAGTGAGTGTGAATAAAACGTGGCGGCATGTTTGTTGCCATCATCCAACATGGCACCGACGGCTTTTGCTTGATGTTTTACATTTGCTATGAATGGCGGTTGTTCTGAGCGGTTAAGTATATCTGATTTGGCATAAATTCTTTAATGTGACGTTTTTGTTACGAAGCAGTTGCTATGGGTAGCATTTTGGGAATATAACTGATAACAGATTCCTGTTCGTCCTGCTTACAAAATCACTTTTAATATTATTTAAATTTTTTATTCATACTTGGCAATCTCAATGGTTGTCAATGGCGAAATATCTCAAGAAAATACTTCACATCAAGTTTCTTTAGAAGCAGTGTGTCGGGTACATACTCCAAATAATTCATTATGATATAAAATTTCATTTTTTGAAAATGTGTTTCTTTTAAAAAGCTTTTTTTGTTCGATATTTGGTTTTGCATGATTTTTATTTGAAAGCAAAAGCCAGTTTTTTCAAAATTAGTTGAATGTAGTAAAAGGTGGTTTTTCAAACGTTTCTTACTATTTGCTTTCTAAAGTTTTCATCGTCTATATAAAATTCACTCACTTTAAAACGTTAACTTATGAACAACATCTTTCGCAACACCATACGGTTTATACCTGTCGATTTTACATTTTCGAAACGTTTTTAACCTCTAATAAACTGAGTTTGAAATGGAAAATGCTTTCTGCATATCAAGTATATCATGTATTTGTCTTAACAAATTTGATTTTTAAGTCAGTTTAATGACTTTTATGCTTCTCTGCTTTGTACTCTGGTAAATTTTTATTTATCGAGTAGAATCGTTTTTTTCCAAGACGCATAAATCTTCATCTGTGCCGTCAAAAGTACACTTCTGAACAATAGAGAATAAACATGCCGTTTAATCATGAATAGCACAGCTGCTGGTTTTCCGCTTTCCTCATTATTATATTGAACTTTTTCTTCTACATAAACGCTATAAATTGGTTTGTCATAAAGTTCAAAGATATCAGAATGTATGAACGGAAACAGTAACAAATTTAATTTAATACCACCATAATAAAGACAGTAATAAATAAGAAGCGGAGTGCAGGGAGAGGTGGGCATGAATCGAATTTTATTCACGACCTCCTCCCCAGTTTAAATGAAATAATAATTTTATATATGGATTAGTTTTGGTATAATTTGCCTAATTAAATTGCATGCCTAAAGTAGAGTACCCTTAAATATGTACAATGTCGAGCAGTTGGAGGGTATAAATAACTTTCGTTCTTCTTCTTTGTTCTCGTTTTCCTTTATTATTATGGGCGTATTAAAACCCGCAGGTAAATAAAACTCTTGGCAACGTAGTGATAATAATACCAAAGCTTAACTAGTTTTAAAAATAATTTCAAAGAAAAACATAACAAACATAAAGATGTGAATGAGTGGTCTAAACAGCGATCTTCATGCGATTGGTAGAAATTCCTGCGATCAAAAGGGGCCCCCAGAGTCTGAGAGAGGCCAATTAGATCTATAAGATATTTGGTTACTCGAACATTCGATTAGCCTTGAAAACTTTTTTTTTTACAGCGGATCTTTTTGCAGCACAACAGGTGTTTTTTTGTTTTTGTTTTTGTTTTGTTATTAATATTTATTCACTTTAATTCAATTACATCCGGTTGCGTATGAGTGTATTTTTAAAAGCGTTTCAAATGTTTATCATACGCCCACGACGTTGGAAATTTAATGTGAACACCTCAACTGGAAAAGGGATAGTTATGCATGCTTTCTTTGGGTTGCTATTTTGCAACATTTGTTATCACAAAATATTTAATGTATATATACATATATATATATATATATATATATATATATATATATATATATATATATAAATATATAATAACTAAAATAATAATCTGCTTCATTTGCCTTTTGCTGTTGCCTTTTGCCACATTTTTTACATTTTAAATTTATTGGCCGTAAGAAGGTAAATATTTTGATAGCAAATCGATAAGTAATATTTGCTGGTAGAATAATAAATTCGCACGATTGCGATGCAAGCCATCAAAGTGAAAAGAGCTGCAATAATCAGCCACATATATACATACACACATGCATACACACACACACATTCATACATACACACGTCCATATGTAAGTTGTATGAAAATTATTAATCATAAAGTTAACACTCGCCCGTTGGAACACTGATGAGTATTTTGGCGAGTTTTACTTTCAGTAACTGTTGCACTGCATCATTAAGATAAAACTCTCTTAATAAAATCGCCAAAAACTCTCTGCGTTGTAAAAATTTAACAAGATCTCTTAGGAAAAATTGAGGGTGTACAAAATTAACAGGTAAGTAAAATAAAGAAACGATCCATAACGAATCGTTGTTTACTAGATTTTTATGGATCGGTGGAATAAAAACGAATAAATACATAAATACAAATAATGTATTCGAATAATGCAGCGAATTTTCAATATACCTTTATTTTCATATATTTTCTTTGTTCGAATAATTTAATTTGAAAACAAGTCCACACAATTTTGAATTTATGGCAAAACATGTTAAATGGAAACAGCATTGTAATGACTGCTGTTTGCGCAAGTGAGTCGGAACAAATGGCCACTATTACTAAGGGAATAAATTTTTTTGAACAAAATACATATATGTGCCACTTGTTTGACTCGAATAATATTTATTCGCCTTTTTTATAGGAGTGTATATGCATTTCTTAAAATAAATTTTAATGCTTTAAGTGTCATTTAAAAAAGTAAACTAATCAAAAACGACTAATGTAAGCAGACTGACTATCTCAGACTATCCTAAAACTTCTCATTTAATTTGATTTTTTTTTTTTTTTTTTTTTTTGGCAAAAAGTGCGATTAAAATTACAATAAATATTTGCTTTGCATTTTCGCAACTGCTGGGTATGGGCATATTGCTTTCTACACATACATACGTACGTATAGAACTAAAGGAAGTGGTGTATGGTAATAGAATTATTCATGACATACTCACTCATGTAATGCACGAGTACAATTCTTTCGTAGGAAAAGTTTTCTTCTCTTTGACTTTGTGTTTTATGTGTGCATGTATTCATAAAACTTTGCTTTTGTGACAATTTTAATTAAGTTTACAAACAAATTTTAAAATTCATTCACTATTTCTGACAAACTTCGTACTTTTGCAAAATATTAAATATTTTTTAACAAAAACTAATGATTCAAGTTAACTCGTTGCCTTTTCGGCTCTTTCTTGAGCAAACATCTACGCACACAATTAAGCTAAAGAAAACTTTTCTTATTGCTTTATGACTTAATGCTATTTTTATTCCATCATGTCCGCTTTACCTCTTTTTTATGACCACAGTGTACTGGCATTAGGGGTTTATTAAATGCCATTAATGTAAACCATCTGGACAACAATTAAATGCATTCATTTGTTTCTTTCATCCTTTTCTGTTCAATTGTTTGCGATTCGCTAACAATTATTTTCTCTGACACGTGATACAATTCAATTCATAAAAATATCATTATGAATAAAATTCAAGCATACAGTGTACTGCGTAATGATTAATGAAAAGCAACTGCTTTTTAATGAGACGAATGTGCAATAAATTGGGGAAGATTATAGACATCCAATGTGAAATCTACATGAAAGCTTTGACGAACTTCGTTAAACAAAAAAATTACTTTGTGATAATTCTTTGCATGGAAATGATAAAATCCCTATTGTAGATCAAAGGGAATAAATGTTTTTGAATATCTGGAAAATTCAATACACTTTCCGAAATTTCCTGACTGATTCTTTTCATTTTCCTAATAACTCCTTAATCGTTTTTAATATTTCAATTATTGTCAAAGCAGCGACAGCCAATACATTACATACCATCGCAGAACGATTGAGATGCTCGGCACTGGTGATGGAGTGTACAGGTCTAAAATAATTAATATACATTTGTTAGAGGAGTGACTTGTGTAAAAATGTGAAAACAATTTTTATTAAATTTTTTTTTTTTTTTTGATAAACAAATAAGAAGAGAACTTTAAATATATAGAAAGTGTTTGCACTACATCAACGCGTAAGCCAAAAATTAAGTGAAATAAAATAAAAATAAAATCTTAAAGCTTTTTATATTGCTCTTTTGATGTCGTCATTATCAACGCAATTATAAATTGCGTTCAATGTTTGGCTCAGACGGGCCTGCGAAATTGCAAACGCAAACTTAATTTTATAGCAGAAGCAGCGCCATGTTATGCTTGAACTTTCGCTTCAGCTACTGAACTCAGCTTTTATGAAAAAAGAAAAATACTTTCTGTGGCAAATTTCGTAACGCACATTAAACATCTGCTGTTTATTATAAAACACGCTTTAATTATATTTTTCACACGTTCATTCACTAAGCCAGTCATTCATGCATTTGTTTATTTCTTCATTAGTGTGGGGCTGTTTTTGGGTTCTTACACTTTTTACTTGGCCGGATTGAAGTTCGTCTAACTTCCATGTTGTTTGTTCTTTCAAATAGCAAAAGCTCACCGAGTATTTGTAGAAATTGGATGGAGTCATAAAAATAAATTGCTTGCTTGCATTTTCTTTTATGACGTGTAACATTCGCTGCTCTTATGATTCAGAAATCTAGATATTTATAGAAAACGTTCGGGGACAAAAAATCTTTCAGATGGAATTAACCTTGGTTTTAAAATATTTTAAAAATATGAGAAGTGCCCCCAAAAACTTTTCATAATTTAAAACCACAATATGAAGTTTCTTAAATTTTGCTCTTTTGGCTTTTATGTTTGGTTCCATATTTTATTCATCCCAACAATAATAGACCAAAAAAAAAAGCTGTTCACTATGGAGAACGTTTAGTTTATTTTTTTAATTCATAAAATTAAGCCCCATAACACTTCCATCAATTGCCTTGTCGTTTTAGCCATTTTGCAAATTATCAAAATAAAATAAGAAACATTTTATTACGGCTGACAAAACCAACCAAGTTAGATGTGGTAACAGAAGAATAAAGTTTGCAGTTGGTTGTTGGTTGAACAAACAAGGCTACCGACTCATGTTTTCTTTATTAGGGAAGCTGTAAGAGGACAGAGAATATATTTTTTGTTTACATTTTTGTGGAAAATTACCTTAACAGTTTATTAAGGAATGTTAAAGGTGCTTTATGTGGGCGCTAACAGGAAAAGTGCTGTTTTGTCTGTCTCTGAGTCTCACTGGCTGTCTGGTTGTTTGGCTGTTTGGCTGTCAGGCTGCGAGGTTGCTTATTATTTGCCACCATGTCAGTTGACTTGATGTTCGTTTGATTTATGGCTGCTTTATTATTTTTGCTAAAATGTGCAAATTTAGCTGGCCAAGTATACCCTTTTCGGTGGTAATGTGAATACGTAAGGCCCTCTCGTAAGGCCTTAATTAGTACACATTCATTATGCTAATGGCACCTCCAAAGAGGCCCTCGTGACTTGCCATTTTAAAATGAAAAATATTACTTTCTTTCAAAGCAGTCATAATAAAAACATTTTTTCAACCTAAAATTGAAGTGGGGAGTTGGAGGATTTTACATTGTCGCAGTTCATCTTTGGTTTGGCACACTGGCCATTTGAACTGTTTTAACTGGTTTGGAGAGACACGTAAGGTACAATTTTGTTTTCTTTTGTCAACCGCAATAAAAACTTTTCCTTTCTGTTTTGTAATTTACAAAGTAACTAAAAGCTCATGTAATTGATGAACATCTTACGGGGGCCTTATTTTATAAATTAGGAAAAAACATTCAAATATGCTCAACAGCGCAAAGAGGGAGTTAATCAGGTGAAAAATGCTTTGTATAGGTCTTTAGAGCTCGAAAAGTAGAATAATAATTATGTGGTTTATTTTAGGCCAAAGCTCTTTAGCCCAATTGTCAACGATTTCTGGATTATCATTTCATGATACTACAGTTCAGGATCAGCCATTTAAGTTGAATGAGCGATACTAAATTTAAAATATTGTTTTAAATTATGCGCACATTTTGAGCTTGAAAAATATTTATTAAATTAACTTCCATGTAAAATTGGTTCAATGAATCTGTCACAAGTCTCAAATACTCCTGTTTATAAAATTCATAAAAGAACTAAAAAGTTTAAATGCGAAAAGTTCGCTTCTGTTCCTCAAAATCTAGTTACGGCGTTAAAGTGAGCTCTTTTCTGCCATTTAACCTCTTATCATTTATATGGCTGCTGGATTCTTGTGTTTGTGGGCTAATTGCAGCTTGTGCTAAGGGAACGCCAGGTAAAGTTTATTTGCCCGCTTGCCAGCATTTTATTTATTTTATTTTTCTCTATTTATTCTTGTTGTTGTTTTTAGCATTGTTATTTCATTACGTAGTTTTCTGAATTTAATGGGCTGACTGTCAGGATATAAAGTTTAGTTTTTTTTTTTTTGTACAGTTAACGATTCGGCTGAGTGCTCCACGTGCGTACAATCACTTCATTGTTTTAAATGCTGGCAAGTTTCGGCTACATGTATAGGCAATAGTACATGTATGTATTGGATAAGCGGGAGTAGCTGACCAGTTGTGTTGTGAGAACCCTTGCGACCTCATTCGATACATATAATTTGAATTGATTTTCTTTTATTGATTTCAAAGCTTTCGGCCAACACACAGGAATTTTGGTGTTCTGATAAAAAGGCGGGGCCTACTCGTATTTTATTGTAGAATGAATATTTTATGGTAAATGAAGTCCTATGGGAATAATTGCATGACAATGGCAATGGGAAAGTCATTTATAAAGATGGAGTGGCAGTTGCTTAAAAGCTGCAGACCTGGCATTGCAAAATATTTTTACATCGTGTAACAAAAATTTTCAATTTCTCGATTTCTTAAATAAATTTTTAAAAATAATTTTTAATACGCATATACAGCCGTATGAGAATTTAAGCCTGATTATGTTTCCATTGCTTGCATTAGGGTTGGATTATACAGTGAGTGCACTAAATGTGGCGTTTGGTGCCTTCAAAATAAAAAGAATTTTTTTTTGAAAACACTTCTTTCTCTAACGTTTAAACAATAAATATTTATTTGGAAGTTTTAGCGGTATAAAAGAAAAACTTTTCAGCGCAGCTTTCCTATTTATCAAAATGTTGTAAATACGAGTTGATTGTTGTACAATAATAAAGGTAAAACTGCTTGAACGAAGAATGATTAAATAAATTAGAGATTTTTCCGAGCCGATAAAGTTGTTTGCTCACCATCAGTGTTGACGGTATTCATTGGTAAAATAATAATAATGAAAGTTCTGGAACCGTTGGAGTGAATGAAACTAATGGGGGAATAAATAATAAACATTTCACGGAAAAAAGCAAAACAAAAGGATAACATAGAAGAAATACTTTGTCGCTCTACACACACATGCACATACACACACCCACTCACACACATTGAAAAACCCTTGTAAGCAACGGTTACGCAGTGAATAGTAATTTACAAATATTTATTCGTTCTTGTATTTTGAATAAAAATGTTTTTTCCATTAATTTATCAACTTAGGTCTGATGATGTATTTTATTCTCTAAAATTTAAGTGGCATCTTTTGTGAAAGTGAAAATTAATTAAAAACTTTAATGTTTGTAATTAATCTAAAAACTGTTTAAATCTAAAAAAAAACCAAAAAAACAAAAAAAATGACATAAAATAAAAAAAATAAAATAATAAAAAGGGAAGAATGATTTTTGTAGAGTTTATCTGTTAATGGAGAAATGTAACCGAATATTTCTAGTGTTATCTGTTTAATAAAAACACTTTCAATTTCAACTCTGCCATGAAATTGAAGTCTTACTTTCGTCATCGGTTAGAGCAGATCGAAATATTAAGAATTTTGATTGTTTATTTCATTGAATTAGAGGCCTCTTGTGCTTGGTTGAGCCTTTGCTTTTTGCACATCATCTGCATGCCTGTCGATTTAACAATATGTATGTATGCCTTACGAAAATCATTTAATCCTGAATTAATTAACTGGCTGTGAACAACTTCTGGGAAAGGTTTAGCAAAACGCCATTTTAGTAACAAACAATTAGTGCTTAAATTGTCACTTTCGAAAAAATTGACAGTAATCAGCAAATTGCTTTTTCCTAAGGCTTTAAAGTACTTCGTAACAGATTATAAACCACTACGTTTGTACATATTAAATAATTAATTTTTAATTTGAAAGCATATTTTGGCATATTTTGCAGACATGTGTGCCATTGATAATGATACTTGTACTTCATGATCATGATCATTGTCATTTCAATTTTATTTATTTATACGCAAAATATTTAAATAAATGAAAAATGAAATATTGACTCATGTTTATAAATCATTCGGTTCGAGAATGTGTAACACAGCAATAAATAAATACAGCAGGAAAATACAGAAAAGTGCTCTGGCAAATCTAGAAACCATGAAGGCAAATTGTTTTGGTTTTTTAGTTGTGTGTACGAGAGCAAGTGTGGTTTGTTGCATTAATCATGTAACATTGATAGTAAGAACTGAATCGCCCTAAGCAAATATTTGATGAAATATTTTTTTAAGAGTGACCAGGTGGAAGGCTCCAAACAATACATATCCTTCTTGTTTTTCGTATAGAAATAATTATAATGGAAAAATACACTAAATTTTCTTAAGCTTGCCGCGACATATGTATATTGAAAAGAAGGCTTTAAGACCGACTATTATGTTTCAATTAGGACTCAAACTAGAAGGAGTTTTAATCCAGCAAAACCATATTTAATTATTTTTATTTTGTTTAAAACTCTTTTAATCTGAAATAATTGCTATACTCAATCCTTAATTCCGATTTTATAAAACTCATAGGATAAATTGTTATAATAATTTGAAACTAAACGAGAGTTATTTTAACGATTTATTTATTTTTTCGCACATACAGATTCAAAAAGATTCATTGAAACCGAATATATGAAGTTTTCAATTATCAAATATTGGCTGAGATTAAATGCAAATCCAAATTCATACGAATTAGTGGGGTGCCAACTATCCGTTTAATTATGGCGACAGAGCTTTTCAGCCATTACTTTTCTCTTAGTGAACAGAAACATTTTATTTCGTATTTTAATATGAGTTTGAGGAACATTTTCTAAAACATTTCAAAAAAATTTCAATTTCTTTTTATTTTTTAGGCATGAAAATGTCATTTAAATTGCTTTCCTAAGAGATTTAAAGGAAAAACATTTTTCAACAGAGCAGCACATAAATTTTCACACCCAATCAGAATAGATAAAAACGCTTGAAGTGACACACATCAAAATTTTAAAGTACGTCATCATAAGCAAAACATAACAGAGGAGCAAAAATCTAACAAAATCAACAAATTAGATGTCATTTAGATGATGAACAGCAACAACAGAAACAACAGCAACTAAATCAACGATGAGAAAAGCAACTAAAAATCACAACAAATTACAAAATTGTACTTAAAAACAACGTCATTATAAATTCTTTGCAAGACCAGGATCGAACAATAAAGCAAAAATTGCACGCACGTAGAAAGAATTGGGCCAAGTAGTTGAAAAATAAACAGATCTTCTACAGTCGTCACCAGTACCAGGAACAACAATAGCAACAACAATATTAATAATTGCAAGGACCTCTTGCTTTCTTTCTCTGCTGTTGGCCAATTTAAACAAGTGATAGCAACATCAACAGCAACAGCAACCAGTCAGCCAGTGCGCCAGTCCACCATCCCATCAAGTCAATTAGCTCCGTCAGCTATAGAACCAATCAAAGGAAAAACAAGCACAAAAACAAAAACATTAACACCGTGAGAAAAATTCAACAATTTCGTTAAAAAAGATTAGAGAAAGCATGAGAGAAAAATGAATAGCAAATTGAGGTGCAAAAATCACATCAAACGAGAAAATTGTCAAGCAATTTCTTTAAATTTAAAACAAAAACAAGCAGAAAAAATCTGAATGAACATGTGAAAAAAAATTAGAAATAAAGAACAATTTGATTTTTTTTTTGTGCAAAATTTATAAAAGAAAAATTAGATTGAATCTAATAAAGCGGAAGATTTTTGGCTGTCTCTCTTGCGCTAATGATGGCGAGAAGAATTTTTTGGTTTTTCGGATTTTAGTTAAAATTCGTTGGTCCAACCTCAAACAAGGCGCGTTATTCGAAAAGCTCGATTTAATTTTAAATAAAAGCAAACCCACAGAATATAAAAAAGCAACAAAATTATAAAAGAAAATTTCGAAATAAACGCAGGCAATTGAATGAAAATTTTAACGAGCTTAAATGGAATATAAAATAAAAAAGGAAGTAATAAACAGCTCATTACAAAATAATTAAAAAAAAAAAAAAAATTAATAAAATGCTTTAACGACAGAAAAAGTGTAAATAATTTTTGAATGTAAAATAATTGAAAATATTTCTGTGCTTGTGCGTGTACGCGTTTGGATGTGTGTTTCGATAGAAGTGCCCAAAAATCCCTGAATAAAATTTACATCTACACAAGAAAAAAAAAAAAAAATTAAAAATATGAAAATAATAAAAAGTATAAAATATATGTAAAATTAGAAATAAAAATATTATATAAAAAGTATACAAAGAAATCTTCTATATTTTTTAATACAAAAATTTATTAAACGAGTATCAGAAAAAAAAAATAAAAATAAAATAAAATATACAAGAAAAGGAAATATTTTCTAGCGAATGCCATAAAACATGCCCCAACATGTCATATGAAACTAAACAAATCAATTATTTTCTATTCAACATTTATTTCTGCTGCTGCTGCTACTGCTGCTGCTGCAACAACAGCTACAACCGTCCTACGAGCAGGAAGAATTAATTGAAAGTCTCTGTTGTGTTTATTGTATCGCTGCTGTCATTTGTTTTTGGTCTCCAGCGGGCAATTTTCTTCTCCCTTCTGCAAGTACACTCTACACACATACATACAAATAACAAGGTAATTTTATGGCTACTAAAAATAATTATTCTATATATAAATAAAAAAAATCAAACAGAACAGAATTAAAAAATAATAAATATAAATAAACATATTTGAAGAGCATTTTTCAAATGAGGGCTGAACAACTTTCAGTGCACCCTACAAATATGACAAATACAAAAATTTCAAAATTTGTCTTTCAAAAGGTCTTGCTTAGTAAATATAAAAGCTTACGTGTTGCGAATTTTTCCCCAAATGAAAAATAAATAATATTGTAATTTTTGGGTTCAAAAAAAAAAAAACAAAAATCTTTTTTAGGTTTGTTTATTATTCACTGGTAGAAAATAAAAGTAATAAGTTAAGAAATGTACTTGTAATGCCACATTATGCAATCACAAATATATATAATAATTCTCGTATTCCCCTTCCTCAAAGTTTTTTTTTGAAAAGTTAAATTTACAAATTTTTAAAAGTTAAATTATGTCATTATTGGAAAAAAAATTCATCACTGAAAAATATGTGAATTTGCTTGGATAGGAATACGCAGGTTGGATAGCTCCGATTTTAAGACTTCAGAAAAGTAACTGCTTACTATGGTATTGCTGGCGCATCAATTTTGCATAGGACTCTGCATTTTTATGTTTAGGCTCCAAGTGCCGATGGCTGAATAAATTTGAAATGGTGATTTTTGTTTCCCAATATCCCCATCATCAAAATTTTTTCTGAATTCTCAAATACTCTTCGATATTCGTGTCTTTTGTCGCAAATAATTTGAACACAAAATTAAATAGTATATGACGTCAATATTGAAATGTTGCTAATGATTAGCCTGTGCTGTGTGTTTGGAAGTGGCATCGACATATTTTTAAATTTCCATTTCTTTTTCGTTGGTATTTGTGCTTGTGGAATTAGGACCTTTTTGTGTGTGTGTTTGGGTATGTGAGCGTATGAGTATTAACGGTGTATGAATGTGTTTGTCAATTAAGAGTTCATTTAACTTGTTGGTGAAAACATGAAAAAAAAAATTAAATTGCGAATATCGAATTCATTGCGTTCGTTTCTTTCCAATGCATGTCACGGACAGACAGGCAGACAGACAGGCAGGCAGCAAATCATTTTGGTAGCAAGACAGCTGCGTGGTCGGTAGCATTATGGTTGCTTAATGCACTTCGCTTAATACGTTTAGAAATAGAAATGTAGATGCGAAAATAAAATTTATTTAAGATTTTATTCTTTTCCATTATTGTGTTGTTTCCAGTTCTCTGATTTGAGTGCCCAAATGATGATGTCGCTGCGTTGGTGTGTATTTTTTTTTTCTTTTTCGTACGCATCCAGTATGCATATAATTCGAATAATAAATTTTTAATAAATTATATTTCGTTTATTATATCATTTTATTTTTGTTTGCGTATTTTGTTTGAACTTCATATATTTTGAATAAGATTAAAAAGAAAAACACAAAAAGAACTAAACATTTTTGTAACAACTTTTAATACTAAAAGAAAACTTTTTATTTATTTAAACCATTAGAGAATAATTACGAATTATTCGCTAATGTGTCTAACTTTAAAGTTTTAAATATAAAGAGCAGTATGCTTGCATTAGAATTTATTTGTTAAATTTTTGTTAAAAAATAATAAATTTTTTTTTTTTAAATAAAACACTTTCGATCTAAAATTAAGCATGCGGTATGAATTTAGCTGAAAATGGGCGCTCAGACTGATTTTAGGCCTGGATTTTTATTGACATTGATGCTTGATGATATTGGAAACATTTTAATTGTGTTATATGTTGGAAAAGCAGTGGTTATCGGGTAACCTCATGTGATGAAAGTTGTATTTGAAATTTTAACAGCTGGAAAGTTAAAACTTTTATTAACAATTTCCCTGAAGCGGAAACATGCTAGAAAATGGGAATTCATTGGAATGAAGTTTGTGTTATTTCGGTACGTGGACTATTGCCTCTGAGGTTTGCTACAGAACTCATCAGTTGGAAGAACTATAACGTAGGAAATTGCATACGAGAATTGCATTGCTTAACCTACGCATAGCAGTATTTAAAGTTTTCCTTTTCATTCTTGTTCTCATCCTGTTGTTGTCTTGGCAAGAATAATAAATTACATGAATTTTGTAATGCACATAATGCACACTGCACATTTTGGCTCAACAAAACAAACAATAAAAAAAAACGACAAAAAAATATATATTTCTGCTCTTGCAATCATCATCAATATTTAAATGCATAACGAATCATAAGAATGACACAAAAATTATTTTTCATAAAAGATGCAACTGCAAACCAGCACAAGGAAGAATAAGCAGCATATGAAAATAATTTGTCATCTAAATTTATGATTAATAAAATGGTTTTATTGTTGATCCCATAACCGACCTCACAAAAGAACTTGTTATTCGGTCTGTGGCCGATTTAGTCGATTTTTCAAGGAAAAGAAACAACTGTTTTTTCAATTTGTAGAATAAAAGTGGGGGCTTAAAGTTGTTATTAAACGCTTTAATGAAATGTTTTTGTTAAATTAAATAATATTTCATATCGATGGTAGCTGATTTTCAGTCAAAAGCTCGTTATTCTTTTAGAATAAAAAAACGAATTTTTTAAATTCTTCTTTCAAAAACTGCAAAATTAAATAGAGAGACGGATTTGAAAGCAGTTCGACGACTGGCCAATTAACCGAGTTTTGATTTCCTAACAAAAGAGAATATAGTATAAGAAATATTAAATAAAAATTTGCATTTCCAATGCATTTGAAATTTATTTTGAAAATAAAACATAGGAAGGACAGAGAGAGAGGCAGAGAGAAAGAGAGAGATTCCTTTCAAACAGGAATCAATGCAAAATATTTATATTCCAAATTCAAAGTTAAACTTCGCAAGTATGCAGGATTCTGTTCCTTCTTCTGCAGTTGCTTCGTGGTTCCATTTAATCCTTTGAAATCTTTTGGTTGTTTTTGTATTTTGGTCATCGAGAATTTTGAATAGACATATTTCGATAATTTTCGATAACCATGTTTCCTGGTTCCAAAGTAAGCAGGCTTCACAGTGTTTTGATGGAGAGATTTCCTACTTGCAAACGAGTTCCTGGAACTGTATATGAAGAACTAGGCAAGAATTTATAGCTTTTAGCCGTTTATTGCGCGCTTACGATTTTTATTTACTAATTTTTAAGTTCTCATCAATTTTGGCCAGTTTGTTAAAAATGAATTAAAATGGTAATGAAAAAGTTGTTGTTGTAAGAAAAAATATTGGGTAAAGGTTCCCTGAAGATCTGCATTTAGCATGCGGTCTAATATGCATAGGAGCTAGTTAAGCCCACAACAATGAATTTTATATTATTTTGAAATGAAATTTCATTTTTGGGATTTGTGGGCAATTAGGGGGTACAAGTGCTTCTAAAAATCCAATTCTTATTTTGTGAAATAGAAGCACTCATAAGATAAGAATCTGTGGCGGACGAAAAGTTTCTTCATACTCATCCCCATGTGTGGCTTGTTATTGTACGTACTGCCCTCGAAAGACTCTCTGTGTGTACTCCAACAAGTAGTCAGCAATGGCAGTGCTATTAGTACTGTCCCTCAAACAAGCAGACTTCAAAAGGGGAATACGACTACCTTGACTTTGTATGAGGCATGAACTTTAAAAAAAAAAGGAAAAAACAACTAAAAATATCAGAAGAATTTTTTTTCTCTTATATTGTTTTCTGACTCACCTCAAGAGCCAACTAATTTAGTGCATGTTGTACAAGAATGCAATTTGGCGGCAGGCATGTTAGGAAAAGAAGCAAAACATAAATTTTGCCAAATAATAAAAAAATACAAAATTGTATTGAATAGAACTAAAAATAATAAATTCACAAGCACTTTTATAAACTTTTTGTTCGTACTTGTACAAGTACAAGTACAAGAGACAAAAACTACTCGCAAGGATGGCGAGAGGAGAGCTAGACATGTATGCGAGAGAGTGTGTGGGCATGTTGCATGTAAACAAGTAATACGTTTCGTTTTCAATATTTTATTTTTCTTTCGCAGTCACGATAACAACTCATAAGATTATTGTCAAGTACATTGTCAAGGCACCAAAAGAAAAAACGAGGAAAGAGAAGAAAATCTGTGTGCCCTCGTAAGAGTGTGTCTGTCTCTATAAACATTCATCGCAAGGTATTGACGAAGAATGCATAGCAGACGTGTGTGCAACATTTTTATTAATTACTTCTGCATTATACAAAAAAGTATTTCACAACTGCATGTGCCATGCATGTGCAACGGAAATCTTAACAAAATAATGGTGAATGTGTGAGAGGCCGCTCCGACTGTGAAGCCATTTATTCATTCCCTTCCAATGAAATTTGTTTATTGAAAAACGAAAAATATTCGAACATAAAATGAAGTATTAAGCGCCCGCCTAAAGGACATGCCTTCTTTGGTTCCAATTGAGCGCGTCTAGTAGTATCTCCCTCCCTCTGCGGCGGTGGATAAAACGAAACAAAGTTTTTAGGCAAGAGAACGATGGCAAATGTCGCAAGGGTGTCCGGTTGTCCTACACAATTAAGCCAATATCTAGTCGGATAACACAGTTATAGATAAAACACTTTTATATTTTCCCAGCAAACATTTCAGGAGGTTTTAAGAAAAAGAGAATGACATTTATTGTGCAATAATTTTAAACAACCATCATAACATCTTAATCCCTTTTTCGTTCAAAGTCGTTTGACCTCTCTTAGACGCGCAAAATTTTTTTTTTTATTTTAGCTTTCGATTAAATTTTATTTTAAAAAAGTTTGTCGAAAATTTCAAGTATGCAAGAATGTAATTATGCGAGGAACAATCCGATAACTCAAATTTGCAGAGGATTTTAAAAAAATGTTCATTAATTTGGCATTTTTAGAACACATTATCAAGCGGGTTTGGCAGGCACGCTATACTTGACCGACCATATGGTTGAACAGGATATTGAATAGCGACCTTTAATGCTCTCCTGTTGCTTAAACAAGCGCTACTTTGATAGGGTTCTTAGATTCTATCGCTGTGCAAAAATTGGACGGGCAGAAGCAACTGCCCTTTAATGCTTTTTGCATCTGTATTGTTTGTAGTATCTCAAAGATTAATAGAAGTGATATATTTTAATGTTGCAAAACTTGTAGGTTATTCATGTTTATTTGCTTTTCTTATAAAGTGCCTTCCGTTCTTTTTTCAATTTTATATTCAAATAAGAAATTCTAACAATAAATTTGTCTTTTGCCACCATCAGCAACAGCAACGATATTGCCAACAACAAACTGAATATATGTTGTTTATGTTTTTCCTTCAATACTTCCGTCTGAACTTGAATCACACTTTTGTCTGACTACAAATTGTGCACAATAAAACATTTAAGACATTCTATTCATACGAGCATTTTTATTTAACTTGCTGATGTAAAGAGATATACAAGGAAAGGAGGGTTTTTAGTTTGCAAAATGTCTGTCGATTGTACTATGAGTCCTTGGCTTGTATTGTTTTGCTTTTAAAAATTTTTTTGGCTAAAAAGCAATTTGTATTCTAAAAGCTTTTTTAACATTTGAAAAGGCGGATGATATTTCGGTTTGTGGTCTCGCTTTTATCTTCCTCAACTGAAGTTTATTTAGAGTCGATTTGGGTAACAAGGGGCGATAAGGGTGAGGCTGTGGGACCTAATTCAGCGGATCACGAATGGAAAATTTACATCATTTGAGTCGTTGCTGCTTCTTTATTTTTCTGCATTGCACACAATCATGCCGATTTTTATTTATTCCCTTCACAAGCAATTTTTTCATTCAATTAAGGTAGACATTCCTGTAAGTAGCTGTCCTGTCCAATGGAAAAATCGATGAATTTTTATTAAGAATTCTTAGATGTTAAGTTTCAGGCTCTTTTCGTGAACACGAAAACTTCTTTTTAAAAAGTTGAAAATTTAGTGTTTAAATGCATGAACATCCCATCCCTGGCAGTACATTTTGTATTGTAGCACCGGCTTGACAAGTTGTTGTTGCCATTTCGATTTAAATATTTTATTATTTTATTTTTATGGGTTCCTGCATGGTTCCATGTGGCTTTCAAATTTCACATGCATTTCCTTACTTATTTGCTTGTTTTACTCTACGAACGAGAGATGTTTCCCAATCTTTTGCACAACTTGCAATTTATATTTTTGTGACATTTTCTGCTGTATGGATTATAGAAAGTGTGGAGGGGCAGACTGCTTTAAGCTTAACTTTAGCCAGGCCAAACAAGTTGAGAAACTCAAACGCACTTTCTTTTCGCCCAAAAACTAGTAGGGATATCACGCGAAACAAGCAAATAAATAAAAAGGGGGGGGGGGGGGGGGTGGTTTTGAGTAAAGGAATATATGTATTAAGTTGTTTATGAAAATAAATTTGCTGTTAATGTTCATGCTCGTTACGGTGTTATTAGCGAATATGAGTCTACTCAACGTGTATTTGCTTTGTACGTTTTTTATATACCGTTTCTCTACGGGTGGGAAGGAAAATAATGTGCATACTCCCACATACTTCTTCTCAAAAGGAAAATGGTAATTTTATTTACATACGTGTGCAGCCTACTGAGGCAAAATGTCTGTCTGTGCGTTTTAATGGCGGTGTATGGGAGTATAATATATGTTAATAATGTTAAACCAAGAAAAGGCAGATGTTGTGTAATGGGTGCTCCCATGAGAGGTTTAATTCTCATGATTCGGCCTGTAACTATTTGCCAGATGACATTCATAAAAGAAAAATAAAGAAAAAAATGGAAGAGGATACGCTTCCAAAATGTGGAAGGAGGCTGTGTTTGGTTTTTCATGACAATCTTGAAGTAGTTGAGAAAATTTCATATATATAATTTTTTTTTTTTTTTTGCGACCGACATAGGGATTGAACCTGTAATGTTCATAATAACAGTTTCAGCCGACGACCCTCTCTGCCCGCATTTGCGAATCACATGGAAAAATTTGCTTTGATGGGCCAAGATTGATAATGTGGGCTCCATTTGTCCATGTCTTGTTGTTCTTTGAAATTTCGTGTTTTATGTGAAATTTTAGCTGAACAACATGGCCAAACATCAACGACTTCAAATTGAAACCTCTTATTGGAAGATGCTACATCTGCAAAACAAAACTTTTTGTGTAACCATGTGCTTTCTTGCTTTTTATTAATTTTTCTTTGTGTGCAACAACAAACCACCAAACAAGTTTACACATTTCCTGAAGAAAATGAAAAAGTAATTCAAGAAAAAATTTGAGTAAATAAATGCCAGATGAAGTGCCAACAATAAGAACACTTCTGTGAAAACTGCGGCTAAACTTACCGGAGACAGTGGTGCAAAACGTAGTATTTCGATTGCGATCTTCTAATTCACTGCAGGCATGCAAGTAGAATTAAGAAAATTTTGAATCTAAAACAAATATTTTTAATTGAATGAAATTTGGCCTTGAAAAGCTCCGACATGGAAAAAACAATACCACTTTTGTGCTTCACTGTGCTGTGACTATGTGGTAACTCAGTGCCACATTTTATAAAAACTTCATTACATTTTCAAGGCTTGCCGCTGAAAAGCTAAAATGTAGCAACAATATAATAAACAATTAAAATAAATACATTTTTCTACTTAAAAACAACGCAAAAAGCTTTCCTTCTGTTTGCATTTGTTTTCTTTAACTTTCAAAGAAGGCATTGTTGCTGGCAACGGCAGCGGCAACGGCAACGGCAACGGCAACAGGCAAACTCAACAATATTGAGGAAAGAAATGAATGCATAAAATAAAAAAAAAAAATTACTTAAAAGTTAAATAAATTAATACGAAATGGCGCGTATGCAGTTTGCTTTTCTTTCCAAATCCTTTTCACCCACAAACTGTAATTGAAAGATTTTCTATTTTCTCTTTTTTGTTTAAACGTAATCCGGAAAAGTAGTTTTTCATTTAAAAATTTTTAATACTAAAGTTATTTGTGTTGTTGAGAGTTGGAATGAAATAATGAAAAGTCCTTGTACGTTTTTATGCATTTATTTCAAACATTTATAGGAAACATTTGTCAAAGGGAGGGAGGACCAAAAACAGAATTGAAACGGCTACACAACTTCACAAGCACAAAATGTCAAGTGGTCACGTCACTTCTAGTATCTCTCCACGATTATTTGCATAAAACACATGTCAAATGCATTTGTAAGCTTTTTCGTCCTTCTCTTTTTATATTTTTTCACTTTTAGATTATCAAATCTATTTTACACTTAAAAGAAAACAAGAAAAAAAAAACAAACTAAATATCTAATTGAAAAGAATTGCGTAGCAAAGAATACCACATGAACTCATACAACCACTGTAGTTGAATAAGATTTGTGGTTGTTTGCATTGTTTTAAGGAGGGGGTTATTTGCAGGAAAGCTTTTTAGAAAGAGCCGGATATTTTATTTTCCCCAATTTCTGGCTCTATTATCTCACATTTAGAAAAGTACTTTTAGCAGAATTTTTGGAAGAAGTAACTTTTGGAAAAGCTATATGGGAAAAGTGTTTGAAAAAAAATATTTCTCTAGAAAAGTACTTTTTAAAAGTACAAGAATTACTTAGAATCAACACTTTCAAAAAATATCTCAGAATGTAAACCACATAAGAGGAGGTAAGAAGACATTTAAAAGACAAATATTGAAAAAAAGGAAATTATTTAATTATTAATAATTAAAATGCACTTTTTAACTGTAGTAATTTTTAAAGAAGTACCTGGTTAAAAAGTTCACCCGAAACAGTACATTTTGAAATAGTGCTTTTAAGGGAGTTCTTAGCGAAAAAGGATTTTATTTAAAAAAATGACTTTTTACAAAGTTGGCTCTTAAAAATGTTGCTCTGGAAAAAGTACTTTATACAAATATGTCTTTTAATATTATTATCGGGTAGAGGAGTTAACCTTAATAAAGGTGCCTTATAAAAGAAAAAAAGTAAAGAACATTTAAAAAAAAAATTTTTTTTTAATTAATTTTAGTAGGTAGAAACTATTAGAAATATTATATGTACCTATTAAAGTATTTTAGGAATTGCAAATATCTTTTATTTAAAAAGTGCATTTCGCCTTTAAACACTTTGAAGATGCATTTGCAATGATTTTGCATGGAATTAATTTCTTTTTCTTGCTTGCTAATTTTTTTCAACTAAAATAACTACTGATAGATACTACTACTCTTAATCCCTCTCAGCTGAGGGGTTTCCATTTTAAGAATTCACTTAAATTTGTTTAACGATTTTTATACGACAATTTTAAGGTGTTTCCCATGTCACGAAACTGATGGAAAGAGGTTTTATAGCGAGCGGAAAGAAATGCAAATATTAAATTATTTAAAAATGTAAATAACTTCTAAGCACACGCCAAGCATGCTGCATTAACACAAATAGCATGCCGAACAGCAACAGCAACAGCAACTGCAACAACAATTTAAGATTGTACTAACAGTTTACAAGAGACTCGAGAGTCAGCTGCACCGTACTTGCCGAAAGTTGTTTCGTCTTCTATTCATTTTTTCTATTCACTGTTTATGTATATATTTTTTATTCGTTTTGTATACATCTCTAAAGAAAGTTACTGGTTCCGCGAGACGGAACATGAGAGCTGTTGTGGGTGTTCATGTACACGCAAGTGACAGGATAACAATTCAATTACGGCTCAATGTACGTACATTATGGGCGGTGGCAACGTAAAACCAAATGTTCTGCCATTTCAAATTTGTAAGTGCACACATACGAAGTGGTTCGCTCGTGTGCTTAAAGCTTGTTTGCTTAAATTAAACAAACATCTGCCAAATCAGCCGCTCTTGTCATGATTAAGAGATCTTCTTAGAAGGATGGGGCTGCGGAAGTTAATCAATTGCGTTGAAAAAACAAATTTATTACACGATTTAATAAATAACAAGTTTTCTTTAATCGCGATATTACTATGTTGCTCTGTAGCGAAACATTTTCACATGTTTATTTTAAAAAAATTGTTTACATTTTGAAAATTGCAAAAGGACTCAAAAAAAAAAAGGAAAAATAGGAAAGAAAAAAAAACAAGGAGAAAAATTAAATATTGCAGTTGGTGTAAAAACAAATAGCAATCAACAATAAAAATAATAACAAGAGTTTGTACTCTACATTTTCAATTATTTATTCATCATCGTACAATTCTGTTCACTTAAATAAATTTTTCCTTTTATTTTCTTTGCATTTTCAATTGTTGTTTCCTTTGCAATTTTTTGAAAGTAGTTTTTGGCATGCTGCCATCAAAATGCCAGAATTACTTCCATGTTAAAACCCATTTCCCTGCCAGCCACTTCGGCTTCCGTTTTACAAGTTGGAGTAAAGTTTTCACTTAAACGTGCACTAATTTTGTTTTTATTTATTTCAATTGCGGATGGGTGCAGTTCACGTGAGTGCTGGAAATGGTAGCTAATCACGCAGGATTGAAGGGATGAAAATGAATATAAAATAAATTAGGAATTTTTCAACGGACAACATAATTAGGCTGCTGCCCTTTATTGAGGTTCTTTGAAAAGCTTCGACATCCCTTTCAAGGCATTAGATGTCACAACTACAAACGAAGAGACTTCATTTAGTTAATTTCATTTCATCTGTAATAGCGATTGCTAGTTTTCGTGATCGTGCACAATTTCTGTAGCACCTGCTATAGATGCATAGTAAAGTAAATCGATACAGAATGCTTGAAAAAGAGGAAAAGACTCCTGACTAACTCCTGTTTTTATCTGTAATTTATTGTAGGGTTTCAATATTTTCAGTACAGTGTGTACATGTTGCAAAGTGCACGACAACACCATTTGAATTTTAGACTTGTGACCGCACATTATTTCGTGGTTTTGTGCAATGCAACGATTCCAAGTCTCGTATTCATTTCCAGAAACGTGTTGAGCATAACTTTCACTCACACTTGCCGTCTGAGTTTGTCATGCAACGCTTTAAAGGGTTTTTGAGTTACAGTGCGTGCAATAGTTATAAGGTTTTAAGATGCTTTTAATTGCTACTACGCACATGCACTTCGACGACTAACTATTTCGCTAACCTGCAGGCATATTTTCGTTAAAGATTAAGGTTCGGAAAAAAGCTGGTGGAAATGAATTTGAAGATCATCACAGTTCACTTGAGAGTAACTTTTGTATTGCTTAATAGCTGTTCCGAAAGGAATGCAAAGTAGAGTAGCAGATGTCAAGCGAAGCATTTCGGCGGCCTAGTTTTTGTTTACTTGTATCCTGCTCGAGCCTCCTCCATTTATCGTTTAGTAATTTAAAATACAGTGCCCACTCATACAAAATGACCAACATTGTTTTTCGTTAAAATAGTTTAGAGACAACGAGGTCTTGGTTATGCTTGCGCCATCCATGATAACTTCCAATAGCAACAGAGAACTTCTGAAGTGCCAGCAACAATAAAAATATTAATTTATAATATATGTGGTGTAATAATGAAAACATTTTATATTTTCAAAATGTCAATGTCAATTTCGTGAAAAGTAATTTTTTTCAACTATTTTTCTTATATTTATTATAAATTGTAGTTCTAGTAAAAACATTTTTCACTATAAAAATATATTTTTTGTAATTTTTAAGTTGCAAAATTTTACAAAATTTTTAAAGTATATCGAAATATTCAGTTCATTTGTCGGCTGGGAAAATAAGAAGTTTCGAATAATGAATTCGTGCCTACACTAAAGAGCAAAAATTTAGTGTCGTTTATTAAATTCTTCAGCACAGTTAGTAACCATTAAAGTAACCACTGAACACCATGTTTCTGCTGTATTCTCGTTTTCATATAACTAAGTATGGCCTGGATAAATAGTGTAGAAATACTTATGGCCAACACTGTATTTCAGTAACATATTTCAAACACTTAATGATGACAGCGCGTGATATTTTTTTCATTTAATTTTATTCTTGTTACTGGTGTGGTTGGGCTTATCATTGTGCTGTTGCGATTATTATATGTGCAGGCATTTTATTACACCAATAATTACAGTTATTAAATGAATGGATGAACGAGGAAGGAGTGCAATATTGAAATACGCGCACTTGCTTAGCCATTGATAAAAGTTAGGCCATTGCAAAATAACCACATTCTCGCTAACTAGAATTCTGAACTTCGAATAAGCTTGACAATGAATAAAATGAAATACTTAAAAAAAACGTTTTGAACTACCCTAATATAATAGTTTACTTGCGGTATTATTAAGCGTTGCGTCTCATGAATATGCAGCTGTTATTAATTCAAATAACAAGAACTTGCAAAATGCTTAAATAAAATTTTTCTACATTTCAGTTGATTAAATTTTAAATAAAAATGTGGATCATTAATTTGATTTTAATAAAGAAAAAAAAAAATACATTCGTATTGGTTTCATGTCACGTCATTTGTTAGAGTGCACTGTATAAAGTTAAAGTTCTCGAGCGATTTTACTGGTTCATTATAAATGCTAATTTGGCGAAAAACATTTAAAAGAAACAAGCGAGTTGGAAGGCTTGAGCCGGCCAATTATGTGGGCCGTGACATCTTATTGCCATTTACTGAGGAGAGTAAAGCAACACAGATATGATAGAGAAAGATTTCGATATGAAGATGTATACCAACAGATTCGTTTTTCACTTTTTTTAAAGACTGTAAATATTCAAAACCTCTACAAAACATTTACAAATTTGATTTCCTTAGAACAAAATTTAGTTTACATTTGCAAGGCTTTTATTAATTTGTTGTTTTTTGTTTTAAATTGCTTCTTTCATTTTAGATTCAAATAGGGCCACAACAAAATGCAGCGCTCCAAATGACACCACATTTACAAGCAGAAGGAAATACCGTTCCAGAAGCGAACGCATAGCTGTTCAGTAGAAGATTAAAGGTTTCATTCTATATTATTTTCATTGGAAAAATAGTATAGAGAGCCGCTCTTGTGATATTTTTGTTTAACTTCGTTTTAAGAACACTACCAAAAGTACGTTTAATATCGCCACTCCATTTACATTTTATGTAAAAGTTTATTTAATTTTTTTATAACACGTCTTAGATTATTTCCTTTTAACGATTCTTTTGTGATTTAAGTTTTTCTGCGATCATTTCTTTTTATATGTAAATTATAAGTCATAAATGTAAACGTGGTATTCATTTGCTTTATGAGAATTAACGAAAAAGACAATATCCAGCTTTAAAGAGAGAAAAAAGACCACAGGGAACGCGAGAGCTTTGGAGAAGCGCTTTCATATATGCTTGTATTCAATACAGTCGCCATGTCACATGGGGGCGGCCAGGAATGTTTGTAATATTTCCAGCTGATGAACTCATCTTGATGACATACGGTGCTGCTATACCTCGTATAAGTCCACGACCAACATTAGATTGCTTGCACGAACCTCAAGTACCAATTGTTATACCCGCCCGAAGTTTACCTCCCTCCTTTTCACCACTTGCCATCCCAGCAATATCAACAACTGCACCTCCCGCAGCTACAACAGAATCACCAGCAACCACATGCTCCGATTTTTTTACACGCTTCAAAAGCAATCCAGAACAGCAGCAACAACACCTGCAACAACTTGCACAGTTGGAAAAACTACAACAAATACGACAACAACAGGAGGCGCAGTTAAGGCTTGAACTGGACAGCGAAGAAATTGAACGAGATCCGCCTTTTAATCTGGAACCGTTGGTTCACAGACTACAGCCCACCACATACAATCGTTCCATACTGCCCACAATTATTGAGAGACCTTCGCCCACACCATCGGTTTCATCAATTCCATTTGATACATCCCCGCCACCTTTGGATTCAGTTCGACGCAGTTCTAAAACGTCTTTAAAACGGTCAACACCTGTGCAACGTACAAATTTGCAGCAGCGTAGAGCTATAGCGACCGCAGAACCGCTTTCTACCGTAAGAGAACCAACGTATAATGATTTAAATATGCGTTCGACACAGCAACAACTGACATCCCGGCCAACCTTAGAACGTTCTAGAGCTATAAACTCTTCCCCCAGCCTCGTTGCATATAATGAAGATCAAGGCTTGGCGATGGGTTCTCATCTTCAAACCCCTATACAATACCCCACTGGAGCTCTGGAATATGCCAGTAGAGAGAGCAGTCCCAGCATTATAATCGAACCTCCAGACACAGATCCAACAAAGCCCCGCTTAGGACCTGGTTGGGGCCGCCCTATGTCACCTATGGAGTTTCCTGCCGAACCGTCGACATCAAATAAATCACCTTCGAGCAAATCGCGTATGCTAAGGCCTCGATTGCATATACCGCTTGGCAGATTAGGCCGCTCAACGTCCAACGAACACAAGGAATCGAATAGACTACGTGAGGATTTGGAATTACAAGTGGAAAATCCAATATTCAATACTGAAAATCTTAGACAACGTAACTTTGATGCTTTTTTCGATTCCGGTGAACCTGTGTACAGACTCCAACCGAAATCACCTGCAACCGCACCATCCAACAGTACAACAGCGGCCACTTTTCCGCCCCTAGACAATTATGCCGGCGTTTATGATTCGCCCACCAAAAGCCGCAGTACCTCAAAGGGTGGACTTTTTGCTCGGCCTTCCAAAGAGGAAAAACTTCTAAGTTCACGTTCCAAAAGTGCCGAACATTTTGATCATGTCAGAGATGCCCGATCTTCATCAGTGGGCCCAACAGCTGAGTCTGGCAGTGTAATTAGTGGAGGTAGTGGAGGAGGTGCTGGTAGTGGTAGTGGTAGTGGAGTGACCCAGAAAGGTGACAGGTGCCACAAAAATAATCTTTTTACAAAATCTAATCTTGTTGTTTACAATTTGACAGCTTGGCAAAGTATTTTTTAAAAATAAGAAACTTAAATCTTTGTGCTCACTTCACTCTCTTGCTAATCGATCGCTCCATTGGCGGTGCGATGCCAAGTGAGAGTTTATTGTTCTCTAACATTCATAACTAAAAATCTGGGAAAATAAGTAAAATGAATGCCGCTAACATTTGTGTTTGTTTTTAATTCTATTTTTACGTTGTTGTTTACTCTGTTAAATTTACGTGCTCATACGTCATTTCGCAATATCACCTGCATAGCATTGCAAAGGGCATGACATTAATATAAGCAATGGTGTCTGCCTCTACATAAACACTAACGCTGTCGCTGGATGTCGACAACACTAAATTTTGATAATGACGCATTTACTGCATTGCGGAAGATCAGCCATTGTCGACGAAAACTTATTTCCATTTGCCATTGAATCGTGTGCAGCAGATGAAAACTGCGGATAATACTTTTTCTACTTAATGCGCTGGAATTGTCGATGAAATATTTTTAATATTTCTCAAATATTTCAAATGCTTTCAAATGCTTAGTTTTATTCATTTTGTTCTGTAATTTATTTTGTTGCAAGTCCCATACCAACATTTAGTTGCATTCAGTTAATAATTTAGAACAAAAACAATTTCAACATATATAGGGTGGGCCAAAAGTCACAATGGGGTTTAAAAATTTAATAACTTTTTTGTTTATTTTTTTTTTTAAGATTATGAAATATACAAAATGGAAATTTTTTTTACGCTAAGTATGGAAAATAATGTCACTTAAATGACCGCCGTTATTAGCTTCGCAATGATGGGCTCTTTTGAGAGCATTTTCCATAACATCTTTCAACATTTGTGGCTGTAGCCCTCGAATTTCTGCAACACTGTTGGCCTTAAGTTCAAGGATTGTCTCGGGCTTGTTGACATATACTCGCTCCTTCAAATAACCCCAAAGAAAATAGTCGCATGCTGACAAATCTGGCGAACGCGCTGGCCAATTAATTTCTGAATTTCTTGAAATTATTAATGGCGACGATATGCTCTTTGCGTTAAAATAATTGATCGCTGATTTAAGTAATAAAATTCTATTATTCTTGTTCTTTGTTCAGTTGTAAATCCCTCCATTATTTATTCTCCAGATGTTATTTATATAATCTTAAAAAAAAAATAAAAAAAAATAAATAAACAAAAAAGTTATTAAATTGACTTTTAGCCCACCCTATATTTTATACTGCTGATTAAAACTTTAAGTGCACCTGCATGCTCGTGCAGTTGGCGGATATAAAATATTTTTTACATTAAGTTTCATCATATTCAATTGGCAGCAAATAAATTTGTTGTTTATTCGTAACTATAATTTTAGCCACGTCTGTGTGTACAGAAACAACTCAACATGTTCTTTATTTTTTAATTTTAAACTAAAGTGAATTAAGTGTTGTACCATCAAACCCCACGTGAAATCTACATAAGTGCGATTTCGCAACACTGCTTTTCACTTCTTTAACATTAATTTAATTAATTTGTCATGTTTGTTTTCGCCCGTTGAATAAACTTAAAAGAAAGTTTATTTTTATACATTTAAATTTTTTAAATTTATTGAGTTGCCCTGTTGATTTTGTTAATTTTTGTTAAGTTTGTGTTAAAATGTTTGTTGGTTTTAATTTTTACAAAATTCTAATTAATTTGCCAAACTTTATGTGATCAACTAATTTTGTGGTTTTCTTGTCTAGATTTCTTGGGAAAATCTTCAGGTGGTCGAAAAAGTCGTAAGTTTTTTGGGTGGAGGGGACCACGTGGTGGTTCCCTTAACCCACAATCTATTATGGCGTCCTACAACGGAGTACTTAAGGATTACGGTCACACTAGTTTAACCGAGGCTTTCAAATCCCAAAATAATGTCAACTTTAAATTGATTAAAACCGGTAAGTTGACAAATGATCATTTTGGAAGAAAAATAATGTTAAGAATCGAAAATAATGTATATGGGTCTGCGGGCGCATCGGATACAGATTTTTAAATTAGCTGGAAACTAGCGAAAAATGTCATGCTTTTATATTGTATTTCCACCTTGAATTCCTTAATGATAGTGAAAAGCAAATTTCGCGAAATATTATACAATTATTGGAAAAATTAAAGTCGCGTTTGGCCAACTGAAATCCTTAAAATATCTTCTTTCGGTGTAAAAAATCCTATTGCAACTACACTTTCCGTTTGATCAAATTTTATTGTTCGTACTTGTGAGGTTTTCGCCCTTGCCAGGAATAGAGAAAACCTCACCTTCTCAAGTATGTGTAATAAATATTATGAAGATGTAAAAATTAAACTTGTTTTATAATCACAATCGCATAAATTGATGCCACACTGTGGCAACTGAGAGACTTCGAATGACCTGATGTGCTGATAAAGAAACTATTAAAATGCCAATATCGTAATGAGGTGAATGGCAATAATGCTAATTGCCAATAATGATAAAATTGCAGGCAAATAAAAAAAAAAGAAATTTAAATGCAGCTAGTGGGAAAGATATGCTAAAGCAGAGGCAGTAGTAGCAGTAGTAGTAGCAAAAGAATCTGCTGAAAAGGACTGGAAAGGGGGAAGACATAAGTTGTCTGGGAAAAAATGGTTACATTTGCTTCAACTATTTCTATGAGTTGCTTGAGGTCACGCTCACACTTGGAGAGTATTTACGGCAATAGCTGAATACTGAAATAAGAGTTTTTGTTTTGAAGACCTTAAAATGGCTTTGTAGTAGATCTCGCAGCCCGCGTATTGTGAAAAATACATTGACTATTGCCGGCTGCTGAAAAATGTTTCTTGTGAATATTTATTGAACGAACAAGAACTGAGAGATATGTAGAATTAGTAGTAGGTAAAAAATTAGCCATAAGTTTTTAGAACTGCGGTTAATGCACTTGACGCATTCACTGCTGCCACAGATGTACCTCTCGCCTATTTTACTTTTCTTATGAGAGATACGGAATACTACAGTAATTAAACAATTCATTTTTTTTTTCTAAAATAGGAAATTTTTACTAGTGGTGGCGACTCGTCAACGCAACGTTTTCTTTAGATAACAACGAGTATTCATAAAGTGGTAGTCAATTTATGTAACACACTGTACGTGCTGGAACAGATCTGTTTTAAATTTAAAATTATAAATTTACCCAAAATGTGAAATTTTGTTTTCAATGCAACGTTTTCTTCAGATAACAACCAGCCTTTATAGTGTTTTAGTAAATTTATGAAGACACTGTACGTGCTGGAACAGATCCATTTTAAAATTGCACTTGAAAGTGGTGCTTTCGCTACCACTTTCAAAACAGTAAAGTACCTGCCGACAATTGCAGTTTAAAGTTCTTCTATTAAAAAGTAAATTGTCTGTTTTGAATTGCACAGAGATGGAAGTGCAATAAATAAATAATAAATTTATTACATTTTTGCAACGTACAAGTATTTTATATTAATATTTCTCATCATAAAAGTGTTTAATGTCTTATTAAGTAAAACGTTAAATACAGAAATAAAATATATGTAACGATCTAATGGAAAACATTTTCACGTTTTGCTCTGACTATATTGCGGTGATTTTCATTTAATTTTTGGGAATTAGGCTTTTTATTTCAAAACTGTTTGCTTGAAGGTGTACTGATGAGTTTGGTTTCAGCATGAAACGAAGAAGGGGGCGTAAGCCTGTTTAAACGCATAACAAATGCGATAAGTAACCAGAAATATTGCAGTATATAATCGTTTAGTAGTGCTTTTTGCCATATCAATTGATCCACCCTAATGTGTGCCTTGTCAGTTAAAGAGTGTTTTCTCTCCATGTTACACTGAGGATAATACCTGGTTTTAAAACAAAATTTGGTTTTAACTTTAAAACCAACCCTTAAAACCTGGTTTTACCATACAAAATAATTCTCATTAAACCATCTTAAAACCTTTTTTGAATTGGTTTTAAGTAGATTTTATAATATGCAACCTTGTTTTATTCAGTGCTACCAAGTTAGAAAGATTGAAAACAGCTGATAATTCATTCACAATTCACAAATATTCATTCACAAAATGTAAAATCATTTCAATTTTAAATACACATTTTTAAAATTTATGTTTTATATATACCATAACAGCTGTCGTACAGTTTCTCAAATAAATGTGGGAAGAATAATTACAACAAACACATCTATTTCTTCAAAAAAATTTATTTTATCATTAACAAATTTATTTGACAAACTGTATTATAAAACCTGATTTTATAAAAATTGTATGTGAACACAAAATCAGCTGTTTGTAGGTTTTAAGTTAAAACCAGGTTTTAATTTTAGGTGTGAAAACACTATTAGATAGTGACAGGCATGTCATCACATATCATCATATAATTGTCATTTTCAAAAAGATGTTATGACAGGCGTTTATTAAATTGATATAAGAAACTAAAAAAAATTGTATTGAAAAATGAATTGTCTCGTGTGATCCTTTTACGATCCTTTTTGTTCTCCTTACGCCCATTTATTAACGAATCATTTAATTTATTCCAATAGAAAAATTATTTTTTTTTAATTAAAAAGTCACTGTATGAAGAAATTGACTATTTTCGAATGCTGGTATGTATCCATGCCCAACTTCAACTGTTCCAAATTCAAAATTCATGACTATAAACTCATATAAAATAAAAAATTGCCACTGTTCTTCACGTTTTTCCCATTTTATTTTAGTTTAGAAATAAATTTTCTTTTTATCTTGAGAATGCCCAAACCGCAAAAGGAATCGCCCTTTCTTTATCAAAGAATTTCTTTATTCAATAAATTGCTTTTATTCTTCTTCATTCCTTTAACCAGAAGTATGTGGTTTATGAAGGCACCCTCTGCTGCAATTGATTTTTATTTGTCTAGGTTTGTTAAAGTGAAAAGGTACAATAAACGTACATAAAATGAAATAGTGGGGCTGCACGTAGGAGCGATTTAACTGAAATCTAAGAAAGGAATATTAAAATAAGATAAATGGTTGTGTGTGTGTAAGTGTAATTCGCTTAGAGACTATAAATACTGAGAAGTTTTTATTTAACTTGAAAGTGAGATAAACTTATAAAAGCAATTTAATATAAAAAAGGATGGGAACAGATGTCTAATATTTGATACATTCGTGTTGTGGATTATAAGGATTATAATAATGGCAAGACTTTTAAAATTTTACTCATAACTCGTATGAAACAGGTGATTGCTAGCGATCAGCTGATTGATTATTTTTATGTCATTTATTTTACAGTTTTCACAATAGAGTTTTTTTTGCTGAAATATTTTTATGCTTATTCTCTTCTTATTTGAGTTGTTTGTCGTGTGCTTCAGTTAGGCTAGAAGCCTGCATATTACTAGTGATAAGACCAAACTCATCAGAAGACCTTCAAACGAACAACCTCGAAAAATGATGCCATACCTCGTTATCTTATGCTCATATTCTCAACAATCAATAGAGAATTTTTAAAATACAATCACGGCAAGCGTGGAAAATATTTTTCAAATCTCTTTATTAATTGGAGATAAACAAATTGGACAATAACCCAAAAAGTAATATATATCCTTTTTGTTTAAAAATATTGCTTTAAAAATTAATTATAATCAGTTTATAAAAATAAGGTAAAAATAATTATAAATTCCGCTTCAAAGTCTTACCAGATGAGTCGTAAAACTGAAAATAATTCAATTCAATTCACTAATTTTTTTACGATAATCGTATAGTTAGGAAAAATATTCAGTAAAATTATTAACCATATTCACTATTGGCGGTAATCAGCTGTTTTATTTTTCCCTTCAACATTAATTTGTAGGTCGTTATTTATAACGATGTACGGGCTTTGTATGTGGACTGTATATCTTTATGACCATACGAGAATGTTGTAAACATGCAATATAGATATATGAAAAGATTTTAAAGAAATTCTTATGACACAATTGCTTTTTTTATTTAATTTCTAAAAAACTATGTCGTCATATGCTGCAAAGTTATAAAAGTTAAGTTAGTAGCAAGAAGTTAATGAATCAGAAAATCGTTTCTGCAAGCGAAAATAATTGTCGGTAAATTTAGCTCTCTACAAATTGTTATAAATTAGTGAATCACACTACTGGCCTCAGTTTTATGGCAAAACAAACTGTCCTTAGTAGAGTCAGAAAATGTAAAATAGGATATCAGAGAAGGCACTGATTGCAGCCAATAGAAATTTGAAATCATACCCAAGCACACATACATATCCAACAACACATCCGCTTTTTCGCTGGGGATTGAACTCTAAAAGATTTCGTGTAGTTTTACAAACATCCATCCATCAACAACAATTGATTGACTATTAAAGGTCCTTTATGACTGCAGGAAAAAAATGGAAATCAAAATCAAAAAAAAAAAAAAACCAAAAACCAATCCAATTGTGCTTAACTGAGAAATATCCCCATTTGAGACAATAGGAATACGTTCCAAGGAATTTCAGGTTTTGTAAATAAAAATTGTTATATAAAGGAATTTTTATCCCCACATTATCTCTCTCGCTCACGCATAGAAAGCTATTCTCCAGTTTTTTGTGATAAAAGGAAGGACGTTTTTAATATAAATTGTCATCGATTATTATTAATGGCCTTTTGCGTTGCTTTCTGGGTGTTATTGTTATCGAAAAAGGACATGAAAAAAAATTACATAAAGTGACGATCTGCGTAACCGGTTGCTAACAAAAGTTGCCTTTAAGATATTTTTTCTAAAGCAATGCCTTAGTTTCCTTGTTGCTCGCTACTGCTGCGAGTACTGATTGTCTCTAGAAAATTGTGCATTAACTCGCCACTTATATCTTTGCAATGGAAGTGTTTGGCTGCACAAGTGCTTGGCGTCCACTTCACTTTCCTCGATTATTACATTGTTTTTATTATCTGCAATTACTCTTATTGTTCTGTGTACAAAACTTTTTTATAGTTTTTTATTAACTTTAACACAGAAAAGTTGTCGAGTGCTGGAGAGAAAAAGTGTGTTACAAAGAATGGCGAATGTAGACGACTTCTTTACATGCTTTCATTTTATAGAGGCCTTTTATAACTTTTCACAGTGTTAATAAATTATAAAAATTATTTCGAATGCCCATGTAGCCCTTGGGGAATGGGGTGCCAACTCCATGGCCTTTTTGTGATTCATCGGGTGTTATTTTAATTTAATTTTGATTTTCCAAAAATACTCGTATAAAAAAGGGATCCATAAAAAATATTTATTTATTTTTAAAAATAAAGCAACTTGAAAGCGAGTCGAATTCAAAACTCACGTTTACTTCTGCCATGAGAATCAGGGGAAAAATGTATGAAAATAGAAAAAAAATATTAAAAATATTTTTTAGCATGAAATTAAGTAGAATTTCTTGAAATGAAGACAATTTTCTTAAAGTCATCAATTTTTTAGTGACGGACATTTTTTAGCGGGAAAGAAATAATTCAATTTTTTGTTATTTTGGAAATAGAGTGGCAAGAAGATACATAGCCAACACATTGAAAAGTCTAAAGTGTTCTATCATGGAAGAAGTTCTTTCCCTGAAAACGTTGTTACATGCCAAAGGGGATTCGTAGCAGCTGAATAGAGATGATGTTGAACATTTTTGTACTCGAACGTAAAGCTGTTGAATCCCTTTTAGGATTATTTTTTCTTGTTCTGTGTGAGGTTTAATTTTTAATGGCATCCAGATCCTTTAAGTGCCGTTGGCAAAAAGCTTTTACACTCCCAGTTGTGTATGTTCTGTGTGTGTGTGTGTGTGTGTGTGTGCTTGCAATAATTTCAGTCATTCTGCTGATTTTTGTATTGGATGCTGCAGCCGGTCTCAGAAAATAAATATAAGGCATGCTCGTTAAATTTTCTTTCAAATAATTTGAATACTGGAAATTGTGTTGTTTCTTAATGAAATAAAGTGAATAATGTGATGAAATGAGTTTGATGGTCTCCAGTGCGCTTGCAATTCTTTCAGCGGTCTAATCTAAAGAAATGTTGCATTTACGAATTCAAGGGACAATTTATTTACACAATTTTCTGTTATTTCATTTCCTGCCAAGCAAGCCTTCCAATGAATGCTTATTAGCAGAATGTTAGAAAATATTTTCTGACTCTACTCGGTCCTTTTATAATTCATTCTTCAATTTTATCCAATCAATCGTTGAGGTACAATAATCGCACAATGTATTGATGATAGTGAAAGTGGCATAAATAACTTTGTTACAGATCCTTTCATATGGCAACCGGAAGTAAAAGTTACTTGCCACAGTTGCATGCATCATGTAGACGATTCAATACAAATTCAATGAATGAATGGGATGAAGGACAATAAGGATATAAAACAAGGAATGGCTAGAATTTTATATGAAATTTAATTTTCACATTCATAAAATTTAGGAAAATTGAAAGAAAATCAGAACATTGTGTAGAAAAGGATACAAGTTTGATTTGCACATGATATTATTGCTGCTGCAGTTGTAAATAGCTCGCCTTTGCATCTCGTTTAATTTATTGATGCATTAAGAATGGACATTGGAATACACTAAACAATTGTATCATATATATTTTTTTGCAAACATTACACAATGAAAAGAAAATAATAAAAATTAAATACACATTTCCTGTGATGAAGCCTTTTGCTTACCATGTTTTTAATACCATGAATTTTACATTCTTGTAAATGTTTTCAGTGGATATTTTTTCAAGGAGTACAATTGGATATGTGATGTTTGAAAATAATTTTATTCTATTTTGTTGAGCCCATTTCCACTATTCCCTCATTCCCATTCCCACATGAAAAAAATGTCAATAGTTTCTGGCATGACAGCGCAAGTTTCCAGCGGTTATTTGATTGTTGGCCGTTAGTCTGCTTACGAAAGGTTCAGTGAAGATTGTTCGTTGGTAGTTTTTATGGACATAATTGGTTTCTAGAGAACAGTAAAGTATGTTTTCCCTCTCTTCACTCGATATTTTGCACTGTAAACTTTGTGTGTCTAAATTAAGTCTAAAAACGACTACATTTATGACATACAACGTTTCCTCTGCAAAATGTCGAGTTGAGAGGGGGAAACCTAGTTTACTGTTCACTAGAAATCGCATTCTGAATCGTGGGCATATATGTGGATCCATGCATGTTAGTAACTTTGTGTTTGAAGCTTTTACCAAAACCTAAACTGCGTGTCTAAATTAGTTTTTAAATAATTTCTTATGCCACATAAAGCTCATGCAATACTTTTGAATACATGTGAATTTGTCATCCAACATGAGTGTTATGGCGTTTTCTTTTCTTTAAAAAAAAGGAAACATTACCCTCAAAAAGGGTGCTCTCTTAAAGAGTTGCGTGTTCTTTTGTAAAAATGTTGCGCTTTCGCATGGCGAAAGGCATTGCAGTTTTTGCCTCAAATAAATTGGCAGGGCAAAGAATTCACTGTAAAACAGATTGCTTTTATTTTTACACAGAGTTACCAGACAATGTTCAAAAAAGGCTTATTCGTCGAAAGAATTAAATTTTAATTATTATTTTTATATCTGGTGACTCATAAAACAACCAAAAGACAGCAATACGGCTGCTTAATTATATGAGATGAATTAGCAATCTGGCAACTTAAAATTTTTGTTTACATATATCATAAAATATACATAAACATTTTTTTATCAGCTGTTAAAAAAAAGGCAACTCATTTTGTTTCTAAAAAGTGGAATTTTCAAAGGGCGGGCTAAACATTTTAAAATCCACCTTTTCACAGGGCAACATTTTTGTTGTAGGAAAGAAAACGCCATTTATTTTTTCATTCAAAACTCGTACATTTTTACTGTGCCTCACGGTCTTTACTGTATAACGCACTTATGTTTGGTTAGGTAGAAGTTCATATGCCACAGGTAGGGGAACTGAAAGCCCTAATCTTAAATCTTAAAGTATCGAAAAATTGTTTTAAATTATATATTTTCTCTTTCGATTTCAGTTTCCGATTTCACCGAAACCCTTTCCCACTTGTACCAGGAACATGCAACTGCCCTACAAGCCCTTGTTACAAATTTTCGTAAGAAAAATGCCGAACTTAGAAAAGAGAGGTGAGTGGTAAAAATAAAATTATCTGATAATGATATGAAAAGGCTGTGCATGCACAGTTTCTACTAGACCGAGTAACAGGCAATGTCAGTGTCAGTTTTAACTGACACTGTTTGCTGTTGCACTGATTTGCTTCAGCTAAAGAAAGTGTTTTTATAAATCCTCTGTTGGCAGTTTTATTTATTTGTACTTTTCCAATTTGATCGTTTGCAGACCCGCCTGTCATTTGTCAATTTTTCAAGCATGGGAAACATTCCTACAAGAAGTCGAAACGGATTCTCAAGCATCCAATGATGTGGCAAATGTTCTTTATAGACAGGTAAGTGGATTGTTATGCTGTCTTGAGTGGCGCAATTTGTGTGCACTTTTCCATTCTCTTTATCTCAATTCTTCTAAGCCCAATTAAACACTTCTGATTTGCTTCCATCTGCCATCGCATCAAGATGCCAATCAGTTTATTTTACATTAAAATAATGATGTTGAACATGAAGATGTTTAAAGGACGAAATAGAAAATGAAACTGTTTGATACTGATTCAATTAATTACATTTTGATTTTATGGGATTAGATTTTCTTGCGCTTTCCTTTTTTGGTTTTTCTTTTCTTGAGCACTGCTTCTTACTGGCCGTTTACGAAAGGGGGTTGTGGGCCACAATTAATAAGTTGGCATATCGAACTGTCAATGGCGATTTGACAAGTGCCTTTTGAGCCGACTTAATTTAATTTTCATACACAACGCTAAACGATGGACACTTTTGTAGTATTTTAAAGTGTAAAATACTACAAAAGTATTTTTTTTTGACACCCAAAAGCAATCTTTCTTTATAGACTTTAAGAACAAATTTAATACAAAAATATTACCGATTTGTGCAATGTTATGATATTCGGGCAGATTGGATTTATATTCAAAAATTATAAATTAATTGTTGTAATTACTTAGAGTGCAAATGATTCAAGAACTGAGCACTTCAAACGTCGTCAGTGGCGAGAATGGTGACATAAAATGGCAACAGTGGATGCTTAATTTTCAAAGAAAATCATCTTCAGTGCCGAGGCATCTTGAGGACTCCAGTGAGGTGGAATTCATCAGAAAAATTGCCGCATTTGTGCGAATTATAATTCAAGACTGATTTTCGAAAAACCAATGCAGCCACAGATAGCGCCTGTTTGGTGCGATTTATGGGCATCATCGCACCGTATTTTTTGATTTGTGTTTTGTTTCAAATCAACATTGGCCTTCAAAATCTAAGCAGCCTTTATAATGGTTTTAGAACTTTGAAATATGTTTTCATTATGCAGACGAGTAATTTGAGTTGAAAATTTCTATAAGAATCACATGAAGAATGTGGCATTTCTTGAGTATGACAACTTATGATAGATTTTAATAATATGAAATAATCGCTTTCAATTGCATAAATAGAGCCCGCTTGATATACGTTAAGAGCCCATGTTTGTAATTTATTCAGTTTTAAAATACATTTCGTAGCAAATGGAATTAGACTCGTGATACGAATGACAGGCAATTGAGCAATTATTATTTACTGCTCTGCCTCTGCCTCTGCCTCTGCCTCTGCTATTCTGACAAGTGCAACAAAAAAAATCCTCGTTTTTGTAATTTCTTTCTAATTTGCAAATATTTATTGTAATGCGATTTTATTGATTTTCATTGCGGAAAATGATACATAATTGATACATTGTATATTTGCATTCTGGCCTACGTTGATGGCGGAGTTTCCATTGTACAGACAATGGCGAATTTTTTTTGATTGCGGCTTGAGGCTTGATTATAAAACTAAAATATAATATTCATTCAATTATCACTCCCCGCAGAATATATTTTTTACTCTTTTAAATTAATTAAATGGAAATCACAATTGTGTACAACAAGTATTGTGCTAGTAGTCTCTGAGGGAATGCTTTAATGGAATCCTTCAAAAGGAGTGCAATAATAAGTGAATGTTGGTTGTTGCATGTGCAGTCAATGATGTTCATTTGACGGCTGGAATTCTTTAAAAAATGCATTGTAGGAAATTCAAAGTATTTCTTCTGGTGTTTTGAACTTTTTGCTTACATTTTTTAATGAAATTTCTTTTTTCTATTCAGAAAGTTTTATTTTTTTTTTATTTGAAAAATAAATTTTAATGTGGAAGAGAGAGAGAGAGAGAGAGAGAGAGAGAGAGAGAGAGAATGAAATTGTAAATTTATTTATATCGACATAATTTTGCATTAAAAATTATTCAATGTAATTTAATTATGCTGTAAATTTCATTTCCTGTCAATTTATAAATTCCTTCTCGATGTTCTTTTTTCTTTTCAAATTGATCAGGTGTCACGACCAATGCTCGATAAATCCTTTCATCGCAAAGTTCAAAGTCGAAAATTATTTACACACAGGGAGTCGTTTGAGACCATTATTGCCAAGACTGAAGAAAAATTATCAAAGGTGAGTAATAAATTTCAAAGGACTTGGAAATGACAATAGACAAGTATCAAGTATTAAGGTATGTGATGCGAAGAAGAATGAGAAACACTTTAAGAGAACAGCAAAAAAGTAAAGTTGACAACACTTGTCAACGCACACAAACATATCAGATTAATGGCGATGCAATTAGAAAGTCTAGTCAAGAAATTGCTTGCTTTTCATGAGTAACAAGTGCAAGTTCTGCAATAAAGTGTGAACTTGATGGAGAAGAAAAAAGGGAAGAAAATATGTGAAGAGAGTAGAGTGGCAATCAAAATGGAAATTGTAATTAAATAAAAGGAATATTTTAAATAATCATGCATTGTTTTTGCTATAAGACCTTCCTAATTGCAGTCAGTTTCACATGAACATGCAGCTCGAAATTCAATAGCGTGTGCCAACAAATTTTACTTGCAACAACTTTTCATATAGTAACAATGAATCAGACCTCTACTTTTAGCTTTATATGCTTTCAAAAATAAATGTAAAAATAATAAAAAAAATACATTCTTTTTGCAATGCCTTGTAAGTTAGAAACATGCGTTGCCCCACTTTAAGCTCGCATTTACCAGAATTTATTTATTTTTATTGCATTAACGACACGCTTTCAACTCGAGGCAATGCTGAGTAATAAAGAGTGGAGCTTTGTAACTTTTATTTTCCTTAATAAGACAAAAATTTATAACTTTTTCTTTTCTTATAATCCTTTTTTCCTTCATTTAATTTTCTTTAATAAATTTTTCTGCTTTCCTTTTGTTTTTTTTTATACTAAATATGCAGTGTCGCTTGGATTATAAGCAGTGCTACATGTCACATCGCCAGAATCCCACACAACATTCGCTTACAGAATATATTGATGCCCATAATGCGTACGTGCAACAATTGCATGCCACAAATGCCATGTTGGAATCGTATCATTGTGAAACGGTGCCACAATTGATGCAAGAGCTCGAAGAGGTACACAACGATTTATGCAGTATTATTGCCGACTCAATACAGCAGGGCGCTGACGTCATTTGCAACAAGGTGAGCCCCATACAACATATGTACACTCAAGCATTCCTATCTATTGTAATCACACACAGAAAAAGGCAAAATACATGCACGTACTAGTGTAAACGAATGCTGGCTTACACGTACGTACTTACTGGCAATTCCAGTAATTGACGGTTTAAACACTAAAAAAACTTTTTCAAATTAATTGTACAGTCTTAGAAGTAATAGTTGTTTTCATAGGTGCAACTTGTGTGTATGCTTGCTTTAACTTTCTGCTCCTGCAATTTTTTTGAATACACACATCTTCATCTGCTTGATAGCCTGGCAGCCGGCTTATTTCTAATGCAATAGTAGAATACCATTACAGTTCTAGCAGATGCAGATCAACTTGGAATTTTGCTGTGAATGGGGGTTCCTAGCAGGAGTAGGTTGCAACAATATTGATGTAAAGCAAAGTAGTTTTAGAGCCACAAGAAAAATAGCATATCCTTTTAATATTGTTGTAAGGAATAATATATCCTCTTGCGAACTTTTTTGTGATTCGCTCCTGTGTACGAGTATATGCATGTGGATGCATCCTTGCACAGGACAATTGCATACCATTCTGTGAATAATATGAGAATAAGAAATGAAAGCTGGAATGCTACTTGTTGGTTGGGGGTATCACGTATTGATTTGTGACACATTAACTTGAGGTTGTCTTCTACTAAGTTGATTCGGACAGTGGCGTAGTAATTATTGTAGTGTGAAATAAGTATTTGTCATGAAATAGGCATGGACAGGGGCATGTTTAAATAAAAAAATGCAAAAAAAGCACATTTAAAAAATTCGTTTATTTTTGAAACATCCCTCGTATAACAAACTAACAGCAACCACGAGAAGCAATAATTTTTTACATTCACTGAGCACAAACGTAGACGGTCTGTTATCCCCACTTGTTGTTGTTTCCTCTTATTAAACGAAATACTTGCCCAGTCTGACTTTTATTTGTCTGAAGGGGTGAATGAGAATATTTGTTTCTAGTTTTGCAGGGAAGGAGCTGCTGCTGTTTCTATTATTTTCTTTGTGTTTAATCAAATTCTAAACAATCTTTAATTTTGTTTTCTCATGAAAATTTATTAGTGATTCAAGCTGGTTATTCTTGATTATGATAATTTATTCGGAAAACAAAAGGAGCTTTTATGTCATTGGCTGGCAGAAGATGTTGTCTCCTGCATGAAATAAGGATCTGCTTAACATGGTTTATTGTTTAGCATTTTTTTAAACATGATTTCACATTTATTTAGTTTTGCTTTCATAGTCTTATTTATTTTTATTTGTGAAATGGAGGAGGTGAATGAAAAATGCTCGTGCGTGTGAATGTGTTTTATATATATATATTGGATTTCGTTGTTGGTGGTGGCATGTCACTGTCGATAGTTTCTCTCCTATTACTTCTATGCCCTGATCCCAAACTAGGCCTACAATGAACGACAGGTGCAAAGCCGTTCAGAATAAACTATTGTGTCGTCTATGGGTTATAAAAGCTTGAAGAATTTTGCATAAAGTTTTTTAATTTAATGGTTTATAGCCGTATTATTTGTTATTTTTTTTTTTTTTGATTGTTTTTGACAGCAAGACAGACATTTAGTAAATTTCTTTCGACAAGGCACTTTAGAAAATGTGAATTTCCAATAAACTCAACTGACAATGAAATTGGTGGGAAGAAGGAAATTATTAATTTAACTTCTATTTAATATTTCCTATTTTCTATATGGCAGATGAAGTTTGTGATACATTTTCAGTCTCCGAATTCCGTTGTTGTCATCTAATAGGTTGTCCTTTTATATATTTCACTGATTGTTGAGTTTATCTGGTTACTTCACATTGAAATGATTAACTTTTCCCATAATATTTTTTTGAAAAAAGTGTTTTGTTTTGAAAATGTTAAAAAATTAAATTAAATTAAATTATTAAAATTAAGTCGGATAGAAGTGCACGAGGTGTGATCAAAAAATTACTGTTAATTCCAATTTTTTCCAAAAGTAGTTATTTTATCATCAGTAACTATCTGGCACCCTTCTAAGTAATCCTCCTCAGATATAATACACTTATGCAAGCGTTTTTTCCAATTCTCGAAATAGTTCTGAAAGGCGCTTTTTTTGTACCGGAAACAGCTCCGGTTTTTTCAATCGTAGCCTTATTGCTTTCCTTGTATCGGCTTCTTCAGTTTTGGGAAGAGGAAAAAGTCTGCGGGAGCCAAGTTTGGTGAATACGGTGACGTTAAAGCATCGTTGTGGAAAGTGGTGTATTGTCATGGTGCAAAATCCATTATTACTTTTCCACAAGTCTGTGCGTTTCCGACGAATTGCTTCACGCAAACAGCGCATAACTTTAAGGTAGTATTCCTTATTGACCGTATGCCCCTGTGGCAAGAATTCATGATGCACCACGCCATTACAATCGAAGAAAACACATTTGGCCGAACTTGACGTGTTTTTGTCAGTCTGTCCTCTTATGGACGCTTCCATTGGTATGATTCGGCTTTGCTTTCAATTTGATCGGCAGACGCCCATGATTCGTCACCAGTTATGACCATTCTCATCAAATCTGGAACGTCGTTGGTGACGTTCAATAGCTGCCATGCGACGTTGTGTTTGGTTAAAACTTAGTAAAAAATAGTAAAAATCGAAGAGCAAACCCAAACACGACTAAACTTTTTATCTGTCAAAAACACACTGACACTCTAAAATGGCTGATGTTGCCAACATATTTAACATATATAAATATCCCAACATCTAACATATGTAACTCACGTTTATTTTTTGATCACACCTCGTACTTGAGCAAATGCATTTCGGGAATAGAAAAGGACATCTAGAGTATAAAATATTAATCGTGGATTAATGTCTGGGATCTTTCAGACTTTTTCTGTATCAGATAATCGTCTATTATATCTCGAATCAACTTTGGTATTATTTCTACGTGCACGCTAATCGCATCACTAAAAAAACCAGCTGTACTTAATTTCAAATGAAAAGGGGAAATTTGGTATTACCAAAACACAAAATCTTCACTCAGCCCTTATAGTAATCGCATGATTCAATTTGTTAAATTGCCTCTGCCAGAGGGAGGATAAAATTGACATGAGCTTTTACAGTCACGCTTATTTCAATTGATAAGAAGTTGGTAATTAAATCTGGTCTATTCCATTATGTATGGTGTTTTGTAACAGCGAACTGCTGGTACATGCATTGCAGTTCTGTAACACAAATTAACCGGGAATTGTATTACTGCTGGTCGCATGTTTCTGGTAAATTTTAAAGGGTACATTGTAAAAGTACATTAAAATTTAATATATCAATATATGTAGATATTAAATCACTTAGTATATTGAAACATTAAACAACTATATTATTTTATTTAATATAACATTTTTAAATTTTTTGTTTTTTTTAAATATTTTTCAATTCAAATGAAAGAAAAGAAAACAATTTGTATGAGATTTTTTTGAGATTATATTTCAAAATTTTTCAATGATACAAAAGATGCTCTGCCCCTGATATCAGCTGTTGTGCTTTTCCATATAAAGGATGCTCTCCTTGAATTTCGCCGTTTTTCTTTAAGTGGGTGTGTGTTATTCTGCAAACATCTTTCATTATTATTAATTAAGTAAATAATAAATGTTATTTTATTAGTAAAAAAATTCGGTTTTTTTTTTTGAATGAAACTATTATATATATTATTATTAAATATTCAAACAAGCCAATAAATGGCTCCTGATGATTTTGTATGATGTTATGAAATCATTTTTATTCGTTTGTATATTTTTTTTTTATTTCTGAATTTTATTTCAGGCTGCGGATCAGGCGAAACGTTACAATAGTCTGACAGCACAGTGCACAACAATTTCGCCAGTGCATGATTTAACAAACTTTGTTCGGATCCTGCCACCAATTGCGCCCCATTTGCAAAGAGTACCGAAAAGGACATTTACAACGCCAGGTGAACAGGATGATAACACTGAAAACAATGTGAGTAGACAATATGAAAATAACAGTTTTAAGATCGACAAGAGATGGATTAAGATATATTTGAAAATGTACTTTAGAAAGAAGTTTTCCAAAAAGTACTTTTCTTAAGACGAATAAAATGTTTTTAAGCAAAATTGATTTATAAAAAGCATGTCTTAGAAGAAGTAAATAATTTATTTAAAGATTGTTTTTGAAAAAGTTTTCTGGCAACAGTTTACTAAACTGTGATACTTTTCTTCTGAAAAATTTAAGTTTTACGAAAAAGTATCTTTCGGAAGTTTATCTTTCTTAAAAGTTTCAAATTGTTCCAAAAAACAAATTAAATTTTAAACAAATTATTAAAATTTTACTTTAATTTTGGAAACAGTCGTATTGTTTTGTTTTTGTTCACATTTTCAATTTTCTTCTTACTCCTTTTCCCCCCAATTCTCTGCTGCCTCTCACGTTTTTCTTCAAATTTTTTGCGTGCTTTTTCAATAGGAAATGACACCACTTTTACGCAACGAGCTGGTGTTTGATCGTCATTCCTCCGTATCATTACGTCTGGCAGCGGAATCACTGAAACGGGAAGCTGCGGATTTGGAAATGCAAATACGCCAACTGCAGGTAAAATTGTTAGAGAAACGTCTTAAATTTTCCCCCCTTTTTTATTGCGAGTATAATTTGTGATTGTGTGCTCGTTTGCATTTTAATATTTTCCGCAGGACAACATTGACGTTTTAACGCGCAATCAAATGCGCGGCATAGAAGGACAGCTGTATAATAAAGTGAATGAAACACAAGAAGATCTGTTAATGAATAAATTTGATTTACGCGCCAAGCAGCTGCACCTGGCGGCGGTACGTGAGCAGGTAAGTAAATGCCTGCGAATACACACATGAGTGATTTTATCATCTTGAGGAAAATTATTTTTTAAATTTCATTGTTGGCATTTTATTTAGTTGGTTTTTTTATTCGCCTGCACTCAGCAGTTTATTTTATTTATGCAAGTACGACTGCGATTGTGGCCTGAAGAAGCATTTAACAAGATTTTCTTTTATTACCATTTGTAAGACGTGTTTTTGTTTCTGTTGTAGTAGTTTCTGTAACAGTTGTAATTCCAGTTGCTCTTGTTGGTCCACAATGCGATACGTTATCATGGCGGAGATTTATTTTTGTAACAATTTTGCATTTCTTATCTAAATTGTTGAACAGTTTTTATTATTTTTTCAAGCGTGCAATTGTAAATGCGTTCAGGTGCTTTTTATTGGCAGATGTGTTTTCTTGGATGTTAATCTTTTAAGGAAATCGCTTGGAGGGAATTTTTATGGAGGGATCTCTTAATGGTTTCTAGTTACTTTAAGTTTCTTCAATATAGTCAGAATGTTGCATGCTGTTTAGCACTTTTAGAACTTTTGCCACCAAACATTTTTAACATTTTTAACATTTTTAAAATGATGTTTAAAGAAAATTTGTGATTTTAATATATTTTCTTTTATAAAACTTTTTGCTTTACCCGCGAAACGATTTTAATACAAAAAGAGACCAAAAAGTGGGAGTTCAAGCAAAGAATCACAAAAAGAGGATTTAATTTTTTTTGGGCGAAAATGACAATTTCAGAAGCAACAAAATAAAAGTTCGCCGATGGCCTCAGCAGCCTGTGCTTTTACTCATATTATAATTATATTCATATTAATATAAAGATGTAAAAAAAAATCGTGTCTATTTTAAAAGCAAGGACTAACCGATCGATGTATTACTTGAAAGTATTTCCTTAAAACAAACTAGAAAACAGAATTCTTTTGTGTATATAAAAGTCGGGGAGGAAAATAAAACTTAATGCCCGCACTTATAAGGACATCATTTAGTACTGATAAAAAATAAGCTTTCGATTTTCAACAAGCAAATACAGATAGTTTCCATATATTATATGCATCATTGAATTAAAAATAAAAACGGGAAACAAATTTGGCCTGATCTCTCCAGTCATTTCGAATTGGCGCTACATAAAATGAATAGGAAAACCATCCCTGGAACAGTTTGAAAGAAATGCAAGGCTAAAAGAAAGCACCCTAAAGGGCCTACTGATACAAATTATTTTTTAACAACACTTATTTGGAAAGAAGACGTTCAGTAGAAGCACTACTCTGTGCCAGAGTAAATAAACAAGCATAAACCAATTTTACATCAG